>OY728147.1:430574231-433074231 GCA_963277665.1 Viscum album | reverse complement strand
ACATGATCATTGCAGTTTAGAAGCTAAGGCATTATATGCCGCACCACGAGGCCCATCTGGTCTCTCATAGTAACTCACTCAAGTATATTCTTAGTCTTCCTATGTTGAATGGACATCTTTCATGGTGGGAATTCATCATACATAAGTTTGATATACGGTTTATACCCTATAACACTATCAAAGGTTGGGAATAATAAAATTTCTTGCTGGAACACTCCTTAACAGAAGTGACTCCATTGATTATTGAATTACTCGATAAATATGTGTTCTTCATTCTAGAGGACTCTCAGACATGGGAGATTCACTTTGATGGTGCATCCAAAAGTTCAATAGGGAAAAGGATGGAAGACCCCAGACTCAATAGAGTGGGATTGGGAGTCATACTCGTATCTCTAAAAAATCCAGTCTTTCCTTACTCCTTATTACTATCAGAAGGATGCACAAACAGTGAAGTAGAGCACAAGGACCTCATTGCAAGCCTTGAGTTGGCACTCCAAGTGCATGACGAACACATGAAGATAAAATGAGATTTAGAACTAGTCATCAGGCATTTCAATGGTGACTAATATATCAAGAAAGAGGAAATGATACATTTGATGAACCATTTATGAGAATTGAAGGCACAATTCTCATGAGAGATGACACTGACTTATGTCCCTTGGTCATAGAATGCACAGTCTGATGTATTAGAAAATGTATCCATAACTCTGTCTGATCCGGATCAGAATGAAACTTTCATTTTCGTTGCCCACAACTAAATGTTACTACCATTTTTTCAAGCTATGGATGCATAAATAAATAAGATTAGTCCTATATCTGAGCTTTATTTCCCTACCACCATCTAGGTGAACCCAATTGAAAATTATCTTCAAATGGGAGAACTCTCACCAGACAGGGATGGAAGGGAACAGATCTGAAGAAAATCACTCAATTTCATGTTATATAATAGTGTGAATCAATGAAAGGTTCTATACAAGTGATTCCTTGATAGAGTACTTCTCATGAACATTGATGGATAAGAGGCCACTACCGCCATGAAATAAGTTCATGTTGGAACTTGTGGGGTACACTAATCAGTATCCAAACTCTCTCATCAATTTCAAAGGCTTGGGTAATCTCGGCCCACTATGACATGAGACTATGCCGAATTCACCAAAAAGTTTCATTCCTACCAAGTGCATGAAATTTTCATCCACCATCCCCTAAAGTTACTTCACACTGCCAAGTACTCCTAGCCATTTTCCATATGGGGAATGGACATCATGGGACCATATCCTCCCACCATCGCCAGACAATTAAAATATATTCTCACAACAACTAACTTATTTTTCAAATGGGAATATTTTGTACCCCTTAAATAGGTTAAGGCAAGAACCATTGTCAGCTTTGTGGAATCCAACATCATCGCCATATTTGGTGTCCCTTATACAATACTAATGAACAACAGCACCATTTTATGCTCTGTTGAATTGGAAAAGCTATATTAGGAGTATGGAATCAAGGACAACCATTTATCCCACTATCATGTAGTGTCCAATGGGAAGATATAGGCCTTCAACAAGACCCTATCCAATATACTCCAGAAGATGGTAGACAAGTACAAGAAATCATCGCCTGATAAGAACCTCCATGCTTTGTGAGCTTACCAGACCACGACCCACACCACCACTCAAGCACCCCCATACTCATTAGTATATGGGATTGAGGCAGTTCTACCCATTGAAGTTTAACTACCATCACTCTGTGTGGCCATATGTGATCAATTGTCTATAGATGAGAAATCCCAAAAAAATTGATGAGCTAGAGTGGTTGAATAAGAAAATATTTCACAACCTGTACAATTTGTATGTTTACCAGAATTGGATTACATGAGCCTTCAATAAGAAGGTTCTCCTACAATTCTTCCTCAATGGAGAAATGGTGATGGCCCTCAGAACATCGATGATACTTGGAAATCAACCTCCAAAGTTGGATCCAAAATGGTAAGGAACATATGTTATAAACAAGGTCTACTCTAATGAAGAATATGACTTAATTTCAATGGATGGACAGCTCACCAAAACTCCCACCAATGCAAGGTTTCTAAAGAAACATTTCATGTATCCAAAAGAATGAAAATTCATCCAGATCGCATAACATAAAACTACATGGTGAATTCCTACATGATTCATGACATTAAACTACTTAGCATATTCATCCTCACCATATGGCATTAAAATATATGAATTTCATCTTTACCACGTGATGTTAAACTTTATGGAGCCAATAATGTTCTCACCTGAAGGGGCGTTGCCCCCATCATTGGTCACCTACCATGCTGCACTATAGAACTACATATGGCTTGATTCCCATCTACCGATGGAATATGTAGTGAAACCTGGATCTTTCAACCAGGTCTAGATGTCATAAAAAAATTACCCCCTCTCCCCCTTCCTTGTGCACGGGTCAGACCAGTATAGGGACCATATTGTTCCATAACTATGTACGACATGATTCCCATCTGCTGATGGGATACATAGAGACGACTCGATCCTAGATCTTGGTCTAGCCACCACAAGGTAAAAAAATGACTATATTTTACTCTCAAATACCTCTATATCATGAGAGGAGACCATATATATTCCTTTTTTCTCACACCGAGCATAGCTCATGTGAGCTTAGGAATGGTGGTAAAGGTTTTCCCCTGGATGAACAGAGGGTATATGTATGCTCTAGGACCATTAAAAATGGTTAAAAATCCCCCTCCCTATGTATGAGCCAAACCTATATAAGGAAGAAGTCCTAGAACTATATGTGTCTTGATTCCTTCCCCTGTGGGGTACATAGTGACACATGTATATTCCAACTTGGTCCATCGACCATAAAATAAAGATAAATATAAAATTTCCCCTCTATGCGCATGGATCCGACTGGCATAGGGATTTTCTAGAACTATGTGTGGCTTGATTCATGCCCTCACAGGATACGTAGTGACACCCATATTCTTCCTCTTGGTCCAGTCACCACCCAAAAAAATTCCCTCTTCCCTACGTATGGATTAGACCTATGCAAGAAATTTCCTTCTCAGAACTTTGTATGGATTGATTCTTACCCTCGCATGATACGTAGTGATGCTTGGATCCTACATCCTGGCCCAACCATCATCCAAAGTCAACAATGCTCCATTCCCTGCATACGGGTCAGACTTGCGTAGGGGAATCCATGCAATTTCCTAACCACGTGACATTAAACTTTAAGGTATATTAAGAACTACATACGGCTTGATTCCCATTCATCAAGGGGATATATGGAGACACCTTGACTCTAAGTCTTCCTCCATCCACCATAAGGTACAATACCCCCTCTCTTTTCACGGGTCATACTGGCACAAAGAGTTTTCTAGAACTATGTGTGGCTTGATTCCTGCCTTTATAGGATACATAGTGATGCACGGATACTATGTCTTAGTCCATCCACCATGGAAAAAATCATGCCTCCCCCTACATATAAGTCAGACATGCATAGGGAAATTCATGGGTCCAAACTGTATGACATTAAAATACATGGCTAAAGAATTCCTAACCACGCAACATTAAACTGCAACGTATCTTAAAAACTATGTATGGAATAACCCTCTATATAATGATATGCGTAGAGACCCTTGGGCCAAAAATCCTTGTTCTAGCCACGCAGAATAAAAAAAGGAAAAAATGCCCCCAATCTCCTGCATATGAAATGCAAGTATATGTAGGGGATTCCAAATATGGATTCTTACATCCAAAAAGTTTCAAAATACCATTCTTCCCCTAACATAAAAATTAGATCTATGTAGAGGATCTCATACCTTAGAACTAATCATGGTCTAGATATTTATCATATACCCAAACATCCCCTTTTCATCCATCAAACTCTATGCCCTGGGAAATCTCAGATCACCATAGTCACCCACGACTATCATAAATGGAGGGCTAGTGTCCTAAGGACACCTTTGTTTGATAATGAACACAATTCCTCTATGGCTCTGCATATTTTTCCCACAAAATTTATTTTAAACCAAAGGAAATTTCATCCCCATCAAAGGATTTTCCTACTTTTATATGCCCATTATCTCCTAATCCTCACATTATCCCTCCTAATTCGAGGGTTCCTAAAATCATGGTTTATGTTTTTTACCCACTCACACCTGGGGCATATCAAGAATATCTTGGCATGATTAGACCATATTTATGCATGATTATTTTGATATTTCTTCCCTGAAACATGACATTAAACTATGTTTCAACATCCTTTCTGCAAGACTTAAAAATTCATTAACCCACAACAACTATCTCATTCACATAAACTCACCCACATCCTCACCAAAAGATGTTAAAGTGCATAGCCCAATAATTCTCCCTTCCATCAACTATTCCATATTTAGGAGGTGATTTAGGAATCCCTTCCACCCCTTTCTCACACCGAGTATGAATCACATGGGTTTAGGGACCTCAGTTGGGAGTTCATCATAGCATCATGGAAAATAAATCCACAATTTTGGATGTAGTGGAAGGACTATAAAAGTCATGTTGTGGTTCTTTTCCCCCATAATGGGGATCCCAAGGTCCCAACCGTATAATGCTAAACTACAAGGTATCCCAAAGATAGCAAAAACAACCTTCCCCCTACATATGAACCAGACCTATGAAGTGTGTCTAATATCAGGATAGTCAGAACTTCAAACCTAGGTCTTTCCCCAATGAGAGAATCAAAATGACCCACCCTACGTATGATCTAGATCTATGTAGGGTAATTCCCAATTCAAATCATAGACCAAAGGTTTCTAATATATCTGTACACAATCCTTCCATTTATGAAACTCCACACTTCTAGTGATCTTGAATCTTCATAACTATCCATGGCCATTAGAAAGGGATGGCTAGTGTCCTGTGGACACCTTTGTTTGGATATGTAGACAATACTCCAGAGGATATTCTTAATATTCCTACAAAAATGGAATTTAAACCAAAGGAAAATTCTTCCTCGTGAGAGGATTCTCCAATATCTATACTCCTAATGGCTTCCAAGACCCATTTCATCTCTCCCGATCCAAGAACCCCTTAAAACCACAGATTAAACTTTCCTCCCTACCCATGTCCTAGACATGTCAGAACATCCTGGCTTGATTACACTCTAGCCACTTGGGGATTTTATATCAGTTTCCTAATCATATGAATTTTAAACTACATGATACTCAATACCCACTATTCACCCTTAGTCCATTTTATGTCAAAGGATATTTTCCCTCATATTTATGTGCACTAAATGAATACACATAGGAAGGTTCATCATATTCCCTACCTCATTGGTGAATCTATATCCAAAACAATGATGCCCCATCCATATGCATGAATCAATTCTGAATACTGGTATGCTTTCAAAATAATTGTGTACGACTTGATTTCTGTCATCATAAGATATGTAGTGACATATGAATCTCGTATTTCTATTCTAGCCATGAAACAAATTTATCCCATCCTTACCTGGGCAAGGGTCAAACCTACGCAAGGAAACAAATCACATGGATAGGATAAAAATTCCTCCACCAATTCCCAGTATTCATGCTAATGTTCAACATAAAATACCTCATTCTCATGTTCTGGAACCCCTATTCACACACCATACACTATGTCTTGAAAGGTCTTAATCCCCATAACCATCCATGTCCATCAGAAATGGATGGATAGTGTCCTACGAACACCTTTGTTTGACTATGCACACAATGCCTCAGAGGCTTTGCATACATTTCCCAAAAATGGAATGTCAACCCAAGGAAAATTCGTCCTCAAGAGAGGATTTTCCTACCTCTGTAACCCCCTATGATGTTTAAGTCTAACTTCATTCCTTGGTTTTGGAAACACCTCATATTAAATTTTACATCATCTTTCCCCTCTCATGACTAAAGGTGATAGGACATTTCTATTCAGGCTGTTGTGGAAAAGGAAATTCTTTTACATACTTTGGTTAGAGTAATTTTTTTTGAAACCATAAGTCTCAAAAGTCCCGATTGTATGACATTAAACTACACCATGCATCAACCCTCCTTTTCACAAGTTAAATTCATGTGGGATCTGTTTCTAGACCAAAACCAATACAAATTCCCTCATACTTTCATACATCCTTCCCTCAACAGGCCATCCATGGTGGTTTTCAACAAAAAAACAAATATTATTTTCCATAAGATTTCTTGTCCATTAGAAATGGGAGGCCAGTGTCTTAAGGACACCTTTGTTTAACTATTACACATAATTCCACATCGTCTCTCCATAAATGGCCCACAAAAAACTGCCTGTTAACCATAGGAAAATTTTTCCTTAAGAGATGTTTTCCCTACTTATATACACCCAATGTCTTCCATGACCTATATAATATCCCATATCCAAAATTCACAAAATTAGGGTCAAGAAAAATCCCCTATCCATGTCTAAAATTTATTAGAACATCCTTGCTCAATGAGTCCTAAATTGGGGCCCTCACCCCACAAATCATGGTCAAAGATTTTCAACCTAAAACCCCAGTAATGATAGTCCATATTTTAAGACTATAAACTACCAATAAAATAGTGACATGGGACTCAGCGAGATAAAAACCCATAAAGGACATCTTGGACCAAAATTAAAGTACCCTCTCACTAAACCTATGTTGCATACAGTTTAGGAAAAACATTAAGCAATCAAAAAAATCATAAAATTTACAAAATTTGTTAGTTTGAAAACCCATAAAGGGCGGTCAAATATATATTCAAGTTATACCCACTAATCCCATGCAAAATTGGGATTAGAAAAAATTAGGGTAATAAACAAAAAGGCACAATATTTTTAGTGATTTTCATGTGACCCAAGAAATAGTCAAACTATGCTCATTGAGTCCCTCGACTGAGGAAAAAATTAGAGCATGATTTGATCATTTCACTCATCCCATATTATAATTAAAATTGACATCTATTTGATAGTATTGTTCAAATCTAGTCAATTATAGATGATTGATATTACAGTAAAAGGTAATGGAGGTGAATTGGAGAAAAAAATCTTTTCGTTCTATTACAAAAAGTTATAGAGGGTGTCCTAGAACCCGGAGCCTCTTCATGTGGGTAGGACATGACCATTACAAAAGACATTTAGAGGACTCAAAGATTTGTATCAATGCCTAATTCAACTCTTCAATGGCCTATGGAATATTTAGAAAAGTTTTGGTCTCAGCTTCCGCACCTTCCCACAATGCCTCCTCCTCATGTGCTACCTCAAGGTGGCCTTTTCCCCTTCCTCTACTAGCCATTGTCTCTCGTCAACTATGGTTGTGACACGGGCTCATTCCAGTTTGAATCACTCCAGTTTTATGGTCCACTATTCCAATTCCTAATTGAGATGTTGTACCGAGGACCTTTTTCTATGAGTTCTCTCTATCACCTCGCAACTGCTCCAGCTTGATCATCATCTTCATTCAAAAGAATAGGTTTGGCTACAACAAGATTAGCCATGGACTCTACAGAAGAAAGATGGGACTCAAGAACATCGGATTTCTCCCTAACCATGACCACATACCTCACTATGTCATAAACTCTGTGGTAATAATATCCTATAAACCCTAGGACCACAAACTAGTGACATAACATTGTAAGCTCCACCATCATATTAGTAAGTGGTGTTTAAGAAATCAAACTCCATATGTTCTTCCATGACCTTTGAAGGTTGGGTCGAATGCTGACTAGGCCCTCTCGATCAGTCTTAGAATCACTCCCATATGAAGAAATATATTCAAGAATGAAATTCACCAGGGAGGGACCTGATTCAATGTCCCTAGCATGAATGGATCCCTCAGTAGTATCACCCCTGACAGTTGCAATAGAGGGTAGGATCAAAGTGCCTTCCGTAATTGCTGGTTCTTTCAATTGTGATCCTAAAGCCAGAAATGAAGCAAGTAAACACCCTTGATCCTTGAAAAAAAAGGAATGAAATGTAGGAGGTGGGAGGAATGTAAATCTAACCTCCACCTACTAAAGCATTTATGCCTTCAACTTCCATGGTTTCATCACTACCCATTAAACATGATACTACATCATCAATAATTAGATGAGTCTCAGGGTCATTTGAAGGAATTTGTGGCTCAGGGCCATGATCAATATGAATAAAAACCCCTATAAGATCACTTATAAAAATTAGGAACACTAGGGTAATCATCCAAGAAAAAGGCATGATGGTTAGTCTTAAAATTTGGGGAGTCGGGATCATTACCGCTCCTAGGATTAGAAAAAAAGGCAAGATGGCTCGTTCCATATTTTCGAAAGTTGGGATAGCAGCCTCCCTAGTGGTTGTAACTTCTAGGGGAGTAGGATCACTATGCTCAATTTGGGAGTTTAATTCCAAAGGCATTCCCTCCACAAGGGTAGGGTCCATCCGGTCTGCGTTGGTTGACTCCTCAAGACTTGGAACCCATTTGATATCCTAAGGTGAGTGGGTTACGTCACCAAATTTAGCTACAACTATCAAAGTAATCTCATAATTCCCTATGGAAGTGGTATCAACACGCTTAGTTGAGATTTTAGCCTCTAGATTATCCTCCCCTATTAGGGAAAAAGTTATCTAATTTGGGACATATACATCCAGAGGGTTCAGAATACCCCTAGTCTCCTCAGTTAGCCCTGTATCTCCACCCTATTCAACCGTGATTGATGATGGTCCTTCGTTTATTATATAAGGAACAGGAGACACAAACATTTGGGAAACTCCCACCTGATTACTTATTGGTTTTTCATAAAAATATGCACATGATAAATGGTTAGAAAGATAGAATAATTTGTTATAACAACCAGATTGGCAGATATGGAAGTTACTTGTAATCCCCTTTCTGATGTGTTTCGACAATTGGGATGCTTGTCAGTGTTTGTAGGTTTGCCATGGGGATGGATCTCTGATGGAAATATCAAGTGGAACCATAGGAGGGAATGACCTGACAAGATTTGAAATAACTACCTCCATATGTTCAACAGCACCAGGAGAACCTTCCCCAGTAATCCCCACATCCGATGTGACATGTTCCCCAGCTGTAGTGACGTTGGGGGTGTATAATAGAGAAATAAACATCTCCTGAGACTCCTCGTGTCCCTGTGGAAGTAAAGTAGGAGATTTTAGAATCTTCACAATGAAGGGAATTAAATTTAGGGTTAGAAAATAGAATGAGCTATCCTTTGATATTAATTATGTCCAAGAGTACCACAATCCATGCCACCTGGTCAGACCAATAAAGTCTGTCTTTGGAAGCATGGAGGTACCTGTCCATCTCACTCAAGAATGAGGCTACCTCATCTGGTTGTTCTTCAATATAAATAAATGTAGGGGAAATGGCTACCCCAAAAACCATAATATTGAAGTGTTCCCCTTGAAGTAACTTCCAAATATATTAATTATAAGTGTTCTCCCTTAAGTCATCTCATACCCTCCAAGCGCTTGGAAACACAGTTGTAATAGGAATGGCTAGTGCAGGAGGATCATTCCGGGGGAGTGAAGAAGGTTTCATCGATCACAGTTTCTTCCTAGGTTCCTTCATATCCCTGGGACACTCAGGAGATGAACGCGTACAAGGATATGGGCATGAGTGAGGATTTTCCATTGCTTCATCCACAGCATGAAAATCAGCAATCTGGTCACCCTCTAAAGAGTGATCATCATCATCACCCTCTTCTTCAGTCTCTAATATCAGCATGGAAAGTACTCGATGAGAGTATTTATAATAATTGTTCTAGGCATATATAATGGATTCAAGGTCCTGAAGGTAACAATTTACCCTCTCAGGATCATCATCATAAGAAATTTCAGTCGATGCTAACAAGCAGCCAAGTTTAGTGAGGGAAACCTATCTCTCTTAGAGGAACTACCACAAGGAGTGAGGGGAATGATCACAAAAATATTGGAGATACCTAAAAATATCCCATTGCTTCTAGGAAACTAGATACTTATCCTTAGATGGGATATAACACCCTGACCCCAGTTACCTAGAGTCGGTGCATTATTACATAACATTGGCATGATCACAAAAGATCAAGTCTCGAATGACTGATTAGTTTAATATCCTTGGAAACACTAGATACATTAATAAGTTTTACATTAAATAATAAAGTGAAAAACTTCAAAAACATAGTCTCCATAGTCCACACTCATATCCCCTCAGACTATCCCTATAGTTCAGTCATAAAATACGTCTTCACATCCTGGGAAAAATAAAACATAGAAAGGGGTGAGCTCAGATGCTCAGTAAGGATAACAATATAGCGGAAAATTTCATAAATAAGCATAAACATATAAGGAAATGTATAACTAAAAAAAGACATTTAAACTTGAACTTCCGAATAATATATCAAAAATAAAATGAAATAATGTTATTTACTTATTCACATGGATATTCTACTAGTCGAATAATCACATGCAATATCAATAACCACTTTCATAATGATGGAATGCATAATGCCAGACTATCATAACCACATAGTCAAGGCCTTGTGTCAAGACTACAAATAATATTTTTTCAAGGCCTTGTGCCAAGACACTAGTTTGTTGTAACAACCCGATATTTTATGAGAATTATTCTTTTTAATTTCTTTGATGTCTTTTGTTGTACGCTACACCAAGATTATCTTGCGCTATATGCAACACCGTATTAGCTTGAAATATATGCAACACTATTCTTGGCTCATGTTACACACAATTTCAAGTTCTTTTTTTGGAAATTATTTTACGCAACATTAAGTATATATTTTGTTTAATGTATAAATGAAATAAGTTTTGATTATATTATACGCAACATTGAGTGTATATATATATATATATTTATTTATTTAATGTATAAATGAAATATGGTTGGATTCTGTTATACGAAACAACAAATGAGTCTTGCACTACACGCAACCCTAACTTGGCTTACATTACACACAATCGCGACCTTCCTCGATAGCGTGTGTAGTACGCAATACTGAGTTTCACTAAACGAGATATTATTATAATATTATTATGAACTAGCCTTTATGAATAGTAATACCCACTTTTTGAAATTTTATAAATTTTATATTTCAAAATGGACTTCATTTTTGGATTTGGAATATCGAAATTATCCTAGGGTTAAATTTTGGTATTTTTCTGAAAACTTTCAATTTTTGATGAATAGTGAAAACACTGGGTTACTATTTAAAAACTGACTTTTTATTTAAATAATTATTTATTTTATTTAAATTTATTTTAGGTCAAAATTGATACATAATACCTATATAAGTTCAATGAAATTCATTTGAGTAATTTTATAATAATTTTTTATATATAAAAATTTTATTGAACTTTTCACCGTCTTTTACCAACCTCCTAGGAGAATTTGGAAATTCACATAAAACTTAATTTTACCACTTCTGTGAGTGGAATTTAGAAAATCCTAGAGATACGGTTAATATCAAGGACTAAAATTTGGTTCAATGAGATGAAAATAATTTTTGGTGAATAGTGACTTTTTACTTTTTTTGCCACGGTTAAAAGTAAATGGGGTAATTAAGGGTAAAAATGATATTATTATTACCCTAACACATGTCCTAATTCTATTGGATAAGTGTAATTAGACCGAAAACAACCTTAGGAATAAAATATGACCATTTAGGTCCACTTGGATTAGATTAGGACATTTATTATTAATTTATTTAAAGAAGGGTTAAAATAGTTAAAATCAAAGTTTAATAACTAAAACATTTTTAATATAGGTTTACACATAAGATAAATTCGACTATAAATATTCATTAGAAATATAAAAAGATTTACTACATAATGGTATTTTATTTATGATTTTTATACATTAAATAATTTAATTTATTTATGACACAATGATGATGCAGTAATTATCTTATTAATGAAATATTGACATAATTAATGTTATAAATACCCAAATAAATGTAATTTGAGACTTTTTATGAATTCCACTAATTTTATAGGTTAATATGACATTTTATTATTTATTTAAGTAACTTTTTTCTAACTAATAATGCTTTTATTATTTTCACAAAAATCAAATTCCAAATGGTGTCAAAATTGACATAAAATAGTTTTTAAAACAAATATTATATTATTAATTGTTATTTTATTCCTAAAAATATAAGGTTCGGCCAAATGACTTATATAAGGTTATATATATTAATAATAAACAACTTGGGATTCTTTTGACTTGTTATAGTAAGTTTATTAACCTTATAGTTTAAGAAAACAAGAAGACACGGTAAAAGTTAAATTATCTAACTTAAAGTTAAATCTAAATGATAAGGTTAAAATAGAAACCTAAACTTGTCTAAATTCTATTTTATGATATTATTTATACCCATAACCACCTTAGATTAAAAATAAATCAATTTGGAGCTATTAAAAACCAAATATGACTTTATAATAAAATAATATTTTTAGTTTTTCCTAAGGTGCCCCTCTCCTCCCTTATAAAAGGGCACCTCCTCCCTCTCTTCCTCACACCATTTTGAGCCTTGAATCTCGGCCAACCCATGACAAATTATTTTCTCCACTTCCCTAGAAAAATCCTAGAGGTCCTAGTATTCTTCAAATACCAATTTTAGTGTCCTTATAGGAGGTCTCAAAGAGGCTCTTCAAAGAAGAGGTAATGTATGTTACCGATTCTTTCAACTTTATTTCTTATTCCACTTCTTCTTCTTTAGTTGTTTCATTATGAAGTAATAAAATCAGTATAAATCATATACTGATATGTTATTATAAGTATGAAACAACCCTATTTCACCATCTATCCATCCTACGGAAAACGAAATCACCGCGCGTGCGTACGTACGAAATACCGTCTCCACGCCGTGGTGTAATATGTTTTTCCATCAACACCTTACATGGATGGGTATAATGGTGTACAGAATAACTATATATGGTTATTATAACATCATACTGATTCTGATATATTATACCATTCACTTTAATTCTATTCAATAATTATTGGAACGATATCATCGCTTGTGTGTACGTACAAACTACCGTCTCCACGACGCGATGAGATTTCATCTCCATGTTAACCATTCAAGAATGATTATAAAGTATATATAATAAGTAATCATGAAATATATGACATAATAATGCTACTGTATTTATTTATATATATATATGAATTTCATCTACTTAATTCCATTCAATTCAATAAGGAAACGAAAACAGCGTTCATGCGTACGTATGGCCTACCGTCTCCATGAACGGTGTATTTCTTTCCATTTATCGATCTATTATATATATGTATATTCTGAATATATATTATATATAAATAATTTTTTACATTCTGGATGTAAGTAATCATGATCTAAGTAATCATATGAATAATTACAAGTTAAAACACGAACGACAAATGAAACGATATTACCCAAAACGCTACTTTAACATGAATTTACAAAAGAACGGGTAATATAAAGTCATAAGTGAACCATATATGATATAATAACAATGAATATGATTCTGTAATAAGTCAATGAAATTATTTAAATAATTATACATGGGGTTTGGATACATATGAAGCATATCAGACCTAAGGTAAGGGATAATTATTCCAATCTCATTCTTATCCAAGATTGTTTATTCGTAAGTATTTACTAGGGTAATATTTATCATCCATGTCCAAGTTTTATAAAAATGTTTTCATGTATGTTTAAAGTCCTTTTTTCCCATTTTTATCTTTTACTACATGGTATGTAAGGAATCTTTTTTTTTATTACAATACGAGGTACCTTTTTACTTTTCTAACAAAAGTACGAGAAGAATGTTATTTTTAACTTATACCGCATGAACAGATTTTTACGGTTTCATAACGCCTCATTTTCATGAAGCTTACTCTACAAGATTTTATGAAAATTTTCAACAAAATAATTTTATTTTAAAATTGCATGGCATTTTGTGAAAAGAAAATGATTTTGAAGAAGAAAGGATATTTTCCTGAAGAATTCATTTCAAATGTTTTATCAAAACCATTTTCCATCTAAGATGATATTATTACATATGTGTATGTTTCAAGTTTAATGTCTCTATGATTTACATGGTTTCACTTTTCTTATGATGAAATGATACCCATATGTTTTATATGGATTATGTTATGATGGAATGATGTTTATGGAACCCATTTTATTCTTTGGGTTATTATGAATGATTTATGTTTATGTTGTGGCACAAGTAAGAATGATTTCATTATGAGATGGGTGGGACCTATATCTCCCTCCAATTCATTGGCTAAAGATTTATATCTCATGAGATAGACATTGATAGAATGGTAATCTAATCCAGTTCAGTGTTACAGGACTGAAATGAGTAGTGAACTCGATTCAGAAAGGGACTTTGTCCACTAAGATGGTCTTGGTAGAAATGCCTTGGCTACTATGGAAATCATGACATGTGCTGAATGGTTGACACAATTACATGTTTTATTCCCATTATATTTTATCATGATTGATGTTCCATTATGATATATGCCTTATGTACTTCCACGATTTATGTCTTTGCTCAAGATTTTGATGTTTAAATTTCATGTTCAAGTTTTTGCTTTCAAATGTTTATGGATTGTTTTATGTTCACTATGTTTGCCCTTACTGAGAATTTGAGCTCACCCTTTTTATGTTTCCTTTTCCCAAGATATAAGGAAAGGTTTTAGGTAAGAAAAAAAAAGGAAGATCTTTATGGGAGATGGTGAGGATCTTTCACCAAGATTAGAAGATTATGTTCCATGTTTCCAAAGGCACTAAACTATTACGGTCCTTTGGTGTCTGTTTTTGTTATGTATTAAGTATTCCGAAAAAGTAATGTAATGTCTATGTACGTCAAGCTTTGGGTCTCTACAGTTGATATCAGAGGAAAGGTTTAGTCAACCTTTGGAAACTAGGATGCGAAAACTATAGTGAGATCCCTAGAGATATTTCTAAGGTATGTCTATGGATGTCCCTAAGGTTAAGTATAAGTATAGGTTATAGTCCTAGAATTATGGTAATGATATTAGAATTAAACCTAAGATGTAAGATGTCTAAGGTACTCCCCCTTGATTATTTTATTTTCCTTGTATAATTTTTACTCTCATAGAATTATTTTTGTGTTTTAGTCAATGGAGGGAACTAGAAGGAATTCGGTTAACATTGAATCCAATGGAAAAATTGGTGACTATGAGCAACAAAATTGCGTAATGCCTAGAGAGAAAGATATTGTGATTATGTCAAATCATTCATCGTGATATATGATTAGCAAGGTGAAATTTAGTGGTATGCCTAATTCATCAAATAATAGGAAGATAGAATTTTATGCATGTTCACATGTTGAGGAGCATAAATAAAGGAAGATTGAGATTTCTAAAGAAGGGAAGAAGAACCTTGAGGAATACCTCAAATGTAGGGACAGATGTTATCTGTGTGTAGAAAAGGGTCATAGAGTGGCATACTGTTATGGATTTCAATGTCTTATTTGTGGAGAACATGGGCATTACCCAACTCAATGCCCTGACCTAAAAAGTTACCTCTAAATCAAGGAAGGACTTATTCTAGGACAATCATTGAAGAGGATGGATTGAAGTGTTTATGTATTGGTATTCAAGAATAATGTTATTGAGGTACTTTTATGGTGTATTAGAATGTTTTTGTATTATTCTATTGTGGTTTTCAATAATTTTATGGTACCAATA
Source organism: Viscum album (assembly GCA_963277665.1). Classification (NCBI taxonomy): domain Eukaryota; kingdom Viridiplantae; phylum Streptophyta; class Magnoliopsida; order Santalales; family Viscaceae; genus Viscum; species Viscum album. Next base: position 433,058,544 of record OY728147.1, on the reverse strand, counting down.
ACCATGAAAAGTGATTCAAATATTTTGGAAAGCAGATGATATGTACATAATGAAGGGATAAGGAGAAAATGAAATGTTTGACAGTATTCATGAGCTCATGATTGATATAAGGACTAAGTGATATCATGGGTTGAGTATATAGAATTTTGAGGATTTTGGTATGTGTAAAGTGTTAACTTTTAACTGCACTCATGTTTTCACTAAGGTTCAATGGGTATTCATTTTTCAAGAGAATACACGATTAAGGCCTTCGAATGTTTGGAATGTGACCAACAAGACATATCTCATGATATATGGGGATCAACGATGGTATTAACATGCCTGTTATATAAACTCTTTGGTAATCGTTTTCACTATAATATGAGATTGGACAGCATTATTTTGGATAAACCTAAATATTGGAATGGATTATGTTGGACATAAGTTAGTATTGTTTAAGGCTAGAAATTTTTTGATATTATTGATGGAAAGTTATAATAATGTATTTTTAGAAAAAAAGGACAACCTACAGGATGGGCGACAACCCATCGCGTCGGACAAGGCTGTTGGAATCGAACCCACAACTGAAGTGTGACTGGCCTTTATCACCTACCACTGGCCTACAGGAAGTCTCTGGTTAGTAGAAACTAGTTTTATTTTATAAAGCGGTATGATATATGAAGTATAAGTTCATTTTTGGAATCGTATATGATTAACCTAACCATAAATGGACTTATGTATATTTGATAACTTTTGATAACCTTTTGTTTGAAACAGATGGAATGACCCATCATTCTATCACATGATCTCCTAACACTTCACGAATAACAAATTCAACTTCATTTCTTTAAGAGATGAGGTGGAAATTGTTCAAATCACGAACAACAGTGATATTTTACCAAAATCAAGCAAGTATTTCTTCTAATTCAAAATTTTTCAACTTAAGGGAAATGATATTGAAAACCAAAATTGGTGTCCAAGTGCCCTTATATCCGATGAATCAGATGGTACCCTAGATCATCACAAATTTATGGCTTTGTGATTATTGGCTTTTTCATATCCATGTTCTCTACCACTCTCTATCAGAACATGATGGTTATATTTCTCTTCCATATCCATATTTTCACCTATGTTCTCCTATGTGGAAACCCATTGATTTGTTAATTTGGGTAACCGTTATGTTTAGTTTTTAAAGATAAGTTTTGGTATTCCTTTTTACGATGTGGGTTTCTATTAAAGAAACTTTCAAGTAGAAAACCATTTATAACCCCAATGAATTTTGAGGGAGAAATTCATTTTAAGGGGGGTAGAATGTAACAACCCGATATTTTATAAGAATTATTCTTTTTAATTTCTTTGATGTCTTTTTTTGTACGCTACACCAAGATTATATTATGTTATACACAACACCATATTAGCTTGAAATATACGCAACACTATTCTTGGCTCATGTTACACACAATTTCAAGTTCGTTTTGTGGAAATTATTTTACGCAACATTAAGTATGGATTTTTTTAATATATAAATGAAATAAGTTTTGATTATCTTATACGCAACATTGAGTGTATATATATATATATATTTAATGTATAAATGAAATATGGTTGGATTCTGTTATACGCAACAACAAAGGAGTCTTGCACTACACGCAACCCTAACTTGGCTTACATTACACGCAATCGCGACCTTCCTCGATAGCGTGTGTAGTACGCAATACCGAGTTTCACTAAACGAGATATTATTATAATATTACTATGAACTAGCAGTTATGAATAGTAATACCCACTTTTTGAAATTTTATAAATTTTATCTTTCAAAATGGACTTCATTTTTGGATTCGGAATATCGAAATTAGCCTAGGGTGAAATTTTGGTATTTTTCTGAAAACTTTCAATTTTTGATGAATAGTGAAAACACTGGGTTACTATTTAAAAACCGACTTTTTATTTAAATAATTATTTATTTTATTTAAATTTATTTTAGGTCAAAATTGATACATAATACCTATATAAGTTCAATGAAATTCATTGGAGCCATTTTATAATAATTTTTGATATATAAAAATTTTATTGAACTTTTCACCGTCTTTTACCTACCTCCTAGGAGAATTTGGAAATTCACATAAAACTTAATTTTACCGCTTCTGTGAGTGGAATTTAGAAAATATGAGAGACATGGTTAATATCAAGGACTAAAATTTGATTCAATGAGATGAAAATAATTTTTAGTGAATAGTAAATTTTTACTTTTTTTGCCACGGTTAAAAGTAAATAGGGTAATTAAGGGTAAAAATGATATTATTATTACCCTAACACATGTCCTAATAATATTGGATAAGTGTAATTCTACCAAAAAAACCTTAGGAATAAAATATGACCATTTAGGTCCACTTGGATTAGATTAGGACATTTATTATTAATTTATTTAAAGAAGGGTTAAAATAGTTAAAATCAAAGTTTAAAAACTAAAACATTTTTAATATAGGTTTATACATAAGATAAATTAGACAATAAATATTAATTAGAAAGATAAAAATATTTCCTACATAATGGTATTTTATTTATGATTTTTATACATTAAATAATTTAACTTATTTGTGACACAATGATGATGCAGTAACTATCTTATTAATGAAATATTGACATAATTAATGTTATAAATACCCAAATAAATGTAATTTGAGACTTTATGAATTATAATAATTTTATAGGTTAATATGACATGTTATTATTTATTTAAGTAACTTTTTTTGAACTAATCATGCTGTTATGATTTTCACAAAAATCAAATACCAAATAGTGTCAAAATTGACATAAAATAGTTTTTAAAAGAAATATTATATTATTAATTGTTATTTTATTACTAAAAATATAAGGTTCGTCCAAATGAATTAGATAAGGTTATATATATTAATAATAAAAAACTTGGGGTTCTTTTGGCTTGTTATAGTAAGTTTATTAACCTTATAGTGTAAGAAAACAAGAAGACACGATAAAAGTTAAATTATCTAACTTAAAGTTAAATCTAAATGATAAGGTTAAAATATAAATATAAACTTGTATAAATTCTATTTGATGAGAGTATTTCTACCCATACCCACCTTAGCTTAAAAATAAATCAATTTGGAGCTATTAAAAAACAAATATGACTTTATAATAAAATAATACTTTTAGTTTTTCCTAAGGTGCCCCTCTCCTCCCTTATAAAAGGGCACCTCCTCCCTCTCTTCCTCACACCATTTTGAGCCTTAAAGCTCGGCCAAACCCTTCCAAATTCTCTTCTACACTTCCCTAGAAACATCCTAGATGTCCTGGTCTTCTTCAAAGACCAATTTTAGTGCCCTAAGAGGAGGTCTCAAAGAGGCGCTTCAAAGAAGAGGTAATGTCCGTTACCGATTCTTTCAACTTTATTTCTTCTTCCAATTCTACTTATTTAGTTGTTTCATTATGAAGTAATAACATCGGTATCACTCATATACTGATATGTTATTATAAGTATGAAACAACCCTATTTCAACATCTATCCATCCTACGGAAAATGAAATCACCGCGCATGCGTACGTACGGAATACCGTCTCCACGCCGTGGTGTAATCTGTTTTCCCATCAACACCTTACATGGATAGGTATAATGGTGTAAATAATAACTATATATGGTTATTATAACATCATACTGATTCTTATATATTATACCATTCACTCCAATTCTATTCAATAATTATTGTAATGATATCATCGCTTGTGCGTACGTACGGACTACCGTCTCCACAACGTGATGAGATTCACTCTCCATGTTAACCATTCAAGAATGATTATAAAGTATATATAATAAGTAATCATGAAATATATGACATAATAATTCTACTGGACTTATGTATATATATATATATGTATGTCATCTACTTAATTCCATTCAATTCAATAAGGAAACAAAAACAGCGTTCATGCGTACGTACAGCCTACCGTCTCCATGAACGGTGTATTTCTTTCCATTTATCGATCTATTATATATATGTATATTCTGAATATATATTATATATAAATCATGTTTTAAATTATGGATGTAATTAATCATGATATATGTAATCATATGAATAATTACAAGTTAAAACATGAACGACAAATGAAATGATATTACCCAAAACACTACTTTAACATGAATTTACAAAAGAACGGGTAATATAAAGTCATAAGTGAACCATATATGATATAATAACAATGAATATGATTCTGTAATAAGTCAATGACATTATTTAAATAATTATACAGGGGTTTTGGATATGTACGAAGCATATCAGACCTAATGTAATGGATAATTATTCCAATCTCATTATTATCCGAGATTGTTTATTCATAAGTATTTACTGGGGTAATATTTATCATCCATGTCCAAGTTTTATAAAAATGTTTTCATGTATGTTTAAAGTCCTTTTTTCCCATTTTTTACTTTTACTACATGGTATGTAAGGAATATTTTTTTTGATTATCATACGAGGTACCTTTTGACTTTTCCAACAAAAGTACGAGAAGAATGTTATTTTTAACTTATACGGCCTGAATGGATTTTTACGGTTTCATAACACCTCATTTTCATGAAGCTTACTCTATAATATTTTATGAAAATTTTCAACAAAATACTTTTATTTTAAAATTTCATGACATTTTGTGAAAAGAAAATGATTTTGAAGAAGAAAGGATATTTTCCTCAAAAATTCATTTCAAATGTTTTATTAAAACCATTTTCCATCTAAGATGACATTATTTCATATGTGTATTTTTCAAGTTTAATGTATCTATGATTTACATGGTTTCAATTTTCTTATAATGAAATTATATTCATATGTTTTATATGGATTATGTTATGATGGAATGATGTTTATGGAACCCATTTTATTCTTTGGGTTATTATGAATGATTTATGTTTATGTTGTGGCACAAGTAAGAATGATTTCATTATGAGATGGGTGGGACCTATATATCTCTCCAATGCATTGGGTAAAGATTTATATCTCGTGAGATAGACATGTCTGGAATGGTAAGTTAATCTGGTTCAGTTTTACAGGACTAAAACGAGGAGTGAACTCGATTCAGAAAGGGACTTTGTCCACTAAGATGGTCTTGGCAGCAATGTCTTGGCTACTATGGAAATCATGACATGTGCTGAATGGTTTCCACAATTACATGTTTTATTCCCATTATATTTTATCATGATTGATGTTCCATTATTATATATGCCTTATTTACTTCCACGATTTATGTCTTTGCTCAAGATTTTGATGTTTAAATTTCATGTTCAAGTTTTTGCTTTCAAATATTTATGGATTGTTTTATGTTCACTATGTTTGCCCTTACTGAGCATTTGAGCTCACCCTTTTTATGTTTTCTTTTCCCATGATATAAGGAAAGGTTTTAGGTAAGAAAAAAAAGGAATATCTTTATGGGAGATGTTGAGGATCTTTCACCAAGATTAGAAGATTATGTTCCATATTTCTAAAGGCACTAAACTATTACGGTCCTTTGGTGTCTGTTTTTGTTATATATTAAGTATTCTGAAAAAGTAATGTAATGTACATGTAAGTCAAGCTTTGGGTCTCTACATTTGTCTCATGATACCTACTGATGCATCGAGGAGCCATAGCAGGCTCCACCTGTCACTTACTAAGTCCAATGCATTCCTCATATGAATAGGTTTAAATATAACATAAACATTCGTATTAAAACTAGCATATGAAATATCAATACTTTCTCCATAAAACATTAATGGTATAAAAATAACACATTCATATTCAAACATATCACAAATACTTCAATACAATATGTAAGTTTTGTATCATAATAAATCAACTTCAAATAAGCTTAAAATCCATCAAAGGATGTTGACATAGATGAAATCAAAACTATTTGAGAGAAATATATCTTTTTTTTGAAATCATTTAAAAGTAAAATAATTATAAAATAAAACATTTAATTTTAAAATATTCTTATAATATTGTAAGGTAAGCTTCGACGATTTTATAACGGTGGAAAATAGCTGCACCCACCGTACAAGTTAAAAAAGACATTCTTACCTTAATTCTGTCAAAAAGGTTAAAAAGGACCTTGTTTGGAAAACGATGGAAATATTACTTTATAAACATCTTATAAAAAGTCAAAAAAGGGTATAAATTAATTTAACCCATAGTCTATAAAATAGTAAGAATGTTTTGAAATACATTTTTAAGAAACATGGATGTGGATGATAAAGAGGTCTCAGTAGATACTTACGTAAAAACAACCTTGGATAATAAAGAGATTTTGAAATTAACCCTTACCTTTTACTTTTCCTTGTTAGATGGTAGTTTAACCTCCTTTATAATGATGAAATAATTTTTATTAAATTATAAAATAATCATATACATTAATATGATATCATATATGATCTTTTAACATTGTTTTGTTAACAATATCTTAGTATTATCGTCATTTCGGGTGTTAACAGATTCGTTTTCCTTTATATTCTTTGTTATGTGAGTCATATTTGTTATGGATGGGGTGTATATTTTTCATATCCATAATGATATCAAGTATTTAAACATTATTTTTAATCATCTAATGAAAATTAGTCTTGAATGGATATGATGGGGAATGAATCTCATCGCGTTCGTTGAGACGGTAATCCGTACATACGCACGAGCGACAATATCATTCTTTTGATATTAAAATAATATATAATTGTATGGTATATCATATATAAAGAATCATTATCATGTTATATTTATTATTTACATGAATTAAACATCATTATTATACCCATCCAAATAATAATGTATTGAATAACAATTATACCACGACGTGGAGACGGTAATCCGTACGTACGCACGTATGGTGACATGTCATTAAAAGGATGGATAGAATAATGAATATGGTTGTAAAATATTTATAATAACATCACATTATATAGAAGATAATGTATTTATTATTTTATAATGGAAATAACAAATAAAGAATAAGTGGAAGAAGAAAAGAACTTGAAAGAGGGTGGTGAAATTTTTACCTCTTCTTCGGGTTCTTCCTTTTTATTTGATCAAAATGTCTCCTTAAGTTGGCTTTATGACTAAAGTAATGCCTATAGAATAAAGGGAGGACAGTAAAGAAAGTATTTGGGAAAATTTTGTCTGATCCAAATGGCTTTGAAGGTGTGAATTAGAGAGAAGGGGGAGTTCCCTTTTATAAGAGGTGTGAGGGGTACCTTAGGAAAAGCTAGAAATATTATTTTATAATAAAATTATTTTCGGTTTATAATGGCTCAAAAATATATTATTCAAAGTATAAGGTGTTTATGGGTCTAAAAAAACTCATACAATAGTTTTTATACAGGTTTGGGTCACTATATTTACTTTATATTTTAGATTAAACTCTTAGTTAAATAGTTTGACATTTACCATGTCTCTTTGTATTTTTATATTATATGGTTAATAAACTTACTATATACTTCAAAGAGAACCCCAAGTGGTTAATTAATGATAAATCTATAATTATATAAGTATTTTGGCAAAATCTTATATTTTTAGGAATAGAATATCAATTAATAATATAATATTTGTTTTAAAAACTCTTTTATGTCAATTTTGACACTATTTGTTATTTTGTTTTTTATAAATTCATAACAGCATTATTACTTAGAAAAAAATTCATATAACCAATAATGATATCTCATATTGACCTATAAAATTAGTGGAATTCATAAAAAGTCTCAAATTAAATTTATTTGGATATTTATAATATCAATTATTATAATATTTCATTAATTAGGTAATTACTGCATCACCATTGTGTCATAAATAAATTAAATTATTTAATGTCTAAAAATTATAAATAAAATACCATTATGTAGGAAATCTTTCTATATTTCTAATGAATATTTATAATCTAATTTATCTTATGTATAACCCTATATTAAAAATGGTTTAGTTATTAAACTTTGATTTTAACTCTTTTAACTCTTCTTTGAATTAAATAATAATAAATGTTCTAATCTAATCCAAGTGGACCAAAGAGGTTTATATTTTATTCATAAGGTTGTTTTTGGTCGAATTATACTTAGCCAATAGAATTAAGACATGTTTTAGGGTAATAATAATATCATGTTTACCCTTAATTACCCTATTTACTTTTAACCCTGGTAAATAAAAGTAAAAAATTATTATTCACAAAAAAAATATTTTTATCCTATTGAACCACATTTTAATCATTGATATTAACCGTGTCTCTCGTATTTTATAAATTCCTTTCACAGAAGCATAAAAATTATGTTTTATGTGAATTTGTAAATTCTCCTAGGAGATGTGTAAAAGATGGTGAAAAGTTCAATAAAATTTTTATATATCTAAAATTATTATAAACTGACTCCAATGAATTAAATTGAACATATATAAGTATTATGTATCTATTTTGAACTAAAATAAATTTAAGTAAAATAAATAATTATTTAAATAAAAATTCGGTTTTAAACTATAACTCAGTATTTTTCACAATTCATCAAAAATTGAAAGTTTTTAGAAAAATACCAAAAATTCACCCTAAGCTAATTTCGATATTACGAATCCAAAAATGAAATCCATTTTGAAAGATAAAATTTTTAAAATTTCAAAAAGTGGGTATTACTATTCACAATGGCTAGTTTGATTGGTTGTGGTGTGTGTTAGAACTCGAAGTTGCGTACAACACACGCTACTGTATTATTCAAAGAGAAGCGTATCGTGGAAGCTTGGGGTGTTACATTCTCTCCTCCTTCAAATAATTTCATCCTAGAAATTTATAGAATATTACTGCATAAAAATACTCGGGTGGTTCTTCATCATAAGTTCCTTGGGTTCCCACGTTGCCTCTTCCATCTTATGGTTTCTCCATAGAACTTTTACAAGATGAGTCGTCTGGTTTCTCAGCACTTGTTCTCTTATATCAAGAATATCGAAAGGCTCTTCGCAATAAGACAGATCAGGCTCCAGTTCTAATTCCTCATAGGTGAGTACATGCGTTGGGTCAGGCATGTATTTTCTCAACAGTGATATGTGGAACACATCATGAACTTTGGAGAGATTTGGAGGCATTTCCAAATGATAAGCTACAACCCCAATTTGTTCTACAATTTTGAAAGGTCCGATGTACCTGGGACTCAACTTGCCCTTCTTACTAAAACGTATAACACCCTTCCATGGAGATACCTTCAAGAAAACATGATCTCCTACCTGAAATTCCAAATCCTTCCTTCGATTATCAGCATAGATCTTCTGCCTATTTTGAACTTCTTTGATGTGGTTTTGGATTACCTTCACCTTTTCCATCATTTCCTCCACAAGTTATGGGCCTACGAGTTTTCTTTCACCAACATCATCCCAACAGGTTGGTGTGCGACATCTCTTTCCGTATAACGCTTCATATGGTGCCATCTGAATACTTGAATGGAAGCTATTGTTATAGGAAAATTCTACCAGAGGTAAATATTGATCCCACATACCATGAAATTCAAGTGAGCAGGATCTCAACATGTCTTATAAGGTTTTAATAGTCCATTATGATTGTCCATCAGTTTGGGGGTGGTGAGCAGTGCTCAAACAAAGCTCAGTATCCAGAGATTTCTTAAGAATTTTCTAGAATCTTGATGTAAAAAGTGGATCAAGATCAGAAACAATCGATAGGGGTACTCCATGAAGTCTCAGAAATTCATTAATATATAGCCTTGCTAGATATTCAAGTGGTAAATCCTCCCTTATAGCAAGAAAATGTGTTGAATTGGTAAGACGATCAATAATGACCCATATTACATCATTCCTTCTTAGAGTCTTTGGTAGTCCCATGACAAAGTCCATCATAATATTATCCCATTTCCACTCAGGTATGGGAAGAGGTTGCATGACTCTTCTAGGTTGTTGCCTTCCAGCTTTCACTTGTTGAAAAACCATACATCTTGACACAAAATCAGCAATCTCCCTCTTGATGTTGTCCCACCAAAAATGTTCCTTCAGATCTCCATAAATCTTGGTGCTCCCAGGGTGTATAGAGAAATTAGAACTATGAGCATCATCCAACAATTATCTTTTTAGATCAGGTATATTGGGAACACAAAGTCTCTTCCCATATTTTAAAATTCCATCTTCATACACAAAGTCACTCAATCTCCCATCATTTATAGATTTAATATTCTTTTGAAACTCTTCATCATCAGTCTAAGAACTCTTTATCCTTTCTAGTAAATATGGTTTGGAAAAAATTTGAAAAATTATTGATGTTTCACCTTCCATGGTGATTCCCATATCCATCTTTACTAGATCCATGAAAATAGGATCTCTTTCAACTCTCATCTTGTTCAAAACTCCATGATCCTATCTACTCAAAGCATCTTCCACCTTATTTTCCTTCCTCAGGTGGTAGTGTATTGTGCAATCATAATCCTTGAGTAGTTCAAGACATCACCTTTTCCTCATGTTGAGTTCTTTCTGTGATAAAATATACTTCAAACTCTTGTGATCAGTATATATCTCACATTTTTCACCATAGAGATAATGTCTCCATATCTTCAAAGCAAAGATTATAGCAGCTAACTCAAGATCATGATTAGTATAGTTTTTCTCATGATTTTTTAGCTGTAATGATGCATAGGCAATAACCCTATCATTCTGCATAAGGACACAACCAAGTCCTTTCTTTGAAGCATCACTATAAATAACAAACCCATCATTCCCCGATGGTAGAGTCAATATAGGATCATTGACTAATATTCTATTCAGTTCTTAGAAACATTCTTCACAATCTTTTTCCCAAACAAATTTAACCCCTTTACGTGTGAGCTTCATTAATGGGCTAGACAATTGAGAAAAATTCTGGACGAAACGTCGATAATAACCTACTAAACCAATAAAATTGTGTACCTTAGTTATACTTGTTGGTGCTGGCCATTCTTGGATTGCTCTTGTCTTAGAAGGATCAATAAAGATTCCATCCTTATAGACAATATGACCAAGAAAAGAAATATCCTGAAGCCAGAATTCACACTTGCTAAACTTCCCATAAAATTCATGTCTTCTCATAGTCTTTAGGATGATGCGCAAGTGACTTTCATGATCTTCATAGATTTTGGAGTATACCAAGTATCATCAATAAAAATCACTACAAATTCATTAATATATTCCTTGAAAACTCTGTTCATTAGATCCATAAAAACAGAGGGTGTATTAGTCAGCCCAAAAGGCATTACTGTAAACTCATAATGCCCATACCTGTTTCGAAATGCGGTTTTCAGAATGTCTTCCTTCTTCACACACAACTGATGATATCCAGATCAAAGGTCAATCTTTGAAAAATATTGAGCTCCATGAAGTTGGTCGAATAAATCATCAATGTGAGGTAGGGGATACTTGTTATTTATTGTTATAGAATTGGTCTCCCTATAGTCAATGCACAACCTCATATATCCATCTTTCTTATTAACAAAAGGAATAGGTGATCACTATGGAGAAACACTAGGGAAAATAAATCCCTTATTACTCAATTACTCTAGTTGTTTCTTTAGTTCCACTAATTCCACAATGGCCATTCTATAAGGGGTCTTCGATATGGGCCTTGAACCAGGAATTAAATCAATGGAATACTCAATTTCTCATTCTGGAGGATGTCCAGGTAAATATTATGGAAACACATCAAAATATTCTCTTAAAATAGTTACATCCTCTATTTGAACATTCCTTTCCTCAACCACATTCATTTAATTCTCTTCCTCCCCAATAATTGAATTTAGTTGAGCTACTGAGGGTGGATCTAGATAAGAATTAGGTGGTGATGATTCCGCTCTAAAGATAAGGTGTTCTTTATCATCGTCATCAAAAATAGTAACCTCCTTCTTCTTATAATAAATTTTTGCATCATGGTCCGAAAGACAATCCATACCGAGGATTATATCAAATTAAATCATGGGTATGACGATGAGATCAGTAGATAAAGAACATTTATATGCCCTAATAGGAATTGATTCACAAAAATTTGTAGCAATTATACTTCCCTTAGGAGTTTTTACTGACAACTCCCTTGTTAAATCAAATTGGAAATATCTAATTCTCTTAGAAAACTCGGAAGATATGAAACAATGCGATGATCTAGAATCAAATAAAGCATTGGCTAAACATGAGGAAACCATTAAATTACCTACCACCACGTCTTTCAGAGCTTCAACCTCAGCAGTAGTGATCGAATAAGCTTGGCCATGATCCCTTGGCCTTTTCTAAGGTAATTATCCCTGACGCTTAGGACATTCATATGCATAATTTCCCATATCCCTGTAATTGTAGCATTGAACACCGGTAGCTTCCTTATTCCCCTTGCAATCACGAGCTTGGTGTCCTTTTTCACCACACTTGTAACAGACTCCCATTCCCTTCAAGAAAGTACCAGGGTGTTTCTTCCCACATTTACTGTAGGATGGATATTCAAATTTTACCTTATTCCCCTTATTTTCATTTCCAGAGTGATCAGTAGATCTCTTCTTCTCTTTCATTGCTTTAAAGTCATGAGACTTAGAGAATTCATTTTCTGTCTTGATAGAACACGAGACAATATCTTCGTACTTCTAAAAGGATTGTGAGACTAATGATCGATGGAGAAATGGTTTTAACCCATCAAAGAAAAATTCAATATTAATTCTTGGGTTACGTATATAATCTACCGCATGCCTTGCTGACCTTGTAAAGTTAGACTCATACTTTGCAACATTCTCAACCTCCTTTTTCCTCAAACTCAAAAATTGTCTTTCCATATCCGCTCAATGGTCATGATGAAAGTATTTTTCTAAGAAAATATCTTTAAACTCCCTCCATTTCATATTTTATACTTCATCATCTTCCTTCATGTTTTGAATCAATGACCACCATTGATCAGCATCTCCAGTGAGGCGGTAAACTGTCATGACAACCTTTTCCCTTTTTCTACCCCCAAGGCATGGAATATTTTCTCTAAGGAATTTTTCCATTACTCAGATACTAGTGGATTAGTAACCCCATTGAATATTGGTGTTTTTTGCCTCATTAAGCGATCTAACATTGATCTTACACGTTGCGGATCCGAGTGCTCCATACGGGTAAGGTTATTATTCATAACCTGAGTGAGTTGTCCCAGTATGGTGATTAGCTGATTATCACTAGTTGCATCACCAGCTCCACTATAATTATCTTGATCAGGAGGGAAATCCCTACATGGAGTGTGTGCATTGATATGGTTTCCATTATTTCCACTAGGAACCATTTCTAAACAATGGCATACACTAGATTAGTTTATGAATCGCAATACATAAATCCAAACTTGTAAAACACTTTACATAAATTGAACAGTTTATGGATATAATCCATAATCATAAAAATGATTTCTTTGAAGAAATATATACTCATAAACCCTTCATAATGGTTTCTAAAGAAAATGAGAAATATCCTAAGCATATCCCCCGGGAGTGTCGTAACCAAGAGTGCGGCAAGGCCCGTTGTCGTGCACCAGTTCTCGTTCGAGTCTAGCTCAAAGCGGTGTTTTTGGGTTTTACCCCTAGGTACATCTGTGCTAGAGCTTCCTCTACCTACTCATATCCATACAAAGATGTATTTCTCGGAAAACTCAAAACATCTCTAAAATACCAAAATTCTAGTAAATTCTTCTATACTAATCTTCAAAGTCCATCTTAGGTCTATGTGCTCTAATCAGATTTTATCTAAATATAGCTTCCAAGGTTTGTACTAAACTTCCTCTTATACCAACTGTAATGCCCCAACCCTAGTTACCTAGAGTTGGTACATTATTACATAACATTTTCATGATCACAGAAGATCAAGTCTCGAAAGACCGATTAGTTTAGTAGCCTTGGAAACACTAGATACATTCATAAGTCTTACATTACATCATAAAGTGAAAAACTAAAACAAAATATTCTCCATAATCCACAATCATATCTCCTCAAACTATCCCTGCAGGTCAGTCATAAAATATTTCTTCACATCCTGGGAAAAATAAAACATATAAAGGGGTGAGCTTAGATGCTCAGTAAGGATAACAATATAGCGGAAATTTTCATAAATAATCATAAATATTTAAGGCAATGTATAACTAAAACAAAAGAGTTTTAAACTTGAACTTCATAATAATATGGAAAAAATAAAATGAAATAATTCCTTTTACTTATTCACATGGATATTATACTAGTCTAATAATCACATGCAATATCACTAACCACTTTCATAATGATGGAATGCATAATGTCAAAGTATCATAACCACATAGTCAAGGCCTTTTTCCAAGACTAAAAATAAGATTTTGTCAAGGTCTTGTGCCAAGACACTATTTTGTCTCATGAGACCTACTGATGCATTGAGGAGCTATAGCGGGCTCCACCCATCACTTACTAAGTCCAATGCATTCCTCATATGAATAGGTTTAAACATAACATAAACATTCGTATTAAAACTAGAATAGGAAATGTCAATAATTTCTCCATAAACCATGAATGGTATAAAAATAACACATGCATAGTCAAACATATCACAAAACTTTCAATACATTATGGAATTTTTGTATCATAATAAATCAACTTCAAATAATCTTAAAATCCATCAAAGGATGTTGACATAGATGAAATCAAAACTATTTGAGAGAAATATCTCTTTTTTTAATCATTTAAAAGTAACATAATTATAAAAGAAAACATTTACTTTGAAAATATTATTATAAGATTGTAAGGGAAGATTTAATGATTTTATAATGTCGGAAAATAGCCGCACCCGCCATACAAGTTAAAAAAGACATTCTTACCTTAATTTTGTCGAAAAGGTTAAAAAGGACCTTGTTTGGAAAACAACAGAAAGATTACTTTATAAACATATTATAAAAAGTCAAACAAGGGTATAAATTAATTTAACCCATAGTATATAAAATAGTAAGAATGTTTTGAAATACATTTTTAAGAAACATGGATGTGGATGATAAAGAGGTCCCAGTAGATACTTACGTAAAAACAACCTCGGATAATAAAGAGATTGTAAAATTAACCCTTACCTTGAACTTTTCCTTGGTTGAGGGTAGTTTAACCTCCTATATAATGGTGAAATAATTGTTATTAAATTATAAAAGAATCATATACATTAATATGATATCTTATATAATCTTTTAACATTGTTTTGTTAATAATATCTTAGTATTATCGTCATTTCAGGTGTTAATGGATTTGTTTTCCTTTATATTATTTGTTATGTGAGTCATATTTGTTATGGATAGGATGTATATTATTCATATCCATAATGATATAAAGTCTTTAAAAATTATTTTTAATCATCTAATGAAAATTAGTCTTGAATGGATACGATGGGGAATGAATCTCATCGCATTCGTGGAGACGGTAATCCATACATACGCACGAGCGACAATATCATTCTTTTGATATTAAAATAATATATAATTGGATGGTATATCATATATACAGAATCATTATCATGTTATATTTATTATTTACATGAATTAAACATCATTATTATACCCATCCAAATAATAATGTATTGAATAACAATTACACCACGACGTGGGGACGGTAATCCGTACGTACGCACATATGGTGACATGTCATTCAAAGGATGGGTAGAATAATGAATATGGTTGTACCATATTTATAATTACATCACATTATATAGAATATACTGGATTTATTATTTTATAATGGAAATAACAAAGAAATAAGAAGTGGAAGAAGAAAATAACTTGAAAGAGGGTGGTGAAATTATTACCTCTTCTTCAGGTTCTTCCTTTTGATCTGATCAAAAGGGATCCTTAAGTTGGCTTTATAACTAAATTAAGTCCTATAGGATAAAGGGAGAACAGTTGAGAGGGTATTTTGGAATAGGTTTTTTGAGCCAAATTGATTTGAAGCTATGAATTAGAGAGAAGGGGGAGTTCCCTTTTATAAGAGGGGTGAGGGGAAACTTAGGAAATTCTAGAAATATTATTTTATAACAAAATAATTTTCGGTTTCTAATGGCTAAAAAATATATTTTTTAAAGGATAAGGTGGGTATGGGTTGAAAACCTCTCAACCAATAGGTTTTAGATAGGTTTGGGTCACTATATTAACTTTATATTTTAGATTTAACTCTTAGTTAAATAGTTTGACATTTACCATGTCTCCTTGTATGTTTCTATTATATGGTTAATAAACTTACTATATAATTCCAAGAGAACCCCAAGTGGTTCATTAATGATACACCTATCATTATATAAGTCCTTTTTCCAAACCTTCGATTTTTAGGAATAGAATATCAATTAATAATATAATATTTTTTTTAAAAAACTCTTTTATGTCAATTTTGACACTATTTGGTATTTTTTTTGCTAAATTCATAACAGCATTATTACTTCGAAAAAATTAATCTAATCTACCCTAATATGTCATATTAACCTATAAAATTATTTGAATTCATAAAAAGTCTCAAATTACATTTATTTGGATATTTATAATATCAATTAGTTTAATATTTCATTAATTAGGTAATTATTGCATCACCATTATGTCATAAATAAATTAAATTATTTAATTTATAAAAATTATAAATAAAATACCATTATGTAGGAAATCTTTTTAGATTTCTAATTAATATTTATAATAGAATTTATCTTATGTATAACCCTATATTAAAAATGTTTTAGTTATTAAACTTTGATTTTAACTCTTTTAACTCTTATTTGAATTAAATAATAATAAATATCCTAATCTAATACAAGTGGACCAAAAAGGTTCATATTTTATTACTAAGGTTGTTTTTGGTCTAATTATACTTATCCAATATAATTAGGACATGTGTTAGGGTAATAATAATATCATTTTACCCTTAATTACACTATTTTCTTTTAACCGTGGTAAATAAAAGTAAAAAGTTATTATTCACCAAAAATTATTTTTATCTTATTGAACCACATGTTACTCCTTGATATTAACCGTGTCTCTTGAATTTTTTAAATTCCATTCACAGAAGTGGTAAAATTAAGTTTTATGTGAATTTGCAAATTCTCCTAGGAGATGGGTAAAAGACGGTGAAAAGTTAAATAAAATTTTTATATATCTAGAATTATTATAAACTGACTCAAATGAATTAAATTGAACTTATATATAAATTATGTATCTATTTTGAACTAAAATAAATTTAAGTAAAATAAATAATTATTTAAATAAAAAATATGTTTTAAACTATAACTCAGAGTTTTTCACTATTCATCAAAAATTGAAAGTTTTCAGAAAATACCAAAAAATCACCCTAAGCTAATTTTGATATTACAAATCCAAAAATTAAATCCATTTTGAAAGATAAAAATTATAAAATTTCAAAAAGTGGTTTTTACTATTCACAACGGCTAGTTTGATTGGTTGTGGTGTGTGTTAGAACTCAAAGTTGCGTACAGCACACGATACTGTATTATTCAAAGACAAGTGTACCGTGGAAGCTTGGGGTGTTACATGGGATGAGTGTTCGGTCATCAGAAACATCCTCAATAGCATGAAAGGTCACACCACAAGGTCTTAAGACCTTCTTTGGGGGAGAATTAAAAGGCTTCTGAAGAACTTTCCCTAGTTTGGAATGCCCAGAAACTTCCTTTATCTTCCCCTTCCCCTTAGCCTCAAATGCCTTGGGGTTGTAACAGTGGGAACTAGATCTACCAGGGGCCATTTGGATACAATTGAACTCAGGCCTCAACATAACCTCTTGTAAGAAAGGGTACAAAATCCTTAGAATCTGGAAGCTTGACCTTAAAATGATTATCCTCTCAAGTAAACATCAGCCACAACTGTTGAGATATCATAATATGTTTTTCCTGACGTTCACTATTGAGGGTAGGGGACACAACCTTTGAATGAAGTTAAAATGATCACTGAATCTGCAGGGAAAATATCCCTAGCATATAAGATCCCTATCAATACAGGCAACCAAAATACCATCTCTCAAAGAAAAGAGGTAGCCTTGGTTGAAAAAGTCTTATAAATCATCATTCACAATGGTACCAGTTGGGGAAGCATAAGGATGATAAATGTAGTGGTCATGACAGTTGATTCAATCCATCAAATCTCATTTATTCTTTTTAGTCTTTCCTTCCTTCTTATCCTGGGCATCCTAGCCCAATGACATAACCTTGCTAGTGCTTTGAAGGTACGATCAAAGAAGAGTATGTTTAATTTGTAAGGGATTGATAAATTTGTAGCCTTCTATGTGGGATCGTAACCAACCCTAGAATATTTGGAAGGGCCTAGTCATTCGATGAGGTGGCATTCCCTCACTAACCCAGCCTAGTAATCGGTAGATTTTGTCCAAGGTTGGATTGATCAAGTTGATGCATTTTGTAGTGGCCAGCTAATCTGCCATGATGAAGGTTGTGACTCTCACAATGCTAGAGTCTCATACTGGTAAAATGTAGCTACTCAAAAACATGTCAAAGAAGGATGCCAACCGAAACAAGAAGTCCATGTTAGGGACGAGTTCCCATCCCCATTTACGGAATCGGACCTCCTCCAAGATAGGCTAGTAAGTACATGTTCTGTTTCAAGTTTCCTTGGATATACATGACCTAGGTATGATCACATAGATCTCTTGATCACTTTTCTTGGTAAAAACATTAATCTAATTCAAGAAATAAATTTATTTCTTTGCGTAGGGGTTGACTTTCTTAAAAAGTTTCTTTTCTTTGGAAATGAGCATTTTATCAAAGGAGGAGTCCTTTCCTCATTTTACCAGGTGTAAGAGGGAGTTATAAATTTGTTATACATATCCCCAACAATATCCCCCCCCAAATTAGACGAACATCCCAGGGACTAATTCTAACCTCCCCATGGGTGAAATGAAAGTTATTCATATCTAGAATCTGTATTCTTAGAATTTGTGAAATGAGGGTGCTAGTCTGATGAGCGTAGGTCTGGGATACCCAAAAAACCTCATATAACCCCACAACCTGCAATTTGACCTGGAATTATTCAAAAATTTGATGAACCCAGAACAGCCACCCCAATCCAAGCCAAACGATCCTCCAAAGCAAAGTTCCCACTTTTATAACCATCCATGATGTTTATTTTCTAGGGACCTTCATGAAATTCTTTGGTAGCAATGGGTCATTTCATCTGGCTTCCGTCAAGCTTCCTCTGGTGTCTGAGGAGAATTGTTAAAAAAGAACCTAGTAGTATTATAAATCATTATAAATCATACTCTCAATGAGATAAGGGCCTTAGGAATGGTTCCCTTGATTATCCAAGAATCAAGTTGGTCGGACACATGTGGTTCTGAAATAGATGTATCAGACATTAAGCTGAATCCATAAATGGGTAGCCATTCTAAGAGTGGATACTCTATTTGAGTTGTGGTAAGAAGAGTCTCTAAGGATTGATGTTGTGGGGAAACAAGGATTTTTTTCATAAATAGAGTCCACTATACTATTCTTCCTTTCTTCAGTAGCTGAAAGGTGCACAACGAAAACATTAGCAAAAACAATAGCTTCAGTTGTATCTTGAAGAAGATCCATCTCTTTTCATTCCAAAAAGACCATACAAAAGGGTTAGTCTAAAAAAATTCTCAAGAAAAGGACCAAAAAATTGACAAAGGGCTACCAGAAGTCTTCATAGAAAGTCTCTATGTACTAAACATTGGAAATGGTTAATGGAATGCATTCCCTGGGAACTGAAGATTCATGAAACACTCTGCAAGATGCTAGCCTGTGAAGTGGTGGCCAACGAACCGAACGGTTAATGGACTAGTCTATCCATGTACTAAGCCTCGCTATGCTATCATCTGAAGTGAAGACGTAAAATTTTATGTTTGAGAATTAAATTTTAGTTTGTGGATTTAAAATTTCAGTTCCAAGACAAAGGCGACTGTGAAGAGTTTTTGGTTCGTGGAAGATGAAGCACGGTTCATGGTTGAAGGAGTCTAAGAAGGAGTCAGTACATGGAAGAAATAAAAACCAAGAGAAAATGTTGAGTTATTTTCAATGAGAAATCCAGTAAATGAAAAATGACCTATACCCCCTTATACATAGGCATTTCTCCCCTATGGGTACACATTTATACCACAAACCAGTTCAGTCTAGGACCACTTTCTACATCAAAATAGAATCTTATGAATCCCAATCAAAGCCCATTCCAATGGACAGAATTTGTAGGGTCTTAAAAACTCTGAAAAGGGAAGGAAAATACTCCCACAAATTTGATGAAGGAATAATATGTAGGTTTGGTTTAAAATTTGATAAAAATATTAAAGAAATAAAAAATTTCAAAGAACTAAAGTGGTCTACATACTAATTTCCGGGAATGGTATGTAGATGGTATTGCCCATGAACTGAACGGTGTGGGTATAACACATGAAACATTGGCCTGTGAGGAATTTTCTATCAAACCAGGAAGTTCGCAAAATAAATGAAGAATAGAGTCAGTCCCCTACAAACCACATCCTTGGCATAATGGAGGCAGAGAAATTCCACCCATGAACTGCGGCCCTGCAAACCATGTCATTGGAAAAAAATGTGATGGAGAGGTACGCCCCCACAAAACATCCCCGTAAACTTAGTTCTCAGATGAGGCGAGACTGGTGGAATCTTTAAAAACACATCATTCATAGGATCGAGTCAGTGATTTCTTCCACTGTGAATTGTATCCCCGCAAATCTCTATTGACCGAGTAGTCAACGGGACAGGCAATTTATTAATGGGCTTCCATAAATGGTGCCATGTGACCCAAATATAGAGCCTACTAAGCATTCTATAAAGGGACCCTGAGGGGAGACAAGAAATGGGATTGTATTTTCAAAGATATTGGATTTTACTAATAGAATAATTCAAAGGTAAATGACCAATGAAGTACAGAACTAC
Organism: Viscum album; assembly: GCA_963277665.1. Lineage (NCBI taxonomy): Eukaryota > Viridiplantae > Streptophyta > Magnoliopsida > Santalales > Viscaceae > Viscum > Viscum album. The sequence continues at coordinate 433,037,675 of OY728147.1, read as the reverse complement.
GAACAGTTTTGAGAAGGTATACACCCACCCCGAACCATAAAAAGAAGGAAGCATAATAATATGGTAAAACCAAAACCCTAATTGGTGAACTGTGAACCATAATCTATTCATGGATTAAATTCCTATAAACTACAGGACCAATGCCTCTTCTTCAATCCAGTGTACCGCGTAGCACCTCGCTATGTGAATGAAACCCTACCCCATGTAGCATTCCGCTACACGGATGGACTCCAGCATCATATACCACCACGGTATATGGACAGAACCTTAGGCCATGTACCACTGTAGTATGTGAACCACACATAGGTCTACGTACCACTTCAATGTGTGGAAGACCCTTAAACCCACATAGAAATGCGCTATTTGCAGGGATCCCCATCCCTCATGAAGAAAACGTATGTGGAATATGGTTCCTTTGGGCGTTTCACCTTCTGATTCCAATAATTTCCTTTCATACCCATCACACCCCCCATAGATCCTCTTTGAACCAGTACAAAGTCATTAGGAAAAAGCCTCTTCCAAATCCACTAGACCTGTATGAACAGACCATTGGTCACATTAGTGTTCCCTTCTGAGTCTACATACCCATGGTAAGAGGTGACATGTGGGTAATCCCTGCAATGGTATGGGCCCCTAGAGTATTCCTAAGTCTATATTACCATGGTAACTCAAGGTCTAACCTTAGGATGCTCACATGTATCTCCCTGTTCTAGGGATTAAGGTTAATCACTTGTGTTTCCTTTTGAAGAGGGCTAGTGTTAAGTCAAAGGGATCACACTCTTCTTCCCCTTTGACGAGGAACACTACTCCTCCCCTTACCTAGAACCCATTTCAGGGAACTGCCACTGAGGTAAGCCCCTATCCTTTCCAAGGGAGGTAGAGCTCTTCCCCCTCTTCGCCTAATCCTCAGCACATCCGGATAGACCACCAAACGTGGCTATATTGGATATCAACACGGGTGATAATTGGCACATTTAAAGCCTATCCCCCTCTCCCTTTGGGATTGTAGCCATGACCTCTTCCATCTTCCCCCTACCACTTTTCAATCAAATGAGAAGGGAAAGTGTGTGGTTTTTTAGATCTACCACATCCTCTTGTTTCTCACATTGATCTTGACTCATGTGGGCTTTGATGTGAATGGTGATTATGGCATCCACACCATCCATCATCTCTTGAACTATGAGAACTCTGATTCCCACCATAATCAGGATATGTAGGACATCTATATAAGGCCTGATCTCAAATGGGTACCCTTCCCAAAGTTCAACCCTAATCATGTCCCCTCATAAAAGGTAATCCTATTTAGGATTAATTATCGATGGAATTATCACAAATGGGACTTCTCCTAAGTGTAATCCCAAAATGAATTGAACTATGAGAACTCTAAATCCCACTCTAACTCGAATACATAGGATGTCATCCTAAGACCTAGGATCAAGGGACATTATCATTAAAAATCATTCCCGATAAGGATTCCCCTTAACTCACTAGTGAATCCTCTTAAGGAATAAGCCTCGACGTGACTCATTCAAGAAAGGCCTCATCTACAGTGTAAGACCCAATCATGTCTTCTCAAATGGGCAGCTCCAATGTGTAAGCCCCAATCATGCCCCCACATATGAGATACCTCAACGATGTAAGTCCCAACTCAAACCGAACTATGAGTTATTTGATTCCTAACCAACTAGAATACGCAGGAAGCCTCCCTAAGGTCCACACCTGATACCCAAATAACCCTAGTATTCTCTAGGTCATATTCTTGGTAGGTTCATATCCACCAAGGAGATCATACCTCTCCTAATCATCTCGGGCCACCTTAGTGTATTCCCCATATCAAATCTTGACTAGGTTCCTTTCGCATAGACATCCTCACCGCATGATGTTAAGCTGCATGGATGGGTCCCCGTTACACGACCTTAAAAGATGATGTGTCCAGTTAAGTGGCACTAAACTATGTGGGTTCTGATTCCTATCACGAGGACACGTAGAAATCCCATCTCATGGGTTTGATATCGATATCAGAGCAACTTCGTCCCCCTGAATGACAATAAACTCTAGAGTGCCTCATCACATGGATTAAACTAGCATTGTCTCAGCAATCCTTCATCTATGCATATCCATGACTGATTTTGCGACCCAGGGTTAACCCATAGACACATGCTTGGGAAAGAACCAAGTATTCACGAACATATGAAAATTGCTTAAATCTATAAGAGAGTCCTAGAGTAGACAATAAATCCCCCCAAAATGGTGTGATGAGCCCAACCTCCCATCCTCGCAACCAATACAGTCATTAAGTGTCATTGGCCAAATCGTCATCCAACGAGAACCTGCCTTTGGAAAGTAGGTCCATCAATCATGGACACAATGATCATTGGGTGTATCTAGCTCCACGAATAAACCCTTTGGAGACAATCCGAGGACATCTTACCTGATGTGAAACCCTTCATAATAATGGCAATTTTTTACTACCCGTAGGGCCATTTTGTTTGCCCTGGTACGACATGAATCGCGTTGAAACAAACCCTAAAAACCCTAAAACCCTAAAAAAATAACAACCCTAAATCCCATAAATTCCCTAAAAACCCAAAAAAAACCTAAAATAATTAAAAATAATAAAACCCTAAATCCCCTAAAACCACCTAAAAATAATAAAACTCCCTAAAAACCTTAAAAACTCCAAAAAAAATCTAAAAAAATGAAAAACAATAAAAAAACCTAAACCACTAAAATATCCTAAAAATAATAAGAATCTTAAAATACCCAAAAACCCTAAAAAAACTAGAAAACCCATAAAAACAATAAAAACTCTTAAAACATTGAAAAACACCAGAAAACTCAAAACAACCCTAAAAGACATTTAAAAACCTTGAAATACTCTAAAAGACCAAAAACCCCTAAAGACCACTAAAAAAATACATTTAAAACCCCAAAACCCCCTAAAATACAATAAAATCCATAAAAACTCCAAAACCACTTAAAACCCAAAAAAACCCTAAAAACATTTAAAAACTCTAAAACCCAAAAAAACCCTAAAATACCTTAAAACTATTAAAACCTTAAAAACCATAAAACCCCCTAAAAACTCTAAAACCTCATAATAATCCTAAAAATTATAGACACCTTAACAACCACAAAAAACCCAAAGAAACCCCATAAAATACTAAAAAAATCCAAAAAAACTAGCAAGCCCCTAAAATTTTAAAAATACCCTAAAAAACCTAAAAACCCTTCAAAACCCTAAAAACTCTAAAAACCATTAAAACACCTAAAACCCTTAAAAACCCTAAAAACATTAAAATCCTAAAAAACTCTAAAAACCCTAAAAACTCTAAAAAAACCCTAAAACGCAAAAAAACACTGAAAACCCCATAAAAACCATAAAAACACTAAGAAGCCCCTAAAACTGATAAAAACCGTAACCCCACCAACCCAAAAAATCCCAAAATCCCTAAAATCCCTAAAAACAATAAAACCCCTAGAAAAACCTAAAAAACTAAAAAGACCTTAATAGTCATTAAACCCCCAACCCCTAAAAACCATAAATTTTTAAAAACCACGTAACCCCTAAAAACATAAAAAACCTAAAAATTCTAAGACCCTAAAACCCTAAAAGACATAAAATAATCCTATAAAACTTTGAAAACCGCTAAAAACCCTTAAACACTTTGATAAACCTTAAAACCCCCAATTCACTAAAAACTCCTAAAAACCCTAACAAACCCTAAAAACCTTAAAACTATTAAAAGGAAAAAACCATAAAATACACTAAAAACCCTAGAAAACCAAAAAAACAAAAAAAAACCCTCAAAATACTTAAAAAATAAATAACACTAAAACACTAAAAGAACCCTTAAATCCCTATAAAACCCTATAAAACCCCCAAAAAAATTAAAAGCCCCGAAAAACAATAAAACCCCATAAAACCCCTAAAAAGCTACAAAAAAACCTAAAGACTTATAAAAACACTAAAAGAACCTAAAACCCCTAAGAAACCCTAAAAACTATAAATAATCCAAAAAAAACCTAAAAATCCCTAACAAGACCTTAAAACCCTAAAAATCTAAAATCCTTAAAAATAATTAAAACCAAAAAAAACCCGAAAACCCAAAAATAACCCTAAACCCCAAAATAAACCCAAAAACCCTTTAAAAACCATAAATACCATACAAAAAACCATAAAAACCCATAAAACCCCAAAAATAATAAAAACTATTCAAAACCATAAAATGCACTAAAAACCCTAAAAGCACAAAAAAACCCTAAAAACACAAAAAAAACCCCTAAAACCATAAAAAAACTTATTGACCCTAAAAACCACAAAAAAATATTAAAAACCCCTAAAAATCTCAAAAAAAACTAAAAAATGCCGAAACCCATTAACAACCCCAAAAAAACCAAAAAAACTTAAAATAGTAAAAACCCCCAAAACCCTAAAAATGTTTGAATCCCTAAAACTAACAAAAACCCAAAAAACACTAATAAACCTAAAAACACTAAAAACATTAAAAACCTAAAACCCCTAAAAATCCCAACAAACCTTAAAAATCTGAAAACCCCTAAAACCCAAAAATTCTAAAAACTCTAAAAACCCTATAAACCCCTAAAAATATAAAAGTACCTAAAACAACTAAGAAAACCCTAAAAGGACATAAAAACCCTTAAAACACCTAAAAACATAAAAGATCTTAAAATCCCCAAAAGACCCTAAAAACCAGAAAAAAAACCCCAAAAAGACACTAAAAACCTAAAAGGCCATAAAATAACCTTAAAACCCTAAAACATTATAAAAACCCTAAAAACCCAAAGTACCATTAAAACCCCTAAAACCCACTAAAAGACCCTAAAATCCCCAAAACAATATAAAGGTCCCTAAAAGCCCTAAAGAATCTTGAAAACCCAAAAGGACCCTAGAAACCCTAAAAACACTAATGGACCCTAAAAACCACAAAACCCTAAAGGTCCTAAAAACCATAAAACCCCAAAACCCCTTAAAACCACTTAAAACTCATAAAAGACCCTAAAAATACAAGAAAACAATAAAAACCTTAAAATACACTAAAAACCCTAAAATCATTTAAAGACCCTAAAAACCATAAAAGTCCAAAAAAACCCTAAAAGACTGTAAAAACCATAAAACCCCTAAAACATTAAAAACACTAAAAAACATAAACACCTAAAAACCCCAAAAAAACAAAATAAACACCTAAAAACTCTAAAAATCCTTAAAACCTTATAAACATTCAAATCTCCAAAAAACACAAACAAACCCTAAAACCTATATAACCCTTTAAATATTCTAAAAACTCTAAAATACCCTAAAACCCCTAAAACCTTTAATATATCCTAAAAACCTATAACTTTACAAATCCCAAAACCCCTTAAAAGACCCTAAATACTGTAAAACACACTAGAAACCCAAAAAAAATACTAAAAGGACCTAAAAACCCTAACAAAACCCTAAAAAATAAAAAAAATTCCAAAACCCTAAAACCCATTCAATACCTCAAAACCCTAAAAACCCTTAAAACCCCTAAAACACTAATGGGAGAAGAATATAGTGGTGGATGTGCTCTCTAAGAAATAAATTGAGGAGATATTGTAACGTCCCGACCTAGAAGCCACTAAACTGGTGCTCCAAGTCGAGTTGTTACAGGACCTTAAGTGCACCTCCCCATACGCCAAAGGTTGTCGACTAGCAGCGGGGGTCCAAATACTCAATTGGGGAGACTATACCCTCTTTTTATCAGAGTAATCCACAATAGAAGATAAACAAAATAGCGAAATAATAATCAATAATACAAGAGAATGCATAAACAACCATTCACCAAAACGGGGTATAACCATGTCCAACAGTAAATATGCCATGTCACGCTATAAGTAAAAAAGTGAAAGAAACCCATAATGAAGTCAACATGAAAAATCCCCTAAAATGGTCTTGACACCATGTTCGAGTCCTCCTCCACGTACACCCATGATAACCCAACTCCCTAACAAGAGCCTTTTCCCTTCCTATGACCTGCAAACATGAAGTTTTCTCAGGTTCCCAACAGCAGCCTGAGAAGGGTGTGAGTATAACTCAGTAGGCCACAACCAATGGTGTATACAAAATATCTACTTAAAAATTGTGCATGCAAAGGGAAATGACTAATAAATTAAAAAGAAAATAGCAAGATCCCTTAACCAGTTTAGATACATTACCAAAATTTATTACCATTTTTTTATCTTACCATTCCACCCCATTTCCCATTACCTATCATTTCCAATGCACTTATCATGGGTTCATCAAACACAACAAGTTAAATGGGCTTAAAGTACACAATCACATGCATGAGAAAAAACACACTATTATCCTATCTCACTAGGACTAAATTTTTCATGTCAACCATATCCTCATCTCGAAGCCTCAGTTTGGGTGGTTGAAACCGTTAGGGGAACAGATCCTAAGTACTCTTCCCTAACCCATGCATTAGTGGTGGAGTAGAGCCTTAGTCCAACTAGACCTGTGGGCGTAGAACCTCAAGTCAATACCCCAATCTACAAATCCATGTGCTCATGCTACATATATATGTATTTCCATCAACCATTCACACAAAATCATAACCATTTCCCAAGGAAAACATAAATCATAACAATAAAATGAGATTTAATACCATGCCTTAACCCATTAACACATTTACCACATTTGACATCATTTATCCATTTATCCCAATTCCCTTTTATTACTCTCATCTCACTAAGAATTCAATCATTGTGCCTATCTCACTAAGCTTTGTTCATTATTCCTAACTCACTAGGCTTCATTACCAGGCCCATAACCTATTTCATTATGTTCTTTAATCATTTTCACATATTAACCAATTTATCCATTCATCATCCTCTTGTGTGAACCCATTTACACATTCCAACACTATTCACAATTCATCTAGCATAACCATGTTCAACCCATATAAACCACTTCTATGTTAACCCAATATCCATTAGTTTATTATTAGGCCTAGGTTAATCACCTATATTCTATTCCAACACAATAAATCACATCAACATGTTTATCAAGGGATCTATATAGATACACAACAATCTCACTTGTTATTCACAAATCCCTAGGTCTGGGGAAGTTGGCACACCCCATGGGTGACCCTATATTATCCTCATCACCCTCGACACATCCCATGGGGATTTTGAGGGTTTCCATTTACCTTCTTGATAACCATTTTACCTAAACATGCCATGGGTGAACAAAACATGCCAAGTGAAACCCAAGAACAAAGCCACACAAGCACAAATCCACAAATAAACCATGGGATATGACTTGTAGACCAACTACCTTGATTTTTAAAGTGAACACACTCTTAATCAATCCCTTAGATTCCGCTTCAACCAGCCTTTGAAGCTTCAACCTAGATCTCACCCAAAGAGTAGGGTTTTAGAACTTCCCAAAGAGAGGACAAGGAGATACAGACCCTAAACTCGAAAGAGAAGCAAGGATGGAATTAACCTTACCTGGATCTTCTATCCACAAACAACACCACCAAAAACACCTTATAAACGAGGTATATCAATCTCTTGGAGCTCTTGGGAGATTTGGTACGTTCCTAGGGTGAAGAGGGGAGAATGTGGAGGAAATCCCGAGTTGCGTATTAAAATCCCGGAGTGGAAAAATTGTAATTTTTTTAAAAGTTTCTAGACCGCACAGTTTACCCGCATAGTTATCCAAACTGTGCGTAAACTGTGCATATGACACAATCCAAAAAACCCCCTCCTTCATGGTTTCCCTGGGTTGTCTGCACAGTTAGCACTAACTATGCGCATACCATGTGGCCTACACAGAAAACCCCCCCTTTTCTCCTTTTTCATGTCCTGAACCCTCAGAGCACCCTCGAGCCTCCTTAAGGACTTGGGTAAGCACTAAATAAACCAAAAAAAGGATGCAAACCAAAAATTAAATAGTAACATACCTTTCCAAGATCCAGGATCTTACAACCTCCCCACCTTATAATGATACGCCCTCAAACCGAGCTCCCTGGCTTCATTACACTTCCAAGGAAAAGAGATCAGGCCACTGAGCCTGCATATCCAACTCCCATTCCCAAGTTTCTTCCTAAACATTACCATGCTGCCACAGCACATGGACCAAAGGCACAACCTTGCCTTGAAAAACTTTCTCACTATGGTCTATGACATGAACTAAATGCTCCTTAAAGGATGCATCAACATCAAGCTCAACATCAGCAACATATAAAACATGATATGGGTCAGGGTGATATTGCAGAAGCTATGAAACATGAAACACATCATGCATCCCACTATACCATTGTGGAAGAGCCAATCAGTATGCCACCGGCCTGATCTTCTCCACAATCTCAAATGGCCCCACATACCTGGGCACCAACTTGTCCTGCTTCCGAATCCGTCAGTGACCCAACCTTGGAGACTAATTAAGGAACACACTATCATCCACCTTGAACTCAAGAGTTCTACGCCTCTGATCCGCATATGACTTATGCCTACTCTGTGACATTTACATCCATTTCCAAATAAACTCAACTTTCTATGAAATCTCTTGTATGAGACTCGGTCCCAACAGCTTAGATTCACCAGCCTCCAACCAACAAAATGAAGATATACACGGCCTACCATAGAGAACCTCAAACAATTCCATCTGAACCATAGATTAGAAATGGTTGTTGTAGGAAAATTCAACAAGAGACAGGTGATTCTCCTAGTAACCACCAAGTTCCAAGACACAAGCCCTCAACATGTCTTCCAACACTTGGATTGTACGCTCTGAATACCCGTCCTTCTGTGGGTGGAAAGCCATACTCAAAAACACCTGTGTACCAAGCGTCTTCTGCAACCCTTTCTAGAAGCGCGATGTGAAATAAGGATCATGATCTGAAACTATAGTCTTTGGTACACCATGAAATAGTACTATTTCCCAAACATACAACTCAACCAACTGATCAACTGTGTAATTTTCCTGAATTGGTAAGAAATGGGCCACTTTAGTTAGCTGATCCATAACCACCCAGATTACATCATTCTTTTGAGGTTTTTTTGGAAGACCCACCAAAAAATCCATCATCAAATAATCCCACTTCCATTCCATAATGTGAAATGGATGTAACAAACCACCTGGGTGTTGATGCTCGGTCTTCACCTGCTGATAGGTAAGGCACCGTGCCACAAAGCACGTAACTTTCTTTTTCATTCCCAACAACCAAAACTGTCTATAGAGATCACGATACATCTTGCTCAAACAAAGATGCACTAACCATTTGTATGCATGGAACCCAATAATTAACTCTTCCCTCATGCATACTGGCACAACTACATGACCATGAACACAAATAACCCTGTCCACGCTGACAGCCCAACCTAAAGGTGGCTCCCCACATTTAAGTCTTTCCTTCATGGCCAAACATTCAGAATTTTCGAGCTTAATTTACCTAACTCGACTCAAAATCATCAACTCAACTACCATGGAAGTAAGAGTCACCTAACCATTTTCATCTGACACCTCCAGGTGAATCTCTGTAAACAAGGCCATCACCTCCCACTCAGTGCTATATTCTTGAACCACCTAGTTCCAAGACTTCCTAATAAAATAATTAGAAACATTTTTCCCTTTACCTTGTGTATATACCTTTTAAAAGTCGAGAGACTAGAGATACTCAACCCATCTTCACTGCCAAAGATTCAAATCTTGCTGAAAAAATTTATACTTTAGACTCTTGTTATCAGTATACATCGTGAATCGTTACCCCAACAAGTAGTGCCTCCAATACCTTAAGGTATACACTACTGTAGACAACTCAAGATCATGAGTGGGATAATTCTACTCATGGGTTCTCAATTGCATCAAACCATAATCCACAACCCACTCATCTTGCATCAACACAACCCCAAGCCTCATACCGAACACATCACAAAATAGGACATACTTTATACTTGGCTCAGGTAAGATCAAGATCAGTGCAGTCGTCAATCTCTTTTTCAACTCTTGAAAGGCATTCTCACAAGATTTAGACCACTCAAACTTGATTCCCTTCTTGGTCAAGCCGGACAGTGGTGCTTCCAAGAAAGAGAAATAATGGATAAACCTCCGGTAATACCTGACCAAACCCAAAGAAACTCCGAACATTTGAAAAACTCTTGGGCTGATCCCAAGACACGAAAACCTATACTTTCTCTAGATCCACCGACACACCTTCCTTAGAGATTATGTAACCTATAAAATTCACTTCTCCAATCTAGAACTGACACTTTGATATCTTGGCGTATAGCTGATGCTTTTTTAGTGTACTCAGAATGATTTCAAGATGTTAAGCATGATCGTTATGAATTTTTGAGTGTATAAAGATGTCATAGACAAAGACAACCACAAAATGATTTAGATAAGGATGAAATATTTGGTTCATCAAATCCATGAATGCCACTGATGCATTAGTCAAGATGAAAGGCATCACCACAAACTCAAATAACTCATACTGACTCCTAAAAGTTGTCAGTGTTATATTAGAAGGCCTCACCCTCATCTAATGATAACCTGGTCTCAGATCAATCATAGAAAACACTGATTCACCCCTCATCTAGTCAAACAGGTCATTAATTCTAGAAATAGGTTGCTGATTTTTCACCATCATCTGATTTAACTTCCGTTAATCAACACATAGCCTTAATGACCTGCCATCCTTCTTTGCAAAAAGAACAGGAGATCCCCAAGGAGACGTACTAGGATGTATGAACCCCTTATGCTCCAACTCCTCAAGAAAAACCTTTAACTCTTAGATTTTTTTCGGTGCCATTTGGTATAGCGGAATAGAAACTGGATCCACTCCCAGAAGCAATTCAATCATGAAATCAACATCCCTATTAGGTGGAAACCATAATAAATCCTCAGAAAACACATCCTGAAACTGATCCACTACTAGAGGGAAGACAAATTGTTCCCTTCATTCATCATCAAGCACAATACAAGCTAATTGATCCTTAAGCCTACCCAACTGTAGACAAAATAGTCTCATACGACCTGCTCGAACATCCCACTCTCCATGATAGACATAAGTGTCGCCCTCAAGTGACCTGAATGATACCCTGTGATAGTAGCATTCTATGTGAGGTTGATACAACACCAACCAGTCCATACCCAAGATCTGGTCAAATCCCAACATCTCAAGAATGAACAAGTCCCACAGGAAATGATACCCACCGACTTCCAGATCACATCACTTACACTGCCTGCCATCTTCCCAAACAGAGTGTCAATCGACATAACCTCACACACACTCTCCACAGGCAAACCCAATGCTACCACAAGCTGAGCATAAATAAAATAGTGTGTAGAACCAGTGTCAAATAATGCACTAGAAAGCGTAGAATCTTCAAGGATCATACCTCGAACAGTCGATGAACCAACCTTTCTATCACCGGGTGCATAATGAACTGTATGAAGCTGACCTGCCCCTCTACCCTACGATCCAACCTACGTACCCTACACTGCACTGACTTGCTGATGTGGGTGATCCTGACCTAGAGTTCCACGTCAATATCCCCTACTAGTACGGCTCATGGAGCTTAAAATGCATACCTGATATGGAGAAACTGATCTCTTACCCCCGCTTGGCATTTTCCTGTCACCAATATTCATGGTCACCTGCTGAGGATTCCTGCAGAACCTCTACACATGTCCCAATATGCTGCACAACCGGCACTCAACTGGAGGTCAAGGACACTGGCCACACATCTTCCCCAGCCTGCCACACTGATAGAATAACACATTATTTCCCCCCCAAGAGGTTGACCCTCTACTCTGACCACCTTACACACTTCCGCCTTACTGAAAACTTCAAAAACAAAGCTTTCGGCCCTCAGAAGTTTCACCACTTGTCCGCCCAGCTCTCACGACAATCCCACTACCTGAATCTCCCTTCAGGTTCCCATTCTGAGATCCGAACTTCATCCACTACCTCTGTAATCATATTCAAGAAAAATATATTCACCTGAGACTTGTTCTCATGTCTCATCCCATCTTGGAAACTCCACATAACTGTTGCCTCATCCCCCGCCAATGTGATAACAAAGCACTGCAGGTCAGTGAAGCGGCCAGTATACTCCATCACCGACATCAATCCCTGAGTTAGGATCATGAACTCTGCAGCCCTCTCTTGCCTCAAATTCTCTGGGTAAAAATTCTCTAGAAACGTTTTCTGGAAAACTTCCCACAACATCCCCTCATCCTGCTCTGTTTGAGCTAGGTTGTCCCACCAACGCTTTGCCTTCCCCACAACATATAAGCTTCCATATTTACTCCCTTTCCAATAGAAGTCTCTAGATTATCAAGTATCATCTAGACAGACTCTATTCAGAACTACGCTGCCTTTGGCCCACCCTCCTTGGTAAAGGTCGGAGGGTGTTGTAGCTGAAACTCTCTAGTCAGCTCAAACATACTCAGTGAAACCCATTATGGGTCATTATCCATTATTTGCATAAAATGAGCCATGTTCTCTTGTAAATGATCTTCTATACTTTCTTGGATCACCATATTATCTTGCTTCTATACTAGAGAAGTGTTCTCAACAACATCCTCTTGTTTCCCAACCGGTGCCCGACATCATGGTATCATTTCTCTACATTTCCAAACACGAGGTTTAGAACACATACCATAAAAATTTCACAACTTCATAACAAGAATTCTCTTCACCATCCACAACAACCCACCATACATGCACTATCCCAACAAACCTTAACATTCCGAAAACATCACCCCAACCATCCCTACCGCAGGCCATGGCTCACTTGGGGTAGACTACCATACACCACCCCTAGGCTCAAACAACATGTTACAACAATATTTTCAATTTATTACAAAACCTTAATTACCCATATTCATTAATCATCGCTTATCATTATTTTATATTGACCCACTTTCATTGTTTCATTTACAAAATTTTACTTTTTAATTATCAAGATGCAAGTTGAATTCTATCTTTCAAGTCTCACACACCCAACCCATGTGTTCCTACCATGATGCATGTCACCTATCTCTCTAGGTGCCTAAAATGATTCATGAATGTACAACCTCGTTACATTGAGGCCACAAGCCAAATATCATAAAACCATCACACCCCACAACATGTTCATCACCTAATGCTGAAATAACATCAACTTTAACACCGCACAATCAAGAATAACAATTCCCATCCTGGGTGAATTGGGGTTTCCCTCATACATGGGTTAGCTACTCCCAAGCATGAGCTCATTACCAAGGCCTGACACATCCTAACTCTCATCAACCATCCCAAATAACCAAATTCCAGAGAAGGAGAAGAAATAACTCCTATGATACCACTTTTTAATGTCCCTGACCTAGAATCCACTAAATCGGTGCTTTGATCCAGGTGGTTACATGACCTTAATCATGCCTCTCCATACGCAAAAGGTTTTCGACTAACAGCGGGGGTTCAAATAGTCAATTGGGGAGACTATACCCCTTTTTATCAGAGTAAGCCACAATAGAAGATAAACAAAATAGTAGAATAATAATAAATAATACAAGAGCATGCATAAACAACCATTCCACAAAACGGGGTACAACTATGTCCAACAGTAAATATGTCATGTCATGCTACAAGTGAAAAAGTGAAAAAAAAACCCAAAATGAAGACAAACTAAAAAATCCCCCAAAATGGTCTCAAAACCAAGTCTGGGTCCTCCACATATACCCATTCGAACCCAACTCCCTAGCAAGAGCCTTTTCCCTTCCCATGACCTGCAAACATGAAGTCTTCTCGGGTACCTTACGGCGGCCTGAGCAGGGTGTGAGTACAACTCAGTAGGCCACCACCAACGGTGTCTACAAAATAACTTTTATAAACAATTGTTCATGCAAAGGGAAATGACTAATAAATGAAAAAGAAAAGAGTAATTTCCCTTATCCAGTTTAGATCCATTACAAAAATTTGTTACCATTTCCTTATCTTACCATTTCACCCCATTTCCCATTACTTGCCATTTCCAACGCACTTATCATGGTTTCATAAAACACAACAAGTTAGACGTGCTTAAAGTACACAATCACATACATGAGTAAAAACACATGGTTATCCTATATCACTAGGAATAACTTCCTCATGTCAACGATATCCTCATTTCGAAGCCTCATTCCGGGTGGATGAAACTGTTAGGGGAATATAGCCTCAGTTCTCTTCCCTTACCTATGCATTAGGGGTGGAGTTTAGAGCCTCAGTCTAACTAGATCCATGGGCGTAGAACCTCAAGTCAATACCCCACTCTCCAAGCCATGTGCACATGCTACATATATATGTATTTCCATCAATAATTCACACAAAATCACAACCATTTACCAAGGAAAACATAAATTATAAAAATAACATGATAGTTAATACCATGCCTTAATCCAATAACACATTTACCACATTTCACATCATCTAGCCATTTATCCCAATTCCCTTTTATTATGATTATCTCACTAAGAATTCATTCATTGCGCCTATCTCACTAAGCTTCGTTCATTATGCCTAACTCACTGGGATTAATTACCAGACCCATAATCCATTCCATTATGGTCTTTAATCATTTCCACATATTAACCCATTTATCCATTCATCATTATCATGTGTCAACACATTTACACATTCCAACACTATTCACAATTCATCTAGCATAACTGTGTTCAAGCCATATAACCACTTACATGTTAACCCAATATCCCTTAGGTTATTGTTAGGCCTAGGTGCATCACCTAGCTTCTACACCAACACAATAAATCACATCAACATGTTTATTAAGGGCTCTACATAGATACACAACAATATCACTTGTTCTTCACAAATCCCTAGGTTCGGGGAAGTCGGCACACCCCATGGGTGGCCCTAGATTAGCCCCATCACCCTCGACACATCCAATGGGGATCGTGAGGGTTTCCATTTACCTTATTGATAACCATTTTACCTAAACATGCTAAGGGTGATCAAAACATACTAAGTGACACCCAAGAACAATGCCATAAATTCAAAAATCCACAAATAAACCATGAGATATAATTTGTTGACCTCCTACCTTGATTCTATGGGTGAAAACACTCTTAATAAAGCCCTTAGATTTCACATAAACCAATATTTGAAACTTCAACCTAGATATCACCCAAAAAGTAGGGTTATAGATATTTGGAAATAGAGTAGAAGGAGATACAAACCCTAAACTCAAAAGAGAGGAAAGGATGAGATTAGCCTTACCTAGAGCTTAGATCCGCAACAAACGGCACCAAAAATGCCTTATAAATGAGGGAGATCGATCTCTTTGAGCTCTTGGTAGATTTGGTTCGTTCTTAGGGTGAAGAGGGAAGAATGGGGAGGAAATCCCATGTTGGGTATTAAAATCCCAGAGTGGAAAAATTGTAATTTTTTTAAAAATTTCTAGGCCGCACGGTTTACTCACATGGTTTGCAAACCGTGTGTATTCCACTATCCAAAAACCCACCTCTTATATGGTTTCCTTGGGCTATCCACACGGTTAGCACTAACAATGTGCAGATCGTGTAGCCTACCCAGAAAACCCCCCTTTTCCTCCTTTTTCGTGTCCCGAACCCTTGAAACACCCCCGAGCCTCCTTAATGAAATGGGTAAGCACTTAATTAACCAAAACAAGGGATTCAAACCAAAACTTAAATGAGAACATACATTTCCAAGATCTGGGATCTTATAGAGCTACTCAATGTGGTCCTTTTTCACCCCACATTTTTTTGCATCCTTTGTGGACTCAGATATGAACGATGATTCCCACACCCGTGTTTGTAACCCTTGCTTGTATGAATTTTCATTTAATTTATATTAATAAATTTTGGGGGACCAAGCACAATGTGTCATGAGCCTTATTTTCCCTAAAAAACACTAAAACCCATAAATACTCTAAAACACCTAAAATCCTAAAACCCATAAAAACCAAAAAAACCCATAAAAACTCCTAAAAAACCCTAAATACCCAAAAAACCTTGAAACCCCCAAAAACCCTAAATAAACCCTAAAAATACTAAATAACCAAAAACCTGAAAAAAATTTAAAACCCCTAAAAACCCTAAAGACCAACCCTTAAACCCCTAAAAAATAAAAAACCATAGATTCTCTAAAAATAAATTAAAACCCAAAAAACCATAAAAAGCCAAAAAAACATGACCCCCCCTAAAAGTCCCTAAAAGCCCTAAAAGACCCTAAACCCCCTAAAAGACCCAAAAACCCCTTAAAACCCATAAAAACATATAAAATTTCTAAAATACCCTTAAAACACTAAAAACTCTAAAAATCCCAAAAATGCCCAAAATACCCAAAAATACCCAAAAATTCCTTAAAACACCCCCAAGAACCCAAACAACCTCAAAACCCCTAAAATTCCTTTAAATAATACCCCCCCTAAAAACCCTAAAACACCTTAAATCCCCCAATGGCCCATAAAAACACTATAAAACTAATTAAAACCCCTAAAACCCATAAAATCACTAAAAAACTATAAAAACTATAAAAACACAACCCCCCACCCCCAAAAACACCTAAAAACAATAAGAAAACCCAAAAACCCTATAAACAGAAAGAAACCCCTTTAATCCCCAACCCCCCCCCCCCAAATAACTCTAAAATGCAAAAAACCATAAAAACCATAAAACCCCTAAAAATCCCTACAAACCATAAAAATTCCCAATAACCCTAAAACCCTAAAAAATAATAGAAACACTAAAAAACAAAAATACATTTACAAACTTAAAACCCCCCAAATACCAAAAACACTAAAAAACCTTGAACCCCGCAAATACATAAAAAACCCATTAAAATCCTGAAAACCCAAAAAACCAAAATACCCTACAAATACTAAAAATCCTAAAAAACTCTAAAATCCTAAGAAACCTTAAAAAAAAAAATAAACTCATGTAACACTATACCATATACCATATACCCTAAAACCTAAACCCTAAATCCCATACTCTAAACACTACACCCTACACCCAAAATCCTACACCCTAAACACTATACGTTATAGCCTAAACCATAAACCCTACACCCTACACCCGAAACCCTAAACCCTACACCCTAAACACTATACCCTACACCCTAAACCCTAAAACCTAAACCCTGCACCCTAAACCATATACCCTATAACCTAAACCCTAAACCCTGATTCCAAAACATTATACCTTGAATCATAAACCTTAAATCCTACACCAAAAACCTTATACATTGCACCCTAAACCCAACACCCTAAGCCCTATATGCTACATATTAAACCCTAAACCCTAAAAAATATACCCTCCACCCTAAACACTGCACCCTAAATCAAATACACTACACCATAATCCCTAAACCCTACACCCTATAATCTATACCCTACACCCTAAACCCTAAACCCTAAACTATACAACCTAATAGCCAACACCCTAAAACCTACACTCTAAACCCTATACCATACAACCTAAACAGTAAACCCTATACCCAACACCCTAAATAGTAAACCCTACACCATAACACCTATAGCCTACACCCTAAACCCTAACCCTGCACCTTAAACTGTATACCCTACACTATAAATCCCAAACACTACAACACAAACCCTATACCATACACCCTAAACCCTATACCCCACACATTAAACACTATAACCTATACCCAAAACCCTAAACCTCAAAACCCTAAATAAATCCAAAAACTGTAGAAACCACTAAGAACACTGAAAACTGTAAAAACCATAAATAAACCCTAATCCCCCTAAAAACCCAAAAAACCATTAAAAATCAATAAAAATCCTAAAACTCTAAAAACATTAAAACCCCTAAAACCCTAAAAGACACCAAAATCCCCTAATATTCATAAAAGATACTAAAGGGCCTTATTAGAACCCTAAAAGACCCTAAAACCCTAAAACTCTCTAAAATACGTACAAACCCTAAAAACTTTTAAAACCATTAAAAACCCTAAACACCATAAAACCCATAAAACCATTAAAAAAATAGAAAACCCTAAAACCCCTAAATACCCCTAAAACCCCTAAAACCCAAAAAAAACCTTAAACCCCAAAAAACACTAAAAACTATAATAATCACAAAAACAGTACTAAAACCCTAAAAACACAAAAAACGCTAAAAATTCAAAAACCTCCTAAAAAACCCTAAAACCCTTCAAACTCCGTGAAAAATTATGAGACCCCAAATATCCCTAAAAACCGCTAAATCCCCTAAAACATCTATAAACCCCACTAAACCCTAAACACCTTAAAAGGACATTAGAAGCCCTAAAAATTCCTAAAAACCCCTAAAACCCAAAATACCCCCTAAAACCCCTAAAATACATAAAAACCCTAAAACACTAAAAACCCTAAAACCATTAAAAAGCATTTAAACCCCCAAAAACCCTAAAATCCATAAAAACACTAAAGACCCTAAAACCCTCAAAACCACTAAAAACCCTAAAAACCATTAAACCCCTAAAAACCATTAAAACCCAATAACACTAAAAACTCTAAAAAAACCCTAAAAACACTAAAAATCCTAAAATCAATAGAAACACATTTAAATCCCTAAAACCCTAAAAACTTTAAAACCCATAAAAATACCTAAAACCTCACAAAACTGTTAAAACTCCAAAACCCCAGAATACCCCATAAAATCCCTAAAAACACTAAAACTCCAAAATACCCTAAAATGCATAAAAGTAATAAAACCCTAAAAAATTCTAAA
Source organism: Viscum album (assembly GCA_963277665.1). NCBI lineage: Eukaryota > Viridiplantae > Streptophyta > Magnoliopsida > Santalales > Viscaceae > Viscum > Viscum album. The sequence continues at coordinate 433,018,936 of OY728147.1, read as the reverse complement.
GGACCCTAAAAACTATAACCCCCCCCCCTTAAAACACCTAAAATACCAAAACACCCATAAAACCCCAAAAAACCCTAAATCCATAAAAACCCTAAAACCCCTAAAACCCCTAAAAACTCATAAAACAGCCTAAAAAGAGCCTAAAGCCCCTAAAACCACTGAGTGACCCTAAGAACCCTAAAAGCACTATAAGACCGTAAAACCCCTAGAAATAGTAAAAGTCCCTAAAACCCTAAAAACCCTAAAATACACTAAAAATATCCTAAACCCCCCTAAAATATCACAAACACCCATAAACCCTTTAAAACCCTAAGGGACCATGAAAACCTATAAAAACACTAAAAACCCTAAAAACCCCCAAAACAACTCTAAAAACCTTGTAAAACCCAAAAGGACCATAATCATCCTTACAAAACCCTAAAGCACCCTAAAAACCCTAAAGGAACCTAAAAACTAGAAAAATCTTAAAGAAAACTAAAAACACTAAAAAACCCAAAATGGGCCTTAAAACCCCTAAAACCCTAAAAGACACTAAAAACCCAAAACGACCCTAAAAACAATAAAAACTTGAAGATATCATAAAACCCCCCAAAAAACCATTAAAGACCATAAAAACCCAAAAAAACCATAAAAATTATAAAAGACACAAAATTACCCTAAAGACCTTAGAAAACCCTAAAATGCCATAAAACCCCTAAGAAACCCAAAAGACCCTAAAAACCCCAAAACACCTACAAAATATGAAAAAACCAAAAACCCCTAAAAACATTAAAAGAGCCTAAAACCTTTAAAAAATTCAAAATACCCTAAAAACCATTAAAAACCCTAAAATTCCCTAAAAGTCTATAAAACCTTTAAACCCCTAAAACCCTTTAAAAAACTTAAAAACTTTAATAACTCTAAACACAATAAAAACTCTAAACACCCCAAAAAACCCAAAAAACCCCGAAAAATCCCAAAAACCCCAAAAAAATCCAAACCAATAAAGTGCCATAAAAACACATAAAAACCCTAAAAACCCAAAAACTTATAAACCCTTAAAAAACATAAAAACCCAAATCCCCCTAAAAATCTAAAAAACCCCAAAACCCCTAGAAAACCCCTTTATAAATACTAAAACCCCCTAAAACCACTAAAAACATACACCTTAAAACCCCCAAAACCCCCAAAAACCCTAAAAACTGGTAAAACCGTAAAAACCCCAAAAATCGCAAACACCCCTAAAAACTCTAAAACCCTTAAAAATTTATAAAAACACTACAAACCACCCAAATACCATAAAAACCCTCTAAGACCATAAAAATATAAAAATCCCTATACCCATATAAAAAACATAACGACCTATTAAAATCGATAGGTGCTTTATGTAAGTCAATGATATTGGTGCTCTATTGGACATCTTAGGATTTACTCTTCCCAAATTTAACTCTGATCATAATCCCATTGTTGTCTCCATTCGGGAGGATAGTATGAGACTCACTCCCTTACCCTTCAAGTTCAACAATTCCTGGCTTTCAATTCCTGGTTGTAGGGAAGTATTTCTTGATGGATGGAACTCCACCTTTCATGGTAGCCCTCATTTTTTGGTTACCTAAAAGCTTAGGAAAATCAAAAGCATTCTAAAAGTTTGAAGTAATCTCTCTTTCTCAAGAATTGATGATGAGATTAAAGATGCATAATATCATCTAGAGTCTTTCCAAGAAAATAATCACCAGGGGGATGTTCCTACTCGTGAGGAACTTGATTTTCACAAAAAACTTGATGATCTTCTTGATCTTAAAGAAAATCTAGTAAAAAATCAATTCAATGTTCGATGGATCAAGGATGGTGACAGAAAATCAAAGTTCTTTCATCTCTTTCAACAGGATAAAAGGGTTCATAAAGGACCTAATCGTATCTAAATCAATGACACAACCTTGGTTAAGGAGAAAGAGATCTCTGATGTTGTTGTTGATCATTTCAAGGTTATCTATAATGATGATAGCATCCCCCCTTCTACCTCAATTGTCGAATGTATTGAGAAGTGTGTGGGTGACTCACAGAATAATGATCTGACCTATCCCCTTCTTGAGGATGAAGTTCAATCTAGTATTTTTTTCACTCAATTCTGAAAGCGCCCCCGGACCGGACAGATTTACCAACAAATTCTTCATTTTCTATTGAGACATCATTCATATAGAAATTACCAATGTTGTCAGGGAGTTATTTCTCTCAGGATCAATCTATTTTGGAGCCAACTCCAATTTAATTTCTCTTCTTCCCAAAAAGGAAGATGAAATTGATATTGGTGACTTTAGACCAATTTCCATTGGAAACACCATCCCAAAGATTATTAGTAAAATCATTGTCATTAGGTTGTGGAAGATTGTTGGTAACATCATCACACCCAATCAATTTGGCTTTGTTCCTGGGAAATGCATCCAAAACTATTTATATATGGCCTTTGAAGGAGTGAATATCATGAGGAAGGAATCCAAACATGGGACTTCTGATTTAAAATTGGACATATCCAAAGCCTTTGATACCATTAAGTGGCACTTTCTTTTCAAGGTTTTGAGCATGTATGGATTTTAAGACAAGTTTATCAGTATGATTTCTACCATTTTGGAGAGTTCCAGAGTCTCTGTTCTGGTTAATGGGGAAGCAAAAGGTTTATTTCAATGTTCACAAGGGGTCAGACAGAGAGATCCCCTCTTTGGGATTCTTTTTGCACTTGCGGAAGATTATCTGAGTCATTTTGTTACTAATGCAATGATGGTTGGCTTCTATTGTCCTATCAAAGCTAGGAAAGACTCTTTTGTAACCTCGTAACTTTTTTATGCTGAAGATATTCTTCTCTTTAGGCAGGATAATATGAAAACTATATCTTCTATCTAGAAAATCTTTAATCATTATGAAGATGTTGCTGGACAGGCCATTAGTTGGAGTAAATCATCTATTGTATTTGGGAAAGGGAGATCCTCTGTGAGGAAAAACAGAATCATTAGATGTCTTGGTGTCAAAAAATGATCCCTTCCATTCAAATACCTTGGGGTCCCCCTCTTTTGGGGAAAGGTAAAGCGTTGACACTTGGAAAGAATCTCTGTTAAAATCACACAACAACTATATAAATGGAAGGGAAATTCCCTATCTCAAGTAGGCAGAGTATGCCTTATCAATTATGTCATCGCCTGAATGTGTGTTCATGTCTTCTCTATGTATAGATGGCCAGTAAGTCTGATCAAATGTCTTCAAGCTAAGATCCAGAAATTTGCATGGACAGGATGCATTAATGAAAATAAATTGGTAAATGTTGCATGGAAAGACTGCATTAAACCCATTGAAATTAGTGGTCTTTTAATTAAGGATCTCAGGGTTTTTAATGAGGCATTTCTGGCCAAATTCACCTAGAACCTCTTCACACACAAGGAAGGTGAGCTGGATTTTCTTAAAAAAGATTTACTACTCACTTGTGCACTGGATACACTGGATACATGCTCTCCTCTGTCTGGACCATAATTAAATCCTCATATCAGGACATTATCTCCGAATCAATTTGGGTTGTTTCAAATCACTCCAATATGAACTATTGGTTCACTTCATGGCTCGACTTTCCTCTACATGAAATCATGCAGGTACCTCAAGGTCTACAACACATGTCTATTAATGATCTCAATTCCAGGATGATGGAGCTGGATGGAATTTTACCACCACACATCATTTTCTAGATTCATCATTACAATTATATTGATTTTTATACTCTCATCTGGAATCCAAATCTGATTGGTCAGCTCACTGCAAGGGAGTTCTACAAGAACAAATGTCGGAAAGGCCTGGAACCCCCCTCATGGCTTCTAAAATATAAGTGTAAATTCATTCCCCCTAGACACTTCCTTCTCCTTTGGAAGATTTGGAGAAACTGGCTGCCTATGCATGGTCAGTTGCAAAAAGCAGGATGGCATATTGTATCAGCCTGCAGCATCTGTTTACGAGATGTTGAAAGTGTACAACACCTTTTTTTTAATGCAATATTGCGCATATATTATGGAATCATATACAAGACGTCTTTGGTCTCCATTTTCCCCCTAGAACCTTTTCCCAAAGGATGCTTTTTATTACAGATTTCAGTTGCAGTGAGCAGCTCCATAATATTCTTCTTGCTGCATTTGCAGCAATTGTTGCCTTCTTATGGGCTATGAGGAATTGTTTTATGTTTTAGAATAAATCATGCTCCATACATGAGGGTATTATTTCCATGCATGGTGTTGTTCGAATAGCTAGGTGAATCCAATAAGGCATGATGAACAACTGCCTCAATGACCTTGTTACACTCTGCACTCTTGGTGTTCCTGGAAGGTGTAAAAAACCAATGTCGATGAAGTACATTCGATGGATTCCACCAATCCCATCATGGATCAAAGTTAATGTTGATGGTGCGGCAGCAGGTTTACTAGGTCCTTCAGGCTGTGGTGGTGTTTTCCGTACCTATCAAGGTTTTGTCAAGGGCATTTTCTCTCACTTCATTGGGAATGGTTGCGCCTATGAGGCAGATCTTTGGGCTATTATCAAGGTTGTACATTTTGAAAATCAATTTGGGTTGATGCATCTATGGATTGAATCTGACTCGATGCTTGTGGTGGAGGATCTTCGTCAAAACTCAAGGAAGGTTTCATGGAGGCTCCTACCCCAATGGATTGAATGTCATATCTTATCCAAGAACCTGAGCCTCAAGATCATTCATGCATACAGGGAAGTCAATATGGTGGTTAATGTTCTTTACAAGATGGCTATTGAAGAATGCTTCTCACAGTGGTCTTTCATTGCTCCTTCTTTTTGTGCGTCTCATGTAGACTCTGACATGAAGGGTACTACCTGCACCCGAATGTACAAGTCCCCCCTGTAATGTTTTGTACTTTTCTTTATTTATAAATTGAGGCACCAAGCTCTCCACTTGGTCCACGCCTTCTTTTCCAAGAAAAAACAAAACCCTAAAACCCCTAAGACGTCTAAAAAGCATAAACACCCCCCAAACCCCAGAAAAACAGTTAAAAATCTATAAAATCCAAAACCAACACTAAAAACCATAAAAACCCCTAAAAACCAAAAACATCCGAAAAAACCCCTAGAAATCGTAAAACACTAAAAATCCTACAAACCCTAAAACCCCCTAAAATCCATAAAAACACTAAAAACATAAATAAAGCCTAAAACTCTTAAAAACCCTAAAAAATTAAAATCACTAAAAACCCCATGGAAACCCCTAAAAACCTAAAAAACAATAAAAACCTAAAGAAATAACTAAATCCCTTAATAAAACACTTAAAAACACTAAAAACACTAAAATACTAAAAAACCTAAAGAACTAAAAAACCTTAAAAATCCATAAAAACCCTGAAAACCCATAAAAACCCTAAAAACAAAATAGCCCAAAAATCCCCTCAAAATTTCTAAAATCTTTACGAGACTATTAAACCCCTAAAAACATAAAAAACCCCAAATTCACTAAAAGACCCCCAAAACCCTAATTTTATAAAAAACACCCACAACCCTAAAAACCTAGAAAGAAACCCAAAATTCCTAATCCCCTAAAAAGATCTAAAAACCCTAAAAATCATATTCCCCATACCATACACCATAAACCATAAACCCGACACCATAAACCCTATACCTTACACCCCAAACCCTAAACCCTACACCCTGAACCCTAAACACCAAACCCTAAACCCTATACCCAACACCATAAACACTAAAACCTACACGCTAAACCCTCTACCCAAATCCCTAAACCCTAAAACCTACACCTGAAACCAAAACACTAAAACCTAAACCTTACAAAAAAAACCCTATACGCAACACCCTAAACCCTAAACCCTAAACCATATACCCTATACCATATACCCTATACCTAACACCATAAACCCTAAAACCTACTCCCCAAACCCTATACCACACACCCTAAACCCTAGACCCTACACCATAAACCCTATACCCTATACCCTAAACCTTACACCCTATAACCTATACCCTAAACCCAAAACCCTAAACCCTACACCCTACACCCTAAACCATATACCCTACACACTAAACCCTAATCCCCACACCCTAAACCCTATAACCTACATTCTAAACCCTTAACCCAACACCCTAAACCTATATCATACACCCTAAACCAATTTCCAAATACCCAAAACCTTAAACCCTACACCATAAACTTTGTACCCTACACCATAAACCCTAAACCCTACACTAAAACCCTAAACTCTACACCCTAAACCATATATCCTACGCCCTAAACCCTAAACCCTGTTGTTTTGGCTCGATTTACATCACACCCCACTTTATATATGTAGTTATTGGTGTGGGAGAGAAGGTGATCCCATGGGAACTGGGTAGTGTATCCTTTTTATGTTGTAAAGGAGGTTCCATAATTTAATGGTCCTAGCGGGAGGTTGTAGGGAGTTAAGTGTTTGTGCAATTATCCCACACCAAATGCTATTTATTCAGATGGTCTCTAATGGGTTTATTCATGGACCCAGAAACACCAAGAGACCCATTTATCCATGATTCATGGACTAACTTTCCAAAGGTAGGCTCTCCTTGGATGATTTGGCCAACAACACTTAAAGACTTCATTAGTTGAGAGGATGGGAGTTCAATCTCATCACACCCTTTTGGGGGGGAATTATTACCTACATCGAGACTCTCTTATAGATTTAATAAATGTTTATATGTTTAAGAATCCTTGGTTTATTCCCAATAATGTGTATGTGGGTCACCCATGGCTTGCAAGATCAATCATATATATGCATGGGTTGGTAATTACTAAGACAATTCTAGATTTAAGCCACATGATGAGGTACTCTATATTTTATCTTCATCTAGGGGTATGGAAAGTTGTTTCGGTGTCAGGATCTAACCCACAAAATGGGATTCCTTCATATCCTTGTGAGAGGAATCAGATCCCACGTAGTTCAGTGCCACTTAACTAAACACATCACCTTTTAAGGTCGTGTGACGAGGACCCATCCATGCAGTTTAATTTCATGTGGTGAGGATGCCCAGGAAAAAGATTCCTAGACAAGACTTGGTGCAGGACTTAAACTGAAGTGGCCCAAAGGACCCATAAGAGATATGTTCTTCTGGGATAACATGACCCTACCAGGGATATGGCTTGGAGAACATTTGGTTTCATCTGGGTTTGGACCTTGAGTAGGTTCCCTATATATCCCAATTTTTTAGGAATCTATGACCACGTAGTTTGGTAACCCTTGCAGTTTAATGTCATGCGATAAATATTAAGGTAACCTTATGTGATGATGACATAACAAACAAGGTCCATGAAGTATCGGGTTTGAACCCCAGGGAGTTTTCCTACGTATCCCAGTTGGTTGGGAATCAAAGTCCATGTAGTTTTGGATTGTTGATAATTATACTTTAGATGAAGACAAGTTGAATTAGGGATAATTTGTTGGGATAAACTTCTAGAGCGAAGGTCCCTTGAGATCAGGCCTTGGACATGCATCCTACGTATCCTAGTTAGGGTAGGAAGTAGATTTCTCATAGTTCGTTTTTTGAGATAGTGTGGACATCATGATCATTTTTAACCTCTAAGCCCATGTGATTCATGCTCGGTTTCAATAACAAGAGGAAACGATAGATCTGGAAAACCACATGCTTTTCCTTCCCGCTGATGGAAAAAGAGGATGACGACAACAGAAGAGGTCATGGATACAAGCCCAAAGGGAGAGAGGGGGGATTTGAATGTGAAAATTCTCTACCATGTTGATATCTAGGATAATCATTTTTGGTGATCTATCTGGACATGTCTTGGGATCAGGTGATGATGGGGAAGAGAGCCACCTCTTGCAGAAATTCTAGGGGCTTAACTTAGTGGGAGTTCCCAGAAGTAAGTTCTGGGAAAGGGGGGAGTAATATTCCTCATCAAAGGGGAAGTAATGTGTGATATTTTTGACTTATCGTTGTCCCTCCTCAAAAGGAAACACAGTTGAATGTCCTTGATCCATAGAATGGGGAGGTTCACATTAGTATCCCAAGGTTGGACACCGGGTTACCATGGGAATGTAGACTTAAGGACATTCTGGGGGTTCGTACCATTATAGGGATTACTTATGCGACTCTTCTTACCATGGGTATGTAGACTCATAAGGTCGTGTTGATGAGACCGATGGTCTAATAATTTGGTTCTGGTGGATTTGGATGAGGATTTTTTCTAGTGTTGTTAGGATGGTTTTTAGAGGGGTTATGAAGGACGTGATGGGTATGGATGGACATGATCAGAACCAAAGGGTAGAATGCCTAAAGGTACCCCATTCAGTGTACCATTTCTTTATGTAGGATGGCGATCCCTCCGTATAGAGTATTGATATGTGGATAGAGGTGTTTTCCACATACCAAAGAGGTATGTAGACCTAGGTGTTGTCTGCGTACCATGGTAGTACACGACCCCAGAATCTGTCTGCATAGTGTGATGTTATGTGGCACTGGATTTCATCCATGTAGTGGAATACTACGCGGGGCAGGGTTTCGTCTGCATAGTGATGTGATAAGCGGTACACCGGATTGAAAGAGGGGAATTAGTCTCCTGGTTCATGGTAAATTCATCTTCCATGGATATAGGTATGTGGTTCATCGGTTAGGTTTATAGTATTCTAATTATTATTATGTTTCCTTCCTTTAACGATTCGTAGTGGGTTTATACCTATTGGGAATCATTTTTGGTTCCATACATCATAGACCGGTGGTCTCTAAAGTATTTATTCTTGTAAGGGTTCCAAGATCTCTATGTGTGATCTCTGTGTTTTTATGTTCATCCTTTTCTTAGTTATCCTTGTGGTCCTTTTATATAATGCCAGAGAAGGTGTATCTGTGAGTCATGAAACATCTTTTACATAACCCCATGAAGAAATCACCTGGGCTGTGGATAGATCAGTCAATAGAGGTTTTCATTTCTGTAGTTTGTGGTGGCAGAAATCACCATCTTAATCCTACTAATGACTTTGTCTCATTCACGGGACGCAGTCGGCCTCGCCTCGGCCGCAAACTGCTTAGTTCGCAGCGATGGTATGCAGGGGAATATTTCTCCGTCACCATTTCTCCAATAAACCGATATGTGGATGATAATGTATGTGGGGGTTATTTTCTCTATAATCATTCCACCAATGACATGGTTTGCGATCGAGTAGGTGCCATCACCACCATTTTGCGTACTGCCCAGTTCGTGGGTGATGCCTTCCATGAACCATTCCCAAAATGCAGTACACAGACCACCTTGGGTCCTTTTCCAAATTTTCATTTATTAAAAATTCTTCCATAATGATTTATCCAATTCTTTTTCTTTCCTTTTCCAAAATCATTGGAGTATTTACTTTCCCTTTGAAAAGTTTTCAGGACCATAAAAATTCCCCCCATCAGAATGGGGTCCGATCAGAATGAAGAGGAGGCTATTATAATGTAGAAAGTGGTCCTAAAATAAACTGGTTTGAATTAGAAAGGTGGACCCATAGGAGGGACCATGCCTATAAATAGGGTTTCCTAGGTCATTTTTCATTTACTAAATTTCTTGGAGAAATATACACCTAATTTTCTCTCGTCTTTCCTTTCTTCTGTGTACTGGATCCTTCACAGAATCCTTCGACCGTGAACCATGCCTTGCATTTTGTGAACTGAAAACCATTCATGTTATCCTTTATCCATGAACTAAAATTTTAAATCCATGAAATGAAAATTAATTTTCAAACTGAACTTTAAATCTTTACATTGTAAACTTTGAATAACCATGAAGCGAATATTGGTGTGCGGCTTGACCAATCCATAGACTTTTTAGTTTGCTTGCCAACGCTTTGTAGTCCAGTGACTTGCGGGGAATTATGAGAACTATTGGGTCATGGGGAATGTCTCATGTGAACTATTTATAGGGTTTAGTATGTGGATCCTTTCTATATGATGAATTCTTTGAGTCCTCTACCAATTTTTGGATTTTTCCCAAAGGTTTTATTGGACTGACCTTCTATATGGTCCTTTTATAGATACATTAATGGATCCTCCAAAGTCTTATACCAAAGATGCTATTATTTTTAATGTTTTTTTCATTCCCCTTTCAATTTTTGATGAAAGGAAGAAGAGTATAGTGGGATATGCTGACGAAAAAATCCCCATCACCCCACTGCATCAATCCTTATCAGATTTTCTTACTTTGGGTCAAAGAGAGTATCCAATTTTGGATAGGCTTACCATTTATGGATTTTTTTCTACTATCTGATACTTCTATTCTAGAACCCCATTGGGCCAATCAACCTGTTATATGGATAATCTATAGAAGCATTCCCAAGGCCCCTATATCATCAATAAGAAGATTCATATCAAAGGATACCACTATCGGGTCCTTATTGAAAAATTCTCCTTGGACTCTAAAGGAAGAGAGAAGGAAGACAGATGAGATAGAACATTGGTACCATATCATTACATAAAGGGTCACAAAAAATGAGAAGAAAGGCTGGTCATCAAAGTGGGGCCTCCATTTTGGAGGTTAATTTGGTTAGGATTGGGGGTGGCCTTTGTGGGTTCATTAGAGCTGTGAATAATTTCGGGTCGAATTGTAGACCATGGTGTTATATGAGGATTTCTTGGTATCCTAGATCTATGCTCATAGGGCAAGTTCCCTCATTTCAGAGCTTCTGAGTAGATGGATTGCTAATACCAATACCTTTCATTTAGTCTATGGGGAGTTATTCATTATCATCTGATACGTTTGACTAATTTTAGGGGTCCCCATTGTCAGAGATATGTATGATGAATTTCTCCCTCCTTCTTCCACCTGGGATGAAGAGGAGAGGACTCCTCCTCTTTCTAAGAGGCTCATTTCCCACATGAAGAAACTTTCAAAGTACATCAACCCCTTCCCAAAGAAATAAACTTCATTCTCGATCTAAATTAATTCCTTCACCAAGGAAATTGGTCAAGATCCCGATGTGTGTAGACCCATGTCCTTCCCAACCAAAGAAACTTGAAGGTGAGCAAGTTCCTACTGTATTACCTTGGAGGAGGGTCAGTTCTGTAAATGGGTATGGGAACTTGTCCCTGATGTGAACTGTTTGTTTTGATTGGAAACCTTCTTGGCCATTTTTCTGATTGGTTGGATTCTACCAGTGCATGAATATGGCGGTGTGAGAGTCACGACCTTTGTCATAGTGTCTCAAATGCCCACTAGAAAATGAATCAACCTAGAAATTTCATTATTGTCTAAAATCTACTGCTTACTAGGATGAGTCAATGAAGGGAGGCCACCTCATTGGGTGATTGGGCCTTTCTAAATCCTCTAGGGATAGATAAGAGCCCACATAGGGGGAGACTCATTTATCAATTCCCTTATGATTCCACATGTTGTTCTTTGGACATATCTTTAGTGTACCAGTAGGGTTATGCCGGCGTGTTGGGATACACAGGATAAGCAGGAAGACCATACTGAAAATAATTAAGGAGAGTTGATGGATTGAATCAACTGTCATGACCGCTTTATTTATTGTCCTTGCACTTCCCCTATTGGTACCATTATAAATGTTAAATCATAAGACATTGTTAACTGAGACTACCTATTTTATTTAAGAGAAGGTATCTTGGTTGCCTGTATCGATGGGGAACTCATCTACGAGGGATGCACTCCTTACAGATTTTTACATCAAATAACTGTGTCCAGATGTTGTGTCCTCCTACCCTTAATAGTTTGTTCTAGGAGAAACATATCATGATTGCTCGATAGTTGTGGATAATTTTTACCTAGGAGGGTACTCAGTGTGAGATCAAGCTTCCAAATTTTGAGGGTTTCATACCATTTACTAGAAAATGTTAGTATGAGTACTGGGTTGAATTGTATCTAGATGGCCAATTTGTGGATTTAGTCCCCATTATTACGACCCCTAAGGAATCTAGGGAAAATGGGAAGAAAAAGGAGACTATTGAGCATTCTCGACCAGGTAAATCTCTTTGTAAACCTCTCGGTTCTCCCACAAGGAAGGTCTTGAGACCCTGGGGTGTGACATCACAAGATTTTGAGGGTGCTTATGAGAACTGATTGCCCATCCCCTCCAATACTGAGTTTCTAGTAGCCTAGAGTAAATGGGATACTCTAAAGATTTTTCAATCTTTTCGTGATCAGTCATCATTCCTTATGGTAGTTCCTCTAAGCGAGGGAGGTTTCCTTTACCAATCAGGGTCACGTGTCATCACCTCATTACATTTCCTATGCTGATAAGCCTAATAGGGTAGATCGTTACCTTCAGGACCTTGAAACCCTGATTAATGCTTGGTAGAATCATTGTAAATACTCTCATCGAGTACATTCCATGATGAGATCAGAGGCTAACAAAGAGGATGATGGTGATGGTCACTATTCATAGGGTGATGAGATTTCTGATTTTCCTACTACAACAGGAACATGGGATGTTCCTTTCTTGCACCTGAAGCCCCATAAGCGTTCATCCCCTGAGGGTCCCAGGGTTGCAGAGGTACCTAAGAAGAAACTTCGATTGATGAAACTGGATTCACTTCCCTAGATCAATCCTCCATCACTATCCATCCCCATTACCATCTCATTTACAAGAGTTTTGAGGTTCTAGTATGACCTGAGGGAGAACGCTTCCAATGAAGACATTTGGAAGCTATTTCAAGGGGGACGCTTCGATATTCTAGGTTTGGGGGCATCCATTTCACCTATATTTATTTTCTTTGAAGATCATTTAGATGAGGTGGCTTCATACCTGGCCGAGATGGAAAAGTTCCTCCATACTCCCACAGACAGGCTTTACTGGTCTGACTGTGTGGCATGGATGGTGGTACTCTCACAACTAATTAATATCGAAGGAGAGGTTGTTCTATTTTCTAAAATTTAATTTAATTTCCTTCATTGAAAAGGTCATAAACCCTAACTTATTTACTTCCATTGGTAACAAAGAATTCTTAGGGGATGGTTCTTTCTCTAGTATATACCCCTATGGGAACTGCAGTTAGGGAACATGCTCCCTCAGATGTGGGGGTGCTACGAAAGGATCCCCCAGATCCATAGAAAATATGGAGGTGGTCACTATGGATCCATCTGGGGTATTTTCTCTCCCAGTTCCACTTGAAATTCCTATTTGGGAACCATCCCCACAGCATACCAATAAACACATAAAGGCATCTCAACTGTCAAGATGCATCAAAATGGGGATTACAAGTAACTTACATACTTGTTCTTATTGTTTTCATACCAAGTACTTTTATCTTGTTAACCAATTATCATGTGCATATTTTGAGGTATAACCAATAATTAATCAGGTGGAAGTTTCCCAAGCGTCTGCATCTCCTGTTGCTTATGTGGTTGGAGAAGGACTATTGACAGTCATGGTTGAATACAGTGGAGGGATATGACCAACTGAGGAGACTAGGGGTATTCTTAGTCCTATTGACGTACCTTCCACGGATCAAAAAACCTCTACCCCGATAGTTGAGGAAAATTCATAGGTTAAAATCCCAACTAAGTGTGTTGATCCCACCATCATATAGAATGATAGGGTGACTTTAATAATAGAAGCTGAATTGGGTGATGGGCCTTGATTGTATCCCAATGTAAAATGGGTTCCAAGCCTCATGGAGTTGACTATCCTAATCTAAATGAACTTATCCCTTGTGTAGGGAATTACTTTGGAGTATGATGCCCCATTTTAGAATTATAATCATGCTCCCATAGAAGTCAAAAACATAGGGTAGGCTACTATCCCAGCTCCTGAAAATTTAGAATGAGCCATCATGCCTTTTTCTGCAACCACAGGAGTGGAAATGATACCATCTCCCTGAAGTTTAGGATTGGAAATTATGCCTTTTTCTAGGAAGATTATCCCAGCAAGCCTGATTTCTATAAGTGATCTTCTGGAGGCCACCCTAGAGACCACTATTTCATTTGGGCATATCCCTAAGTCTCAGGTTACTTTGGATGACCCCAAATCTCAATTTTGCATTGAAGATGAAAACCCATCTTCATCGGGCGGTGAGGTCATAATGAAAGTTGAATATATTAATGCTTCTTTAGGTAGTGGATATTCTTTCACCATTTCAACCATTTAATGTATATATATATTTTTTTATCTACAAGAGCTAAGAGTGTTCACTTATCTCACTCTTGAATTCAGGATCACAACAACAAGCACTTGTAGTTGTATTTGACACCTCAGTTCTTCCTCATATCGAAACTTCCAGAGATGCAGTTGATGTAGGGTCAAGTAGTACTGAAGTTATTGAGTCAAGGCCACCCCTGGTGATGTTTGTTCCTGAATATTTTTTCCCATCTAGTAGTGAATTCAAAATATATAGAGAGGGCTTGGCCAACCTTCATCCTGGCTACCAAAGGGCATGGAAAAATAGTTATAGATTGATGTCTCAAACACCACTTTCCGACATACTGGTGAAGCTGCCCAAATTACATAGCCAGTTTGTAGTTATATGGTTTTGGGGATTTGATTACCTTTTTATTTATGAAATTTTGAGGTAGGATTTCATGTCTAGGTAAAATTTTGGCATGCTCGAGTCCCATCTCTTTGCTTCAGAGTCCATGGAACATCTTTCTGTGGCAAGATAGATTCTTATGAATGATGTTGTTGATAAAGATGGAGTGATTGCACGGATATAGATTGAAATTGAAAAACAAAGGTCCTTAGTAGATCAACTCTATCATGAACTAGAATAGCAGAGCATAGAACTATTGTGTCTTAAACAAGAATGATTTTTCATCATGACCATAGTTGATGAGGGACAATGGCTAGTAGATGAAGGGGATAGGCTAGCCTTGAGGTAGTGTAGGAGGTGGAGGAATTGTGGTAAATCATGGAGGCTAAGACCAAGACATTATTAAATCTTCTCCAAGCCATTGAATAGTCAAATCAGACATTGATAAAACTCTATGAGTCCACTAAATGAATTTTTTAATGGTTATGTCATACCATCATGGAGAGGCTCTGGGTTGTGGATTCTCTCGATACCTTTATGTAATATAATTAAAATATTTTTCTCTCCAATGCTTCTCCTTAACCTTTTCTTATAATATCAATCAATAAAAATTGGATACATTTAAACAATAATATTAATATGGATGTCAATTTGAATTAGAATTCAGGATAAGTGAAATGATCAAATCATGATCTATTTTTTTCCTTAGCTGAGGGACTCAGCGATCATTGTTTGACTATTTCTAGGGTTACATGAAAACCCTGCAAACTTTTTGTCATTTCTTTTATTAACCTAATTTTTACCTAAACCCATTATGACGTAGGCTTAGTGAGTATAACTTTTCTTTTTTTAGGCCACACTTTGCATGTTTTTGACCTAACAAGATTTTTTCTCTTTTGATAGTTTTATTGTTCGATGTTTTGTCTAAACCATATGTAGAATAGGTTTAGCGAGATGGTACTTGACTCTTTGTCCAAGATTTCCTTTGTGGGTTTTCATCCTAGAGAGTTTTTTTTCTTTTTCATTGGCATTTTATAGTCTTGAAAATAGGACTCATCATTACTGATGTTTTAGGTCGAATAACTATGACCATGATTGGTGGGGATAGGTCCACAATTTGGGATTTGTTAACCGAGGATTACATATTAACTTCCATATGGGTATAAGGTATTTTTTTGACCCTATCTTTTTTATTTTTATAACTTAGGATATGACAGGGGGAATGGAATCCATGGGGAATATGAAGATAGTAAAGATCTTTCCCAAGGATGAACTTGCCTTTGGTTGACAAGCTCATTTTGTGAGAATCTTATCCAGAGCCATCGGGGAATTATGAACATAGTCAAAAAAAGGTGTCTAGATGACACTATCCATCCATATTAAATGGCCATGAATGTTTATGGAAAATTGGATTTTTTTTCTTATTGAGTACCACAAGGGGTAGTCTGTTAAAGGAACGATGACTGAAAATAATAGGTGCATTTATATTAGATTTGGATGAGAAACCAATCCCACGTGGATTTAGATTGTATAGAGGAGGGTTAAAGCATGGTGCAGTTTAACATCATACCACTAGGAAATTTTAGATTTTTTTACCAAATAATTTTACTCTGACCCGGAGAGGGTATATGATTCATATTTTCTGCAATAGTTTGACCCGAAATTTCCTTTATCTTCAGGCATTGAAAAGGGGAAATATGTAAACTATAATCCAAGGGCTTACTGAATCTAGGGATTGAGGTGGGAAATAAATTTCATAAGGGAATACAGAGGTAGGAAGTTCTTCTCTCGAGGAATAATTTCACTTTGGTTGACAAGCTTGTTTTTGGGAAATATATGCAGAGCTGTCGTGGAATTGTGCGTATAGTCAGACAAAGGTGTCCACAGGACACTGGCTATCCATTTATGATGGTCATGGAGGATCATGGGGATTAAAACCTTTCTAAAAAAAGAGTATGGTTTGTGAATAGGGGATGTGCCTAAACATGAGAGGGGGAATCCCAAGTCTCAGTTTATTGGGACTACAGGGAATAAGTGGAGGCTTTTTTATCCTATCCATGTGGGTTGGTTCCTTAAACAGGTCTAACCCTTACATAGGTAGAGATGGGACAATTATATTTCATGGTTGGACCCAAAATATGAGATTTGGATATCACTGTGTATATTGTAAGGGAAAGAATCAAGTCATACATAGTCCTTTTTCAATTTTCCCATAAATGGATCTAATTCACATGAATGGGTGGGGGAATTTTTGTTTTATGTATGATCATTACAATGAGATGGGACTCATGTTGGTTTATCCTATGATGATTCACTTTGTGCACAGGATCATGAGGGGAATACATTCTTTGGCATATTAGGGCCTTATAATGAACATTGATTTGCACAGCATCATGTAGTATTAATGTCTTGTGATTAGGTCATTGATATAGAATCCCTGAGTAACTGGAGGATAATCGGGCTGGGATGATCGGACATATCCAGGATTTGGGTAGAAAGGAAAGGGTAAACCATGGTTCTTAGGGTTCTTGGATCAAGATAAATGACATGGGTCTTGGAAGTCATTAGGCGTACAGAAGTAGGAAAATCCTCTCCTAAGTATAAATTTTCCTTTGGTTAACAGTCCTATTTGTGGGAAACATATGCAGAGCCTATGGGGAATTGTATTCATAGTCAAAAAAAGGTGTATAGAGGACATCGACCATCCATTTACTATAGTCATGGATGATTATAAAGATCCAAGATTACTCGAATCATAGATTTTTATACATGGTAGGAGTGTGTCCGGATATATTAGAAACATTTGGGTCGTGATTTACCCATAGAGTTAGGAACTCTTATACGTAGATCTAGCTCATACATAGAGTGAGGCATTTTTATTCCATCGGTGGGGATAGCCCTATGTTTGGAGATCCTAGAATTTAGAGATTTTACACCCTATATGGTTCTGATCCATGGGAATGGGGAGGGGAATTTCTGCTATATTTTAGATAACTTGTAGTTTAACATCACACAATTTGGACCTTGGGCTCCCCATTGTAGGGGGAAATAAAAATAACATTCCTTTTAAGTTCATTCCTCTAGGACCAAAATCGGGGATTGATGTAAAATAATATTATGATGAATTTCCTATAGAGTTCCCTAAGCTCTGGTGAGCTTTGCTCGATGTGAGAAACAAGGGATGACAAGGATTTCAAATCACCACCCAAGGATGGAATGATCAATAGAAGGGATCATTTTTAACTCAGGGGTGATAGTGTGTAGTTTATCATCATGCAGTTGGGGTGTTCCATCATACAGTTTAATATCATGTGACTAGGATGGATTCCATACAGTTTAACTTCATGTGGAAAGGACATAGGTGGAACAACATAAAAGACGAAACATGTGGTTTTTCTTGAGATGGTCCTTTAAATAGGAATTTTTTGGGAGTCCTTGGTTTGTAATTTTCTATCATGCATAGGATAGGACATTTCTAGTGTTCTGTGGTGGGGTCTGGGTCATCGTATCTGTGTGTCACTATTTATCCACTGAGTTAGGATTCAAACCGCACCTGGTATCTTATAGAATGCCCCTATGTAAATATGGCTCATACAAAAGGGGAAATTTTATTTTCCTTATTCTAGGGTGGCTGGGCTAGGATGAATGTATGGGTATCTCTGTGTATCATGAAAAGGCATGAATCAGGATAGTTGTAGTTTTAGGACATGACATGGTAGGCGCCTAATGTCAAAGGCAATGTCTTCTTAGGTGCGATTATTGTTGGGGTATGCAGTTTGACATTATGCAGTGAGGATGTTGGAAACATAGTTTAATGTCATATTTCATGGAATAATTATCATAGGAATCATGAATAAGTATAGTCTAATCAAGTTGGGATATTTTGGAATTCCCTAGGCATGAGGGGGGGGAAAGAAGATGTAAACCATGATCCCAAGGAACATTGAATCAAGAGGAATGATATGGGGTTTGAGAGCTGTTTGGGCATAAAGAAGTAGGAAAAGCCTCTCCTGATGAAGAATTTTCATTTTGTTAACATGCTCATTTGTGGGAACTTATGCAGATCCATTGGGGCATTGTGTGCATAGTCAAACAAAGGTGACTGCAGGACCTTGTCTGTCTATATTCGATAGTCTGGGATGATTATGGGGATCTGAGATTTTTTGGGTTATAGAGTTTGATGGATTAAAAGGATATGTCTGGGCACATGGAGAATATTCATACCATAATCATTCAAGAAGCATGAATTCCACCACATATATATGATCCATTCTTGAGGTAGAGAATGGTCCTTTGACAAACCCCCATTATGGGGATCAAGGTTTGAAATCTCTTGAATGGCTTTGCATTCTCATGCGGGAGATATGGGCATTTTTATTTCCCCATTTTGTGTGAATGGACCCAAGTATGTAGAACCCAGGAATTACTATATATCTTGTGAGGAGAGGAATCAAGATGTGCATGGTACATATAAGGAAATTCCCTATATAAGTCTGATCCATACACAGGGAAGAGGGCATTTTTTTGTGGTGGCTGGACCAGGATAAAGAATCTGGGAATTACTACGTATCCTATAGGGACAGGAATCAATCCAAATGTAGTTCTTGGGGTTCCATGTAGTTTAACTTCTTGTGGTAAGTAATCGGGCCCATAAATTTTAACATCTTATGGTAATGACTCTAGGCCATAGTGAATTGTTATGCTTGTGAGGAACCCTGTACCGAAACTCATAGACCCACATGAACAGTACTCAATGTGAGAAACAAGGGACGACAAGGGATTACTCTGCCACATTGGGGAATCATTAAGAAGGACAGGATCATTTTCCTTTAATACTTTTCTACATACAGACCTAAGTTTGAAGATCCAGGTGCTTTTTACGTACTCTGTGTGGGTGGGAATCAACTAATATATATCTCTATGAATAAACTATATTCATAAGTCTAATCCATATGTAGAGAAAGGACAAATTTTTTTGGGTGGTGGTGGGTGGACTAGGATGTAAGATCTGGGTGTATCTATGTATCCTA
The DNA here is from genome assembly GCA_963277665.1 of Viscum album. Classification (NCBI taxonomy): domain Eukaryota; kingdom Viridiplantae; phylum Streptophyta; class Magnoliopsida; order Santalales; family Viscaceae; genus Viscum; species Viscum album. The sequence continues at coordinate 432,999,434 of OY728147.1, read as the reverse complement.
TGAGGGAAGGAATCAAGCCACACTCAGTTATAGAAACTCCCTATGTCGGTTGAATCTATGCACAGAGAGGAGGAATTTTATTTTACTTTTTTATGGCAGATGGGCTAGGATGTAAGATCTGGGAATCACTACGTATCCTGTAGGGGTATGAATCAATCCACTCATAGTTCTTGGAAACAATTCCCTGCATAGGTCTCATCCATACACAGGGAAAAGTTCCATTTTTATTTGGTGGTGGCTGAACCCAGATTTAAGATCTGGGAGTCGCTATATATCCTTCAAGGGTAGGAATCAAGTCACATGTAGGTCTAGGACATGGATCTCTGTATAGGTTTGATTAATACATAGGGAGGGGGCATTTTTTGCGATTTTTTATGGGCCTATAGCATACCATTACTCTTTGTTTGCACGGAGGTAAACCCTTATCACTATTCCTAAGCTCACGTGAGCTACACTCAGTGTGAGAAACAAGGAATAACAAGGGTCTCTTCTTGAAATATAGAGGCAGTTGGAGGTATGACAGAGGCATTTTATTATCTTGTGGTGGATGGTCCAAGATCTAGGATCGAGGCATCTCTATGTATCTCATTGGCATATGGGAATCAATCCATACATAGTTCTCGAAAATATGTTCCCTATACCCACCTGACCCACACATAGGGAAGTGGGTCATTTCATTTTTTATGGTGGTTGGACCAGGATGAAGTATCTGGGATTCACTACATATCCCATTGATATTTTCTAATCAAGACGTATGTAGTTCTTAGGGTGTGACATGTAGGTGACCGATGTTGGGGCAATGTCCTCTTGGGTGAGAACATTGTTAGGGACATGAAACTTAATGTCATGTGGTAAGGAAGAAGATTATAATCAGTTTAACATCATGCAACATGGATGTAGATAGTGCTATGTAGTTTAACGTCGTGCAGTTAAGATGACTTCATCATGAATTTTTATGTCATGCGGTCAGGATGACTTGTCGTCCTTTTGGATACACAAGATATTTCTTCAAAAACCTTACATTGGTGGGAGCTTGGTGTGATGTCTATAAATTGAAATTTGGGAATATTCTCCATTGGAGTAGTCATTGTGTATGTCATACAATCCTTCCCATTTAAGATCTAACTCCATAGGTTTCTTCCCAAGTATCATCAGGGTTCTAAGGACCAACACCATTTCTCCTATGAGGAAGGACCACAGGTGAATATTTTTTTTTAGTTGTGAAATCTGATTTTGGTAGACCTACAAAGGGTAAAAAGTGTGCAATCTTCTTTCATCCAATCATTCCAACTCATCAAGACATTTTTGGGAATGCTCGTTTGAGGATAGTTGATCACAGACAGTGGTACGGAGTGATGGTAGCTGAATTTCAATTGGTAGAACTGCCTCAGTCCTGTAAACCAATGAGTATGAGGTTTCTTGAGTGGCGGGGTAGGTTGTGGTCTAGAAAGACCATAGAGCATGAATGAGATTATCTGGCCATGATTTTTTCCCTTGTCTACCAACTTCTAGAGTATGTTGGATAGGGTCTTGTTAAAGGCCTCTATCTACCCGTCAGCCAATGCATGGTAGCAGGATGAATGGGTTGAATTGATTCCATACACCTGATATAGCTTATGAAATTCAGAATAACTGAAATTGGTTCCATTTTTTGACATTATTTTATGAGGGACAACAAATTTGGTGATGATATTTCCCTTCACAAAGCTGAAAATTATTTTTTTCTCTGACTTCTTTAAGGGGAAAAACTTCTGCCCATTTGGAAAAGAAGTTGGTTGTTGTGAGAATAAATGTGAATTACATGGACATGGTGAGAGGATGTGGTCCCATGATGTCCATCCCCTAAATTGAAAATTGGTAGGTGTACTTAGATGTGTGAATAAACTCTAGGGGTTGATGGATGAAATTATCGTGGACTTGGCAAGAATGGGACTTCTTGGTGAACTCCGCACAATCTTGTATCATGGTGGGCCAATAGTATCATGGCCTCTGAATTTGATGAGAGAGTTTGGATGCAAATTGGTGTTCCCCACAAGTTCTTCTATGCACTTATTTCATGATGGTAGTGGTCTATTATCCATCAATGTACCTAAGAAGTACCCCATCAAGGCCCCTCTTATATAGAACCTTTTACTGATTTGTATCATTGTATAGTATGAAATTGACTTCTCATCTTCGGATATGCTCCCTTCCATCCCTATTTGGTGGGAGTTCTCCCATTTAAAGATAATCCTCAATGGGTGTTATCCTACCGACGGTATGACCTTTATAACTCAGATATGGGACTGATCTCAATTATTTCTTCTATCTTGGACTAAACATATAGTAAAACCATCCTACAGTGAGAAATGTTGATGACTGTTTCATTTCAATCTGGATCAGCAAGAGTCGTCGCTGCATTTTTTGGTGCATCGGTCTGCACATTTTGCAAGCACAGGAGGTAAGTTAGTGTTGGTCCTGATGGGAATTCTGCCATAAATTCCCATACATGGTTCATTAAAGGGATTAAATCCACTTTATTGATACCATAGTCACCATTTACTTGCTTAATGACCAGTTTCGAGTCACATTTTATTTTCAGGCGTTATTCATGTTCTTGGAGTGCTAGCTCCATGCCTGAAATGAGGGAATGGTATTCCATTTCATTATTTGTGCATCCTTATAATAGTAGGATAGAGTAAGGAAGGACTTCCTTTTCTAGAGATATGAGTATGAATCCCATCCCCACTTTGTTGATTCTGGGGTCTTATATCCTCTTTCCTGTTAGACTTCTGGATGCACCATTGAAATGCATCTCCCATGTGTGGGGGCCTTATTTAATAAATAAAATTTCTTCATCGAGTAATTTGTAGTCAAATAGAGCCTCTTATGTTAAGGGATGCACTGCTAGGAAGTCTTCCAATTCCTGTCCTTTGATAGCCTTCTGAGGTATGAACCGTATATTGAACTACTACAGGATGTCTGCCCACTGTGACAGTCATCTGGTCAACATTGGATGGTTGAGAATATACTTGAGCGGGTTTCTTCGAGAGACCAGGTGGACCTCGTGGTGCTGCAGGTAATGTCTTAGATTTTGGACTAAAAAGATCAAATCCAGACATATCTTTTTGATATTTGAATATCGGGTCTCAACATCAATCATGGTTCAGTTGAGATAATAGGAACTATTCTCAATGTTGGCATTATTCTTCTATACGAGGAAGGAACCTAGGGATCACTCAAATATGGTTACATACAAAATGAGTGGTCTTCCTTATATAGGTGGCATTAGCATTGGTGGACTTAAGAGATATTTCTTGATATTTTTTAATGGTTCCTAAAAATCATCATTCCATTGGTATGTGACCCCCCTTTTCATCAACCTAGGGAAGAGAAAACATTTTCCTAAAAGGTTTTCTATAAATCACTAAATGTAGGCCAGATGTCCTTAGAGACCTCTTAACTCAGTGAGGTTTTGAGGAGGTGGCATTCTAAGGATAACCTTTTTCTTCTCGAGGTCGACTTCGATGTCACAATGGAGTATGACGAATTTGAGTAATTTTCCTGAGGTAGCGCCAAAATAATATTTCAGGGGGTTCATTTTAATATTGTGTTGGCTCAGTTTTCTAAAAATGGTTTCAAGATTTGATAGGTGGTCTGAGTGTTGTCATGACTTAACCAAAAAATCATCCATATAGCATTAAACCAATTTCCCTAGTAAGGGTTTTATGATGAGATGTATGGCGCATTGATATGTAGCACCTTCATTTTTCAAACTGAAGGGCATCAGCTTCTAACAAAATATTCCCTAGAACCCTGAAGGACATGGCTTCCACATATTCCTAGGACATCCGAATTTGATTATATCCATAATAGCCATCCATGAAAGATAGAGCCTCATATATAGAGGTTTCATCAATTTACAATTCCATTATTGGGACCAGTAAATCATTTTTCGGTCAATGTTGGTTGAGATACTTAAAATCGACACAGACTCTGATATACACGTTCTTCTTTTTAACAATTATTTTATTCTCCATACAAATAGGATATTAATGATCCTGAATTAATTTGTATTTTATTAGTTTGTCAAAAAAATCCTCTTTTTTGGCCACATGTGTTGGGTGAGTCCTTCTAGCGGATTTCTTGTAACCACAATGGTCCTCCGGCAGGTTCAGGTGTTGAGTGGTGACCTCGAGATCGAGGTATAGAATTTCTATATAGTTTCAGGAGAAGAAATATCGATTATTCCTTAGGAGGAGGTTTATTCTTCTTTCTCTTTAGAATACATGGCCACACTAATCTGAGTGGGTCATGGGACTTCTTCAGTACCCAGGTTTATTTCCCTGAGCTCATCAATGGTGGTAGAGACACCTTCCTAGAATGAGGGAGGGGAATCCCTAAGACCTTATTATTCTTCCTCTACAACCCCCTCATCCACTTATTCCTCTTCTAATGGGTAAAATATTTTTCAGATTAATTCTTTAGGATTGGTAGAGGAATCAAAATTCTAGTATTTGGAAGTTGAAGAAGCTTCTTCCATCCAGGATGACTATGGTGAATTTTCTAGAGAGGGTGGAGTGAAAGGGGGAGGAGTTTCTTTGCCTTCTTTTAGTGATAGGAAATCTACTTCTGCTTTAGTGGGAGAGATAGGGATTGGATAGAGCCCAGGAGATGGACTAAGGTCATTTTTATTTGAGAAATCGTCATTGTCCTAGGGGCCAGTGCACTTTTCAGCGCTAATAGGATCAATGTCCATGACTGAGATCATATAGATGACAAAATACAAATATGAATTTGGGCTCATGAACTCCACCTGATTGATGGGAAGTATGTATTCTTCATTGATCTTCCTGAGAGGTTTTATGGGGACCACTTCTAGTCCATTTTTGGTGGTGACCCAATCAACGCCATCGGCTGAAAGATTCTTCCCTTTCAGCTCATACAATCTTGCATCAATGTAGTGAAATTTTCAATATTTTAATGGGGTTTTATCAGTATACAATGTCCTGTTTTCCCCATCAATTCTATTTTTTACACTACTTGATAAAGTAACAAAAAAGATAGACAACCTTTGGATATTTCAAATCCAAAAGAAAGATTCAAATAGTACAAAGGAAAATCAATAATAATCCCAAAGCACTTCGTGATGATGTAGCTTCACCGAGATACGCGGCCGAGCTACACAGACGAGCTACGTGGCCAAGCTACGTAGCTGAGCTACGCAGCTGAGCTATGCAGCCGCCCTACGTAGCTGCCCTATGCGGTCACCCTACGTGGCTGACCTATGCGCCAGAAGACGTTTTATGTCCCTAAATGGAGGAACTGCATGGCAGAGCTACACGAAGTACCTACACGGGAAACATCTCTTCAACCAGGCCCATATGTGCCTATAAATAAAGACCTTGGGCTCCCCATTTCTGGACTGAAAAAAAAAGAGTGAAAGACTCTCTGAAGCTCCCATTGCGTAGCTCTTTCACCTAGATCTCTCAAATTGTCTCAAGTAGCTCTCCAAACCACGAGATAAGAGATAATTTAATGGGATAGGCATGTTTTGAAGTTTTTCACAATATCCAGTCATCATCCATATCTGTGCATTATATCTGCGTGCCATACCTACGTGGTATACCTATGCAGAAGACTTGTGTTCCATACCTATGCAATACAACAATGCAGGGTACCTATGCAGCATACTTGCATGAGGGACCTATGCGGTCGTCTCAAGTACCTTTTTTTAAATCCATTTATGGAAGGGTATCTCCTTCTTTGGTTCCCTTATCTGAAAGAGACTAAATTGAAGCCTCTACCAAAACCTGTTGACTTATCAAACCTTTGGGAATGGCACATCAGTGTGTCTTCTATTTGGGTTTGTATTTCTGCAGTCAGAGGTTTCCCACATTTATTTCACAATGGGGTTAAGATTCATGGGATGTTTGTGGGTTTCTATATCCTCATTCACATGGAACTTTATCCTAGAAATAGTGTTGGGAAGTTCCTAGTTTGGAGGTGGGTTGGTTACTAGCCTCGCCCTTCTCAAAAATGCGACCCGGAACCTCAGGTCTCTGGTAGGGAAGTTACACTTTACCCTTGCTATTCCGCACAAGTATAGAATAAGTCTACCTCCCCTACCAGAACCAATTTCAGGGAATCCATCCTGGTATAAGCCCCTCACCTTCACCCCTTCTTCCTTACATTGGACCCTTGTCCAATGTAAATAGAACAGAGGGAAGGCTCGTCGCCTCGCCCTCTTCCACAGTTGACGCACCCTCTTCCATCAGCAGAGGAGGAAAAGTGTGAAGTGTCATTGTTGAATATTTAACATCCTCTTATTTCTCACACCGATCATGACTCATGTGAGCTTAGAGATACGTGATGGTTACAACATGTGCAAAAACACTCAACCATGGAACTACGAGAACTCTGATTCCTATTCAAGAAGGATACGTAGGAATATCTTTTAGGAACTAAGCTCATTAGATATCCTCCACATGAATCCAACCCTAATTCACCCAATTTGGGTATCCTCTTTAGGAAATAATCCCCAAATTCAATCCTCAAATCTTTGAGGCATCCTTTTTAAGAAGTAAGACCAAGCTTCATCGAACTACGTGGGCTTTGATTCCTATCCATATGGGATACATAGGAAGCCTCCTTGAGGTTCAAACACAACATTTCAAATCAACCCTATTCTCTTTGGGCCATATTCCCAAAAGAGCCTAATCTTACTTGGAAACCCATATCCCTTCCGAGTTCCTTGGGCTGATTCAGCATAAGTCTCATACTATGTTTCAACTAAGAACCTTATGCTTATAGGTCCTTATCACATGACCTTAAATGGTTTGATGTGCCCTACTAAGAGGCACCGAACTATGAGGGTTCTGATTCCTTTCACAAGGATATGTAGGTAGCTCATTTTATGAGCACAATCCCAAGATTAAAACAAACTTTTATCTCCCTGGATGAAAATAAATTCTAGAGTGCCCCACTGAGTGGCTTAAAAACTAGTATCATCATAATGATGATTAAAAGAATCTCTAATCGGTATATTAGAGGATACCATCGATGGAAAACCTCGAATACATACAGATGTTTCCATTGATGAAGAACCTTGAATGCATACTGATGATTCTAAAATTTTACACATGTTAATAAGTGATTGAAAATTCCAAGGGATTCTTATGATATACTTGGTGAATTAATAAGGATTCATGAAAATATTTTAATTTTACAAAGAGAGTCCTGTAGTAGACAATAATTCCTCTCAAAAAGGGTGTGATGAGTCTGACCTCCCATATTCTCAACCAATGCACAATCTTAAGTTTCGTAAAGTTCAAAACTTTACAAACACCTGCCTTAGGAAAGAAGGTCCTATTTTGGATAAATAATTGTTGGAATTTTCTGGTTCCATGAATAAATCCAGTGGAAACTGCCTAAAAATAGTGATTCTTAAATCTAGAACACAGGTTTCAAAGAACTATGAAACAAAAATGGTGAACCTGATGTGAATCCTTAACCAAGTTAATAATGTTACCCAGATGTTAGGCCCCTATCAATTGATAAAGGAAGGCTAGACAAAGGAATTAATCATGCATGTATCTATATGAAAAGATGTTTCTTTAATAAAGTTTGTTATTGTTCTCAGTTTTCCATAGAACTCCCTTCAAACTTAAGAATGACTTTCTCCAAGACAACATTTGTGAACTTCCCGACTGCTACTCAAGATGGATCTTCATCTATGAAAAAGACATTATCACCAACCCAGAGTCTTTAACACTGGGTCTCTAATGTGATAGTGAAGGAATATCACTAGCATGGTATAATCCTGACATTGGAGGCTGCTTGACAGGCCCTCCAGGTCAATAATAATCCTCGATCATCTGGCCAACAATGACCAATGATCAAGAAGCAAATAATGTCAACCACCATATCCAATTGTTTCAGGTCTTTAACCACAAAAAGAAATAATCAATCTCTCCCATACTAAAGGGAGGTGGATCAAGAGGTCACTCAAGGCCTCAATTCAAGAATTTAAGAGTCCTTCCTGAGGACTCCCACTAGAAATCACCGCCAGAATCATGCAGTAGTGTATCCCCAACATGATGGGGGTGTTGCCTCTGGACGTTTGGCCCAGGTCTCTCAGACTCGAGCACGCAAGAAGAACCACCAGGGACAACGTCTGATCAACAGGGAGCAGGTTATCACCTCTTCCTATTCAAAAGAATTCCATCGACCAAAGCTGATGACAAACAATAAGTGGTCACATACACCCGTCCGTTCTAATTTTTCTGCTCATCAAGCTCGTCTGGAAGAAAACCACCAATCCCACCAGATAAACTCAGTGGAGTATTGTGAACAGGCACATACACCTACTCACAAGTTATCATCCAGTCAGCAGGCTCGTCTAACTACATTTAAAGAGGCCCGCCAGTCTAATATGGTTACAACTGGTAAATAGGAACATACACCTATTTACAATCACCAATTCTGTCAGTAGTCTCATCTGCCATTATTGAAGGAATATCATCAATAATACTTGACGGAAAACATCCATAAGGCACATAAACCTACCAATGTTCATCAAGTCTACCAATAGTCTCATTTGATAGCACCTAGAGAAGTCAGTCAGAAATCTCAGATAACAAATTTGAAGCAGACCCAAATCTCTGCCCCCATGCGTGAGTACTTTCAATATCCATTAAAAAGAAAAGGAGGACAGGAGCAGGCACATACACCTACTCCAAATACGGAATTGACGAATATTCCCATTCCTGCTGCTGAAGTTACCAAACACATCTTATCAATGGTGAAAGGGAAGACGCATATATCTTCCCATATTCTAGAAGCATGCCAGGATATTTTAACTACTTCGGTAGTATTAGGGGAATAGACATATAAATATTTCCCCACACATGGGATGGCACATCATTATATCATCCTAGAGCAGATACATACCTCTGTTCTAGTCTAGGAGGGTCATGGGGTATTTCCCCCATATCATACGGACAATAGGATCAGGAACATACACCCTTTCAGATTGGATTTAATCGGTCCATTTCGGTAACTACTTCAAGGCAGGCACATACACCTGCCCATTATAACCACTTCTCCCAGAAGGTGGACCCAACTAAGTATAAGAGAACATCCAAAAAACTCACCAAATACCATTGGAAAATCAAGATTCAAGCTGTGATTTCACTCCTCTTAACGCTAGATTTCTTAAATCCCTCAGAGATTTATCTGTTGCTGCTTAAGATCCTACCCTCTCATTACCAAATTTTGGGAGTGGTAGTTGTAATTATAAATTTTCTCACCACATAATTCATCATGAGTATTGCTTCATGAAAATTCGGTCAATCCAGAGTGTCTATCTTTGGATGAGAGCCACAGAAACCCTCTGTGTGGCCAGAAGACCAAGGATAAAGAAGATTTGTCCCTTTCTCTAATCCATCGTGGTGATCCTCCCCATGATGGCATTCGTTGTGAAAGTCCTCTATACAATAGTATTTTTCAGTGTCAAAACAATTCCATAATTGACAATGTAGAAATAATAAAGCCCTCCTATCTCAAGGAACTTGCAAACACAAGGCTAGTCATGCCTGATGCCTTTTCATTGATGGGTGAAACACTTTCTCAGTCAGAATACATCTTAAGGGAAAGGCCATTCTCCGAACCTCCCTTGGGTCATTTATCTTCTAATGCAAAGCATTCACTTTTCTCAAACCAAGTGGAGAAACCTCTAGTGAAAGATGATTAAGATGTGTTAACCATGAGGAAACAATTATCTAAATGAGAAATACCAGTCATGTTCTGGCCTTCAGAAAATTCTCAAATTGATATTCCATAATTGATGACAGAATATTGCATTCATGAAATTCGTCTCAACTTATGTAAAACTCTTCATCATTTGAAAACTAAAGTATTATCATGTGATGAATATCAAATCATATAAAGGTAATAGAAGGTTTATAGTGCCAAATTGACATGGAATCTATTTCTGTTTCCCAATATCCAAGGGTTGAAAAACAATAGAGAACCCTCAACACACATGTCTCATTGCTCTGAAGAGGCTACGCCAATTAATTTCGGATTCCCCATCTAATGTTTGCATCAGAGGATAGGGTGCATATGGAGAATTGCATTTCACTACACTCCAAAATTAGAAAATTTCTCCAGAAGTGGTCTCATGCAATGTTATTTCCCATGGCCAGCCACAGTCAATAGGTTTTGTATGTAATCAAATGTACGCTTAAGAACAGGCCTCAACCAGTTTTCATCAGAATCAATCCCAATGAAAATAAGTTGTTGAACTACTTCTACATCAAGCCTCTGAGAATCTAAAGAAGGCGTCCCGTTTAGAGGAATTCAGGTGTTAGAGGATTAAAATGTCCGAAATAGAACAATGATCTTATGAAAAATTTGATTTAAGTAATTGTCAGATGATGCACCCAGCTAATGTCTGAACCAAAATCCACAAAATCAGAAGAACAGCTTCACAAATTTCAGCTGTAGCAGTTCGAGAATCACCCCATATTTCCAATCTAGGGGATCATTTAATGAAACCTTAAAATTCATTAAACAATGTTCAAGGATTTGAAGAATAAGAACAGGATCAACCCCAGCCTGCAAGGCTGGGGGCTTTTTCGCATCTACAATCCCCTCCTCAATGGAAGTTAGTTTTCTCCCGATTAGGGAAGAAGACACAAGGAAAGCGTACATCTGAACTATCCAATGATTCCCTTCATGTTACTATCCACCAAACAGTTCTAGGGAATTATTCATATAGGATAACGGAGTTTCGTGAAACACAAAAAGGGAGACGATCTACCAGAAACACTGACAAAATGCCATCAATGCATTATGCGTTAGTGAATGTTATCAATACCATTGTAGAAGATCCTCCATAAAATAATTCCAGTTCAGGGGAATCAAGAGATGAATTTCTTTTCCACAATACGGTACACATCGAGGTAAATGAATAAGGTGTGCGTACTCGAAATCAGAGGCTTACCTAGAATCTAGTTATTCCTTCAAATAACCAACTCCCCCCTCTCCGAAAGGCATCTAAAAAGGGGAAAGGAAAAAGTCATATTTCACCTCACTTTTCCAATGGATAGGGTAAATATCTTTCACTTAAAGATATATTTTCACATCAATAAGAGGAAATGAATAAGTTCAAAAGACTCAATATAGAGTTGCTTCAAAATAGCATTTCTACTAGACATACTCCCCAGAGAAATCCTCAACTTGCAAATCCTGTAGGAGATCCTCAGTAGAGGGGGTTTGTAGTAACTATAGATGCGGATAATGAATTCCTTACGGTGGATACACAATCAAGATAGGATCATATACATCCTGATAAACATGTTTCCATGGGTTATCCAAGACATATATCAGCACCACCATCAGTGGTCTTACCTGTCATTGAACCAGCTCAAGTTCTAGTTGCAATACCTACATAAAATCCATCTCATCCGGATATTCTCCAAATACTTATGAATATAATTAAGGCATTAACGACTCGGTTGGAAGCTACGGAGGAATGACGTGCACCGGTTTAGCCGAAAAAGAGATCTTACCCTGAATGGGTGGATGAAATTCCTCTCCCACCAAAATTTGTGAATACCACATTATCAATTTTTAATGGTTTGAGAGATATGGAACAACACTTAACACATTTTGTTTCTCATTGTGATCCTATTATGGGAACTTATCAACAACAAGAGGCATTTAAGCTTTGGTGTTTTGTGCAGTCATTACAAGGACCAGCTTTTGTCTAGTATACAAGTTTGCAATCTTGATCAATTACTGGGTGGTAAGATCTCCATCAGAAATTTCTTCTTCAATTTAGCTCAACATTGCCAAAGATGACAGTTTTTTATCTTACAAATTTTAAACAAAGAGAAAATGAAAGAGTTTCAGATTTCATTGCTCGCTGTAAGGGATTAACATATTCCTTAAGTTTAGCACTCCCTCAATAAGAGTTTCTACCAATCTGTGTGGAAAATATTCATGATGAATTACACACACCATTGATCCCTATGAAATATATAGGAGGGTTTCGAGACCTTACTTCAATCGCTCGGCAGATAGAAGACTCTATTATAGAAACTAAGGCCAAAAATCATGTAATTCCATCAGTTCCAGAAAGAAGAATAGGAAAGGCATAAGCTGCTACAGTTACACTCAAACAGGTACCTATACCTACTTCTACTTCAAGACCTTCATCATACCGAAGGGCTCCACTTCCTGAGCATCAACAGCAACGACCACCTTGTCAAGATGATCAAAGAGATCAAACGAGGAAATAGTTTGAGTAATTAAATAATAAAATCTATTCTTTCAAGAATGAGAAAGTTCCTGGCTACTTCATCTCAGCCTTAGAAAATAATTTGGTTTAGTTTCCAAGGAAGAAGAAGCCAAATAAAGATGAAGATGAAGATCGTCCAAATTATTGTCACTTTCATCAGGTGTTGGGACATCCCATTTAGGAGTGATTTGTTTTCAAAAACCTTTTGCAAAAGATGGTAGACTCTGGAAAATTGAAATTGAAAAGTTCATCAGCTCAAGCATCATGTGTTACTGCCACCAATCTAGAGGAAGAGGGAGAATGACAAGAGGTTAAAAGTAAAAATGTGAAAAAATATGATGATTGGATGATCAAGAAAATGATCAAATAGACTCATGCTATTTTACTAACATAGTTGAAATAACCAATTGTGTATTCTACCACTCTTTCCACAGAAAAACCATCTTCATCAAAAGGTCATTCTTCAAAGAAACAAAGTGATCATAAAGATAAAGAGCAGTCAGAAAAAGACGAGCTCGCGTCAAGGAAAAAGTTTTCCTTAACCCTGGAAAATTTTATGCCATATGTTTCAAAATTACGGGCACCGCCCCACCAAACAGTACAACCAAAAGTAACCTATCAGGAAGAATCATCATCAGATGACGAATTTATCTTTGGTTCATTTAATGTTATCCATTTAACATATCCTTATGCCAATGGTGATTCTAATTGTATTGAGCTGGAATTCCTTGTGCCTAATTGGGGAACTATAGGAAGAGGCCAAGGTCGAGGATATAGAGGAAGATGTGGGAATTATAGAAACCATCATTTTAACTCTACCCCTGCTCAAACCATATATGTGGTAGAAACTCGTGGAAGATCCCTTTTGCGATCTCAAAAGGAACAAGGAGTTTCTTCCATGAAAAACAAGTCTAGTTCTGGAACAATTATTCTAGAGGACCGATTAGAAGCTACACCATCTTCTTCTCAGTAGATGAATAGAAATAGTCAGTCTAATTTACCAAAGTCAGTGGTATTTACCACTTCTGTTTCAACACAGAATACATCTACAACAGAAGCATCAACTTCCAAAGCACCTGCAAGACCACATCTCCATTCTGGGAAACGTAGACCTTTGGACCAAAAGTATGACTTCTTGAAACAATTGTCCCAAGTAATGGCCAATTTATCAATTTTGGATGCTTTGAATCTTTCAAAATATCTTCAAGAATCACTCATTGAGGCCTTGTTAAGTCCTCAAGAATTTGAAACCGAAGTTTCCGCTGCTGAGGTTTACCGTATAGAGAATGATTCTGAAGAATGCCATGCAGTCATATCTTTTACAGATGAAGATGAAGACCATGTGGTACATGGACACATCAGACCTTTGTATCTGTCTGGAAAGTTCAATGACAAGGATATCCGACGAGTCTTCATTGATAATGGCTCCGGGGTCAACCTCATTCCCATTCGTACACTTCGTCGATTGGACCTGACTAAATCTGACTTATCTCCTTCAACTTTAATGTTTAAAGGATATAACCAGAATGAACAATAACCTTTAGGAGAAATTACACTCAGAACTCATTTTGGAGATCTTGTGTCTAATTCAGATTTCATGGTTGTTCGTGAGGACACATCCTTCAAAATTCTTCTTGGAAGACCTTGGTTGCATCAACATGCAGACATACCTTCATCATACCACCAATGTCTGAAATACTGTTTCAATGGTCAAATTAGAACATTGTATGGTGACAAGGATCTATTAAAAACATTTTAATCTCAATACATTGAGGCAGAGTTTTATCACACAAAAGGAACGAAGTCCATGACCAAGGAGATAACCAGAGATAATGCTCCAAATGGACTGGAAAAGATTCCAGCAAATCCATTCATGAATTTGAGTACAGATTATGTGTTACCCATCAATCAAGTTGAAATGGTAAAACCAAATCCATGCACTCATCCAATAATTCCCATAATGTAAATTGCGGCAATTGAGCCTAATAGGATGGGAGAAATTATTGATACACCAAGCAATTATGGAAGCTTGAATGGAGATGTTTTTATTTCATCTGCTGAACTACAACAAGACTCTACTTCATCAATAATAATAGAATAAATTGCAGCAATATTAGAGGGATAAAAAGATGTTGACTCTCAATCCATCAATCCCTATTTACCACAGGAAGACGCTTCGTCATCAGTAGGGTCAGATATGGTGGCTTCTTCTTCGAGATGTTCAAATACTGACTCCTCCCCTAACTTTGAGAGTTTTTCCTTGTCATCTACCATGAAAATGGAAACAGAATAGGTAACACATAATGAAGAAGAAGATTAAGATCTCAGGGATGCTCCTCCATCATTGGAATAAGGTGTTTCTACCACCGTGGATGAACTTAGAGAAATAAATCTGGGTACAGGAGAAGATCAACGCCCCACCTTAATTAGTGCGGCCATGACCTATAAGGATCAAGAGGTGTATACTTCCTTTCTAAATCATAATTGAGATATATTTTCTTGGAATTATATGGAAATTCCAGATATTAATCCTGATGTATCCACCCATCATTTAGGTTTTCCAGAAGAACGTCGTGGGTTCAAGCAAGCAGCTAGGAGAACACACCCAACTCATGCCTCAAAAATTGAAGCTAAAGTTGATAAGATTATAAAGGATAAATTTTTCAGGGAAGTTTAGTATCCCAAATGGTTGGCCAATATTGTCCTAGTGAAAAAGAAGAATGGGAAAATTAGAGTCTGCATTAATTTCAGAGATCTTAACCGGCATTGTCCTAAAGATGATTTTCTGGTCTTGATTAGAGAACTTCTAATTGATGAAACGGCTGGCTATGAAGCTCTTTACTTCATGGATGGATATTCTGGGTATAATCAAATTCGAATGGACCTAGAGGATGATGAATATACAGCCTTTAGAGCTCCTCAAGGTGTGTTTTTCTATCGGGCAATTCCCTTTGGCTTAAAGAATGTAGGCACAACATACCAACATGCCATGCACCATAAATTCAAACCCTTATTAGGGAAATTTGTTGAATGTAATGTGGATGATTTGGTAGTCAAATCCAAACAACGTTCCAATCACTTGGCTGATTTGGAAACCATATTTCACAAACTTTGACAACATAATTTGAAGATGAACCCCTTAAAATGTTCTTTCAGAGTAACCTCAGGAAAATTCCTTGGCTTTGTTGTACGCCATCATGGTATTGAATTTGATCCTGAGAAAACAAAATAAATCCCTGGTATGTTACCTCCTCAAAATTTGAAATAATTGAGAGGACTTCAAGGACACTTGGCCTATATTCGGTGCTTTATCACCAATTTGGAAGGAAAATGTTGACCTTTCACCAGATTAATGAAGAAAGGAGTCACTTATCAATGGACTGAGGATTTCCAAGAAGCATTTTATATAATCAATAAATATCTCTTCAGTCCACCAGTATTGATGCTACCTATTGAAGGAAGACCACTAATTCTCTATGTGACAGCTTTAGAGTGATCACTAGGTTCCTTCCTCTCCCAAAATAATGATGATGGAAATGAAAACAACCTTTATTATCTCAGTCACACTATACTTGATGCTTAAAATCGGTATTCAAGTATTGAAAAGTGCTTCTTAGCATTAATATTTGTTGTTTAGAAATTGAGACATTACCTACAACATCATGAGGTCCAATTGGTATCTTGTAATAACCCGCTCAAATTTATCCTTAGTCGTCCTATGCTTACAGGAATTCTAGTACGGTGGGCGGTTATTTTGCAACAGTTTGATATCCAGTTTGTGGCTCAAAAGGAAATAAAAGGCCAAGCTCTGAATGATTTCCTTACTGAGCACCTATCTGCAGAAGACAGATCGTTTAATAGTGAACTTTCTAATGAAGAGGTCTTCTCTATTCAAGATAATTCCCAAACATGGGAAATATATTTTGATGGTGCTTCTAGAAGTCCAACATGTAAGAGACTGAAAAATCCTAAAATCAACAAGGTTGGATTTGGAATAGTCCTTATTTCCCCAAAAATGGCAGTATTTCCTTATTCTTTCCTATTATCGGATGTTGGTACCAATAATGAAGTAGAATATCAATCTCTCATAGCACGTTTGGAATTGTCCCTTCAGGTGCAAATGGATCATTTAAAGATAAAAGGTGATTCATAATTGGTAATCAAACAAATCAATGGAGAATATTCTATCTGAATAGAATAGTTAATTCCTTTGTGTGATTATGTCAGAGAGTTAATGGATGAATTTCCCTCAGATCTGACATTGTCCTATGTCCCCCAATCACAAAATTCCAAAGAAGATGCACTGGCTAATGCAGCTACATCCTTGGAAGATCCCAATTAGGATAAAACAGTTATCAGTATAACCCATTGTCATGTGGTCTTTCTTTTTGTTCAAACTAGAATGGAGGAAATTAATGAAATTTTCCCTATTTCTGAACCATATGGTCATACCACGGGATAGAGAATATCCATCATAAAATATCTTCAAAATGGGTTACTTTCACCAAATAGGGCTGAGAAGGAGAAGATACAATGATGAGTGGCTAATTTTACTCTTTATGATAGTCCAAACCACCAAAAGATCCTTTACAAGCGAGGCTTTGATGTAATTCTCTTCAGATGTATTGATGGAGAAGAGACCGCAACTATCATGAAAAAAGTTCATTCAGGAGCTTGTGGTGCCCACCAATATAGGCACAGACTCTCCGATCAGATCCGAAGGCTTGGATAATTTTGTCCTTCAATAACACAGGATTGTACAGATTTCACTAAAAAAATTCATCCCTTTCAAGTGCATTCCAACTTCATTCATCAACCCCCAGAGTTGCTACATACAGCTAAATACTCCTGGCCATTTTCCACATGGGGAATGGATGTAGTAGGGCCTTATCCTCCATCCACAACTAATTAGTTCATGTATATTCTCACTGCTACTGATTTCTTTTCTAAGTGGGATGAGAAAATACCTCTCAAGGAAGTCGGAGCCAAAATCATTGTTAGTTTTGTCCAAACAAATATCATCACCAGATTTGGCGTCCCTCATACTATTTTGATGGGAAATGGCACCAATTTTTGTTCTACTGAAGTAAAAAAGTTATATCAGGAATATAATATCAAATCCAACCATCCATCTCGCTATCATGCGGTGTTCAATGGACAGATAGAGGCTTTAAACAAAACCCTATCAAATATACTCCATAATATGGTGTATAAAGATAAGAAATCATGGCCTGATAAACTTTTGAATGATTTATGGGATTATCGGACAACTACTTGTACTACTACCCAAGAAACTCCTTATTCATTGTTATATGGAACTGAAGTGGTTTTTCTAATTGAAATACAATTGCCTTTACTTAGAGTTACAATCTGTGATCAGTTGTCTACAGATGAAAGATATCAGAAATGGTTTAATGTGTTGGAACGATTAGATGAGATAAGATTTCATACTTTGCATCATCTAGAAGTCTATCAGAATAGAATAGTGTGATCTTTTAATAAGAAAATTTTCCTTCATTCATTCATCCAAGGAGAATTGGTATTGGTCCTTAAGACTCCAATGATACCAGGAAAGAAACCTCCAAAACTTGAACCAAAATGGGAAGGACATTATTCCATACATAAGGTTTATTCAAATGGAACTTATACTTTAATCTCAATGAATGGAGAGATCATTACATCTCCAACCAATGCAAGATTATTGAAGAAATACTTTGTGTAATTATACATCATTGTAGTCCTCACTGCAAGACTTAAAAATACACAACCCCCATGTCCTATTTTCAAGACATTAAACTGCATAACAGCCACATTATTCCTCACTTTAAGACTTTAAACTGCACAGTACAATGTCTTTACTGCAAGACTTAAAACTACACAACATCAAATGTCCTAGTTGCAAGACATTAAACTGTATAACAACCATAAGCATCCATGTTTCATGAAGTTAAAGTGCGTAGTATCTTCGTCCTTGTTGCATGACATTAAACTGCATGACATCATATGTACAACTAATGTTTTCTCTATTTAACGTTAGAAGCTTCCATAAGAAAATGGCATTGATGTCATCACTACTTCTTAGTAGTACATGAGTCCATCTATTTCCTATGTCGGAGTCAAATCTACATAGAGACCAAGTTTCAAGAACTATGTATGGCTTGATTCTCATTTTCAATGAGATACGTAGAGACGCCTGAATATCCAATTCTGGACCCAGCCATAATCACACAATTTTCTTATCTTCTTTTCTCCTCCTGTATATGAATCAGATATATATATAGTGTTTTCTTAAGATATATGATTTGGTCCTTATACCATTTCATGTCTTAAGATTTATCGTTCTCTCAGAACATATCAAAATCCCCCATTCAACATGTCAAACTTAGCGTGAGGAATGATTGTTTAAAGAACTACGTATGGATTGATTCTCATATATTTTGAGATGCATAGAGATGCCTAGATCTTTAATTTTGGGCCCAGCCACAATAAAAAAACACCCTTTATTTCTTGTATAAAAATCAATTCTGCATAGGGAATTTTTTAAAAACTATGTATGACTTGATTCTTTCCCCAGTAAGACACATAGTGACACTTGGGTTTTATCCCTTAATCCAGTTACAGTATGTATTTCCTTTCATATCAGTTCATTTTCGTCCTTACCACATGACGTTACAATAAATGAAAATCTAATACCCGTATTCTTTATTTGCATCACCTTTGCATTATAAAAGAAACCCTTACTGATCCTTGTTTCTCACACCAAGCATAGCTCACGTGGGCTTAGGAATTGAGTAAATGGCTTCTTTATATAAGGTGTTTTAATTTATTATGGGGTTAATAATGTCCTTTCTACATGACTTAAAACTGCATAGTATAATTTTCTCACTGGATGACTTAAAACTGCACATCACCATATTCATTCAAAGGAAACAAAAAAGTCTCCTTACATATGAGTCATATCTATTTAAAGGACATAAAAATCATAAACAATATTGATTCAAAGTTCTCTCATGTGCATTAAACAAATACCTCATTCCATATTTCACACTCTTAATCTTGAATATTTTTAGATTCTCATAACCTTCCTTATGGTTTCTGGTGACAAATTTGTTAATATTTAAAGATATCTTTTACCTGACTACGCAGCACTTTCCCTTAGACAGCCTTGTATAAGTTTCCTATATAACAGGTCTGTCAACCAAAAGATGCCATTATTTGGCTATGCAATATGTTCCCCAGTTGGACCTGCATAATATAGCCCCCATAACAAGTTTTTCAAATAATGGTAATTTCATTCTTAGTTATAGTATCTTTGACCCCTTCAAACTTTGATGACAATATATAAGAATCTGTATTTTAAAACAGTCATTCAAGTATACTTGTCCCATTATCTTTCTCACAATCTAAAAATCTTCAAGACCATGGTTTACACATTTCCCTCACCATGTGTTTGATGCACTAGAGAATAACCTTGAAATCACTTGGCCTCATATCATATATTGTTTCCATTTCTGGTCCTAGTTGTATGACCTAAAACTACGGACACCATATCTTTTAAGTTTGGTTCATATCTTCATAAAAGTCTTATTCTTCCAATTATTTGGACACTCTTGGTTGGAAATACCCTTTTCATATTTAGGTACCTTTCTCCATAAGCCAAACACTATGATTTAGAAAATCTAAAGCTCCATAAACTTTCTTTGACTTTTAGAAATAAAACATCAAACTTCTGAGAGCTCTTTTTCCTGACTATGTGGCACGTGCCCTTAGGCAGCCTTGCATAAGTTGCCTACATAACAGGACTTTCAGTCAAAGGATTCCACTATTTGGCTATACAGCATATGCCTCAGTTGGCCCTGCATAATACAACCCCCATAAAGGGTTTTTTCAAGTAATGGTAACTTTGTTCCTAGAACAGACTTCCTCTAATGCTTCTAGCCCTTTTCTCATACCATTCCTCAGTTTTAGAAATTCTCAAATCATAGTTTACAATTTTCCCTTTCATACCTAAATATTATAGTATATTTCCAAACAAATTATCAATAAATTGGGAGAGTTTCATACTTTTGGTCAGAACTAAAGACCTTAAATTAAATCCACACAATGTCCTCGCTGCATGACTTAAAACTGCATAGTACCAATGTCCTCACTGCATGACTTAAAACTGTACAGTACCAATGTCCTCACTGCATGAGTTAAAACTACACAATATGATATCAGAAATTTCCTTTTCTGATGAATTTTTAACCATCACTCATACACTAAATTTGTATAAAAAATGGTTTTCCTATTCATGACTTATGTTGGTCTAAAATAACCCTTTTTATTCTTAACATTCATTTCCTTGGAAAAACCACCTATTGTGGTCTTAAGTCACCCAAATCTTATTTCCCTCAATCTATCAGCAGAAAATATTAAATTCCTAAAGAACTCTTTTTCTTGACTATGTAGCATGTTCCCTTAGGCGGCCTTGCATAAGTTTTCTACATAATAAGCCTTCCAGTCAAAAGATACCACTATTTGGCTATGCAGCATATGCCCATGTTGACCCTACATAACATGGCCCCCATAACGGGTTTTTAAAATAATGGTAACATCGTTCCTAGTAAATACACCCCTTATGTTGATACAGGTTTTAGATTTGGTGACCATAAAAAAATCATGACTCAAGATTCCCCTTGGAAATGTTTAAAGAATATTAAATAAATTCTTAGCCACAGAGTTTTGTTTGGGATCTAATTTCAAAATTTATGGTCAAAGCTATTTTCGACCCTAAATATTATCCATTTATATTCCAACATGCATGACTCTAAACTGCCAACAACAAAAGACTCGGTACTCATTAGATTGAGAACCTGCAAAGGGAACTCTAAACAAAAGTCAAGTCTTAGCTCACTAAATATACATTTTTTGTATGATTTAGGTAATATTGAGCAATGAAAAAAAGAAGGGGGTCAAAAGATACAAAATTTTTGGGGTTATCAATATAACCCTAGTAACATTAAAATTATTATTATTAGTTCCCTTGGCTTAATAGGAAATTTTTTTAGCACTTCATTCTTATTATAATAATGATTGTTTAATGTAAAGGAATTATTATCATCATTTAATTTTCAAATTATAATCATGAAAAGACAGGAATGAATATTTTTATGATTGAAAAAAATATTTCATTCATATGAAAATAGAGGGCCATCCACAAAATGGATCCTCTCTATCATGTTTTAGAATAAACTCTCAACATGACTTTTCTTTTGTTGGACCGCTTCATAAGCTCTATCAGCTCCCTGTTGAAGTTAAGATAGTTGAGAAACTCCAGCCTCCTCTGCCTAACGAAGTGCTTCCTTAGCAGTTGAAATAGCATTTATCCCATCTAATTGGGTTTCTCCTAATGTCTAATTTAATTTCTCAAGCTTGTTATGAACATCATCTAGTTGATGTTGAAGAGATAACAACTCCTTCGTGGCTTCTTTGATTTGTTGGCTAATCTCAGGTGATTTCTTGTTATGATTTGCCTCCGCCTCAATTACTGCAGATTGAAAGTTCTCAATATTGATGCATCATTTAGCCTCTTCAAAATCCTATCGCAGCTTATGTTCATGATCCCATCGGCGAATAGTCTCTTTCATGGCATCATAGACTGACTGATAATTAAATCATCCAAATCCCAATACGTAGAATAATGCTGGGAGTTTTGAAAAATGGGACGATAATTCATCTAAAGGATTTATCATAATTATGCTTCAGATATGCTACCACGTTTTCTTGCGTGCCATACCAAGAGCATATTGCATCTCTAAGTATGAATCTTAGTCACTACCATGAGGTAAAATGTACTCTGGAAACAGGTCACTTAAAGAGCTGCCTTGTTCTGCTTATATTGGGACAGTAGAAGCTTCACCTTCTAATCTAGGAGATGATAACCCGAAATGATAAATCAAGATAATTATTAGTTTCAAATAGATAAAGAAAATATGATTCAGATAGCTGATTATATTTACCCAATAATAAGTCATCTACTTGATTGGATTCATCCCCTGTATTCTCAGCTTCAGTATTGTGAGCAGGTGTTTCTTGAGAAGGGGAATTTCTTTTAATTTTCTTAGTTATGACATTTGAAGGCTCTAGAACATCTCTTGATGAAGGATCCTCTATAGGTATTTCTCCAGCCCCAACATAAGGATAAAGTGGAACACCCTATTCCTGAAGATCCTTCGCAACATTTTCTGTAGATAAAGCTGCATAAGGTGAATTTTGATGTAAAGAGTCAAGTTGAAGAACAAATTGTGTATGAAAAACGCAAGAATAGGGACTTACATCCTTGAAATTCCTCATGAAAATACCCAAACTCCTTGATAGAACCTGGAATATCAATATTCAAATTAAGGGTGTCCATCATTTCTGTGTATACGACCTGAAATGTTATAGCATCCTCACCATTTAAGGTATCCAAAAAATGTTGGTTGATGCCCAAATTGGCTCTTCTGACATTTTGTTCCGTTGAATCTTCAATTGGTATACCAGCATCAGATCTTTCCGGGTTTTTGTTAACATCAACATTGGTTTTAGATTTCCATGGATCTTCATTTCTTTCTTCTGAAGCAATAGGAATATCAGTATTGATTATTTTCAGGATCCTTTGAAAAAAGTAATTGGGGAATGTATTTAATCTTACCATGGATTTCCTCTCTCTCAACAGAGCCAAGATCAGGTATAGATGAATCTTTTGACGATTTATCTACTAAAATTTCAGATTCATCGGCATGAACTTGGGTTTCCCCTAGGGCTTCTTTTTATGGTCTTAAAGCATCAGCTCTTAATCCCTTGAGAGAGGAGATAGACATAGATCCTAAAAGAGTATAAAAGATGGTTACCAGAATATATTTAGCAAGTTTTATGCCCTAAGGATCATATAAGCACTTACTCCTTTAGCGAACGCTTCGAATCAATCTCATTGCTCTCTTGCGTTTTTGTTCAAAAGCTTGGGGAGAGATTGAAACACTCATCTTAGCAGGGAATACTTGAGGTAATGGTTGAGGATTATCTGTCTCCATTACCCTAGTCATGATTATTTCTCTTGGAGAAAGTTCTGGAAACCTGGGAGGATCATTTTTTTCATTGATAGGAGAGCCTACAGGACCGTACTTGGGTGATTTGAGAATTGTTCGGGATCTTCCTTCTCGACATTCAAGCTGCATAAATATATTTTAATCAATATTAATGATGATAAATGATAAAGTAGAGTTGAGACAAAAGAAAAAAGGAAATACATTCTCATTATTAACATAAATATCCCACTCCTCCTCAGAGTTGATAATTACCTATTCGCGGACTCCTAAGTCTAACATATGAGATACTCATTTAGAGGCTGGGATTTGTTCATCGGTTGCATATATAAAAACCTCCAGCTCCACAATATACTACTGTACTTAAACCAAGTTATTGTCTAGATTGCAATTAGAAGGTGCCTTGATGTCACCAATATCTGGTATTCGAATTCCATGCTAGAGGAATTCCCATGCGTCCCTAAGATCACGAGTTATACTTTCACAATGATGAATGGCTTAAGGTCGCACATAATTAAATCTTGGTATGGTTGACTATGGAAGGGAATATTCACCTTCTGATTGGGAAATTTCTTCATACCTCCTTTATTTAGAAAGTTCAATAGATGAATTAGGTACCGTTGTTTGATGGTGGCAATTGGATTGCCTTGGCGTTGGAGGTATTGCTTCTCTAGACTTGGTATTCCTGGTGTACTTCCTACGAAGACATTTTGAGGGATCTGAAACCTCTGACACTTTTTTATCATCTAGCCTTGAATTTCTTTCCATGATTTCCACTTGCAACAATCTTTGTAACTGCCACTCTATATATTCCTTTTGTTAGATCCCCTTGGGGATATGAATAAACCCAAGGTTTGGCATACCCAGCTTCCAATACGATCGATACATCTGGTGGAGGTAATTTAATTGAAAATTTGGATACCTCTAAAGCTATTGGAATCCATAATTGTCACGCTACCATTGGGTGCTTCTCATGTATGAAATATGTGGGTGGAAAAGTGCTTGATTGTTGAAGACATCTGAACTGATGAGAAAACCTATAGGGGGCATAATCCTCACAGATAATTTCAACATCAATCATGGTTGATAATACGTCATACCTGAATGCCATCATATGAGATCTCATCTCATAATTCTTTTCTTTAACATCATTAATAAATGTTCCAGTTGGTGGGTCACCAAAAGGAAATAAGTTGAATTCCCCTGAGACATTCAATGTCTTTAGAACCATGACAGGTCTTAAGCCCAGGGGCTGAATACCAGAAACTTTCTGTAAAAATGGATTGAATCGACCATTTGTAACTCTAACTGAATTCAACACCGAGTATGAAGAAAAGTGTGTTGTAATCCAGCCCCACAACACTTGGAATGGCCCTGAAATCCTAAATAGAGCCTTACCATTGTATAAATGAAGAAGGAGATGGTAAATTCGTGCTAATACAGGGGTTTCTAGCCCAATATACTTCCCCTCTACCAATTTAGTTGCAATGATAAAAGTCCCCAATCTTACACCACCTCTAGATTCACAGACAGGAAGAAAATAAACACTTAGCCACATAGCAAGGAAGGAAGCTAAGCATACTTTTGAATCTATATCGGGTTTGACTTTATAGACCCAGTGCTTGTAATTTCCTCTTTCCAGTGTAGGACAATATGTACCTGAACTTCCTTGGTTATCTGTAGAAGGAAAAATAGTAGGACGTCCACAGGTTGGACTTTTCTCTGTTGTTGGTTCTAAGAAGGATTCCATCCACACTCTAGCATGGATATCTTTCTTATCCTTGGGTAAATTCTTTGCTATCTTAAGTAATTCATGGGCCAGTGGTGGTGTTCTAGTAACATCACCCCATTTTGTAGTAGGTGGGATGAATTCATCATACATTTTCCCAAAAATGGGAATTCCAGCTATTTGGTAAATGTCCCATAGACTAATACCAACTTCACCATGCGTTGAATGAAAGGAATTCGTTTGTGGAATCCATCGGCTCAGTAATTCAGAAATGAATTAATTTTTGTAAACATAAGTTTGCACCATCCAGATAGATTCATAAATATGAACATTTGATAAATCTTTTCTAAATTCTGCATAAGTCCAACGTACCCATAATGCCCACATCCACTCGGGTTTTACACCCCCTCCAGAACGAAGGTCCCAATATTCTTTCCAACCATTAGATTGATCTGTTTGAGAAACCTGAAAAGTGGAATCATAACAATGTGGTCTTGGCTCTATAACATGATCTTTCATATCGGGAGTGCAGCCACTATGATGAAGGATGCAACTAATAGGGACCATTCCTTCTTGTATCGGAACCCCACTTGCACTAATATTTATGCAGTTATAGTTGGAATACTGAAGAAACCAATTATGTGGAAATTAATTCTTAATATATGGAACATGGGGGTCTTGAAAAATCCCATGCCCATACAGGGGTAAGTAAGGACTTTGTGGATAGTCATGCTAGTAAGGAATTATACCCTTCCATGGCCCAGGAAGAGTACTCTAAACAATGTCATAATAGTCTGGCCCGACGATCTTCATAATTTCATTTTGGTGAGACTTAGCTTCTCAGTATGGGTCATCAAATGAGTCATTATTTCCTGCAAAAAGAATTACCAAACATCCAGGTCAGATTTCAAAGAAGAAAGTGAAAAATTTGGCAAAGGTCACTGTTCGCGTAGGTCCTTCGACAAGGTCCTTAGACAAGGTCCTTCGACGAGGTCAGTCATGTAGGCCCTTCAACAAGGATCCTAGCACAAATCCATCATTGAAGTCCTTTTTTTGTAGCTCCATCATGTAAATAATTTTACCTTGAATAGATTTCAAGAGAATTACGCGAGAGCACAATGTGATGTAGCTGGGCGAATGAGATATGCAACGAGAGCTCTAAATTTTGGAGAAAGTACAGGTGAAGAAAAAAACCGTGAAATGTTGAGACCTATTTATAGGCAACATAAGACCTACACATCATGACTGTGCACCATAAATATGCGAAATACCTATTCAAAGTACTTTCGTGACAAAAGTGTGCTATTTAGTAAACTATCCTTATCTTTTTCCCAAACTTTCACCTCAGGACTTGACCCTCTTTGTATATTTTAGATCCAATCCTGAGGGGGGGATTTTTTTTACACTACATGAGAAAGTAACCAAAAATATAGACAACCTTTGGATATTTCAAATCCCAAAGAAAGATTCAAAGAGTAAAAATGAAAATCAATAATATTTCCAAAGCGCTTTGCGATGATGTAGCTTCACCGAGCTACGTGGCCGAGCTACGCGGCCCAGCTATGCGGCCCAGCTACGCGGCTGAGCTATGCATCCAAGCTACGGATGAGCTACGCGGCCGAGCTATGCGGCCGAGCTACGCGGCCGAGCTACGCAGATGAGCTATGCTGCCTCCCTACATGGCCGCCCTACGTGGCTGACCTCTGCGCCAGAAGATGTTTTATGTCCCTACACAGAGCACCTACGCGGCGGAGCTGCGTGAAGTACCTTCATGGGCAAAATCTCTTCGACTAGGCCCATTCGTGCCTATAAATAGATCCCTTGTGCTCCCTATTTTTGGACTAAAAAAAGTGAAAGACTCTCTAAATCTCCCATTGTGTAGCTCTTTCACCTAGATCTCTCAAATTGTCTCAGGTAGCTCTCTAAACCACAAGATAAGAGATAATTGAATGGGATAGGAATGTTATGTTCTTCACATTTTTCAATCATCATCCATATATGCACATTATATATGTGCGCCATACCTACGCGGTATACCTACGCGGTAGACTTGTGTGTCATACATGCACAATACAACAACGCGGGGTACCTACGTGGTATACTTGTGCGAGGGACCTACACGGCCATCTCAAGTACCTTTTTGTAAGCCATTTATGGCAGGGTATCTCCTTCTTTGGTTCCCTTATCTAAAAGGGACTAAATTGAAGCCTCCACCAAAACCTTTTGACTTATCAAACCTTTGGGAATGGTGCATCAGCGTGTCTCCTATTTGGGTTTGTATTTCCGCAGTCAGAGGTTTCCCACATTCGTTTCACAATGGGGTTAAGATTCATGGGATGATTTTGGGTTTTTATATCCGCAGTCACATGGACCTTTCTACTAGAAATAGTGTTGGGAAGTTCCCAGTTTGGAGGAGGGTTGGTTACCAGCCTTGCACTTCTAAAAAAGGCGACATGGAACTTCAAGTATCTAGTAGGGACGGTACACTTCGCACTTGCTATTCCGTGCAAGTATAGGAGAATTCTCCCTTCCCTACCAGAACCAATTTTAGGGTAGCCATCATGAAATAAGCCCCTCACCTTCACCCCTTATTCCTTACATCGAACCCTTGTCCAATGTAAATAGAACATAGGGAAGACTCATCGCCTCACCCTCTTCCACGGTCGACGCACCCTCTTCCATCAGCGGAGGAGGAAAAGTGTGAAGTTTCATTGTTGAATCTTTCACATCCTCTTGTTTCTCACACAGAGAATGACTCACATGGTCTTATAGATACGTGATGGTTACAACATGTGCACAAACACTCAACAAAGTAACTATGATAACTCTGATTCCTATTCAAATCAGGATATATGGGAAGCTATTTTAGGGCCCGATCTCATTGGATATCCTCCTCAGGAATACAACCCTAATTACCCTAATTTGGGCATCCTCCTTATAAAATAAGCCCCAAATTCAATCATCAAATCATTGAGGCATACTTTTTAGGAAGTAAGACCAAACATCATTGAACTACGTGGGATTTGATTCCCATCCATATGGGATACGTAGGAAGCCTCCTTGAGGTTCAAACCCAACCTTTCAAATCAACCCTATTCTCTTTGGGCCATATTCCCAACAAGGTCTGATGTTACTTGGAAACTCATATCCCTTATAAGTTCCTTGAGATGCTTTAGCATAAGTCTGACACTAAGTTTCAACTAAGCACCTTCGGCTTGGAGGTCCTTATCACATGACCTTAAAAGGTATGATGTGTCCTACTAAGTGGCACCAAACTACGAGGGTTCTGATTCATTTCACAAGGACATGTAGGTAGCTCATTTTATGATCACGATCCCAAGATTAAAACAAACTTTTGTCTCCCTGTATGAAAATAAGTTATAGAGTGCCTCATTGAGTAGCTTAAAAACCAGTATCATTAAAATGATGATTAAAAGAATCTCTAATTGGTATATTAGAGGACCACCATCAATGGAAAACCTCAAATACATATAGATGTTTTCATTGATGAAGAACCTTGAATGCATACTGATGATTCTAAAATTTTACACATGTTAATAAGTGATTTCAAATTCCAAGGGATACATATGATATACTTGGTGAATTAATAAGGATTCATGAAAATATTTTAATTTTACAAAAGAAATTCCTAGAGTAGACAATAATTCCCCCCCAAAAAGGGTGTGATGAGTCTGACCTCCCATCCTCTCGACCAATACACGTTCTTATGTTTCGTAAATTTCAAAACTTAACAAACGCTTGCCTTTGGAAAGTAGGTCCTCTTTTGGATAAATAAATGTTGTAATTTTCCATTTCCATGAATAAATCCAATGGAAACCGCCTGGAAATAGTGATTATTAAATCTAGAACATTGGTTTCAAGGAACTAGGAAATAGCTATATTTGACACACTGATAGTATGGTGAGGGAATTGTCGCATGTCGATGTAGTCATGTCCTTTCTATCCATACATTGAAGGCCGTATTTTTTTAGACTATATAAATTCTGTTTCGGCTATGAGGTCTCCAAGACGTGTTTTGAGATTGATTTGTACCAATGGATTCTACTCTATTTTATTGTATCCTAACAAGGTTGTGGTTCATGGTGTTATACTATCTTCATTCCATCCTAGCCAGCAAAGTGTCTAATGGGGTATGAGATTAACTCCATATCCATTTTTAATGAAGATATTTCGAATATCAATACCATTTATCTTTACAGACATGTATAGGGGTTTGATGTTCCATTGCATAATGGATTCTTCATCTTAATTTGTGAAGGAATTAATAGAATGGAATTTTGCAGAAACAATCTCTGTCCGATAAACTGTAGTAGTGACTAATTCAGCCTCAAACACCTGGGGGCTCAATAAAGATTTGATGAGTGATTCCATGAGATATGATGACAGGTTTAGTGTATCCAGGATTGATAACTTGGCTAGTACCAAGGCTAGCTACTTCAGAATATCATATTTCTATTCTAAAGGCTGGAACTTCCCTCATTGGGGATGATCTTACATAGATTCTCTAGGTGCTTGGGCATTGGATGAAAATGGATCGACTCCTAAAACAAGAGAAAATGAGGCCTTTTCACTTGGTGTATCTGGACGAGCAGGTCTATCGGCATTCCATGGGAGATTAGAAATATGTTCCTCTTCCGAGGGGTACTCCAGGATGATTGGGACAGAGTTTATTTCAGCTGGGGAATATAATCTTTCATGTTCCCATTAGGTTCATTAAAGGGATCTTCAACAAGTCTCTAAAACATTTATGGTTTGAGAAAGAGTGTGGTCAGGGATTTGGCTTCTACCCTGACTGTATCTCCCTGGGTAACCTCATCTTCTGCGGACTCTTCCTCTGATTCCCAAATTGGTTTCGAGGAACTTTGGTTCATAACCATATTTATCATAAGATAAGGGATCTACTAAGTGGAAAACATTGATAGATCCAAAAATTAGTTACTCATTTGATAGAAACTCCTCATGATTGACTTATTCTAATAGTTCCATTTGGTAGGGCGGTGCCCATTGTGTTGTTTGTAAGGGTGGTGACCATTGTTTCAAATTCGCTGGTGTGAAATCTAAGATTGTCAATGCCAACTTTTTCCATGGTGCAAGCTCATATTCATTCACTTGTTCCCTACCTTCTCGACCCTTACCAGTTTGTGGGGCTGAGGATGTTGGCCATGTTTCATCAAGAGTTGTTGGAGGAATAGTTGATTACTTCAACTACGCTTAGAGTATGACATGGGCTCGGTTGACTATTCTTTGAGTGATCCAACTATCAAACTTCTGCCCCTTTTTTCTAATGACCTTTTTCAACTCCCCGTATATAGGACTAGTGGTAGAAACATATGCCATTTTTGCTAGAGGTGGTCTAAGATTGACATTTCCAGAGTCTATCATTCTTTATAGAAGTCTTTGAAGACGAAACACTCCTGGATGGTGTTTCCTAGTATCCATGATAGGAAAAATAATCTATCCATTCATCAAGACCTATTCCATCATCCAAATTTGGATCTAGTAGCCGAAGGAAATTCCATTCATGGCAGCTACAAAGTACCCACAGACTTGATCATCTCAGAACAAGTAAACTTTATTTATTCATTCCTTTAATTGATTTCTTTTGGCCCCTCTATGGTTGTCTTATCGAGGTGGGGGTGTCTTCTGGAGTCTAGGGGGTGGTTCACGATTCGTTGTAGGGATCGATGCTTGAGCTGGTGGAGGGGGTGGATTAATCATAATAGAAGTTTCTTCAGATCTCCCAATGCTTTTCCCTAGGTCCGATGAGGCTGCTCGGGACTTGAGATTAGTCTCTTATAGGGAGTCTTCTATCCTATGGTAAATGGAAGAGAAATATCAGAACCCACTTGTAAATTTCATTGGAATGAGCAGTGTGTATAGCTCATCATGGATATTATTGATGCACATAGAGAGAATCTCATCTTGGGGGACTTTTTGGTTCAAGGAGTAAGTCATACCTTTCTATCTTGCAATGAAGTATAAAACTCTCTCATTATTCTATTGCATGTAGTTCATGAGATCACCAACTATTGTTTTTTTCAATGTTGAATTGAACTGGAAGAGAAAATATCATCAAAGGTATCCCCAACCTGTTATCGAATTAGCTAGTAGACTAGTGTACCATTCAAAGGCTGAACCTTGAAGAGTTCACATGAATCATCTAAGTTTCATAACTTCTTGTTGCTCTAGGATTCCCATCATAGGGTAATAGTAGGATGCATAGTGCATCGGGTGTTGTTCAAGGTCACCTAAACCATTGAAAACTGGGAATATGGGGTTCTTGAAATTTGGCGGTGGCGGGACATTGCTTACCCATTTGGGGTAAGGTTCCCATTTCGATTGTATTAGAGCATGCCACCCTTATAGGGCTTCCAATCGACCCGTTAATGACTCGATGGTATTCATGATCCCTTTATGCATATCTTGCTGAACTTGGGCATGGGAGGGTATAGAAGGGGAAAAATTGGATGTGTCAGAACTACTGGTACATGGGGAAGATACCTATCTGGGGGTACCCTCTTTAGATTTTCCTACATTTTTTATGTTTGTTCCTCTAGTGGAAGGAAATATTGATATCCTTATGGGACTAGATTTAGGTAGAAAAATGGTAACGGTGCTATATTGGACAATCATCTGGGTCGTAATTCATTCATTGGGATGAGCCTTTATGGAAGGGGAACCTCTGTTGGAAGTGTGTGTTGACACTCTACCTGAGGGATATATCTGGTTGGATGGTTGGCCTTAATTATCTTAGTATTCATTTTCCTCAACTCTTTAATTTCTTCCTCTTGTTGAGAAAATATCTCCTCAAGCGTTTGGGAATCATTTTCATGGGGTAGAGGAGGTGGGTCATAGAACTTGATCTTATTCTTCTCCATGTTGGAGATTCGTGTGGGATTAAATGACATATTGTCTGAGGGATTTCCCAAATTTAGGATAACTCTTTAGTTCCTAGTGTGCACACCTTCGGGCTCGGTGTGGACCACCTCTAGAAGGGAACCATCTTCTCTTTCTTCCTCATCATTTGCATTATCTTCAGTGAGGTACATGGGATTGATGTCTATTATGTTCACCAATGCATACTGAATTAGGGTCAGCGTTCTAGGTGTTGAATGGTAGGAGAGCTTCTTGTGTCCTTTGTTGGATATTCTCCTTCCATTATGTGATACTCTTTGGGTTTCTTGGTGAAGAGTGACTCAAAGGGAGTCATGATAAAACCTTTCAGTATGCCTTCATTCTGGGGGATTTGAGTCACGTGATAGGATGGAATGGGTTACCCCTCGGTTTATTGATCACCTTAGATGGGAAAATACTTACATCCTTTGGGCAGGTGGTTGAGGTAAAAATTCCCCCATCCATGTGGTCTAGGGTTCCTCCCATTCCCTTATTGTTGTACCACAACCCAACTTTTCTAGTATTATGAGGGAATTTTGTGTTAAAAATATCCCCATCCCTATGGGCTTGGGATGATCCCATATTACAGTGGTAACTTCTACTATAGCTGCTTTCTTGATCTCAAGAATTTCCATACGGGTGTGATTTTGATATAGTGTCGGTTCTGCACATTAATTACATGCTTCTGAGAACATGATCAGTGCTTGTTTATTATCTTCCCTTAGTCGGGAAGCTTGCTGGATGTTCTCAGTTTCCTAGTTCAGGAGCTTCTCAGTGGCTTTCTATCATTAGTCCCGACACTTCTGAGACTTACTCAAGGCCGATTCTCATCGAACATTACTCCTTTCTTGATAAGGGATTTCATTTGGTTTCCTTCTTAGGATGATGAAAATTTAGGATTTAACTTCTAGTAGGTTTTTCTATAATAGAAGTGGGATGAAGTTTAGAGGTCCATTTTCTCCCCTTTCCCAGATATGAACACTAGACGGGGTGTTTTTGATAAGGCGTTGCAACTTATGCAGCGCATAAAGGTAGGATAGTTCAAGGAATTTTTTCCACCTCTCGAAATGTGCATGCCATGGAGATGGAAGGGGTTATAGATTGATTTTAAGTAAGATCTCCCCCATAAAATTAACATGGTCTAAATACCCATCATAGGGAAAAAACATTACTTTTAGTTGGTGGAGAGTTGTCCAGATATTGAGGTGAATGTTATGCATACATTTTTCTGAAAACCCTCTTGGTATGATGAACTGATAAGTGTTTGTGGGATAATACACCATTGGTATGTCATCCCTAACTAGTTTTTTTCTCAAAAGCAACATATATTTGTGTTGTTCTGACAGTGAATCCTCTGTTTGATCTACATGGTTTGAATACCTCTTAGTGATTTCGTTCCAAGTAGCGGGGCTAGTGGAAGTCTCGTTGATATGTGAACGGTACGAGGGTGGATCAGAAGATGAGTATGGCCCCGAGCCATCTTCAGGTTGAGAAATGATATTCCTTTTCATGGAA
Organism: Viscum album; assembly: GCA_963277665.1. Taxonomy (NCBI): domain Eukaryota; kingdom Viridiplantae; phylum Streptophyta; class Magnoliopsida; order Santalales; family Viscaceae; genus Viscum; species Viscum album. The sequence continues at coordinate 432,965,923 of OY728147.1, read as the reverse complement.
AGAGTATCCAACATATCATACTCCATTTTTCTGAGCGCCTCAGCATATGATTTCTTTCATGTATTTGATCCTGTGAGGGGAGGACCTTCTTTTTGGTGTGGATTTTGACCATGGAGAGGGCCTTCACAGTTGGTGCTTGTTGGGAAAAAATCCCTCAAGGTAACATTGCAGTATTTTTGGGTTGATTGTGTTTGTTGACAAAGAAGGTTTCCATAGAGAATTGTCGAGTTCCCGAGAATTTGTTGACAATCCTTGTTGACAAAGAACGATGACAAAGGAAAGGACGATCTGGAGGCGGTACAAAAGAGCAGTACAAGGTGGCGCTGTTTCCCAGTGTTTGCCAAATTTTTGGGGTCCAAAATTTGGAGTTTGGTGAGCATCGCGAATTTAGGATTTCCATGAAGATCATAATTTAATATGGCAAAGGCATGAATTTCGTGAAGATAGGATGCATGGTTTGGAAATCTCGAAGACCAGAAGAATGGAGGCGGTGAGTCTTCGCGATTACAAAAAGCTTCGCGAATGGCAGAGGCTGAAGCCCATCATGGCGGTGAAGGGCTTTGCAAGGGAGCTTCACGGCGATGAAGGGCATTGCAAGGGAGCTTCGCGGTGAAGGCGTGAAGGAATTTACGGGATTCTCAGCAATTACGACGAGCTCCGCGAATGGAAAATTGCAGTGTTGCTTCGCGATTTGGACAGAATTCCAGCGGAAACATCGGAGCTTCGCAATTTGAGATGACGTGGTGTTGACTTTGTACGGAAGGGTCAAGGGTCGGTGGAATCGCCTATAAATAGAGGTCGACCCCCTCGAGAGAAGTAGAGAGAATTTTCAGAGAAAATTCATTGCTCTCGGTTCGCAGAGGTGGTTCGTGAAGGCAGTGTGCTTCGCGAAAGGGGAGCTTCGTGGTGGCTATTCTAGCTCTGTGAAAGGCGTGTTCCCCGCATTGGCTTAGTGACATTCACGGAGATGCAGGAGCTCCGCAACGGCCTAAGCATTGCGAAGGTCTGTGCATCGCGAGAGTGCTTCGTGATAGAGCTTCGCGAAAAGGAAGGATCTTCGCGAAGGCTTGTTTGAGCTTCGCGAAATTGGGAGCTTCGCGAAGTAGGGTGCTTTGCGAAGGTGTTTCCAAAAGTAATTACCCAGTGTTCAGAGGCAAAGTGGTATTCATCAGTGGATGAAAGTTGGACTATAACAGAGCATCCATCAACAGTTAAGGATGCATGTATTCATGAAAATGAAGAGACCTACAGGTCTATAAACTATGAGTGGATCCCTTCCAAGTGCAGTGAGCATAGGAAGAGGAAAAAGGTGATCCTCTCTACTGGCAGTGAGCCAGAGAGAGAGAAATAGGGAGTGACCCTTGGTAAAGAAGTGAGCTGACCCTAAACCTTGTAAAGGCAGTGAGCCTGGGCATAGAAGTGATCTAGCCCGAACCTTGTAAACATTACTGGCAGTGAGCCTTAGTGGATTTGGTACAACAGCACATTTCCGTTGTATGTTCCTTGGACGTAGCCCAGTGTGGGTGAACCAAGTAAAAATCTCTGTTTCTGCCTAGTCCCTTCCCTGCATTGCATTCAAAGAATCATCATCAGACAAACCAGAAAAGAACTGATCATAATAATCACACAAGAGAAAACAAAGTGACCATTGTAATAAATTGGTCAAGATCCAGTGGGGCAGGAAGAACTTTGAAAATAATATCCATACCCTGATTCACCCCCCCCCCCCCCCCTCAGGGTATATAGGCCCCTATTGGCCCTAACAGTGCTGCAATGGAAAGGACTACCATTGTAGCTTAATGTCTGACCGCATGGGGTATCCCTATGGCGTATAACCTGGGGAGGTCCTTTAGAGAGAACCATAGTGAGGGGAGGAACTTCTTGCTGCTGGGTTTCATTAATAGGAGGGCCTTCATAATGGCTGCTATTGTAGCGAGGACTACCATCATAACTCTGGTTGCAGGGAGAATATCTATTGTGTACATTTTGGAGAGGACCTTCAGGATGTACTATAATGAGGGGAGTACCTTATTTCTACTGGGTTTCATTGAGAGGATGGTCTTCACAATAACTAGTATTGTGGTGAGTACTACCATCATAGCTCTGGCTGTAGGGAGAATATATGTAGTGTACATTTTGGGGAAGACCTTCAAGATGTAATGAAATGAGGGGAGGACCTTCTCGTTGCTTGGTATTACTCTGGGGAGGGCCTTTGTAGTGACTACCATCATGGAAAGGACTACCATCACAGCATGGCATATGACTATAGGGATAATCATATCTACAACGTATACCCTGGGGAGGACAATCAGGGTAGATGACAATAAGGTGAGGACCTTCTTTCTATTCGATTTTCTTGTCAAGGGGAGGGATACCCTGAAACGCATCATGAGATAGGATCTCATGATAGATCACTTCCGGCCCATAGGGGTAATCCCCTGAGGGTGATCTAGGGAGAACCTTCAGAGTTGCTGGTAGCAACATTGTGGGGAGGACCTTCAAAACTGCTACCACCACGTTCATAATTTGGTAATGAACTGATGGGATCTTGAGCCTCTATTGATAGATGTTTTATGGCATCAAAAAATTCATCATCCTTCAGAGTAGAATCATGAATGTTCCATCCATTTTTTGGATTCCTTTAGCGTGATTCATTTTTAGGCACTCTCTTTCGAACAATTGGGGCCACCTGCTATTGGTAATGACCTTCGTATACGGGTCCCTCTCTGGTTGGTTCCCACGATGCCTCCGGGGTACGCCGACGGACATCTTGAGTTTTGGAAGGGATATATGCCTTCCCAAGAGAATCCACCATGTAATACCGATGTCCCCTAGTTAAAATAGGCATTTCTTCCCGATCCAATTGTCCTCGTATCATGGAATATGGTTGTTGAAGCTCCTAGACTGGAGTAGGGATGCGGGTCTTCTCTAGGGTGATTATCTGATTTTTTGGATAAATCACCATGCCTGAGGAGATGGGTTCATCGAACCAACTCCTCACTTTTTTCACTGACACAATGAATTCTTGATATGTCTGGAGGATATACTTTGAAATTGATGTCTGATCCTCCATCATTTCCAATATGTACTGAGATACCTCTTTGGCTGGAACATGTATGAATTCCCATTCTGATGTTGGAGCAGAAGTTTGTGCCTGTTCTGGTCCTCCGTGAGTTTCTAGTGGGTATTGGTAGTTCCCCTATGACGAGACAAAGTAATGAGTTTTTCTTTGGCTATTTTCTCTGGTTTCCACCATATTTGGTTGGGGGCTTTTAATGCATCCACAAGAATTTGACACTGCTCATATTTTCTTTCCACCATATTTGATTGGGGGATCCATTTGCATTGGAAGTGTTATATAAATTCCCATAGGTTGTCACCCTATTTAGATTGTGGGAATGGTGTGCATCAGTAGGTTTTTGTGCCTACTTATAGCTGCTTTCCATCCTATTTGGATTATGGGCTTCTTCAGCATCGTCAGATATTTGCATCCACCTATAATTTTTTACTCTATCTACATGGCAGGACCAATGAGAATGGATAGGAATTTATGCCATATCATGATGTGAAATGGTGTATATGTGGTGGGATTCATAAGAATGAGTATAAATATGCATCTTCTCATAGTTTTCCATTGTATTTATGAGACGAACTTGAGAATAGGGGGAAGAATTATGTGTATTCCCATAGTACGCCACTGCATTTGTATGGTGAATCTCTTTCTTAAGAACTAGGGTGGTGACATATTCATGATTATGTGTTCTCCTCCCTTGGCAGGCATCCCGAGGGGACCATTTCCATTGGACTTCAGTAGGTTCCCTTGGAATAAGATCCTCTTTAGGGAGAGGATATTGGGTTATACACCGCTCATGGCGACATCCTCTGACAGGATCCATAGAGCGGGATTCCTATGTAGTTGGGATGAATTTATTATTGTCAAATTCCTCATCCTCTATGAGATAAGAGAGGTACTTATTGTCATGCTCTGGGTACAAGCTACCAAATTAGTTGGATATGTCTAGTGGGGCCTCCCTATTATGGAATACCAATTGTGGATGAAAGGGTGGATGGTGATCTTTCACTAATTGGAGGGCCTATCTTGCAGCCTCCACCATGCGGAGAGTACCATTTTGGTGGAACTCTTTGATCAGTGTGTTTGAGACCTAGTTTTTAAGGCACTGCATAGGCGATAGAGTCTTGTCCTTATTTAGGGATCTGACCACCTATGTGGACGCTGACGTGCATGTCTCAGCAATTTTTCAAGATGACATTTGGATTGAAGGTAGCTCTTGTGAAATTCCAAAAATTTATATGACATATACAGAAAAAAACAATGTCAAAGTAGAATCTCATGACCACATGCGTTATTGAAAATATTTCTTGGCCCCCTTTATTTTTTATGCGGAAGGGGCTTGGGTGGGGTAATACTTCCACTTTGGTTAAGGATTCATGTCAGGTTCACCATTTTTGTTCTAGCCCAATTTTTGTCACACCCCACTTATTATATGTAAGTCTTGGTGTGGGAGTGAAGGTGATCCCACTAGAACTGGGTAGTGTATTATTTTTATGTTACAAAGGAGGTTCCATAATTGAATGGTTCTAGTGGGAGATTGCAGGGGGTTAATTGTTTGTGCAATCAGCCCATGTCAGATGTGATTTCCTTGGATGGTATCCAAAGGGTCTATTAGTGGATCCAAAAACACCCAATGGAACTTTTATTCATGATTCATGGACCTATCTTCCAAAGGTAGGTTATCGTTGGATGGTTTTTCCAATGAAACTTAAGGACTCCATTGGTTGAGATGATGGGAGGTCGGGCTCATCACGCCATTTTCAGGGGAATCATTACCTACTCTGGGACTCTCTTATATATTTAATCAATGTTCATATGTTCAAGAATACTTGGTTCATTCCAAATCATGTGTCTTTGGGTCACCCTGGGTTGAAATATCAATCATATATATGCATGGTTCTGAAATTTATGAGACAATACTAGCTTTAATCCATGTGATGATGCACTCTAAAGTTTATCATCATTCAGGGGGGAAGTTATTTGTTTTGATGTTAGGATCTAACCCATAAAATGGGATTCCTACATATCCTCATGATGGGAATCATAGCACACATAGTTTTGTGCAACTTAACTGGACACATCACCTTTTAAGATCATGTGAAGAGGACCCATCCATGTATTTTAACATCATGCGGTGAGGAAACCAAGGAAAAATATGAGTATTCAAGACTTGGTGTGGGACTTACACTAAAGTGGCCCAAAGGACCCATAAGAGATATGTTCTTCTGGGATAACATGACCCTACCGGGGATATGTCTTGAAGAACATTAGGGTTGATTTGGGTTTGGACCTTGAGGAGGTTCCTTACGTATCCCAGTTGGTCAGGAATTGAAGCCCACATGGTTCGGTAACCATTGTAGTTTAAGATTGTGCAGTGAAGATGAGGGTAAACCGATGTTAAGATAATAGAACAAATAATGTCCAAGAAGTATTAGGCTTGAACCTTAGGGAGGTTTATTATGTATCCCAATTGGTTAGGAATCAAATTCCATGTAGTTATGGATTGTTGGGACTTATACTTCAGAGGAAGCCCAATTGAATTAGGGGGAATTTTTTGGGATCAACTTCTAGAGAGAATGTTCCTTGTGCTCAGTCCTTGGACTGGAATCCTATATATCCTGGTTAGGGCAGGAGTTCTCATAGTTAGTTTGTTGGGATGGTGCAGATTCCAAAGTCATCATTAACCTATAATCCCATGTGATTCATTCATGGTGTGAGAAACAAAAGGAGGAAGTAGATATGTAAAACCACACACTTTTCCTTATAGCTAATGGAAAAGGAGGAGGATGATGATGGAAGAGGTTGTGGATATAAGCCCAAATGGAGAGAGAGGGGGGGGGGGCTTTGAATGTTCCAATTATCTCCCGTGTTGATATCCAGGATAGTCAAATTTTTTGATCTATCTAAACGTGCCTTAGGATTAGTCTAAGAGGAGGATGAGATCCACCTCCCATTGAAAGACTAGGCGCTTACCTTAGTGTGAGTGCCCTGAAGTGGGTTCTGGGAAAGGGGAGGAGTAATATTACTCTCCAAAGGGGAAGGAAAGCATGATCCCTTTGACTTATCACTGGCCCTCATCAAAAGGAAATACAAGTGAATTCCCTTGATCTCTAGAACGGGGAGGTTTGCATCAGTATCCCAAAGTTTGACCCTAGGTTACCATGGGAATGTAGACTTAAGGACATTATAGGGGTCTATATCATTGCGGGGATTACTTATGTGACTCCACTTACCATGGGTATGTATACAAAGAAGGGAACGCTGATGTGCCCAATGTTCTGGTCATATGGGTCTGGTGTCTTTGGAAGAGGCTTTTTCCTAGTTCCGTTAGACTGGTTTGTGGAGGGGTTATGGAGGGTGTAACGGGTATGGAAGGACATGATTAGAACTGGAAGGTGGAACGCCCAAAGGTACCCCATTCCACATACCATTTATTCATGTAGGATGGGGGTCCCTCCACATAGCGTATTTCTATGTGGGTTGAGGGTTAGTCTGCATACCAAAGTTGTATTTAGACCTAGGTGTGGTCTACGTACCATGGTAGTATAGGACCCCAAGTTCCATCCACATAGTGTGATGCTATGAAGCACTGGATTCCATCCATGTAGCGGAAAACTATGATGGGTAGGGTTTCATCCATATAGCAATGCCCTATGCAGTATTTTGGATTGAAGGAGGGACATTAGTCTTGTCGTTCACAGAAAATTCATCTTCCATGGAGATATAGTATGCAGTTCACCAGTTAGGTTCATGGTCTACCAATTATTATTACGTTTCTTTCCTTTAAAAATTTTCGGAGGGTTTATACCTAATGGGAATCATTCTATGTTTTGTACATCGTTGATCGATGGTGTCTGAAGTATTTCTTTCCATAAGGCTTCCAAGTGCTCTGTGTGTGCTCTCTGTGTGCTCTCGGTTTCTATCATCGTCTCAGTTCTCCTTGTTTTCCTTTTATAGAGTGTCGGGGGAGCTGTACTCTGAGTCATGAGGCACCTTTTATGGAAGCCCATAAAGAAAACACCTAGACTGCGAATGAATCAATCAACATAGGTTTGCAGGGTTGTGGTTCGTAGTAGTGGAAATAACCACCTCAATCCTACGAATAACTTTGTCTCATTCGCGGGATTCCATTGGCCTCGCCTCAACCACAAACTACTTAGTTTGTGGGGACGGTATGCAGGGGCATATTTTCCATCACCTTTTAGCTAATGATGTGATATGCAGATGATGTTATACGCGGGGCTTATTTTCTCTGCCTTTATTCCTCCAATGACATGGTTCGTGGTCGAGCTAGCGTCGTCGCCTCCATTCTACGTAATTCCCGGTGTGCGGGTGATGCCTTCCATGGACCATTCCAAAAATGTAGCACGCATACCACCTTGGGTCCTTTTCCAAATTTTTATTTCTTCAAAATTATTGCATAAATATTCATCCATTTTGATTTCTTTCTTTTTCCAAAATCATGGGAGTATACATTTTCTCTTTTAAAAGTTTTCAAAACCCTACACCTACACCCTAAACCCTATACCATATACCCTAAACCCTAAATGACATACCCAAAACCCTATACTCTATACCCTATACCAAAAACCATACACCCTGAACCCTATACTGAACACCCTAAACTCTAAACCCTACACCCTAAACACAATACCCAACACCCTAAATCCTATATCCCATACCCTATACCCTACACCCTAAAGAGTATACCTTACACCCTGAAACCTAAACCCTACACCCTAAACCCCATACCCTAAACACTAAACCCTATAACCCACAACCTAAAACCTATACCTTTCGCGTAAAACCCTAAACCTTATACCCTATACCCTAAACACTATACGCTACAGCATAAAAACTAAACCCTACAAACAAAAACCAATACAAAATACCATAAACCCTAAATGAGAAACCCTAAGACCTATACCCTACACCCTAAACCCTACACGCAAAATGTTTTACACTTCACCCTAAAACCTAAACCCTACACCCTAAACAAAATACCCTATTCCCAAAACCTTACACCCTACACCATAAACCCTATACCCTATACCATAAACCCTAAACCCTACTGCCCAAACCCTATACCCTACACCATAAACCCTACTCCCTAAACCATATACCCTACACCCTAAACCCTATACCCTATACCCTAAATCCTATCCTCTACACCCTACACCTTAAACCATAAACCCTATACCCTACACCCTAATCCACAAACCCTAAAACCCATAAAACAACCCTAAAATCACTAAAAACCACTAAAAATATGAAATAAAACTCTAAAACACCATAAAGACACTAAAAATGCAATGAAGACCCTAAAACCCATTAGGATTTCTTAAAACCCATAAAACCCATAAAAACCATTAAAACCCCTAAAACTATAAAATCCCAAAAAAAACCCTAAATCCCCCAAAACTCCAAAAACCCTAAAAACCCATTAAAAACTCTTAAAATATTAAAACCCATAAAAATCATAATAAAACACTATTTAAACACGTAAGAACAATAAAAACACCAAAAATTGTAAAAAAATATTAAAACACATAAAACCATAAAAAGAACTAAAAACCCTAAAAATTCGAAAATCCATAAAAAAATTTAATTACCCTAAAAACACCTAAAATCAGAAAATCCCTAAAATACCTAAAAATTCTAAAAACCCTAAAACCCCTCAAAACCATAAAACCCCCCCAAACCCCTTTAAAACCTTAATCACCAAAAAAAATGAAAATCCCATAAAACACAAAAACAAATCTAAAAACCCAAAAAACTATAAAAACCCTAAAAACAAAAAAACCCTAAAAAGGATAAAAAACCTTAAAAATCCTAAAAAACCTTAAACCCCATAAAAAATCCAAAAACACTAAAAAACCTAAAATCCCAAAAAAAACTAAAAATCTTGAAAACCACCAAACTCCCTAAAACCCAAAAAGCCTGTATAAGATCCTAAAAACCATAAAATACCATAAAACTCCAATAAGAACACAAAAATCTATAAAAAACTCAAAAACCCTTATAAAACCTAAAGAACCCTTAAAAGCCTAAAAACACTAAAGAATCATAAAACCCCAAAATGATCCTAAAAACCCTAAAATTGACCTAAAACCCCTAATAATACAATTAACGAACCTAAAGATCCCTAAAACTCGAATGGAACCTAAAAACTTAAAGGGACCCCAAATATCCTAAAAAACTCTAAAATATCCAAAAAACCTTAAAATCCCTAAAGACCCTAAAACCCCTAAAAACCCTAAAAACACCTTAAAAGATCCAAAACCCCCCTAATCACCCTAAAATACCCTAGAAAACCCTTAAAACCCTAAATAACCCTAAAAAACCTTTAAACCCATAAAATATCCTTAAAACCCAAAAGAAAACCTAAAAACATTAAGAACCCTATAAACACTAAAAACCCTAAAAACCCTAATAAACATTAAGAACCCAAAAACACTTAGAAAAAATAAAAACACACACTAAATGACATTGAAGCCCCTTAAAAATATTAAAACCCTTAAAACATACAAAACCCCCACTAAATAAACCCTAAAACCCTAAAATCCATAAAACCATTTAAACCCCCAAAAAATAATAACCCAAAAGGACCCTGAAAACAATAAAGAGCCCTAAATATCCTTAAAACCTCTAAGAGACCCTAAAACCCCTACAAGATCCTAAAACTTATAAAAAACATAAAAACCTCTAAAAAAATCTAAAAACCCTACTCCCCCCAAAAAAACACCAAAAAAACACTAAAAACCCAAAAACCTGTAAAAACCCTAAGAACCATAAAAACACTAAAAACACTAAAATAAAATTAAACACACTAAACCCCCTAAAACCACTAAAAACAAAAAAACTACTAAAACCCTAAAAATATCGCAAAACCCTAAAACACCCTAAAAACCCTAAAACCCCTGAGAAAACTGGATAACCCTAAGAGCCAAAAAATAACCCAAAATCACTAAAACCTCTAAAAAACCCTAAATCCACGAAAATATCTCCAAAACCTTAAAACCCATAAAAACCTTAAAACCCCTAAAACCCTAAGAATCCATAAAACCCCTAAGTAAACACTAAAAATTTCTTTAAAACCCAAAAACCCCAAACAACCCAAAAACCCAAAAAACATAAAAAACAAATGAAAAAACATAAAAAACATTAAAACCCTTAAAACTGAAATAACATTAAAGTATCAAAAAAACACTTTAAACCCTAAAAAATATAAAACCACCCAAAAAACAAAAACCATAAAAACCCTACAACCCCTAAAACAACAAAAAACATAAAAAACCTAACAACACCCTAGAAATCCCCAAACACCACTAAAAATTCTAAAAACAGTAAAACCCCTAAACCTTCTACCCTACACCATAAACCCTAAACCCTGTACTCCAAACCCTATACACTTCACCCTAAACCCTACACACTAAACCCTATACCCTAATCCTTACACCCTAGACCCTACACCTGGACCTCATACCATACACCATAAACCCCAAAACCTACAACTAAAATTCTATACCCAACACTATAAACCCTAAACCATACATCCTAAACCCTATACCATACACCCACAAACCCTAAACCCTGCACCATAAACTCTAATCCTTACACCCTAAACCAAATACGCTAAACCGTAAACCCTACACCCTAAATCATAGACAACGCCCAATAAACCCTAAATCCAACACCCTAAATCCTATACCCTACAACCTAAAACTTATACCCTATACCCTACACATTAAACCCTATGTCATACACTCTAAACCCTATACCCAACACCTTAATGCCTAAACCCTATACCATAAACCCTAAACCGTACATCCTATGACCGATAAACTACACCATAAACCCTACACTCCAAACCCTAAACCATATACCCCACACAATAAGCTATATACCCAAACCCTATATCCTACACCCTAAACCATAAACCCTAAATTTTACACCCTATATCCTATACCATACACCCCAAACCCTATACCATACACTCTAAACCATAAACCCAACAACCTAAACCCTATACACTACACCTTAAACCCAAAACCTTACACCCTAAACCATACCCCCTAACCATAACCCCTAAAATCTATACCATACATCATAATCCTCATACCCTACACATTAAATCATAAACCCTACACCAAAACCTTATACCCCACACCCCAAACCCTAAACCTTCATCCTAAACTGTATACCGTACACCCGAAACCCTAAACCTTACACCCTAAACAAAAAAACCTACACACTAAACCCTAAAAACTACACACAAAACCCTATTACATGCACCCAAAACCCTTAACCCTAAACCTTAAACCCTATACCACACACCCTAAACCTAAACCCTACACCCAAAACCCAATACCCTGCACCACATATCCTAAACCCTAGACCCAACATTATAAACCCTAAACTATACACCCTAAATGTTATATCCTTTATCCTAAACCTTAAACCCCATACCCTATAACATTTACCTTTCCCCATAAACCCTATACCATACACCCTAAACCCTAAAACCTACAACCTAAACCCTATACACTACACCTAATACAGTATACCGTACACCCAGAATACTATACCCTATACATAAATCCTATACCCTACACCCTAAACCACAAACCCTACACCCTATACCCTCTAACCACACCCAAAATCAGAAACCCTAAAACCTTAAAACAAATATAAATAATAGAAAAAAAAATCTTTTTAAAAAAAATTCCTATAACCCCTAAAAACACTAAAAACTTTGAAAATATGAAAAACACCTAAAAATCATAAAAATACTAAAAACCATAAAACCCCTATAAAACACTAAAATCCTTAAAAACCCTAAAAAACCTAAAAACCCTAAAACCCAAATAAAACATAAGAAACTCCTAAACCCCCTAAAACCCTAAGAATACCCTCAAAATCCCTAAAAACCCAAAAAACTATAAAAAACATTAAAATCCCCTATAAACCTAAAAAAACATAAAAACCCCATGAAACCCTAAAACCCCTACAAAACGCTAAAATTCCTAAAAACACTAAAGCCCCATAAAACCCTAAAAACACTAAAAACAATAAAAACTGTAATAAATAAAAAATAATAATAATTACTAAAAATCTAAAAAAATTCTAAACCCCTAAAAAATCCAAAAACCCTTAAAAACCCTAAAAACCCTTGAATACCCTAAGAGACCCTAAAACCACTAAAAACAATAAAAACGCTAAAATATAAATAATGATGAAAATATTAAAAACCTTAAAGCACTAAAAGACATAAAATCCATAAACCCTTGAAAATCCCTAAAAGAACTTATAAAACATAAAACCCCATAAAACCCTAAAACCAAAAAAACCCTAAAACCCTTTAAACCCAAAAATATCCCAAAACCCTAAAAATGCTAAAAACCAAAAAAATACTAAAAGAACCGTAAAATCATAACAGACCCTTAGAGACCCTAAAAACCTTAAAAACTCAAAAAGACCCGAAAAACCTTAAAAGACTCTAAAAAACTAAAGCACCAAGAAAACCCTAACCCTAAAAACTATAAAATACTAAAAGGTACCTAAATTACCCTAAAAACCCTAAAGGACCCTAAAACCCTAATAAAACCCTAAAACACCATAAAAACCCTAAAAAACCTAAATTGACATAAAAACCTTAAAGGACCACAAAAACCCTAAAACCCCTAAAAACCATAATTGACCCTATAAAACCCAAAAAACCCCAAATACTCTAAAACAACCTAAAACCCCTTAAAATCGAAGAACACCCTAAAACCCCTAAAAATCCTTAACAATTATTAAAACCCCAACAACCCTGAAAGAACCTAGAAAAACCTAAAAACCATAAAATACCCTAAAAGCCCTAAAATTTTTAAAACACCCTAAAAATTATAAAAAACCCCAAAAACCCTGAAAAAAAACTAAAATACCCTAAAACCCCTAAAAACACTAAAATAACATGTAAACCCTAAAAATACAAAAAATATATTAAAATCCCTAAGAACCCTAAAAAAATCTAAAACCCTAAAAACCATAAAACCCCTATGTAAACCCAAAAGCCCCCTAAAAACCCATAAAAACCTTTAAAATCCCTAAAAACCCTAAAACACCCAAAAGAACACTAAATACCCTAAAATCCCTAAAGGATCCAAAAAAACCCTAAACCCCCCCCCCAAAGAACACTAAATACCCTGGTGTAGATTATGATGATGATGGTGGAGATGGCTGGTAGACCCTGTGCTGGATGCTAGTTGCGGGTTGGCTGGGAGATGCTGTTGGTTTTGCTTTTGTTTATCTTTCTTTTCTCATTTTTTGTGTCCTTTTTATTTTTATTTTCTTTTGCGTGTGGTGTAAGGGGGTTTCGGGTGTGGGTCGTTTGACCCCTCCCCTCCCTTGTCTGTTGTGTCTCCTTTTCTTTACTAATAAATTTGGGGGGGTCGGGAATAGCCCGACCCTCAAATCTTCCTTTCCAAAAAACAATAAAATTCCATAAAAACAAAAAAACCTCTAAAAACCCAAAAAACCTTAATGATAATAAAAACACAAAAAACAATAAAATCCTAATAAAATTAAAAATCCCTAAAAACTCAAAAACCATCAGAAAAAACCCTGAAAACATTAAGAAAACGCTAAAAACCTCAAAATACCCAAAAACACTAAAAACCCTAAAAACCCCTAAAACCCATGAAAAAACTAAAAACAAAAAAAATCCCTAAACAACCCAAAAAACCCTAAAAAATCCTAAAACCCCTAGAAAAACATAAAAACCAAAACAACCATAAACCCCCTAAAATCGTAAAAACCCTTAAAAACCACAAATCCCTAAAACTCAAAAAACCCTAAAAATCCTAAAAACCCTTAAAAGACCCTAAAACTTCTAAAAAATAATAGACCATAAATAACCCAATAAAATCCCTAAAAACCCATAAATACCCGAAAAACCCTAAAACCCTATACATGCCATAAAAACCCTAACAAACCCAAAAACCCCAAAAATTGCCTTAAACCCCTAAAACCACCAAAAGAATCCTAAAAACCCTAAAAAATATAAAACCATAAAAGAATTGTAAAACCCAAATGAAACCTAAAAACCCTAAAAACCCAAAAACCATAAAAACAATAAAAACATAAAACCCCTAAAAATCTATGAAAACACCCAAACCCACTAAAAACCTAAAACAACCAAAAACTAAAAAGAAACCCTAAAAACCCTAAATAATCCAAAAAAATACTAAAAAGACTGAAATAGCACTTAAAACCCTAAAAACTCAAAAAAATCATAATCCCTAAAAATAATTAAATCTCTAAAAATCCTTAAAACCCATAAAAACATGAAAAACTGTAAAAATCGTAAAAAAACCATTAAAACCATAAAACACTTTATAAAAACAATAAAAACCCTAAAAACTATAAAAATCCTGAAAAACTCTAAAACCCCTTAAAGATCCTAAAAACTCAAAAAATGTTAAGACCCACAAAACCCTTAAAACACTAAAAATCTAAATAATCCTAAAAACCCTAAAAACCATTAAAACCCTACAAATTATTAAAATCTCTAAAAATTCCTAAAAATCCTAAAAAACATAAAAACAAGAAAACCCCTAAAAACCAAAAAACCCAAAAAATCCTAAAAACACTAAAAAACCATAAAAACCCTAAAAATATTAAAAACCATTACAATCCCAAATAACATGAAAACCCTAAAAGCCCTAAAACCCCCAAACCCCCAAAACCCGAAAAACCCAAAAACCCCCTAAAAACATAAAAAAATCACCAAAACATCCCTAAAAGATTCTATAGACCCTAAAAGATCAAAAAACTCAAAAAAACCCAAAAGGCCTTTAAAACCCCTAAAATACCCTAAAACCCCTAAAACCCCTAAAATTCACAACGAAACCTAAAAACACAAAAATACCTTGAAACCCCTAAAAGATAATAAAATACCCTAAACCCCTAAAAGGCTCTAGAAACCAGAAAACACACACTAAATGACACTTTAAACCCCTAAAATCCCCTAAAAACCCCAAAAACCAAAATAAAACTCTAAACGGTCATAAAAGTCCTAAAGGATCCTAAAAACACTAAAGAACCTTAAAACCCCTAAGGGCCCTAAAAACCTAAAAAAATATAAAACATCCTAAAAACCCTAAAAACCACAAAAAAACCTAAAACCATCTTAAAACTCTAAAAGACCCTAAAAACCTAATAAAACCATAAAATACCCTAAAAATCCGAAAAACAAAATGAACCTAGCAAGCAGAGAACCCTAAGAAACCTTAAAAGATCTTAAAAACATTAAAAGTCCCTAAAATGGTAAAAACCATAAGATCACTAAAAACATTAAAAACACCCAAAGCCAATAAAAACCCTAACAAAACCCTAAAAGTCCTAATAACCGTAAAACACATAAAACCCCAAAAAACCAAAAAAAATCCAAAAAAACCTCAAACCCCAAAAAAACATTAAAATATTCTAAAAACCATAAAATCAAAAAAAAGACCCCAAAACCCCTAAAAATAATAAAAGATCCTAAAAAACTAAAAAAAATCAAAAATACCCTAACCCCCCCCCCCCCCCAATCCTAAAAGACCCTAAATACCCTAAAAATTATAAAATACCTAAAACTCCCTAAAACCCCAAAAATATCCTAAAAACCATAAAAAAAATCAAAAAACATGCAAAAAATCCCAAAACCGTAAGAAACTTTTCAAAACCATAAAACAAAAAAAAAATGCTAAAAATTGTTGAAACCCCTAAAAACCATAAAACCCTTAAAAACTCCTAAAAACCATAAACACCATAGAAACTTTAAAAACCCCTAAAACACTGAAAACCCCCCTAAAACCCTGAAAACCATTAGAAAATCCTAAAAACCCCTAAACCACCCAAAAACCCCTAAAATCACCCCAAACCCCTAATAAAAATACAAAAAACCCTAAAAATATCTAAAAAATGCTAAAAATAATAAAAACCAAAAAAAACCCCAAAAACTATAAAAAATACCTCAAACCCCTCAAACCCCTAAAAACCCCAAAACCCTTAAAAAAAACTAAAACCCTAAAATCCCCTAAATAAGATAAAAACCCTTAAAACCATGAAAAAATAATCAAAAAACACATAAATACCCTAAAACCCCTAAAAACCCTAAAAGACCCTAAAACACCTAAATACAATAAAACCCTAAAACTTGAAAACCCTAAAAAACTGAAAACCCCTAAAAATCCCAAAAACCTATAAAACCCCTAAAAGATCCATAAAACCTCTAAAACACCTAAAATCCTAAAAAAATAATATACCCTAAAAGACCCAAAAGACCCTAAAACCCCTTAAAACACCTTATAAACCATAAACCCCACCAAGACCCGTATAAACACTGAAAACTTAAAAAACCATGAAACCCTTCAAACACTAAAACCCCTAAAAACCCTAAAAATCTTAAAAAAATAAAAAAACCTAAAAACCATAGAAAACCCCTAAAAACAATAAAAACCCTCAAAATCCCTAAAAACTAACATTACCTATCCACACAAAAACGCTAAAACCCCAATAAAACCTAAAAACCCATAAGAAATCCCTTAAAAACCCAAAAAACAAAAAACCCAAAAAACACTAAAAACCTGAAAAAATCCATGAAGACCCTAAAAACCCTAAAAACAAAAGACTATAAAAAACAAAAAACCCAAAAAAACCCTTAAAAACATTGAAACCCAAAATAACAGTGAAACAAACCTAAACCCCCCTAAAACTCCTAAACAAATCCTAAAACCCCTAAAATCTGCAAAACACCCTAAAAATCCTAAAACCCCAAAAATCCATAAAAACCAAAAACACACATAAAAAATAAAAATAAACACTAAACCCTATACCTTACACACTACAACCTAAACCCTATACCCTACATCCTAAAACCTAAACCCCACACCTTAAACACTATTCCCTACACCCTACACCACAAACACTATACCATACATCCTTAACCCTAAACCCTAAACCAAACACCCTAAACCCCAAACCATACAAAAAAAACCCTATCCCCTTCAACATAATCCCTAAACCCTACACTCTAAACAATATATCCTACACCCTAAAACCTAAACCCTTCACCCAAAACTCAATTCCCTACATCCTAATATCTAAACCTAACACCCAATACCTTGCACCAAAAACCCAAAACCTTAAAACATATCCCCTGCACCTTAAAACCTATAACATACACCATAAAACCTAAAACCCAACTCCTAAAACCTATACCATACACACTAATCACTAAAACATACACCCTAAACCCCACACCCTACACCCTAAATCCTATACCCTACACCCTAAACCTTATACCCTACACCCTAAAATTTATACCCTACACTGTAAAACCAATACCCTACACCCTACACCCTAAACCCTAAACCATAAACCCTAAACCCTATACCCAAAACCCTATAAAATAAACCCTACACCCTAAACCCAAAACCCAAAAATCCCCTAAAACCCTAAAAATCATTAAACCCAAAAATCCTTAAAAACACAAAATAAATCCCTAAAAATGCATAATAATCCTAAAATTCCATAAAACCATAAAAATCCTAGGACCCCTAATAACCTTAAAACCCCTAAAAACTACTAAAAATTGTAAAAGCATGAAAAAAACCTAAAACACTAAAAAGATCCTACATAACCCTATAAAAACTTAAAAGACTCCCAAAAACCCTCAAACAACATAAAGACCATAAAAATCCTAAAAACACTAGAAACACTGAAAATCCATCAAGCCCCTCAAAACCCTAAAAGCCCTTAAAACAAAAGAAACCACAAAAACCCAAAAAAACACTAAAAACACTAAAAAACCAAAAAAAACCCAATAAACCCTAAAACAATCCTAAAAACCTTAAATCCCCCCAAAACCCAAAAAAACCCAAACACCCCCTAAAAAGTCTTGAAACCCACTAAAAACCCAAAAAAAATTCAAAACACTAACAAATTCCTAAAACCCCTAAAACCACATAAAAACCCTAAGACTCCCTAAAACCCTAAGACTCTAAAAATCCGTAGAAAACCAAATAAAAAATAAAAACCATAAAGACACTAAAAACCTTAAAGAACCCCTAAAACTGCAAAAAATCCTAAAACCACTAAATAAACCTAAAACCCTAAAACCCCTTAAAAATATAAAACCCAAAACCCCTTTAAAAAAATCCTTAAAACATGTAAAATCCCTAAAAACCCCTAAAACACAAAAAACCATAAACCTTATAAAAATACCTAAAAATGATTAATGCCTGAATAAAACATTTAAAACTGTAAAAATCCATAAAATAGTAAAAACACTAAAATAATTTAAATCCCTAAAACACTAAAAAAATTAAAAACCTCAAATACCTAAAACATTTAACATCCCTAAAAATATAAAAACTGTTAAAACCACTAAGAATCCCTAAAACCCAATAAAGTATCTAAAAATCACTCAAAACCCTAAAAAACCATAAAACCCCAAAAACACGAAAACCATAAAAACCCTACAACCCCTAAAAAACATAAAACATAAAAAACATAACAACGCCCTAGAAATCTCTAAACACCCATAAAAACACTAAAAACAATAAAACCCCTAAACCTTATACCCTAAACCATAAACCCTAAACCCTATACTCTAAACCCTGCACCCTTCACCCTAAACCCTACACACTAAACCCTATACCCTAATCCTTGAACCCTAAACCCTACACTTGGACCTCATACCATACACCATAAATCCAAAAACCTACACCCGAAACGCAATACCCTACACCATAAACCCTAAACCATAAATCTTAAACCCTATAACCTACACCCACAAACCCAAAACCCCACACCATAAACTCTAAGCCTTACACCCTAAACCCAATACCCTAAATCATAAACCCTACACCCTAAACCCTAGACAATACCCCATAAACCCTAAAGCCTACACCCTAAACCCTATACCCTACAACCTAAAACCTATACCCTACACCCTCAACCTCATACCCTACACAATAAACCCTATGTCATACACCTTAAACCCTATTCCCTGCACCTTAAACCCTAAACCCTACACCATAAACCCTAAACCCCACATCCTATGCCCTAAAACCTACACAACAAACCCTACACTCCAAACCCTAAACCATATACCCTACACCCTAAACTGTATATCCAAACCCTATATCCTACACCCTAAACAATAAACCCTAAATTGTACACCCTATACCATATACCATACACTCCAAACCCTATACCCAACACTCTAAACCCTAAACCCTACAACTTAAACCCTATACACTACACCCTAAACCAAAAACCCCTACACCCAAAACCCTATACCCTAAAATCTATAACGTACACCCTAATCCTCATACCCTAAACATTAAATCATAAATCGTACACCAAAACCTTATACCCCACACCCCATACCCTAAACCTTACATCCAAATCTCTATATCGAACAACCGAAACCCTAAACCTTACACCCTAAACAAATAACCCTACACACTAAACCCTATACACTACACCCTAAACCCTATTCCATGCACCCTAAACCCTAAAACATAAACCTTAAACCCTATACCACACACCCTAAACCCTACACCCTACACCCAATACCCTACACCATATACCCTAAACCCTAGACCCAATATTATAAACCCTAAACCATACACCCTAAATGTAATATCCTTCAACCTAAACTCTAACCCTACACCCTATAACGTATACCATGCCCCCTAAACCCTAAAAACTACAACCCAAACCCTATACCATAGACCTAAATAGTATACCCTACACCCAAAATATTATACCTTATAAATAAAACCTATACCCTAAACCCTTAATCCCAAACCCTACACCCTAAACCCTCTACCCACACCCTAAATCATAAACCCTAAAACCTTAAAACAAATCTAAATAACACAAAAAAAAACCTTTTTTTGACAAATTCCTATGACCCCTAAAAACAATCAAAACCCTGAAAATCTGAAAACACGTAAAAAACATAAAAACACTAAAAACCATAAAAACCCTATAAAACCCTAAAATCCCTAAAAATCCCTAAAAACCACTAAAACCCATGAAAAGTTAAAAACCCAAAAAAAAATCACTAAAACCCCTAAAACCCAAACAAAACATAAGAAAACCCTAAACCCCCTAAAAACCTAACAATACCCTCAAAATTTCTATAAACCCAAAAAACCATAAAAACCATTAAAATCCCCTATAAACCCAAAAATACCCTTAAAAGCCATGAAACCCTAAAACCTCTACAAAACACAAAAATACCTAAGAACACTAAAAACCAATAAAACCCTAAAAAACCTAAAAACTATAAAATTCGGAATAACTATAAAAAATAATAATCACTAATAATCTCTGAAAACCCTAAACCCCTAAGAAACCATAAAACCCTAAAAACCATTGAAAACCCTAAGGAACACTAAAACCCCAAAAAGAAATAAAAACACCAAAAGATAAAAAATGATAAAAATCATAAAAACCATAAATCACTAAAATCAATAAAATCCTTAAAATCCTAAAAACCCCTAATGGAACCTATAAAACATAAAAACCCCATAAAACCCTAAAACCCAAAAACCCTTTAAACCCTAAAATATCCTAAAACCGTAAAAAACCCTAAAAAATTCCTAAAAGACCATAAAAACCAAAACATAGCCTTAAAGACCCTAAAAATCATAAAAACTCTAAAAGACCCTAAAAATCTTAAGACTCTTAAAAACTAAATCACCCTAAAAACCCTAACCCTAAAAACTATAAAATCCAAAAAGGTACCTAAATTACCCTAAAAATCCTAAAGGAACCTAAAAACCCAAAGAAAACCCTAAAAAACCTAAAAAACTAAAACCCTAAACTAACCTAAAAACCCTAAAGGACCATAAAAAAACCTAAAACCCCTAAAAACCATAATTGACCATATAAAACCCCCAAAAAACCCTAAATACTCTAAAACAACCAAAAAACCTGTGAATTTACAAAACACCCTAAAAACCCTAAAAACTTTAACAAATATTAAAACCCCTAAAACCCTGAAAGAACCTAGTAAACCCTAAAAACCATAAAAGATCCTAAAAACCCTAAAAATTTTAAAACACCCTAAAAATTGTAAAAAAACCCAAAACCCAAAAAATCCAAAAAACCCAAAAAAAACTAAAATACCCTAAAACCCCTAAAAACACTAAAATACCATGTAAACCTTAAAAATACAAAAAAAAATATTAAAAACCCTAAGAACGCTAAAAAACTCTAAAACCCCAAAAACCATAAAACCCATATGTAAACCCAAAACCCCATAAAAACCATTAAAAATACCAAAAACCTCTAAATATACCAAAAGAACACTAAAGTCCCTAAAATTATGAAAGGATCCTAAAAACCCTAAACCTCGCTAAAATCTCCAAAAACTCCAAGACAAAAAAAACTGTAAAATTCACTAAAAACAAGAACCTCTAAAAACCCTAAAACTCAAAAAAAACCTTAATGATCCAAAAAACACTAAAACCATAAAATCCTAAAAAAATCCCAAAATCCCTAAAAACTCAAAAAACATATGAAAAACCCTGAAAACATTAAGAAAAACTAATAACCTCAAAATACCCAAAAACCAAAAAAAACCCTATAAACCCCTAAAACCCATAAAAAACAAAAAAAAAACCGTAAACAACCGTAACAACCCTAAAAAATCATACAACCCCTAAAAAACCCTAGAAAAACCTAAAAACCTAAAAAACCATAAAACCCCCCAAAACAATAAAAACCATTAAACACCACAGATCCCGAAAAACTCTAAAACCCTAAAAAACCTAAAAAACCTTAAAAGACCCTAAAACCGCTAAAAAACTAATAGGCCCTAAATAACCCAGCAAATCCCTAAAAATCCTTAAATACCCTAAAAACCCAAAAACCCAAAACATTCCATAAAAACCATAATAAACCGCCAAAACCCTAAATAGCCTAAAACATTAATAATCCCTAAAAACCCAAACAATCCCAAAAAACCCAAAAAAACACCTTAAACCCCTAAAACCACCAAAAGAATCCTAAAAATCCTAAAAACCCTAAAACAATATAAAACCCCATAAACCCAAAAACCCTAAAAATAATAAAAACCTAAAACCCCTAAAAATCTATGAAAACACCTAAACCCACTAAAAACCCAAAAACCACTAAGAAACCCTAAAAACCCAAAATAATCCAAAAAAACCTAAAAATACTGAAAAGGAAATTCAAAACCTAAAAAAACAAAAAAACCCTAAAACTCTAAAAATAATTAAATATCTAAAAAACCTTAAAACACATAAAAACATGAAAAACAGTAAAAATCGTAAAAAAACCTTTAAAACCATAAAACACTTTATAAAAACACTAAAAACCCTCAAAAACTATAAAAATCCTAAAAAACTCTAAAACCCATTGAAGAGCCTAAAAACATTAAAAACTCAAAAAAATGCTAAAACCCAAAAAACCCTTAAAACACTAAAAATACAAAAAACCCTAAAAACCATTAAAAACCTAAAAATCATTAAAATATCTAAAAATTACTAAAAATACTAAAAACGCATAAAAACTAGAAAACCCCTAAAAACCATAAAACCCTAGAAACCCTAAAAACACTAAAAAACCATAAAAACCTTAAAAAACTTGAAAACCATAATAATAACAAATAACATGAAAACCCCTAAAACCCTTAAAACTATAAAAACCCTAAAACCCCCTAAAAACTTAAAAAATCACCAAAACGCCCCTAAAAGATTCTATAAACCCTAAAAGCACAAAAAACTAAAAAAACTCCAAAAGACCTTTAAAACCCCTAAACGACTCTAAACCCCCTAAATCCCTAAAATTCACTACTAAACCTAAAAACCCAAAAATACCTTGAAACCCCTAAAAGACAATAAAATACCCTAATCCCCTAAAAGGATCTAAAAACTATAAAAAAACACTAAATGACCGATTAAACCCCTAAAATCCCCTAAAACCATAATAAAACTCTAAAGGGTCTTAAAAAGCCTAAAGGACCCTAAAAACCCTAAAGAATCCTAAAACCCCAAAAGACCCAAAAAACCTAAAAAATATTAAACATCCTAAAACCCTAAAAACCACAAAAAACCCTAAAACCATCTAAAAACACTAAAAGACCCTAAAACCCTACCAAACCCCTAAAATACCCTAAAAACCTAAAAACTAAAAAATCCTAACAACTAAAAACTCTAATAAACCTTAAAATATTTTAAAACAATAAAATTCACCAAAACTGTAAAAACCATAAGATCACTAAAAACATTAAAAACACCCAAATACAATAAAAAACCCTAAAAAAACCCTAAAAGTCCAAAAAACTGTAAAACACATAAAACCCTAAAAAACATAAAAATTTCAAAAAAAACCCTAAAACCCCCCCAAAAACAATAAAATATGCTAAAAATTGTAAAAACCAAAAAAGACCCCAAAAACCCTAAAAATAATAAAAGAACCTAAAAACCCATAAAAACCAAAAAAACCCAACCCCCCCCCCCCCCCAATCCTAAAATACCCTAAAACCCCTAAAAATCATAAAATACATAAAACACCCTAAAAACCCAAAATACCCTAAAAACTAAAAAAATAAAAAAAATGAAAAAAAATCCCAAAACCCTAAGAAACTTTTCAAAATCATAAAACCAAAAAATTGATAAGAACCCCTAAAAACCCTAAAACCCTTAAAAATCCTAAAACCCATAAACCCCCTAGAAACTTCAAAACCCCTAAAACCCCGAAAAATCCCCGAAAACCATAAAAGCCACTAGAAAATCCTAAAAACCCCTAAAACACCCAAAAACCCCTAAAATCCCCCAAACCCCTAATAAAAATACAAACCCCCTAAAAATATCTAAAAAAACTACAAATAATAAAAACCCCCAAAACCCCCTAAAAACTATAAAAAATTGCTCAACCCCTTAAAAACCCTAAAAACCCCCAAACCCAAAAAATAATAAAAACCCCTCAAACCCTAAAATCACCTAAATACCATAAAAACCCTTAAAACCCTGAAAAAATCATAAAAATACATAAATACCCTGAACCCTTAAAAACCCTAAAAGACCCTAAAACCCCTAAAAAACATAAAACCCTAAAAACCTAAAACCCTAAAAAACACTAAAAGCCCATAAAAACCTAAAAAACTATAAAACCCATAAAAGATCTATAAAACCCTTAAAAACACTAAAACACCCAAAATCCTAAAACAATATACACCCTAAAATAGCCAAAAAAACCCTAAAACCCCTTAAAACACCCTATAAACCATAAAACCCATCAAAACCCTTATAAACACTAAAAACATAAAAACCCATGAAACCCTTCAAACACTAAAATCCCTAAAAACCCTAAAACTATTAAAAAATATAAAAAAAAATAAAAACCATAGAAAAACCCTAAAACTATAAAAACCCTTAAAATCCCTAAAAATTAACAATACCTATACGCATAAAAAACACTAAGACCCCAATAAAAACTAAAACCCCCTAAGAAATCCCTAAAAACCCTAAAAATCAAAGAAAACCCTTAAATACCTAAAATAACATAAAACCCCAAAAACCACCTAAAACACCAAAACCCTATAAAACCCCTAAAATATTCAGTAAAAAATGAAATCCCTTAAAAACCCGAAAAACAAAAAAAAACCTAAAAACCAAAAAAAAGTCAATGAAACCCCTAAAAACTCTAAAAAAATTAAAGACCTTAAAAAACAAAAACACAAAAAAAAAACCCAAAAAACATTAAAACACCAAATAACATTGAAAAAAACCTAAACCCTTCTTAAAACTTCAAAATAAATCCTAAAACCTCCTAAACACACTAAAACTCCAAAAATCCCTAAAAACCCCTAAAAACCAAAAACATGCATAAAAAACAAGGAAAACACTAAACCATATTCCCTATACCCTACACCATAAACCCTACACCTAAACCCTATACCCTACACCCTAGAACCAAAACCCACACCCTAAAAACTATTCCCTACACCCTACAGCACAAACATAATACCATACATCCTTAACCCTAAACCCTAAACTCGACACCCTAAACCCCAAACACTATAAGAAAAACCCTATTCCCTACAACCTAATCCTTATACCCTACACTTTAAACAATATATACTACACCCTAAAACCAAAACCCTTCACCAAAAACTCTATTCCCTATATCCTAATATCTAAACTTAACACCCAGAACCAAATACCTTGCACCCTAAACCCAAAACCTTAAACCCTATCCCATGCACCCTAAACCCTATAACACACACCATAAACCCTAAATCCTAACTCATAAAACCTATACTATAAACCCTAATCACTAAAACCAACACCCTAAACCCTACACCCTACACCCTAAAGCCTAAACCCTACACCCTAAACCTTATACCATACACCCTAAACTTTATACCCTACACCCTAAACCTAATACCCTACACCCTACACCCTAAACCCTATAGCCTAAACCCTATACCCTACACTGTAAATCCTAAGCACTAAACCATAAACCCTATACCCTATACCCTAAACCATAAACACTAAACCCTATGCCCTAAACCCTATACCATAAACCGCACACCCGAAACCCACAACCCTAAAAACCCCTAAAACCCTAAAAAACATTAAACCCTGGAATCCTTAAAAACACAAAATAAATCCATAAAAACCCCTAAAAATCCTTAAAATCCATAAAACCATAAAAATCCTAGGACCCCTAATAACCCTAAAACCCCTAAAACCACTAAAAACTGTAAAATCATGAAAAGACCCTAAAAACCAAAATAAACCCTAAAACAATCCTAAAAACCCTAAAACAATCCTAAAAACCCAAAAAACCCCTAAAATCCCAAAAAAACCCAAACAACCCCTAAAAAGTCTTGAAACCCCCTAAAAACAAAAACCAATTCAAAACACTAAAAAATTCCTAAAACCTCTAAAACCCCTAAAACCACCTCAAAACCCTAAAATCCCTTGAAACAAAAAAAAACTCAAAACCCACAAAAACACTAAAAAACAATAAAAACCCAAAAACCCCCAATAAACCCTAAAACAATCCTAAAATCCCTAAAATCCCCTAAAATCCCAACAAAAAACCGAACAACCCCTAAAAATTCATGAAACCCCCTAAAAAACAAAAAACAATTCAAAACACTAAAAAATTCCTAAAACCCATAAAACCACCTAAAAACCCTAAGAATCCCTAAAACCCTAAAACACTAAAAATCACTAGAAACCCCTAAAAACTAAAAACCATAAAAGACCCTAATACCTTAAAGAACCCTTAAAACAACAAAAAAATCCTAAAACCACTAAATGAACCTAAAACCCAAAAACCCCTTAAAATATAAAACCCCAAAACCACTTAAAAACTAAAATCCTAAAAACTTGTAAAATCCCTAAAAACCCCTAAAAATAAAAAATATCCCAACCCCCCTAAAAATACCTGAAAATGATTAATGCCTAAAGAAAACATTTAAAACCATAAAAATCCATAAAAATAGTAAAAATGATAAAATAATTAAAACCCCTAAAAAACTGAAAAACAATTAAAAACCTCAAATCCCTAAAACCTTTAAAATCCCTAAAAACAGTTAAAACCCCTAAAAATACCTAAAACCCCTAAAAACCCTAAAACTCTTAAAAACCCAAAAACCATTAAAAATCCAAAAAAAAACATAAAACCCCTACAACCCTAAAGAACCCTAAAACCCCCATAAATACCCAAAACCCCCCAAAAAACCTAAAACCATAAAACCACTAAAAATCCTAAAACCCCTAAAAAAAGCCTGCAGAAGACCACAAAAACCCAAAAAATCCCCAAATGACCATAAAATACAAAATCCACTAAAAGAACTTCAAATAATAAAAAACCCAAAAGAAACCTAACAACCCTAAAATCCCTAAAACCCCTAAAACCCACTAAACCCCCTAAAACTGTAAAATAAAATAATATACCTTTCAAAACTCAAAAAGTTTCTAAAAACACTAAAACCCCAAAAAGATCGTAAAAACAAAAAAAAAACCCTAAAAACTTTTTAAGGACCCTAAAAACCATATAAAACTTAAAGGACCCTAACAAAACCCTAAACGGAGGTGCTGGTGTTTCGGGGAATGCTGATGAGGAAGAAGTGATGCTGGATGAGAGGGATAATCGGGCTTCTGCTAAAGGTGTCCACGGGTATGGTGACTCCCCTAGGAGGAAAAAATATTTAGGGAAGGCTGCGGTGATGGGCGTCGGGGAAGAAAATGTGGGGGAGGCCTGTGCTCTGGATCTGGAACGAGATGATATAGCTGGCTTGAAGGTTGCAGTCTTGGCTGAGCCTGCCGGGGAGGATGTGCGGGTGGCAGATGTCGTGAAGGAGGCAGTGGTTGCTCAAGGCCTGAGGACTGGAGATGAGTGGAGCTTGTCTTCAGCAGAGGAAAGGCCTATGGTGGATGAAGAGACCTGGATCCCCATGGGGTCGCACATGAACTGGCGTGATTCCCCTCTGGTTCTTTCTGGATGTCCAGGCATGGGGGGACCTGACATGGGACCTGGGTTATCTCCTCCCTCTGACAGCACAAGCGGTGCTGAGGATCCTCCCAGTGGACAGCTTAGCCCTATGCCGGGAAATGCTGGTGATGCTGGTGCCATGGACCTACAGAGGGCTATGGTCCTTCATGGTGTCCCCTCTGCTGAAGCTTTTTGTGTGCAGCTGCATGAGATGTTGTGGGTTGAACGGGAAAGGTTCTTGCTTGAGGATGAAGCTGAGAGGCTCGGGGAGAGGTTTTCTGAGGCTGATCGCCGGATAAATGATGCTATGGCCAGGATAAAGGAGAAAAGAGGTGCTAAAACTCCTGGGACAGACTGTAAGAAAGGGAAGACAACATCGGATGTCAGTGATGGTAACGCTTGTGCGAAGGCGGGTGCTGCAGCTAGATCCACTTCTGCCCCTCCGAGACGAAGACGGAGGAAGGATTACTCTGCACTCCCACGTCCCATGGAAACTAGGGCCTCTTCACGAGCTGTAAGAATAAATCTAAAGGTGAATAAGTGAGAGCGGCTTTCAATTTATGCAGAGCAAGAGAAGGATAGGATGAAGCTGCTATCCAGGCTTGGCATGCAAGAGGATTTTGAGTCTGTATGGGACTCAATGGACATGGGTGCTGAGTCGGATTTCAGCTTTGTTGATGTGGGTGATGGATTTGGTGTGGGCATGGGGTTTCGAGGTGCGGAGCTGGAGGATGTTGGTGGCGAATTTGACTGATCCTCCCCTTGTGTGCTTCTGACTTGTTTATTTTTTCTTTAGCTTTTCTTCCTCTCTTTCGGTGGCCTTTGGCCTGAGGTCGTAAGGGATTTTGGGTGTGGATCGATTGATCCCTCCCCTCCCTTGTCTGCAGTGTCTGTGTCTTTTCTTTTAATAAAATTTTGGGGGGTCCCAGGAATAGCCTGGACCCGAGCCTTCCTTGCCCCTAAAGTCCCATAAAAACCATAAAAACCCCAAAAGACCCTAAAAACATAAAAAAACCCTAAATGGACCTAAAAATCCTAAAAACCCTAAACAACCCAAAAAATCCCTAAAATTACCTAAAACCCTTGAGAAAACCTGAAAAGACGCAAAAAACCCAAAAAATATTAATAGACCCAAAAAACACTTAGAACCTCTGGAAGACCCTAAAATCCCTAAAATGCCCAAAACCTCTTAAAAAGCTTAAGAGACCTAAAATGTTAAAAGACCCTAAAACTGTGAAAAAACCTAAAATTACTAAAAGACCAAAAAAATCCTAAAAACTATAAAAACACCATAAAAAGCCTAAAAACCACAAAAACTCATAAAAACCCTAAAACCCCCTAGAAAACCTTTATTACCCTGTAAAACCCTAAACAATCTAAAACCCCTATAAACCCCCCCCCCCAAACACTAAAGACCCTAAAAACACCTAAAACCCCTAAAAACTTGAAAACCCATAAACTTTAAACCCCTAAAAACCATAAAAACTAAAAGACCCAAAAAAATACAAAAAAATACCTGAAAAAACCAAAAAAACCTAAATAACCCTAAAAAATACTAAAAAACATAAAACCCCTACAAAATCCTAAAAACCAGAAAACCCCCTAAAACCCTAAAAACCTCTAAAACCCTTAAAAACAAAAGAAAACAAAAATCCCTAAAAACTAACCCCCCCCAGAAGACCCTAAAAACCATACAAACCCTAGAGGACCCTAAAAAACTAAAAACCAATAAAAGACCCTAAACCCCTATAAAAATCATATAAGACCATTAAATACCATTAAACACCCTAAAACCCCTAAAAAACCTAAAAACCCTAAAAACACTTAAAACCATAAAACCCCTAAAACATCCCAAATCCCCCCAAAACCCTTAAAACTCGTAAAACATAAAAAACACTAAAATAACCTTAAAACCCAAAAATCCATAAATACCCCTAGTAAACCCTAAAAAATAGGAAAATCACCTAAAACCACCTAAATCCCCAAAAAACACCAAAACCTCCTAAAACCATAAAAACACAAAATAACACTAATAAATCCAAAAAAACTTCAACCCACTTAAAAGCATCAAATCCCAAAAAACCTAAAAATAACTTTGAAACCCTAAAACCTCTAAAATAAAAAAAAAACTAAAAACACTATGAAAACCCAAAAAACCCTAAGAAAATACTTTAAAAGACTAAAACCCAATAATCCCCCAAATCTCCCTAAAAACCTAAAAGATACTAAAAAAATCCATAAAAACACCTTAGAAAACCTAAAACCCATAAAAACCTAAAAACCCAAAAAGGCCTAAAAATTCTAAAAGCATAAAAAACCTTTAAAACCCTAAGATCCATCAAAAAAACAAAAAAACCAAAAAAACTATAGAAACCCAAAAAGACCCAAATATACGCTATCACCCTAAAAACAAAAAAAAACCCAAAAAAACACTCAACCTTATAACCTAACCACTAAGCCCTAAACCCTACACCATAAAATCTATACTCTGAACCCTAAACCCTACACACTAAACCCTAAACCCTAAACACTAAATTATACACCCAACACCCCATACCCTATATCAAAAACCCCAAACACTACACCATAAATATGATATCATGCACCCTAACCCCTCAATCTTGTGCTCGACACCCTAAACTCTATACCCGACACCCGAAAGCTTATACCCTACACCCTAAACCCCACACCCCACACCCTATACCCTATAATCTACACCATAAACCCGACACGCAACACCCTAAACCCTTTACCCTATATCCAAAACCATAAACCCAATACCCTATAGCCTATACCCAAAACCCTATACCCAACACCCTAAAGCCTATACCCTACACCAAAAACCCAATACCCTACACCCTAAATCCAAAACCCCAAACCCTGAACCCTACACCAAAGCTCAAATCCCTAAACCCTATACCCTAAATCATATACCCTACACCAAAAACCAGGAACCCTACGCACTAAAGCCTATACCATATACGGAAAACACTAATCCCAACACCCAAAACCGTATACCCTACACCCTAAACCAAAAATGCTAAACCCAAAACACTAAACCCAAAACCCTATACCCTACACCCAAAACAAAATACACTACACCATAAACCCTAAACCTTATATTATTAACCCTAAACCCAAAAACCTATATCCTGCACCCTCAACCCTATACCCTAAATCATATAACATACACCCTAAACACTAAACCCTACACCCCAAACCACATACCCAACACCCTAATCAATGTACCCTAAACGGTAAACCCTATACCCTATACCCTAAACCCTAAAACCTACACTCAAAACTCTATACACTATAGCATAAATCCTATACCCCACACTCACAACCCAATATCCTACACCCTAAACCCTACACCTTAAACCCTATACCCAACACCCTAAACCCTAAAACCTATAACCTAAATGTTATACTCATCACCCTAAACCCTAAAGACTACACCCTAAACCATATACCCACCACCCTAGACCCTACAAAATACATCATAAACCCTATACCCTACACCCTAAACCCTAAACCCAACATCTTGAACTATATACACTACACCATAAACTGTAAACTGTAAACCCTAAAACTTGTACCCTACCCCCTAAACCCAATACCCTACACCCCAAACCCTATACCTTACACCCTAAACCATAAACCATACACCATCTACCCTATAACCTATACCCTAAACCATATACCCTAAACCTTAAATCCTATATAGTACACCCTAAACCCTTAACCCAAAAAACCATAAAACAACCCTAAAAACTCTAAAAACCCTAAAAACATCTAAAAATATGAAAAAAACTATAAAAATGCCTAAAAACAAAAAAAAAACCCTAAAACCTTTAAAACCCTAAAAACCTTTAAAACCCTAAAACCCATAAAAATATTAAAAACCCTAAAAACACTAAAAACAACAAAAAAACTCTAAAAATGTTAAAAATCATAAAAACCCCTAAAGCCCCTAAAAACTCTAAAAACCCTAAAGAACACTTTAAACAATATGAAACCCCTATGAAACCCCTAAAAACCCATAAAACCACTAAAAATCATAAAACCACTTAAAATCCCCTAAAACCCAGAGAATCCATAAAATCCATAAAAACACTAAAAAACTCAAACCCATAAAAACACAAAAAACAATAAAATCCCTAAAAACCCTAGTGATCGTAAAAACCATTAAAAATTTTAAAACCACTAAAAACCTAAAAAACCTAAAACCCATTAAAATCATAAACAACCCTAGAACACTTCAAAAACATTAGAAACACTAAAAAACTAAAAAACCTAAAAACACTAAAAAACCTAAAAGCACTAAAAACCTTGAAAACCCTAAAAACACAAAAAAGGAAAAAAAATCCCCCAAAACCCCAAAAACCCCTTAAAGAAATAAAAATAATAACAAGACATAAAATACCCTAAAACCCCTAAATGCCCAAAAATACCATAAAATCCTCAAAAATATTCTAAAACCCCTAAAAACATAAAGGATCCTAAAAACATGTAAAACATGAAACAAGCTAAAACCCTAAAGGACCCTAAAACCCTAAAGGAATATAAAAAACCCTAAGAAAACTCTAATCAACCCTAAAAACCCTAAAGGACCGTAAAAACCACAGTGGACCCTAAAAAACTAAAATATCCAAAAACAATAAAAACCACAAAAAAGCCTAGAAGACCCTAAATCCCCCTAAAAATACTTAAAGACCATAGAAAATACTAAAAACCATAAATGACCCTAAAAATCCAAAAATTCCATAAAAACTAAAAAACCTTAAAAACCCTAAAAACGTAAAAAAACATTAAAAGACCCTAAAACCATAACCCCCCCCCCCACACACACACACACAAAAACCTGAAAAGGACCCTAAAAATTCCTAAAAACCCCAAAATCCCATAAAAATCCTAAAAACCATAAAAACATACCCCCCCCTCCCTCGCAAAACACCTGAGAATGTTAAAATACACGAAAAACCCTAAAGGACCCTAAAAACCCAAAAAAAAATCCATAAAACCCCTTAATGAACCTAAACCCTAAAAGGTTTTAAAAAACCAAGAAAATCCTAGAAACCCAAAAGATCCCTAAAACCCCTAAAAACCATAAAAACCCTAAAAACCCTCAAACCACTAAAACCCGTAAAAACACTTACAAACCCTACAAACATAGAAAACACAAAAACCCCTAAAAGACACTAAAAATCATAAAACCCCTAAAAGACCCTAAAACCCCCTAAAACATAAAAGATCATAAAAACCAATAAAAACCTAAAAAATAACTTTAAGAACCCTTAAACAACATAAAAACCACAAAAAATCCTAAAATCCTTAAAAACCTAAAAACCATAAAAAACCCCAAAATAATCTAAAACAGTTTAAAACAACCTAAAAACCATAAAACATAAAAAAAACCCAAATAACCCTAAAACCCCCCAAAAAACACAAAAAATCCTTAAAATATAAAAACCTAAAAAAACCAAAAAACACCTAAAACACTAATAAACCCTAACAAACATTAAAAAACCCCTTAAAATCCTAATAAACGCTAAAACCTCTAAAATCCCTAAAAACCCTAAAATCCCTAAAAATCCTCTAAACCCTATGAAAACCCAAAAAACCATATGAAAACCCTTACAAACCCTAAAACCCTAAATAACTTAAAAATCCTTGAGATCCTAAAAAACACTAAAAACCCTAAACACCCTGAAAACCCCTAAAAACCAAAAAAAATAACCCTAAAAACTCATTAAAACCATAAAAATATTAAAATCTATAAAATAATTAAAAAACCCCTAAAATCCATTAAACAGCCTAACCCTCCCTCCCCCCAACCATAAAAATCCCTAAAAACACAAAATACATAAAATACCATAAAAATATTAACAAACCATAAAAACCCGAAAAATCCCTAAAAACACTAAAACCACTAAAAATCCAAAAAAACATTAAACCCCCCTAAAACCTTAACCCTATACTGTAAACCATAAAACCTAAACCCTAAAAACTATACCTCGCACCATAAACCATACACCCTAAACTCTATACCCAGATCCGTAAACCCTAAAACCTACACATGAACCCTATACCCCACACCCTGAACTCTATACCATGATCCATAAACCCTAAACCCTACACCATGAACCCTATACCCTACACCCTAAATGAAAAAACTTACACATAAAACCCTACACCCTAAACCCTAAAACCCATACTATAAAACTTAATCCAAACACTTTAAACCCTAAAACCTAAACCCTAAACCCTATACCCCATATCCTAAACCCTACACCCTACATAATAAACATTAAACCCTACACCTTGAACCCTATACCTTGTACTATAAACCCTATAATCTACACGTTAAACCATATACTCTACATAGTAAACCTTATACCCTACACCGTAAACAATATACCTTGCACCCTAAACACCATTCCCAACAACCAATACACAAAACTCTACACCCTAAACCCTAAACTATACATATTAAATCCTATACCCTATATCCTAAACCATAAAACCTACACCCAAAACCCTATACCATAAACCATAATCCATAAACCCTATAACTTACACCCCAATCCCTATACCCTACACCCTAAAGCGTATACCCTACACCATAAACACTATACCCTAAACCATGCACCCTACACCCTAAACCCTATACCCTACACCCTAAACCCTAAACACTACACCTAAAACCTAAACTATATACCCTAAACCCTA
Source organism: Viscum album (assembly GCA_963277665.1). Taxonomy (NCBI): domain Eukaryota; kingdom Viridiplantae; phylum Streptophyta; class Magnoliopsida; order Santalales; family Viscaceae; genus Viscum; species Viscum album. Next base: position 432,931,593 of record OY728147.1, on the reverse strand, counting down.
AACCCTAAACCCTAAGCCCTAAAAATATACTCTACATCCTAAAGCCTAAACCCTACACCCTACACCCTATACCCTACTCCCTAAACCCTAACCCTACACTCTAAACCCCATACCCTACAACCTAAATTGTAAACCCTACTGCCAAAACCTTATACACTACACCCTAAACCATATACCCTATGCCCAAAACCCTAAACCCTGCACAGTAAACCCTATACCCTACACCATTAACCCTATACCCTACAACCTAACCCCAAACCCTACACCATAAACTACAAACTCTACACCCTAAACTCTCTATCCTACACCATAAACCTTAAACCTTAAAACCATAACCCAATACCCTACAGCATAAACCCTAAACCGTACTCCCCAAATTCTATACCCTACACCTTAAACCCTATACCATACTCCCTAAATTTTATACCCTTAACCATAATCCACCAAAACCTACACCCAAAACCACATAAGCCACACCCTAAGACATACACCTTAAACCCTAAACCCAAACCCTACACCCTAAACCAAACAACCTATAGCCTAAACCCTAAACCCTACACCCTAAACCACATACCCAACACCATAAACCCTATAACCTACACCATAAAAACTATACCCTACACCCTAAACTCTATACCATACACCCTAAACCCAAATCCTTAAACCCTATGCCCTACACCTTAAATCCTAAACCCTAAAAACCATTAAATAATCCTCAGAACCCTAAAAATATTTGAAAAATCCATAAAAAACCAAAAAACACTGAAATCCTTAAAAATAACTAAGACCTGAAAAAAATCATAAAATCATAAAACCCTATAAAAATTTTAAAACCTCTAGAAAAACCCTAAAATCCTTAAAATCCTAAAAAGACCCTAAATATAATAAAAACTGTAAAATCCATAAAATCCTAAAAAACTGAAAAACCCCTCAAAACACTTAAAACAATAAGAATACCCTAAAAACCTTATAAATCCATCAAAACCCCTAAAACCCTAAAATCTTAAAACCATAAAAACACTAAAACACCTAAAACACTAAAACAAATAAAAAACTAAAAACCCTAAGAACTTTAATAACCCTTAAAAATAATAAAAACACAAAAACCCTAAAACCTTAAAAACCATTAAAACCCCTAAAACTCTAAGAAACCATAAAAACCCTAATAATAATTAAACCACCCCAAAACCCTTAAAATCCTAAAAAACCCTAAAACCCAAGAAAACCCCAAATTGACCCCGAAAACCCTAAAATACCTAAAATACCCTAAAAACCCAAAAACCCTAAAAGACCCTAAAAACAATAAAACCCCTAAAAGACCCTAAAATCCATAAAAACCCTAAAAGAACATAAAACCCATTATATACTCTAAACCCCCCAAAAACATAAAGGATTCTAGAAAAAGCAAAAAGTTCATATAAATCCTAAAAACCCTAAATGAACCTAAAAACCATAAAACCCCAAAAGGATCCTAAAAACCCTAAAAAAACCTAAACCACCCTAAAAACCGGAGTAACCCTAATGGACCCTATAAAACCCTAAAAACTCTAAAAGACCATAAAAATCCTAAAAACACCTTAAAACCATAAACCCCCTTAAAAACTTAAAAGACCCTATAAAATCCTATAAAATCATAAACGACTCTAAAAACCCCTAAACCCCCAAAAAAACCTAAAACCCCTAAAAACACTAAAAACCTATAAGATCCTAAAACCCCTAAAATTTTTAAAAGTCCCTAAATACAATAAAAACCCCAATAAACCCAAAAATCCCTAAAATAAACTAAAAATCCCTAAAATACCCTTAAAACCCTAAAAACCAAAAAATCATAAAAAATTTAAAAACCCTAAAAGAACCTAAAACCCATAAATACTATAAAACCCATAAAAATCATAAAACCCCTAAAAACCATAAGAACACTAAAACCCATAAAAAACCTAAAATAAACCATAGAACCCCTAAAACTCCTTAAAAACCTAAAAACCATAAAAATCATAAAAAAACATAAAAACCTATAAAAACCCTAAAAATCCCAAAAGAAAACTACAAATACTAAAAACCATAAAGTTCCCTAAAACCTTAGAAGACTCTAAAAAACCCTAAAACCCCTAAAAACCCTCAAGCCCCTAAAAAACCTAAAACCTTAAAGCCCCCCTAAAAACATAAAAGACACCAAAAATCTTTAGAAAACCCCAAACCACCTTAAAACCCCCCAAAGACTCTAAAAACAGTAAAACAATACAAAATACACTAAAAACCCCAAAAACCTAAAACACAATAAAGATACTAAGAACTTTAAAAGACTCTAAAAAACATCAAAATCCCTAAACCCTTATAAGACCCAAAAAACCTTAAAAAACATAAAACCTTAGAGAACCCTAAAACCCCCTAAAAACCCTAAGACCCCAAAACCCTAAAATATCCTAAAAACCTTTTAAACATTAAAATAACCAAAAAACCCTAAAACCCCTAAAAGGCCCAAAATCCCCTAAAAACACTAAAACCCCTAAAAGATCCTAAAAACCCTAAAAGTCACTAAAACCCCAAAAAACACTAAAATACCATAATATGAACTTAATACCCTAAAAGACTCTAAAACCCTTAAACCCTAAAGGTCCCTTAAAATAACTAAATACACTAAACACCCTAAAAACCCCCAAAAGTCCAAAAAGTCACTAAAAACCCTCAAGGACCCAAAAAATCCTTAAAAATCCTCAAGGACCCAAAAAATCCTTAAAACCTCAAAAGGACCATAAAATCTTAAAAATACTAAAGGAACCTAAAAACCCTAATAAATTCCTAAAGGACCATAAAATACCCTGACCGACTTAAAAAAAACCCTAAAACCCCAAAAAAACACCTAAAACCCCTTACAAACCCAAAAATACCCTAAAAACTCTATTAAAAGTCTACAAAACCCTAAAAAGTCCTAAATAAACCTAATAACTCTAAAAAAATTTAAAAATACCTAAAACTATAAATGAATCTAAAAACCTAAAAATGTTAAAAGACCCTAAACAACTTTAAAAACCCTAAAACCCCTAAAAGACCCTAAAACCCATAAGAATCCAAAAAACACTAAAAGAACTAAAAGAATCTAAAAACCCTAAAACATCCTAACAAAACTCTAAAAACCCCTAAAAACCACATAAAAATCTAAAAACCCTAAAAACATTAAAAACCCAAAAAAAAACCAAAAAAACCCTAAAACCCTAAAAAATATTAAAATACCACAAAACCCCATAAAGACCCTAAAAACACTAAAATATCATAAAACCCTAAAAACCTAAAAATCTTAAAAACGTAACAAACCCTAAAAACAAAAAAAAACTTTAAAATACCTAAAATTTATAAAACACCACATAAAAGTTAAAACCCAAAAGCACCCAAATACCCTAAAAACAATAAAAACCAATAAAACCATAAAGAACCAAAGACCCCTAAAACCCCTAAAAACATTAGGAAACTCCAAAAATCCAAAAATCCCCTAAAAATAATAAAACCACCAAAAACTCATAAAAACACTAAAAACTCCTAAAAACCTTAAAACACCCTAAAACCCCTAAACCCATAATAACCCTTAATTTCCCTAAAACCCCTAAAACCCCTAAAGACCCAAAAAATCCTAAAACCCCTAATAAAAGCCTAAAAAACCAAAAAAAAATTAAAAATCCAAATTCCCAAAAAACCCCCAAAAATCCCTAAAAACTTTTAAAAACCCTAAAAAACTAAATCCCTAAAAAACATTAAAACACAAAAAAACTATTAAATAACTAAAAACCATATGAAACTAAATAACCATAACACCCCATAAAGACCATAAAAACCCTAAAACACTAAAAGACTCTAAAACCTCCAAAAGACCCTAAACACCTTTAAAACTCCTAAAACCATAAAAAAGCATAAAACCCTAAAAACCCTTAAAAATCATAGGAAACCTTGAAAAAACCTAAAGGACCCTAAAACCCCCAAAAATCTATGAAAACCCTAAAACACCATAAAAACACTATAACCAATAAAATCCTTAAAACTCATAAAAACCTAAAAACCTAAAAGCCCCTAAAAACTAAAAATAATAAAAAACCTAAAAATCCAAAAAACTCTAAAATCCATAAAAGCACTAAAAAACCCTAAAACCCATAAATAACATAAAAAAATCTAAAAACCCTAAAAACCCCATAAAAATAATAAAACACCACCAAAATGTAATAAAATACTAAAAAACCCCTAAAAACCTAAAAACCTTAATAAACCCTAAAAACCTCTAAAAATTATAATAACCTTAAAAGAACCTAAAAACCATAAAACCCTAAAAATACTAAAAACCCCTAAAACACAATAAAAACTCTAAAAAATACTAAATAAATAAACTAAAGACAACCCAAAAATCAACTAAAAACCATAAAAGTCCTATAAAACCATGAAAAAACTAAAAATCCTAGAAACCCTAAAAATAAAAAAAATAAACCCTAAAAACCTAAAAACCCCAAAATAAATAATAAAACCCATAAAAACCAAAAAACCCCTAAAAACCTATAATCCCTTATAACTTTTTAGAACCCCAAGAAACAAAAAAAAAAACCTAAAATCTTAAAAAACACTAAAAACCCTAAAAACCATAAAACCCGCTAAAATATCTAAAAATCCTATAATACCCCTAAAACTATAAAAACCCTAAAAACCCCAAATAATCCCAAAGGAAACCCTAAAACCCCAAAAAAATCCTAAAAATCCTAAAAACTAGAAAATTTTAAAAATACTCTAATAACCCTAAAAACCCCTACAAAACCCTAAAATCACCTAAAAACCATAAAACCCCATATAACCTTAAAAACCCTAAAAACCCTAAAACCTTAGAAACTATAAAAATACCCTTAAAACACTAAAATATCTAGAAACTATAAAAATATCCTTAAACCCCTTAAACCCATAAAAACCCTTTAAAAACCTAAAAACTCTAGAATCCCTAAAACCCCTAAAAAACTATAAAAACCATGAAAACCCTAAGAATACTCTAAAAACTAGTAAAAATATCTAAAACCCCTAAAAACCCCAAAATACCAAAAAAATCTTAAAAACCCTAAAATCCTAAACAACCATAAAAAAATCCAAAAAACCTAAAACCCCTAGAAAACACAAAAAAAAATAATGACCCTAAAAACCCTTAAAACCCAAAATAACCTTAAATACCATAAAATACATGAAACCCCCTAAAAACCCTTAGAACCCTGATAAAAGTTAAAATCCTAAAAACCCCTAAAAGACCATAAAACCCCTAAAACCCTAAAAGAACCTAAATCACCCATTAAAAACCCTAAAACCCCCTAAATATTTAAATACCCAAAGGAACCTAAAGCCCCTAAATCCCTAAAAACCCTAAAATCCCAAAGAGACCCTAAAAACCCTAAAAACCCCAAAGATTCCAACAAAGCAAAAAAAACTAAAACCATAACAAAAGCAAAAAACCCCTAAAAACCTAAAAAAATCATAAAAACCCTAAAACAATATTAAAAACCCTAAAAACATTAAAAATAACCCTACAATCCTTATAAATCAATAGAAAAAATTTGAAGACCTAAAACCCATAAAAAGAATAAAACCACAAAAAACCCTCAAAGCTAGGAAAAAACCAAAAAAGCTCTAAAAAGACTCTAATACCCCTAAATAACTGTAAAATTACCTAAAAATCCTAAATAATCCCAAACCACCCTAAAAATACCCAACAAACCCTTTATACCATAAAATCTATTAGAAACCCTTAACAACATAAAAAAATTAAACCCTAAATACATAAAAAAACCTTAAAAACCATGAAAAACCCTAAAAACTCAAAATTAACACTAAAAATCTTTAAAACACCTAAAATATCTTATAAAACCCATAAAAACCAGAAACTCTAAAAACCATTTAAAACCTTGAAACACTAAAAAGCTTAAAAAACACTAAAACCCCATAAAAACCTGAAAAACAACTTAAAACTCTAAAGCCTTAAAATCCTAAACCCAAATAAACCTAAAATCCCCTAAAACCATTCAAGACACTAAAAACCATAAAAAACCCCAAAAATATCTATAAACCCTTTAAACCCCAAAAAACCATAAAAACCATTAAAATCCCTAAAACCCTTAAAAATATTAAAAACCCTAAAACTGCTAAAATGACTAAAATAGTAAAAAACCTAAAAAGCTTAAAAAAAACTAAAAACCCTAAAACCTCTAAAACCCAAGAAACCCCTAAAATAAGTATAAAAGGCCCTAATAAACCCATAAAATTCCATAAATACTCTAAACACACTAAAAGACCCTAAAAACTTCAAAGCCCCAAAAGGACATTAAAACCCCCCCTAAAAGACCCTAAAACCCCAAATCCCACAAAAAGACACTTAAATCCCTACAAGACCATAAAATAAACTAAGGACCCTAAAAGATTCTATAAACCCACAAAAAACTCTAAAAGGACCATTAAAAACCTCAAATACCCCTAAAACCCTAAAAATGAGAAAATTCTGAAGGACCCTTAAACCGGAATGGTCCCTAAGAACCCAAATGGATCCTAATAACCTGAAAGGGACCAAAAAAATATAAAAATCTTAAAGAACCTAAAACCCCTCAAAGCCTTTAAAATCCCCTAAACCCCACTAAAATCATAAATGATCCTAAAAACCTTAAAAGGCCTTAAAACCCTTCAAAACTTTAAAAACCGCAAAAATCCTTAAAGCCTAAAATACCCTAAAATACCATAAAACTCTGAAAAATACTTAAATTAATAAATATACTAAAAACCTTAAAAACCTTACCAGAAATATAAAATACCTAAAAACCCTAAAAATCCTTAAAACCCCTCAAACCCATAAAAAACATAAAAACAAGTAAAAACAAAAAACCCCCAAAAACCATAAAATACCCTGAAACCCCTAAAAAATTTTAAACCCCTAAATGACCCAAAAAAACCCCTAAAACCCATAACAACATAAATTATCTTAAAAACTCTAAAACACCCTAAAAACCAAAAGAATCCTCAAATATCTTAAAAACTCCTAAGAACCCTAAAAACCCTAACAAGACCCAAAAAACCCAAAAACCACTAAAACATCTAAAAACTCTTAAAAACTCCTAAAACCCATGAAACCCATTAAAAACTTGAAAAAAAACCCAAACCCCAAAGAAGAATAATAAAACACTAAAAACCCCAAATAAACCCAAAATAATTTTAAACATATTAAAAAAATGTAAAAGCCCCAAAAGAACTCTAAAACCCCTTAAAACCATAAAAACAAAAAAAACACACTAACACACCAAAAAATCCTAAAACCATAAAAATAAAATTAAAGACCAAAAAACTATAAGAATCCCAAAAAAACTTAAAAGACAATAAACCCCCTAAAATGCCCCAAAAACCCTAAAAGTTATGTAAAACCCTTAAATACCATAAAATAACCCAAGAACTCTAAAAAAATCTAAAAACTCTAAAAACACACTATATCCTTTAAAAACCCAAAAAACCCTAAAAGAACCTAAAAATCCAGAAAAAATATAAAGGGACCAAAAAACCCTAAAGGACCCTAAAAATATAAAAGGACCCTAAAAACCTAAAAACCCTAAATGACCCTAAAAACCTTAAGAACCCTGAATTTCCTAAAAACCCTAAAAATTCCAAAAATTCTCTAAAACCCCCTAAAATTCCAAATATACACTAAAAATCCTAAAAATTCCTAAAAATCCATGAAAGACCCTAAAACCCCTTAAAATATTAAAATACCCAAAAACTAATAAAATATAAAACCCCTAAAAGACCATAAAAACACTAAATCCCCCAAAAAACATTAAAAACACTTAAAATACGAAAAATACATAACAACACCATAAAAATCCAAAAAACCCTAAAAAATATAAAATATCTAAAAAACCTTAAAACACCAAATAAATTCAAAAAAACTAAATACCCCAAAATACAATAAAATACCCTAAAACCCCTAAAAACCAAGAAGACAATAAACCCCCTAAAAACTCTAAAATATCCTAAACCCCCCTTAAACCCATTAAAACTCATAAAAGACCCTAAACCCCTAAAACACCCTAAAACCACAAAAAAATCCTAAAAGTCCCTAAAACCCTTCAAGACCCTAAAAACCCTAACAAATCCTAAAAAACCACAAAAAACCCAAAACCCTATAAACCATTAAAAAACTAAAAAATACAAAAGAACCATAAAGACCCCTAAAACCCCTAAACCCCCTAAAACCCTAGACAACTCCTAAAAACCCTAAAAATACCTAGACCTCAAAAATAAAAAACTCTAAAAAACATAAAAATCCTAAAAACTTTAAGAACCATTAAAAAACTTTAAAACCCCTAAAAACCACTAAAACCCCATGAAACCCATAAAAACTTCTAAAAGACTGTGAGACCCTAAAAACCCCTTAAAGGTAATAAGAACACTAAGCACCCAAAAAACCCCAAACCCCTATTAGACCTTAACCCCCCCCCCCCAAGACCCTAACACCCCCAAAATACACTTAAAACTGTAAATATTATAAAATAAACTAAGGATCCTAAAAGACTCTAAAAACCCTAAAACCCCAAAAGGACCTTTAAAAACCTTAAAACCCCCTAAAATACACTAAAACCCAAGAAAAACTATGAAGGACCCAAAAAACCTGAAAAGGAATAAATACCCTAAAAACCCAAAAAACCCTAAAACCCCCTAAAACACTAAAAACCCTAAAAATACATTAAATCCACAAAATCATAAAAGACCCTAAAAACCCCTAAAACATTAAAAAACACAAAATATTGAAAAACCCCTTAAAAACCTAAAAGATCCCTAAAAGACCCTAAAACCCTTAAAACCCCTAAAAACCCTAAAAACCCTAAAAACACTACAAATACTAAAAATACTAAAAAACCATAAAAACCATGACAAAACCCTAAAATCCCTAAAACCCCTAAAAATACCTAAAACCCTAAGAAACCTTAAAAACTCCAAAAAAAATCAAAAAAATATAAACCCCCTAAAAACCATAAAATACCATAAAAACCCTAAAACCCCTAAGAAAACCATTAAAACGACGACAGCGTAGCCAATGGATAAAATGATGATGCCCCACCCTGAGCCCTGGCCAAGGGAGGCGAAGGATAGGCCTTCACTACAAAATCTCTTCCTAACTACTTCTGATCCTATGTGGCTTCCTTACCTTCTAGAGATTAACATTTTCCCCAATGTCACTCACTCCAAGAATGGTGTGCCTTCATTTTAGATCTCTTCTCGGGAGTTCTAAATGGCCTCTTCACTTCTGGATCTTATGTTGGTGGCTTGTTTTGGAAGAAGCCGAACCTCTGTTGTTGATTTTGACAGGTTTGTTGCTTCTTCTTGGAATCTCTGTGAGCAGGCTATTGTAGGGTTTTTGGATGCTCGGAACTTTCTGATCCAGTTTAGGAATGAAGAAGATTTAATTTTTCTTTAGGATTTTGCACCAAGAACTTTTTATGGCCTTCATTTTTATTTGTTCCACTAGAATTATGACTTTTATATGCATCATGATCCCAAGAGTGTGACCCTATGGGTTACCCTTCCTGGTCTTTCCCTCCCCTTCCAAAACCTGGCCATCCTCCGCTTCATTGGAAACCTCATTGGTAGATACCTTTGTATAGATGCACATACTAGTGATTCCTTCGACTTAATTGCATCGAGGATTTTCATAGATGTGGATGTGTCTAAAGATCTAGTTAATTCTGTCTATGTTGAAATTGAAGGTGAGATCTGGTGGCATCGAATTATTTGATTTGAATCATGGGTTTCTTTTTGTTCGATCTTCCATAGACTGGTCCATTATGCCTCTACCTGTAAGTGTACCAGTAGTTCTATCAAGTCTACACTGCAGTGTCTAAATGATCCATTTTGTGGTTTTCAAACAGATGTGCCTCTATGGGGGGGTCATGGAATGAATGGTGTAGGTATACTTGTTGGATAGGATAATGTGCCTATGGATGATGATCAGGCTGTTATAGTGATTGGGGAAATTACAATAAAGATTTCTCGATAGTCCCCTCCTAACCTGAGGGTCTGTGATGTGTTTGATAGGTTGAAATGTGACATTGGAATTGTGACTGGTAGGGGGTGATGGAATATGAAGAAGGATGCAATAGTCTAAATATGATGGAGACGTGGAAGATGGCATTGCCTGGGTTTTTCTCCATTTCTGGAGGTTTGGAGGAGGCCAAGGATTATTCGTAACAATTATAAATTCATGAGGGTAGTGTTGGTGTCCCTTTTTACAATCAGTTTGATGGATTGGTTTTGGATGAGTTTCTCTAGGAGCAGCAGGTTTTTCAACTGAAGTTGGTTGGTGACATTGATGAACATGCTAGAAAGATTGCTCGCTCTAGGATTTAGGGTCCTACTTGTGAAGACAGGGGTAAGGGTTTACATGATGTATTGGCCTATGGTGATGTATTTATGGTTAGTACAGGGGATGAGGAATATGTTATTGTGCATGATGCTAGTGTTGTTGTGAATTGATCATTGGTTCAAATTGGAGGGGGTGAATATTTGGTTCTTGAGGGAGTGCTTGCAGCTCAGTCTTATGGTAATGAGAATGAGTTTTCAAGTGTTGATGTGTATGTCCCCCTGGCCAGCTATGATTCTAGTGCTGAGATTGAGATAGGTCCAGATGAAGCTACCATTTTCTCATGAGGGAGTTCATGCTGTGCAGATTGCTCGTGAGAAGGATGAGGAATTGAAATTGATTCCTGTAAATCCAGGTGACACTGAATTGGAGGTTGTTAGGATTTGTACTTGTTATGAGTAGGGGTTTGTGGCTTTGAATGTTCTTGGTGATTATGGGGTGGATATTTTTCTCTTGGATCAGAATACTGGTGATCCTGATCAAGAGTTTGTTGTCCAAGGCTTGTTGTAAGGTTAAGTTCTTACTGAATGTTTTATAAATTGGGAGGAAAACAACATCCCCGATCATAAAAGAATTTTCTAGGAGGAGGGTAGCAGGATTAACTTTAACATGTCTATGATCACTAAGGAAAGGGATTTGATAGAGGAGTCCATTCCGTATGGGAAGGAAAATAAATCTGTAGGCATCACATCTGGTCCCCGAAAGAGGGTAAAGAAGGCTCGAGACCAGGTGAACCTGGCTCCCCAAAATATATAAAAAAAGAAGAGCACCAAGAAGATGTTACATGGGGGGATTACAAACCCGTGTGTTCATATCATCCTTCATATCAGACTCCACAAATCGAAGGCAGCACGGTGTGGCCACATGGGACCATATCGAGCTCCTCTCCACAATCGCTTGTTTGGATAGCGCATCTGCAGCTGAGTTTTCCTCCCAGTAGGCATGTGTGACATGAAGGCCGAGCCGTTGGCAGGAAGCAAGGTATTCCATCCATTGTAGAAGGATCCTACAAGGGACGCGCTCTGATTTAGCTTTGAGAACTTCCACTGCAAGCATGGAGTCTGATTCAAGCCAGAGGGGATTCCATCCAAACTGTCCAGCAAACTCAATCGCCTTAATCATGGCCCAAATTTCATCTTCAGGGGAGAACCCATTCCCAATTAAGTGATGAAAGAAACCTTTGATGAAGCCTCGGTGTGTACAGAAGACCCCTCCACACCCCAAGGGCCCCGGTGCACCCAGCACCGCACCTCCACGTTGACCTTGATCCAGGAAGAGATTGGGGGGATCCATCGGATGTATTTGAGAATCTTCAGTTTCCTTGGCCTGCCATCCGCACCAAGTAACCGCAAGAGAATAAGATCACTCACATCATTTTCCATTGGGTTGGATTGGATATGAGACACCGCATGGATCTCCGTGTGGATGCTAATGACACCACCATGAAGGGGGATCCGACCTTTGTTGAAAGCAATCGCATTCCGGACAGCCCATGTGTAGGAGATTATGGTGGAAATGGGAACATGTAGAAAATTGAAATCTTGCATGTTGCATGGACAGTTGACAAGGTTGTCCAGTATCTCAATGAATGGCTTGTCAAGGTAGAGGGGAAATCCGAACAACCCCTACAGGTACCCCCAGAGATCCATTGAAAACCTGCACTAGAAGAAGGTGTGCTGGATGGATTCTTCATCTCCAAGGCATAGAAAGCATACAGAAGTCAGGCTGTATCCAGCCCTCTGAAGCTGACCTTGGATTGGAATCCGGTTCTTCCAGATTTTCTAGAGCAGGTGGTGATGAGTCGGCGGGATAAAGGGCCTCCTAAAGCTTGAGAGCCAGGCCGGAGGGGCAGGGCCCTGTGGACATTTCGACCAGTAGAATCTTTCACGTTCAACCAGCCAACAAGATTGGGCTTCCAAATGAGAAGGTATCTTTCAACAAAGACATATTCTGTATTTTTCATGTATGTGTCAACAGGAATGAGGGGCTCAAAATGTTCCATTTTCCGGACGAAACCAGTGATTGACATATCCCATGCATTGGCGGGGGGGTCACTCTGTCCAACAGGGGACTATCAAGCCACATGGTAGACCAGACATTCATATCCGACTACTTGGAGACAATCCACTTTGATTGTTTCATGATGGCAGTGTAGGATCCTCGTATCGATGTCTAGACCAAGGAGGGCAGATGTCCAATGAACCCATCACAAACTTTTTGTGTGAACCTTTCACGGTAAAAGTCAATCCCATCATCCATGCAATCAAGCAGGATCCATGTCAATTTAGAAAGCATGGAGTCATTGAATCTCCTAAGTTCTTTGATTCCTATCCCACCTCGTTCATTTGGCTTAGTGCAGTCCCTCCAAGCCACAGTGACCAGTTTCCATTCACTGATGCAGCCTGTCCAAACGAAGTTTCTAATCTTTGCCTGCAGGGATTTGATGAGGTTAAATGGACACCTATATAAATATAATTCATAATTGAACATGGATGTAATAACATAATTGATAAGACAGACTCTTCCATCCTGCGAGAGACATTTTCCCTTCCATTTAGCAAGTTGCAGTAAAATTCTGCTCGTCGTGTTCATAAGATAGTTGCTCTTAACTCTTCCCCAAAAGATAGGGACCCCCAGATAATAAAAGGGAAGTGATCCCCTCTTAACACCAAGAGAGAGAGCAATGAGAATTTTCCTGGAGGGGGAAACCCCATCCCCGAAGATGATATAGGATTTTCTCCATCTAATGGACTGTCCTGCCACATATTCATAGTGTTAGAAGATCTTTTGGATTGAGGACAACGTTCTCTTGTCAGCCTGCCCAAATAGGATGATGTCATCGGCATAAAATAGATGAGATGGCACCAGAAGGTTTCTCCCTGCCTTGATTGGGCTAAAGATACCAGCCTACATGAGGTCAATGAGGCACCTACTCAGGTAATCTTCAGCGATTGCAAAAAGAATGACAGACAAAGGATCTCCTTGCCTTACCCCGCATGAACATGGGAAAAACCCCTTGGGGGAACCGTTGATAAGCACTGAGGCTCTGGCACTGTTCAGGATGGAAGCCACCAGCTTTATAAAGCTGTCTGAGAATCCTTATTTTGAGAGAACTTAGTAAATGAATCTTCATTTGATGGTGTCAAAGGCCTTAGAGATGTCCAGTTTAAGAGAAAGGTTACCATGCTTGGAGAATTTCCTCATGATGTTGATGCCCTCCGAGGCTGTAAACAAACAACTTTGAATTTTTCTCCTAGGAATAAATCTAAATTGATTAGGGGTGATGAGATCCCCCATCAATCTCCCCATCCTCTTGACAAGAATCTTGCTGATAATTTTGGGAACAGTATTCCCCATGGAAACCGGCCAGAAATCTCCAATATCAAGTGCATTATCAATCTTTGGTATAAGAGCTATGAAGTTAGAATTGGTGCCATGCGGAAAGGATCTTGAGAAAAAAACATCCCTAACATCCCTCATAACCTCCATGTGCAGAATATCTCAATAAAACATAAAGAATTTGTTGTTGAAGCCATCCGGACCCACTGCACTGTCCATGTTTAGGGAGAACATAGAAGATTTTATTTATTCCTTTGAGGGGGAATTCGTAAGGTCCCTATTTTTCTTGTCATTAACCCAAGGTAGAATGGAATCCGTCAGGGGGAGGGAGAACTCTCCATTATCGCTGGTGTAAAGTTCCTGGAATTATTCCACCACCGCATTGGAGATGTCCACTTCGGAAGTGAAGGTATTTACATGAATACGAATAGCGGACATACACTTCTTGGTATTTTTCTCCTTCTGTAACCGGTGGAAGAAGTTAGAGTTGCAGTCCCCATCCTTGAGCCACCTGGTGTTAAACTGAGCCTTGGTCAACTTTCTCTTCAGGGACAGAAGATCATCCATCCTGGCATGAGCCTAGAGCTCCTCCCTAGAGGTTAGGGGGAGAGATTGATTGGAAAGCCGGAGGGAGGCAATCCGGGCCTCAGCAGTATGAATATCTTTATCCATCTTGGAAAAAGATGACCTGCTCCATTCCTAAAGGAGGGACTTGATTCTCTTTTAACATGGAGACCAGTTTGAAATAATGGCTACCATGGGAAGGAGCCACCCACCCATTGGAAATGACTTACCTATAGCCCAGAGTTGTGAGCCAACCATTGTTGAATTTAAAAGGCAGGGGGGATCTTTGGCCCCTAGAGAGGTTGATAATAATGGGGTTGTGGTCCGAATGGAACTTTGGAAGGGTGAACCTAGAAACTTCAGAGAGTGAACTGCTGTCACTGATCTGGTAGAAGCATCTATCAAGTTTACTGGATTGCCGACCATTGGTAGTGAATCTTCCCCATGTGAAGGAGGCTCCAGCGATGGGAACTTTAGTAAGGTCACAAGAGTCAAGGCAGTGGGATAAATTCGCAGTATCCATATGGGAGAAGATGGCACCAATCCTCTCATCTGGTTTAAGGACCGTGTTAAAGTCACCAACGATCACCCAATTGTCGTTAATATACCCACAGAGCCGGCCAAGATTCCTCCATAGGTCCCTTCTTCTAGTGTACGAGCAGGAAACATACACAAAGTAGAGTGAGAAAAGGGAATCTTTCAGGGGTAGTCCCCAGGGTAATGACTTGCGGATACTCATCAACAGACAGCACCTTTACATCATCCTGCTTGAGCACCCACAAGTGTTCCAAACCACTGTCATTACAGATTTTAGCAGCAAGGGATTACCCAAGGTTGCTCTATTTGAAGCCTTTCTAGATGTCAAAGGGTATCATCAGTTCAGCAATTCTAATTAGATGCGGCCTCTGGGACGAGATGAAGTGTTGAAGGGCTGAGGTAGTTGGAGAGTTCCCTATCCCTTGGTAGTTCTAGTACAATATCCTCATTAGACAAGGGGTCCATCGCCCCTCGAAGGAGGTGGGTTTTTGGATTCATGTGGGAGGGGGGTTCACCTTTCCTTTCTTCCCTTTCTTATTGGGCCTACCAATCGGCTTCTTCCTCGCTGTAGGGTCCTCTGCATTCGTGCATCGGTACTTTGAGGCATCAACCACATGGGTTTGAATGTCATCAGGCATGGGTGAGTCCATTCGAGTGTTGGCTTCATCAGGCTGTTCCTCTACCTCATCAGACCAGAAGCTGCCACTGAGAGGGGAGAACCTGTTCAAGGGGCATAAAAGAGCAGGGGCATCCCCCTCCAAAGAGAGTGTGAACTAGAGACTCCTCCAAAGATCCAAAGAAAAATGCTTCTAATGGGGGAGGTTGGCCTGCCAAGGTGTAACAAAATGTAGAGTAGAAAAAGGATCAGAGACAACTGCATTACCTTATTCAAGCAACCTAAATGGGAGTCAGTGGATTCTGATGCGGACTCAAGATATGACGCTGATGGAGACCCTTATAGTGAAGCTACTTATTATGATGGTGGTGGGGATTTTGGCCTCTCTGACATGTAACTCCTTTGCATGTATTTTGGGTTTTTTGGGGGTTTCGGGTTTCTTGGGGGTGTCTAGGGTTTCAGGGTGTGGGTCGATTGACTCTGCCCCTCCCTTTCATGTTCTTTTTGTCTTCATTCTAATAAAATTTGGAGGTCTAGGGATAGCTGAGTCCTACACCTTTTTCCCCTAGAAAACATTCCACCCCTAAAACCCTAAACACCCTAAAAATTCCAAGAAAAACCATGGAAGGACTTAAAAACCCCAAAACCCCTAAATTCCCTATAAAACCTAAGAAACCCCAAAAAACACTAAAAACCTTAATAAAATCTCTAAAAATCCATTAAAACACTATAAATCCATAACAACCCCTAAAACCCTTAGAAACCCTAAAAAACCATAATACACTAATGCACCCTGAAAAAATCGTAAAACCCCTAAAAGAACCTATAAATCCTAGAAAACCCCCTAAAAACCATAAAACACTAAAAATACTAAAACCCTAAAAAAATTTAAAAACACTAAAAACCTTTAAAAACATAAAATCCTAAAAACGCTAAAAAACTCAAAAAAACTCTTAAAAACCTAAAAACCCATAAAAATCCAAAAACCCTAAAATACCCTTCAAAAGCCCTAAAATTCTTAAAACCCTAAAATAATAAAAAATCATAAAACCCTAAAAACCCCTTATAAACCCTAAACCCAATACCATAAACCCTAAACCCTACACCATAAACCATAAGCCATACACCTTACACCCTAAACCAAAAACCCTACACCATAAACCCTAAACCCTTCACCCTACACCATACATCCTAAACCCTAATCCTACACCATAAACCTTATATCTCACACCCTAAACCCTAAACCCTACACCTTAAACCATATACCCTATACCCTAATCCCTAAAACATATACCCTAAACCCTATACTCTCTACCCTAAACCTTAAACAATACATCACAACCCCTTTACATTTCACCCTAAAAATTAAACCCTATACCATGCACCCTAAACACTAAAACCTGCAACCTAAACTCAACACCATAAACCCTAAACCTAAAACCTGACACCCTAAACCTTGAATAAACACTAAAAAAACTAAAAAAGCATCTAAAAACCCTAAAATCCTTCAAAACCCCTCAAGGATACTAAAAAGCATAAAACCCCTAAAGGACCATAAAAACACTAAAGCACCCTAAAACCCCTAAAATACCTTAAAAATATTAAAAATACCTAAAAGTCCCTAAAACCAATAAAAACTCCAAAACCCCTTAAACCCCCTAAAACCCTAAAAGACCCTAAAACCCTTAAAAACTCATAGACGCCCCTAAAAAACCCTAAAAATCCTGAAAACTCCTAAAAACCATAAAAGGAGTGAAAAACCTTAAAAGAAACTAAAAACCTTCAAACACCTAAAAACCCTAAAAACTAAAGTACCCTAAAACACCCTAAAAATCCAAAAAACTTTATAAACCCTAAAAACCAGAACAACCATAAGAACCCATAAAAACATGTGAAAACCCTAAAAATCCTAAATAAAACTAAAAACCCCATTAAAACCTTTAGAAACCCTAAAACCTCTAAAACCCATAACCCCCCCCCCCCAAACACCATAAAACCCCATAAAAACCTTAAAACCCCCTTAAAACCCCTAAAAACTCAAACACCCCCTAAAACTCCTAAAACCCCATAAAAACCCTGAAAATTGCCCCAAACCCCTAAAAACCATAAAAATTACTAAAAACCCCTTAAACCCCAATAAATGAAAAGACCCCTAAAAACCTTAAAACCCTAAATACTCTAAAAACACTAAAAAACCCAAAAAACGCTAAAAAGGTAAAAAAACTAAAACTCCTAAAAACCCAAAAAAAATCCTAAAACCAATAAAATCATTAAAAACTTTAACACCCTTTAAACTAATAAAGACCCTAAAACCCTAAAACCACTAAAAGTCCCTAAAATCCATAAAAACTATAAAAGACCCTAAATAGCCCTATAAAACACTAATCGACACTTAAACTATTAAACACCTTAATAACCCCTAAAACCCCTAAAACACTAAAATCCCTAAAAATCCTAAAAACACCTAAAACACTAAAAACTATTAAAACCATAAATAACCCTAATAACCTTAAAAACCCTAAAAATCCCTAAAATATCCTAAAACACCTAAAACACTAAAAATCTTTAAAACCCCTAAAAGAACCTAAAAATCATTAAAACCCTAAAAGGCCCTAAAACCCATAATAACACTTTAAAAGACCCTAAAAACCATAAAAACTATAAAAGACACTAAAACCCCTTAAAACCCCTAAAGAAAATAAATTACCCTAAAACTTATAAAAAGACACTAAAAACCCAAAAACCCCAAAAGGACCCTAAAACCCCAAAAGGATCCTAAAACCATAAAAGGCCCTAAAAACCTAAAAACCTTAATATCCATAAATAATACAAATAACCAAAAAACATCCTTAAAACCCCTAAGAAAAAAATAAACCACCCCAAAATACTAAAAACTTTAAAACCCCAAAAATACCCAAAAAACCTAAAAATTTTAAAAACCCTAAAAACCATAAAAGACCCCCAAAATCCTAAATACCCCAAAAAACCCTAAAACCCATAAAAAATCAAAAAAAACATAAATTTTTTTAATCCCATAAAATCCATAAAAATCCTAAAAGCCTTAAAGAACCCTAAAAACCCTAAAACCCCCAAAAAACATTAAACTCTAAAGTCCTAAAACACCTTAACCCCCCCCCCCAACCCCTAAAAACCCCTAAAACACTAAAGAATGCTAAAAAAATAAAAAGAATCCTAAAACCCCTAAAAGACCCAAAAAAACCCTAAAACCCCTTTAAAGACCATAAACCCCTAAAAACACTAAACACCCCCCCCCCCCCACCCCAATTCCCTAAAACCATTAACAACTATAGAAACCCTAAAACCCCAGAAATGCCCTAAATAGTCCTATAAACCCCTAAAAGTCCCTAAAAATATTTAAACACCAGAAAAAAAATTAAAACTACTAAAACCCCAAAAAATATATATATAAAAACCCTAAAGACCCTAGAAACCTTGAAAACCCTAAAGACCATAAAAAACCTAAACCCCCCAAAACACATAAAAATTCATTAAAACCCCTACAAACACTAAAAACCTAAAAACCCCTAAAAATACAAAATCAAATCCAAAAAAAAATTAAAATATTAAAAAAATTACAACCATAAAAATAAAAATAAAACCTAAAACCCTTAAAATCCCTAAAAACCTTAGAAGACTATAAAAATGCTAAAACCCTAAAAACCAAGAAATCCTAAAAACCTTAAAAAAATAAAATCCCAAAAAATCCTAAAAAAACCCCTAAAACCCCTAAAATCCCTTATAACCTAAAAATCCTAAAACCCCCTTAAAACCCTAAATCACACCTAAAAGACCCTAATAACCTTTAAACCCCCAAAAAGATCTGAAAATTCTAAAAAACCACTAAAATATCCTAAACCCCCTAAAAACACTAAATGTCACAAAAACCTAAAAATCTTCAAAGAAAATAAAACCACTATAAAAACATAAAAGACACTAAAAACCCCTTAAACACCATAAAAACTCTAAAAACCCTAAAAACCATAAAACCCTAAACACCCTAAAAGACGCTAAAAAACCAAAATCCCCAAGAAATCCTAAAAAACCTTAGGAACCCTAAAAAACTAGAATCCCCTAAAACCCATTAAAACTTAAAAATAAAATAAAAACCTTTGAAACAAAAAAACCCTAAAAACCATAAACTCTATAAAACGGATAAAACCCCTAAGAACTCTAAAAACCCTAGAAACCTAAAAACCCTAAAACCAATGAAAACCCTAAAAAATACATATAAAATCCTAAAAACTATAATACAACAAAATAAACCCTAATGAGACCCTAAAAACCCCTAAAACCATACAACCCTAAAAACCCTAAAACCCCTAAAAATCACTAAAAATGATAAAAACACTAAAAACCTAAAAAAATTATAAAAACACATAAAGATTATAAGAACCATAAATTAACCTTAAAAACTTTAATAGAACCCAAAAACCCCCAAAAACCCGAAAAACCTAAAAAAGACTAAAAACAAAAAAAACCCTAAAACCCGAAAAACCCTAAAAAAATTTACAAACCCTAAAAACTATAAAAAACCCTAAAACATCTAAAAACCATATGTAAAGATCCCAAACCAAGTATCCCAGAACTAGTGCCTTAATTTATTACATTGGTACTATGAACAAGTGATCTCATCCTAAAATATTGAATAGTTTAGTAGCTTTGTAAAACTAGATACAAACATAATTGTTATATTAAAACTTTAAAAGGAAAATAAACATAACAACTCTATTGGGAACACACATAACTATTAGATTAACCCTACATGTCATTTATAATATACATATTTGTATCCTGGGAAAAAATAAAACATAAGAAAGGGGTGTGCTCAGGTGCTCAGTAATGGTAATCAATATATATGAATCTATCATAAATAATCAGGCAAGGTGAATAACACATGCCATTAAAACATAATCTTGAGCATAATATGGTAGGAATAAAAGCAGAATAAATAATGCCATATAAATAATCATAATAGAACAAATCTTAACCATGTATGTTCTATTATTCAAATAATCACATGGAATATCAATTACTAGTATCATATTGAGGGAATGCATAATGTCAGACATCATAAACATACTATCACGGCTTCGACCAAGACATTATACATAAGTGGGTAAAAACCTAGTCTAGTTCATCTCATGAGACCTACAAATGAATCAAGAGGATATATAGAGCCCCACCTATCACTTACTAAGTTAAATTTACTCCTCATATGAATGAGGTGAAACATAAACAGTATATAAATATGAAATGTTAATAACTTTCCCCAATCAGTTAACATAATCACTAACCATTTTGAGTAATATGGTGAATGGTATCAAAAATAGCACATCACAGTCAAACTCATCATAAACCATTTAATAAAATATTTTATATGATATCATAAAAGATAAATAGCAATTGAGAATAATATTCAATAGAGGGTGTTGAAATAGATGAAAATATTCTAATAAAATCATTGAGGAATTATTGAGAGAAATACCCTTTTTTACTTTGGAAAGAATATTTCTTTTTGAAAATCATTTGTATTTGTCATAAAATATAACTATAAACATGTATTCAACAGAAAAGAAAAGTTAATGACAATGAAATTATGTTTCAGGTATAAAATATGTCCAACTGAAGTGAAATAATGTAAAAATGGTTTTTTAGAAACTTTAGTGAGGGGCCACTTCTGTGTGGTTTCATAGAAAATATAAAAGAGTATTTAAAATGGAAAAAGGTTTAATAATTTTAATAAAACAAAAAGAAACTAATGTAGTTTATCAAGATAAAAATATTTATTTTATAAAAAATATATGTGTCTCAAAACAAGTTATGGAGTGTACATGAAAATTGGTAAGAAATTGGGAAGTACCCTTTCACCGGGTGTGCTTATCGGGAGGAATTGAAAAGATAACTTTATAAAACATGTTTTACCCCATAATAGAAAGAATAATTTATCTAGTTACATATATATGGAACATTCAAATAGAATATATGAGCATTACATAAGAATAATTAAGAATTAAATTGGGGTAAAGGGAGATAAAGTGTAACCTGAATGAAAAAATAAAGGTTCGGGGAGAATCCCTTACAACATTGTAATCAATCAAATCATATGCCCCATAAAATTAATAATCATAAAATTAAACAATTAATAACATAAATATGAATATATTCATGATATGGTATATCAAATTTCAGTATAAATACACCACACACAAAGAATAAGTGGTGAGTAAGGCTAATCTCATAAAAATAAGGGTGAGATGAAAAACCCTTACCTTATGTCTGAAAGTGTTCTTCACTTTCACTTAATTTCCTAGATAATCAAATTAACTCCATTAATTAACTAATTAATAACCTATTATACATGAATTTAATTTTATTAAGTTTATTTATGGCCTTTTTTATGAGAAATAAGATTCATTTCTGTCTTTTAGGAGTGTTCATTTCCTTAGTTTTCATGATTGATCCACTTGTATACATGTATGAAAGATCAAGTAAAATGGGAATAGTTTTCTAGAATTGAAGTTACATGGTATTAATGAACATATAGAATATTAAATAGTTATTTAATTCATTTGGTTATATGAAGTGGGTATGAATCGTTATATGTTATTATGAAATATTTTCTTTAAATAATTTTAATTCTTTAATAGCTTTCATTGAACGCAATTGTGAGTTTAAAAAAACAAGATACATCATTAGTATAAAATGAAAATTATAACCTATCTTTTAAGTAATCGGTAATAAATAAAAGTAACTTATGAAAATATATGGTGAATTCATTGGCTACCAATTATTTTTGAAAATATAAACCAATTAAATGTAAAGAAAATATTTATATTTTTGTATTAATAAATTAAGTTAATTACAATATGTAAATGAAATTAATTAAATATATATGTTATATATTTAATAAAATATTTTTTATATTCATCCAATAGATTTTTTAGTCATAGGATGTGAATAAACCCTATTTTTTGTATAAAAACCTATATTTTTTAAAAGGGTAATTTTACCACCTTTTAATGGTGAACCCATTTTAAATTAAAATTTAAAACATTAATATTTATATGAAAAAATAAACTCCTTATTTTTAATGGGGATAAAAAAATTTACTCTAGATGAATTTTTAATATTTTTCTGATAAGTTTCAAATTTTTATGAATAATAAAAATATACTAAATTTTAATTGAAAACAGCTTTTTTCATCGAAATAATTTATGTGCTTAAATTATATTATTTAAATATTTTAAAGTATAAATATATTATATTTTTATAATTTAATATAATTTCGGTCATTGAAATTAATTTTACATTGAATTTAGATGTAAAAAAATTTTAATCTTTTGCATGTTTTAACTTTTAAAACTCATTTCTTTATTCCAAGAACAAGATTAATTTTAAATTAATTACTAAAAATTCTATGTTTTGAATTTTGAAAAATGGATTCCATATTTATAATCAATGGTCCTAAATTATATAAATATCTTTCTTTTATTTTTGGGTAGTATGAATAGTAACTTCAGTAATTTTTTATTAATATGGTAAAAAGGTAAATCAGGTAATTAAGGGTAACAATAATATTATAAAATTATCCTAACACTTTTCTTAGTATAATTTGATGAGTTTTTTTCGATCTAAATCATCCTTGGGTCTAAATGGTATTCTTTGGAATCCACTTGGATGATATTAGGGCATTTAATATATTTTATTTAAAGAAAAGTTAAATATGTCTTACTCAAATTTTAATAACTATATCATTTTTAATATAAGGTTATATAGAAGATAAATTTGACTATAAATACTCATTCTAATGATAATTTTTTTTTCTTTTCAATGGTAGTTTATTTTTAATTTTTAGGAAATAAATAATTACCTTAAAGGCTTATACAATGATGATGTAGATATTATTTCATTGATGAAAAATTAATAAAATAATTTTAATTGAAAATATAATAACCATTAAAAGACCAAAAAACTTGATCAAATCTCATTGGTATAGTACCTCTTGACTATAATTATCTAAGGGTCTATTTATTGACCATTTGGAGCCATATTGAAATGATTATGACACTTATAATATTTTATATAAAGTAATGTTAAAGTTGTCACATTCATGTTTTAATAAATATAATATTTTTAATGTAGGATATTCAGCATATATATTCAACTATAAGTATTTGTATGAAATCTAGAGGATTTATCTTCTTTACACTATTTTATTTTTAATTTTTATTCAAAAAATAAGTATATTAAATAATTACACAAAAACTGATGTAGTAATTATTTTATTAATGGAAATACCGAATAAATGTTATTAAAAATATTAAAATAAATATAATTTTGGATAATTAATATATAAAAATAATTTTTTGATGACCTTAAACTATTATTAATATAATAAAATATATTTTTTGAAGTTAACTTGTTATATTTATTTTTTAAAAAATTAATGAATTGAATAGTGTCAAAATTGACACTATTGATTGTTTATCAAAATAATGTTTTATTAAATTATTTAAAAATCATAATAAATTTTTAAAAATATAAAATAATTATTATATTCTCTAAAATATTCTAAATTGTTCATTTATTGTCTAATTTATATCGAATAAGTAAAAATTACACTATTTTAATATTGAATAATTTGTTACCTTAGTTAAAATTAAAATAGAATAACTAAGGGTTAATTAAAATGATAAGGTTTAAATTGATATAAAAACTTGTATAAAATGTATTGGTTGATAATATTATAACCTTATATCATATAATATTTTAAAATATGAAAAAAAAATTATGTGGTTTGATCTTATTATAAATTAATATTTTTATAGATTCTAAAAGTGCTTCTCACCTCAATTATAAAAGGGTACCTCCTCCCTCGCTTATTAAATTCACTTTGAGCTTTCAAGATCGGCCATAACCTACCCATTTCCCTTAATAACTTCCATATTCACTTTCTATAGGTTATAGTATTCTCTAAAGAACAACTCTAGTGCCTTTAAGAGGAGATCTAGAGGGCGCTTGTCGAAGAAGAGGTAATCTCATCTACCGATTCATTCAAAATTATTTCTTCTTCTACTTCCTCCTCATGAGTTGTTTCCATAATAAAGTAATAAATACAATATCACTTATATTCTAAGATTTTATTATGATTATTTAATAACCATATTCCATCTTTTATACATCTGAAAAAAAACAAAATTACCACGCGTGTGTACGTATGGCTTACCGTCTCCACGTCGTGGTGTAATCTGTTATTCACCACCACTTTTACTTGGATGTGTAAAATGATGGAAATAATAATTAAATATAATTATTATATCATTATATTTATTCTAAAATATATATATATCATCCACTTCCATACCATTTCACAATTAAGGAAATGATATCGTTGTCCGTGCGTATGTATGACCTACCGTCTCCACGATGCGATGAGATTCATTCTCCATGATCTCCATTAAAGAATGATTATATAAATGTATATAATGAATAAATATGATATATATTACATTAATATAATTATATAAATGATATAACTATAGCCTATGAATAATAAATGGGACTTATCTGAAAAACCATGCATTAAAAATGAAACAATTAACGCTCATAAGAAGAGTAATAATGAAATATTATTAAAAGGGTGATAGTATGATCGTATATGATATCATAAATATAAATATGGTTATAGAATAAGTTTATAACACTCTTTAATCAATTATACATGGGTTTATGATAGATACGAAGGAACCTAGACCTATGTTAAGGGATAATTTCATAATCTCATTATTATCCAAGATTGTTTATATATAAGTATTTACTAGGGTATATTTATCATCCATGTACATGTTTCCTAAAAATTTATTCCAAAATATTATTTATATTTTTCTACAATTATTTAAAGTAAATTTAACCCATTTTTTAATTTTTACTAAATGGTATGAAAGTAATCTTTTGTTGTTTTCTTTATGACCTACTTTTTGAGATATTCGGAAAAAAGTATGAGAAGAATGTTTTCTTTTAAATTTTATGGCAGGAACAAATTTTTACACTTTCATAACACCTTATTTCCATAAATCTTACTTTAAAAGATTAAAATTTTATTTTAAAATAAATCATTTTCTTTTAAAATTGTGTGGCATTTTAAGAAAATAAAACGTTTTTTATGAAGAAATGATTTTTCCTCAAGAATTAATATCAAGTGTTCTATCAAAATTATTTTACATATAAGACGACATTATTTAAAAGGGATATGTTTCATGTATACTATCCCTATTATTCCTATGGTTTTATTATGTTTATTATGGAATGATATTTATGAAATCCATTTATTTTCTATGGATTATGTTATGATGGAATGATGTTTAAGAGGCCCATTTTATTCCATGGATTGTGATATGATTTATGTTCTTATGGAACATATATGTATGGTTTTTATTATGTGATGGGTGGGAACTATATCTCCCTCCAATGCACCAGATAAAGATTTATATCTCTTGATATAGATAGGTATGGAACAGGAAATGTTCTCTATTCAATATTACTAGGCTGGAATGAGAAGTAAACCTGGTTCAGTAACACAAGGCTGGAACGGGGAGTGAACTCAGTTCATTAGTGGACTTTGTCTTCTATGGTGGTCTTGGAAATGATCCTTGACTAATATGAATGATTTTATAAGCTTATGTGTGTGCCAAAAATTCTATGTCTTATGTTATTCCCTTTGGGAATATGTTAATCAATTATTTATGAACTATTATGATTTATTCCATAACATGATATCATGATCTTTGATGTGTAGGATAATATTTTCAATTGTTATGTTCTTATATCTTATGATTATGATATGATTTATATCTCCCTTTTTTTACCCTTAATAAGAATCCGATCTCACCCTTTATTATGTTTCTTTTCCCCAAGTTATGTAGAAAGGTATTAAGTAAGATATTTCAAAAGGAGGTCTAGTTATGAAGGAATAAACAGGAGACAATGTAGATGTTTTATGAACCATTTCTTTATGTTTTTCTAGTTTTTAAATAAACTAAACCTATACGGTCCTAGCATGGTTTTGTTATGTTGTTTAATGAGTATTCTTCAATTTTGAAGTAATATTTATGTATGTAAAGTATGGGATGTTATAGTTGGTATAAGAGAAAAGGTATTAGTTAACCTTTGGAAAATAGGATGAGAAAACCTTAGTAAGAACCATAAGGATAAGTTTAAGTATAGGTTAAAATTATAGTGTTTTAGTAATGATCATTAATATTCTAGGATAAAAACTAAAGTGTCGTAAATTGAAATTTTATTCTTGAATATGTGGTTTTCCCATTATGATTAGTGTTACTCACACTATGCTTCTTGGTTTTAGTCAATGGTTGGAACTCAAAGGAACCACATTAATGAAGAATGTGATGGGAAATGAAATGATTGTCCTCCTGATCAACTGAATGTTATGGGATCTAGAATAAAAAATATTATTTCTATGATCACAAAATTTTCTCAAGATATAATTCATTCAAGAATTACAAATGAGAAAAGGAGGGAACAACATTCTATTGAGTCCTTCATGCGGCAGTTTCCACCTTCTTTTAGTGGTTATTTTTATCCACTAGTGGCTGAATAATGGATTAGTACCATTGAAAAGATATTTTCAATTCTCTAATGTCCATAGAATGATAAATTTGACTTTTCAGTCTATCATTTGGAAGGTGAATCTAATTAATGGTGTAATCTTATAAATAATATGAGGAAAAGATATGAAATTGACTCTATGGAATGGGACGAGTTGAAGAAATTATTTTTCAACAAGTACTTTCCTAATATTATTTTAATGAAGATGGAGAAGTAGTTCCTTGAGCTTAAGAAAAAGGATGATGAATCTGTTGGTACCTATAAAGAAAATTTTACAAGACTTGTAAGGTACGCTTTGGGAATTATTATCCAACCTGAGAGTAAAATTGATTGATTCTTTAGTGGCTTAAAACCAAGTCTCTGAAGAGAATTAGCCATAAGGGACTTCAATAGCTATGAGGAAATCGTTAGTTGTGCTCTTAAAGTTGAGATAAATATTATAGTTACCCATCAGTCTTATGGGTTTGATAAGAAGAGAAAAATGGTATTTAAGGGAAAATCTAAAGACCACATTGAAACAAAGATGATATTTCCCTTATGCTCAAAGTGTGGAAAGAAACATGGAGTAAATTGTCTTAAAGGGACTATAAAATGTTTTAAGTGTGGGACAAAATGTCATTGGGCAGTTGAATGCTGAAGTGATGGGAAAATTTTTTCTAATGATGTGAATAGAGAAAAGGCTAAATAGAATGAACCTCCCCCACTTCAATGCTACAAGTGAAAGGAAAGGGGGTATTATGATAACCAATGCCCTAATCCAAGGGTTATTGATGATGATTGACGTAATTAAAATATTAAGGCCAAATACAAAGGAAAATCATATGCGATCACTATTGGCGATGTGGAGTACGATAATGAAGTGGTGAAAGGTACACTTATCATCCACTCTAAAGTAGAAAATGTTTTATTTGATTCTGGATCCATCAAATCTTTTATTTCTAATGAATTCTCTTAGGGTATAATCATATTACCTAGTTGTGACAACTCCTAATGGCACAATGGTCACATCAAATGTTTATGATTATTCTCCAGTTGAATTTTGTGGGAAATTGATTCCTGGAAATCTTATGATCCTTTAGTGTAATTTTATGTGATTCTTGGTATGGATTGGTTTTATTTATATAGATATCATATCAATTTCCAAGGAAGGGAAGTAAAATTTCATATTCTGGATGAATCTATGATCATCCATTAATGCAAGGATGAATATGACCTTCTAGTGAAAATTTCTTCCATCTTATGGGTCTTGATTCCTATAATTGAAGGTTATATATCTCAATTGTTATGAGATAAATTCACCATTAAGGATAAACCTACTATATGAAAGTTTATTGATGTATTTAGAGAAGAATTTCTAGTTATTCCACCGAATTGTGAAGTTGAGTTTTCAATAGAACTCATATCGGGTTCTCTTCCTATTTCAAAGACACCATATAGAATGACTCCAATAAAGTTGCAGGAATTAAAGAATCAAATCCAAGAGAATATTGAAAAGGAATTAATATTTCCTAGTGTGTCACCTTGGGGTGCACCTATTCTATTTTTTAAGAATAAATATGGATCAATGAGACTCTTCATTGATTATCGAGAACTTAACAAGATCACTATCAAGAACAAATATTATCTTCCCTGCATTGCTGACTTATTTGAAAAACTGTAGAGATCAATACTTTTCCAAGATTTATTTTCATTCAGGATATCATCAATTAAGGGTCAAGAAGAAGGATATACCAAAGACATCATTTCGTACAAGGTATGGACACTATGAATTTATGGTGATGCCTTTTGGTATTACTAATTCCCCCGCTATCTTCATGGATCTAATGAATAGAATCTTTAGAGATTATCTTGATCAGTTTTTGGTAGTCTTTATAGAAGAAATTATTTTATATTCAAAGATTAAGGAAGAACATTAAGATGACTTGAGAATTTTACTTAAGACCCTGAGAAAGAAAAATATTTATGAAAAATTAACCAAGTGTGAATTTTAGATTCATAAAGTTTCATTTTAGGGTCACATAATCTCAATATAGGGGATATTTATGGATCCAGCAAAAAAATAAGTTATTGAATGTTGTCCTAGAACGATAATGGTAACTAATATCCAAATTTTTCTTGGTTTGGATAGATATTATTGAAATTTTGTAAAATAGTTTTCACAATTATTTGATCCACTCACCAAGTGGACTCAAAAAGGAGTTAAGTTCATATGGATGGAGGAATTTGAGGTTAATTTCAAAGAGCTAAAAAGAAGGTTATACAATGCACCTTTTCTCACACTACCTTATAGTGAAGAAAGGTTTGTGATCTATAGTGATGCATACAAGAAGGGTCTAAGATTTTTTTCTCATGAAGAATGATATGGTGATAGTTTATGCCTCGTAACAAATGAAAATCCATGATAAAAATTACCCAAATCATGACTTGAAATTAGTTACAATAATCTTCACATTAAAGATATGGAGGCATTATATTTAAGGTGAAAGGTGTGATATTTATACTGATCATAAAAGTTTAAAGTATATTTTCACACAAAATAATCTGAATATACACCAAAGAATATGGTTGGGTTTGATTAATGATTTCAACTAATCAATACATTACCACCCTGGTAAATCAAACAAGGTGGCATATGATTTGATTAGAAAGGTTCATGCTAGCCTATCTATGATGATGATCACAAAAGATCCAATATTTATAGATTTGAAAAGGATGGATCTGGAAATTTTAAAGGAAGGTGAGAAATATTATCTTTCAAAAATGAATGTTCAACCATCTATACAAGTGAAGATTAAGGAGGCATAAAAGGAAGATTTAGAGCTACAAAAGAATGTGATAAATTTTCCTGAATTCAACCTTGATTGTGATGAAATAATAAGGTTCAGGAACTATTTTTTGTATTTCTCCCACACCATAATTAAAGTATTTGTTAGATGAGGCTCATATCTCTTCATTCTCTATTCATCCTAGAAGCAAAAAGATGTATAGGGGCCTAAAAGAGTATTTATGGTGGGATAGAATGAAAAGATATGTTTCATAATATGTTTCTTGGTACTTGGTTTTTCATCAACTTAAGGCTGATAGATATAATTCTAAGGGGATTTTATAACCATTACCCATACCAGAATGGAAATGAGAAAATATCACCATGGAATTTGTTATCGGAATTCCCAAAAAATCTAAAGGAAATAATGTAATATAAGTCATAGTTGATCACCTTTCGAAGTCCACATACTTAATTTCTATTAGAGAATATTTCTATCTTGGTCAACTTTCCAAGACATATGTAAAGGAAGTGGTAATATTTCATGGAGCACCACTTTCCATTATATATGATCGGGATCCAAGGTTTGCCTCAAAGTTCTAGAGAATTATTTAGTAGGCATTGGATACAAAGTTAAGTTTCAACACTTCTTATCACCATCATACAGATGGTTAATCTAAGATGAAATTTCAAACTCTAGAATACATGTTGAGAGCATTATCTATAGATTTCAAAGGTTGTTAGGATAAAAACCTACCTTTGGTATAATTTCCATACAACAATAGATTTCACTCTAGTATTCAGATGTCTCCTTATGAATCCCTCTATGTAAATAAGTGAATACTCCAACTTTATGGGATGAATTTTGGTAAAGAAAGCTATTGGGACCTGATTTTGTTGATGAAATGGCAGAGAACTTCAGATCTATTCAACAATATATAAGAGCAGCTCATAGTCGAAAAAACATTTATTCTAAAAAATAACGAAAAGACCAATATTTTGAAGTGGTTGACAAGGTGTTTCTATGAATATCTCCCTGGAAGAGAATAATTAGATTTTTAAATAAGGGAAAGTTGATCACTAGGTATATCGGTCCTTTTGAAATTCTTGATTGTGCTGGGAAGGTAGATTATAGATTGACGATTCCATTGAATATCTATCAAGTTCATGATGTGTTCTATGTATCTCTCCTGAAAAAGTACAAACCAGATACTTAAAATTTATTAAATTTAGAATTCATACCACTGGAGAAAGATCTTTCTTATAAAGAAAAATCGATAGAGATTCTGGATCTTGGTGAAAAGGTTTTTACAAAACAAAACCACTCACTTAATTAAAATTTTATGGAAGAACCACCAATTTTAAGAAGCTATGTGGAAACTTGAGGATGTGATGAGGTAGAATTATCCTCATATATTTGTATCCAAGTTACTAATTTCAAGGGAAAAATTAAATTTAAGGGGGTAGAATGTAACACACAGATGTTTTTATGAAATATTTTCTTTAAATAATTTTAATTCTTCAATAGCTTGTGTTTCATGCAATCGTGAGTTTAAACGAACTGTAAGATTCCATTAGTATAAAATGACCATTATAACCTAGCCATTAAGTTATCAGGAATAAATATAACTAACTTATGAAAATATATGGTGAATTCATTGGCTACCAATTATTTATGAAAAATATAAACCAATTAAATGTAAAGGAAATATTTTTATTTTTGTATTAATAAACTAAGTTAATTAAAATTAGTAAATGAAATTAATGAAATATATATGTTATATGTTTAATAAAATATTTTTTATATTCATCCAATATATTTTTTAGTTATAGGATATGAATAAATCTTATTTTATGTATAAAAAATCAATATTTTTTAAAAGGGTAATTTTACTGCCTTTTAATGGCGAACCCATTTTAAATTAAAATTTTGACACATTAATAATTTTTATATGACAAAATAAACTCCTTCTTTGTAATAGGGTTATAAAAAATTACGTTTGATGAATTTTTTATATTTTTCTCAAAAGTTTCAAATTTTGATGAATAGTAAAAATATACTAAATTTTAATTGAAAAGAATTTTTTTCATAAAAATAATTTATATGGATAAATTATATTATTTAATGGTGTTAAAGTATAAATAAATTATATTTTTATCATTTAATATAATTTAGGTCATTGACATTAATTTTACATTAAATTTAGATGTAAAAACATTTTAATCTTTTGCATGTTTTAACTTTTAAAACTTGTTTTCTCTTTCCAACAATGGGATTAATTTTAAATTAATAACTAAAATTTATATATTTTGAAAAATGGATTCCATATTTAGAATCAATTGTTTTAAATTATGTAAATTACTTTCTTTTATTTTTGGTCATTATGAATAGTAACTTCAGTATTTTGTTATTAATATGGTAAAAAGGTAAATTGGGTAATTACGGGTAAACACAATATTATAAAATTTCCCTAAAACTTATCCTAGTATAATTAGATGAGTGTGTTTTGACCTAAATCATCATTGGGTATAAATGGTATCCTTTGGAATCCACTTGGATGATATTAAGACATTTAATATATTTTATTTAAAGAAAATCTAAATATGTCTTACTCAAATTTTAATAACTATATCATTTTTAATATAAGGTTATACATAATATAAATTTAACTATAAATACTTATTTGAAATATAAATTTTTTTCTTTATCATGTTAATTTATTTTTAATTTTTAGGAAATAAATAATTACCTTAAAGGCTTATACAATGATGATGCATAAATTATTTAATTGATGAAAAATCAATAAAATAATTTTAAATAAAATGATAATAAGTATTAAAAGACAAAAAAAACTTGACCAAATCTTATTGGTCAAGTATATATGGACCATAATCATCCAATGGTTTAATTATTTACTATTTTGAGCCACATGGAAAAGATTACGACACTTATAATATTTTATCTAAAGTAATATTAATGTTTTCACATTCATGTTTTAATAAATATAACATTTTTAATATAGTATTTTCCAGAAGATATGTTTAATTATAAGTATTATTATTAAATATACAGGATTTATATTCATCATAATATTTTATTTTTTAATTTTCATTCAAAAATAAGTATATTAAATAATTACACAATACTGATGTAGTAATTATTTTATTAATAAAAATATCAAATAAATGTTATGAAAAATATTAAAATGAATATAATTTGGGATAATTAATATATAAATCAAATTTACTATATGAACTTGACCTCTTATAAATATAATAAAATATTTTTTTTGAAGTTAAATTGGTATATTTATATTTTTTAAAAACAATGAATTGAATAGTGTCAAAATTGACACTATTGATTGTTTATCAAAATAATGTTTTATTAAACTATTTAAAAATAATAATACATTTTAAAAAATATAAAATAATTATTATATGGTCTAAAATATTCTAGATTGATCATTTATGGTCTAATTTAAATCAAATAAGTAA
Organism: Viscum album; assembly: GCA_963277665.1. Classification (NCBI taxonomy): domain Eukaryota; kingdom Viridiplantae; phylum Streptophyta; class Magnoliopsida; order Santalales; family Viscaceae; genus Viscum; species Viscum album. Next base: position 432,898,227 of record OY728147.1, on the reverse strand, counting down.
ACATTACACTATTTTAATATTGAATAAATTGTTACCTTAGTTAAAATTAAAATAGAATAACTAAGGGTTAAATAAAATGATAAGGTTTAAATTGATAGAAAAACTTATCTAAAATAAATTTTATGATGATATTAAAACTTTATCTCATATAATATTCTGAAATATGACATTTTTTAGGTTTTTGTATGTGGTTTTAATTTATTATAAATTAATATTTTTATAGATTCCAAAAGTGACACTCACCTCAATTATAAAATAGCACCTCATCCCTCACTTATTCACTTAACATTAATCCTTCAAGCTCATCTAAACCCTAACCATTTCTATTATCAACTTCTCTTTTCACATTCTATAGGTTCTCCACACAATCATTTTTTTATTTTATTGAAAACCCACTTTCTGGGTAAGTGAGAACCTACAAAACCAGTCCTTCACATCAAGTCACACCGCCACAAACAGACATTACAAAATTCAAAAATCAATATTAAAACAGAACCAATTCACTGGGAACCCTCACAAACAGACATTACAGAATTCAAAAATCAACAGTAAAACAGAACCAATTCACCGCACCATCTTCCGTCACGCACCAGATTCAAAATTCAAACCATCACCGCAAATTACGCAAAAAAAACATCAAGGCCAGAGACAACCGCAACTCTGGAAGAACCTTGAATCCATTCAAATGCTGAACCACAAATCCCAAAACCACGTAGTTTCCATTGTTCCAGATCCAACTAGGAGAGTCAAATAGAAACCTGGGGTCAGAGCAAGTTGAGCATCCAAGGAGCTTCAGCACACATCTGTTGTCAGGCCCAATGAAACTTCTTGAAAACCATCGTCATCGACACAAATATGAATCAGATCTCTAACTCCATAGAAACAAAAACCGAAAAACCCATAGAAATAGATAAATAGATAAATAAAATTGAATCCAACAAAACAAAAAGACCCTAGCCCCGACAGCACCTTGAAGCCCTTCAAACACTGAACCACAAATACCAAAACCAGGTAGTTACCTCTGGGCCAGATCCATCTAGAAGATGTGAATCGACACTTGGGGTCAGAGTAGGTTAAGTGGACAAGGACCTCTTCAGTACAAAACTGATGTCGGGCCCACAAAACCACCGTGAAAATAGACGTCTTCATTATAAAATTGAATCGAAACTCCATCGAAGCTGAGCGGAAAAACGCATAAAAAAGGAGGATGAAGGGGAATGAAGTTCGAAGGGACAAGAGGAGGAGAGAGTCGAGAGAGGGGGGGGAAGCTCTCCAGAAGAATCTGAGAAAGGGGACAAGAGGAAAAGAAGATGAGTAGGGACGCCGAAGGACTCTCAACGCGAGAGGGCGACAAGATGAAGGGAGTTACGGTGCTGGGAAACCCTAGCGTGAGGGGAGATCGAACCCGGAGACTCGGGAGCCATTCTATTCTATAGGTTCTGGTCTTCTCAAAAGATCATATCTAGTGCATTTAATAGGATATGTAGAGGGAGCTCGTTGAATAATAGGTAATCCCCACTACCATTTCTTTCAAAATTATTTCTTATTCTACTTACTCTTCATGTTTTTTTTTCATTATAAAGTAATAACTCCATTATCAATTATATTCTGAGATTTTATTATGATTATGGAACAACCATATTTCACCTTTTTTCTATCCAATGAAAAATGAAATCACCACGCATGCGTACGTATGACTTACCATCTCCACATCATGGTGTAATCTATTTTTCACCACCACTTTTTACTTGGATGGGTATAATGATGGAAATAATAATTACATATGATTATTATAACATGATATTTATTCTAGATCAAAATATATATACCATCCACTTCCATACTATTTCATAATTAATATAATGATATCGCCTCTCATGCGTACGTGCGACCTACCTTCTCCACGACGCGATGTGATTCATTCTCCATGATCTCCATTAAAATGTGATTATATAAATGTATAGAATAAATAAATATGATATATATTACATTAATATAATTCTTTAAATTATATAACTATCACATATGAAGAATAAATTGAACTTATATGACAAACCATGCATAGAAAAATGAAGCAATTAACACCTAAAGGAAGAGTAATAATGAAATATTATTAAACGGGTGGTAATATGACCATATATGATATCATAAATATAAATATGGTTCTTTAATAGGTTTATAAAAATATTTAATCCATTATACAAGAGTTTTTTATACATATTAAGGGACCCAGACCTAACGTAGGGATAATTTCTCAATCTCATTATTATCTGATATTGTTTATACGAAGTATTTACAAGGTTATATTTATCTTACATGTCTGTGTTTCCTAAAAATTTACTCCAAAATATTATTTCTATTCTTCTACAATTATTTAAATTAAATTTTATCCATTTTTTAATTTTTACTAAGTGGTGTGAAAAAATCTTTTGTTTTTTTCTTTACGAAGTACTTTTTGACTTATTTGGAAAAGGTATAAAAATAATGTTCTCTTTTAACTTATAACTCATGAACAAATTTTAATGATTTTATAAAACCTTATTTCCATTAAGATTGCTTTAAAATATTTCAAGGTTATTTTCAAATAAATTATTTTATTTTAAAATTTCATGACATTTTAAGAAAAGAAAACATTTTTGAAGAAGAAAGGATATTTTCCTCACGAATTAATTTCAAATTTTCTATCATAATTATTTTCCATATAAGATGAAATTATTTAATAGGGATATGTTTCATGTATACTATCCCTATTATTACTATGGTCTGATTATGTTTATGATGGAATGATATTTTTTAAATCCATTTATTTTTCAGGGATTATGCTATGATGGAATGATGTTTAAGAAACCCATTTTATTCTATGGGTTATGATATAATTTATGTTCTTGTGGAAAACATATGTATAGTTTTCATGATGCGATGAGAGGGACCTATATCTCCCTCCAATGCATTGGGTAAAGATTTATATCTCATGAGATAGATAGGGCTAGAATGGGAAATGATCCCGGATCAGTAATACTAGGCTGGAATGGGAAGTAAACCCGATTGAGTAATAAAGGGTTGGAACGAGGAGTGGACTCAATCCAGTAATAGACTTTGTCCGCTATGATGGTATTGGAAATGAGCATTGACTAATATAAATGATTTTCTATGTTTATGTGTATGCCACAAATTCCATGCCTTATGTTATGAACTTTGGGGATTTGTTCATCGATTCTTTATGAACTCTTATGATTTATTCCATGACATGATATCATGATATTTGATATGTAGGATAATATTTTCAATTGTTATGTTCTTATGTCTTATGTATTTTTATATGATTTTCATATCCCTTTTTTACCCTTACTGAGCATCTTAGAACACCCTTTCTTATGTATATTTTTTCCAGGTTATGAAGAAAGGTATTAAGTAAGATATGTCAAAAGGAGGTCTAGTTATGAAGGAATAAGCAGGAAACAATGCAGATGTTTTATGAACTAGTTGTTTAGGTTTTCATAGTTTCTAAAGACACTAAACCTATATGGTCTTGGAATGGTTTTGTTATTTTTTTTAATGAGTATTCTTAATTTTTGAATTAATATTTATGTATGTAAATTATGATCCATTATAGATAATCATTTTGATTATTTTGGTGGGTTTTCGATCATCATGAACTAGTTTTGTATTATGAATTATTATTATGCATGTACACTGAATCTAGAACATTAAATTTGTTTATATATATATATATATTATAGTATGTTGTAACCATAATATTGGTTTTATTACCATCCTTGAAGGAAAAATTGAAAAATGAAAATTCATCGTTCACGAAAGTGGTAAATCGGCACCTCACTAATGATGTTTTTATTTTTAGAATAAAAGGAATAGGAGAGATACTTGATGATTTATTTTACATTAACATGCTAAAATTTTAGGATATATAAGACATTTGTTTTATCATGAATTTTTGGACAGAGGGGGTGAGGAGAGTATAAGAAAAGAAAATAAAGAGGAAAGAAAATAAAGTGAAAGTGGATTTTACCTCTTGATTTATTATCCTTGAGGAACACCTTAGGTAAATTGGTTTTTGTATTTTTTTTATACCAAAGGCTCTTAGATGTGGGTGATATGATAAGGAAGAGTATTGGGTAGAAATTTGACAAGTTCCAAGGCTTAAAAGGTGTGAGGATAATAGGTGGATAGAGGTGGTATTTATAGTGGATGAGAGGGGTGGTTTCTCAATTATTTTATTCATTAGTTTACTATTTGGATCAAGACAATTAATAGTGTTAATTCTTGTGACTAAATACAGTAAATAGAGAATGCATGTTTCAGATAATGACCACTTATATCTGTACCAGAACCACGTCCACTTGTAGTACCCAGACTGAGATGTATTTATATGAATAACCAAATAATATCTACCTTAACAAAATTATAGAATGTTCTTATATGATTATCATCAAATTATATCTTAGGTTTATGTTCCATAATATATATTTTCTAAATATAGTTTCGAATGTTTCTACAAAACCTTATCTAATAACAACTATAAAGACCCTGACCCTAGTAACCTAGAGTCAGTGACTTACTTTATTACATTAGTACTATGAAAAAGTGATCGCATCCTGAAAGACTGAATAGTTTAGTAGCTTTGTAAAACCAGATACAAACATAATTGTTATGTTATATCTTTAAAAGGAAAATCAACATAGAAACTCTATTGGGAACACCCATAACTCTTATATTAACCATGTGTGTCATTCATAATATACATCTTTGAATCCTGGGGAAAAATAAAACATAAGCAAGGGTGATATCAGGTGCTTATTAAGGGTATGAAATAGAGAGTAAGCTATCATAAACAATAAGGCAAGGTGAATAACACATGCAATTAAAACATAATCTTGATCATAATATGGTTAGAATAAAAGATGAATAAATAATTTCATATAAATAATCACAGGAGAATTGAACTTAACCATGGATATTCTACTATTAAAATAATCACATGGAATATAAATTACTAGTATCATAATGATGGGATGCATAATTTCATACATTATAAACATACCTTCAAGGCTTCATCCAAGACACCATACATAAGTGGGTAAAACCCAGTCTAGTTTGTCTCATGAGACCTACTGATGCATCAAGGGGATATAGTGGGTCACATTCATCACTTAATAAATCTAATTAATTCCTTATATTAATGAGGTTAAACATAAACAATATATACATATGAAATGTAAATAACATTCCCCGGTCAGTAAACACAATCACTAACCATTCTGAGTAATATGATGAATGGTATCAAAAATAGCACATCATAGTCAAACTGGTCAAAAAACCATTTAATAAAATATGGTAGATTATATCATAAAATATAAATACCAATTGAGAATAATATTTAATAGAGGGTGTTCAAATAGATTAAAATAATCTAATAAAATCATCGAGGAATTCTCGAGAGAAATACCCTTTTTTTGTAAATAAGAGTTCTTTTGAAAAATCATTTGTATTTGTCATAAAATAAGACTATAAAAATGTATATAGAAGAAAATAAACGTGGAGTACAATGAAATTATTTTTTAGGCATAAAATATGTCCAACTAAATTGAAATAATGTAAAAATAGTTTTTAAGAAACTTTAGGAATGATCCACTCCAATGTGGTTTCAGATAAAATATAAAAGAGTATTTAAAATGGAAAAAGGATTAATCATTTACATAAAACCAGAAAGATATGATATAGATTTAATGATAAAAATATTGATTTTATAAAAAATATTGGTGTCTCAAAACAGGTTATGGAGTGTATGTGAAAATTAGTGAGAAATTGGGAAGTACCCTTTCATCGGGTTTGCTTATTGGGAGGAATTAAAAAGAGAACTTTATAAAACATGTTTTACCCCATAAAAGAAAGAATAATTGAGATAGGTAAATATATATGGAACATTCACACAGAATTTAGGATGATTAAATAATAATAATTAATAATTACATTGGGGTAAAGAGTGATAAAGCGTAACCCAAATGAAAAATGGAGGTTTGTGGAGAATCCCTTGCAACTTTGTAATCAATCGAATCGTATTCCCCATAAAAATAATAATCATAAAATTAAACATTTAATAAAATTAAGATAAAGCGATTAATTATATGTTATATCAAAGTTTATTATACATACACCACACACAAATAATAAGTGGTGATTATTCCATATCTTCGAGAAATAAGGGTGAGATGAGAAAACCCTTACCTTATGTCTGAAAGTGTTCTACACTTACACTTAATTTTCTGGATAATAAAGTTAAATTATTTAATTAATTAATTCATAACCTTTTATAAATTTATTTTATTTTATTAATTTTATTTACTTCCTTTTTTATGATTTATAAGATTCATTTATGTTGTTTGGGAGTGTTCGTTTCCTTAGCTTTCATGATTGATTCACTTGTGTAAATGTATGAAAGATCATGTAAAATGAGAATAGTTTTCCAGAATTAAAGTTATATGTTATTAATTAACATAAATAAGATTAAATGGTTATATAATTAATTTTTTTATATGGATTGAGGATGAATCATTAGGTAAGACGTTAGTGATAATCGATTAGATTATTTTGGTGGCTTTTCGATCATCAAGAACTAGTTTTGTATTATGATTTAATATTATGTATTTACACTGGTTCCATAACATTAAATATGTTGTAATATATATATATATATATATATATATTAGTATGGTTTAACAAAAATTATGGTTTTATGGACATCCTTGAAGGAAAAAATAAAAAATAAAAAATTATCATTCATGAAGGCGGTAAATCGACACCTCACTGACAATGTTCCCATTTTTAGAATAAAAGGAAGAGGAGAGAGACTTGATGGTGTATTTTCCATTAACATAATAAAATTATAGTATATATAATATACTGGAGTTATCATGTAGTTTTGGATATAGGAGGTGAGGAGAGTATAAGAAAAGAAAATAAAGAGAAAAGAAAATAAAGAAAGCGAAGGAGGATTTTACCTCTTGATTTCTTCTCCTTTAGGACCTCCATAGGGAAAATGGTTTTGGTCTTTTGTTGAGACCAAAGGATCCTGGATGTGGGAAATAAGATAGGGAAGAGTATTGGGTATAAATTATACAATATATAAGTCTTAGAAGGTGTGATTATAAGATGTGGTTAGGGGTGGTATTTATAGTAGAGGGGAGGAGTGGTTTCTTGGTTATTTTAGTCATTAGTTTACTATTTGGCTCAATAAAAAAATAGTGTTGATTCTTGTGACTAAATATATTAAATAGAGAAATTGAGTTTTATATAATGTTCACTTACATCATCCATGACTCAATCATGACCCAAAAAGTCATTTATTTACTTATAATGTTAAATACTGTAAATTACTGCATTTCACTATTCATAAAAAATCAACTATTTTAGAAAAAATACCAAAAAATCACCCTAACCATTTTTCAACATTTAAAATTAAAAAATGAACTCCATTTTATAAAAAAAATTATAAATATGATAAATTTAATTTTTAATTAAAGGCATCATTTATTCAAAAAATATATATTTAAAAAATATAACTGATTTAATAACACTCTAAAAAATTAATTAAGGTATTATAAAATTATATTATAATCATAAGAAAACAAAATATTAATTTAGAATTATATTTTTTGAAAAAAATTCCTTTTAAATAATTATATTAATTATAAAATTGTAAATAAATATTTATGTTTTACAAATATAATATTACTTAATTTAAAATTTTTAAACCATTCAATTGCTTATATTATGATATAATTATATCATGTTTTTATTTATATGATGAATAAATTTTATTAATACATTCATAGGTAAGGCTAATATTCTATTAGTCATATTATTATTCCTAATGGTCACATTATTTCTTCCAACGGTCACATTACTATTCATCAAAAATGAAAGTTATTAGAAAAATTCCGAAAAATTAACCATTTTTTATATTAAGATTTCAAAGATAATATTTATTTTGTCAAATATAATTTATAAAAGTGTCAAAATTTAGTTTTAAAACACACACTCCATTAAAAGGCGGTAAAATTTCATTTTATAAAAATATAACTTTTATGTTTAAAATTGATTTTATTCTTATCTTAAGCCTATCGAACTTATTGAATGAATTTAAAAAAAATGAATATATGACATATGAATTTCATTAATGTCTTTTAATAATAGTGATTAATTTAATTTATTAATATAAAATGTCATTATGGGAATAAAAATGGTTTCTTATAAAAATGCATCCTATAAGTTTAATTGGTTTTCATTTCTAATTAATTGGTAACTAATGAATTAATTTTATAAACACATGTAATCATAATTTACATAATATCATCCATCCCCACCATTCCCAACATCTAAAAGATAAATTAAATAATAATATTTAATCGTTTGTAAAGCTTTTAAGAAAAGGAAGAAGTTAAATTTAAAATGATTCATACCATAAAATCTTGGGATGATACACCATAAAAAACCACAAAAGACCCCAAAACCCCTGAAAACCCAAAAAAAATAGAAAACCCCCAAAAAACCCATAAAAACCCTAAAAAATCCTAAAAACACAAAAAAAAAATCATAAAAAGCCTAAAACCCCCTTAAAACCCCTAAAACACACTAAAACCCCTAAAAACCCAAAAAAAACCCTAAAAACCCACAAACCCCCCCCCCTAAAATACTATAAAAACCCTGAAAACTCTATGATTTCTAAAAATACCTAAAACCCTAAAACCTTTATAAACCCTCAAAAAACCTCAAAACACCTAAAAACCATAAAAATACCTTGAAACCTAAAAAACCCTAAAAATCATAAGAACCCTGAAACCCCATAAAACCCCTAAAAACCCTAAGAAAACCCAAAAAACCTTTAAAAACCCAAAAACCCTAAAAACCCAAGTGAAACTATAAAAATCCTAAAAACCCTAAAAACCCTTAAAAACCATAGAAAACAAAAAAACACTAGAAATACTAAAAAACCCTAAAAACATAAAACCTCATAAAGACCCTTAAAACACTAAAAACCTTAAAATCCCAAAAAATACTAAAAACCCAAAAACACTTAAAAGAACCTAAAAACCTTATAAAACCCTCAAATGACCCAAAAACCCCATAAACACCCTGAAAACCCTAAAATTAATAAAAACCTAAAAACCAAAAAAAACCCTAAAACACTAAAAATCCTAAAAACCCCTAAAAACCCTTAAACCCTAAACTCTCTAAAACCCCAAAACCCTAAAATAATACATAAAACCACTAAATACCCTAAAAACCCAAAAACCCAAAAACTCCCATAAAATCCATGAAATACCATAAAACACATGAACTACCAAAAAACCATAAAAATCCATAAAAACCATAAAAATTCTAAAACTTCAAAATGTCCTAAAAATCCCTAAAACTTTAGGAACCTAAAAAAACATAAAAACCTTTAAAAACCACAAAAACCCTTAAAACCCATAAAATCCTAAAATCACTAAAAACCCCTAAAAACATTGAAAACAATAAAAAACCCTAAAAAACAAAAAATAGCCCTAAAAACCCTAAAAAACTATAACCCCTAAAAATCCATGAAAAAACTAATAAAAATATCAAAACCCCAAAACTCTAAAATATCCTAAAAACCTTAAAAGTACATAAACCCTCTAAATATCTTAAAAAATCCCTAAACCCCAAAAAAACTATGAAAACCCCTAAAACCCTAAAAATCCTAAAAATAATGAAATGCCTAAAAAACCTAAAAATCCATAAAATTCCCTAAAAACCATAAAACCCCTAAAAATATTAAAATAACCCTAAAACCCAAAAAAAGGTAAAAACCCATAAAACCCTTAAAACTCTCAAAAACCCAAAAACCCCTAAAAACACTAAAACTCCCATAAAACCATGAATCCCTTAAAACCCTTAAAAACCCAAAAAACCTTAATAACCCAAAAACCTTAAAACTCATAAAAAACCCATAAACCCGTAAAAAACATAAAGAAAACCTAAAAACACACAAAATCCCAAAAAACCCATAAAACCCATTACAAACTCTAAAAACCCCTAAAACCACTGAAAATCCAAAAAAACCCTAAAACCTAAAAAAATCCAAAAGTACCCTAAAAACCCTAAAACACATAAAAACCAAAAAATCCAAAAAACCCTAAAATCCCCTAAAACTCTATACCCCCTTAAAGGCCCTAAAACCCTTGAAAGCCCCTAAAAACACTAAAACCCCTAAAAAATCCAAAAAGACCATAAAAAACCCTAACGCCCTGAAAACTATAAAAAACATTAAAACCCACTAAAACCCTAAAAGCGAATAAAATACTATAAAACCCTAAAGTGCATTAAAAACCCTAAAAACCCTATAAGAAAATACAACCTAAAAGGAACATAAAAACCATAAAAACCCCTAAAGAGACATAAAAATACTATAATCCTTAAAGGATCCTAAAACAAAAATAAAGGACTGTAAAATCCCTAAAAACCCTAAACGACACTAGAAATCATAAAAAACCCAAAACAACCCCAAAAATACAAAAACCCCTAAGACACCCTAAAAAAATATAAAATCCCTATAACCTTGTAAAAACTATAAAATACCCTATAAACCCCTTAAAACCTTAAACGACCCTTTAAACACTAAAAGACCCTAAAAACAAAAAACCCTCAAAACTCCTAAACACCCTAAAAGACCAAAAAAATCCATTAAAAGACCCAAAAAGCAGTAAGAAAACCCCTAAAACCCTAAAAGAACTTTAAAATAATAAAACCTCAAAAACCCTCAAAACCCCATAAAAATCCTAAATAGCCTAAAAAACTAAAAACCCTAAAATCCGTTAAAAACCCTTAAAATCATAAAATCCTATAAAAACCATAAAAACCCTAAAAACCCTAAAAACCCAAAAAAACCCTAAAACCCAAAAAAACTGAAAAAATCCTAAAAATCATAAAACCCCCCAAAATCCTAAATAAACATAAAACCCCTAAAACCCTCTAAATTCTCCCCAATAAACATTGAAAACCCCATAAAGGGACCTAAATCTATAAAGGATCCTATAACCCCTAAAAGGCCATACAATAGTAAAAAACCCTAAAACCCCTAAAAACCCCTAAAACCCTAACAATCTAAAGAATCCTAAATAAACTAAAAACATTAAATGAACCTAAATATTATACAAACTATAAAAACCCTAAAATACCATACAAACACCAAATACCTTAAAAACCCGAAGAAACATTAAAAACCCTCAACCCTTAAAATCCCAAAAACCCTAAAAAACCCAAAAAAATTACAAAAACCCTAGAAAAACCCAAAAAAATTGTAATTCTCTAAAACCCCTTAAAATACCTTAAAACCCCTAAAACACTAAAAAAATTTAAAATTTTTAAACCCCCCCAAACCCCAAAACCCCTAAAAACCCTAAAAAATCTAAAAACCCACAAAATAGAAAAAACCTAAAAACTCCGAAAAACCCTTAAAACCCTAAAAAATCTAAAAAAATAAATAAATAAATACCCTAAAAACATTTAAAAAACTGAAAAATAATAAAATAATAAAAACCCCAAACACTAGAAAATATTAAAACCCCTAAGACCCCTAAAAACTCCTAAAAATTAGAAAAAAAAACCCCAAAATACCCTAAAATAACCTAAAACAATAAAACCCCTAAGACCACTAAAAATACCCCAAACCCATAAAAAACCTAAGACCTTTAAAACCATATGTTTTCAATGAAATCCATTATCACCCAAAAATTGATTATAGTGGGTTTAATGGTGTGAAATCAATGATGTTAAGTACAACATCTTCAAACGGTCTCCAAAAAAATTGGTTGTGGAGCCGAAAATGCCCAAAAAATCTCATATCCCTGAAGACTGATGGACCTACTTTCCAAAGGTATGAATTATTTTGGGAACTTGTCCAATGATGCATAAGAAATCACATTGGTCTAGAGGATGAGAATTCAGACTCATCACGCCCTTTTATACAGAACTATTACCTATTCCGGAACTCTCTTATATATTTTAGACATGTTCATGAATCCTTTGTTCATTCCCAAGTGTGTATAATATGGATCAACCTAAACTAACAATACATTATGAATAAGCATGGGTTCAAAATCACCTGTATGTATCTTAGGCCCTCCATTGATAGGGATATATGCATGTATCTGAGGTCCTCCATTAATGGTTCCTTTTATAGAAGAATTAGAGATTCTTTAGTCATTTATTAGGATGACACTAGTTTTAATCCATGGGGTGAGGAGATACAGAGTTTTCTGTCATATAAGGAGATGTAAGTTGTGTTGATGTCATGATTGAACCCATTTTATGGGATTTCTACATATCCTCATGAGAGTAATGAGAACCCACATAGTTCGATGTCACTTAACAGGACGCGTCACTTTTTTAGGTCATGTGACAAGGACTAAACCATGCAGTTTAACATAATGTAGCTAGGACGTCTAGTAAAAAGGTTTCTAGTCAATGTTTGGTGTGGTATATATGCCAAGGTATCTCTTGGGACATAGAATAGATGTGGTCTCCCAAGTGGATATGACCCTACTGGTAATGTTTCTTGGGGAACATTAGGGTGAATTTGGGTGTCGGGTTTGGACCATAGGGATGCTTCTTATGTATCCCAATTAGTTGGGAATCAAATCCCACATAGTTTGGAAGGTTTGGGGATAACACCATTAGAGGAGGCCCACTTGAGGGGAAATGATTGGGGATTACACTCAGGGGATTCTCGGATGTTTTCCTTCCTCAAGAATATGGCCCTTTGAAGGTGTTGGCTTGGGGATTGGACAATATAAGAGGCCAATTTGGTTTGATATTATTGAATATTATGCCGTATAGGATGGCCATTGATAGTTTACTTGGGGAATACACTGTATAGGAGGACCGTTTGGTTGGATATGATTGGGGATTATGTTGTGCATGAGGCCTAATTATGGTTTTGTTATGGATTAAACCTTATAGAAGGCACATTTGGTTGGATATGATTGGGTCTTATATCATATAAACGTTTTATGGTTTGGTAGGGGATTACACCATATAGGAGGCCCATTTGGTTCAATATTATTGGGGATTATAGCATATAAGAGGCCCATTTATGGTTTGTTTGGGGCTTACACCATATAAGAAGCCCATTTGGTTGGATATTTTTGGGTATTATACCTTATAGGAGGTCCATTAATGGTTTAGATGGGGCTTACATTATAAAGGAGGCTCATTTGGTTGGATATGATTATGGATCATACTGCATTGAAGGTCCATTTGGTTTTAGGATCATGTAGATGTTATGATCGCTACTCACCTCTAAGTCCATGTGAGTCATGCTCGGTATGAGAAACAAGAGGAATCAGTGTACCTCAAGATCACATGATCCTATATGTCCACTAATGGACAAGGTGTTTAAGCCCAAAGGTAGAGGAAGAGGGCTTTGTGTGTGCCCATCTCCTCTCATATTTTGGAAACTGAGATAGTCACATTTGATGATCTATCCATCTACACCTTGGGATGAGGTGAAGAAAAGTAAGAGTGTCACCTCTCATAATAAATACTAGGGGATTATTCCAGGAGGGATGCCCTAAAATTGGTTCCATGGGGGAGAATCTCATTCCCTGTCAAATGGAAAGGTAAGCATGATCCTCACCATACCTGCATGGAACTGAGAGGTTCATGTGAAAAACTTCAAGGTCAAAACCCTTGTTACCATGTGACTTATGTTGACTTGAAAACATTTTGATCCCCCCCATTAAGGAGGTTACACATGTGACTCCTCTTTCCTTGGGTTTGTAGACTAAAAAGGACACACTGATGTGCCTGATGATCTGATCATACATGTCAAGCAGCTTTGGAAGAGGCATTGGCCTAATATCATTATACTAGTCAGCAGAGGGGTCAATATGGGGGTAGATAAGATGAAGAAATGGAATTATGGGATTTAGATCGTATAACACCCTAGGAGGCCCCATTCCATGTAGCATGTTCTTGTGTGGGGTGGTGTTCCCTCCATATAGCATTTTGTTGTGTGGGTGAGGGTACCTTCCACAAAGCATGGTGCTATGTAGACCTAGGACTTTCCCGCGTAGTGCGCTATTATATGGGGATAGGTTCTATTCATGTAGCATTTTGCTATGTGGGGCCATGTTTCTCCTACGTAGCACTTTGCTTTGTTGGACTATCTCTTTGGGAAGCAGTTTATGGTACATTTTGATCATAAGAGCCTGAAATATATTTTTACCCATAGGAACATGAATTTGAGATAGATATTCTAGGTAGAGTGTCTTCATACTTTTGATTTTGATATTTTGTATACCCCTGGGAAAGGGAATGTGGTTACCGATGCATTGAGCAGAAATTTACTGACACAAGTTGTGAAGGAATCAATTGAGTAGTGGTCTCTGATGAGTTTTTTTGCTAATATGATCTTGGAAGTGGAAGAGGTTAGTGGACATGTGTTTATGGATTCGATGAAAGATTACTTGTCATTTGATGAGTGAGTTCATCTCATGTAGGTGAAAGACACTGAGTGTCAATGCTTGGGTAAAATCCTTTATGGTGGGGAGACCTTGGATGAGTAGTCTCCATATCCCAGTAGAGATTTTTGATTCCGTATTAGGTTAGTTGTTTTTTTCCCTTGAGTTAAGAGTTTTTGGATAGTGGACATTGTTCTTGTTGGTCTGTGCACCCTAGGGATACCAAGATGTATAGTGACTTGAAGTGTCGATATTGGCGATAATGGACGATATAGTCAATTGTATATTTTGTATTGTGGTGTATTACTTATTAGAGGATTAAAGTGGACCACCAGAGACATGTGGGGTTGTTGCAACCCTTACCCATTCTGGTATGGAAGTGAGATGATATTTCCATGTATTTTGTCATTGGTTTATCATAGACTCCTAGTGGGAAGGATGCGATTTGGGTGATCATTGATTGACTCATTAAATCAAAACATTTCCTACCTATCAAGGAGATTATGAAAGTAGAACATATTGGGGACTTATATGTCCAAGAGAATGTGAGACTTAATGAGGTTCCCTCTGCAATTGTATCTGACAAGGATCCGAAGTTCACATCTAGGTTCTAGAAAGGTTTGTAGGAGGTGATGGGCTCCCAGATTATATTGAGAATGACTTATCATCCACAAATGTATGGAAAAATAGAGGGGGATTTCCAGGTTCTAGAGTATATTCCATGGTCTTGTGTTCTTGGTTTCAGTGGATCTTGGGAAAATCATTTTTCTCTGGTTGAATTTTCCTATAACAATATTTATCCAACTTTGATAAAGACAGCACCCTATGAGGCTTTGTATGGGAGGCCATGTAGATATCCCTTGTACTGGGAAGATTTGGGAGAGTAGTCCTTGGTTGGGTTGAGTGTTGTTCAAGAGATGATGATGATGGTGCAGTTGATCTGGAGGAGATTAACCATGACAAAGAGTCATCAGAAATCTTACACGGACCATCATCATCATCCATTGGAGCTTGAGGTTGGTGATCAGGTCTTTCTCATAGTTTCACCTTGTCGGGGACATCGTTGGGTTATTAAGAAGGGTAAGTTGGAACTAAGTTTTGTGGGACCCTTTGAGATCATGTTTCCCAGTTGAAGAGGTATATACTGGATCCTTCCCATGTGATTAGATGGGAGGATGTTGATCTTGAACCTGATAACACTTTGGTTGAGTATCCAGTTTAAATTATGGATCACCAAGATAAGGTATTGCATAGTAAAACTACCCCCTAGTCTGAGTACTATGGAAGTGCATATGGTATATTCATGAGAATTGGGATCAGGAGTCATTGATGTGGAAAAAATGACCTTCTATTTTTTTTGATCTAGGATCTTGAGGGCTTTTGGGGGGAAGAAATCATTTATAGTGTAGAGATTGTAATACCTTTTTACCTTTCTGTCAGGTATGTTTTAACCTTTGTTTTTTGTTTCCTTTTTCATTGGTTATATAAATCTGAAAAGGAATTGGGAGGATACCTATAATGCTGAAGTCAGAGATTTTTTGGAATTTTTGCGCTTAGACTTGCAGTTTTTGCTACTCATTGGTTACTTACATACTATGTAATTTGAGTACATGTCATGTAATGGAATTCAGGTAGAATCCATAAACTAGATACATAATGTGAAAGGTTTACACACTGTGTGATAGGTTCACATCATGTAATGGGAAAATCCGGTTTTTAATAAAAAGGTGATAGGTTTTTCAAAGTATACAGGAGTCGAGGATTACACGACATTTAATGAGATTGCAAACCATGTAAATCTCGTGAGGGGAAGTTTTAAGTAGACATCTTGGATGAATTATTATTTCATTTGACCTATAGTCTCTCTCTCTCTCTCTCTTGATATAGAGCTTACCTTAGGCGATTTTGGGTGACTCCTTTCCTTCCAAATCGCTTCATTCGGCGATTGATCCCCATGGAGTTGGATTTCTTTTCTTCGAATAAGAGTTCCTTTTGGTTTTTCTTTAGTTTTGGTTATGTTTTTGGTTTTGGATATAGTTGTGTTTAGATTTCTGATCCGATTTTTTTTTCTACTGATCCCTTTTAGTTTCTTAGTGTTCCTTGTCTTTTGAAGTCCATTCTCTTGGTTTCCAGTCACCGTTATCGAAAGACTCTAGATTTCTACCGTGTTGAGGTAGGTGTTTCTATACATTGGGTTAATTTATATAATTTAATATTGTTCTTGATAAATTCCTTTGGTTTGTTCATTGATTGTAAGTGATAACTTGTTTCAAATGATTTCTTGGAAATAAAAATGTTTTCAAAAAGGGGATTTGCTTTAAAAATGGATTTGCTTTATATGGAAATTTGTTTTCAAACTCTAAAATGGATTGACATAGATTTTAAAACATTTTATAAAATTGTGATCATGGTTTTGAAAATGTATTTGGAAAAATGCACATACATTGAGTGTGTTGGGAAAGAGACACTGGTGGAATTAGTGTGTGTTTTTCCACTATAAGGTAACTTTTGTGATATCAAATGGTAGGAATAAATATCTATTGGATCCAATGTAAGCTTATTTAGGATCGTGAGTGTCTAGTACGCTTTCTCCCATAGGCTAGATCCCAATACGAGGTGATTTTTCATTTATCATTTATCATTTATGGTTATTTATTATATGATTGTTTTTATCATAGATTGTTGCTCATAGTTTTTTATATGATTTTGTATCACATATCTTCACATGATAGGTTATTTCATGGATATGTGTACCTCTTAATGCATAGATATGATTTCCTATTTTATCACATCTACTTGTTATATTTTTGGTTTGAGAATATGAAAGGATTTTATGAAAACCAAAGGAAAAAAGGGGAAATTATTTATAAATGGTTTGGATTTATAAAAATTATTTGTAAAACTATTTTGTTTTAAAAGCTAAAATTTTTGAATTAATGATATTAGACCTTGTATAGAAACTGTGGTGGTATTCTACTGGGCTTTAGCTCACACCCTATCTATGCCTTTGGGTATTTTTATATATTTTATTGTAGGATTTAGGTAAAGGGAAGATCATCTTATAGCATGTTGGCTTATCTTGTTGTTTCTGATTTTGGTTTGGGTTGGTATGGAGGTGATTTTTGGTCATGTGGGGATTGATATACTTCATGGTTTAGCCTGTTTTGGGTTGGATTGTATGTATTTGTGGTATCTCACTTTGTTTTCACTCTGTACTCTGGTTGTATGTCTTGTTTTCTTATATTCAAGACTGGTTTTTGTTATCCTGTTTTACCTATATCATGTGATGGGATGGTTTGGGTGGCTTGTCTAGTTGACTCGGGTTGGTTCGTGACATTCCTTCCACCGTTCGATAGCTCAACAGAAGTACTATTCATCAACCATGATGGTAGAAACAATGGCTGACCATTCTGCTAGCCTTCTTCATAGTATCACTTCAAGCTGACAGTTACACCAGCTCATTCATGTGTGGTTGTAGATCGCTTCATTCAGCAATAGTAGTTTTGATCAACTTCCTTCAATAGTTTAATAAGATGGTATCATCGATCTTTTCTTCATCATAGTTTCATTCTACACCGTGGGATGGTAGTTCATACTCCTTCAACAATAGCTACTCCTATACAATGATAGATCATGTTGCAACAGTAGATCACAATGATCAACTGTTCCAATGATTCAATGATAGTATTGTTCACCACACCGTTAGATGATAGCTTACTCAATAACAACTTTTTAGCAGTATCAACACCATGTTTCCGCTAGGTATTCTTCAAATCTACCACTAGTTCATATATTTTTATAAAATATAATTCTTATTATTTTAAGTATGATAATTGAAATAAATGTTTTTTTAAATATTTTATTATTATATTTTTTCTAAAAATATAATTACATGTTGTGTAAAAATTATTTTGAGTATATATAGTGTTTGTTTTACACACATGCAGTGAATTACATACATGCAGTTATAATTTTTTTTTAAGTTTTTAATATTTCAATAATTTGTAATTTAAATTCATATATTTTAAATGAATAAATGTATTACTGGTCATATTGAAAGTTTTATATTATGATTTCATGAAGAAATAAAGAGCATGAAAGTTCTTTGATATTTAGTGCGGTTTTTCCTTATATAGGTAATGGAAAATTATATTTTTTTTATGTGCTAATAAGTGACATGTAGTGATTTGATCACTTGATTCTCCAAGAAGATATTTGAGTTAAAGAAGCTGGATTAATTTGTTAGAGATGCAATCAAGGGATAAAACAACTATATATAGATTATTCGATATTATTCTTGGACAACATTCATGTGATATACTTTATTACTGTTCATTCAATCAAGAAGTTCTATGACTCTGGTTTCCTTTCCAAGATCACGAAGTGACTTATATTGTACCATCCTCTACTGCTATTATGATCAAGATCATTAATCTTCATCATACTCATCATTAGATCTTTCTGACAGGTTTTCTTATTATTTTTTTTCTTCATATTATTATTTTCTTTATCTTTTTGCAATATTTCCATATCTGGTTCATGATTTTCCCAATAAAAAGCGATTCTTGTTTGTTTGGGTTATTACACCACCTAAAAGAAAGTTTTGGGTTGTGACTCCTGATCAAAATTCTGGTCATAGACTAGGTTAAAGACTCGTGTAAAAGGTCTAGGTTATACCTCTGGGTATTTGTAATAGGCAAAGTTTGTAACAGGTTCTCACACATTTAAAAGTAAGTTTCTTAGTTGGTACCAATCTTCTTAAAGAGTAGAGAAGGTTGAGGAGTGTATTAGGATCTTGGTTCTCCAAAACATTATAAAATCTCCATGTTCATTTTGTTTATTTCCACTGTATTTCACTTCTTGAACAAAACACTCGCAGAAGTTTATTTAATTAATACAACTCTGATTGATTTTTTCTTTAATTTTTTTGAAACAACTATTCACCCATATAGTCTTTATTGTCATCACTTACAATCCAATAATTAGTATCATAGGTTTTTAATAGCTCTATTGCTCTAATATTTAACATCTTTGTTTTTTATAACACTTCTGGATATAGTTCTACTATTTATTTTTAACTATGTGCTAACCCAGTCATCATATACCTAATAGTCTAAGGAATAAAATTTTAGTTTTGTAACATATCGGGTGTCAATTTAATGATGGATATATTCCATAAAACCCATATTCTTCGATGGAAGTGACTATGGATACTAAAAATATGGGAAGAAATCCTACTTGAAACAGTTGAGTATGGATCGTTGGACTATCATGGAGAATCCATAAAAGCTACCCAAAGTTGATCTAGAGAAACTTGTATGTAATAACATGGTAAAATATTTTTTGAATTTCAAAGTTAAAAATTATTTGTAATGTGCTATAAGTAAAAGTGTATATATCCATATTTCATCTTGTAAGATAGCCCACAATATATGGAGAACACTCCAAGTGACTCACTATGGGACTAAAAAGATCAAGAGAACCAAGCTGGGAAAACTTAGAGAAAAATACAAGGACTTCAAGATAGGAGGTGAAGAGTCAGTAAACCAAATGTTCCATCTATTTACAAGTATCACAAATGGTATTAGTGATCTTAGTGAAGTAATGGACAACACAACTCAAGTTGAAATATTATTGAGAACTCTTCCAAAAATATGGCATGAAAAGAAGGTGTCCATCAATGAGAGTAACAATTTTATATAGTATACTTTAGATTAACTAATAGACTCTTTGTTGTAGTATGAGTTAGATTTGAAAAAAATTGTTGATAAGGAGTCTATAAATAGAAAATGTATAACTTTTAAGTCTAATGTTAATGAAATATCTAATACTTCTAAATATTAGTTCTAGGAAAGTGAAAAATAGATGGATCATTTTAGCAAGAATTTTTTCAAGTTCATGAAAAATAAAGGTGATAAGATAAAGTTCAAAATAATGTTAAAAAATTATTACAAGAAAGGAAATTCTAATAATAGTAATGATGTTTCAGAATTAACTTTTTATGAGAACATGAAGAAATGTCACATTAGGATATACTTCCCCAAACTCAAAAATCAAAAGAAATAAAAATCAAAAAAGGGGGGGAATCAAGATTTGTCTGGAGGTTGGAACTGCTTAGACAATTCTGACTCAAGCAGTGATTCTGGAAGTGAACAAGAGATAGGGAACCTTAATCTGATGAATATATAGTGTCAGTTATTTGATTCAATTTTCACTCAATTAATTACTCCTTCTAATGTAGATCATAATTCTTTATCTCAAAATGATAATGAAATTGATTCTGATTCATGATCTGATTCTGATTCTGTTCATTATAAAGTTAAACAACTGTGTAAAGAAAATGAAGAATTAAAAAAATAATGGAGTTAGAATATTTTAAAAGTATACTGATATAAAAAATAAAAATAATAAATTGGTTAAATAAAATTAAAAAATGAAAAGGGATTATGATAATTTTACTACTTTTTTTTCCTAGAATGAAGAATCTAAAAGGAATTGTGATTCTGATATGTCAAAACTAAAAGATAAAAATGATAGACTTAAAAACTTTGTATCAGTAAATGATAATGATCAATAAAGAATATTTAATTTATTTCTAGATGATTTAACTAAATTTGAAAATTAATATAAGAACCTTAAGCAAGAAAATAATAAATCAAGAAACACATCTTCTAGATCTAATGTGAAATTTTATATAGATTTAGAGACTATTCAAAAAAAATATGAATTTGAAAAATGAAGTTGTCAATATTAAAGAGGTCTTATCTAAATTTTTTCAAGGTAAATAATAATATGATAAAATGATGTCATTTATGAAACTAAACACCAATAATAAAGGTTTTGGTTATAACAGTTTATCACCAAGGTTAAATAAGACTAATTTTTTAAAAAGTTCAAAAGGAAGTATTTTCGGTGTAATATGTTTTAAATATAGAATTAAAGGGCATTATGCTAATGATTATTCACTAAGATTTACAAAATCATTTGGTCATACTATAAATTTCATTTCTATAGATTTATTTTCTAAAAAACCCACTGATAAATGCTTTCAATCAATTTGGGTTCTAAAATTTTCTACTACTAATCTATTTGGACTCGAGTTAGCATGGGTATCGAAGTAATCTATTTGATTGTTCAATTTCAAGAAATCTTCCTTAGAAGTCTCAAAGATTCATATTATTTATACAATGAATACTCCAGGCACATGAAAAGTGATATTTCTAAATTTCTATCTTTCAATTCATGTGATGGTGGCCTGGTCACATTTGTAAATAACTCTAAAGGTCATAATAAAGGTATTGGTGAAGTTGATTTTTCAAAAAATGTTATTATTTCAAGGTATTGTATGGATATGATTTTAAAAAAATCTAATAGGTATATCACAACTTCATGATGATGGATTGAATTTTATTTTTGAAAATGATAAATGTACAGTTTTGAAAAATAAATCTATTTTATTTTCTGAAAATAGAAAAGAGAATGTTTACACTATTGATTTTTATGATCTAACCAAAAAAAAGTTTAAGTGTTTAAATGTTGTAGAAGAAGATGAAATTCTATGGAATATGAGGCTTGGGCATGAAAACATTAGACTGTTGAAAAAAATATCGAAGCATGAACATGTTTTGCAATTGAAAAAATTATATACATGTAAGTACTTAATGTGTGATTCATGTTTAAAGTGTAAGAAGAAAAAATAAATATTTAAATTTGTAAATGGTTTAATTACTGTAAGAAGTTTATAACTATTACATCTTGACTTGTTTGGACCTATAAAAATTTTTAGTCTTGGTAGTAATTAGTATTTTTTGTAATTTTAGATTATTACAGTAGATTCATTGAGATTTATTTCTTATCTCATAAAAATGTAACTTTAAATAGATATTGGGATTTTTTTAAACTTATTCAAAACTTCAAAAATATATCAATCATCTCTATAATAAGTGATAGAGGTGGTAAATTTTTTAATTTATAATTTGATAAATTTTATGAATAAAATCATTATAAACATTATTTTTCATCCCCTAGGACACCATAACAAAATGGTGTGGTTGAAATAAAGAATAGATCTATATAAGAAATGGATAGATAAATGCTTATGGTATTTAATGTGCCTAGATATTTTTGAGATAAATCTATAAATATAACTTGTCATGTTTTAAATAGATTATCCATTATACCTTTTTAAAATAAAACCCATTATGAATTGTTCAAAGGGTTTAAACTTAAAGTTGGATATTTTTGGGTATTTGGTTGCAAAGTCATTATCTTAAATACAAAAGACAATTTAGAAAAATTTGATTCTGAAAGTGGTGAATGGATATTCTTAGGATATTCAAATACTAGCAAAGAATATAGAGTTTTCGATATGAAAACTTTTTTAGTTGAAGAATTTGTACATGTTAAGTTTAATTAAAATATCAATAACAAGTAGAATTATAATTTAAACAAAGATGGTGATGAATTTAGGGAATTAAATTTTGGTGAAGATAATGACCAAGAAAATGAGAATGAATCAGTTGAGGGGGAGAATATATCTTCTCAAAATTATCCTAATGAATAGAAAACTCTTAAAGATCGTCAAATTGAAAAAGTAATTGGAAATGTAAAATTTGGCGAGAAAGGCTAACTCTATTTTGGATTCAAAATGATTTTGTTAATGGAAAGGTTGATCCAACCTTATTTATAAAGAGATTTTAAATTGATATATCAATTTTATATATTTATGTTGATGATATAATATTTGGTTCAACAAATGATTCACTGTATAGTGATTTTTTTAAGTTGATGATGAGTGAATTTGACATGATCTTAATGGGAGAATTTAAATTTTTTCTTAGTTTAAAAATTAATCAAAGAAAATATAGTATTTTATTAAATCAATCAAATGATAATGAACTTGTAAAAATTTTTAAGATTGATTCAAGTAAGAATATGAAAACACCAATGATTACTAATTCCAAATTGGACTTGGATAAATATGGGAATTCAGTTGATATTAAAATATATTGAGGCATGATAGGCAGTTTACTGTATATCGCTACATATAGACTGAACATAATGTTATCAATATGTTTAGGTGCTAGATTTTAGTCCAACCATAAGGAAAGTCATCTTAAAGATACTAAAAGAGTAATTAGATATATTAATGGAACTATAAGCACTAGTTTATTCTATTCAAATCATAATTATTTTAATTTATTATCTTATTTTGATTTTAGAGGTTATAGGCTTGACCAAAAAATCACAATAGTTATGTGTCATTTTCTAGATAAAATTTTAGTTTCATGGAGTTCTAAGAAACAACTATCAATAGAAAAATCTACATTTGATACTGAATATGTTTTTTTTTTGCTAGTTGTTTTTCTCAAAGTATATGGATTAAACAAACCTTATGTGATTTTAATATTTTCCTTGATAAATTTTCAATTTTTTTAGATAATTCAAGTTCAATTTCAATTTCTAAAACCCTCTAAAACACTCTCGAACAAAACATGTAGATCTTATCTTTCATTTTATGAGGGATCATGTGAATAAAGATGATATTTGTTTAGAATTTGTTCCTACTGAAAAACAATTGAAAGATATATTTATTAAACCTTTAGATTCTGTCAAATTTGAAAAAAAAAGAAGTTTGAACTGGGTATGCTTGAATCTTAATATTTCTATTTTCTATAATTACTTAATTGTTAAAATTTTACTATGTTTTAAATCTCTATTTACTTGAGTACTGTAAATAATTGTTAACTTTTATGAAAAAATTATACTCAGTTATTTCAAAGTAGTGTGTACTATATAAGAGGGAAAATGTTTTAAATATTTAATTTTTTAATGTATCGTTTCATAAATTTCAAAACTTGGGATAATGTTTTTGAAAATTTAATAAATTTTCTATTTTTTAATTTACAAAATGGGGGAGATAGTTAGAGTTTGAACTTGTGTTTTAATAATTTACCAATTGAGTTTTGATAAATTATCACCTCACATTTATTAATTTTAAATTATCTAAATAATAATAACCATTTCTTATTTACATGTTTTAATGTTTAATGATTCTTTATTGTATTAATTTTACATTTTCTATGATATTCATTTCTTTAAACTAATCTTTTTTTAATGTTTTTTTTTCGTTGTGGATTTTGTTAAAAAAATCCAACTATGGCTAGCCACTTGGGCCATCCCTTAAACCACATAGGGGACCATTCGTTGACCCTATGGGAGAGCAACTCACATGGGATTTCCACAATGGTAGGGAAATGTATAATCCTAAGTATAATGTATGCATAACAATCCTGCATGAGAGCATGGGACTAGTAGGCCTGCTAGGTCACAACACGTGTGTGTGTATGTGTAACTGGTGTCGATCCTCCGTAGCCATCTTGAACTGTATGTCGCACAAGTAGTATGATATAGTGGAGGATCTACACAAGAATTTTCCGATGTGGTACTTAGGTGTGTGATACATCATTCATCCATCATTTAAATATATAGATATTTCTTGTGCTGCTCGATATTTGTGATTGGGTTGTCCAATTAGCTTAGCATTCATCTTCAACCCCGAGTACATCGAGGGTTCAGCTGATCTTTAGGATCGTCAAGAATATTCTACCATGTTAGAACTATAATTGTTTTAGGTGATATGTATGATCAATTATGATCATATGTAGCTAAAAAATGTTGGATAATACTTTGTGATGTGTTGCATGAGAGTTTGCAATAGTAGAATAACCTAACGTCCATCAGTAGTAGCACTATGGAGTATCAACTAGGAACGGTGGAATTTCTAGCTTTTATCTGATGGTAGGTCATCGAACGATGGTAGCAATGCATTCCTTCCACTATTCAATAGATTAATGAAAGTATTATTCACTAACCACGATGATAGCAGCAATGGTTGACCGTTCTGCTATCCTATTTCACGGTATCACTTCAAGTCAACGGTTGCATCGACTCATTCATGTGTGGTGGTGGGTCACTTCATTTAGAAATGGTAGTTCTGATCATCTTCCTTAAATAGTTCAATAGTACGGTAGCATCGATCTTTTTTTCACCATAGTTTTATGTGACACTATGGGACGGTAGATCAACCTTCTTCAACGGTAGCTACTCTTACACAATAGTAGATCATGTTTCAATAGTATATCACAACAAGAGACCATTCCTCTACTTAAAAAATAGTACTATTCACAAAATCATGTGATGATAGCTCAGTCAATGGTATCTTTTTAGCGGTAGAAAAATCGTGCTACCACCAGGTATTCTTCAAATTTAATGTTAGTTAAAATATTTTTCTAAAATATAATTCTTATTATTTTAAGTAGGATAATTGAAATAAATATTTTTTTAAATATTTTTTTATTATATTTTTGTTAAAAATATAATTACATGTTGTGTAGAAATTATTTTGAGTATATATAATGTTTATATTACACACATTCAATGAATTACATATATGCAGTTATGATTATCTATTTTTGTGAGTTTTTAGTACTATTATGGATTACTTTATGAGTGAGGTTGTGTTTTATAATGATGATGGAGATCCAGCGGTGTTCATTTGTGAGTGATACCCTCAGATGGGTCAGATTCATGTTTCATCCTTATCTTCCTTGATGGTCAAGATGATGCTAAGTTCATTAGATGTTCAGTAGACAGTGTTTATCATGGTCATAGAAGAGTACCCTAGTGTATTTCCTAAGAAGGTTGTGGCGTTACCCCTCAATGGGAGATCAAGTTTGGGATTGAGAAAAAATTAGGAATTTCTATTATCTTGATGTCTCTATATAGTATGGTTCCTTCTGAGTTGTGAGAGTTGTGAGTATAGCTTGCTGATCTGTTGTAGTAGGGGTTTTCGGTTGAGTGTGTCACCTTGGAGTGCACCAATTTTTCTCATGAAAAATGCTAATGGAAGTTTTCATATGTTTATTGATTATCATCTATTAAATAAGGTGATAGTGAAGAAATTTTATCCTATTCCATGGATTAATGATTTATTTGATCATCTAAAAGGAGGAAGTTGGTTCTTGAAAATCAATCTACGGACAAGATATCATCATATGTGATTGAAGGATGAGGATATTCCAAATAATACTTTATGATGTTGTCATGTGAATTATAAGTTCATTGTGATGTAGATCGATGTGAAAAACTCTCCATACATGTTTATAGTTTTAATGAACATGGTGTTCAAATAGTTCTTGGATCGGTTCATGGTGGCTTTCACTGACGACATCCTTGTGTACTATGTGTCTGAGGAGGAGCATGCAGAGCATTTGTGTACCTTTTAGGGATTTCTTCATCACCAACAGCTATTTGGAAAGTTATCAAAGTGTGAGTTTTGGGATCATGAAGTTCGTATGTTATGGCATGTCATGTCCTATTAAGTAGTATTTATAGATCCTTTGAATATCGAGGCAGTCATTTCTTATGATCCCCCATGACAGTTGCAGATTTGCGTGGACTCCTTGATATTTCAGGATATTATAGGATGTTTGTATCCAATTTATATCAGGTTGTGACACCTCTAATATCCTTGACTAGAAAGGATCAGGAATTCTTGTGGACTAACCAGTGTCAGACAACTTTTGAGTACCTGAAGGAGAAGTTGGTCAGTGCTCTAGTTCTTTGTTTTCCAAAATAATGAGTTCAGTTTGAGGTTTTATATGATACTTTTCATCTTGGGTTGGGTTATGTTTTTATGCAGTGGATATTTTTTATTTCTTACAGGTCTCGATATTTAATTCCCCATGAGTGTAACTATGCCACCCATGATCTCAAGTTAGTGTTGGTTTTATTTTCCTTGAATTTGTGGTGATATTACCTCATCAGTGAGTGTTTGTGGTTTTAATGATCATAAAATCTTGAGGTATATATTCTCTCAGCGTGACTTGAACTTGTGATGGTAATAGTGGATTTAATTCTCGTAATACTACGAATTCAAGATTTCATATACACAAGGAAATGGAAATGTTATGGTTGATGTGCTGAGTAGAAGTCACGTAGTGATGTTGTGTGTGAATTTAGAGATTCCTAAAGAGTGGTAGAAGAGATCTCAGCAATGCATCTTAATATGGGAAAGATTGATGGTATAGGTTTTCTTTTCCAAATGATAGTTCATTCATCTTTGGTGCAGTAGGTGGAGGAGTCCCATCTGGGGGATTCTAAGGTGGAGGTATGGAGAAACTAATTTGTTTTTAATAATTCCCATGATGGTAGGTCTAAGGATGATCAGCACCAGGTGTTTTTTCAAAGAAGGGTTATTGTCCCATTCGTGATGCATGAGGTGATTCTCCATGAGTTCCATAGCCCCCCTAGTGGTATATCCTAATGTGACAAAGATTTATAAATCTTTGAGATGTCGGTTTTGGTGACTTGGGTTATGGCATGAAATTGTAGATTTTGTTTCACGATGTTTAGTCTATCAGAAGGTGAAGGTTGAACACCGTGTTCTTGGTGTTTTACTTAGACTATTAGATGTTCCTCAGTGGAAGTGGGAGGAAATCTCAATTAACTTTTTTATTAGTCTTCCTTGATCTCAATGAGGCTTTCATTATATATGTGTGATAGTGGATCACTTGAAAAAATTAGCCCAATTAATAGAAATTAAGGAGTTGAGCTCAATGGAGGTATTTTTTAGGAAATATCTAGAGGTGGTGGTGAGACTTCACAAAGTTTAGGGGATTATTTTCATAACCTGACCTTCCCCGAGCCATGAACCTAGTCATCTGACCCCATGGGTATTCTTTAATACCTTGGTTTCCTTCCCAACACACCATATGCTAGTACTCAATAGGATCACTTATCAAAGTAATGATTGTTCCCAAGGGCCATCACATGTTATTTCAGTGTGTTTTTTCCTTACTCACACAAACTATGGAAAACTTCCCAGCAGATCATCCATCCCAATCACTTCTCCAGGGCAGGCACACTTAACTGCAAATTTTTAATCATGTAGGATCCTAAAAATAAATGTTCACCTTGTTAATATGGGTATTAAAATTTGGTCTCTTGAGTATCACTTTTTTATGGGTGTTACATTCTCCACCTCTTTAAAGCACAACGCCCTCATTGTGGACCCCAAACCTCAAACCCAGGAAGTGCCTATAAACTTCAGGTTGGGAATTGCCTCTAATACCATTTTTCATGACCCATATTTCCCTAGGCCATGAACCTAGTCATATGACCCCATGGGTCTCATGTAATACCTTAGTTTCCTTCCCAATATACATCATGCTATTATTCACTAGGTTCGCTTATTAGACTAATGATTTTCTCCACAGGCCAAAACATGTTCTTTCAGTTTGTTTTATCCTTACTCGCACACACCATGGGAAACTTCCTAGAAGGTCACCCATCCTAATCACTACTCTAGTCCATGCATGTTTAACTGTGGAGTTCTAATCAGGTAGGCTCCCAAAAAGAATAGTGCACCTTGTTGATATGGTTAGTAAAATTTAGCCTTTAAAGTATCACTTTTTCAAGGGAGTTACAATGATCATCTTTGACCATGATCCTCATTTTACCAATAGGGTGTGGATAGGTCTCCAACAAGATTTTGGCTCTTAGTTATGCCTTATCACTTATTTTCATACACATATAAATTGTTAGATAGAGTGGACTATCAAGAATCTTGGAGACATGTTTTATTCTTGTGTCCTAGGTTTTAGAGGTTCCTGGATGAGGCATCTACCTTTGTTTGAGTTTTCTTACAATAATATTTTTCATTCCACCATCAGTATGGAACCGTTTGAAGATTTATACAACCAACCTCATCATTATACATTGTACTTGACTAGGGTTATAGAGACAACAATTCTTAGCATGGAACTAATTTCGGATAGGACAGAGATGGTTCAAGTAATTTTCAAGATTATTAAGGCAGCATAGGATCATCATAAGTCCTATGTCAATCATAGGATGATACCTCTAGATTTCAACGTTGGAGATCATGTGTTCTTAAAGGTGACTCCTCATCATGGTTAGTGAAGGTTTGGTTGTAGGAGTAATAATTATCTATGTTTTTTTGGACCTTTAGAAATGTTGGCTCATGTTGGAGTCATGGAATATCAGATAGAACTTCCCCTATAAATGAGCCAGATACATTATGTTTTTTACATGTCACGGCTCCATTGTTACCTTCATAAAAACTCCCGCATCATTTATTGGGGTGATATTGATGTTTATGATGACGTAACCTTCAATAAAAAATTTGTGGAGATCCGGGAATGTTAGGAGAAGGTGTTGTGTGGGCATTATATTACCTTAGTTCATGTCTTGTGGAAATATAGTGGCATGGAGGAGAGTACCTAGGAATGTGAGTCATGGATACACACTTAGTTCCCCAAGCTATTTTTTTAGCTATTACCCTATAGAATTTCCTATTTTTTATTATAAACCATTTTAAGGTTGATGAGATGGTCTTCTATTGTTTCCTTATTATAGCCTTGCTCTTGTTTGAGAGGTATCTCTCCCATGAGTGTTTTGGAGCTGGTTGTTGTTGTTGTGTGGTTTTGTTCTTATTTCCTCTGAGTGAGGTGGTTGAGCTCTTGTGATGATGAGATACTTGGGAAGTATCTCATGGGGTGGTTTTTTGGATGGCCCATTTATATTCTTTCTCTCTGGGTTTGATTTTTAATTCTTGATTATGAGAATGGTTTGAGAGGTATCTGATATAAGGGAATGAACCCTAGTATCCCTTCCTTTGTGAGTTTTGGGAATTGGAGGTTCCTAGGGAAGGATTCCAAGGTGTTTATAGAGTGTTTGGGAAAATGGGTTGTGTTGCAACCATTTTAGACAAGGTTACAGCATGGATCCATGGGATGTACCATAAGTTTGGCTTCAATGGTTTGGTGGCCCATGTTTCGGCGTAGGGGATCTCAAGGAGGAGTTTTGAGGCTACTACCAAATTAGGAAATAGTTTCTCCATAGTGGTTAGTCTGTTGTGTATCCTCTCTATTGGTAAAGGGGGTTTTGTAAATGGTGGTAAGCAGCATTGTAGTCTCTCCCCATGAGTTTATAGGATCTGAATTGTTGATCTAGTCATGGATATTGGATGTGGATTTAACCAAGGTGATACAGCGTGGTCTCCTTCAATCGTTCCATAGTCCTCTTTTTCAATGGACTACAGTGTGATTGGGGTGGCTGCATTGTGGTCTCCTAAAAATAAGTTTCCTATAAATACACCTGAGGCCCTAGAACCCACTTTTCTTTCACTTCCCTCTATCTTACCCTAGGTTCCCAATGGTGGTTTTTAAATTTCTTTGAATCCCTTTAGATGGGCATTAATTCCTGGCTTCCCAAGTTTGATCTATGTTGATCCAAGGTGAGTTTTACCACCTTTTTCTAGCATTTTTTCACCATTGATATTTTTCCCTTTTGTTCCTTCTTATCATGTTATGGTGGAT
The DNA here is from genome assembly GCA_963277665.1 of Viscum album. Lineage (NCBI taxonomy): Eukaryota > Viridiplantae > Streptophyta > Magnoliopsida > Santalales > Viscaceae > Viscum > Viscum album. The sequence goes on along the minus strand of OY728147.1, from coordinate 432,867,323 downwards.
GATATCCATAATAGCAATAGAGTTTTATATTTTGTTTTTCAGTGTGTTCATGGTATAAAATCCTTAAGAGATCATAGATTTCTTGTGGAAGAGGTGATCAGAGATCTGTATTGGCGTTTTGTTTCCATTTCAATAATATTGAATGTTTGAGGTAATGGATTTATTTCTTCTCCTATGTATTTATGTGAAATAATAAATTGAACATGTTTTATACCTTTTAATGGAATTAGAATTAACCTAATAAAGATTAAACCATATTAATGAATGAAATTGGTTTATGTTCAGAGATCTCATGTTGTTGCTTTCCACTGTGATAACAATTTTCCTCTTGATTTTATAGATTGTGTATTATCTATACTATGATTTTTTTAACATGTTTTTATGATTGGTTTAGCATGTTAAAATTAATGAAATAAAATAAAGAACATAAATCCAATAATAATTTTTTGGTTGGCTAAATAATTAAAGAAGAGGCATGTTTAATAAATCATGTGTTTCTTATAATTTGATGGTAATAGAATTGATGAAAAATTCATGTTTAATTGAATATGTTATAGCATGTGTTAATGTAATTGATTAAATAACTTGAATATGTAATTCTTGTTAATGTTTAAAATATGAATTTTTATTCTTTAAATCTTTTAAAGTAATAAAATGATATAAAGAGTGTTTAAGTAATTTTGATAGATTATTACAGCTGATTTCTTAGGTTACCTGAATTTAGAACCTATGATAAATGAATCAGTTATTTCAAGATGGAATAAGAACTAGTTTTTTGATAAAGATAAATTCCTTGTGTTTGGGGATGTGAGATCCTGTTTTCTTATGAAGGATGAATTCCTTGTTTTTATGGACTATTTTTCCTATTAATATTTTAGTTGTTTTCTACCTTTATGTGTTTCCCTATATATGAGATTTTCCATGTGATGTGGTATAATCCTAGGATGGATGATGAGATATGGGCGGGGAGGCCCAAGGTTGTGGAAACAATTGATTCCTGTGATGGAAAGATGCATGATGATATATATGATGGTATTTGGGGTGGAAACTGGATGATGGAATGGATTGAAGCTAGGTTTACCCATTGTGATATTTAAAGCTAGGATGCTTGCTTGTTAAATATGTTTAAAGGAACATATGGATGATTTAGTTTTTTATATACTTTCCTTTCCCTACTATATGAGGTGGTTGGATGTGCTTAGTTGTTCATCTCATTTGATGGTAGCTTAGGATATTTTCTTAGAGTACCGGGAATTATGGAATGGTGAAATAATAATAAATGTTAAACCCATGGGGTTGGTTCTTTCTAGAAATAAAGAATTTATGTTAATATTGAGAAATTTTGGACTTGGTTGGATTATACCTGGATGGCATGGACTTCACATTGATGGTTAATGAAATTTAATTTAGAGTAATGTTAGTTAATGGATAATGAATAATTAACGAAGGATAACTACAATAAGAAAATAAGTAATTTGATGTAACTCCTTTAAATGCTTGTGTGCTTGTAGAATATATAGTACTTAGTAGTGGCAGTTGGGTGTCTGAGTGATGATAGCTATAGTTGATCCTAAGACTGGTTATTCCCATAGTGTGGTTGTGATATATATTATATCTTTTATGCTTTATGATTTCATATGCTACCCCACCCATGTTGATAGGGAAACTGATAACCAGTGGACTCTAGGAGGGTGTTTTCCCCAATATCCCAGTGGTGAGGATGGATGGTTGACTCCCCCCTCTGGACCCAATATCTTCTAATGGTAGTATTATATGTTGGTATGTATGGTGGTTAGTTTCTCATATATGTGTGTAGAGGGATGTAATGGCTTGTGGTTATTTCACACATATTTATCTATGCATATAGTATCCAAAGGATTATTATATGTATAACATGTATAAGATGTAATGTCTTGAGGTACCTTACTTGGTGTATGGGTTGTGATGGTTTGAGGTATAATACCTGATGTATGATACACATCATATGGACTATTGTGGATCCCAAAAACTACTTGGTTAATATATGTAGATGTGATATGGGATGATTATATTATGTGATGTAGGAGTTTCACAAAATGACACTTAGCCCTAGTGTCTTCAGGTTGGCTTCTTTTGGAGAGAGATAGATCAAGATGTATGACATTAGATAATAGTGGAAAACTAATAGGGAAATGGTAGAAAGTTTACCATGTTTTTATATTATTAAATGATCTCTTATATTCATTAATTGATGAGGGATATCCATGGTGAGGTTGGGAACTTAGAATACATGTTTAGGAGACAAGTTAGATTCACTTTTTTTCACTCATCTTTAGTATGTTTTCTTTATCTTTTACAGAAGAGACTTTAGGGAGGATCCTACTGAGTATACATGTTATACTCACCCTACGTATATATAAATTGTATTTCAATTCAATAGGATAAGGTTGTAGATTGTGCTAGATATTACTGTCTTGTTGTTTTGTAGGAGCTATTTGGGTTTCTTGGTCATTGTCAAGTTTACATTTTTGGTACTTATAGTTTCCTTTCTAGTTGTTCAGTTTTGTATGAAATTACATGTATACAGATGGGATTATTTTATCTTTATGATTAGGTGTTTATTGGTGTATTTTTATTATCTATCTATTTCACATATTATTTTAAAGAGTAATGCCTTCCATTTGTATGTATGATACACCCTCGGTGTTTGTTGCCAACCCATGGCCTATTGGAGGTGGGACTCATGGGTCACAATCTCCTTACTCTCATTGTTGTTCTAGGAGGGATACCTTTGGGGTGAGGGGGTCATGACTCCCCAATAGGAAGAAACTCAAGTTAACAATAGTAAACCAAAATAACCTCAAAGAACACACTACTAAAATCCACCTCATGGACACAAAGATATCAACTCATCAAGCAAAAATCCTAAAAACAATAATCATCTCGAGATATAATTACACACAAAATCTCAAGGAGATCAATCCTCGTCAACTAAACCTAACCAAAACTCACCAAAACCCATCTAACTTAGCCTCCCAAACAAAACCAATAGCCAACACACTACCACATCACTGGAAGGGAAATATACTTTCCACTCCACTTGGAACCTAGTCAGGAGCCACAAAGGAGGGAAGAACTATTCTTAGAGATGAATGCCCCACTTTCACTTGAGTACTTTCTAGGAGGAACACTTTATATAAAAAACATATACCTAACTTGTACATGTTTCCCAAATCAAGTCAACCGATCCCAACCCACGTAGAGAGTCAAAATCCAAAACAAAAGACAATCAAGGGGAAAAATTCCAAAATCCCAATTCCTTTAAAAACCATCACATTCTTGAAGGAATAAAAGTAAATTTTCCAAAAACACATGACGGTTTAAAAGCACCCAATAATTTAAGTCACTCTATTTAAAATACCAATTCCCTAAGGGAATTCCAAAACATTTTACTCTAATTTGTAAAAAACACTAATTTCATTTATAAAATAAGGAAATCACTCGATCTTATCAAATATAATTCTTTAAAAATGTTTCAAAACATTTATCATTTTATTATCAATAAATTAAAACAATCAACTTTCAAAATCCCCCCATTGGATTTAAAATCTCTTTTAAAAGTTTAATACGAACTAGTTTTAAAACCAAAATGGCACTCAAATTTTACAACAAAGTTAACCGATTTCAAGGAAAAACATTCCCAAAACCTTTCTAGAAAAATGATTTAATTTTACAAAAAAGCGTAAAATATCCTTTGAAAAATAAAAATTATTTCCCATAAAATCCTCTTCTTTCACACCAAACCCAGTTTACACAATAATCACACCAAAAAATGGGGTACACCAGAATTCCAAACAAAATTTTATCTACATGATAAACATATCACATGACCAACCTTGATCCTCTTCCCATTTCTTAAACCATCTAGTAAATCCAAGAGTCAAGGGGTGTAAATAGAAAAAACAATGGGATGTAGAATCATGCCTGACTTGGTCGCATGGTTGATCGCCATGTGATTATCATACAATGGTCCCAAAAGTGTTTTTGGTGTCAAGAACTTGGTTGATTAATGGTTTATCAATCCCTTCACACCAACTATATGACTTGATTCCCTTTTCTTTCTCTATCCTAAAACATCAAAAAAATCCTCCATGGAAACCCACCTAATTCTAAAGAGGATCAAAATCACCAATATCAATAATAAAAATGAAATCCTGAATTCAAAATTTAAAACCCACTTCCCATGGAAACTCAAGGATTGGCATAGTCAAGAGCTATCTAGAATCTCCCTACACATACCTCCTGAGTTCCAATGATGAATTCAAAATTGATTCTACTGTAAGAAACCCAAACAACATAAGTAATACTCATAAAACCTAGGTTCCCACCACATAACCTAGCTATGATACAATTTGTAATGAACCATATTAGGATGCCTTCTGAACTGACACCTGAACTATCCCACCAGTGGCTTAAAGGGTGTTATTGATCCCCATGGGCTGGTGAAAAGTGTCATGGAATTAGATACATTCAATGCAAATTATTTCAACCTTGAATTAGAGTTAAATCACAATGAAATTTCTCTCATAAATATCGCATGACCCATCTATAAGTTGTATGTCCATGCCAAAACTTGATAAGTAAGAATAAATAAATAGGCATTTAGTAATTGTAGCAAAAAACTATCAACTCACCCTCCATATGTATTAACCTATATAAAAACCTTCAATAGTTCCTATCCTTGGCCACCATAATAATAATACACCTCCAAACCTAGAAATCAGTAAAAGGGCTATATATCCAAGGTAAATCATTTAAAGGGACACATGTTTAACATTATACAAAAATAAAAGCAAGACCAACAAAATCATTTAATAGGCACACTTTTATGAATCTGATAAATAAAAATAAAACAAAAAAAAACTCAAAATCCATAAGTTAATCAACACTCCAAGAGAGGTAAAGAGATGAAAAAAAATTGAAACAGAAATGACAGATAGGTGTGAGCCTAAAAATACTCAGTGGGCCACCATTCCCCTTACCACATTCCAATATTGTGTTTATAAATCCATTTTCAATCTATTTTGAAATACAATTCAAATATATAGTTTTACACATGATTTATAAAACAAGGATAACAATATACTACTTTTGAATTTTCCAAACAACCATATTTTATTATATAAATTAAAAGTAAGGGTGGTTAATAATTTTTACCAAATCATTTCAAGACATGGAAAAAAGGGGGTTTCAAAACAATTGAAAATAAATCAAACCACCATATATCCCTCATTTCAAAAATTTCCTAAAAACTCTATTTTTATAAAAACCATATAAAAATTCATTTATTAAATATCATTTAATAAATAAACTAACCATTCCTATTTTAAAACACACTTTCCAAATAATTTCAACATTTAATTTGAAATTAAACCAAATCCATAAAATGGCACAAGTTGCAATAGGAACTCACAAATCACAAACATTCCAAAAAGGATAAAAGGAACACAGCTCCAATAAACAATCAATGGTTAGGGAATGCGGTTGAAGAAAAAACAAAATCCACTAAAACGTCATAAAAGGTCTTAATCATCATGGATAACATACTAAGGTTCTAGTAATAAATATTTTCACCAGTGATAAGTAACCTAGATTGGAACTACTGAACCTATCTCATCCCCAATAGTCCAGTTGAACTATATAAAAATAATGTCCCTAAAGCTCCTTCAATACCATGGGAATATGAAATTAACTATCTCACAAGCCCTGTCACCCCTTTGGTTTATCCATATTAGAGTATTTGAGAAACACTCCCTAGTTGACACATAATTTATACTAGGTTTTTCCCTCATACAGGTCACCTAATATATTTCTAGGAATCCCATGACAAGTCAAATAGAGGTGACTACAAATCAACAATCACACGCAATAAGTGTAAATAATTTAAAAGCAACTCACACATCACCTAATATACCCTCACAAGTAATATCCTTCATAATATCCATTTATAATCATTATAATGTGAACAACTAGTTTCAAACATACCCCAGGGAGGTTACAATCCACAAGGCGTAAAATAACCACATAGTCTCAATGAGGGTCTCATAAAATTTGGAAAATTTCTTAAAGTTACAAATGAGATTTTAAAAACATAACTCTTGGGATGCCAAGAAATTTCACCCATTTCTTTAAATCATTTAAAATATCATTTCAAACATATCTTCAAAACCATTACTTTTAGAACATGTTGAAATTCATTTAAAAACACACCCTCTTTATCGAAAAAAAATTGGTAAATCAAAATTTCTACCAAAACCTCCAAGGTTTCAAACATCACCCTTCCATTTAATTCATGACCCAAAAAGGGTCAAACCATTTTAAACCCTTACATTTTGTTCAAAAAAATTCTTGAAATCTTTTTAAAACACTTGAAATTTAAAGTATCACTTGAAATTCCAAGTTAAACCTTTGATAAATCACTTTTAAATCCCAAAGATATTTATAAATTTCAAATACTATTTTCAAAGTCCATTTAGGCAATATCAAAAACACGCAGTGTTCCCATCCACACAAAATCATATTTGGACTAGCCCTTAAAATATTAAAACCTTTCAATTTCAAATAAACCCAAGATAAAATCCAACTTTTCACCTCAGAAATTCAATAACCTTAATTAAAAATATCATTTAATTATTAAAATATAAATTCAAAAAACCAAGCAATTGATGGTTTTAAAATTAAAATCTAGGATATGGGTGAACCTACCTCAAAACAAGCAGAACCAAGCCATGATTATCAAAAATGTGTCTCCTTTGATAGTGGACACCCAAACAAGAAACAATGAACCTTCATGAAGCATAATCACTAAATGAAACAAAGAAATTCGATTTAGTACCTTGACTTAGGTTTCAGCTGAATGGTAATAGCGATAGGGGAAGAGGAAATCATAAGTAAAATGGAAAGAGAAAGGATCATGAAGAAATAATGTTAAAATCATGAAGAACAGAGGTGTCAAGAGGAGGTGTGCAGGTGATAGCGGGGAGCTCTCATAAGATAGAGATTCATCTAGGGAAAGGTTTGTACGATGGATAAGAGAGGATATGGGGTGAGGGAGTTATTCAGAGGGTTTAAAAAATAAAATAAAATAAACAAAAACAAAATAAAAAATAAATCACTGGTCATGGAACATGGTTTACCCACATAGTTTTCCAAATCGTATAGAAATCATGTTGCACCTATTGGGAACCCAAAAAAAATGTTGCACGATTACTTCTGGGAGCTTGAACAGTTCAATGAACCATGTAATGAATATAAAAAACAAAATAGTACCAAGATAGATTCAAATCACACAGTCACTGTATAGTTTTCCAAATCATTCTTGCTAACTGTGTGCTTGTTTTAAACTTTTAAAATTTCAAAATTCGAATTTAAAACTCCCGAAATATCCTGAAAACTAAAAATAATATAAAATAATATCACATAAATAAATAAATAAAACATGGGTGTTACATGAAACTTAGGAATCGTATTTATAATTTTTAACTCATTGAACAAGTTTTTAAACTCTTTTGCTTTATAATATCCATGTTAATATGTTAATATTTTTTTTCTCTACTAATAAGTTTTTCTAATTTAATCACCATCAACATTCTAGGAACTTTTTATATAAATTTTTTTCCTTGAAATCTTTTGGTAACTAATGTAACTCTTTACATTAATATTTTACCAACATAACCTAAACCTTTTGAAATATTAAGTGGAATTCACTTTTTATTTTGACTAGCATAATCTTTTATTTGTTTCACTTGAATGTCTCTAATTCCAAATATACCCCCATTATCCTCTTAGAAACTATATTCTTTTCATAATATCATGCTAAGATATGAAAACTATTTGTGTTTGGTAATAACACTTATTTACTTTAGTGGAAATATTAAACAAATAAACTATTGTGTCCATATCATATACATTATACTACGTGTTTAGAAAAATAATATAAAAATAGTTTTTATTATTTAAAATCTTCCACTGATGGATGGTAGTATCGTATCTCCCATATTTTAAAAAACTTCTAGATAAACACATTTATTTGAAAAAAACTCATTTTATATTTATATTTTTATCAAACATATGTTATAGAGTTTAATGAATCATAAACCATGTGTGTTAAACTCATCGTCTCATATTTTCTATAACAAATCTTTATTAAAAAAACTTCTCTTATCATATAATAGAAATGAGATAGTTATACACATCCTTTATTTATATCCATATAATATTCAAATATTCCTTTATATTCAATTCCATTATTTAGAAACCCTTCGCTTCATCATTTAGACACAAGATACAAGCTCAATCAATTATCACCTTGATTTTTAACTCTTATATAATTATAATTTTTTTAAAGTATACATTAAGTATCATATACCTTTAAAAATAAAATAATTTATTCTATAGCATTAATACTGGATGTGAAATCTATAAAAGTTTGTCAAAATTATTTTTTAAGTATTCAAGAAAGTTTCTATCTTATGGAAAAAATGTACCTACTGATGAAATGACCTTTAGGTTTCAACGTCCTTGATTAGATATTCAAAGAAACATTATAATACTTTCTAAAAAACTTTTATTCTTTCAGTTTGAACTTTTACCCACTTGTACTATCAATAAAGTGTCATACCCTGGATATTTCATGCCAAATTCATCTATCCACAACACTTTAAAAAAATAGGGTAAAAATTTCTTGAACTCATTCACATTGATAGAACATTTCCAATGACATTTATAAAATGAATTCAAAAGTTAGAAAAAGACTTAAAGGTTATATTGAGTCTCACAAAATAATTGACATACTCAAACACATTGATTATATGAGTGTATACTAAAGTTCATATGGTCATCTAAGTGAATGTTTTTATGATTTTCAAAAGTATCTAGTCATACTTGTTAAACAACTTAAATATTTGGTTAATCAGGAAGGAGTTACTCTAAAACATAGAATTTTTTTATTACTCAATAAATATTCTTACATTTATTTAATTATATAAGAAGTTGATCACAAGTTTAAGTTAGATTATGATTATTCCACTTTATCTATAATAGAATCTTCTATTAGATGTGTAACATGTTTTATAATCATTTAATAAGGTGTTTTATTAAATATGCTCCCACTAAAATAATGAACCCTTTTAAATTTTATCATGTTAATTATTGTTCCAAGAACCATATTTCACTAATTTTTTAGTGAACTTCAGTGTTTGTAACACCACTTATCTATTTAGTTAATCCATCATGTCAATCATATATAACTCTTGGATGGTTGAGCAGACAACTCTTTTCCTAATCCATCATATGCGTAAAATCAATATTATTCTTATATGTTGGGTTTTGTAAGAGTCTAATAACAGTTATTAAACATATCAAAAGCAAATAGAAACCTTGTTTAAGGATCTCCCATGTATGATATATGAAATATGAGATAAAACCAAAAATGAAGAACACTGTAAAACTGAGTGTACCATTCACTTAAGATCTACAGTAACCATTGATCTTTAACTTTATATGAATTTGATAAATATCACATTAGTGGAAAACATAATCATCCCACCTCTATGGTGTATCCATAATCCAACTTAATCACATGTCGTATATATAGGACTCCCCATCCTCCATGATGTGCTAGCATCTCATGATGAAAAGAAGGTAATAGAAAGAGAACTTCGGGTCAAGGAGTATCGATCAGATATCCACACCCCACCACTACCATTTAATGGTAGTGTTTGAATAATCCACAAGGAAACCCCTTAGGTTGTAGCATTTACTCATGAATTAATGGTTTAACCAACTCATGTAACTCTTTCATGAATAAACTCCCATACATTGAATATTATTTAACATTATAATAAATGATAGCTTTAAATGATTTTGAATCAATCAAATATTAACACACTTAATATTCATTTACTCATTCAAATTAAAGGCAATGTCATTAATGAAATTTTATTTCATGCATGAATCTCAATATACCATGCACTCAATATAGCCATGCATCATATATAGGCTATGGATTTTTGGCATATCACCTTCAATCTCCCACTTACATTAAAGCATCATAGTCTCTATGAATTTTCACCATATATTGTATCATATACAATAAATTATGAAATCATATCCAAAACTCATTTTGGATATCTACCAAAACACTTTTGGAAAACAATCATCAATTTCACCTTGTATCACAACATAATAAATACCTTGTGAACACCAGTCCAAGACACTTTTTAATTAACTCTAAAACACTTTTAGAGTAAATCTCTAAGTCAAACTCAATCCCCATTCATTCAACCACAAATTGTGACCCCACATGCCTTTACAACATTGAAAAAATATATGAATCTCTATATCCATGTGTGTAAGTAAGGAGTGGTCTCTAATAAAGCATCAATGCTACTTGAGCTATAAAGGGGTCTAACATGATCCCCATCAATCACATGTATCTCTATACCTATGTCCACTAAACTTCATCATATGAAAAAATGCATTCTCATGTTTTCCCTTTTTCCAAAACATTGAGTGAAATGGGACACAAAATATGTCAATCCTATATAGTCAACTCATCTGTTATTAATTCTCAGAGTATAGATTGACCTAATTGATGAATATATCATATGTCGTTCACCCTTTTGGATAATCACATCACATGTCCCTTATATATATAGATATATAATATCTAGGTGCAGCTTCAAACTCCCACGATCTATCTCAATCGAGGGCCCTAATGTCATACTCATCATACGGGAGGATAAATCCCATCTTGGTTAAGCTCCAACTGACAGCATAATCAGCAACATACCCAACCTACCCCCAATTAGCTAATTTCATATGTTGGCTTACATAAGTAGGGTATCAAAGTATAAAGGTTCTCATGCTAGGTATCTTTCCAACCATAGGTATTGGGGACTCAAATATGATCCATGAACCCCTAGTATATCAAATACATATGTATGACACTCCATGTGGTATACTTAGTAGGTCATCCAGTGCACTCAAAGAATCATATTCTTTATCTTGTGCCTCATGAGCATATTTTTTATCTCTATATAAGAATCATACTCACACTAACCTTAACATTTATCCATAACCTATAAAACACCATGTTGAACATCAGTTAAGGATAAACTCAAAGTCATATTTTAAGAGGTTAAATATCATTGTACTTCATGAAATGTATATCTATATATATAAATTTATGTGGAAAACGTTAAAGAATGATAATATGTAGGTTGACTTTAAATTATAATACATTTTAATACTCTTAAATTTTAAGATAATTAACAAACCCAATATAAGAATCAGTTTAACATATCATGCATGATAAAATTCAATATCAGCCTTATATTTTCTACACTTTAAAGGTTTTGATAAAACAATAAATCTTATGTAATCCACATCACATATCTATATGTGACCATCTGATACAACCATACCACAAAATCTTTATTGAGAAACATATATTAAGTAAGATAGTTTAAATAATGGTGAGACTTAGGAATCAAATTCCTAACTATTCAACTTCGTGAACATATGCGAACTTATTAAATTCTCAACATCAAAGTTATGAGTTCAACTTCTATTATCTACTTAGAAAACCTTATAAGTACATCATCATCATCCTTGGAACCCTATTCCATCAAAAAAATTCCCTAAAATAATGTAAATACTTACATTATTATTTTTCAATCCTCCTAAACTCTTTTAGGATAAAGTGAAAATCGCTAAGGTATGGTAACTAATGTACCTCTTTACATTTCTCTTTACCTCAATACCCTAAAATCTTTTAGGATGTCGATTTTAATAATATTTTTATTTTTACTGGTATAATACTTCAAGAAATAGTGTCTTTCATTTTTTATGATAACTAAATGTAACTCTTTACATTTTTCTTTATCATCATATATCCAAAACTCTTTTAAAATATTAAGTGAAAACACTTTAATCTTATATTGGTATAATATTTTATAAAATAGTAATATACACTTCATAAATGGTAACTATACATAACACTTTACATTTTTATTTACTAATACATGTCCTAAACATTTTAGCATATTTAGTGGGAAAACAATTAAAAATTAGATTGGTGTTATCTTTTATCTGTTAGTTTTGAACTTTTTTAAGTCCAAACATACTCCCACTAGCCTCTTAAACACTATATTATTTTTAGAATATCTTGTTAAGATACAAAAACAATTTTGTGTTAGGAAATAAAATTTATTTCCTTTTATTAATAATATTTAATAAAAATTTATTTTCTTCATAACATATATGGTATTCTATGTGTTTGGAATGTCTATCATTTGAGAAGAATATTTATTAAAATATACCACCTATGGGTGGTGGGAACACATTCTCACGTATTTTAACAAATATTTGGATAAAAAAAATTATCCATATTTTATTATCAAAAAAAATTATATAAATTTATAAATCAAAAACTATGTGTACACAATTAATCATCTCATACTTGTTCACAAAAACTCTTTGTTAGCAAAACAACTTATCTTATCATATAATAGAAATGAGATAATGATACACATATTAAAGTCATCTCAGCTTAACACTATCCTTTACATTCAAATTCAACAACTCTTTACTTCCTGAATGTAAACTACAAGATCAATCAATTCTTACTTTGATTTTTAACTCCTTTATATTTACAACACTTTTTAAAATATACATTGTCTATCACATACCTTTCAAAATTTAATAATTGATTTTTATAACATCTATACCTAACATAGACATTACATGGAATTTTCTAAACTCCTTCTACTGTATATCTTGGATAATTTAATCATATTAAATTATTAATATTCCTTCTTGACAACTCTAGGTTTCAATGACCATGATTGGCTTCTTGAAGAAACATTTTCGAAATTTTCAACCAAATTTTTTTCTTCTAGTTTGAACTTTTACCCACTTTTACTATCCATAAAACACCATAATCCAGACATTATATGTGCAGTTCATCTATTTTAAATACTTTGAGAATATCAGGTAAATTTTTCTTGAATTCATTCACTTTTTCATAACATTCCAATAAATGATAATATCATGAATTACCAAACTTGAACAAACCATTTTATTCTCCCCTTAAATCATGTTATAAAATTAAAAAAATCATAAATCATGTGTATTAAAAACATTAATCTTGTTTCATTTAACCAATTATTTTTTACATTCTCTTCTCAAGTTATAAATGAGATAAAATAAACATCTTATGATATGTTTATCCAAGCTTGAAGCATCCAAGTTATCAATGCAGAAACTCCTTTTCTCCATTTCTTGAAAAAAATTAAGCTTTAATTATTTTCATCTTATGACCTTATGTATACTTACAACACTTGTGAATCATATAGTCAATATCATATATCAGTCAAAATAATAGAATTGATTTATATAATAAATAAAGATTTAATGAATTCTTTAGTCATACCCAATAATTTATCATATTCAATCTTATTGAATATCATTTGACATACCCAATCATATTGAGTATATGAGATTAAAATTCCTTTAGTCATTTTTCATATAATGCCTTTGAAACATTAGATAAATCACTATATACTTCTATAAGCATCTATATTCACTTTTTAAACAAATTAAACACCTTTTTACTGAGGAAGGAACTATTCTGACACATAGATTAATTCTTAAGAACTTTTCTTAAAACACCAACCTAGCTTAAGAACTTTTCATAAGTTACCAATTATATGAGTAGATTACATTAATATTATCCTTATCAAGGATTGATAACAAAGTTTATCTTGATGATTATGATGATATTATTTACAATATAATCTTTTATCAGGTGATTATTATGAATTATTAATCATTTAATAAGGACTTTGAGTAAATGGGATCCCATTAAAATGATGAACCCTTTTAAAATTCATCATATTCATTAGTGATCCAAGATCCATATTTCACTACAAAATGAGTTCACTAGGGAATTAATATCAGCACTTAATTATTTGGGTAGGTAATCAACCCAATAATATCAAATATGAGTCTTGGATAGTTGAGTGGAAAACAATTTGTCCAATCCACCATATGGATAAACTCAAATTCATTCCTCTAGTATCCTTCCCAAGGGTTTATCAGCTAAGTACAACCCAAATAAGACATCAAAAATAGATTAAAAAAAGGAAAATATCGGGTCACCATATGAAGGAAGAACCTACCCAAGGATCATCCAGTGCCACACATTACTTTCTTGCCTTAGACAAAATAATTCAAGGGCACCCTATAAAGGAAAAACATACCTAGTTGAATGATCGAGGTATTAAAAAGTGTCTCTTTGGAATGAATATCACACTTAGTGTTTGAAGGAGATTTTAATATCTCCATTATATCTCATTTTTTTCCCTTTTATGTGTGTATGCTTATAGTAATTCAGTTTGGAGTCATATTCTCTCCACCAAACCAATATGTTCAAAAATATATTGATGTGTAACTCTTTATGAAACCCTCAAGTTTTTGTTACTTACCCAAAAAATAGAAGTAAAACACATTCATACATATCCAGATGCACCATATTCATAAGGTACATAAACACTTCATGTAAAGCATAGATTTATCCACATGAGTAAGCTCAAAGAAAAAGATAGCCAACCCCATTCACCAGTTTGGACAACGAATAATCCTCCAGGTAGGTAGGTGGTTTGCACCCAAGTCCATAAACTTGGAGATACTTTACTTAATATATAATCAAATTCATTATAATTCTAAAAACTAATATGCACAAAAAATATTTATCAACTAAATTCAAGTTCACAACTTTAGTCACAAACTGAGGTCAAGGTGGTTGAAAAACTAAATTCATTATGGAGTCAATCTTATCATGTAATGCAAGGCTCTATCCTAGAAGTAGTTTAACATTTTAAACCAAAGAATAAACAATGTTCATATTTCTTAAAAAAATTTCTAAACATGGATATCAAGGAATAATATTTAAATAAATAAGCAATTCAAACATTTAAAAATGAGATAAATATTTATGAACAATTCATAAATAAAATCTAATTATAAAATCTTTTATAATTTTTAGTTTTAACATTATAGAAAATCCATAATTTTTAATATAAACATTTTATATTCATTTCAATATGAAATATTTCATATTTATCATTATATGAAATTTTAATTTTAAATATATGATATTATATGAATTATATACTATTTATAATCCAATTTCTATTATGTAAATAATTTAAATAATATAAAAATTGTATACTTTATATTATTTAAAACAAGATCATATCATTCATAAAAACACTTTTTATGTGGATTAAATAATATCCAAATAAATCCCTTTTAATTTAGACAATTAAAATTTATTAATTATGGAAAATTCATAATTAAATATAAACATTTTATATTTGGATTTATTTTAAAATTTATAACTCTTTATAAATTATTTATTATAATTTCTAGAAAAACACTTTTTTCTATATCATAATAATTTCCATATAATTTGGTAAAAAGTATTTTAAATATTAACTTTTAATATTTGGGAATAAAATGTTTCATAAAATTTAATTAATTATAAATAATTTAAAATTAATTAATTTATAAACCTTTTTTAAATTAAAATATCCCAAAATACCTTTTATAATGATTTATAAACATTTTAAAAACCATTAAAATCATTTAATATGTTAAAGACAATTTTTAACTTTTTTTTTGTTACCATTATTTAGGAACTCATTCCTACGTAAGGGAGTCCTTTATTTACTGTTAAATAGGTACTATACATAAGGGAAAACCAATTTTGGAGCTGATATGTAAAGGTATAACTCCATGACCGTTACATAATACTGCTTCTTAAAGGTAATCTTTCTTCTACCCTTATATAGACGATCTATGTAAGGGTAGATTCTCATGACCCTTATGCTGTGTAAGGGTAAAAAGAATATTTCCCTTACATGAATGCTTCATGTAAGTATAAGGCTCAATTTACCTTTGCGTAGATTTAAGAAAAACTCAGCTACCCTTACATGAGTGTTTAAATATCATGATTACCCCTATGTAACTAACATTACGTAAGGGTAAATTAGTTCTTAAATTTTAAAAACCTTAAGAAAAACCCAATTACCCTTACCTACTAACTTTATCCAATCATTTGTATAAGGGTTCCTATAGATACTACCTTTACACGCACCCTTCACGTAAAGGTAAGCCCCGGGTTTCATTACTTGTGTAAGGGTGATGCCAGGTGACCCTTGCATAGACCGATCTATGTAAGGGTAGGGCGTGATGAACCTTATATAGACCACTATTCATAAGAGTAAATCCTTGGTTTCCCTTATGTATCTCAACTATGCAAGGTAAAGAGGTGGGTTACCTTTTTGGTTCCCAGTTATGTAAGGGTAAAGTCGATTTTCCAAATTTTCATAAAACCTAAAAAATGTTGCTATGTTTTGTGATTCTTCTTTATTTCAATGATATATTTCATAAATATATATCATGGGTTCACTATGATAATACTATTAGGATTTTTAGGAGTCTAATAAAAAATATTAAGTACATTGGGTGCAAATAAAAACCTTGTCTGAGGATCTCCCATGCATGATATATGAAACCTGTGATAAAACCAGAAATGAATAACATTGTAAAAATGAGCATGCCATTCACCGAACAACCAAAAAAACTATTGATCTTCAACTTCATATGAATTTTATAAATATCACATGAGTGGAAAACATAAGAATCCCACCTCTTCAGTGTATCCATGGTCCAACTGAATTGCATTTCATACATGCAGGACTTTCCATCCTCCATGATGTGCTAGCATCTCATGATGAAAAGGAGGTAAGAGAAAGAGAACATTGGGTCAAGGATCATCAGGAAAATATCCACACCCCACCACTACCATCACATAGGGCTATTTATATAATCCATAAGGAAATCCCGTGGGTTATAGCATTTACTCATGCATCGTAACACATGAGTAAATGGTTCGGCCAACTCATGCAACTCTTTCATGAATAAACTCCCATATGTTACATCTTATGTAATAGAAAAATAAATGATATATTTAAATAAGTTTGAATCAATCAAATATTAACACACTTAATATTCATTTTCTCATTCAAATTAAAGGTAATGGATTGCATGAAATCTTATTTCATGCATGCATCTTAATATACCATGTGCTTAATATAGTCATGCATCATATATATATTATAACTTTAGGGAATATCTCATTCATTATCATATCCTATCTCAAGGGTTTCCCATCTGAGAGTAACCCAAATAAAATACCATAAACGAGGAACCTAACTTTTAAGTTCATCTAATTACTTTCTTTTCTTATATAATATAATTTAAGGGAACCCAGCTTTAGCATGAAACTACCCAGTTTGATGATCGGGGTCTTGAAAAGTGCTCACATTAAAAGGAATATAATACTAAGTATTATATTAATGGGATTTAATCTCGCCATCTTATCTCATTTTATTCTCTTTACATGTATGCATACTTATAATGATTGAGTTTTAATTCTTATTCCTTCCACCAAATCAATATGTTTAAACCATATTGATGTGTAACTCTTTACACAACTCATATATTATATTACTAGACTAGATTAAAGTCCAACTATATTTATACATATCCAAATGCATCCCATGTATAAGGTACATGAAACCCATTCTTGTAAAGTCTTAGAATCATATAAAATCAAAAATTCCTATAATAGTAAGCTTGTATCAATAGATAGAAAATCCCCACTTTTCTTGATAAGGCATAATCCTCCTGGAAAGTGAGTAGGTTAGTTCAAATTCCTTCTACCCAAGGTTACTTTACTTAAGAGAGACCACAATTAAATCACAATTCAAACACCTAATATGTATAAATGATAATTAACTTCTTAATTAAAGATCATAACTTAATATAAGACAAATTCAAGGTATAAGAAAACTAAATCAATTATCTTACTTAGCTTGTAACTCTTTATATGCATGTATGACAATTTATAGAATTGGTATAACTCTTCAAACTAAATCATACATCCATTCATAATGTAACAATTATATTCAGGAATAAAATGGGGAAAACTAAATAAATGGAAAATTCATATATTTAAACATGAGATAAACATTTATGAACAATTCATAAATAAATCTATTATAAATAATTTATAATTAAACCACACATTATGAACATTACATAATTAAATAAATATAAACTCATTATATTTATTACCAGTATGAACTCCTTCTTATTATAATTTTAAATGGAATAATAATTATATATATTATATTAAATTAATGATAAAAATTTTATATTTCAATTCTATTATGTAAACAATTTACAGAATCAAAATATCATATATTTAAAACTTTTTAAACCTTGACCATATCAATTATCAAAACTTCTTTTGATATGGTTTAAATAATTTCTCAAATAAGGCCTTTTAATTTTAACAATTCAAATTAAATATTATGAAAAAATCATAATATTAAATGTAAAACCCTTTATATTTTACCATATTTTGTAATTTATAAGCACTTTAGAAATTACTCTTATAATTTATAAGTAATGATATTATAACTAAATTATAAATCATTCCATATAATTTCAAAAGTATTTAATATTAAAATTTAATATTATAGATATTTATTTATTAAATGTTTCATAAGCATTTAATTATTAACTATAAACACTTTATAATTAATTGATTTATAAAAAAAATATAAAATAAATAAATATCTAAAAATACCTCTTTTCGTAATTTATAAAAAAATATAAATTATACAATTCAATACATAATTGAAATTTAGAAAAAAAAAATAAACTTTTATTCATATAGTATGTTATCATATATACTATGTCATAAGTTGTGGCTTATTGTGTTTAAGAAGTATCTATCATGATTTATGATAGATAATACATGGATTTTGATAGACTGTGGTGGCCTACATAACATTAACTCAGTAGCAGTTGGCAATCGTAGCTTACGACATTCATTAATACAATGGCTTGTGTAACATTAACCCTTCAACACCTAGAAATCATATTTTATTATTGGAATCAATATCACATAATAAATATGATGCTCTATTTTATATATGAAACTCGGTGTTATCATCAACCATGACTGCCCATATCGTACACTATGATATGATGAAAAACTAAAGGATCACTTTATATCGCCTACTACGATACCATATATCATATTAGGTGATTATATCATACCTTATGATATTGAATATTATAATACCATCCACAGTTGAAATTCTATATTGTTTTTTTAAAATATCCAATATGATATAAAAATGATATATGATTTATTCAATTTTAAAACACAATTTCATGAATCGTGAATCATAGTGATGCTCTGATACTATATATGGGTTTCTCATGATCAAACAACACTTGTTAAAAATTGATAAAGGTATTAGAAACTACAAATACCAATATCACTATGCTTGAAACCAAAACCATATATAAACATAAAATGAAGAATATTGTGTACCTTACACTGATGATGATCATTACTTCTATTGTCTTGAATCACATGCTTGATCAAGGTCATTGAGAATCATCCTTAAGAACCCTTCCTCTTGGGAGTATCCATGGATTGATTGAATCACCTAGCTATTAGGTGGTATACCTCTTAGGACCATGATATTCTAGTATCTCTTGGAATATAAGGGAGGAGAATAATATAGCTTCACTTGGGAGAATCCATGTAATGAACCAACCATCTACATAGATTTTATCCTATTTATATATTCCTCTAGGACACTTCCAAAGTCTCCATGCATTTACTTTTTCATTATGAAATTTATGAGTAAACGGAAATAGTAAAAACCCTTGTAACCCTTCATCCATCATGAATTTATCATATAAATTTCATTTTGATTCTCCAATGAATTAAAAGTGTTAATGATAGCTAATGTGGAAGATATCTAAATGTTAATATCTTAATGATTGACTTCCATAATCAATCTTAGGGTTCAATAGAAACTTTATAATAAGATTTTGATATTATAACACTTATAATATGCCTTTATGATGTAGTTATGTGGTATAATATGACTAGCCAACACAGAGTCATAATATATCCATAATATGCCATGTTATATCCCCCAATACAAGGAATATGATATGACTTGGATTCATGCAATTATTATATGATCATATCATACAATATGATTTATCCAAAAACATCTCATGTTTCACAATGTATTTAGGGAATATTTCTATCAAGAACACATCCCAAACCTATGTATGAAGCATTAAAATAAAAAAAATAGACCTTATTCTTGGATTAGGTAATATCAAGATAGGTTTTGAGGTAAGAAACATCTTTAACACTAGAAATTCCTATTGTAACTAGTCACTATATATAAATGTATAATTCTTTTGAGTGAAGTTCATTATCGATGAATCCAATCTCCAGAAGTTTTGAAAAAAAATCATCTATAATACTTATCCAATATTAATAAGCTCTAGATATCATAAACTTTATTAGGTATTTAACAATACATAATCACTTCCACATTCTCAATATCAATATATATCCTAAACTTTGACACTACATGGCCTAGGATGCTTACCTCAAAAAATCCAAAGCTTACGCTTTGGGAGATTTGCATAAAATTGGTGTCCTGGTGAATCTCCAATGAAATCTCAATGTGGCTCTTGTGCTTATCTTTATATTTTGAATAGAAAAGTGTATTATCAAAAAAATCATGATGGAGTCCAAAATTTGATGGAAAATATAATTCATGATATCTATAAATAAATTTTATGTTTTCTTAGCCCAAATAACATCATTAAATATTTATAGTTTTTATAAAGATTTCAAAAAAACATTTTTGGAATGCATCATTTTAGAAATTTATATTTGTGGCAGCTTGATCATAGGTGAATTTTTAAAAACTATCTTTTACCTTTCATTTGATCAAAAACTTTATCGATTTATGGAAGTGGATGGTGGTTTTTCATTTTTACCTTATTCAACTTCTTATAGTATATACACACTCCCAACGTGTCATCCACCTTCTTAGAAGATAAAACTAGAGAACCCTTGTGAGTTAGTTGAATAAATTTATTCTCATATGGGTAATATAGTTGGGTTTTCAACTCTCTTGTCCTTTCTAAATTTATGTGATAAAAAAGATATAGAAATAAATCCTACTCCCAGTAAGATATTGATCAAGAACTCCACATTTTATTCTAGATAAATCTTAATAAACCACTAGGAAATTCATACTAGTTTTGGTTTATGACCTTGTAAAGCTTTGGGTGTTCAAATTTTTTCATATCCCTGAGCATAAAGAAATCTAATTGGAAGGTAAGAATTATAACCCACTATAACACGAGTCTCGATTTCCTAGCTTTTAAATCCCATTATCTAATAAAGGTGCATAAATTTTTTATGCCCAAGGTAAAGGAAACCCTCACGTCATATACCATCATGTTAAAGAAAATTAAGTCTCATAAAATCATTATATTTCCCACCACCACCATACATAAAGGACATTGATACATTGGACCATTATTATTAGCTAATGAAGTTAATATCATCATAAGAAAATTAATAAGTTTTATATCAAATCATAGTTAATACATAATGTGATTTGAAATAAAATATTATTATATGCCTATATCAAATAATACACATGTGAGGGTGGGAACCACTAGAATGTAACCTCACACTATCGATGGACCCTCTCCACCTCCTTCTTATGTCATGTTTGTTGGTCAGAGTGAGTAACTCAAGAAGGGGAAGAATTGAGTTTCCTATAAAATTTCTGTTAAAAACAAGTTCAAATAAAATCCCCCAATTTAAAACAAATTATCCTATTCTATCAAAATAGTAGTTTAGTATATTTTTAATCCTTTAAAGGATTTCTCAAAACTTGATTAAGGATCAGTTAAAACAATATGAAAAATTACTTTAACTTTTGAAATCGATTTATTCAAACAAATACTTATATAAAAACTAGTTAAGGATAACTATCAAAGTATCAGATTTGTTTATAGATTAAAACTAAATACAATTTAAATCTTTGAAAAAAATAAAACAAAAATAAATCACACAGTGGAATAAACAAAGGGTTTGGTATCAATTTGAGACCTAATCCCCTCCACTTGGAAATAACCCGTTGTCAAGCAGATTATATAATAATAATATGATCCACAACCTGGATCGGGTATACAAGAAATGACTCAGTTGTCTAGGCTCAATGCCTCTTCCATAGTTATATGTGGGAAATAAAATAACACAGGACTCACAGGGACCTCTTCCACAAATAATGTGGTCATATAGATAAAATAAAGTAAGATAGAATATCTAGCACTAGTGGAAATACGGGTTTTAATTTCGTCGTAATAACGTCGGTTTTTTAAAAACTGACGTGAATAGTATGTGCGGGAATTTTATGGCATCGGTTTTACTGAAAACTGACGCCGAAGACCCGATTTTTGGCGTCAGTTTTATAGAAAACCGACGCCAAAAATCCGGTCGACTCAGTTTTTGGCATTGGTTTTATAAAAAACCGACGCCGAAAAGCATGTCTAAATGAAGTTTCAGCGTCAGTTTTATAGAAAACTGACGCTGAAACTCATAAGAGAATTATTTTGGGCGTCGGTTTTTGAAAAACCGACGCCGAAAATAAAAAAAATAAAAATTTTGCATCGGTTTTTTGGAAAACCGACACCATAAGATATATTTTCGGCGTCGGTTTTCTCTAAAACCGACGCGAAAAGTATTTTAAAATTATTCGGGGACCGAAACCCTCATTTTGTTCAATCGTCGAAATCGAGTTCCGCTGCAGCACTTTGGACTCCTGATGACCTTTGAACCTGATTTTCGATCTTGGACGGCCATTGTTGAAGGTTTTGTGCCGTTTGCACGATTTCGGGTATGCGTTCTTCCTCTTTATCTCTTGTTTCATCTCCCATTCTTTATTTCTTCTTCAAGAACCCTATTTTGTGCGATTTTTATTATTGGTTCGATTTTAGTTGTAGTTTATCATTATTTTTGGTTTGTATTATCATTGTTGGTATAGATTTTATAGTGTTTGTTTTTCTAAGTCATTATACCGGTCACAGTTTGTATTTAACATCTCCATTCGGGTTGAACTTCAAATTTTTTGTTTGTATTATCATTATTTCAATTTAAAATGATGTTTCATTACATTATGAAGTACTATATTTTTAATTCCATTTCCATTTTAATTAATTATTTTTCAAAAAAATAATTTTATTGTGTTATTTATTAATGAACTTAGTGTGGTTTGGTTGTAGTTTGTCTTGTTTTTTTGTATCTATATTTATCATTTAGGTCATGTTGTGTTATCTGGGATTAACATGTGAATATTTTATTTCATCAGTGACTTTGAATTAAATGTGATTGAAGTTATAAAATTACATTACACACATTTTTATTGATATTTTACATTTTAAAACAACCAATTATATTTTTTACTTTAAATAAATAATTGAGATTTATTAATAATTAACTACCCATGTCTATGGCTTGCATTTCACACCAACATTTATTAATTCTTTGTTGGTTTATTTTTTTCTATACATTGTATGAATGTATTGTTTATCTAATGGTGTTTTGTCTTCCAAAATTGTTGACATTATAAGGACTCAAATTAAAGAAACGTAGATTCCTTTGACTACATATCTAGCACATTAAAATTGATATTTAATTAATCATATAATTAAATATGAAAATGATAACAAGAGTAAATTTTTAATTATTATAAGAGCTATTTCAATGGATTTAGTAGAATCTATTATGTATTCTATAGGATGTGCATTCTCTATAATAGTGTAACCACTATATTGATTGTCCGCTACATGGTTGCCTCTATAATAGCTCGATTGGCTATAGCTCGTATCCTTGTTGATCATTCTCTCCCAGGAAAATTTCCTCATCCCGACCCTCCTCCCTAATCCCACCTCTCCACCTATCCATACTCTCCACCTCACCACCTCTCTACCTCTCCCTCCCAATCCCTTTCCGAGCCTCTCCACTACATACCCACCTCCCACTGGGACTCTACCTTCCCCCTACCAACCTTTAACTCAACATTCATGTTTCCGCCTTCATTCCCATTGCCACCTTTATTTCCATAATTGACTTAATTACCATGTTCCCTTCAGATCTACCTCCCAAATTCTCATTCTCATTTTTTCTGGAATGTCCATCCATCCTCTCGAATAACATCATATGCATCACTAAACCCTATAATGGGTCCATCCTCTATCTAGAACTGCTACTATATTCACCATCATATTAATCTCGATACATGTATTGTTAGTACATATGTATAGATCATACCACAAAATCGTCAATAATTTATACATATTTCCATGTACTCCCACATTTCACTTATTGCTTCATTTAAATTAATGTACTCTTCAATATTTTTGACACATGAAACATCGAAATATTGCAACTATGTAAAATGAACTAATAAATTTTAAAAGAATGATATTATAATTAAATTATAATATCAATATAACACACATGTATATAATATGAAAATAAACTGTTTACTCTATTTGTAAACGTGTTTCATATATGATGTCTTTTATCTAATTATCAATAGTTTTTATTGAATATGTTTTTGTTTACAATTTATCTGATACATATTTAAATTTTTATATGTTTTAATGTATTCATCAATTATATTGTGATATCAGGTATTAATGGATCGTAATTGGATTTATTTACGAAGAACCACTAGTGAATATGAAAAAGGAGTTTATAATTTTTTGGAATTTTCTAAACTACATCTTCAAAATATTGATTTGATTTTCTGTCCATGTGTGAAGTGTGTAAATATGAGTAAGTTAAACTCCAGATAAATCAAGGATCACCTCATTTATTATGGTTTTAGCCTTAATTATACACGTTAGATCTTGCATGGTGAAAGAACTGAAAATTCAACATCCAATGTTGATGATGATATTCATAATGAGGCAGAGAGTCATATTGAAGAATTAATTCATGATTTAGGTGTTGAAATCATTGAAAAAACACCAACTGTTGAACTATTGTATGGAGATTCTGAGAAACCATTATTCCCAGGTTGTAGTAAATATACAGTGTTATCAGCAGTTTTGAGATTAGTTAACTTAAAAGAAAAAAATGGGTGGAGTGATAAAAGTTTCTCCAGTTTACTTGAGCTTTTAAAAGAGCTACTTCCAGAAGGCAATGGGCTTCCAGATTCCAATTATGATGTGAAGAAAATATTATGCCCAATGGGATTGGGGTATAAAAAGATACATGCTTGCCCCAATGATTGTGTACTGTATAGGAAAGAAAATGAACATTTATCAAGTTGTCCTACATGTGGGACATCACGCTATAATATGGATGAGAAAGTCAACTCAGATTCATTCTCAGGTGATGTCATGTAACGTTATGAAAAATCAATTTTTTACTTTCCAATGATATCATCCAATATTTTTTGCATACAATTCTAATAATTCAATTCTGATTTATTTTTAGGTACCAGAATCAAAACTCCAGCTAAATCAATTTGGTAACTTCCAATAATTCCTCATTTGAAGCGTCTATTTAAAAATTCAATTGATGAAAAAAAGGTTAAGATGGAATTCAGATGAGCACATCTCTGATGGTAACTTACTCCACCCTACCGATTCACCACAGTGGAAGAGTTTTGATAAAAAAAATCATGATTTTGGAAGTGAAGTTAGAAATCTCAGAATGGAAATGTGTACTGATGGAATGAATCCATATCGGAGCCTCAGTAACCAACATAGTTCATGGCCTATTTTGCTGGTACTTTACAACTTGTCCCCGCATCTATGTATGAATAAAAAATATGTTATGATGAGCTTGATGATTTCTGGACCAAAACAACCGAGAAATGATATTGATGTGTATCTTACACCATTGATTGATGATTTGAAACTGCTATGGGAGGAAGGTGTTAAAATTTTCAATGCATACAAGAAATAGTATTTTCTTTTGCGTGTTATGATAATGTTCACTATAAACGACTTTCCTGCATATGGAAACTTATCTGAATATAGTGTTAAGGGACATAAAGCATGTCCAATTTGTGAAGAACAAACTTTATATTATCAATTTCAAAATGGAAGAAAGACAGTGTACATGGGACATCGAAGATTT
Organism: Viscum album; assembly: GCA_963277665.1. NCBI lineage: Eukaryota > Viridiplantae > Streptophyta > Magnoliopsida > Santalales > Viscaceae > Viscum > Viscum album. The sequence continues at coordinate 432,841,147 of OY728147.1, read as the reverse complement.
TTGCGAATTGATCATCCTTATCGTAGATTGAAAAAATCATTTAATGGTTTACAAGAATACAACCTCCCCCCTCGACCATTGTCAGCTGAAGAATATTATGACAGAGTGAAAGATATTGATTCGACATTTGGAAAGAGAAAAAGTTATGGTTTACAAAAACATATCTGAAAGAAGCAGTCTATTTTTTTCAAACTACCTTATTGGATATTTTTAGAGATAAAACATAACATTGATGTTATGCATGTTGAGAAAAACATATGTGATAGTTTGATTGGAACTTTGTTAGACATAAAAGGAAATACAAAATATGGATTACATGCTAGATTGGACTTGATATTAATGAGAATGCATTTGGAGTTAGCTCCCACTGTGAAAGGAAATAGAACATATTTACCTCTGTCTTTTCACACATTAAGAAAGATTGAAAAGATGAATTTTTGTCAGTGTCTTCATGGTATTAAAGTACCCAGCGATTTTTCTTCAAATGTGAATAATTTTGTGTCATTGAAGGATTGTAAATTAATAGGTATGAAATCACATGATTGCCATGTGTTGATGCAACAAATTCTACCAGTAGCAGTGCGTGGTATATTACCGAAAGCCATTAGAAAGACAATCATCAGGTTATGTAATTTCTTTAAATCCATTTGTAGCAAAGTCATTGATCCAAAATTGTTAGATGTGTTGGAGAATGAAGAAAATCTTATTATTTGTCAACTAGAAATGTATTTCCCACCCACATTTTTTGATATAACGGTTAATCTATTGATTCATTTGGTGCATGAGATAAGAATATGTGGGCCTGTTTATTTAAGATGGATGTATCCTTTTGAAAGATATATGAAAATTTTGAAAGGATATGTTAAAAATCCTTATCGACCAGAGGCCTCTATTGTTCAAAAATATGTATCAGAAGAGGTGATTGAGTTCTGTACTGATTATTTTAATGAGGTGGAGCATATTGGCCTCCCTGTATCTCGACATATGACAATTGATAGAGAAGGTAGAGGGGTTCGAGGCTTAAAGGTAAATTTCATTCCACGTGATGAATTGATGCAAGAACATTTATACATTTTGAACAACATAGATGAGGTTCAACCATATATATCCTCACATATTGCTGAATTAAAGTTACGATATCAGAAAAGAAATGAAAAGTGGTTGATGATTGAGCATAAGAAGAACTTTGTTTCATGGTTTAAAGAGAAAGTCACCCCAGATATATCTGTATCAGAAACATTGAAGTGGTTAGCAGGGGGACCATCTCTTAATGTGATCACTTGGTCTGGTTTTGATATCAATGGATACAAATTTTACACAAAAAACCTGAATGACAAGAGTGCCGTTCAGAATAGTGGTGTGATGGTATTCGCTGAAGCAGTGCATTTTTCGAGTTCCAAAGATAAAAACCCAATTTCTGCATCAATGTCATATTTTGGAGTCATTGAAGACATATGGGAAATTGATTATATTAAATTTTGAGTCACTGTTTTTAAGTGTAATTGGGTTGATAGTAATAGTGGAGTGAAACATGATGAATATGGGTTTAAACTGGTTGATTTGAAAAGATTTAATCACAATGACGAACCATTTATCATGGCGACACATGCAAAACAAGTATTTTATGTCATTGATCCGTCGAATGATCAGTGGTCAGTTGTTTTGGAAGGGAAAAGATACCATTTGGGTGATGAGGATGATTCTGATGATGCTAGTGATTTACATGAGCCTTATTCATCTATTATGAAATTTTCAGATGATTACAATGAATATAAGACAAACATAGTGCATGCAGTACGTACCAATCATGATGAAGGCATGTGGCAAAACACTAAATTAGTCTCCTAATTTTTCTGGTAAATATTTATATTTCGTGTCTATTTTTAAAACTTACAAATGCATGCCTCTATTTTTACATATTTATTTTTGTCTTCCTTATTTCTAATTATTCAGTTTTCTAATGATATGCAGGTACACAAAATTTCATTAAACTTTCTAGTAGCAATGTCAGATATAGATAGAGAGGAGCAATTACCGAGGTATATCTATTTTGACATATTAATAAAGATTTAGTAATATACTTATTTAATGAAATAAAACTGTTAATTTACAAAAAAAAATTGCAGGACTACTGATGCGTCCTCGGCGGAGGAGACTTCTCCAGTTACTACTCAAAAATCAAGTTCTCTAGTTGGTAAACGTGGTATTACACATTTACTAAAACTATCACTTGCTCATGATGATAACAAATTACACATCCGTTTTGATGATAATAATAATGCAGTTTTCCCAAATGCAGTTCAGTTTTTCAGTTATATAGCGATGCAGAGCCGTTGCAGGATTAGTATTTTATATACTGATTGGAAGTCAGTGGACAGGACGGCGAAGCAACAGCTTTGGGAGGCCGTGAAGGTAAAATATCTTTATTTATTTATTTTATCTCATTTTTTTAATATTATATAGTTTAAATGACATATTTAATTTTTTCAATTACAGATGACATTCAATTTTGAGGAAACCAAAGAAATTAGGAAAAGACATCTCTCTTTAGCGGCGGTTCGATGGAGAGATTTTAAAACCAAACTGACAACAAATTATGTTTTTGGAAAGAGAAGGTTTGAAATCCCATGTCTTAAGTATCCATATATAGATGAAGAAACAAGTAAGCAATTTGTTGACAGTCTTCAGGAAGAGAAATTTCAGGTATTGTAATTGTTTTATATTTTAAAATTTATGCTATATTTTCCTTATTACTTAGTAGTTTATTTTTATGTAACAGGCCTCCAGGAGATCTCATCAAAAGATCCAGTTGAAAAACGTATACCCTCATACTTTATCACGTGGAGGGTACTCATATTTGGAGCATAAAATGATTGAATAAAAATTTGAAGCATTAAGAGCTCGATCAAGTAGTGGTTCAGAAGAGGTCCAGTATGGTCCTCCATCTCCTCCCACTCGCCATGAGAAATGGAAACGAGCAAGAAGAAAAAAAAATGAACAATATCTTACAGATGAATCTCATCAAGTGGCTGATAGAATTTTAAGTAAATATTATTTATTTGTTAACAATTTTTCCTTTCTATAATTTATAAACACTAATATAACTTTTTGATTTTTCATTTCAGGATGAACTTTATGAGCAATAGACACATGGATCTTTTATCCCCGAGGGTAGGATGGATATCCTAGCCACTACTTTGGGAAAGGCAGAACACCCCGGCCGTGTTAGAGGATATCAGGCGGGTATTAGTATTCGGAAGGTTTTTGGTAAGAGTAAGCAATCAAGAGACCCAGAAATCGAATCCTTAAAAGAAGAGCTGCAGGATATGAAATGGTCTATGGGTGATCAAATTCAAGTAGCAGTATAAAAGGCTTTATTAGAACACTTGGAAAGAAAGTCACAGTCTGCGCAGCCTTCCGAGGTATATTATTTACTTGTCATCAATTTTTCTTTTTTATAAATTATAAACACTGATATAACTTTTTCATTTTTCAACATTCTCATCCAACTCACCCGGACTACCCTGCCTCATCTGCTTACCCAGCCCCGTCTGGGCAGCCTTCCGAGGTATATTATTTACTTGTCATCAATTTTTCTATTTAATAAATTATTGTCACGACCCGCCCTCGGGGTCCGAGCCGTGACTACCCCAAGCCCGCCTTCCATAGGCCAGGGGCTGGCGACTAGCACCAAGGCGTAAATCCCGGTAAAAAGGGAAGGCATTGCCTTTGAAAAGTAAAAACACACCACAGAGTAAACAAGCGGAAGTAAACACTAAACAAGCAGAGTACGACTGAAAGTGCGGAAAAGTAAATGGGCCAGTATACAAACCCAAACTGAAAGTAAAGTACAACTCGAAAAGGGAAAAACAGCAACTGAAAAGTAAAAGCCGCTACTCCGAGCTGTCCACTGGAAATCCCACCTGAAGGGTGGGTACAGATAGCTCCTCTGCTCCACGGGTCCCACCGTCCGCTCCGTGCACGTCTCACCCAGTGGTCCACCTCCGGGTATCGTCCCGCTCTGCAAGCCTCAGCTAAGGTCAACGTTGTCCGTCGTCTGCAACCAACACAACGTAGTGCGGGCGAAGCCCGTGCAGGGGTGAGTATAAGCTACTCAGTAGGGACCCTGAGACCCCTGAAGGTCTCTCAAATCCACAAAGGATAAACCACGAAGAAAAGTATACTCACGAAGTAACAACCGACACTGCTTAGGTATATGCCCATACATATACCTAAGTCATCAATTAAAATACGCTCCAACCTCCGATCCCAAGTACAACTCAGTCCACGCAGGAAAGTATACGTATTCCACATAGGAAAGCAAAACATAACCCACACAGGATTGCACAACACAATCCACACAGGAAAGCAACAGGATTCAGCTCACACAGGTATACTTCTTCAAGGACGAAAAAGATGATCACTGATCCATCTAAGTCGTCGGACCCACGAAGGATCGATAGGTAACTAACCCCCGCAAAGACCCACACAGGATCGGGCTCACACAGAACCTGTAGGCGCTGGCTCACACAGAACCGCTGAGCGCAAGGACCCACACAGGATCGGGCCCACACAGGACCTGTAGCACTGATCCACGTAGGAACGCTGAGTGCTGAAGTCGTCGTCGTCGAATCCACATAGGATCTCTGTACTGTCGTCGTCGAATCCACACAGGATCTCTGTACTGTCGTCGTCGCAGTCACAGTAGCAGTCGTAGCAGTAGAACAGTCGCAGCCAGCACTAGGGTTCCCGCACACAGCAAGCTCGTACGGAGGGTCCGCTCCACGAGCCGAGAGGCTGATACATCAACTGTCATGAAGACCAGAGTTGATGTATCCAAAAGTTCCGTATCGACAACAGGAACTCAACGCAACAGACGGCGCGTCGATCGGACGCCCGGTCTGAGAGTTATTGGCATTTTCGTCTCCGGGGCCCGGTTGGTTTTTAAGGAAAAACCAACCCGACCGTACTCCACCTGCGTCCAAACCTCGGGCGGAGTATGCCAAAAGATCCGTCTCACTAAGAGGAACACTACGCGACTGACGGAACGTCAATCGGACGTCCGTAGCTCAAGATATGAGCGTTTCCGCTCCGAAGGCCCGGTTGGTTTCGTGAACGAACCAACCCGGCCGAACTCAAAGTTAACCGAAACCTTGAGTGCGATATATCGAAACGACCGTCTCGATCCAAGGATCGCGTTTCCGTAGACGGTTCGTCATTCGGAGGTCCGAGGCTCAAGTTATGAGCCAAAAACCGAATCTGGTTCGAAACGGGGGGGTCCGGGTCCGGGCCGACCCGGCCCGACCCCCCCCTGGGCGGCGCGGTGGCCGGCGGCAGCGCGGCGGCCTGGCGGCGCGGCGGCACGGCGGCGCGGTGGCGCGGCAGCGCGGTGGCGGCGGCGGCGGGCCGCGGCGGCGGCGGCGGGCCGCGGTGGCGGCGGTTGGCGCCGCACGTGGGTGGCACGCGGGGGGCAAGGCCCCCGCTTTGCCGGAGGGCGGCGCGGCAACTGGCCGCGCCGTTTTTTTAACAAGCGCCCCCCCCCCCCCCCACGTGGGGGGCCTGCTGGAGCGGAACCGAGGGGGCAGCCGGCCCCCTCCCTTTAAAAAAAAACCGCCCCCCTCTTTAAGAGGGGGGTTTTTACAAGCTGACCGGGGAATTTATTCCCCGGTTTAACGGCATCCGGCCGGCCAGCTGGCCGGCCGGTTTTCTCCAACGGGACCGGAATTTCCGGTCCCCTCTTCGGCTTCCGATGCCGGCGGCCCGGCCGCCGGTCTCCTCTTCCGCCGCGGCCCGGAACCGGCCGCGGTCTTCTCGTCCCGCCGCGGCCCGGAACCGGCCACGGTTTTCTCGTCCCGCCGCGGCCCGGAACCGGTCGCGGCGTTCGTCATCCGGTGCGGTGCGACGGCACCGCGCCCCTTTCGCCGTGCCATGATTCCTTCCAACACGGCGCGACGGCGTCGCGTTCTTGAAGATTCTGCTCGGCGTAGCGCGACGGCGTTGCGTAATTTATAAGCACGATCATCCGCGTGGTGTGACGGCACCACGCCACTTGCTTTCACCCGCATGAATAAAACAAGAACGATGGAGGGGGGGTTCGGCCGTGTTCGTGCGGTCCGGCCCCCCTCACGTTAAAATAATAACACAACTTAAAATAAATCAAGTCACACGTTAGTCTTGATAAAATCACGATCAAGATTAAAATAAGGAAACCAAAAGAAAACGACAACCCCTACCTCGGGTTTAAGATTCGAAGAATCGTCTACGTCCCGCGGAAGACGGCGTCGCGGAGGTCGGGCGTCGCGGTCGTCATTCGTCAAATCCGTTGACGAAGTGTTATGCCCGAAGAGACACGACCTTGGCGGATCTTCGTTTGCCGACGAAGAAGGTCCGAGGAGGAAGAAGAGGTCCGAAGATACCGGGTCGCCGAGTCGATGATCCTTGACGAAGTGTTGTCGTTCTTCGTTGAGGATGAAGACGTTCTTCGCCGGAGAAGATGAAGAGGATCTCTCAAAAAGACAAACAAAGAACTCCAAATAAAATAAGACTACCTCTTATTTTATTAACAAAACACAAAAGAATTTCAAAGTTTGAAATTCAAAAAGACTTAACTCCCACAATTAATTAAGAGTAACTTAAGCCAATTAATTAGGGGTTAAGTATGTTGAGAGAATTTGAAAAGGTTAGGGGTTCGTGTGGGCCCCACCACACTTAATCCTCCCAAGGGAGGTTAAGTGGGTGTGGGCCCCACTTCCAACCACCTTTGAATAGGTTTTAACAAGTTGTAATAAAATTGTTCTTCACAATTTTATTTAACTCAAACTAAAAACCCCAAAACGTAACTTTCAACCCGCAACAAACGCAACTCCCGAAAAGGTCTCTTTAAGCGAATATCGGCGCTGCGAGTTCATCGGTGCCCTCGGATTTCAATTCCGAGCACCGGATCAAAAGTTAGGAATTCCCGCTCGTTCGTTCACTGAACGTACCCGAGCCAAACTTCGGAAATTAATTCCGGGCACTCCGGGCCTCGGAATCAGGAGCCGTCTGAAACCGCGCTCTTGTAAAATTCTAAAGAAAATTAAGAAAAAATTTCCCTTGAATTTTACGGGTCTTTACATTACTCCCACCTCAGGGCTTTACGTCCCCGTAAAGATACAACAAAAACTAGGGAAACAAATGAGGGTACTGAGCACGCATCTGAGCCTCCCGCTCCCATGTGCTCTCCTGGAGATTCCCGTGCTGCCATCTGATGCGCACAAGAGGAATCGATCGCCCACGCAGGACCCGCTCCTGTCGATCCTCTATCTCCACCGGGACCTCCGTAAAAGTCGCCCCATCGTCAAAGTCAAGCTCCCCATGGTCAATGATGTGCGTCGGGTCGTGCACGTATCTCCTCAGCTGGGATACGTGGAAGACGTCGTGAACCCGGTGCAACTGAGGTGGTAGAGCCAGGCGATAAGCCACCTCGCCAATCCTGCTGAGAATCTGGAAGGGTCCGATGAAGCGCGGAGATAACTTGCCGCCTCGGCCAAATCTCTGAATACCACGTCGAGGTGAGACCCACAAGAAGACGTGGTCGCCATCCTCGAACTCCAGTGGCCTCCGTCTCCTGTCAGCGTATGACTTCTGCCGGCTCTGAGCTGTCCTCATCCGCTCCTGGATGACCTGGACCTTCTCTGTCGTGGCCTGGACCATCTCCGGTCCCACCAGTGCTGACTCCCCAGGGTCTGTCCAGCACAAAGGAGATCTACATGGTCGGCCGTACAACGCCTCGTACGGTGCCATCCCGATGGTGGAGTGGTAGCTGTTGTTGTACGCGAACTCCACCAAAGGTAGGTGGTCCTCCCAGCTACGACCAAAGTCAAGGACACATGCGCGGAGCATGTCCTCGAGAGTCTGAATGGACCTCTCCGTCTGACCATCGGTCTGAGGGTGAAAAGCTGTGCTAAGACGTAGCTGCGTCCCGAACGCCTCCTGTAACCCCTTCCAAAGCCGGGAAGTAAAGCGGGCATCTCGATCGGAAACGATAGATGATGGCACGCCGTGGAGCCGCACAATCTCCTGAACATAGAGACGTCCCAAGCTCTCCACTGAGCCCTGCTCTCTGATGGGTAAGAAGTGTGCCGACTTGGTGAGTCGGTCAACAATCACCCAGATGGAGTCGTGACCTCTGGAAGTGCGTGGAATTCCAGTCACGAAGTCCATAGATATGTCGTCCCACTTCCACTCCGGAACCTCCAAGGGCTGTACCAAGCCTGCTGGTACCTGATGCTCTGCCTTCACCTGCTGACAAGTGAGGCATCGAGAAACGAACTCTGCTACAGCTTTCTTCATGCCCGGCCACCAATGCTGTCGTCTGAGGTCCTGGTACATCTTCGCCACTCCAGGATGTACCGCCAAAGGAGAAGTGTGAAACTCTCTCAGCACTTCCTCTCGCAAAGCGACTGGTACCATGGTACGTCCTCTGAAAAGGATGTCGTGCTCTGCCCCAAGGGAGAAACCATCAGGTGCCTGTCCCGAGGATATCTGTGCACGCCGTGTCTCACAGTCAGCGTCCCCACGCTGTGCCTCCCCGACTCGCTGCAGTAGTGGAGGAGTGACTGTGAGAGACTGAAGAAAGGCTGCTCCATCTCTATCCACGAAGGATATCTGCAAAGAGGCTAGCTGCTCCGTCGCCTCCTCGAGTAGCTGAATGCCCGTCCTCCTGCTGAGGGCATCGGCTACTACGTTCCCCTTCCCAGGAGTATAGACTATCTCAAAGTCATAGTCCTGGAGGAACTCGAGCCATCGTCGCTGTCTCAGGTTCAGGTCCTTCTGCGAGAAGATATACCTGAGACTCTGATGATCGGAAAAGACTGTAAAACGCTCGCCCATCAGATAGTGTCGCCATGTCTTCAGAGCGAAGACCACTGCTGCTAACTCCAGGTCATGGGTAGCGTAGTTCTGCTCATGCGGCCTCAACTGTCGTGATCCATAGGCGATCACTGCCCACTCCTGCATCAGAACACATCCGAGTCCGGTCCCTGATGCATCGCAGTAGACTACGTACCCTACTCCCTCCTCAGGCAACCTCAAGATAGGTGCGCTAGTCAATCTCTGTCTCAGCTCCTGGAAGCTCTGCTGACATCTGTCAGTCCATACGAAGGGTTTCCCTTTCTTCGTCAAAGCTGTGAGTGATGCTGCAACTCTGGAGAAATTCGGCACAAATCTCCGATAGTATCCAGCTAGTCCCAAGAAACTCTGAACCTCAGTCACGCTCCTGGGTGGCTCCCATGCTAACACAGCCTCAATCTTCGCGGGATCCACTGCAACTCCCGCCTCAGAGATAACGTGTCCCAAAAAGTGGACCTCACGTATCTAGAACTGGCACTTCGAGAGCTTACCATAAAGCTGGTGCTCTCGGAGTGTGTCAAGAACAACTCTCAAGTGATAGGCGTGCTCCTCCTCTGTCGTAGAGTAAATCAGAATGTCGTCGATGAAGACCACGACAAACCGATCGAGGTATGGCTGAAAGATCCTGTTCATGAGAGCCATGAACACTGCTGGAGCATTGGTTACACCGAAAGGCATAACCAAGAACTCATAGTGGCCATACCTACATCTGAAGGCCGTCTTCTGCACATCCTCGTCTCTGACTCTGAGCTGATGATAGCCTGACCTGAGGTCTATCTTCGAGAACCACCGTGCTCCTTTGAGCTGATCAAAGAGGTCATCAATCCTCGGTAGCGGATACTTGTTCCTCACTGTCACCTGGTTCAGGCGACGATAGTCAACACAAAGTCGTAAGCTCCCGTCCGCCTTCTTGGCGAACAATATCGGGGAAGCCCACGGTGAAACACTGGGTCGGATGAACCCCTTGCCCTGCAAGTCCTCCAACTGTACCCGTAGCTCTCGAAGCTCGGCGGGGGCCATCCGATATGCTGGAGTGGATATCGGGGCTGTCCCGGGGTACAAGTCAATATAAAAGTCTACCTATCTGCGAGGAGGTAGCCCTGGAACGTCGTCGGGAAAAACGTCCGCAAACTGATCCACCACTGCAGGAAAACCAGGACTCCGCACGTCAACTGCTCCAAGGATAAGGCTAGCCAACTGATGAGTGATGGGCTGTCCTCTCCTCCGCGGAAGTCCATCCTGTGCTGCTAAGGCTCCCTTCTCGCCGGTGAAGGTGAACCTGCTCCCGTCGGTGCGTACACATCGCACCTTGCGCCTAAAACAGTCAATCTGTGCATGGACCGTAGACAGCCAATCCATGCCCAAGATGACATCGTAAGGCCTCGACGCTGCTACAAGAAGATCCCAGCCGAAGCTCTCGCCTCCTAGAGTAAGCTCACACTGCCGGCACCAGTGCGTAATCGTCGAGTCTGCTCCCGTAGGAGTCTCTAGCCGTAAGGATCGAGCCAACGGCTCTGTCGGAATCTCCGATCTCCGAACAAGGGCAGCGGCTATGAAAGAGTGACTCACTCCTGTGTCTATAAGAACTGCAGCAAGGGTGGAATAGACACAGATAGTACCTCGAATCATCTCAGGTGCGCCGTGGTCGTAGGCCTCTGCTGCCTGGAGCTGTGCCTGTCGCTGCCCGCCAGCTCCCTGTGGTCGGGGTGGACCTCCTGGTGGTGGTGGTGGTAGAGCCTCAAAGCGTCGGCCACCACCAGCTGCTCGTCCAGCTCCTCTGCCTCGTCCGCCTCCTCCCTGCGGACCTCCACGGTCGACCCTCTGCCTCTGCCTCGGTGGTCCATCAACTGACTGCTGCTCCTCGGCACGGCGGGTCGGGCAGTCGCGAGCCATGTGGCCCTGCCCGCCGCACGAGTAGCACTGTCTGCCCCTCGGAAGACTGGCTCCGCGCTGTGTGCCCCGCACTGCTGAGCCAGTGCCCTGAGGTCGTCTGCCTGAAGGTCTGGTCTGTCTGGACCCCTGAGTCATCCGTCGACTGCCTGCTGCAGATGACTCTGCCACGTGCCGCCCTGCGGTGGGTCTCTGGGCTGGTGTAGACTCAGCAAGGAAGCTCTCGATCAGAAGAGCCCGCTCCAGTACTCCTGTCTGAGTCGGTATGCTGAGGGAGATCAGCGATGCCCTGATCTCGTGTCTCAAACCCTGCTCGAAGGTCCGGGCCCGGAAGAATGGGTCCCGTACCATGTCGGTCGAGTAGCGCGAGAGATCAGTAAATCTCGCCGAGTACTGAGCGACCGTCATGCTGCCCTGCCGCAGCTGTAGAAGCTCCTGGATGCGCACCGCTCGGAGGGTGGCCGGGACGAACTCAGAGCAGAAGAGGCTCTCGAAGTCCGTCCAGAGCAAGGATGCCTCATCGTGCACCTGGAGCATCAAGCTCCACCATCGTCCTGCTGCTGCGTGTAATAGGCTCGCAGCGAGGATCACCATGAGGTCTGCTGGTGTCCTCACTAGCCTAAACACTCGAACCACTGCCTCCAGCCAGTCCTCTGCTGCCTGGGGATCCGTCTCCCCGCGAAACCTGGGCGGATGCTGGCGCTGAAACTCATGCAGTGCGCTGAGGCGACGTGCATCGTCAGCAGCTGCTGCTGGAAGCATCGGGGGATCGGCGGGTAAAGCTACCGCCGGTGCCACTACTGGAAAAGGGCCCTGTACCGAGGCCTCATCGCTCGGTGGGCTGTCGTCTCGCTCGACTCTCGGAACCCTAGCTGGCTGCCGTCGTGGGGCCATCCTGAAAAGGAAACAGGTGCGCCACGGTTAGAACAGTATACCTGGTGAGCTGATATAAGTAATCACAAAGAAAACTTTGAAACACACACGCAATCAATGTTTTCGTGCATTAAGTCGGAAATCAGAAGTCAGGGTCCTGGTGTACGGATACGTCGGCCGCCGCACCAACACTGGACTCCCTGGACTGATAACCACACTCAATACGCTAAACATTATTGCTTCACAAAGAAAAGATCAGAGTTCGCGGTAGAACCGAACTCCTCTGATACCAATTTGTCACGACCCGCCCTCGGGGTTGTAAAGACCCGCAAATTTCAAGGAAATTTTTTTTTCTTAATTTTCTTTGGAATTTTACAAGAGCGCAGCTTCAGACGGCACCTGATTCCGAGGCCCGGTGTGCCCGGAATCAATTTCCGAAGTTTGGCTCGGGTACGTTCAGTGAACGGACGAGTGGGCTTTTCTATCTTTTGAACCGGTGCCCGGAATCAAATTCTGAGGGCACCGATGAAATCGCAGCGCCGGTATTTGCTTAGAAACGCCTCTTCCGGAGTTGCGTTTGCTCAGACGTGGTTTTTAAATTTTGCGGCTTTAAGTCAGAAATAAAATAAAGTTTGTGCGACAACTTTATTTTATTTCACTTAAGCTGCTTGGAAGCCACTTGAAGTCACTTAAAGACGGCTTGAACTGAGTTGAACTGGATAGGATGCTATCCAGAAATATCCTACCCTCTTGGTAGGATATTTGTGAGGCAGGGCCCGCACGAGCCCCGCCGTTTCTTTCGCTAAGTAACGCACCCGCGAAAACCCGTCAAAGTAACTGAAAAGTCAACCGACGCGTTTTCTTTAATTCTTAACAGACCATTTAATTAGGCGGTTTATTTCATGAATTAAATGGACTGTTTCTTCGTGAATTAATTGGGTCGTTACTTATGCGTTTTACGTTTGTTGGCAAAATAATAAAATAGACAAACTTGTCTATTTTGGAGGATTGTTATCGTTGTGCAATTCCTCTGAGCCTCCACTCTCCCCGCGAAGAACGCGAAGAACGCGAAGAACGCGAAGAACGCGAAGAACGCCGGAACCGGAATTCGACGACGCACACCGAGATCTGCGACGTCGACGAGCTTTACCCGCGACGTTCTTCGGCGACGCTCTTCTTCCACGGCCGATCCTCGTTCGGCAACTAAGGTGAGAATCGGACCTTAATTCTCCCTTTTTAATTTCAATAACAACGGATTTAATTAATTAAATCCGTTTGTTTTTGATCCGGAGATTGGCGACGTGACGCCGGATACCGCGACGACGCGACGATCCCCCTTCTTCCGCGACGACCTCTCGTCCGACGACGACGACAAGTAAGGGTTGATTGGAATATTTTATTTCTTTTCCCGTGTTTATTCTTTTCAAATAAAGAACCCGATCGGAACAATTTTAATCTATTTAAAATTGTTGATTTGGTTAATCCTTTTCCTCCCGATGATTTTATGACTAAACGCGGAGGGTGCGGGTCTAACGAACAAGACCCGGCAACCCTCCGCCGATCTTCCTTTTTGCGGATTTGGCGGGCGACGGCAAAAGCACGACGCAAGGGCCATTCGTGGTTTCCGCAGTGAAGATCGCCCCCCGGGAGGAGCAACGGCGCAGACGGGAAAGGAATCGGGCCACCGGAGCGTCTCCGGCGGCCCGCGGAAGGCGGCGGCGGCGGCAGCCGGTTCCGCGGCCGCGCGGAACCGGGAACGGACGCGGCGGCCCGGCCGCGTCCGCGTGACAGGTGGCCCCCCCCGCGGGGGCCGCGTTTCCCTCAAAGCCGCGGGTTTGACCCGCGGCGGCAGCCCCTTCGGCCGCTCGGCCGAAGCCGAGCCGGCCGGTCCGGTCGGCCGGGCCGCGCCCAGGCCGGACCGGACCCGGCCTAGCCGGGTCGGGCCGGTTCGAGCCGGCCCGGTTCGGGCCGACCCCAGGGGGGGGGTTCGGGCCGGGTCGCCCCGGGCCCAGAACCCCCATTTTCGGGCCCTCTTCGGTCTTTCGCCCATATCTTGGGCCTGGGACCTCCGATTGACGAACCGTCAGCGGCTACGCGATCCTTGGATCAAGACGGTCGTTTCGGTATATTATACTCAAGGTTTCGGAAGACTTTGGGTTCGGTCGGGTTGGTTCGTACACGAAACCAACCGGGCCCTCGGAGCGGAAACGCTCATAACTTGAGCTACGGACGTCCGAACGACGTACCGTCAGCTGTGGTAGTTTCCTCTAAGTGAGACGGAACTTTTGGCATACTCCGCCCGAGGATCGGATACAGGTGGAGTACGGTTGGGTTGGTTTTTCCCTAAAAACCAACCGGGCCCCTGGGACGAAAATGCCAATAACTCTCAGACCGGGCGTCCGATTGACGCGCCGTCTGTTGCGTTGAGATCCTGTTGTCGATACGGAACTTTTGGATACATCAACTTCGGACTACGTGTCAGTTGATGTATCAGCCTCTCGGCTCGTGGAGCGGACCCTCCTAAACGAGCTCGCTTTGTGCGGGAACCCTAGCGCTGGCTGTGACTTCGACGACAGAGCAGAGATCCTTCGTGGACTGCGACGACGACAGAGCAGAGATCCTTCGTGGACTGCGGCGACGACTGTGCAGAGATCCTCAGTGGACTGCGTCGACTACTACACTCAGCGATCCCATGTGGATCAGTGCCTACAGGTTCTGTGTGAGCCCGATCCTACGTGGGTCCTTACTACCGGTTCTGTGTGAGCCACTGCCTACCGGTTCTGTGTGAGCCACTGCCTACAGGTTCTGTGTGAGCCCGATCCTACGTGGGTCTTTTGCGGGGGTTAGTACCTATCGATCCTTCGTGGGTCCGACGACTTAGATGGATCAGTGATCATCTTTGACGTCATCTGAAAAAGTATACCTGGTTGAGCTGAATCTTATGTTACTCTCCTTTGTGGATTGTGTTGAACTATCCTACGTGGATTTACTGTTTACTCTCCTTGTGGATTTGAGTCTTGCTTTCCTTTGTGGATTGAGTTGTTCTTGAGCTCGTGAGCAGAGCTGGAATTGGGGACTTAGGTATATGTATGGGCATATACCTAAGTCGAGTCAGATGTTACTTCGTGATTGCATCTTTCCTTTGTGCTATATCCTTTGTGGATTTCGGGAGACCTTCGGGGGTCTCGGGGTCCTTACTGAGTAGCTTGTACTCACCCCTGCACGGGCTATGCCCGCACCATGTTGTGTTGGTTGCAGACGATGGACAACGCTGATCACGGTTGGGGCGTGGAGCAGGACGGTACCTGGAGGTGGACCACTGGGCGGGACGTGCTCGGAGCGGACGTGGGACCTGAGGAGCCTGGAGGCTATCTGTACCCACCCTTCAGGTGGGATTGCCAGTGGACGACACGAGGCCGCCGTCTTTTCTTCAGTTGCTGTACTTTACTTTTCAGTTGTACTTTACAGTTGGGCTTGTATTTCCGGCCCCTTTTCTTTTCTGCACTTTACTTTCCGCTTGCTGACTCTGTGTGGTTGTTACTTATAAAGGCAATGCCTTCCCTGTTTACTGGGATTTTACGCCTTGGTGCTAGTCGCCAGCCCCTGGCCTATGGAAGTCGGGCTTGGGGTAGTCACGGCACGGGCCCCGAGGACGGGTCGTGACAAATTGGTATCAGAGGTGGTCGGTTCTACCGCAGACTCTGATCGTCCTTTCTTTCTATGTGAAGCAATAGTGTTTAGTGTATTGAGTGTGGTTATCAGTTCAGGGAGCCCAGTGTTGGTGCGGCGGCCGACGTATCCGTACACCAGGACCCTGACTCCTGATTTCCGACTTAATGCATGAAAACATTGATTGCGTGTGTGTTTCAAGTTTTCTTTGTGATTACTTGTGTCAGCTCACCGGGTATACTGATCTGCTTTATGAAAGTCTCAAGTTTTCCTTGCGATTACTTGTGCCAGCTCACCAGGTATACTGTTCTGACTGTGGTGCTCTTGTTCTCCTTTTCAGGATGGCCCCGCGACGACTGCCAGCTAGGGTTCCGAGTGTAGGGCGCGACGGCAGCCCACCGAGCGACGAGGCCTCGGTGCAGGGCCCTTTGCCAGCTGTGGCACCGGTGGTAGCTTTACCCGCCGAGCCACCGATGCTACCAGTACCAGACGCTGACGATGCACGTCGCCTCAGGGCACTGCATGAGTTTCAGAGCCAGCGACCGCCCAGGTTTCGCGGTGAGGCGGACCCCCAGGCCGCCGAGGACTGGCTAGAGGCGGTGGTACGGATCTTTCGGCTAGTGAGGACACCAGCGGATCTCATGGTGATTCTCGCAGCGAGCCTCCTGCAGGCGGCGGCAGGACGATGGTGGAGCCTGATGCTCCAGGTTCACGATGAGGCATCCCTGCTCTGGGCGGACTTCGAGAGCCTCTTCCGCTCTGAGTTCGTCCCGGCCACCCTCCGAGCGGTGCGCATCCAGGAGCTTCTCCAGCTGCGCCAGGGCAGCATGACGGTCGCTCAGTACGCGGCGAGGTTCACGGACCTATCTCGCTACTCGACCGACATGGTACGGGACCCCTTCTTCCGGGCCCGGACCTTCGAGCAGGGCTTGCGACAGGAGATTCGGGCGTCGCTGATCTCCCTCAGCATTCCGACTCAGGCGGGAGTGCTGGAGCGAGCCCTCCTGATCGAGAGCTTCCTGGCAGAGCCTTCTTCAGCGGCGAGACCTAGCGCAGGGCGGCAGGTAGCTGAGTCTTCGGCAGCAGGTAGCCGACGGATGACTCACGGGTCCAGGCAGACCAGACCCCCACGCAGACGGCCTCAGGACACCGGCTCAGCAGTGCGGGGCACACAGCGGAGTGCCAGCCTTCCGAAAGGCAGGTTGTGCTACTCTTGCGGCGGGCAGGGTCACATGGCTCGTGATTGCCCGACTCGCCGATCAGAGGAGCAGCAGACGGTGGAGGGGCCACCCAGGCAGAGGCAGAGGGTCGACCGTGGCGGTCCGCAGGGAGGAGGCGGACGAGGCAGAGGAGCTGGCCGAGTAGCGGGTGGTGGGTGACGCTTCCAGGCTCTACCCCCACCACCACCAGGAGGGCCACCTCGACCACATGGAGCTGGCGGGCAGGGACAGGCCCAGCTCCAGGCAGTGGAGGCCTACGACCCCGACATGCCAGAGATGATTCGAGGTACGATCTGTGTCTATTCCACCCTTGCTGCAGTACTTATAGACACAGGAGCGAGTCACTCTTTCATAGCCTCTGCCCTTGTTCGGAGCTCGGAGATTCCGACTGAGCCGTTGGCTCGATCCTTACGGCTAGAGACTCCTACGGGAGCAGACTCGACGATTACGCACTGGTGCCGGCAGTGTGAGCTTACTCTAGGAGGCGAGAGCTTCGGCTGGGATCTCCTTGTAGCGGCGTCGAGGCCTTACGACGTCATCTTGGGCATGGATTGGCTATCCACGGTTCATGCCCAGATCGACTGTTTTAGGCGCAAGGTGCGATGTGTTCGTACCGACGGGAGCAGGTTTACCTTCACCGGCGAGAAGGGACCCTTTGCAGCACAGGATGGACTTCCGCGGAGGAGAGTGCAGCCTATCTCTCATCAGTTGGCTAGCCTCATCCTAGGAGCAGTGGACGTGCGGAGTCCGGCTTTTCCTGCAGTGGTGGACCAGTACATGGACGTCTTTCCCGACGACGTTCCAGGGCTACCTCCTCGTAGAGAGGTAGACTTTTACATCGACTTGTACCCCGGGACAGCCCCGATATCTACTCCAGCATATCGGATGGCCCCCGCTGAGCTTCGAGAGCTGCGGGTACAGTTGGAAGACTTGCAGAGCAAGGGGTTTATCCGACCCAGTGTTTCACCCTGGGCTTCCCCGATTTTTGTTCGCCAAGAAGGCGGACGGGAGCTTGCGACTGTGTGTCGACTATCGTCGCCTGAACCAGGTGACAGTGAGGAACAAGTATCCGCTGCCACGGATTGATGACCTCTTAGATCAGCTCAAGGGAGCGCGGTGGTTCTCGAAGATAGACCTCCGGTCAGGCTATCATCAGCTCAGAGTTCGAGACGAGGACGTACAGAAGACGGCCTTCAGGTGTCGGTATGGCCATTATGAGTTCTTGGTTATGCCGTTCGGCGTAACCAATGCTCCAGCAGTGTTCATGAGCCTCATGAACAGGATCTTCCAGCCATACCTCGACCGATTTGTCGTGGTCTTCATTGACGACATTTTGGTATACTCGACGACTGAGGAGGAACATGCCTACCACCTGCGAGTTGTGCTAGACACACTCCGAGAGCACCAGCTTTATGGCAAGCTCTCAAAATGCCAGTTCTGGTTACGTGAGGTCCATTTCTTGGGGCACGTCATTTCTGAGGCGGGAGTTGCAGTGGATCCTGCGAAGATCGAGGCAGTGCTAGCTTGGGAGCCACCCAGGAGCGTGACAGAGGTGCGGAGCTTCTTGGGCCTAGCGGGATACTATCGAAGATTCGTGCCAGACTTCTCCAGAGTTGCGGCACCACTCTCAGCCTTGACGAAGAAGGGGAAACCCTTTGTGTGGTCAGACAGATGTCAGCAGAGCTTCCAGGAGCTGAGACAGAGATTGACCAGCGCACCTATCTTGAGGTTGCCTGAGGAGGGAGTTGGATACGTAGTTTACTGCGACACATCAGGGACTGGACTCGGGTGCGTCCTGATGCAGGAGCGGGCCGTGATCGCCTACGGATCACGTCAGTTGAGGCCGCATGAGCAGAACTACGCCACTCATGACCTGGAGTTAGCAGCAGTGGTCTTCGCTCTGAAGACTTGGCGGCACTATCTGATGGGCGAGCGCTTCACTGTCTTTTCTGACCACCAGAGTCTCAGGTATATCTTCTCTCAGAAGGACCTGAACCTGAGACAGCGGAGATGGCTTGAGTTCCTCCAGGACTATGACTTTGAGATAGTCTATACTCCTGGGAAGGGGAACGTGGTAGCCGATGCCCTCAGCAGGAGGACGGGCAATCAGCTGCTTGAGGAGGCGACGGAGCAGCTAGCCTCCTTGCAGATATCCTTCATGGATAGAGACGGAGCAGCCTTTCTTCAGTCTCTCACAGTCTCTCCTCCACTTCTACAGCGGGTCAGAGAGGCTCAGCGTGGGGACGCTGACTGTGAGACCCAGCGTGCACTGATATCCTCAGGTCAGGCGCCTGATGGTTTCTCCCTTGGAGCAGAGCACGACATCCTTTTCAGAGGGCGTACCTTCGTACCAGTTGCTTTACGAGAGGAGGTGCTGAGAGAGTTTCACACTTCTCCCTTGGCGGTACATCCCGGAGTGGCGAAGATGTACCAGGATCTCAGACGACAGCACTGGTGGCCGGGCATGAAGAAAGATGTGGCAGAGTTCGTTTCACGATGCCTCACCTTCCAGCAGGTGAAGGCAGAGCATCAGGTACCAGCAGGTTTGGTACAGCCCTTGGAGGTCCCGGAGTGGAAGTGGGATAGCATATCTATGGACTTCGTGACTGGACTTCCACGTACTTCCAGAGGTCACGACTCCATTTGGGTGATTGTCGACCGACTCACCAAGTCGGCACACTTCTTACCCATCAGAGAGCAGGGCTCAGTGGAGAGCTTGGGACGTCTTTACGTCCAGGAGATCGTACGGCTTCACGGTGTGCCATCATCTATCGTCTCCGATCGAGATGCTCGTTTCACTTCCCGGCTCTGGAAGGGGTTGCAGGAGGCGTTCGGGACGCGGCTCCATCTGAGCACAGCCTTCCACCCTCAGACGGATGGTCAGACGGAGAGGACCATACAGACACTCGAGGACATGCTCCGTGCATGTGTTCTCGACTTTGGTCGCAGCTGGGAGGACCACCTACCCTTGGTGGAGTTCGCGTACAACAACAGCTACCACTCCACCATCGGGATGGCACCATACGAGGCGTTGTACGGCAGACCCTGCAGATCACCGTTGTGCTGGACAGACCCTGGGGAGTCAGCACTCGTGGGACCAGAGATGGTCCGAGCCACGGCAGAGAAGGTCCAGATCATCCAGGAGAGGATGAGGACAGCTCAGAGCCGGCAGAAGTCATATGCTGACAGGAGGCGGAGGCCACTAGAGTTCGAGGATGGCGACCACGTCTTTTTGCGTGTCTCACCTCGACGTGGTTTACGGAGATTTGGCCGAGGCGGCAAGTTGTCTCCACGCTTCATCGGGCCTTTCCAGGTCCTCAGCAGGATAGGAGAGGTGGCTTATCGCCTGGCTCTACCACCTCAGTTGCACCGGGTGCACGACGTCTTTCACGTGTCTCAGCTGAGGAGATACGTGCACGACCCGACGCACATCATCGACTTTGGGGAGCTGGACGTGGACGATGGGGCGACTTTTGCGGAGGTCCCAGTGGAGATCGAGGATCGACAGGAGCGGGTCCTACGTGGGCGGTCGATTCCTCTTGTGCGCGTCAGATGGCAGCACGGGAACCTCCAGGAGAGCACTTGGGAGCGGGAGGCTCAGATGCGTGCTCAGTACCCCCATTTGTTCCCCTAGTTTTTGATGTATCTTTACGGGGACGTAAAGCCCTGAGGTGGGAGTAATGTAAAGACCCGCAAATTTCAAGGAAATTTTTTTTTCTTAATTTTCTTTGGAATTTTACAAGAGCGCAGCTTCAGACGGCACCTGATTCCGAGGCCCGGTGTGCCCGGAATCAATTTCCGAAGTTTGGCTCGGGTACGTTCAGTGAACGGACGAGCGGGCTTTTCTATCTTTTGAACCGGTGCCCGGAATCAAATTCTGAGGGCACCGATGAAATCGCAGCGCCGGTATTTTCTTAGAAACGCCTCTTCCGGAGTTGCGTTTGCTCAGACGTGGTTTTTAAATTTTGCGGCTTTAAGTCAGAAATAAAATAAAGTTTGTGCGACAACTTTATTTTATTTCACTTAAGCTGCTTGGAAGCCACTTGAAGTCACTTAAAGACGGCTTGAACTGAGTTGAACTGGATAGGATGCTATCCAGAAATATCCTACCCTCTTGGTAGGATATTTGTGAGGCAGGGCCCGCACGAGCCCCGCCGTTTCTTTCGCTAAGTAACGCACCCGCGAAAACCCGTCAAAGTAACTGAAAAGTCAACCGACGTGTTTTCTTTAATTCTTAACAGACCATTTAATTAGGCGGTTTATTTCATGAATTAAATGGACTGTTTCTTCGTGAATTAATTGGGTCGTTACTTATGCGTTTTACGTTTGTTGGCAAAATAATAAAATAGACAAACTTGTCTATTTTGGAGGATTGCTATCGTTGTGCAATTCCTCTGAGCCTCCACTCTCCCCGCGAAGAACGCGAAGAACGCGAAGAACGCGAAGAACGCGAAGAACGCCGGAACCGGAATTCGACGACGCACACCGAGATCTGCGACGTTGACGAGCTTTACCCGCGACGTTCTTCGGCGACGCTCTTCTTCCACGGCCGATCCTCGTTCGGCAACTAAGGTGAGAATCGGACCTTAATTCTCCCTTTTTAATTTCAATAACAACGGATTTAATTAATTAAATCCGTTTGTTTTTGATCCGGAGATTGGCGACGTGACGCCGGATACCGCGACGACGCGACGATCCCCCTTCTTCCGCGACGACCTCTCGTCCGACGACGACGACAAGTAAGGGTTGATTGGAATATTTTATTTCTTTTCCCGTGTTTATTCTTTTCAAATAAAGAACCCGATCGGAACAATTTTAATCTATTTAAAATTGTTGATTTGGTTAATCCTTTTCCTCCCGATGATTTTATGACTAAACGCGGAGGGTGCGGGTCTAACGAACAAGACCCGGCAACCCTCCGCCGATCTTCCTTTTTGCGGATTTGGCGGGCGACGGCAAAAGCACGACGCAAGGGCCATTCGTGGTTTCCGCAGTGAAGATCGCCCCCCGGGAGGAGCAACGGCGCAGACGGGAAAGGAATCGGGCCACCGGAGCGTCTCCGGCGGCCCGCAGAAGGCGGCGGCGGCGCGGGTCGCCGGCGCGGCGGCGCGGGTCGCCGGCGCGGCGGCGCCGGCGACCGGAGGCGGCGGCGCCCGGCGCGCCGCCGTGGAGGAAGTCCGCCGCGGCTGAAGCCGCGGCGGCGGCGGCAGCCGGTTCCGCGGCCGCGCGGAACCGGGAACGGACGCGGCGGCCCGGCCGCGTCCGCGTGACAGGTGCCCCCCCCCCCCCGCGGGGGCCGCGTTTCCCTCAAAGTCGCGGGTTTGACCCGCGGCGGCAGCCCCTTCGGCCGCTCGGCCGAAGCCGAGCCGGCCGGTCCGGTCGGCCGGGCCGCGCCCAGGCCGGACCGGACCCGGCCTAGCCGGGTCAGGCCGGTTCGAGCTGGCCCGGTTCGGGCCGACCCGGTTCGGCCGACCCCAGGGGGGGGGTTCGGGCCGGGTCGCCCCGGGCCCAGAACCCCCGTTTTCGGGCCCTCTTCGGTCTTTCGCCCATATCTTGGGCCTGGGACCTCCGATTGACGAACCGTCAGTGGCTACGCGATCCTTGGATCAAGACGGTCGTTTCGGTATATTATACTCAAGGTTTCGGAAGACTTTGGGTTCGGTCGGGTTGGTTCGTACACGAAACCAACCGGGCCCTCGGAGCGGAAACGCTCATAACTTGAGCTACGGACGTCCGAACGACGTACCGTCAGCTGTGGTAGTTTCCTCTAAGTGAGACGGAACTTTTGGCATACTCCGCCCGAGGATCGGATACAGGCGGAGTACGGTTGGGTTGGTTTTTCCCTAAAAACCAACCGGGCCCCTGGGACGAAAATGCCAATAACTCTCAGACCGGGCGTCCGATTGACGCGCCGTCTGTTGCGTTGAGATCCTGTTGTCGATACGGAACTTTTGGATACATCAACTTCGGACTACGTGTCAGTTGATGTATCAGCCTCTCGGCTCGTGGAGCGGACCCTCCTAAACGAGCTCGCTTTGTGCGGGAACCCTAGCGCTGGCTGTGACTTCGACGACAGAGCAGAGATCCTTCGTGGACTGCGACGACGACAGAGCAGAGATCCTTCGTGGACTGCGGCGACGACTGTGCAGAGATCCTCAGTGGACTGCGTCGACTACTGCACTCAGCGATCCCATGTGGATCAGTGCCTACAGGTTCTGTGTGAGCCCGATCCTACGTGGGTCCTTACTACCGGTTCTGTGTGAGCCACTGCCTACCGGTTCTGTGTGAGCCACTGCCTACAGGTTCTGTGTGAGCCCGATCCTACGTGGGTCTTTTGCGGGGGTTAGTACCTATCGATCCTTCGTGGGTCCGACGACTTAGATGGATCAGTGATCATCTTTGACGTCATCTGAAAAAGTATACCTGGTTGAGCTGAATCTTATGTTACTCTCCTTTGTGGATTGTGTTGAACTATCCTACGTGGATTTACTGTTTACTCTCCTTGTGGATTTGAGTCTTGCTTTCCTTTGTGGATTGAGTTGTTCTTGAGCTCGTGAGCAGAGCTGGAATTGGGGACTTAGGTATATGTATGGGCATATACCTAAGTCGAGTCAGATGTTACTTCGTGATTGCATCTTTCCTTTGTGCTATATCCTTTGTGGATTTCGGGAGACCTTCGGGGGTCTCGGGGTCCTTACTGAGTAGCTTATACTCACCCCTGCACGGGCTATGCCCGCACCATGTTGTGTTGGTTGCAGACGACGGACAACGCTGATCACGGTTGGGGCGTGGAGCAGGACGGTACCTGGAGGTGGACCACTGGGCGGGACGTGCTCGGAGCGGACGTGGGACCCGAGGAGCCTGGAGGCTATCTGTACCCACCCTTCAGGTGGGATTGCCAGTGGACGACACGAGGCCGCCGTCTTTTCTTCAGTTGCTGTACTTTACTTTTCAGTTGTACTTTACAGTTGGGCTTGTATTTCCGGCCCCTTTTCTTTTCTGCACTTTACTTTCCGCTTGCTGACTCTGTGTGGTTGTTACTTATAAAGGCAATGCCTTCCCTGTTTACTGGGATTTTACGCCTTGGTGCTAGTCGCCAGCCCCTGGCCTATGGAAGGCGGGCTTGGGGTAGTCACGGCACGGGCCCCGAGGACGGGTCGTGACAGGGGTCCGAGCCGTGACTACCCCAAGCCCGCCTTCCATAGGCCAGGGGCTGGCGACTAGCACCAAGGCGTAAATCCCGGTAAAAAGGGAAGGCATTGCCTTTGAAAAGTAAACACACACCACAGAGTAAACAAGCGGAAGTAAACACTAAACAAGCAGAGTACGACTGAAAGTGCGGAAAAGTAAATGGGCCAGTATACAAACCCAAACTGAAAGTAAAGTACAACTCGAAAAGGGAAAAACAGCAACTGAAAAGTAAAAGCCGCTACTCCGAGCTGTCCACTGGAAATCCCACCTGAAGGGTGGGTACAGATAGCTCCTCTGCTCCACGGGTCCCACCGTCCGCTCCGTGCACGTCTCACCCAGTGGTCCACCTCCGGGTATCGTCCCGCTCTGCAAGCCTCAGCTAAGGTCAACGTTGTCCGTCGTCTGCAACCAACACAACGTAGTGCGGGCGAAGCCCGTGCAGGGGTGAGTATAAGCTACTCAGTAGGGACCCCGAGACCCCTGAAGGTCTCTCAAATCCACAAAGGATAAACCACGAAGAAAAGTATATTCACGAAGTAACAACCGACACTGCTTAGGTATATGCCCATACATATACCTAAGTCATCAATTAAAATACGCTCCAACCTCCGAGCCCAAGTACAACTCAGTCCACGCAGGAAAGTATACGTATTCCACATAGGAAAGCAAAACATAACCCACACAGGATTGCACAACACAATCCACACAGGAAAGCAACAGGATTCAGCTCACACAGGTATACTTCTTCAAGGACGAAAAAGATGATCACTGATCCATCTAAGTCGTCGGACCCACGAAGGATCGATAGGTAACTAACCCCCGCAAAGACCCACACAGGATCGGGCTCACACAGAACCTGTAGGCGCTGGCTCACACAGAACCGCTGAGCGCAAGGACCCACACAGGATCGGGCCCACACAGGACCTGTAGCACTGATCCACGTAGGAACGCTGAGTGCTGAAGTCGTCGTCGTCGAATCCACATAGGATCTCTGTACTGTCGTCGTCGAATCCACACAGGATCTCTGTACTGTCGTCGTCGCAGTCACAGTAGCAGTCGTAGCAGTAGAACAGTCGCAGCCAGCACTAGGGTTCCCGCACACAGCAAGCTCGTACGGAGGGTCCGCTCCACGAGCCGAGAGGCTGATACATCAACTGTCACGAAGACCAGAGTTGATGTATCCAAAAGTTCCGTATCGACAACAGGAACTCAACGCAACAGACGGCGCGTCGATCGGACGCCCGGTCTGAGAGTTATTGGCATTTTCGTCTCCGGGGCCCGGTTGGTTTTTAAGGCAAAACCAACCCGACCGTACTCCACCTGCGTCCAAACCTCGGGCGGAGTATGCCAAAAGATCCGTCTCACTAAGAGGAACACTACGCGACTGACGGCACGTCAATCGGACGTCCGTAGCTCAAGATATGAGCGTTTCCGCTCCGAAGGCCCGGTTGGTTTCGTGAACGAACCAACCCGGCCGAACTCAAAGTTAACCGAAACCTTGAGTGCGATATATCGAAACGACCGTCTCGATCCAAGGATCGCGTTGCCGCAGACGGTTCATCATTCGGAGGTCCGAGGCTCAAGTTATGAGCCAAAAACCGAATCTGGTTCGAAACGGGGGGGTCCGGGTCCGGGCCGACCCGGCCCGACCCCCCCCTGGGCGGCGCGGTGGCCGGCGGCGGCGGCCGGCGGCGGTGGACGGCGGCGGCGCGGCGGCCGGCGGCGGCGCGGCACGGCGGCGCGGCGGCGCGGCAGCGCGGGGGCGGCGGCGGCGGGCCGCGGCGGCGGCGGCGGGCCGCGGTGGCGGCGGTTGGCGCCGCACGTGGGTGGCACGCGGGGGGCAAGGCCCCCGCTTTGCTGGAGGGCGGCGCGGCAACTGGCCGCGCCGTTTTTTTAACAAGCGCCCCCCCACGTGGGGGGCCTGCTGGAGCGGAACCGAGGGGGCAGCCGGCCCCCTCCCTTTAAAAAAAACCGCCCCCCTCTTTAAGAGGGGGGTTTTTACAAGCTGACCGGGGAATTTATTCCCCGGTTTAACGGCATCCGGCCGGCCAGCTGGCCGGCCGGTTTTCTCCAATGGGACCGGAATTTCCGGTCCCCTCTTCGGCTTCCGATGCCGGCGGCCCGGCCGCCGGTCTCCTCTTCCGCCGCGGCCCGGAACCGGCCGCGGTCTTCTCGTCCCGCCGCGGCCCGGAACCGGCCACGGTTTTCTCGTCCCGCCGCAGCCCGGAACCGGCCGCGGCGTTCGTCATCCGGCGCGGTGCGACGGCACCGCGCCCCTTTCGCCGTGCCATGATTCCTTCCAACACGGCGCGACGGCGTCGCGTTCTTGAAAATTCTGCTCGGCGTAGCGCGACGGTGTTGCGTAATTTATAAGCACGATCATCCGCGTGGTGCGACGGCACCACGCCACTTGCTTTCACCCGCATGAATAAAACAAGAACGATGGAGGGGGGGTTCGGCCGTGTTCGTGCGGTCCGGCCCCCCTCACGTTAAAATAATAACGCAACTTAAAATAAATCAAGTCACACGTTAGTCTTGATAAAATCACGATCAAGAATAAAATAAGGAAACCAAAAGAAAACGACAACCCCTACCTCGTGTTTAAGATTCGAAGAATCGTCTACGTCCCGCGGAAGACGGCGTCGCGGAGGTCGGGCGTCGCGGTCGTCGTTCGTCAAATCCGTTGACGAAGTGTTATGCCCGAAGAGACACGACGTTGGCGGATCTTCGTTTGCCGACGAAGAAGGTCCGAGGAGGAAGAAGAGGTCCGAAGATACCGGGTCGCCGAGTCGATGATCCTTGACGAAGTGTTGTCGTTCTTCGTTGAGGATGAAGACGTTCTTCGCCGGAGAAGATGAAGAGGAGCTCTCAAAAAGACAAACAAAGAACTCCAAATAAAATAAGACTACCTCTTATTTTATTAACACAACACAAAAGAATTTCAAAGTTTGAAATTCAAAAAGACTTAACTCCCACAATTAATTAAGAGTAACTTAAGCCAATTAATTAGGGGTTAAGTATGTTGAGAGAATTTGAAAAGGTTAGGGGTTCGTGTGGGCCCCACCACACTTAATCCTCCCAAGGGAGGTTAAGTGGGTGTGGGCCCCACTTCCAACCACCTTTGAATAGGTTTTAACAAGTTGTAATAAAATTGTTCTTCACAATTTTATTTAACTCAAACTAAAAACCCCAAAACGTAACTTTCAACCCGCAACAAACGCAACTCCCGAAAAGGTCTCTTTAAGCGAATATCGGCGCTGCGAGTTCATCGGTGCCCTCGGATTTCAATTCCGAGCACCGGATCAAAAGTTAGGAATTCCCGCTCGTTCGTTCACTGAACGTACCCGAGCCAAACTTCGGAAATTAATTCCGGGCACTCCGGGCCTCGGAATCAGGTGCCGTCTGAAACCGCGCTCTTGTAAAATTCTAAAGAAAATTAAGAAAAAATTTCCCTTGAATTTTATGGGTCTTTACAATTATAAACACTGATATAACTTTTTCATTTTTCAACATTCTCAGCCTACTCACCCGGACTACCCTGCCCCATCTGCTTACCCTGCCCCATCTGCGCAACCTTTTGAGGTATATTATTTTATTTTATTTTTAATCAATTTTTCTATGTTATAAATTTTAAACACTAATATACCCTTTTCATTTTTATTCCTTCTCAGCCTACTCACCCGAACTACCCTGCCCCACCTGCTAACTTTGAGCCTCCACCTCCTCCCTCGGATCAAGCCTTATATTGTGAGTTGTTTGCGGGAGATCCTCATGTACATATTGTTGCGTTAGGACAGGTGTATTTTTTGGGGGACTCGGTACATCATCAGCCTATGCAGATGGGTCAGGTTAGAGTATCAGTACTTGTTATTATAGATCCTATTGCTCTACTACCATTTCCTACTGTGGAGATCACCAGTGTTGGGGAATGTATGGGCCATTTTTTACTTTGGCCAACTGCCCTTCTTCGTTATATTTCACATGAGGTATGCGTTTTTTTAAATATTAATTACAAATGATTACAAATTACTAATAATGTTTTCTGACATTTAACTTATATAGGATTATCTGAAAGCAAAATAAACTGTACAAATGCAACAAAATGTTCAGGAACAGTCGGCTGTAGATACTTCTGATATTTCTTATGGGTTGAAAAGATTATCTGAGTCCTCTTCTTCCTTGAATTTTATCTATGAGTTTCGGATGACACCCGATATATGTGGAAGAAATTATCAATTGAGAATACTGAAAGAAGATATCATGAATTTAGTTAATTTTGAAGAGATCGGGCTGAATGTGGTGCATTTGTTTTCCATGTAAGTAAATTGACGTTTGAATTGCTATTTCTTTAATAAAATATTGTTATGTGATTGACTAACTATATTTTCTTTTTAAATTAGGTATCTACACAGGATTATTTTACAAAATGAAACTACAAGAATTTACAGATTTATAGATCCAGAGTACATTTCCTTGGAAGTCAAACATGTGAAGAATGATGAAAGAGTTCAATATATATCCGAGATATTATCACAAACAGAGATTCAGTGCTGGTTTTTGCCATTTCTTGATAAGTAAGAACATCAACATAATTTTGAACTAATGATCATTATAATGTCATTAATTGTGAACTTTTTGTATTGTAGGGGGCATTGGATGTTAGGTGTATTTTTCCCAAATGAATGCACCTTATATTGGTTTTTCTCTTTATTAGGAAAAGTGCGTAAACCATTTTCCAACTTATTAAACAGGTAAGTTGTTTTTTATTTTTATAAGTTTGTTGTGTTTAATTTTCATTGTTTACACAAGTTTTATTAGTTCTTATATAAAAAAATTCAGTTCATGGAAACATTTTACAAAGGAAAAGAAACCAATGAAAATCAAATATGTGGATGTACAGGTAATTAGTTTTTATATTTTTGTTATATATTGGTTTTTATTATTAGTTAAATGTTTTATAACTGTAGTGTCATCATCAAAATGGACATGTTGAATGTGATTATTATATTCTACGATTCATGTATGAGATAATCACAACTGGGGAAACTACTGATTTTCATAAGGTTAGTTGTATTAATTTTTTTATATATTTTCTGCCACTTTTTTCTATTTATTAATTTCATATCATTCAATATTATTGTAGGTATTCAATGATTCACAATCTTATTCCCAATCTGATATGATCCATATTCAATCTACTTTTGCGAACTTTTTGTTAAGTCTGATTAAGATTTGAGGTATATATATTCTAATATTTATAAATAATAATACATATGGGTTTAAAAAACTAACTCTTATGATATATTAGGTGTTTGAACCTACTAATAATCAAATGAATTCTTCAACAATAACCAAAAATGAGCATGCCGTATATTTCAGGTACGTGTATTTTAATTCTACTTTACTTTGAGTTCTCTCAAGTGCCTCTGCAAAAACTATTTGATTGTTTTTGTATACTGTGTTTTTTTAGGGGTTTTGATTTTTTTGGAAGTGAAATTGTAATTATTTTATAAAAAAAATTATTTATGGCGTCGGTTATTTTAAAAATCAACGCCGAAAGTTTTTTTAAAAAAAATTGACTTATGGCATCGGTTTTATCTGAAACCGACGCCGAAAACTGGTTGGACGGAGTTTCGGCATTGGTTTTCCTGAAAACCAATGCCGAAGACCCGATTTTCGGCGTCGGTTTTCTATAAAACTGATGCCAAAAATGCAGTTGACTCAGTTTTCGGTGTCGGTTTTATAAAAAACCGATGCCGAAAAGCATGTCTAAATGAAGTTTCGGCGTCAGTTTTCTATAAAACCGATGCCGAAACTCATAAGAAAATTATTTTTGGCAATGGTTTTTGAAAAACCGACGCAAAAACTATATTTTTAACGTCGCCTTTAAAGACGTCGGTTTATAACCGACGTTAATAAGTGTTTTTGCACTAGTTTAGTATTCCTTAGTTCTAGTACAATAGTCAGTGTGTGTTAATAAATAGAGTAAAAAACACACTACTCAAAAGTAAAATCAAACAACAAATATAGATAAGAAGATACTGAAAAATAAGTGCTTCTCATTATGAAATACTTCAGGTGCTCAAGAGTCCTCAAATTTTTCTTGGTGAGGATCTCGAACAGTTTCTCTGAAAGTTGCAGTAAAACAGAGTATCATGAAGCTCTCTTTTCTATCTATAAGAAAGGATCTTAATCTCTAGTAAGCTTCACTCTTTCATAGTTGAAATCAGAATGTAATATCTCACTTGATTATTACTTTTAGTATTCAATCAACACACGCACATGGGGAACATCCTCTAAAATATATAGCACTGCATGCACCCATTGAAGGATAATCATCAATATCTTTTGGATCCTCGTACTGATCCTCTGAACCATCTTCAATGCATTCGTTCAATATTTTAGGAATAATAATAAAATAATCCTTCTTTATTAACTCCCATAATATAGTTTTTGTAATATTTAATTCAAACTCAATAGAATAGTGATGGTGGAAAAGCTGGTAGTAGCACAGTTTGGCAGCATCAAAGTCTAGCGATACCAAATTGATGATGGAACCTCTAGTGGTAGGTCATCTAGAGTTGTCACAAGCCTAGAGGTGGCATGATCCTGGCAGTGTCATGTCTTTTGGTAGCTAATTCTAATAGTATAAAATGCTAGTGGTAGTACACTTTGGCGATATCACACATGTCGGTAGATAAACCTAGCAATAGATAAACCTAGTGGTGGAATGCTTAATGTTAGAATGATTCTGATAATAGAATATCCTAGCAGTATCAAAGTTTGACAGTGGAAGGAGATGGTGGTAGGTAATCTTAGCAGTAGAAAAGTTTGGTGGTGGCACAGTTTGAACTAATGGTGGATCTTTTCAACACTTATTTAAATTTATTCAAATTATGATTGATAAAATAATATGCTATCATAAAACATTAATCTCATTAAAAACATAATAAACATGATTTGTGAGCATTACAATAAGGATGTTTCAATAATATCCCCCTTTTTATTATCAAAAATCATGTAATTTTATAAACTATATGTAAAACATAATTAAGAATAAATAGATAGTTTTGAAGAGTAATGGTCTACTTAAAATTTCAAATTATAAATGTGAGATTTAGTATCAAGGTATGGTATCAAATTATAAAATATAAGTACTTTAAATTATATCAAAATAAGTATGGTATCAAAAGATAACATTTAAACAATTATGGTATAAAAATAGAAGTGTAGAATCAAGAATAAAATCCAAACAAATAATATTGGTATAAAACATAAATTTGGAACTAAAGGTAACAAGACAAAGGATAAGGTTGGGTATAAAAGAAAACTAAAAAGAAAAAGCAATCCAAAAAATCATTGGTATCAAAAGTAAATGCCATAAATGTTCTTCCCCTTTTGGGATTATCAAAAATCTAAGTCAAGAACTGGTAAAGAAAAATATATGAATAATAAGAGATAAATTTCATGAAGGAAAAAAGTCATCATATTACATCCAAAAAGAGATACAAGGAAAAATAAAATAAAATCTCTATCAAAGACTAATGTCTGATCAGAGTCACTCTCATCCTCAGAGGTATGATCAGTAGGTATCTTTCCCTTTCCAAAGGTAGGAGGCACTTAGGTAGAGGTTGATGGGGATGAGGTAGTGTTAGGAATCTCTTTGATCACAAAAAGTATGAGATGTAGGCCAACTTCAATCGGAGACATACTGAAAGGATGGGACTGAGGAGGTAAAGGGTCTGAAGCAGGAGAAAAGGTGAAGGTTTTCATGGGAATCATCTCTAGAGAAACTATGGCAGTGCTATATACATATAGGAAGGGATTTATAAGGTTAAAAAAATTTATAATGATGTTTCCTCCTCTCTCCTTGACACTAAATAAATTTTTCTTCTCCTCTAAGAATAGATTGAGTAGAGGTGTTATCACCTTCAACTGGTCAACGTGTTCCTTGAAAGCCCTACTGATAGGTGGAATCCTTAGGTTTTTAACTAAAAACTTGAAATGGTAATTAATCTCAAGCTTAGTATACATCCTGGAAAGATAATATTTAATGGCCTTAGTGAACTTTTCCCAATCACTTCAGGATTCATTTAAACATTCTCTTACTAGTTTGCATATGTGCTCACCATGCTGATAAATCTACCTCAAGTCCTCTTAATGTGAAGAATGAACATCACCTAAAATAGCATGGAACTCCTCCTAGACTATAGATCTGATCAAGTTGGCATCAACTAAATATAAGGAATTTGGATCACTAGATGTGGAAACAATGATAGGAACAATCTCCAACCTCCTCAATAAGGAATCCTGATTGGATTTAAAGGAGGTCCTCATATCCTCTATCAGAGATCTCATGGCCTCCATCTCATTGGACAATTTTTTATTCTCAATCTCAACTTCCTGGATATGAAAGTTTATTTTGGGATGAATATGACACATAACTAGATCAAAAAAATGTCTAGCATCAGTTTCACTAAGTTGTGTGACTATAGGTTCCCAAGACTTCAAAATCCTACTGAAGTATAAAATAATCCTTTATATAAAAGAATCTAAAACTACTTTGAAAACAACATATGAAGTAAAAAACAACAGCAAGTAGAGGTGAAGCATCTCTATCATCACTAGACAAGGCAACCCCACCAGGCTCAGATTTGGAAATTACATCTGAAAGAAAGGCATGAAACTCACCTGCATCATCAATATGCTCTATTAAGGATCCCTTAGGATTTATCTTAACTCCAACTGAGATCAAAATCTCACCATACTCAGGTGGACTGATGTGGTCATCCCCACCACTATCTCCATCGGAATTTGGATAGGTAAGTCTAAGCAGCTTGGAATCTGGGGAAGGATCCCCCTCAGATGATACCTCATCCCCATCCAAAGTAGAAACACCTTGAGCATCTCTATGCTCACCAACATCTTATTCAATATCCTTAGACTCTGAATAGTCTAAACCAAGTTGGAAAAAACATGGGGAATTCTCCCACTCATCATGAGAATCCACTTCCACTCTAATAGGGGTCAAAAGAGTATAGTCTACAGGCTTAGAAACATGACTAACAAAACATGGAGATTCCTCCCCCTCAACAGCTACTCTGGTCTCACCTCTAGCATAGGTATTATCACCTAATGGATAAAATAAAATAGATCTTTCCACACTTGTAGATCTAGCTAAATCAGGTCTCTCTATAGACCTAACTAAGGCAACATAACCAGTAGGGGATGGATGATGTGATTAGGTCCTCTAAAAATCATCAGCACCATCATGATTAGATCCATCACTACTACCATCCTCGTCATTTTCTTGATCATTACCATTACCATTCTCATCATTAGACACCTCAACCACTTCCTTACAGGATTTAGAAAATGAACTTATAATCTACTCATCTCTTGAAATTTTAGTCTCCTCTTCCTCATCTCCTTCACTCAAGAGACTCTCTCTAATAAGGATAGAGACAGGTGGACTAGTAGAGACAAAATTCATAACATGGATTTTTGAAATATATGGGTCACTTCCCTCTTCAACTGAGGTTTCCACTTCCTCCTCTTCAATATTTTCTTCCTCTTCAACAACTTATAACTCATATGAATATTCCACTCTCCCATATGGATCTAGGCTAGGATCCACTAAGTTCTTGGGCCTTGTAATATGGTCTATAGGATCAAAATCCTTATAGATATTTTCATTATCTTCAACCAATTTTCTAAGAAAAAGATTCCAACTCACTTTCATCCTTTAAAAAATAACTTTACTCAAGTGGAAGGCACCACACTTGACTTATGCCTATTTTTATTCATCTATCACAAACTTGGTTTCCAACATTTCTAAAATCAACTTAGGGTAAATCAAAGAATTATACCTAGAAGATGACTTACTCATTTTCATCATGTGAACCATGATGTATTTGTAGAGATCAATTATATCCCCTCATTTCATAAGGAATAGAAGGTAAATGTCCTAATATCTAATAGTATTGAAGTCCCCTTTCCTAGGACATAACATATGTTGTATGAACATGAAAAACATTTTGCATTCACCATCCAAGTTAGTAGTAGTAGGCCTTCTCAAAGTTCCATCTCCAGTCATCTCTAGTAAATAATTTTCATAAATAAAAGACTCAATTTCACTAGGAATAGCCTTTTGATGGTCCTCAAAAACTCCTTAGTGAGGAACATTTAAACATCTTGCCTATTATTTTTAAGAAAAGGTAAAATATTTACCATCAATCATGATTCTAATGAAATCCTTCTTTTCTCCAAAGCTAAACTCTGCCAACTGATAAAATTGATGAACCAACTTAGGATAGAAAGGTATATCATTTATTGAGAACCAATATATCAATCCTTGGTCTTGGATCACCCTTATAAATAATGAATTAATGGAAAGAAACCACTCAACATCAACTTACTTTTTGGAAACCACTACATGATTTGAAAGTTGTGGGTTCTTCAACTTGATAACAAGTCAGATGGGTTCTTCTAAAGAATTATTAGCAGGTATCGATCCTTTGGGTGACGAAATAGTAGGGAACTTCATTATCACCATTGTAGTGAAGTGAAGGTTGGAGGAAAGGCGAAAAAAGGTTGAAGGTTATGAGATAAGGATAAGGTGAAATTGTTTGGTTCAAAGGGAGTAGGCGTGGGTGAGAGAGAGTGACTCTAATTTAGAATTTAAACCCAATTTATCATTTAGGGATTTGAATTCGGTAAATATAATAAAATATAAACAAATAAATTGAATAAAAATTTTAATACTAGAAATTAGTAATGGTTAAAAAATAGGGGTTCAATGGTAGAAAAATAAAAAATGGATAATGTTGGAATCCTGACGGTGGATCGTCACAATGGTGGATCATTCCAATGGTGGATTTCCCAATAGTGGATTGTCCAAATGGTGGATCACCAAGACTAAAAAACTAACCAAAATAAATCATTCCCAATTCATGCTTAATGTAGTTTAATCTCCTATAATTCAAAGTCTTTGTAAAAATATCAGTAATCTAATGTTCAGTTCCTATGAATTCAAGAGTTATATCACCCTTTTGAAAATGATCCCTCGAAAAGTGATGTCTTAAATCAATATGTTTTGTCCTAGAATGAGACATAAGATTCTTAGAAATGTTTATCACACATGTGTTGTCACAATTTATAAGGACATGTCTGAATTGATATCCATAGTATAGAAAAGTGTGTTTCATCTACAAAATTTGTACATAGAAACTCCTTGTAGCTATGTATTCAAATTCAGTCATACAAAGTGAAACAAAATTTGTCTTCTTACTATAAAAAGATACTAGAGACTTTCCCAAACGATGACATGTTCCAGAGGTGATTTTTCTATCTAGATTACAACCAACAAAATCTACATCTGAATAACTTACTAAGTCAAATTCTTGTCCTCTGAGATATAACATTCCTAAATTAGTTGTATATTTGATGAATTTGAAAATACTTTTAATAGAAAGTAAAGGATATTCTTTAGGGTTTTCTTGAAAATGATCACACATACACACACTAAACATAATATCAGGTTGGTTAGTAGTTAAGTATAACAAACTTCTATTCATACCTCTATAATTGGTTTGATCCACTGGTTTTCCAGCTTTATCAAGATCCAATTTATAGGTAGTAATCATGGGAGTATCAATACTTTTAGTGTTATCTAAACAAAAACATTTTAGAAGGACTTTAGTGTACTTACTTTGATTTAAAATAATTCCATATTTATTTTGGAAAATTTGAAAACCAAGAACGAATTTAAGTTCACCCATTAAACTCATTTCAAATTCATTTTGCATAATCTTTAAAAAATTAGTGCACAAATAATTTTTATAAGATCCAAAAATAATATCATCATCATAAATTTTAACTACTAAATCATCTTTTGAAATTATTTTTATAAAAAGAGTAGGATCGGATATACCTTTTGAAAAACCTTCAGAAATTAAAAAAGAGTTGATCCTATCATAACAAGATATAGGAGCCTGTTTTAAACCATATAAAACTTTTGTAAATTTGAAAACATGATTTTGAAAATGAGGATTTTGAAATCCAGGGGGTTTATCAACAAAAATATCTTCAACTATATAACCATTTAATAATTAACTTTGGAATCCATTTGATATAGTTTGAAATCCAAATGTGTTTTATAGGATAGTAGTATTATAATAGATTCAATTCTAGCGATTGGTTAAAAGGTTTCCTCATAGTAAATACTCTCTTCTTGAATATATCCTTATACAACCAACCTATCTTTATTTCTTACTATAGTGCATGAATCATCGACTTTGTTTCTAAACACCCACTTAGTGTCAATAATTAGAGTGTCTTTAAGTCTAACAACAAGTTCCCAAAATTTTTTACTTTAAAAATGATTAAGTTCCTCTTGCATTTACATTACCTAGAATTCATCATGAATTTCATCATTAATGTTCTTAGGTTCAAGTTGTGGCAAGAATGCTTGATGTTCAACCTGATTCCTAAGAGAATATCTAGTTTGTGTACCTCTATCTAGGTATTGAACTACATTATCTAGAGGATGGTATCTATGAGTCCTAATAGCTCTAGGAAAAGAAGGGTTGGTAATCTCATGGTCATATACAGGTTCAGGTTCAGTTTATTCCTCAGAACTTGATGATTTTTCTGCTTGTTTTACAGAATTGTCAGAAGGTTTGGCATTGATGTTCAGAGTTGAAAAATCATCCTCAAGGTTTTATAAAGGGGTCTTAGGATCATGTGGATTTGTCTCATAAAATTTTATATAAACATACTCTTCCACAGTCTTGGTTCTTTTATTAAACACCCTATACGATTTACTAGAACTTGAATATCCAAGGAATATTCCTTCATCACTCTTGGAATAAAAATTATTGATATTACCCTTAGTGTTAAGAATAAATACTTTTAAACAAAAAACTCTAAAGTAATTAACCTTTGTCTTTCTACCATTCCATAATTCATAAGGGTTTTTCTTTAAGAGTGGTCTAATAAAAACTCTATTAATTATGTAATAGGTTGTATTCATAGTATCTTCCCAAAAATAAACATGAAGGTCATACTCATTGAGAATTATCTAGAAAATTTCTTAAAGGGTCTTATTTATCCTTTTTATAACACCATTATTATGTGGGATCTTACGAGCATAAAATTTATGATTATAGACATTTTGTGAGAAAAAATATTCAAAGTCCTGATTTTTAAACTCACAACCATGATCACTTCTTAAGGTCTTAATCCTAAGTCCGCTAATATTTTCAACTGATTTAGCATACTTGGTAAAATAAGAGAAATATTCACTTTTTGAGCTAGGAATAATACCCAAGTATAACTAGAAAAGTCATCTACAAGGAAATAAACATAGTGCTTTCCATTTAGATAAGAAACTCTAGAAGGTCTAAACAAACCTATGTGAACCAATTCTAGGGATTGAGAAGTTGAAACTTCTTTATTTGATTTTAAATATGTCTTGTTTTGTTTTCCCTTTTGACATGGGTTACAGACTTTTTCATTTAGGAATTCTAGTTTAGGTAGATCTTTGACTAAGACTTTCCTAGTAAGCTTTATAAGTGAGTGTATATTGAAATGGCCTAGTCTCCTATTACAAAGTCAAGATTCTTTTTGAAAGTCACTTATACAATAAATATTTTGATAAAATAAAGTGTATAAATTAACAGCATAAACATTGTCATTTCTCAAGGCAGTAAATACTAAAGCATTTTTAGAATCAAAAACATTACAAGCATTATTTTCGAACTTCACATGAAAACCATTATCACATAACTATGAGATGCTAAGAATATTGTACTTTAAACCATCTACAAATAATAATTTATAAATTAAAATAGTGTTAGAATTATCAATTTGACCAAGGATAATAATTTTCTCTTTGGAATTGTCACCAAAAGTGACATGACCACCATCCACGTTTATCAAATTCTTGAAACTTGAATAATATACAGTCATGTGTTTGGAACAACCACAGTTCAGGTACCATAGGTTCTTAAAGTATCTCTTTAAGCAAGTTTCCTACAAAACAAAGTTTACAATAAAAATTATTTTGGCACCCAAATCTTATTGGATTGAGAAATGTTAGTTATCAAAAGCTTTAGGAGCCCATATTTTCTTAGCAGGTTTCCTATAAACAGATTTTAAACTTTTATAAATAAATACTTTTTGGGTCCAAAGGAATAAAAAATGGTAGTAGTACTGGAACTAGGAACAAATTTATTTTTAGCAATTTTCTATCCAGGTTGATACCCTATACTAATAGTGTATTTGGGAGCAGTCTGTTTTCAAAGCATTTGAGTAAGAGTGTTTCTCCCATTAGTGGATCTTTCTAGATCCTTCTTCAGTTTCTCATTAGAAAATTTCAATTCATTGTTCCCTTTTAATATTTGAGCATTTTTCTCTTTTTCAATAGTAAGGCTAGTCTTAAAACTAGCACTAAGAGCATGTTGTTTCTTTAAAGTCTTATATTTTTCCCTAAGATCATTAAATGTATTTTTAGGAATGTTATATTATTCAAACAATTCCTCATTATACATGTTTTTATCATTATTTTCATCTCCAGAATGAGTAGAAATATGTTTAGGAGAAGTAGTAAAGGCATTGGATACCTCAGATGTGTTTTTCATGAAACATCTATTAGCTATGTCATGCTTTTCTTCTTGGATTGTATCTAAATCACTTGATCTATATTCAAAAGCGCTCCAAGTTGCTTTATATACCTCTTATATTTATCATTATACTTCTTTTTGTATTTCATCTTAGAAAAGTTAGCTTTGACATGCCCTTTCCTTTTTCATTTATAGCAGATGATTTCATTTGAAGCATAATCTTTCTTTCAATCCTTTCTCCAGTTTCCTCTATTGTCATATTTGCCTTTGTATTTGGGTTTCCTAAAGAACTTATTATAATTTTTTTTAATCTTTTAGCCATATAGGTTGTCTCTTCATCACTTTCAACAAGCGATTCTTCGTCACTTGAACCGTCATCTTGAATTGTCTCCTTTTGTTTTGAAGCGGTTAATTTAAAGACTATAGATTTCCATTTTGGTTCATACTCATCTTCTCTGTTGACTTCGAGTTATTCCTCATACATCATAAATTTTCCAATTAGCTCCTTGATAGGTTACTTGCTAACATCACAAGATTCTTTGATTGATACTGAGGTTTTTCTTCATATTTTTGTTAGATACCTTAACATTCGCTTCACTTGGTCTTTATCAGAAATAGGATTCCCTAATGAGTGCATTATATTCACGATCTCATTGAACCTGAGATTCATGTCAGAAATAGGATCATCAAGTTTCATTTTAAACATATCATATTTAATAGTATAGTTATTTAATCTCATTTATTTAGCATTAGATTTTCCCTCATGAGAAATGGATAAAGTATCCCAAATTTTAAAAGTAGTTATGCATGCATATATCCTATTGAATTCTTTATCACCCAAAGAACATTACAAAGCATTCATAGCTTTACAGTTATTGTTATAAGTAGCTTTGGTAGGATCATCTTATGTATTTCTAGAAGTTTTCATACTTTTCTACCATAGCAGTCCAAATTTCAAAACTCATGCTCTCAATATGAATTTTCATCTTTATTTTCCATTGCGCATAGTTATTATCATTAAAGAAAAAAGGCCTATTGGTAGAAAAAATTTCTTGTATATTATCCATAAAGAACCAAATTTAGAACTAATAGAAATTTATGATCTTTAAAAGACAACTAAAATCACAGTTGAAAGATATTTAAAAAACTTCGATACCAAATGTTGGTCAGAGTGAGTAGGGGTGTGAATTGAGTTCCCAATAAAAAATTTATTAAAAAAAGTGCAAATAAAATCCCCCAATTAAAAAAAATTGTTGCAAAATCATTGGGAGTTGCAATGAAAGAAACGAGAAATGAAAGAAAATGCAGAAGAAAGGAAAGAAACAAGAATACAACGATTTATGTGGTTCAGGAAAAATCCCTATGTCCATGGAGAGGCAGAACTTCACTACTTAGGAGCACAAATTACATATTTTTTCAGGTTAGAAACCCTAGCCCAAAATGGGATACATATGGATAAGATGATCCACTATTCCAAATAGGAAGTCCGTATCGCTACAGTGAAAGGCGGACACCTTTGTCGAAAGTGCTACAGTGGCTACTGGCTAGAAGTCAAAAGTGAAACAGTATAGTTGACTCCGAAGTCTGCACTGTTACAGTTCCTGTCGGTGTCAGTCGGTCATCTTTGCTACAGTTGTGGACCACAAGCATTTAGCCCAATTGGATCAGGCTACACCAATCCAAAAAAAATTCCAGTGAATCAAAATAGAAGTTTAATATAATTTTGATCTTTTAAATGATTTCTCAAAGCTTGATTAAGGCTTAGTTAAAAAAATATGAAAAATTAATTTAACTTTTGAAATTGATTTACTCAAACAAATACTTATATAAAAACTAGTTAAGAATAACTATCAAAGTGTCAGTTTTGTTTACAGATTAAAACTAAATACAATTTAAATCTTTGAAATAAATAAAACAAAACAAAAACATCGAAATAAACAAGGGGTTCAGTCTCAAGACAAGACATAATCCCCTCTACTTGGAAATCACCCTTTTCAAAGCAGATTATATAACATTAATCTGATCCACAACCTAGATCGGGTATACAAGCAACAACTTAGTTGTTCAGGCTTAAAGCCTCTTCCATAGTTATATGTGGGAAATAAAACAACACAGGCCTCACAAGGACCTATTCCACAAATATCGTGGGTATACAAATAAAATAAAGAGAGAATATCTAGTATTCTCTAGTTCTAGTGCAAGAGTCAATGTGTGTTAATAAACAGAGTAAACAAAACACTTCTCAAAAGTAAAATCAAACAACATATAGAGCTAGGAAGATATTGATAAAGAAGAGTCGTTAGGTCTAAAGTGCTCCAGGTGATCAAGAGTATCACAAATCTCTTTTTCTATCTGTATGAAAGGATCTTAATCTTCTGTAGGCTTCACTCTTTCACAGTCGAATGTATCAATGTGTAACCTCTCACGTGATGATCACTTTAAGCATTCAATCAACACATGTGCATGAGGAACATCCTCTAAAATATATAGCACTACATGCACCCATTGAAAGATAATCATCAATATCTTTTGGATCCTCGTATTGAGCCTCTGACCAGTCTTCAATGCGTCCATTCAATAGGTTAGGAATAATAATAAAATAATCCTTCTTCATTAACTCCCATGATATTGTCGTTGAAGCTTTTAATTCAAACTCAACATAACAACGACGGTGGCAAAGATGACGGGAGCACGGTATGACAGAAGTAGAGTCTAGTAGTAGAAAACTGACAGTGGAACCTCTAGTGGTAGCTCATCTGGTGGTGACATGATCCTGGTGGTGGCATGAGCCTAGAGATGGCAGGTGTGACAATAACTAATCCTGGAAATAGTAGACTCTAACGATAGCACGCACTGGCGATAGCACACCTCTTGCGGTAGCATGCCTGGTGGTAGCTAAACCTAGTGGTAGCTAAACCTAACAGTGGAATGCCTAATGGTAGTACAATTCTAATAGTAGCACATCCTAGTGGTAGAATAGTCTAGTGGTGGTAGGAGCTGGCGATAGGTAATCATGATGGTAACAAAGTCTGGCGATGGCACAATTGGAACTAATGGTGATTCTTTTCAACACTTAGTCAAATTTCTTCAAATTATGCTTGATAATATAATATGTTATCATAAAACATTAAGCTCATTAAAAACATAATAAACATGATTTTTGAGCATTAAAACAAGGAGGTTCCAACAATATTGATTGGAAATAGTCTTCATTATTATCCACTATATTCATTATAAGGTAGTGTTCTTAGCCCTCATTGAGACGAACACTACCACTATGAACCTTAAGTTAACGATGAGGGTCCTCACCCAAAATATAATGGTTGGAGAACCCCACTAATATCCTAATACCTAATTCTAGGATGTTTCCATATGATTTGATCTTATTTCACTACTCCCTAGAGGTTGGATCCAAAAAAACAAAACAAATGGACTGAATGTATATATGTATAGAATTTATTTTCTTCATTGGAAAAAACATTCTTCATCTTCCCATGCCTCTCTCATTATAAGCAGTCACCCAAATTCCTCACTTGGGAGGTTGAGGAAGGTGCACTCAAGATTTGGTTCCATATTCAACCACCACTTTGGCAATACTCCACTTGCCTCTACTTTTATCCCCTAAAATATCCATTTCTTTTTTATAGAAAGAGGAGAACCCTGCCTCCTTAGCTCCCATTAATATCAACTTCCACAATAATAATCTTGCTCACTGCCTCAAAATTGGTTGAAATTCATAACATTACAATATTAGAATGTATCAATGTTTGTATCCCACTATTAAAATTTTGAAACTTCATAGACTCGTCACCTAACATTTTCATTGTAAAGAGGAGCAAGTTTTTTAATTGAATTGTGTTATCCATTGCCGATAAGATCCTTTTTGTAACACTAACAAACTATAAAGCCTTATATATCCTCATATCCTCTAAATAAAACTATTAATTAAACAATTATTTGAATACTTCCAATGTAAAGTTCATATACATTTTATCATATACTATCATGTCCCGCCATATTTTTGTAGCACCTTCCATCATAAAGGTAAATAAAACATTTGGTAATCCTTAAGCATAAGAAAAAGTTGGAATATACAATGAGTTTTCTTGAAAAAATATTTTTTTTATTTGAGGGATAAAATCACACTAAACTTTGGGGATTCTACATTAGAAATATCAGGTTATATTCATTGCTCATAACTATTTTCTGGCCACTCCACAACCCAACACCTAAAAAATCCACATTAAACAAAGAATCCATGGGTGGTTCACAAGGAAAAATATTATAAATAGTTTTTTTATCAATTTCATATATTACAAAAAGAAAAATAATTCTAAAATACCTATCCATTAGAATAGTTCATATAATAAAATTTTGCTTAAAAACACATACCTCAAAAATTACCTTGCTTTCCAAATATATTTTTCAATGCACTCTAAATTTTATATCCCCAGATCTTGAGTAAGTTTTGGATACTTGCATAAACTCTTTTCACCTATAAAAAAAATATAGTATACTCAATATTCATATGTGTAGTTCCCTTCATGATATTTGATTTGACATCTTAGAGTTCCCAAATGGATAATCAGATCAAAATTTATGATTGTTTGATGTTGGATAAAAAAATCAAGAAAAAAAATTCATATATTTAGCAGACTACATGTGGTATGTTGTGTATGAAATTGTGCATATGAAAGGATTATGTGTAGTGTGTTAAATATGGTGGATGTTCATAGGTTAGTTGCATCTAACAACCTATGAATGGTATGATATTGTGTCTCACAGGCATACATCTGAAAAGAGTGCATCCAATTATGTATATGTGATATGCATTCATCTGAAACTTTGTGCATCCAATTATCATATATATATACCAAATTTCTTCTAGAAGTTAAAAATACTCCTCCCATACATAGTTTCATAAAAAATCACTCAAAACTCTAAAAAAATTAACCAAATTCTAATAAACTTTTGTAAAGTAATCCAATTCATCATCATCAATTAACACTCCATCCAAAACTATCATGATCTTAACAAATTCATGCTTTATTCATATAA
The DNA here is from genome assembly GCA_963277665.1 of Viscum album. Taxonomy (NCBI): domain Eukaryota; kingdom Viridiplantae; phylum Streptophyta; class Magnoliopsida; order Santalales; family Viscaceae; genus Viscum; species Viscum album. Next base: position 432,797,733 of record OY728147.1, on the reverse strand, counting down.
TCAAATCAAATCAAACTAAAATCAAGGCATTTCATCCCAATTTTAGCATAACCAGTTCATAGATAAATTCATATCAAGATAATATGCCATCAAAACTATCATAGTTTCAATAACATGACCTTAAATTTCAACTTTGAAGTAAAACAAATAAATCAAATCATGTCATTATGTTAACATTTTTTATCATATCTTGGAATATCTATTCAATTTCACCAAGTCGCGGGATTACAAAAAAAATCATTGCAAAATGCCCTACCAAAACATAACCAATCATACCCATACTAAGTAATTCCTTCATGTTTCTACCTAATATAAGAGCTTTTAAACCCACTGGATCATCTAATGTTCCTAACTTAAAAAATTTAAAGATAAATCAATAAAAAAAATTCCAAGATAAACCACAACAAAATTTAGACAACCCTAGTGACTTAGTAGTAAACTATAATTATATTGGAAAGTCATGGTTATAAATTTTCCTCCAAAGTCCCAAAAATATTACCACCACCCCTGCTTTTTTCTTAAATACCCAAGAGGTCACTAATACCATTTTTAAATTCTATTCTAAGAATTGACTGAGCCTTCTAGGTTTGGGTACTACATGACTTCAAACACATCCCTTGATTTCTAAAGGTTGAAAAAATGTACCAGAGTAAGAAAAAAATCATTGGAAGGATGGATTCCCTCAAAAACTATAACTCCTCATTCTAGGGGCACTTTACCAAAATTTTGGCATGAGAAATACATATGTCAAACATGTCCAATCCATTTATAAATAAAAGAAGAATATTTACTGGGAGTAAACTTTATTAATATATCAAAGGAAACTCAAAAGATAGAATAAAATATTATATGAAATGCATCAAAGCCGCACAAAAATATCAAACGAGTCTAGGTATAAAAAGAGAGGACTCTTATCAAGTGAAACTAGATGAGTCCAGATATATTACAAATGATCGGGGAAGGGGAACTACAAAGCTGCAAAGAAACATGCAAACACACACATGCAGGAAGTTAGAAAGACTCAAACCCAAGACCTCTCCAACACCCCACAAAGCCCTTTGCCACTAGGTTAGGCCCTAGGGAAATATAAAAGACAAAATGATCAAAATGGGAACCCTCACTCTTTTATGCTCAACTTCCACCTGATCAACTAAACCTACTATGAGTCTCGATTATCTATCATATGGGCATGTCCTTTACCTATATCCCAACATAAACTATCATCATATATACATGAAGGGATAACATAAATAGGGTGGGTATGCAATATTCAATAAGATTTCCCTAATTAACCTGATTCCCATAACTTGTAATAATACCATGGATGCATGTGCCAATGCTTATAGTATGATATGAAAGCTCCAATGTAGATATAAGAAATGAAAATCATGTCATAACAATCATATCAACCATATCATGTAAATTTAATGTATTTAAATAACATGATGTTCATATTAACAAATCTCAATAATATAAGTAATGAGAAAACCATAGGATACTCATTAGTTAAACCAAGAACCATCATATTTACATCACATGTCATCAGTCCCTAAACAAAGGGTTGATCTCTAAGATTTGAATAACCATATGAAAGGACCTCATCCCAAGTGGTGATCAAACACCCATCGCAAGGACCCCATCCCAGGTGATAAACATGCATCATCCAGTGTGAGAACCCCCATACCAAACTAGGATATCAAACTAAGATTTTATTAAGACCTTCCTCATCTCAGGAGAATATTGATTTCTTTATCAATCATTATGACAACCTCACCTCTAACTAAAATGGTTATCACATATCATCAGTTACAAGAACCCTGACCTAGGAAATATTGCAAAATACTCATCAAAAGGACCCTATTTTATGAAATAATCATTAAATCAGTCTTCCCGTTGTCTTGGTCAACCATCTAAAACCCATGTACCTCTGTCTCTCTAAAGAGAAGTTCTCATCAATACCTAGAGTAGTCTGGTGTTGCACAAGAAAATCCATGTGCAAAGAATGTATTTCTTTAAATTGAAAAAAAATCATCCTGGAATCATATAACATGGAAGGGAATCAATTATAATATAGATAAATCAACTCACTCGTCATGGTAAAATATTATAAAAGCATAACTCATGTAATCCAGTAAGTTAAATAAATAAACTCCTAGATAAATTTTTCCAATCTCTTACTAAAAACTTAATTAAATATATAACTCAATTTTAAGAATAAAATAATTATTTCAATCACTAATTGAATTTATTATGACTATATTGATATCAATGTGAGTTTATTTCACATTTTATATAGCCCAAAAATCTCCATAAACCAGATAAATCATTCATGATCCACTCCTAATCTTGTGACCCATCCAAAACTACCTAATTCATGTTTACCTAATTACACCATTTTACATCAATTATTAAACACTCGTGATTATCAAAAAAATAGAGGGTCAATTTTACCTACTTTAAATTAGCTCTGCAACATAACTTTGTGATTTTCAAAGTTCAGATATGCCACATTGAATATCCAAGCTTGATAACCCCAGATAAGAAAAACTCGTGATTTTTTTTTCAAATCCATGTAATACTTCATGGACCTTCAATAAACTAAAGGTAAATTTGTAGGAATAAGAAGAGAAAATGAATCTAAAACCGTCCATTTTATTTCACTAACAACCTACCAATATTAAAGGTTGGTTGGTCAAGAATTGAAGAGGAAAGAAAATTAATAGTAGAAAAGTAAGGGGTAAATATATGAGGGTGCATGTTGGAGAAGGAAGAGAGGATAAGGGTGTGTTGGACTTAAAATTTTTAATTCAATAAAAATTTCATATTTTTTTCATTAAAACCACTAACAATACTTAAAATAAAAAAAACTTTTTCTATTTTTATCTTCTCCCCTATATACACCCTTTATCTCCTCTTCTCAAAAAATAACAATTAACTGATACTTTTTAATTAATTACTTAATTTCATTAAGTAATAAATATTCAATGACCAAATACTTAATTTCCTTGATTAATTAAATAATTCAAGATCAATTACTTTATCTCAACAAATAATCAACTTTTATCAAATCAACATCAGACCCCTCTATGTTGAAATAAGCACGTCACAATTAAATAAATTGATATAAAATACATGTTCAATAATTAAGCACCCGATTAACCAAATATAAAGTTTAATTAAATAATGGAATATTTAAATTACCTAAGACTCGATATGTTTTTTTTACAATAGTACCTTTACCCTTTAAAACATGTCAATTTACAAGAGACATTTTGATAAATACCTGCTACAATTCATAAGATTTAATTTAAATCAACTCAACTCGTGAACAATCATCCTAGGTGTTATCAATGGATTTTCTCAATTTAAACGAATTCATAAAAACACTCAAGTTATAAAATCCTAGACAGTCTAGTAAATCCTAGATTATCTACCTCCAATTAATTTTATGGACCTAATTCTCACGTATTATTCATAATCCCGCCATGTGGCCATCATATGGTGTTCAACCTAGAAACCCCCCCCCCCAATTTTTCATTAAGAAATCCTACATTAATAGCCACCATATAAATTCAAACCAAAATTTCTTTGTTGGGAGAGCAATTTAACACTAACAATTCCTCTAGAAGTGTATGCATGTTTTGCGCCAACCTTCCCGATCATATATATAGGAAGAAGATCCAATCTTTGTCAAAACCTAAAAATATTTTCCCTTTGAAATTAATAGAAAATCTCTATGGATCCACTCAAAAATCCAAGGATAAAGGAGAAGAGGGGGATGAGAGATTTCCAAACTTACACCTTAAGTTTCAAGGGTATTCAACCAATAATGGAGGAGATGTATCCTTGCATTGAATAGAAAGGTGAGAGAAACCTTTTCTAGGTCGTATGGAAGAAATAAGAAGAGAGATGGGGGCTCTCTACAAAAATAGGGATAAAAGGGTCTAATTTGTGTCATGCATAGTTTGTATGCATAGTTGGGGAAACCATGCATTAGCGACTATTTTGAGTTAATCCAAACGCATGATTTACATGAATAGTTTGTAAATTATTCACCAAAACCATTCACAAACCATAAGTATTAATCCTACATGGTTTTCTTGTAAAACTCCATTGATTACCCCTATTCATTTACCAAACATAAATTATCCAAATATCAGAGGTTTGTGCAATTTTGAAATGTTAAATCAACGAAGAAAATTATCAATCAATCTAAATTAAACTTCTCTCTTTAATTCATTTTTTGGGTATTTTCAATTAACCATTTTGTGGTTAATCGAAAACCTAATACATTCTAGAAGCAATGCAATCAAAATCCAAACAACTAATTGTTATGGCTCGGTGTATGTGTACTAGGAAGAAGAATAAGAACTTCAAATAGTGGAGAAGAGTTAAGAGTGTTATTACCAATGGATAGGATTGCAACTAAGGAGAAAGTATTTTGGTACAGTAAGCTGAGAACAGGAGAGTTCTCCAATTCATCCGCCAGTTGCAGGTTGAAGGAGCTAAGAGTCAGTCCACTTCCTCCTCTACCCGATTCTGTTCCAACAGAAAGTACTTCTAACAGACTGTCTTCCCCCTCTCTTCCCAGCAGTACAAATACTCGATCATGGGTGTGTGCCCCACGTGCCCCACTAACTAACTCAGGTCACCCTTCCCATTTTACCCTTCCTCCTCTAATAAGTGTGTATAAGGGGAGGTCGAGGTTGGAATGGGGAATCACCCCCAGGAGTCGGAACCGGACAACTAACAATTCCCCCCTCGGCAAATGACACCTTGTCCTCAAGGTGCAAGTTTGGAAATTGAGAAAGAATCTGCTCTGCATCTTCCCATGTGGGCTCTTTTGTTGGTTGGCCATGCCACTGAACTAACCAAAGGCCCTGAGGATGTCCGGGTACAAACCTTGCTGCCAATATTGTTGCGGGAAGGGAGCTGACAGTCGGGGCATTGTCCCATGAATTTGGAAGTTTAGATTGTACTGGTGATTAGTCCACTGCTCGTTTGAGTTGTGACACATGAAAAAACGGGATGTACCCACATTGTGGGAGGCAAAGTGAGTCTGTAAGCAGTATTTCCTAGGCGTGTTTCAATCAGAAAAGATCCATAATAACAGGCTGCTAATTTGGGAGTAAATTTGGACGTCTTGGTAGTTTGTATAGTGGGCCGCAGTTTGACAAAAACAAGGTCCCCAACAGCAAAAGAGATATCTCTGCGGTGCTTATTAGCCGAGTGGACCATTATCTGTTGGGCACGAGTGAGATAATGATGAAGTTGGTCCAAGAGTTGATCACGTTCAGCAAGATGAGCAACCATTGTATCAATTGGTGTAGCGTCCCGAACAAAGCGCAACACAGTGGGGGGTTTACGGCCATAGACAACTTCAAAAGGAGACATCATCGAGACCAAGTAAGAGGCCTTTCGAAAGCAAAGCAACGTAAATAGGTGTCAAGGCATTTGTTTACAATCTTTGTTTGGTCATCCGTTTGTGGGTGATAGGATGAGCTCATTTTGAGGGTAATACCCTCGAGGCAGAACAATTCCTTCCAAAAATTACTAACAAAGATGAGATCTCAGTCGCTGAGGATAGAACTAGGAATGTCATGTAAACAAACTACCTCTTTGATGAAAAGTTCAGCAACTACCTTGGCTGGGCATATTTGGTAAACTGATCTACTACCACTAGTACAACAGTATATCCCTGAGATTTAGGTAGACCGAAATGGAAATCCATGGAAATATCTTCTCATACCCGTGCCGGAATAAGAAGGGGTTGGAGAAGTTCAGCAGGTGATAGAGCTTGGATTTTATGTCGTTGACATGTGTCACACTCTCGGACAAACTGCTAAATATGTTTGGACATTCCCTTCCAGAACAACACAGCTGCAAGGCGTTTATAGGTTTTCAGAAATCCTGCATGGCCTCCTATCGGTGAAGTATGGTAATAATGCAGTAACTTGGGAATAAGGCTGGATTTTAGAGATAAAACTAGGCGGTTGTGATAATAGAGCAGGTCGTGGCACAAAGTATACCCTGGTTGCACAGGAGACTGACTTTCGGCAGTAGAAATAATCTCACTGAGGTCAGGATCCTGCTGGTATTTAGCCTTAATGATGTTCATTTCCAGCCATTGTGGTTCAGAAAATGATGACCCTAAGGAGAGAGTCGGTTGTCTGGTTCTTGCGTCTAGGTTTGTACACAATTTCAAAATCAAGACCCAAAAGTTTGGCCTGCCAGCCTTGTTGATTTGATGTGTGCGATCGTTGACTGAGAATATGTTTGAGGGCTCTATGATCAGTATAAACAATGAAGTGAGCACCAATAAGATATTGTATCCAATTGTTTATAGCTAATACGAGAGTCATCACCTCTTTCTCATACACAGACTTGGAAAGCTTGGTTTCGGCCAATGCTTTACTGAAATAGGCTATGAGTCGTCCAGCTTGCATGAGGACAGCCCCAATCCCCTGGCCAGAAGCATCACAAACAATGACAAATGGCTGTTGAAAATCAGGCAAGGCAAGAAGTGGGGTTGAAACCAAACAGTTCTTAAGAGCCACAAAGGCATGTTCTGCAGCCAGTGACCAGTGGAAGTTGTTTTTCTTAGTCAAGTCGATGAGTGGCTTGGTAGTTTTTCCATAACCTTCAACAGATTTCCTATAGTAACCAGTTAAACCCAGAAATCCTCGAACTCCCTTGACTAATTGTGGTCGAGGCCAGTTTAGGACGCATTCAATTTTTGCAGGATCCATTGAAACTCCATTCAAAGAGATAACATGGCCAAGGTACTCCACGGTGGGCTGAGCAAAAAAACATTTTTTCCGATTTAGGCGGAGCTGATTCTTCTGTAATACCTTGAAGATTGTATCAAGGTGTTGCATACGATCTGCCCAATTTTTGCTATAAACAAGGATGTCATCGAAGAATACCAAAACAGATTTCCTCAAATATTCCTGAACATTTTGGTCATGATAGATTAAAAAGTAGTTGAGGCGTTCATTAACCTAAATGGCATGATGGGAATTCATAATGTCCTTCGTGAGTACGGAACGTCGTCTTGTGTACATCTGGTGCTTGTACCCGGATCTGATGAAACTCGGACATCAAATCCAATTTGGAGAAAAAATTAGCTCCATGTAATTCATCCATTAGTTCTTCAATGATAGGAATGACAAACATGTCTGGAACGGTAAGTTTATTTAGTGCTCGATAATCAACGCACATCCTCCAACTTCTGTCTTTTTTCTTAACAAGAATAATAGGACTGGAAAATGGGTTGTTACTATGTCGAATTACTCCCTGGTTCAGCAAGTCATTTACTTGGTTATCAACCTCATCCTTGAGACAATGAGCCAGTTTATAAGGTCTAATACTAACCGGTGTTGCCCCGACAACAAGGGTAACATCGTGGTTTATCTCCCGAGGTGGAGGAAGGCCCAGTGGTTTCTTGAAAATAATTTGGAAGTTGTTCAAAAGGTTGTTCAACTGAATCTAGTCTGCTTCCCTGTTGTATGTGACGTTTTTCGAAAGTTGTACCTGCGCCAGCCATGCCCAGCCTTCAAGAAGTAGAGTCTTGGCTTGCATATGGTCATGAAGTTCCCAGGAATTCTCCTATCCGACTACATTTCCCTGCAACTTTATTTCCTCCCCTTGCCACAAGAACTCCATAGTTTTGTGACTCCAATTAGTCAATACACTGCCCAGACACCTCAGACGCTACATCCCCAATATTATATCAGGCCCGTCGGTATCAAAGATGAAGGCGTCCACTGCAACAACAAAATTTTCCAGGCTAATCTAGATTTGTTTGCATAGGCCTCGTGAGAGAGCTCGAGAGCCATTGCCAAGAGTAATTCTGAACGGTTTGGTCGGGTTAATCTTTACGCTAGAAAGTTTGGTCAATCGTCTAGAGATGAAGTTATGGTTGGCTCCGCTATCGACCAACACTTGTGCTGGCACACCTAATAAATGTCAGGTAAGCATCATTAAGTCTGCCCCAACACTACTTATACTATGGAACTTAACTGACTCATCGGGTCGTTCTGCTAGCTGCCTGCCCGATTTTTCTTGCCTTGCTTCTATATAACCAAATTCTTCCTTTGTCACGACTTCTTCCTATTGTTCCTTTGGTTCTTCATACTCCCATACCAACACTCGTAAATGTTTATCGGGGCATTTGTGCATTGGACCGAAAGGCTAGCCACAACGGAAACATAAGCCTTTCAGCTTCTATTCCTCCCTTTCTTGCCGGCTCAAAGCCCGCACTTCGTTCCATCGGTCTTCCCCAACTGCCCTTTTTAATTCGTCATCCCGACAGTTAAGCTCAAATACCGGACGGTTGACAGGAAAATTTAGTGCCACAACTCCTGTGTTTCGTGGTATAGGCGGTATCGCTGGTCGAGAACGAGAACCACATACCACTCCTTCACTAATCAGTTCTCTTTCAACCTTCCTTTAGGCAATCTGTTCAAACTCCTCGATGTATTCGTCCACCAAACCAATTTGTTTCAGATTTTTCAGAAATCTCAAGGGATCCCCGTCGGTATTTTTTCCATACTGGTCCAAGAATACTGGCTTAAATGTACTCTAGGAAACACCAGACGTGACACTATGTCAGGATAAAAACCAATACAACGCCGTACCTTCCATACTAATTTGTGTATAATGTAATTTCATGTCTTCTGGGATTCAATTTACCAAGAAATAGATATTTGTCTTAGTAATCCATCCTAAGGGGTCATCTCCGACAAACATAGGAAGTTCCACCCTCCGCAAGACGCTTCGCAGCTCGTTTGTTTGGTCATTTTTCTCTATAATCGGCAGCCTCCCTAGGCGCACGCCACTCTGCTCACTTCCTTTCTCTCTGTTAGCAGAATCCTTCAAGTCTGGTCCAAGTTTTTTTTTTTGTTTTCTGAACCATGCTCCATTTGCGATTCAATTCCCTTCAGCCTTCCCATAGTCTATTCTTCCACATCTTGAACCCGAAACATAAATCGTTCCTCTATGCTACATCCAGAATCACGCGTTGACTCTTGTTCCACCCCCGCATCATCTTTTCCGTGTTCTCTTGGATTGACATCGTGACTATTTTAATGCTCTCCATGGCCGATTCAATCATAGCCACACGATTTTCTGTTCTTGTTTGCATAAAAAAGATTTCCAAGCTTTGTCCAGCTAAACGTGATAGAGTGCTCTCAGCTTCACGTTCCACTTCTGCTTTCAAGTAACAGCGATCACATCAACTGAGATCACCAACCGCAGAAAATTATTCTCTGCTTTTGTTCTCCAGCGAAGTCGTCAAACTGTTACGGCACAGTGTGTGTACTAAGAAGAAGAATAAGTACTTCAAATAGTAGAGAAGAGTTTAGAGTGTTATTACTGATGGATCAGATTACAATTAAGGATAAAGTATTTCAGTACAGTAAGATGAGAACCAGAGAGTCCTCCAATTCATCTGCCAATTGCCGGTTAAAGGAGCTAGGAGTCAGTCCACTTCCTCCTCTCTCCGATTATGTTCCAACAGAAAGTACTTCCAATAAACTGTCTTCCTCTCTCTTCCCACCAGTACAAATACCAGATCGTGGGTGTGTGCCCCTCGTGCCCCGCTAACTAACTCAGGTCGCCCTTCCCATTTTACCTTTCCTCCTCTGATAGGTGTGTACAAGGGGAGGCTGAGGGTGGAATGGGGAATCACACGAGGAGCAGAACCGGACAGCTAACACTAATCAGAATATCACAACAAGTGGAAATATTAAAACTGGGTTGGGCCAGCCTAGAACAAGCCCGAGCCCAGTCCAACACAACCAACACGCACAAGGTGGAGGGAAGTTGGTGTCTGACTTGGAAAAGTGTGATTCCTCGGTCTATGTCATCGCCATCACGCCATCTCCCATCGCCATTAATCGACTCATCATCACTACCGTGAACATTTCCCCACTTGAAATCCCAAACCATCAAAACCACCATCACTGATGAAACTAGACTTCAATAACCCCCAATAAGAATTGTCGAGCATCACATCTCAACTGCTGAACACATCATCACTCAAAAATAAAAGACCAGTATAAACCGCCACTGCAAGCCGATGAGAACGGAACCCTCTTTGAAACCGAAAAGCAAGAAAACAGAGGGAAAAAATGATGTGCACACCTCTGGAACCTCCCAAGTTGGGTCGAGCAAACCCGAAGCCAAACACTAGTAGATGAAGGAACCGCACCGCACCCAAACTAGGCTTTATCTCACACTGTTTTGTTCCCTCGTGAAGTTTTCAACACACCGAATACACTGCACTTACACTAGAAATGACGGACCTAATGAAGCCTAGCATAGCAGGCAGCTGCCCTAAAAGTATATTGGGAAAACAAGAATCGGGAGGACAATGTGATGAAAGGACTCGGGAAAGGGGCTTGTAAGATGTTGAACCCACCAATGGAGGACCACGGGAAAGCCATGCAATGCCAAGAAGAATAGACGGTAGACAGAAATGGGAAGCACGCTCATGGCATCCTCCACCTAAAAACCCCCCACCAAAACAAACCCAATACACCATGGTCAACGTCGCACCAGACCAAGGATAGGGTCTAGTGTGGCATTCCAGGAAGAAAGAGGTATAGTGAGGTAGAAAATGCCTTCGACTAAGAGAACACCACACAAATAGAAAAACGGTAGAAACAGAACGACCATAGGAAAGTCGCTACCATCGTCGTTGAACATTTCCCCCAAAATAATCCCAAGCCGATGTAATCACCATCGCACGAGACCAAAGATGGGATCTAGTGCGATGGGTTGTGCATAAAGGATGGAGGGGGTAGACGAGTGAGGTCACACAAACACATAGAAGCAGTAGGAATAAAATGACCTTAAACCAAAATCCACAGAGATGAAAGGGGACTGCCACCGTGCTCTCCTAACTTCATAGACCCAAACCACTAGAAATCTATCTCTTCAGACCAAATATAGGGTCTCTCTAAATAGATATGGCAATAACAGAAGTGGTCCGAGATGAGCACAGTCCATGGCATCATCTGAGAGGGAGACGACCATGCAAAATCAAGTGGAAGACCAGACGAGAAGGAAAGGAAGGGGAAGACAAGGGTAGGTTCTCGAATGCTCCATCATTATCACCGTGAAGGTTTTCAGGAAAAACCCTAGAAAACATGAAATCAAGAGAGACGGGAGGACGGCAGGGGAAATGAAGTGCCGTCATTGATATCTTAAACAATTTGAATTATCCATGGATATCTAAAATTAATCCCAATCATCTCACTGAATCCAATTAATTGTCTCTAAAAAAATTATGTTATCAAATCTCCCTAACTAATCAAATAAAAATTTAAAATCATTTTTACTTTTTATGAACTTTATCCTTTATCTAATCTAAAAACTAAGTCTTGTGACTCTTTCATCCATTCTAATCATTTTTAAGACATATATTCTATAAATTTTGTTTTGTTATCATTTTCATACTTAACTATCCACAAGGAGGTTCCCTTTACTAATTCTATGTTAGGACTAATTGTAACGTCCTTGACCAGATCGGTCCAAATGGCTTCAAACAAAGTAGTGCCATGTGATCTCAAGCATCCCTCCCCATTTGGAAAAGGTTGTCGACCAACGGTGATGATCTAAATGGGTTGTGGGAAGACTATGCCCTATATCAAAGCAGCACAATGATAGTACAAATAACCAAGTGACGTCAATTACATAGCTAAATAAAAATAACTTAATATTTCATACCATACCAAATGAAATAAAGTATATGCATACTATAATGATTACCCAATGTGGATCAATCTAATGCACCAAAACACAAATAAAAAACATTGGAGATCACATCATTAGATATTAAGGATTTACTTGGCATTGTTTCCACCATCAGCAATGCCACCATCCCGTACCACAACCCATCACTTGCCTACTCCAACCTCCACCTCAATGTCATGCTCCATCCTGAAACACAAATCACGAGAAATGACTATTCACTGAGATGAACGTACAGGATGTTAGTACGAAACTCAATAGGTCACCAACAATGATGCCCTAAATAACACTAATAGTTCATAGGTGCATGCATAATATGAAATGACAACCATCAATCGAGCATTCCAATACCTCAATACATGGGGGATTGTACCATCACCCTCATGTATCGATCTGCATGCTTTGGCCTGTATTGGAGTGGGACAATGTATTCATGACCTAAACACGCTCGAAGGCTCACACAGTCCCCCACCATACCTCATCACATCACCAAGAACGCCATGTCCCCACCACATATATCATGATCTATCAAACTCGTGATTTCTTTTTGAGGTATTTTTCTATTTATTTTTTATCTAGCTTTCCCCTTTGGATTTTCCTCGTGTTTTTGAAGAAAAATGGAATTTTTGGGTAAATAACATGATGTGCACGGTTGACGCATAGTTTTCTAAATTATGTGCCCTTGCCCAGGTAACCGTGCAACGAAGTGGTGTTTTTAGATAGAGACTTATCGCGCGGTTAAAACAGGGTTTGCAAACTGTGCGGCATGTCCTGCTTGGACAGTAAGGGGAGCATGGTTGCCGCACAGTTTGGCAAACCGTGCGGGCAAACCATGCATGTCCATGTCATTAAAATTTAGATATTTACCTTTTTTCCCTTTTCAGATTTAACAACAAATCTGCCCCCCTCTTCTTCCCCACTCAGGATTTACAGCCCCAAAAGCCTCCAATCCTCCCTCTTACTCTATTGGGCCTCTATTTTTGAGGTGGATTTGGTGGGAAAATCTTCAAGATTCTTCAAGTAAGTCCCCCCTCTCATGGTTTCTTCCTCTTTTCTAGTGTTTTCTTCTTCTTTCTTGGGGTTTCCTTTTTCCAGCGGGTTGGGTGTCCGATTTAGGATTAGATCTTAATTTTTAGGGTTTAATATTGATGTATAAGGTTCGATCTTGCCTCTATAGGGTGCGATTGAGGTGCAGTTGAAGTTTTGCACCAGATTCTGGAAGTTTCTTCACTCAAGGTAGGTGGTTCCATGCTTAAACATTATTTGAAGAATTTAATATAATTTCTTGAGTGTTCAAATGTGTTCTATGATTTATGTGTATGGTGTGAAAGGTGTTTTGAAGGGTTTTGATATGTGTATGGCTTGAATGTGGTTTTCCTAAAGGAAATTGGGTGTATTTCAATTGTGAACTCTTGTTGTGACCTTTGAATGTGTTTTATAAATTAGGAAAGATGTTTCATAAATTATGCAAGAGACGCAAAACATGTTTTGAAATGTATTTGGTGTGCGTTTGGAATCAAAAGAGGTTTTTGGGTTGTGGAAATGGCGTTTTATCATGTGTGATATATTGTTTAGCTTGTGCATATGTGAAGGTGATGTTATATGTGACATGTGGAATGAAAATTGAGCACGAAGGGAAACCTGGGTAACTAGGTTGACGGACTAAGATCAGTACGCTAGTTGACTCAGAAGTGGTTCATCCCAGATTCACCTCGCAGGATCGACAATACAACACTAACTAAATGATAATGATGTTTGGAGACCATTGGACCCATGAGGCGTCCCCTCCTAGTGGCCCGTGCACGAGAACGCGTCATGGTTACTATACCACATTTCACCAGAGATACGATGTACCTAGTGTCCCATTGCTAGCTAGTGCCTAGATGGTTCTCCCGTGATTTAGTGATCTATAGTGATATCGCACTTACCATCGGCATACAGTATACTTGGTCAGTTTCTTTTAAAAAGCAAGCATGTCTCCTTTTAAAATGTTTTCTTTAAAAATGTCTTCCATAAAGTGTTTCTAGTTTTTATTTTATAAAACTTGCATTTCTGTTTATCTTATAATGTTTATAGAATGAAATCTCTTTTGTTGGGTGACATCCTACTGGGCTTTGGCTCACACCCTACTTACGCATTTGGGTGTAAGTAGACTTTGTTATGTTTAATACAGGTAAAGGAAAGATGTTTGGAGATGGTAGTTAGGGATGCTAGTGGTCTTCTCTTGTGGTGTTGTGGTGGTGGCTTGGGGATGATGCTTCTCTTGTTACATGGTGGTTTTGGAATAGTTTAGTTGTTCCTTTTTTTGTAGCCCATTTTGGTTTTGTTCAAAGTTGTAAAATGAATCTGAAATTTTTTTATGCCATATTTGGTTATGATTATCCAGTTTAGGTTTTTTTGGTTGTTTATGTTTATGTAATCGGGTGAAATCATTCCCAAGTGATATTGTTGACACCTAAGAAATTGTTTCCAGCCCGTGGAGATTAGGAATGCTCTTCGAGCCATGCCATGGGCTGGGTCTGGCACCGGGTCGGATGGCATCTCGGCCTGATTCATGACAAAATAGAATCGGAGTAGGTCACACTCTTTTTGGGTCGCATTATTTGGGATGATTCTGGATAGACAAGAGTTAGGATTGTCGGGACTTGTTGTTCCCATTACGAGTAAGGTGCCTGGCCAGCACACCTTGTGACAGAACTCAAGTCACCATGAGATGTTGGGATTTTTGTTTGACTTCTCCTCTAAGTGAGACGTGCTGGCTGTAGACTGTATATGGACATTGGGTGGTGGTGAAGTGGTTTGGTTGACATGTTATTGAGACGAGTTTGGTTTATTTGGATTTATGGTATATTGTTATTTGTTATCATTGCAAAAAAATTCCAGAATGGTTGTATTGATGGTTTTTCTTGTGATTATTGATTTTGTAGAAAATTGACTTCCCAAATAGTTCTCGTGCAACCATGGTAAGAGGCCATAGAGAGTTCTCCCTCACCGATTGATCAGAGATTAGTGAAAGTTGTGGTCCGGGCTGTTCAGGCTTTGGGACAGGGAGCGGGTCCTGGTCCTGCTCTGATTAGAGTGGCTGAACCTAGTCCTAGGAAGGAAAAATCCTAGGAGTTCCTTAAGAACAATCCCCCTTCTTTCTGAGGTAGCACGAAACCCCAGGAAGCAGAGGAGTAGCTCGAGAAGAGAGAAAAAATGTTTTAATTTCTGGAAACTCATGAGGAAGTCAGGGTGAAATGATTCTCATTCTTACTAGAAGGTCCCAGTCGGAGGTGGTGGGACTTAGTGATCTAAACTGGGAAGCATGAGAAGATGAACTGAAAATACTTCAAGGTCATCTTCAATGATCAGTACTATCCTGAGGTCTTGGCCTATGATGATCTCGGGAATTTAGGGATATTGTTCAGGGGGGAGCAATCAGTGATGAAGTACGCCAACCACTTTGCTGATCTAGTTCGGTACGCACCTAAAATCATTTCTAATGAGCAGATGGAGGCTTAGAGGTTTGAGAGGGGGTTGTGGCCATAGATTTATTCCCAGTTCTTTCTGTTTAAGCTGAAAACCTCTGTCGGAGTGGTTGATCATGCTTGTATGGTAGATATTGACCTCAAGGGAAAGTATGGGTCCTTTGGGGCTATTCTAGCAATGAGAAGTGACAATTCATTTGAGAAAAAGAGGAAGCGAGATGAGCAAGGGAAGAAGGGAGGTGGTAATTTAGGCCATCCTTCCTGATATTCTTTGCCTATGGATTTTGATGATGGGTCGGTTGTGTGCCATTGGTGTGGGAAGGTCGGACACATATAACCTGCATGTACATCTCCTCCCAAACCTTACCATCAATGAAAAGTTATGGGACACCTGCAACATTTTTTCAAAGTGATACGCCCATGTCAGAGTGGTGCAGAATCCGTAGCTTCTAGAGGAATGTTAGTTCAGTTAGAGCCATTCAGGATGGTGAGATCTTGATTTGGTGGTCATGGAGGAAAGACCAGATCCTCTTCTAGTCAGAGACAATTCAGAGTAGATCTGCAGGTCATTGGTCATACTTGACTTAGGTAGAGACCAGATATATCCATACAGTGGACTAAGCACCTATAGAACCGGATGTAGGGATTTCGACAGTTAGGAGTACCATTTTGATTGCATCATCTATAGCTGGTGCTTTGTTCTATACTGGTGATTATGTATCCTTTATCTCTACCCACTTTTTGAATCTGTTGAATTTTACAATCGAGAACTTGTCGTATGCGGTGGAGTTGGTAATGCCTCTCAGTAAGAAGTGAGAAAAGGGTCTTAAGTGTCCATATTGTACACTCACCGTGTCAGGGGTCGAGCTGGAATGGGATTTCCTAGTCTTGGATATATACATATTTTACGCAATCCTCATCATTGATTAGATGAAGTGCTTTCAGGCACATATCGACTGTTATAGGTGGTGAGTGAGTTTTGTGGAACCTAATGGAAGTACCCAGGTTTTTCTTAGAGAATGGGAACTTCGGACGGGTTGTGCTTGACCTCCACTCCAAGAATTGGGTAATCTTGTTTTTCGATTATCATTTCTCGTGTTGAAGGATGATGGTGGTGTTCCTGAGGGTGGATTACCCCCTATGGTGTGTGAATTCATGAATCTTTTCCCAGAGTATTTTTTAAGCTTTCCTTTAGAGTGGGATGTGGAGTTCTCTATAGATTTGGTGCTGAGAACACAATCGATATCTCTTCTCTCATATCATATACCCCCACTGAGTTGAGGTAATTAAATATACAACTGAAAAATTTGGAATCCAAAGGATTCATTCACCCGATCATCTCTCCTTGGGTCTCCCTGGTCTTGTTTATGAAGAAGGCCAATGGATCACTCTGGTTGTGCATTGATTACCGAAAGATGAACAAGGTAGACGTTAAGAACAAGTATCCTTTTCCCTAAATTGATGTATTGTTTGATCAATTAAAAGGGTAAATGTGGTTTTCTAAGATATATTTTTGTTCTCATTACCATCAAGTTAGGTTGAAAGAGGTGGATGTACCAAAAATGGCTTTTCGAAGCAGGTACGACCACTTTTAGTACTTGGTCATGCATTTTGGGTCTACGAATGCTCCAGTGGTCTTCATGGTGTTCGTGAATAGGGTGTTCCACCAGTATCTTAATAACTTCATTGTGGAATTCATGGACGATGTCCTAGTTTATTCTGGATCCGAGGAGGAACATGAGCAACAATTGAGGATTATTTTGGGCATTATTTGGGACCATCGACTTTATGCCAAGTTTTCAAAGTACACCTTATAAATTAAAGAGGTGAAGTGTCTGGGCCATGTTATCTCAAAACAAGGGGTTTTAGTAGATCTCGAGAAAATCAGTGTAGTCATGCCATGGGGACAACCGAGGAATGTGTTTGAGATCAGAAGTTTTTTGGGCCTGGATGGATATTACAGGTGGTTTATTCGAGACTTATCACGACCTGCTTCACCCATGGAAACACTCATTTAAAAAGGGGTGAATTTTGAATGGATACCATAGTGTCAGGAATCCTTTGAGGATATAAAGTAGTGATTTACTACCACTCATGTATTGATCTTTCCAAAATATAGAAAGAGATATGTGGTTTATTATAATTCCTCGGGAATGGGTCTCAGATGTGTGCTTATACAGGATGACCATGTGGTTGCGTATGATTCTTGCCAACTCTAACCACATGAAAAGAACCACCCGACCCATGACCCAGAGTTAGCAGTGGTGATGCATTCCCTAAAGATGTGGTGTCATTATCTTTTTGGGGAGAATTTTGTAGTTTATTCATATCACAAAATCTTGTCCTACATCTTCTCCCAAAAGGTTTTAAATTTGAGGCATCACCACTAGGTTTAGTATCTACAGGGGTTTGATTTTGATATTATTTATATCTTGGGTAAAGGTAATGTTGTGGCTGATGCTTTGAGCATAAAATTACCAGTACATGCATTGAAAGAGTCCAGTGATGAGTGGACCTTGATGGGGCTTTTTGCTCAGATGCACCTAGAGACCAAGGAGCACAGTGGAGGTGAGTTCTTGGATAGTTTTTAGTTGTAACCTTACCTTATGGAGCTGATTAAGTGGAATAAGCCTCGTGATGAGCTATTCCATAATTCTACACAGTCCCTTCATGGTGGGGATACACCTTGAGATTGGTTGTTGTCTCCTAAGGGAGTTTTATGTTTCAATGTCTGTTTTCTGGTGCCTTTATCTCTGAGGAAGGTGGTGATGTAAGATATCCACCAGTCTTAGTGGGATATTCATCTTGGTGCCACAAAGATGTATTATGATGTGTGTCGATAGTTCTGGTGGCTAGGTATGAGGCGGGATATAGATGAATTCGCGTCGAGATGCTACACGTGTCAGTAGATAAAAGCATAGCATCAAAGGCCCTCTAGTTTGCTCCAGTCTCTACCCATTCCTACTTGGAAGTGGGATGAGGCTTCCATAGACTTTATTATTGTCTTACCTCATACACACTAAGAAAATAATGTCATCTAGGTGGTGATTGACCATTTTACCAAATCTTCCCATTTCATTCCAATCGGAGACTCAACAAAGGTGGATGATCTGGGATGATTATATATCCAGGAGGTAGTACAACTTCATGGTGTGCCATCAAAAAAAATTTCTGAAAGGGAACCCAATTTTACCTTTCGGTTTTGGGAAGGACTTCAGAAGTAAATGGGGTCACATATTAAGTTGATCATGACATACCTTCCTCAAACATATGGTAGGATAGAGCAGGCAAATCATATTCTTGAGGACATGCTCCGAGCATGTGTCTTGGATTTCATAGGATCATGGGATAACCATTTGGGATTGTTCGAGTTTTCATATAATAATAGCTACCAGTCCTCAATTTGAATGGATCTATTTGAGGTGCCCTATGGTCGGTCGTTTCAGTCTCCTCTATGTTGGGCTGAAGTGGGTGAGACCTCATTGTTGGAACTGAGCTTAGTGTAAGAGACATATGATAAATTCAAGCTAATCAGGCATTGGTTATTGATGACTTAGAGTCACCAAAAATCTTATGCTGATCATAGATTCCTAGATCTTGAGTTTTACTTGGATGACTGGGTGTTCTGGAAAGTATCACCTCGCTTGGGTCATCGCCATTTGGGAAAGCAAGGGAAGATAATGCCGAGGTATGTCAGACCTTTTGATATTACCGAGTGGGTTAGTAAGGTGGAATATAGGTTGTATTTTCCATCATAATTGACATTAATTAATGATGTTTTCCATGTCTCCCAACTGAATAAGTACAACCCAAATCCTTCTCATGTACTAAATTAGGAAGAGTTGGAAATAGAGCCCGATTTATCTGTGTTTGAGCAGCTAGTGAGGATAGTAGATTCCCAAGAGAAAGTGCTTTTTGGTAAGTTTATTCCAATGGTTCTAATTCATTGGTAGCATGATAATGATATTCATGAGACTTGGGAGTGAAAATCATGGGTTAAGAAAGAGTATCCTTTTTTATTCTCCGATCAAGCTTTGGTTAGAATTTTTTGGGATGGAAAGTTTTCATGGTGGGTAGAATTGTCACACCTGTGATTTATTTTTGAGGTATTTTTATGTTTATTTTTGGTCTAGCTTTTCCCATTTTTATTTCCATTGTGTTTTTGAATAAAAATGTATTTTTTGGTAAAAAACACAGTGCACATGGTTGGCGCACAATTTTCCAAACAGTGTGCCCTTGCCCAGGTAATTGTGTGGAAAAGTGATGTTTTTGGATAGAGTCTTATCGCATAATTAGAACATGGTTTTTAAAACATGTGGGATAACTATGTGGCATGTCTTTCTTGGCTAGTTAGGAGAGCATAGTTTCCGCACGGTCTGGAAAACCGTGCAACCTGTTCAAGTCATTAAAATTTGGATATTTACCCTTTTTCCCTTTTCAGATTTAACCCCAAATCCACCCCTCTTCTTCCCCAATTAGGATTTCCTACCCTAGAATCCTCCAATCCTCCCTCTTTCTCCCTTGGACCTCCATTTTTGAGGTGGATTTGGTGGGAAATCTTCAAGATTCTTCAAGTAAGTCTATGCTCTCATGGTTTCTTCCTCTTTTCCAAGGGTTTCTTCTTCTTTCTTGGGGTTTCCTTTTTCCAGTGGGTTGGGTGTCCGATTTAGGGTTAGATATTAATTTTTAGGGTTAAATATTGATTTTTAAGGTATGATCTAGACTCTATAGGGTGCAATTGAGGTGAAATCAAAGTTTTCATCGGATTCTGGAAGTTTCTTCACTCAAGGTAGGTGGTTTCATGCTTAAACATTATTTGAAGAATTTAATATGCTTTCTTGAGTGTTAAAATTTGTTCTATGGTTTATGTGTGCGGTGTGAAAGGTTTTTTTGAAGGGTTTTGATATGCATATGGATTAAAATTTGTTATCTAAAGGAAATTGGGTGTATTTAAATTGTAAACCCTTGTTGTGACCTTTGAATGCATTCTATAAATTATGAAAGATGTTTAATAAATTACACAAGAGATGCAAAACATGTTTTGAAATGTATATGGTATTCATTTGGATTCAAAAGAGGTTTATGGGTTGTGGAAATGACGTTTTATCATGTGTGATATGTTTTTTAGCTTGTTCACATGTGAAGGTGATGTTATATGTGATACGTGGAATGAAAATTGATCACGAAGGGAAACCTGGGTAACTTGGTGGGCAGACTAGGACTAGTACGCTAATTAACTTGGAATTGGTTCATCCTAGATTCATCTAGAAGGATTGAAAATACAACACTAACTAAATGATAATGATGTTTGGAGACCACTGGGACCATGGGGTGTCCCCTCATAGTGGCTTGTGCATGAGAACATTGTTGGTTGTGGTTATTATACCACATTTTACTGAGATAAGATGTACCTAGTGTCCCATTACTTGCTAGTACATATAGGGTTCTCCCATGATTTAGTGATCTATGGTGATATCTCACTTACCATCGACATATGGTATACTTGGTCGGTTTTTTTAAAAAGAAAGCATGTTTTCTTTTAAAATGTTTTCTTTAAAAATGTCTTCCATAAAGTGTTTCTAGTTTTTATTTTATAAAACTTTTATATTTATTTATCCTATAATGTTTATATAATGGAATATATTTTGTTGGGTGGAATCATATTGGGATTTGTCTCAAACTCTACTTACACCTTTGGGTGTAAGTTGACTTGGTTATGTTTGATACAGGTAAAGGCTAGATGTATGGAGATAGTGGTTCAAGATGCTAGTGGTCTTCTCTTATAGTGCTGTGGTGGTGTACTTGGGATGATGATCCTATTTTCATATAGTTGTTTTGGAATAGTTTAGTTATTCCTTTTTTAGCCTATTTTGGTTTTGTTTAAAGTTGTAAATTGAATCTTAAAATTTGTTATGCCATGTTTGGTTATGATTATCCAATTTTTGTTTATTTATTATTGTTGGTTGTTTATGTTTATGTAATCAGGTGAAATCATTACCAAGTGATATTGTTGATACCTGGACACTTGTTTCCAGCCCGTGGAGATCAAAAATTCTCTTTGGGCCATGCCACGGGCCGAGTCGAGTGCCAGGTTGGATGGGATACCAGCCTGGTTCATAAAAGGATCCACTTATACGTCTAGTGGTATCCCAGTCACTACAAATCTCTATTTAATATCACTCTCCTCCATCTAGATATATGTACACTACCTATTCCTAGTGACCAGGTCACCACCAATAGGGTATCACCCCTCTATATAACTAGACCAACAACCCCAAGTCATTCAGTTTTAAAACACCACCTCGATTCATGGATAAAAACTACATCCTATCCTTCTATAAGTTTGATGATTAACATCATCACCCTAATGCCATAAAAACTATATAGGATCTATCTATAAGTCCTAGTGATCGAGTCACCAGACCACAATGTGTGTATACAACCCAATAGACTTAGCTCCCAATAGTGAGCGATATCACCAATAACCTAGGACCACAAGAACGACGAACCTCATCGTCACATATTAAATGACCAATTTTAACCTGAGTATCCATAGAGAGTTAAAATTTCCCTATATCTGAAGAATGATCCACCACAAAACCATGAAAACACTAACCTCACGGTTGAGGTGATCTCTAGATGACCCCAACTAGCATCTATTCATAACTCCATAACCATGGCATAATAATTCTAGGTTACTATTTCCTTCAGAAATGTGTTTTCCTTGGGGAATGGAACTCTGTTTAGATATCATTATCTCCAAAAAAATTCCATCCAATTTATTTATGGAATTGGAAACACCCAACGGTTTTGTATCCATAGGACCTGCTTTCCAAAGGCAGGCGTTCGTCAGGAAGTTTGGTTGACGATTCTTGAGAACACACATTGGTCGAGAGTATGGGTGGTTGGGATCATCTCACCCTTTTGTGGGGAATTATTACCTACTCCAGGACTCTCTCCTAGATTTAAGATATGTTCATGAATCCTTATTAATTTACTAAGTATGGAATGAGTTTACCTTGTATTTAGAAATAAATTGTTAGAATGAATGGAATTTAGAATCATTTGTATATATATGAGGTTCTTCATCAATGGAGACATCTGTATGTATCCTAGGTCCCCCATCAATGTTTTTTTTATACATTACCTAGAGATTATTTGGTCTTTATTACGATGATGATGGTTTTGAAGCCACACAGTGGGGAACTCTGGAATTTATAGTCATCTAGGTAGACGAAGGTCACTCTGGAATTTATTTTCATCCAGGTCGACAAGGGGTTACTCTAGAGTTTATTGTCATCCAAGGAGATAGAAGTTTACTCTGGAGTTTATTATCATCCAGATATATGAAAGTTTTTTTTGATACTGGGATCTAACCCATGGATGGTATACCTACATATCCTTGTGAAAGGAATCAGAACACATGTAGTTTGGGTGTGGTAATTATGCAAGATCATCTTAGGACACTTGGAAGGGATGTGAAATTCCAAGTTGAATTAGACCCTATTGAGAATGTGGCCCAGAAAGAATAGGGTTTGTTTGAGTTGTTGGGTTTGAACCTCAGAGAGTCTTTCTACGTATCCCATTTGGATGGGAATAAAAGTCCACATAGTTTGGTAAATCTAACAGTAGAGTATAGTCCTATGAGATAAATGAGTTTGAGCTTACTCCTAAAGAGGATTCCCTTGAAATAGGGTCCATGAGATATTTCTTAACTCATGGAGATTTTAGGGGGTTGAATTGGGGATTACTCTTAAGGAGGATTCCCAAATTAAATGAATTAATATTGGGGTTAAATCTTGAGGAGGATACCCCTTGGAAGGTACCATGAGTTATGTATTGATTCATAATGATGTGGGGGTTTAATTTGGGGCTTATTCCTAAGAAGGATTCCCAGATTAAGGGAATTATGATATATCATTTAAGGGATGAGATGATGTGAAGCTCAAGACTTAGGAAGGATTCCAACATATCCCAGTTAGGTAAGAATGAAAGTTCTTATAGTTCATTTTGGGTTTTGATTGGGACTAAACCCTAAGGAGGGTGTCCTTTGAGCTCGGGCCTTATGTAGGCATCCTAAGTATCCTGGTAAGAACAGGAATCATAGTTCTCATATTTTAATAAATGAGGTCAATTGTGAGGATGTTGTGATCATCAAAAATCTCTAAGATCATGTGAGTCATGCTCAGTGTGAGAAACAAGAGGATGTGAAGGATTCAACAAAGGCACACGCTTTTCCTCCTTCATTGGTAGAAGAGGATGGGGCGACCATGGAAGAGTTCGGGGCTATGGAGGAAGAGGCCAGGGATACAAACCCTCCCTCTTTTCAATTTACATTGGACATGGGTCCAATGTAAGGAAGGAATGGGGGTGAAGGACGTAGATATGAGAAATAAAGAAACCTCCTATGTCTAAGTCTAGGGGATTAATTCAGGATGAGTTCCCTAAAATGGGTCCTGTAGGTAGAGGATATCATTCCCTATGTCAAAAGGAAATGAAAGTGTAATCCTCACTCTTCCTACTAGGGAACGAAGGCTTTTGGTATTAGAGAAGAGGAGAGGAGGACATAATTCTATCCCTGGAATCTGATACTAGGAACTTCTCAACACTATTCCTAGGATAAGATCCCTTGTGACTGTGGAGATATAAATCCACAGACATTGTGAGAACCCTAACCCTCTAACAGGACAAGTGTGGGAAACCTCTGACCATAGAGATACAAATCCAAATAGGAGACACGCTAGTGTGCCTTTATATAAGTTTTTTTTAAATCAGGAGGTCTTGGTGGAGGTTTCAACATGATCCATTTTATTAAAGGGGCCAATGAAGATGAATCTCTGCCATGAATTTCTTTGAATGAGGCTTCATGAAAGGCTTGGGTAAGCTAAAGGGTAGGGTGAACATCAAGGAAGGGCGGTCAAGTAAGTGGTTGGTGCGTATGAATGGGGAACATAGGTAGGCTTGGGAGACTTTATGTCACCTTAAGTGATGAACAAACTAGATTACTAGACTTTTCTGAACCTTGGCTCAAGCCTTCAAGTGTCTTCATAGGTATTCCCAGAAGTGGGGGTCGCAAGTTCCTATTTGAGTAATGGAGGGCGCGCTAGTCTTCTTCAGTCATGGGGATTTGGCGATTGAATCACACAAGTGTTGTTAATATTAACACTTGAAGAACCTAATTCTTACTATCCCCCTTTAAATCCCTCACTTTAGGTATTAAGGAACTACCTTGGAGGTTTTGAAGGACTTGAGCGAAGCAATAGGGCGACCAGAGCAGCAATTGAGCTTCAGGTAAATTTGTCTGTACAAATGAAGACCCCAAGAGTCTATTTATAGGAAAATATGGTACCCTAAGTGATGGTGTCTTGGTTCACAAGTAGGTTTGTGCGCAATGTGTGGTGCACAAGTGCTTGCGTTCAGGTACCTTGAGCACCAGTGTTTTTCAGACTTAGGAAAAAAATATGTTTCATACCATGGGGGTTGTGCCCCCGCACCCCTACTTGGGATCAGTGTCATGCTTTGGCCCCGCCCCTTCGGGTCGGTGCCTTTACTACCATCACTGACCCCCATGAAAAATGTAGAGTCACACCATGAAGTTTTTGAGCCTTTTTAAGGTCATTTTCTATCACGGAACATGGAAATCCAATCTTCTCCTTCTTCCGACATAAAGACGTATTTCTATCTAAACTCAAAATTTGGTGTCTAAGTGAGGTTCACATATTAAATATTGTAGAGAAGTGCATGAAACACATTTCATGGTTCTAAAAAATCCCCCCTTAGAATTATATTTTCTCATAATGAAAAGAGTCTGCTTTTAAGGTAACTTTAGGGAACTTTGACACATTCTGACATCATTTGGTGGATTTTGGAGCTATGTCATGTTTGGAAGGATGTTATGATTTTTGCCTAAACTAGGGGTCCTAGAGAGCATATGGTTCAACTGATCGAGCTTCAACTAGCAGCTGATCGGGCTCAGGAGGCTGTTCAATAAATAAAAATCTATGTCAAAAGCCTCTTGTGATTTATAATAGAGAGACTCCATTTTTTGGATGTTCCTCTGGACTTTCTGCTCATAAATGAAAAATAATTTATGTTTCCAATCATTTATGTCTTCATACCTGTATAATATGAAATTTTCATACTAGTTAATCATAATTATAATGATAAGGATGAAATGTGCTCTAATTTTTACCTAAGATAATGGGCTTAATGAGCGTAATTTGACTGTTGCTAGGTTAATATAGACAACCCTACAAATGTTGTGTCTTTTGATGTCGTTACCCTGTTTTTTTCTAATATCGATATGGAGTAGACTTAGTAGGTGAGATCTGGATTTTGATTATGACTCCCTTTTTGGGTATTCATACTAACAAGTTTTGGGAATTTTAAAATTTTTATTGCTCGATATTTTCTAAACCATACAGAGTGTAAGTCTAGCGATATGGGAATCAACTTTTTTCCAGAATGCCCTTTGTGAGTTTTCAATCTAGTGAGTATTGTGTCTCTTTTTGTTGGAAGTTTAAATTAATGCATATCAGACTAATAAGGCTAGTGTTTTAGGTTGAACATATTTGACCATGAATTTTGAAATTGCAACCCAAACAAGGCTTGGTGGCTGGGAAGGTCATGATATTCTTCAGATACTTATAAGGGGAATCTTGAGTCATGATTTCTATGGTCACAAAATCTAAAACTTGAAGTATAGAAATAGATGAGGTTGATCCTAAGAATGATATTACCGCTATTTGACAAACCTGTTATGGGGGTTGTATTATGTAGAGTCAACTGGGCCGTATACTGCATAGTCAAGTAGTGGCATCCTTAGGCTGACAGGTCCTTTATGTAGGTGAATTTTATGTAAGGATGACTGGGGGCACATACTGCATAGTTAGTTAAAAGAGTTATCAAGAATCCTGACATTCTATCACTGATAGACATAGGGGGTTAGGATTTGGATGTCTCAGTACCATAATGGTTGGATTTTCCAAGGAAATGTTTATGAGAATAAAGGTTCATCTATGATGACATAGGCTATGAATGGAGAAACAAATCCTACACAAATTTAGTGTATAAAGGAGGGTAGATTCTTCAAAAAGGGGCTTTCTGATATTTTTTTATGTAGTTTAAGGTCATGGAACAAGGAAATTATGTTGTGTAGTTTTAAGTCATGAAACAAAGACATTAATGGATTTTTGATCATATGATATGCAGTTTAAAGTCATGCAACACATACATTTGGGGGCTGTGTAGTTTAAAGTCATGAAGCAAGGAAATTATGGGGATTTAATTTAAGGTCTTTATCTCTGACCAAATATTTGATGGTTCTAAAATTATGGGTAATTTCTCTAAAAATGTGCTACCATATTCAGGTATGGAAGGGGATAATTGTAATCTATGAATGGGGATTTCCAAATTCGAGGAATGATATAGGAAAAGGGTTAATAGTATTAGAGGAGGTATCTTCCAAGAATTAAGTTACCATTGCTTGACAAACCCGTTATGGGGGCTTTATTATACAGGGCCAACTAGGGCATGTACTGCATATCTAAATAGTGTCATCCTTTTATTGACAGACTCGTTATGTTGGAAAATTTTATGCAAGGTCAAATGGGGAACATGCTACATAGTCAGGTAAAGGAACTCTCAAGAATTCTAACATTTTATTTCTAAAAGATGATGGATGTTTATAGAGATTCAGATCTTCCCAATTACAGAGTCTGGTTTATGGAGAAAAGTACTTGAATATAGGAGGGATATTTCCAATCACAATTTTTGAAGAATTACATGAAATGGATTTTCTACGAAGGTCTGACCCAAACACAAGAAGTATGATGTCTATAGTTTTTAGTTCATATGACTAGGACCATAATATTTTGAAAACAATGGATGATTATTTGGTTGAATGACCCCAGGTCATTCCAATATTCTTTGAATATATAGAGAGGGATAATGTAAACCATGGTATTAGAGACTTTCAGTTTGGGATAAAGGGTATGAGACAAATACACAAAGGATGACCACTTTAAATTGTGGGTTCTTTCATACCATCATTAAAGCTTAAAGGGATAGAAGATCCTTCTCCCAAGAATGAAGTTACTAATATTTGAAAAACCCATTATTGGGGTTGTATTATGTAGGGCCAACTAGGGCATGTACTACATTGCCAAATAGCAGCATCCTTTGACTGACAGGCCTGTTATGTGGGAAAATTTTATGCAAGACCAACTGGGGAATTCACTACATAGTCAGGAAAAAGAGCTCTCATGTATCAAACATTATACCACCAGAAATCGAAGAAATATTATGAAGATCTGAAAGTATTTCAAGATTATGAGTATGAAATTCGAAAGGGGAAATGTATGATGTATAGAGGAAGTGTTTAGACCAATACTGACCATGAGTTTGGAGTCCCTCACATAGATCTGACTCATATTTATAAAAAGGACATCTCTTGTTTCCTTGATGGGTTCTCTGAGGAGAGGGCCCATAATAAAAGATCCTTCATATATTTTGATCATATGTAGGAGAGGGGGAAATTTTCATTCATCGTGTGGATAAGAACTAGGATCTGAGGCATAGTTTTCACTATTTATCTCAAATGGGATGAGAATCAAGCCACATGTAGTTCTCTGAGTACTATGTATTTTAACGTCATGTGGAGAGGACTCTATATATATAGTTTAATGTCTTGCGACAAGGATGATGAATTACCCGATGCGAAGGGGAAGGGTGGATTCGTGCAGTTTTATGTCATGCGGTGAGAACATTAGCCGTGCATTTTAACATCTTGCAGTAAGGAATCATGTGTCTTTACATAAAATGTCAGAAGAAAATATAGCTGAACCAGGGCATGAGGACCAAGAGTCACTACATATCTTGTCAGAGCAATAATCAATACAAGCATAGTTATAACAGATATGGGTTTATGTGTAAATTAAGAGCTCATATTGGACTTCCTCATGTAGATATAACTCATGTATGAGAAAGTAGAGGTTTTTTCATGCTGTGATATGGCTGAGCCCATGATTGAAGATCTGGACATCACTACATATCTCACATGGGTGATAATCAATCCATATATAGTTCTTGAATGAAAGTATATGTAGTTTATCATCATGTGGTGAGTATGTGGGTGATTCCAATATGAAAAAGTAATATTGTGGCTGAATCCAAGGAATAAAACCTAAGTTTCACTACATATCTTACTAGGGAAAGAATCAAGACACTCGTAGTTCTTAAATTAAAGGTCCCCCACTCTAATTAAATTCATAAGTGTGGGATAATGAGGGTTTTAATAAAGATCTCATACATAGGATGTGAGATTGTATTAAATATTCTCACATAGATCTGACTCATACACAAGACAAAATAGGCATTAATTGCATCATGTTGTGGCTGGGACTAAGATTGAAAGTCTGGACATCACTATGTATCTCATAGGGGTGAGAATAAATCCATACATAGTTTTATAATTTCCATGAAGTTTAACATCATGTGGTAAGGATGTTAGTGAATTGATGTGAAGTGATGAAAACATTGCAATTTGGGCCCAAGAGTGAAAATCTAGGTGTAACTACATATCTCAAATGGGATGAGAATTAAACCACACATAGTTCTTGAGAAGATCATGCAATTTTATTATAATGCAATGAGGACATATGTTGTGCCTTTTAAGGTCTTAAAACCATGACCATTGTTAACCCCAAATAGGACTTGAGATACCTTATTTATTCAGAGAATCTCTTTACCCAATTCTTAATCTCACGTGAGCTATGATCGGTGTGAGAATCAAGGAGTGGTAAAAGTTTATTTTGAAAAACAAAGATAGACAAGTGAATTAATAGGGGTATGATGATTAAGTGGTGGATAAGCTAGGGTATAGGACTCGGGCATCACTACATATCTTGCTGGAGAAAGAATCAATCCATGCATAGTTCTTGAAATTGTTCCCCATTTAAATTAGGTTTTGATGCGGGGAAGAGGGATTTTTATAATTTTTTAGGCTGATGGTTGGATCTAAAGTATGAAGTCTAGGTATCAAGCCATAAGTCTTGGAAAAGGTTTCCTATGCAGATCTGATTCATGCATGGGTAAATGGAAAGATGTTTTCTTTTCCAAAGTCATGTCTAGACCCAAGATTAGAGATCCAGGTGTCACTATGTATCTCATTGAGATGAGAATCAATCCACACATAGTTCTTGAAATGTTCCCTATGCATATATGATCTGTACACATAGGGAGTAAAGGGCTATTTTTTATTTACTGTTAGACCCAATATTGGAGATTTGAGCTTCACTACGTATCTCGTTAGGATGAGAATCAAGCCATATGTAGTTCTCGAATTTTTATGCAGTTTAACATCATGTGGTAAGGACAAAGATGAACCGACATGGAAAGACATACATGTTACGGTTCAACCATGGTATAGAACCTGGGTGGCACTACATATCTCATAGAGATGAGGATCAATCCACGTGTAGTTCTTGATATGTTTTCCCACAACAACTGAGTTTTTGATGTGAGTAAGGAGGCATTTTTTTAATAGTCATGGCTGGGCCTGAGATCGGAGATCTGGGAGTCACTATGTATCTCATTGGGATGAGAATCAAGACACACATAATTCTTGAGATGTTTTCCCACAACAAATGAGTTTTTGATATGGGAAAGATGCTTTTATTATGTTCCATAATATTGGTTGAGCCCAAAACACAATATGGTATGAGAACCAATCTATATTTTCTGGAAGAGTTCTCTGTATAGAATTGGATTATATGCAGGAAAAGGGGAAATTGTTTCTTTATGGTTGTGGTTGGGCCTAGGATTGTAGATCGAAGCATCTCTATGTATCTCATTGGAATGAGAATAAATCCATATGTAGTTCTTGAAGAAGATATTCCTTATGAATATTTGACTCATACATATAAGGAATAAGGGAGTTTTTTATCATGGATGGACCCAAGATTGGAGATCTAGGCATCAATAAGTATCTCATAGGGATGAGAATAAATCCATACATAGTTCTTGAGGGGGGGGGGTACCTATGTGGATTTGATTCATATATAGGGAGAAATAGGCCTCAAGTGCTACTAAGGAGTGACAAATGATATGATTAATGCATACACAAGGAAGCTACTCATTTTTTAAGGAACCACAAAGAATGTCAATTTTATGGCATCTTGGAGGTTTATTAACGTCAAATGAAGGAGACATTAACCATATAGTTTAATGTCATGTGTTGAGGAAAAATTATGTCATGTAGTTTAATGTCATGCGACAAGGACAAAGGTGCTATGCAGTTTAATGTCGTGCAACATGGACATTTATGGTTCTATGTAGTTTAACGCCCTTCAAGTAAGATTATGGTTGCTATGTAGTTTAACATCATGAAACTATGATGTGGTTTTATGTGATTTAAAAAAGTATTTATTCAGGAACATTTCATTGGTTGGAGTTTAAATGAGTTCTTCATCCATTTAGATTAAAGAATAAGCTCCATTAGAGTATACCTTATGTATGGAGTAATGTACTTCCCACTTTGGATCAAGATTTGGAGGCTTCTTTCCTAGTATTATTGGAGTCCTAAGGGTTAAAACCAATTCTCCTTGGAGGAATGAATGAAGGTGAAATTTCTTGTTGAATGATAGTGTTATTCTATTCTAATAAATTTCCAAGTGATGCAAGGTATACAATCTCTTTTCATCCAATCGCTCCAACTCATCTATCTGCTTCTAAGACTACTCATTTTTGGATAAATGATCACAAAAAACAACTTGGAGTGAAGGAAACTGAACTTTAATGGGAAGAACTGATTCTATTCTGTATACCAATGAATATGGAGTTGATCGTGTTGTAGTAAGGGTAGTAGTCCGGTAATCCCATAA
Organism: Viscum album; assembly: GCA_963277665.1. Lineage (NCBI taxonomy): Eukaryota > Viridiplantae > Streptophyta > Magnoliopsida > Santalales > Viscaceae > Viscum > Viscum album. The sequence goes on along the minus strand of OY728147.1, from coordinate 432,766,625 downwards.
GGCATGCAAGAGTTTATCGGGCCAAGACTTTTTATCTTTATCCACCATCTTCTAGAGTATATTTTAAAGAATCTTGTTGAATGCCTCTATTTTTCCATCGATCGTTGTATGATAGCGGGATGAATGGTTAGACTTGATATTGTGATCCTGATAAAGCTTCTTTACCTCATAAAAATAGAAATTGGTTCCGTTGTCCATCAATATGGTATGAGGGACACCAAATCTTGTAATAATATTAGCTTTGACAAAGCTAACAATGATCTTGGATCCAATTTCTTTGAGAGGTATTACCTCAACCCATCTTTAAAAGAAATCAGTATTAGAAAGGATGTACTTAAGCTACTTAGCCGTAGCTATAGGATAAGGTCCCACTATATTCATTCCCCATGTAACAAATTTCCATTAGTATTTAGCTGTATGTAGAAACTCCAGGGATTTATGGATGAAGTTGGCATGAACTTGATAGGGATGACATTTCTTAGTAAAATCTATGCAATAATGCGTCATCGAAGGCCAGAAGTATCCAAGACTTTGTATTTGATCATAAATCCTATGCCTAGGCTAGTGGGCACCATAGGCTCCTACATGTACTTCTTTCATGAAAACCGCAGTCTCTTCTTCATCAATGCATCTAAATATAATTATGCTGAAGCCTCATTTGTAGAGGATCTTCTGATTATTTGGGATATCATAAAGAGTGAAATTGACCACTTTTCATCAGACTTGTTCTTTTCCAATTATGTCTAGTGGAAGTAATCCATTTTGGATATATTCTATGATAGGTTCCATTTATCCCATGGTATGACCATATGGCTCAGAAATGGGGCTAATTTCATTGATTTCCTCTGTTATGGTTCAAAAAAAATGTGAAACCACACGACGATGAGAAATGATGATGATTGTTTAATCCTTATTTGGATATTCCAGGGCTGTGGATTCATTATCCAATGCGTCAGCTTGGTCATTTTGATCACGGGATGTAAGACAATGTGGGTTTAGAGGGAAATTCTACCATTAACCCTTAGACATAATCACACAAGGGGATAAAATCTTCTTTTCTGATGGCATAATCCCTATTGATCTGTTTGATTACCAATTTTGAATCATATTTCAACTCTAGGTGATCCACTTATACTTGGAGTGCCAATTTAAGGCTTGTAATGAGAGCTTGATATTCTGCCTCATTGTTGGTACCACCTTATGATAATAGGAAAGAGTATGGAAAGACCACTTTTTCTAGCTAGATAAGTAAAATTCCTAACCCAACTTTGTTGAGTTTAGGGTCTTCCATTCTCTTCCTCGTTGGAATCCTGTAAGTACCATCAAAATACATTTCCCATGTTTGGGGGATATACTGAATAGAAAATATTTCTTCATTAGGAAGTTCAGTATTTAAGGACATCTCCTTCGTAGATGAATGCTTAGAAAGGAAGTCTGATAAGGCTCACCCTTTCACTGATTTCTGAGGCATGAACTGTATATCAAACTACTGTAGAATAACTACCTACCTTTCCAAACATCCTGTTAGCATAGGATGATAGAGGTTAAATTTGAGCGAGTTATTACAAGAGACCAAGTGGACCTCATAATACTATAGATAGTGCCTTAGCTTATGAACTACAAAGATTAATTCCAGACAACTCTTCTCAATATCTTAATACTAATTCTTTGTGTCAAACATGGTTTGACTGAGATAGTAAAGGCTGTTTTTATTCCTGACATCATTCTTTTGCACAAGGAAGGCACCTAGTGATCACTCCAAGGTTGTCACATAAAGAATGATAGGATTTACTTCAATGTATGAAATTAGTACTGGTGGTCTCAAGAGGTATTTATTGAGGGTATCAAATTTTTCTTGGAATTCACTGATCCATTGATATGTGACCCCCCTCTTCATCAATTTGGTGAAAGGAAAACACTTTCTTGCTAGATTGGTGATGAAGCGCCAGATATAGGCTAAGTATCCTTGAAGTCCTCTAAACTCCTTTAAGTTTTGAGGAGGTAACATGAAAATAATCTATTTAGTCTTATCAAGATAAAATTCAATGCTTGATGGTGTACAATGAAACCTAGAAATTTTCTTGAGGTAACCCCAGATCACATTTTAAGGGGTTCATCTTTAGATTATGTTGCTGAAGCTTGTTGAATATAGTTTCTAGATCATCCAGGTGATCATAAATTTGTCTATATTTTACCACTAAATCATCAACGTATCATTTGAAAAAATTTCCCAATAAGGGTTTAAAGATGTAATGCATAGCACATTGGTATGTCTCACCAGCATTCTTTAAGCCAAAGGGCATGGCCTAATAGAAAAATAAACCTTGAGGGGATCTGAAGGCTGTGACTTCTTTATCTTCTGGGGTCATCCATATTTTCTTGTACTCAGAGTATCCATCCATGAAGTAAAAAGCTTCGTAGACATTTGTTACATCAATCAAGAGTTCTATGATCAGAACCAGGAATTCATATTTGGGAAAATGTTAGTTAAGATCTCTGAAATCAATGAAAAATATGATTTGACCTTTCTTCTTTTTCATCGGGATAATATTATTCACACATTTGGGAGATTACATCTCTCTAATGAAGTCATATTTGATAAGATTTTTGACTTCATCCTCAATTTTGGAGGCATAATTTGGGTGTGTTCTTCTTAATGCCTACTTGTATCCTTGGTGTTCTTTTAGAAAACCCAAATGATGGGTGGCCAATTTGGGGTCAAGGCCTGGAATTTCAGTATAATTCCAAGAAAAAAAATCTCGGTGTTACTTTAGAAAGGAAGTATACATTTATTTCTCTTCAAGATTTATGGACACACTAATCATAGTGGATCGTGACTCTTCCTTTGTACCTAGATTTATTTCTCTAATTACACCCATAGTGGTGGAGACGCCTCTTCAAATGATGGAGGGGAATATCTGAGGTCCTCCTTCTCCTCCTCTTCCTCACGTTTTACTTCTTCTACCTATTCTTGGAGTATATCTCAGAGGATAGGTGATGAAGAAAGATTTTCAGGGTTAAGGGGGGAGCTAATATTTGGACATACTGAAGAAGAGGCAACCATTTCTGACCCAAATGATGATGGAGGATATTCTTAAATCTCTAAAGGGAAAATTACGGGACAAGAGTCATCATCCCTATCTTTCTTCATGAGTGTGAAAACTTCTTCTAGCCTGGCTTATGAAGCAGAGTATTGCTGAAGTTCATGGGATGAAATTTCATCTAGGATTTCATCACTACTTGGGGAGTTGATGATTTCTCTCATGCCTTTGGTTTCGGTTTCCATAATTGAAATTATGGAGACCACTGAACAAGTACCTTGATTTGGATATACCCTTTCAATTTGATTGATAGGAAATATATAATCCACACTAAGATGATTGAATGTGTTAGCTAGGATCTTTTCAAGACCATTCAGAGCATTGATTCTTGTAACATAATTTCCCATGGACCGTCTTACCCTTTTGTGATAAAACTTTGCATAAATATATTGATATTTAAAAGTTTTTAATGGGGAATTGTCACCGTTAAATGTACCAATTTGACCATTGAAGCAATATTTAAGACATTGATGATACGATGAAGGAATAACCACATGTTGATGTAACCAGGGTCTTCCCAACAGAATGTGAAATGTTGTGTCCTATCGGACAATCATAAACTCTGAATCAAATATGAGATCTCTGAACCAAGTTCTGAATGTAATATCTCTAAGAGGTTTTTGTTCCTTCTTATCATAACCTTGAAACATCAGTGTGGAGGGAGAAAAGTGTGATTTAGTGAGGCCCAATCAATGAATTTTCCATATTGGAATGAGATTGACCCTTGAGTCATTGTCAATGAAGTCCCACCAGACATCAATGTCATTAATCTTACCAAATATGTATAGGGGTCTGATGTGTACCTGCACAACATCATCTTTATCTTGGTCTGTGAAAGATATGACTGCATGGAATTCTGCCAGATCATTCTCTATACAGTAGAACTAAGCAAAAACGACTTTGGTTTCAATCTCTTGAGGGCTTGACAAAGCTTCAATAACTGCTTCCCAAAGATCCTTTGACAAATTCTGAGAATCTAGGATTGAAAACTTGGTCAGTACTTGGGCTAGTTGTTTAAAAACAACTTACTTTTGGTCTAGAGGTCTGTGCTTCCCCACATGGAGATTCTCTTTTACAGGTGTCTTGGTAGTTGATTTCCTTGATGTGGATGGACCATCATTTGAAGTAGGAGATGTAAGTACTACTCTTGGTGGATTAGATCGGCTAGGCCTACCCACCTGTCGATGAGGTGGTGGTTTGGAATCTAATCGGTCTTTCAAGGTGATTATATCAGGGTAGACTCTGTCATGTGTAGGGGAGTTCCCTTGTTCCTACTAATCCCGCTGGATGGCTCTCCCACAAGTTTCTACTGCATAAACAGTTCAAGTAGGGGTGTGGTTGAAGTACTGACTTCTGACATGACCACATCTTCCCCTGTATCCTCAACCTCAAGGATCATATGCTTCAGTTCCCTAATTATATATAGGGATACAAGATTAATAATCATAATCATCATTCAAGAAGGGGTCTGTTAAGTGAATGACATTAATGGAACTAATGATCAAATCTTCTTCTGATGAAGATTCTTCCTAACATGTTTATTCTTATTGCACCGTTTGTTGGGGCGATGCCTGTGCTTTGGAGATAGTTGACATGAAATCTTCCAAAGTCAAAGAAATTTTTTGAAGGTTTTGGGAGAAATCGAAGTTCATTTGGGCTGGATCCCAAATTTAATTTTTACCATGATTAATGATTATTTTGGGATCAATACGATGATGAATGCCAGTCTCCATAGAATATAATCAAAGATTTAGATAAAGAAGGAAGATGCCTGAAACCTTTAGAGAGTATATTTTACATCATGTTTATAATTAATTTAAATTTAATTTCTAAAGAAATAAAATACCTCTTTCTTAGGTACTTTTTTTGTTGATGATGTTGATCATTCTAGATGACCCTTTCGGATTGTCTCGTTGTGCTTGCAAGGATCCAAACCAGAATCCCTCTAGCGGTGATCCAAACGTGCTCTAATGGTCTCTGATTGATGTAGATTGATTTCTGGGTGCTATCACGATGAAGCTAATGTCTTGTGTCGATTGATCTTGATCACTTATTCTTCTATCTTAAAGAACATCTCTTGTTCTTTAGAGGGAGAGAGGAGAGGAGTTGAGAGAAAATTCCTGACTTGGAATTTCTCTTGCATCACAAGTTTCCCATCCATGGCATAATAGACATACCTGTCTATTTATTGACATGAGGATTCATTTAAAATATTTAATTATGTAACATTAATTAAATACATTCATAACTTTAGAGAAAACTCATGCTACATGATAACAATAATCACGTCATTATTTTTGGTGCGCCAACTTGCACAAAATAGAATCATAAATGAAATACCGTGCCACATAATTATAACAACGTTATTATTATTTTGTTTTGTGCCAAATATTTAAATAATTATTTACCATCTTGCAAATAATTATCTTACTACCGGACCGAACTTGGTCTGCTCAAACTCCAATTCCATTTATTGAACACCCAAATAAATAAATAAATAATTTATTTTCTTAAATAAATATTTTATTTACAAACTATTAAATAAATATTTATTAAATGTTCAATGAAATAAATAAATATATTTTTATTCATAATCCCATGAATAAATATTTATTTAATTTATGAAATTATTTTAACTTGAATAAAATTATTCCACCGTCTTGAGAATAATATTTATTCCATTAATTAAATTCAAATATAATTTAACCGAGACCACTGAAAACACTTAGTGTGTGACCCTCTAGGATTATTTCTCATTGGCATTAGGCGAGTTTGCCTAAAGTCCAAGAGTACTATCCAGCAACGGGTCAAGGCACCCAAGAGAAAGAACTTAAAGTCATAATAATGAAATCCACATACGAATGCTCACTATGTAATATAATCCCTTTGTCTCAATATCTCATCAAGATGGTTTCATGATAGTGTCATAAACCTTTATCTTGATATGTTGTTCTCTGAATACCTGAAATAAACTCATCGTTACACCATAGACATGGAATTTCGTGCGATGATTCTATTTCAATCAAAGGGCCGAGATATCAACTTCCATAAATGGAAAGTAAAAATCCTTCCTTGACTTATCCATTAATAACATGTCATTCATGACACACCCAATGTACCCTACTTCCCACCAACTGTTTGCATGATGATTTTCATCAGTAAATCAAAGTGCGTGAGTCATGACACATAATAATGATAATATTGAAGTCTATGGACCATTACACACAATCGCATAAAGGAATATTCAATGACACCAAACCATGTGGAATTCCTATTGACAGTTCTGTTCTCATAATCTACCGTCTTGGAGATTAACAAGTGCGAACTTCATGAGAAAAAGTCTCATCTTCTTACGAGTACTCACACCTGATGATCTGTATACTATGTGTCTCATCATAGCATGTTATCCAACTGTAGAACTATATTTAAGAATATTGTTATAGCACATCAGGGTTCTCATAATAGTGGGGAACTGATATAACCTAGTCAATGAGAAAAATACCCTAGTACATTATTACACTATAATCATATAGAACAATGAACAATATGTAATAAGATGTTTAATATTTAAATATATTAAATATTCATGTAATCGAAGTAAAATCAGTTGGTTCTAAGACACCAACTCTTACAAACTCCCACTTGGACTAGAGACAACTACCTACAACTTTCAGTCCACTAGATCTCATATGATGATCATGTTTCTGCTAAGTCAAGGCTTTAGTCAAGGGGTCTGCCACATTGTCTTCCGTGGAGATATTTCCCACTAAAACTTCACCTCTCTGAGAAAAATCCCTCATGATATGATACTTCTGAAGTATGTGCTTTATCCGTTGATGTGACCTTGGATCTTTTGCGAGAGTCACTGTTGTAGTTTTATCACAATATAGTGTGATTACATCTTTACTATTAAGTAACACATCCATCTCCTAGATAAAGCTCTGCATCCAAACTGATTCTTTAATTGCCTCATAATCTACGATATACTCAGATTCTTCTGTATAATCTAAAACCACACTCTTTTTTGAGCTCTTCCAGCTCACTGCACCTCCATTCAAAGTGAAGATGTATCCCATTTGCAACTTCATGTCATATTGATCTATCTGGAAACTAGCATCTGCATATCCTTTGATTACTAGTTCCTAATCTCCTCCATAAACCATGAATATATCCTTATTATGCCTCAGATACTTTAGGATAGTCTTGACTTCCATCCAATGGTGGTCACTTAGGTCAGCTTGATATATGTCTACCGCACTCAATGCATAGGCGCCATCTAACCTAGTACATAGCCTAACATACATGAATGACCCAATCACTGATGCATATGGAGTCCTTTCCATTATCTTTCTTTCCTTATGTATCTGAGGACACATTTTCTTGGAAATATGAATACCATGTGATGCTGACAACAATCCCCTCTTGGATTGTTTCATACTGAATATCTTCAATACCTTGTTAATGTATGTACTTTGAATTAGGCCCAACAATCTATTAGATCTATCATGATGGATATTGATCCCAAGAATATATGCTACCTCACCCAAGTCCTTCAGGAAGAAACATTAATTCAACCATACCTTAATAGACTGTAAGACTGGTATCTCATTTCCATTATGTCATCAACATATACAATTAGGAAAATGACCGCACTAACACTAAACCGTTTGTAGACACAAGGATCACATTCATTCTTTATAAAACCAAATTCTATTATGACTTCATCAAAATGAATGTTCCATGACCTGGATGCTTTCTTTAATCCATAAATATATTTCTGCAACTTGCATAATTTATTGGAATCCTTTGGAGTCATAAACCCTTCAGGTTGTGTCATGTAGACATCTTTATGAAGGTTCCCATTAAGAAAGGATGTTTTGAAATCCATTTTCCAAATATCATAGTCATGGTAAGACAAAATGAAAAGTATAATTATGATGGATTTCAACATTGCAACTGGTGAAAAGGTTTCGTTGTAGTCAATGCCTTGACGTTTTTTGAACCCTTTTGCAAACAGTCATGCCTTATAGGTACTGAATTGTCCCTCCATGTCCAATTTCTTCTTGAATACCCATTTTCAACCAACAGGATTTACATCAACTGGATAATATATCAAAATATAGACTTGGTTTTGGTATATAGAATCCATTTTAGAATTCATGGATTCTTTCCACTTGACAACGTCTGTGCCACTTACTACTTCCTTATAGGTTATTGGATCATTATTATCAACTAATAATGAGTCACCATCCTCAGTAACTATAAAATTGTACCATTCCAGTTCTCTAACCTCTCTTGTACTCCTACTCAGTTCTTATGTCTCTAGAATAGTTCTTTCTTCCACAAGGCTTTGTGGAATCTATTCTTGCACCAACTCTTGTATACCTTGAGCCTGTACTTCATTGAAGTGTATCTTTATCCCACTATTTCTTTTGGATATGTTCTCCCTCTCAAGGAATATGGCATTTATTTCCACTATAAACTTTTTGTATGAGGTTTTGTATAGGTAATATCCACTTATTTCCTTGGGGTATCATATAAAGGTACACTTTGTGTCTTGGGGTGAAAGTTTGTTACCTGAAGAGGCCTTAACAAATGCTTCACTTACCCACACATGTAAATTCAATAACATGGATTTCTTTCCACTCCATAACTTTTATGGGATACCATTTATCAATTTAGTTGGTACTTGGTTTATTATGTACATTGATGTTTGTAATTCATATCCCCAAAAGGATAATAGAATACTTTCATGAATCATCGTTTATCTCACCATGTCCAACAAGGTTTGGTTCCTCCTTTCGCTCAAACCATTCCACTGGGGTGTGTAAGGAGGAGTGATTTGGGTTAGGATCCCAAACTCCCATAAGTAATCAATGAATTCTTGGTCAAGATATTCTCCACCTCAATCTAATTAGAGTTTCTTAATCTTATTACCAAGATGGTTCTCAAATTAATTCTTGTATTCATTGAACTTATTAAAAGAATCCAACTTATACCTCATTAAGTAGATATATCCATACCTACTAAAATCATCAGTAAAAGTTATGAAGTATGAGTTCCCACCCCTTACTTCAATTGGAAATGTTCCATAAACATTGGTGTGAACTAATTCAATAATCTCTTTAGCCCTTTCACCTTTCCCACTAAATGGGGCTTTGGTCATTTTACCTTGTAAACATGCGTGACATACACCAAGTGGTTTTAGTTTGAAAGAATCTAAATATCTATCTTGATGTAACTTTGTCAAGTTTTTCTCGTTTACATGACCTAGCTGGTGATGATAGAGTTGGGTGTGGTATGATTCATGCGAAGTATCTTTGTTATCGATTTCCATTACTTAGTTTGTGTAATACAACACGTAAATACCGTTGTATAAATGTGCCCTACAAAAACAAATGATATCTTTGTAAAAGAAGAAAAATTCATTTCCAAATATTAAAACAAATCCATCTGTATCTAATCTAGATACAGAAATAATGTTTTTATTAACATATGACACATAATAACAACCCTTTAACACTAAGATCATCCCAGTTGTCAATGTGAGGTGGTAGTCCCCGAAAGCTACAATAGCAAGTCTGGCTCTGTTGGCTGCTTGTAGATATACCTCCCCTTGGTCAATATTCCTAAATCTACATGGTCCTTGTATTTGGATACATATGTGAGAACCCCAAGATTTATCTAATACCCAATTTGTAGAAACAAATAGATTGCATTCAATAACAAACGTACCTGAAGCTTCCTCTCACTTCTTAGCCTGGGTGTAGTTCTTCCAGTGTCCCTTCTTGCCACATGCGAAACAAACATATTCCTATTCCCTTGACCCCCCTTTGATCTTTCTTTTCTTGGAATAGTGTGAAGAAGCTTTGGGTTTAAAGATCTTCACCTTCACTTTCCAATTATTCACCATAAGGATCGAATGATTTCTGTCCTTCATATCTTTTTCCACTTGGAGAATTAGGATAAGAAGATCAAATAGAGACTTCTCAATGTTGTTCATATTTAAATTAACAATAAATCTAGAGAAGATATGAGGGAGTGATTCAAGAATGAGATCGGTACCCAGTTCTTTGGGGAGTTTAAACCCTAGAACCTCTAAGCGTTAAATGTAGCCAATGATCTTGACTACATGAGGCCCATCTAGATCACCCTCTCTAAGATTACTCTGAAAGAAAGCCTTGGAGATCTCAAACTATTCTTGTCTTTCTCTCTCCTAGTAAAGACCATGGAGGTGCTCAAGAATTCTACATGCATCCATGTTTTTGTGAGACTTAATGAGCTCACTGGACATTGATGATAGCATCAAAAATTTAACATTGATAACGTCATTCATATATTTCTCGTAGATTAAGAACTCTTCATCACTCACCTCTTGGGTAGGCAGATCAGGTAATGCTGACTCCAGTACGTAAGACTTCCATTCATGGCATAGAATAACCTAAAGGCGTTTAAACCATTCTTGGAAGTTACTTTAGGCGATGATGTTGTCTTTATCCAGAATTGATCGTAGGGATAGTGTGGTTGATGAGCTTGTCATTTTATTTTACAATTAAAATAGAAAATGATTAAAAAATTCTTGATTACATTTTATGAGAAATAATAAATTAATTTTATTAAGTCTCCCACTATTTTATCAAGTTCCAATAGTCCTCACCATTGAAGTTGGAATGTCTAGTTGCTATGACATTATAGTGAAAAGGATCCATATTCCCTTTTGCATAACCCCAACAAGGGTTGTTCAAGCTATTTGAAGGTATTTAGGTAGGTAGGTCTTTTCCAACTGTGGGATTTCAGCTCCTTGATCCATTGAGTGGACTACCCAATCCTAAAATTCTGACTTGGATTTCCTCAACACTTTCCTCTAATATTACATAAAGTATAGCAAGGGAAACTCCTCTTGATGTAATATGGTTAAGTCAACATAAAACCTTTCATAAGGGATTACTCTATAAAAGTAAGCGTCCCAACAAGGATTGGTCAAACATATAGTTTTATTGAGTCTTTCCCTTTAATCAAGTAATGAAAGGCTTAGTCTGACTTAATATTTTGTCGAGGGTTTTTTATATCTTATGCGTAAATTTCATAATTATCTTTATCACATACTTATTAATATTAAGTGTAACTTACTTAAGTGATTAACCATGTCTTGATAATATTTACGCACAATCATATTTTATTTTAGTTCCATATTTCATGCTTGTTAGTTCATTAATTATGTGATCACGACAACACATCCATAATGAAAAACCATGAAACTGACAAAAATAAAATAAAGTAAAGGGAATGGTAATGATATTTTTTCTAATGGTTAGTTTATCTAGCGGTTGATAAACTAACCCTAACCTAGGGGATAAAAACCTTCATGTTTATAGCTTTGCACCTGTCCACCTTTGTATCTCCTTAGATTGGTTTCACCTCAGCTCCTAACTTGGATTGTCTCCACCAGCTTGGGAGCTCCATCCATTACATATGTTTTTTAAACTCACACACAGGTGAGGGGTAAAAGGGGGTTTACATAAAATAAACCATGGGCACGCAGGCCCTACATATTAATGAGGAGAGATAGTGCATATGCCAATAATTAATTTAATAAATAAATTAAAAGGAAACAAATCACCCGCAAAGGTCTTGGTCTAGATCACGATCACCCACATACATGCAATGAGTTACGTATTTAATAAAACTAGCATTCAATTATTTAATAATTCTTATTAAGACAAATTGTGATTGAATAAATTAATTATTATATTTAACTAATCAATATTTTTTATCTTATATATTTTCTGAATTTCCTTAAGATTCTCATCCTTGTACATAAATGCACCTTGGAGGTAACCTAGTGAATACCCATTCGAATCTACAAAAAATGTATTATAATAAAATACTATTTTACTCTTATGAAATATGGAATACAAGATGTTTCAATTCATAGAGTAGCAACCTATTGTATGATTTATACATGATATGTAATTCTGAACATTACACAAACATTAAAGTTCTAATTCTGTGTAATTTGGTAAAGTACACGACATGTAGTTCTAACTACACAACATGTACTTCCTTCATTATCTTTCCCGAATTACACACCTAGAGACTTGGTGTGTGATGCGTACTTTGGAAATTTCAGAGTACACGACATATATAGTGTGTTACACACCATGTTGTCTCCATGTTACACGGTTACTGGTTGTATTAGCCATGTATGGGATGCACGGTTTGGCCCCTGACCTGAAGGGACTACACGCTATGTGTAGTATTCCACACGACATGTAATCCGGTAAGTGTGTGTCTATCTGTCTCGGTCAACACGTGGTGTATAATTAACTACACTGCATGTAATAAATGCACACGACTTGAGTAATTGTCGAATTACTCCCGATGTGTTGAACACAACTACACAACGTGTAGTACGGATTACATGTTGTATATGGAAGAGAACACAGTGTGTAAGTTCAAACACATGACATATACTTTTGTGTCACATGGGCAGAATCGTCGGCGCCTCCTGATGAGTTATCTGTTTTAATCTTAATCCAAAAATCATTCGTTTCAGTGAAATCTGTGAGAAATGAAAAGGGGAAGAATACGATATCAAAATCTAGATTATAAGAATGATTAACCTTGAATTGAAAAACTAAATTATTAAACCATAAATCATTAACAAATCATTTAAATAATTATAAACTATGATGATCCCCACTCTGATACCACTTGAAGGTTCCGGGTGCAGCGGAATTGCAGTTGGGCCAACGACCAACTTTAGTTTTTACCATGATAAATGATTATTCCGGGATCAATACGACGATGAACGCCAATCTCCATGGAATAGAATCAAAGATTTAGATAAAGGAAGAGACCTGAAACCTTTAAAGAGGATCTTGCACATCATGTTTATAATTAATATAAATTTAATTTCTAAAGAAATAAAATACCCCGTTCTTAGGTACTTTCTTCGTTGATGACCATGTTCGTCCGGGATGACCCTTTCAGATTGTCTCATTATGCTTGCGAGGATCCAAACCAGAATCCCTATAGCGGTGATCCACACATGCTCCAATGGTATTCGATTGAAACAACTTGCTTTCTGGGTGCTAGCGCAGTGAAGAAAATGTCTTATGTTGATCGATCTTGATTGTAACACCCCAGGATTTCATAGTATCTCTTTAAAGTAATTCAATAGCTTGCGCTACACAAAACATCGAGTTCGAGCGCACCACGACTTACCAAACTAGCCGTTCAAAAAGCAGTTATGAATAATATTAACCGAATTTTAAATTTTATATACTACATATAATTTTAACATCCATATTATGTGTTTATTAGACATAATATAAGAACAAATTCATTTTTTCAGATGAAATAAATATTTTTCAAAAAATGAAAATTTACCAACTTTTAATGGATAAGCCTTTTTAAATACAATATTTAATAATTTTATATATTTAATTTGACAAAATAAACTTCTTCTTTAGAATCGAGACATCAAAATTTATTTTGGATAAATTTTTGGTGTCTTTATGATAACTTTTATATTTTGATGAATAATGAAAGATACTAAATTTTACTTGAAAACAAATTTTTTAATCAAAATAATTTATAGTGTTAAATTATACATTTGAATGTTTTTGAAGTATAATTAGATTAAATTTTTATCATTTAATTCAATATTGTTCATTATAAGTAATTTCACATTTAAATTGGACATAAACACATATCAATCTTTTGATAGTTTTTACTTTTCAAAAACCTGCTTTCTGGTTTTGACAACGAGAATTAATTTTAAATTAATTAATTCAACTCCTATGTTTTGAATTTGGTAAAATAGACATCATTTTTGAATTTTTAATATCAAAATTATCTTTGGGTGAATTTTTGGTATTTTTCTGAAAACTTTCAATTTTTTGATGAATAGTGAAAAACACTGCGTTATTGTTTAAAACCGACTTTTATTTAAATAATTATTATTTTTTACATAAATTTATTTTAAATTAAAAATAATTACATAATACCTATATTATTCCAATTTAATTCATTGGATTTATTTTATAATAAGATTAGATATATAAAATTTTATTGAACTTTTTAACGTCTTTTACCCACCTTCTAGGCACATTTGCAAATTTGCATAAAACGTAATTTTACCACTTCTGTGAATTAAATTTCAAAAATCCAAAAGACACGGTTGACATAATTAAGTAAAATGTAGTTCAACAGGATGAAAATATTTTTTTGTGAATAGTAATTTTGAATTTTATTTACCATGGTTAAAAGTAAATAGGGTAATTAAAAGTAAAAATGATATTATAATTATCCTAATACATGTCCTAATTCTATTGGATAAATGTATTTCGACCTAAATAAACCTTAGTAATAAAATATGATCCTTTTTGATCCACTTGGATTAGATTAGGACATTTATTATTATTTTATTTAAAGAAGAGTTAAAAGTGTTAAATTCAAATTTTAATAACTAAACCATTTTTAATATAGGGTTATACATAAGATAAATTAAACTATAAATATTAATTATAAAGATAAAAATATTTAAGACATCATGGTATTTTATTTATAAATTTTATACATTAAATAATTAAATTTATTTATAACACAATGATGATGCAGTAATTACCTTATTAATGAAAGATTAAAATAATTGATATTATAAATATTAAAATAAATGTAAATTGAGACTTTTGAGGCATTCCACGAATTTTATAGGTTAATATGTAATGTTAGGGATGATTCAATGTATTTTTTTGAAGTAATAAATTTGTTACGACTTTAAGAAAAATCAATTGCTAAATAGTTTCAAAATTGACATAAGTGAGTTTTTAATGCAAATACTATTTTATTAAATAATATAAAAATCCTAAAAATATATAGTTCAGACAAATGACTTATATAATGATATATATTTCATTAATGAACCACTTTAGGTTCTCTTGGTATTTTATAGTAAGTTTATTAACCATGTAATATAAAAATACAAGAAGACATGGTAAAAGCTAAACTATTTAACTAAGAGTTAAATCTAAAAGATTAGGTTAATATGGTGACCTATACTTCTCTAAAACCTATGAGTTGAGATTATTTAGACCCATAACTACCTTATACTCTAAATAAATCCATTTTAATCCATTATAAACCTAAAATTATTTTATAATAAAGTAATGTTTCAAGCTTTTCCTAAAGTGCCCCTCACCTCTCTTATAAAAGGATACTTCCCCTTCTCTTAATTTCACACCTCCAAAGCCATTTGTCTCGGACAAAACCTAATAAAATATCCTCCCAACTACTCTAAATTAAACCTAGAGGCATTAATTTGATCATAAATCCAACATAAGGAGCCATTTTGATCAAATCAAAAGAAAGCACCCGAAGAAGAGGTAATAATTTCATCACCTCTTTCAAAGTTCTTTTCTTCTTCCACTTCCCCGTTCTTTGTTGTTTCCATACCAAAATAATAAATCCAGTAAATTATACATAATTTTATGTTATTATAAATATGGTACAACTATATTCATTATTCTATCCATCCTATGAATGAAAAAGTCACCACACATGCGTACGTACGACTTGTCGTCTCGACATCGTCGTGTAGTTTGTTATTCAACACTTCATTATTTGGATGGGTATAATAATTAGTATAATTGATGTAAATAATAAATATAACATTTTAATGATTCTTTATATATTATATAACATCCAATTACATATGATTTAATCATCAATAGAATGATATCGTCACTCATGCGTACGTACGGATTACCGTCTCCACGACGCGATGAGATTCATTTCCACATTCACTATTCAACGATGATTATAAAAATATATATTATTAATAAGTATGTAATATATGAAATAATAATTATACTGGATATATATATATATATATATGTATGTATGTATTTACATATATCTCATTCACTTACTTCCATTCAATACGATATGAAAACGGAAACAGTGTTTATGCGTACGAACGGCCCACCGTCTCCATAAATGGTGTTTTTCATTTCATAAATATATATATTATAAATGTTTATATTATAAATATATATGATATATATAAATCATGTTTTATATTCTGTAAGTATGTAAATAATTATCTAAGTGATACGATCAAGAATAACAAGTTAAAACACGTACGATAAAGAAAGTGATTATTAGCCGAAATGTTACTTTAACATAGAAATTATTATTAAATGGGTAGTATAAAGTCATAAATGAATAATATATGATATCATAAATATTAATATGGTTTTTTTATAATTTAATAACATACTATGGTCATTATACAGGAAGCTAAACATACCCTCGACTAAAGGAAAGTACAAGGTAAGGGTTAATTCCTCAATCTCATTATTATCCGAGATTGTTTATGTATAAGTATTTACTGGAACATATTTATTATAAATGAACATGTATCATAAAATAGTGTTCAAAATGATTCTTTTTAAGGGACTCTTTAACTAAAACATCATTTAAAATGGTATAAATATTTATTCTTATAAATCATTATCATTAATGTCCATGTTTTCAAAATAGTTTTAAGGATTTATTTATATGGACATGAATGTTTTAAATTGTTAATTCCTTTCAAAAGTTTCAAAGTGTTATGGGACACTTTTATTCAAAAATGTATTTTAAATTTATTCCTTTCTAAATTGTGTGACTTTTAAATGATTTCATGAAAAAGGGATATTTCTCTCAAAGAGTTTTACTGATAAATTTTAACTATGTCAACAACCTTTACTAGATATTATTCATGATTGAGGTTTATTTATTATAATAAAGTGTTCTATATTATATTGAATTATTTATGATATGTTTGACTATGGATGTGTTGTTTTTATACCATTCATGGTTTATGGTTAAAGTGTTTACTTTTCGCATGCTAGTTTTAATATGAATGTTTATGTTATGTTTCAACCTTTTCATATGAGGAATGCATTGGACTTAGTAAGTGACAGGTGGAGCTCGCTATAGCTCCTCGATGCATAGGTAGGTATCATGATACAAATTAGTGTCTTGGAACAATTCCTTGACAAAATTTTTATTTGTAGTCTTGGCAAGAGGCCTTGACTATGTGGTTATGATGTCTAGAATTATGCGTTCCCTTATTATGAAATCAGATATTACATGTGATTATTCAACTAGTAGAATATCCATGTGCATGTTTATATGGTAATGTTTGATTTATTTTTTCCATATTATGTTCAAGTTTATGTTTAAAAGGGTTTTGTTTTTATTACACATCTTTCCTTAAAAGTTTATAGCTTCTGCTAAATTATTTACCCTTACTGAGCATCCGATCTCACCCCTTTCTTATGTTTTTTTTCCTAGGATTCCAAGAAGTGTATTATGATTGATATGATGAGTTTAGCTAGGGGAATAATAGTGTTATCAAAGGATTATTTTTTTTGTGTTTTATATTTGAATGTATAATGTAACGTTCATGTATGTAATCTATTTTCCAAGACTGTTAAACTGATCAGTCCTTCAGGACTTGATTCCTTGTAATCATTCTAATGTATTAAAATAATGCACCAGCTCCGGGATTCTAGGGTTGAGGCATTACATTGATCACCTATTCTTCGATCTTGAAGTACAACTCTCATTCTTGAGAGGGAGAGAGGATTAGATTTGAGAGAAAATTCATGACTTGGAATTTCTCTTGCGTCACCGGTTTCCCATCCATGGCACAATAGATGTACCTGTCTATTTATTGACATGAGGATTCAATTATAATATTGAATTGTGTAACAACAATTAAATACATTCATAGCCTTAGAGAAAACACATGCTACATAATAACAATAACCGCCTCATTATTTGTGTTGCGCCAACCTGTGAAAAATGGAATCAAAAATTAAATCTCATGCCACATAATTATAACAGTATTTTTTTTGTGCCAACTAGTTAAATAATTATTTACCATTTTGAAAATAATTATTTTACTACCAGACCGACCTTGGTCTTCTTGAACTCCACTTCCATTTATTGAACACCTGAATAAATAAATAAATAATTTATTCTCTTAAATAAATATTTTATTTACAAACAAGTAAATAAATATTTATTAAATGTTCAATGAAATAAATAAATATTTTTTATTCACAATTATGTGAATAAATATTTATTTAATTTATGAAATCATTTTAACTTGAATAAAATTATCCCACTGTCTTGAGAATAATATTTATTCCATTAATTAAATTCAAATAGAATTTAACTGAGACCACCAGAAACACTTAGTGTGTGACCCTCTAGTATTATTTCTCATTGGAATTAGACGATCTTACCTAAAGTCCAAGATTACTGTATAGAAATGGTTCAAGGAACCCAAGAGAAAGAAATTAAAGTCCTAAAAATGACATCTACATACAAACACTCATTGTGCAATATAATTTCGTTGTCTCAATATCTCATCAAGATGGTTTCATGATAGTGTCATCAACCTTTATTCTTGATATTTCATTCTAAGACTACCTAAAATAAACTCATAGTTACATCATGGCCATGGAATTTCATGAGAGGGTTCTATTTAAATCAAAGTTCTGAGATATCAACTTCCATAAATGGAAGGGAAAAATCCTTCCTTGACTTATCCATTAATTACATGTCATTCGTGACACACCTAATGCATCCTAATTCCTATAAACTATCTTCATGATGTTTTTCATCAGTAAATCAAATTGCGTGATTCATGAAACATATTAATGATAATATTAAATTTTAAGGACCATTACATATGCTCACAGATAGGAATATTTGATAACACCAAAACATGCATAATTCCTACTGGCGGGTATGTTCTCATAATCTCCCATCTTAGAGATTACCAAGTGAGAACTTAATGAGAATAAGTATCATATTATTATGATTACTTTCACCTAATGGTTTTTATACTATGTGTCCCATCATATTATGTCATCCAACCACAAAACAACATTTAAGAATACTGTCATAGCACTTCAAGGTTCTCATCATAGCGGGGAACTGCTATGACCTTATTAATGAGACAAATACTATAGTACATTTTCACACTATAGTCATGCAAAACAATGAACAATATGTAATGAGATGTTTAATATTTAAATATATTAAATATTCATGCAATCAAAGTACAAACATTTTTTTCTAGGACACCAACTCTTACAAATTTGGCCTTGACACGTACTCATATTCTTCTGAATTATCTTTATCCTTCTGTCAATGTTGCTTCTTTGAGAATTGGCCTTTAGAGAACTAGGATTTTGATGAACATGGATTTGAGGTAATAGAAGTGGTAGGAGGCACAACTGATTGTTTCAACTATTTTCACAAAATGACATGTTTTTTACTGATTATTTTTTTGACCATCCAATCATTAAACTTCTACACATTCTTACTTTTGACTTTCTGCCATTTGCCTTCCTCCTCTTTATCGGTAGTAGAAATAGATGCTACATGGGCTAAAGAACCTTTCAAATTCACTTTCATGGAATCCACCATCTTTTTCAGAAGGTATTTAAAAACAAAGCACTCTTATATGGGGTGCCCCATCATTTTATAAAAGTGGAAACAGTTTGGTAGATCCTCATCACCATATTTATTTGGCTTCTTAGGCTTTAGAAATTGGACTAGATTGTTCTCCAAAGTTGAGATTAAGTAGCTAGGAACATATTCCTTCTAAAAATAATATACTTTGTTCTTCAACTCCTCAAACTATCTTCGCCTATGATATTTTTTATCATCTTGATGAGGTGTGAATTGTTGCTGACACTCGGGAGGGGGAGCCCTATGGTATGATGATGTATTTGAAGTGGGAGCAGGTACAGGTGCTTGGTTAAGGGTAATTGTAGCAGCCTCTACTTTCCCTTCTCTTCTTCTCAGAGTTGATGGGATTACTTGGGATTTATCCTTGGTCTCTGTGATGGAATTATCCACCTATTGAGAAATCAAAGTAAGGTCCTAAAACCCTCCTGTGTATTTCACATGGATTAGTGGTGTGCGCAACTCATCACAGATATTGGACAAAAAAATAGGCAGAAAATATTCTTGAGGGAGTGGTAGATGTAAGGAATATGTCAATACTTTATACCGAGTAATGAAATCTAAGACTCTTTCATTCTCCATTTTTTTGCAATTCGTAAGATCAAAGACTGTTGTCTTCTGTAGTGTTGAGATGAACTGGAAGAGAAAATTCTAACAGAGATCTTCCCATCCAGTAATCAATCAAGACTGAAAAATTTTATACCAGATGAAGGCTATCCCCTATAGTGATTGCACAAATCATATGATTTTCACTTCTTATTGTTGTTCATGGGTTCCCATCTTGGGATCAAAGCAAGAGACGTAATGCGTCAAGTGCTATTTTGGATCTCCTAAGCCATTAAATATTGGAAATGTGGGATTCCCAAAGTTTAGAGAGGGAGGATTCAGATCTACCCATTCGGGGTAAGTCTTATTTTTTAGATTTATCGGTGCACACCATCCTTCCATGGCTTCTAATCAAGCTATTAATGACTCAATTGTGCTCATTAGAATTTGAGGAACATATGGCTAAGTCAGGACCTAAACAGGTGTGATGGATGAAGCCTGAACAAGTGCAACGACTGGTAGGACCACTGGTGGTGGTATTGATGTAATTTTTTGTGGATAACCCATAGGATCAGACCTCTATAATGGAGAGAATTACCAATCTAATTCAGTTTCAACAAACTCTATTTGTTGATGTGTGCCAACTGGAAATGCTAGTTGAGGATTTTCTTATGGAGCATATCTGTTAGGAAGATTGATTCAGAGTAACTCTACTTTGAGTTTTCTTAACTACTTCATTTATTCCTTCTACTTTGTAAATATTTCTTCCAAAAAAATGGATTTTCCCTATTCAGGGAGAAGATGAGACGTATTTTTACTTTTACCTTTTTCCATGATAGGTGCCTTTTGAAAAGGTAGAAGTGAATTATTTGAGGGAATGCCTTGATTCCGGGAAAGCCTCTGGTTTCTGGTATGCACACCTCCTTTATTTGCTTTGATGTGGATCATATCGAGAACAAGAACTTCCTATTCTGATTTCCTTGAGTTGGATTCATGTTCTGGAGGACATGAAATGATGACATTGATGACATTCACTAATGTGTAATACAGTGAAGGTGTTCTATTAATATATCTGCAAGATCATTTTCTTCTACATACTCCATGAGACCTTTTCATCCTGTTTGGTAATTCCTCAGGAATTTCCCGATGAACAGTAAATTTAAGGGAATCCTCTGATAATTCAGTTGTGTGATCATTTTTCATCTTCTTCCCTAATTGGGATAAAACTGACTTCAACTGAGGAGAGGATTATGGATGTAAAAAATCCCCCATCCCTATGGGCTGGGGCTATT
Organism: Viscum album; assembly: GCA_963277665.1. Taxonomy (NCBI): domain Eukaryota; kingdom Viridiplantae; phylum Streptophyta; class Magnoliopsida; order Santalales; family Viscaceae; genus Viscum; species Viscum album. The sequence goes on along the minus strand of OY728147.1, from coordinate 432,745,147 downwards.
CTTGTTCTTTCTGCCCAACCCTTTAGACTCTATTTTTTTGATTCGAGGGTTGGGTTAAAAAATCCCCCATGCTAGCGGATTGGGTTTTATCTTGAACTTCCATGGTTGATATCTGTTCAGCCTCTCTTCTAATCTTTCAGATTTTGGTCCAAACATTGGTTGGGTGCATTATCCTACATCCACTCAAATTACCTATTTTAGACTACCATTGCGCTATTTTAGACATTTTCACAATCTAACGATGGAAATCCTCTAAATGAGAGGCCTGCTTGATATTATCAGATGCTTGATGAAAAATTCATTCAACAGCCTACTCTCTTTAGGTCTGACTCTGATGAGAGCTAGTTGACGCTTGTTCTTGATGATCATATCTTCCATCTTTAATAGAATCTGTCTTTTGTAGTTATCCATGGGAAATAACATTTCATGATACCACTTTTTGTGGTCTTTTATAATTTTGGAGTGCATTGAAATGCAATGCTCCATGTGAACCCCATCCTCTGATATGAACACCAGATAGGTTATTAACAATTAATTGGTGTAACCACTTTAATGCATCGAGGCATGCATATTGAAGGGATCCCTACTGATTCTTGATCTTTGGATGTCGGGAAACCTTGAGAGATGCCAAATCAATTTGGTACTGCAACCCTTCTATTACCTTTACATGAATTGGATATTAGTCATAAGGTAATACTTTCACTTTGAGATGACGAAGAGTTTTTCAGATGTTGAGACAAATATCATGCATACAATCTTCTATCAACATCTATGGAATACTGTATTGAGGAGTGGATAATGGCCAGAACATGAATAGAACTTCATTTTTATCCAGTTTCTTTCTTATGTTAAACATATCCTCTTCAACTTTTTCTAGAGGTTTCTCTACCTGATCATACCAAATTTGGTGTTTTCTTTCCATTTTTCAGAATCAGAAAAATCAGGAGTTATTTCCTCTATTTTACTAAATGGAAAGTGAACCAAAGGAGGTTTGGAGAATAACTATCACCTTAGGATATCTTTTGGCTAATAAATTATTTTATCTTCCAGTGATAAGGCATCAGACATGACTGACCTTGTATTTGTAAGTGCCTCAAGATAAGAGGGATTTCTCATCATTATATTGTCGTATGGATAATTCTCTTGACAATATGAATTACTACTATGGAAAGGAATTTTTCAGTGAATAAAATCATAGGGGGGACCACCATGGTGGATTACAGAAAGGGATAGATTCACTTTATCCTTGGTCTTTTGGCCATAGGAAGGGTTACTATGGCTCTCATCTAGAGTTGAGTTCTCAATATTAACCGAATTATCATGACAGAATCTTTCATGAGGAAGCATATAATGAGGAAATTTAGAGTTATTTATACTACTCCCATAATTTGGTAATGGGAGGGTAAAATCTTGAGCTGAAATGGATAGATGTCCAATGGATTTAAGAACTCCAGTGTTAAGTTGACCCAGATCATAGATCGGCTCTTGATTCTTAAACTATGTTTGATAAGGCTTATTTTTAGATGTCTTCTTACTAGCAGCTGGGGTCACTTATTTGGAAAAGTGGGTAACATGATTAGGTGTATGTGTCTGCCTTAGAGTGACCGTTATAATAGGTTTATTATCACCAATCAAAGTGGGTGTATGTGCCTGATACATTTGTCCGTATGATATGGGGAAGTTTTCCCCATAACCCTCTTGGACTAGAACATATGTGTGTATCTTCTCTGGGGTGACATGATGATGAGCCACCCCAGGTGTTAGGATAGAGTTATGTGTATATCCCTATAGTACTTATAAATATTCCATTATGATATTCTGGTAGGTATACAAGATATGGGAAGTGATTTGTGTTTTCCCTTTCACCATTTCCAAAACGTGGTTAGTGACTTCAACGGACAGAACAAGGATATATATCCATTTAGAATCTGGAGTAGGTGTATGTACCTACTCTTATACTTCCTTTCCTATCAATAGAAGCTGACAATACTCATGTGTGGGGGAATAGAGTTGATTCTACCTCCTACTTGTCATCGTAGCTTTCCGACTGACCTCTTCAGGTGCTGCCAAATGAGATTATTGATAGGCTTTATGGGTATAAATAGGTACGTTCATTCTTGTTGGTTTCCACAAAACTGGGTTGGCGGGATTCTTTGAATATAGCCAAATGATATTTATGGATGGCTTGATGAATGTAAGCAGGTTTATGTGCTTATTCATGACACTCCACCGAATTTGAATAGTGGGATTGGTTGGACACTGCCAGACGGGTCTGCTGGCTAGTGTAATGAAGGTGGACAAGTGTATGTATGAAGTCTCTATTTTCAACCAAACTAGGTTTTTGGGCTTCTATGAAATGAGAAAAGGTAGGAACCTGCTCCCTGTTAGCAGGTTGTTGTCCCTGGTAGTTCGTCTTGCATGATCGGGTCTGAGGGACTTGGTCTGGACTTCTAAAGATTACACCCTCTTAATTTTGAGGGTTTACTACCACATGATGTTGTAAGCAATTATTATTGACAAGATTCTTCATGAGAGGCCCTTGTATCTTTGGGGTGAGGCTTTGGGTGGCCTCTTTATCCACCTCCCTGAAATATGGGAGGGATGGTTATTATGTTCTGGGGATAAGCTCCCAAAATGGTTGAAGATGGTTGTCAGCATCATCTTCTTCTAGACCACTAGTCATTGTTGACTTTATTATTGAGGGTTATTGTTGATATGAATGGCTTTTCGGGCAGCCTCAAAGGTTGGGATAATAACATGTTGATGGTACTATTGGACCAGTGCATTGGAGACCCAGCGTTGAAGACACTGATTCAGTGATGATGTCCTTCAAGAAAACGAGGATCCATCTTGAGTAGCATCTGGGGGGTTCATGGGTGTTAACTTGAAGGAATCCATTTGGATTAATGGGAATTCTGTAAAAAGAGTGCCTGTTGATATATGAGAAACATGATCAAGAAAACCCTATTAAAAGCAATATCTTTTGAATTATCACATGCGTGATTGATTTTCTTGTCGGCCCTCTTTTATCAATTAATAGGGTTCTGAAAGATGGATAACATCACTGATTTGGTTAAGGATTCATGTCGAGTTCACCATTTTTTGTTTCCTTTAGAAATGTGTTTTCCTTGAGGAATGGAACTCTTTTTAGGAATCATTATCTATAAACATTTTCCATCATATTTATTTATGGAATCGGAAACACCCAATGGTTCTATATCCATGGGACCTACTTTTCAAAGGCATATGTTTTTCAGGAATTTTGTCCGATGATCATTGAGAATACACATTGGTCGAGAGGATGGGATATTGGGCTCATCACACCCTTTTGAGGGGAATTATTTCCTACTCTAGAACTCTCTCATAGATTTAAGATATGTTCATGAATCATTATTAATTTACCAAGTATGACATGAGTTTCCCTTTTATTTACCAATCAATTATTAATGTGAATGAAATTCAGAATCATTTTTATGTATCTGAGGTTATAAATAAATGGAGACATCTGTATGTATCTAAGGTTCTCCATAAATGGTATCCTTTTATACATTACTTAGATATTCTTTGGTCATTATTACGATGATGCTGGTTTTGAATCCACACAGTGGGGAACTGTGGAATTTATTTTCATCTAGGTAGACGAAGGTCACTCATAAATTTATTATCATCCAGGTAGACAAGGGGTTACTAAGGAGTTTATTGTTATTCAGGGAAATAGAAGGTTACTCTGGAGTTTATCATCATATAGGGAGACAGAAGTTGTTTTGATGTTGGAATCGAACCCATAGATATACTACCTATATATCCTTGTGAAAGGAATCAAAACCAACATAGTTTGGGTGTGGGACTTATGCTAGAGCATCCCAGGACACCTGGAAGGGATGTGAACTTCCAATTTTAATTAGACCCTACTGTGAATGTGGCCCTGAAAGAATAGGATTGGTTTGGGTTGTTGGGTTCGAACCTTAAAGATGCTTCCTACACATCCCATTTGGATGGGAATCAAAGCCCATGTAGTTCGGTAAATCTCACAGGAGAGTATAGTCCTTTGAGAGAAATGAGTTTGGGCTTACTCCTAAAGAGGATTCCCTTAAAACAAGGTCCATGATGGATTTCTTAAATCATAGAGATTTTAGAGGGTTGACATGAGGATTATTCCTAAGAAGGATGCCCAGATTAAGGGAATTAATATTGGGGTTAAATACTGAGGAGGATACCCCTTGTAAGGTACCATGAGTTATGTATTGACTTATAGTGATGTGGAGGTTTAATTTGGGGATTATTCCTAAGGAGGATGCCCAAATTAAGGGAATTATGATCTCTCATTTCAAGGATGATATGATGTGGAGCTCGGGACTTAGAAAGGCTTCCTACACATCCCAGTTAGGTAGGAATCATAGTTCTCATAGTTTATTCTAGGTTTTTATTGGGAATAAACCCTAAGGAGGGTTTCCTCTGAGCTCAGGCCTTAGGTAGGCATCCTACGTATCCTGTTTAGAGAAGGAATCAAAGTTTTTGTAGTTCAAGAAATGAGGTGACTTTTTCGGATGTTGTGATAATCACAAAACTCTAAGCTCGAGTGATCCATGCTTGGTGTTAGAAATAAGAGGATGTGAAATATTCAACAAAGGTACACTCTTTTCCTCCTATTATAGTAGAATAGGACATGGAGACCGTGGAAGAGGCCATGGCTACAGAGAAAGAGGATGGGGCTACGAAACTTCCCTCTTTTCAATTTACATTGGACATGAGTCCAATTTAAGGAAGGAATGGGGGTGAAGGAAGTAGAGATGAGAAATATAGAAACCTCATACATCCAATTCTTGGGGCTTACCTCAGGACGAGTTCCCTAAAATGGGTCATGTAGTGGGAGGAGGATATCATTCCATGTGTCAAAAGGAAATGAAAGTGTAATCCTCACTCTTCCTACTAGGGATCGAAGGCTTCAGGTCTCAAAGACGAGGAGATGAGGATAGAATTCTATCCCCATAATTTGAGAGGGGTAAATCCTCGATACTATTACTAGGAGAAGATCCCTCATGACCGTGGAGATACAAATATACATATATCATGAGGACCCTAACCCTCTAACAGGACAAGTGTGGGAAAATTCTAACTATAGAGATACAAATCCAATAAGAGACACACTAGTGTGACTTTACCTAAGGTTTTGTAAATTAGTAGGTCTTGTAGGAGGTTTAGACATGATCCCTTTTAGGCAAGGGATCCAATTAAGGAGAATATCTACCATGAATGGATTTTAATGAGGCTTTATGAAAGGCTCAGGTAAGCTAAAGGGTAGAGTGGACATCAAGGAAGGGCGCTCAAGTAATTGGTTGGCATGCAGGTATGGAATGAGAAAGTAGTCTTGGGAGACTTGATATCACCTTAAGTGATGAAAAACCTAGATTACTAGACTTGGGCGATACTTGGCTCAAGCCTTCAAGAGTATTCACATGTATTCCCAGAAGTGGGGGGTGCAAGTTCTTGTTTTAGGAATGGAGGGCACACTACTCTTCTTAAGAAATGTTGGTTGGGAGATTGAATCATGCAAGTGTTTTTAATATTAATACTTGAAGAACCTAAGTATTATTATACCCCTTTAATTCCCTTGATTTGGGTATTAAGGAACTAACTTGGAGGTTTTGGAGGAATTGGGTGAAGCACTAGGGTGACCAGAGCAACAATTGGGCTTTAGAAAGATTCTTCTATACAAATGAATACCCCAAGAGTCTATTTATATGAAAATATGGTACCCTAAGCGATGGTGTCTTGGCACACAATTTTTGGTGCACAAGTGATTGTGTGAAGGTACCTTGAGCGCCGATGTTTTTGGGACTCAGAAAAAAAATATGTTCCATACCGCGAGGATACACCCCCACACCCCTACTTGGAATCAGTGTCGTGATATGGTCTTGCCCCTTCAGGCTGGTGCATTTTCTATCGTCACTGACCCCCATGAAAAATGTAGAGTCGCACCGTGAACTTTTCGAGCCTGCTCAAGGTTGTTTTCTGTCACGACACATGGAAATCCAATCTTCTCCTTCTTTTATCATAAAAACTTATTTCTACCTAAACTCAACATTTGGTGTCTAAGTGAGGTTCACATATTCAATCTTGTGGAGAAGTGCATGGAACACATTTCATGGTGTCTATAGTTACCGCACACAAAACACACAAATGGTTCCCCACATCGAACACACACATTCCCTTTCACTACATGACTATCCAAATCACTAGTTATATTTTAACTCAATTATTATTTTCATTAGACTCATGTACCATAATCTATGAATCCAAGTGATGCATAAAATCCACCACAGGCACCCCTAACATCCCCATATATCCCACCCAACTACTAAAAATCTCAAATATTATCCATAAAAAAATTCCCATTTAAGCAAAAATACCTCCCATGTTCGATGCATCTGAACGATGGTTGCTACCATCACACAACACACCTAGAAAGTCCATGTGTGGCTTCCTATAATTTATCCCACACCTGTACAATGTTGAACCCAATTAGACTCCTCCCACACACACTTTCCATTTAAACCATTTTTCTTGGATACCCCCCTTCACCAATCCCCCACAACATTCCTCATGCTAATAAGTAACCTGGAACCCCTCAAGGATTGTGGAAACCAAAATTAGTCCCATTATAGAAGTATCTCACCTATACGTTTACTCCTTCCATAACGCATCTCACAAATACATGTAATAGTGGAATAAATTTAAGGACTGCCTACCTAGACTCTAAATCACCCTTCTCATTGAATAAAATCAAATGATTTAGATCTAACCATAATAAAAAACAAAACTTAAAAAAGTACCAAAATTAGGTAATAACCGATGAAGAATGATAAAATGATGAGAGAAACTGAGAATAGATGCAAGAGGACTCCTAACCTTACCCGGACAGTCCTCTAGGACTATAAATAATGATCATTCTATAAATAAAAGTGATTACCCCTTAGAAGAGGAGATAATGAGAGTGAGAGTGAGAGGTTAAAAATACCCTTAAGATCTATGGTAAATCAATGATAGGCTGGTGAATCTGATATTTCAATTCTTTTTTATGTTTCTTCTTGAAAAAACATTCACCATTTTTTAGATTAAAATATATGATCATTGTCACACACACTAACACACATTAATAGTAGGCATAGTCGATTACATGGTTCACCTATCAAAACAAGAAGACTAATCCATGGTATGATTTAGATTCATTTGATATTATATTGTCCATTAGTATCAACATGTGGATTAAAAATGAACTGGGTTAATCCTTGAAATCATGTTACAAATATGTCTACCAATTATATAGCATGTGTTTCCCACATAGGTATAATGATAGAAATGATTTAATAACAAAAGATTCTTTTACCAGATGATACCACCTTTGAGTTGTCATTATGTTTTATTATCTTCTTCTTCTACCACTTGAACAAAAACACGTATAACTATCTTCATCTTCCATACATCTCTTTTAAAATCATAGTATATCTTGGTTTTTATAAAAATTATCACCTCATAATATTTTCACATCACTAAAAATATTATATTTTTTAGAAGTAGAATATCCCCTCTTCAAATTTGATTTTCAAATTCATTTTCAGATAGATAATTGTCTCTAACTTCTCTCAACTTCCTTCTCCTCCTCCCACTTATTTCCTCTTATTTTTTTAAGTTGAATATTTTTTCCAAATGAATCATTAAATGATAGTATGTATTGTGATATGGAAAAATAGTTATCCTCAACTATGATTTTTATCTTCTTCTTTCATAGTACAACTAATCTCTTCATAACGCAGACCATTATACTTCATCTCTTCTTGAATCACAAACTCTATTTGTGATGTTTAATCCATAAAAACTAGATTTATAATTTTATGATATTATTTTCCTATTTAGAATATTAATTATTTAAACTCATAATTTCATCCAATGAAATTCAAAAAAATTCACAAAGTGAATGTTGGATTAACGTTTACTCTTTTAAAGTGTACTGATTACCCTTTCAAAATACTAATTTACTCTTTTGAAGTCTTAGTTACAATTTTGAACTCATGAGATAATCTTATGATCTTTTCCTTTGTCATTTTCTTAGACTAATTACCCTTCAAAAGTTTGGGATACCCTTATGAACATCAGATTACTCTTTGAAGTAAGATATTACACTTCTAAAGTATCAGAGTATACTTCTGAAGTTATAAGTACTATTTTAAATTGTGATATTACTCTTACAGAGTAACAAAGAACTCTTCCTAAGTCACTCATACTCTTATGAAGTGGTGTATTACCCTTTTGAAGTGGGAAACTACTCTTCTGAAAACTTTAATACTTATCCAAACTTCATCTTAAACTCTAAATTATAGAATATATTTAAATAAACTCAAAACTTATTCAAAAAAACTTCAAACAATTTCAAACATCCAAATCAACTTCACCTCATATATTTATGTGAGTTTGAATATGATTTATGCATTAAAAAAATTCAACACAATAAACATATTCACCTCAATACCTCTAATTTTTCTTCTTTAGATATAATACCAAATATTATAGGAAACCTATTTAAATAAAAATCACATAGTTTTTACTCAAGTCTCAATAATCTCCCACAAGTAATAATATCCTTAAAGATCTCAACATTTTCCAAAAAAAAATATCAGGATCAATGATCTCCCCCTTTGGATTTTATTGGAAAACAAGGATCATAAATCACTTTCAAAATTAATATAATTATAAATGAATCATTATTCAATAATTACGATCCTAATTGATTGAAATCAGTGTATGAAATAGGAACATTGAAAAATAATACCATGTTTTCCATAAAATCAATGACTTACATTCACATTTCCATAGCTCTTGATCCTCTTTCAATTACTTAAAAATAAACATTTTCTAATATTTGATACCACTTGAGATACCATTTGAACTTGAGATACCACTTGAAATTTAGTTAACACATGAGAATCAAGTATTTTTCAACTTTTATATAACTATTCTTGAACCAATATATAATAGTTTCTTATATCTATACTAATTAAAACTTTTATAAGAGTTTAAAAATAATAACTCACACACCCAAATGTTGTCCCTCACAACATTCCCTTTTTAATAACCCTATCTAAATATACACTCACCCTAAACAAGATATCTCTCCCCAAAATTTGGTAAAACACATATCAATAGATATTATCTAAAATAGTTTTCTCCCCCTTTGTAAATACATAAAGGAATAAAACTAAAATTTATGTTGTCATTTTTCTACCACCTAACATCAATATCAAAAGAAAAACATGAGAGAGGTAATATAATCACCATACCTTAACCTTTAGATAAAATAGATTGAAATATTATCATCAAACTTAATATTTTAAATGCATACTTTTGTAATGATTTAGTGAAAACATCTTCCATGTGATACTTTATTGGGTAAAAATCATAATTTAACATGTTCTACTAAAAATTTATATAAATATTATTTTATCTTGAATTTTGAACAATATTTATTAATAAATTTATAAATCTATTATTATCACAAACCATAAGTAGTGAAAACATCACTTCTACCTTGAGATCTTCTAGTTGATCCCTCATCCACATATATCAGGTTGTGTCTTGAGTTTTAACCACATATTCTGCTTCATCAGTGCTCAAGGTTATAAAAATTTTCTTCTTTATGTGCCAAAACACACACTTTTCTCCAAAGAATAAAAATACACCAAATTTAGAACTTCTATCATCTATATTTCCAGCCCAATCTTCATTTATATAACCAAAAATATTTAGCTTTCTATTACTATATTTATTCAGTTCATAGTTTGTTGTTCCTTCAACATATTTTTGTATCCTCTTTACAACCTTTAAATGAGACACTTTTGGTTAAATTTGATACCTAACATATAAGGAAATAACATATACAATATCTAGTATTGAAGTTGTAAATTATAACAAACTTATAATAATATTTCATAATTATATTTTGTCAACTTATTTTACTTTATCATACTTTGATATTTGGGTTTCTACTGAAATTGGTGTATAAAATAGCATTTAATCCTCTATTACAAACTTCTTTAAAAGTTCCCAAGCATACTTCTCTTAAGAAAGAAATATGTGATTTTTCTCTTGATAAATTTGTAAACCTAGAAAACATATCATCACTTAAATCATGGATATTGAAACGATGACTCACGATTTAAGGGAATTAGTTGATTTATGTAAATGAAATTTCCATATCATTTTTCATTATTTGAATTTATAAAATTCATGTGGATTGATTTGTTATTATAAATCATTCCTTGAGTGATTGTACAATATCATATGTCTCATTCCCGAGAGGATTTCTAGACCAAGTACTTACTATTTATTCTTGAACATATTTCTTGAGTGATCTTGGGACATGTCACCTACCAAAACTTGCATTTGAACTTTTCAAACCTATGACTATGCAAAAACACATTTAAAACGATTGATACATCTTTTGAAAATCCCTTATCCTTAAAAACCACCTTTACATAAATCATTATTTTAGCCCATAGAGAACATGAATGACCTTTATATGGATAAGAAATGTTTCAATCCATTTTTATCCATTTCTACCCTAATATTGGTATTTTCATGATATTTTAAAGATGATGTGTGGGGGCTAAGAGAATCATGGTGGAAGAGATATTATACATTGTAAGGAAAACGTGTGGGGGTCCTATTGTAGGAATTGTAAAAGGTTGTGAAATCATTCAATGTACTTCATTTTTTACCCTCTTGAATTAAAAAAGTGTACAAAAATGGCAAAAAGAACCAAAAAAGAAGAAGAGAAAAATGGGTTGTGATTTGGGAGAACCAAAAATTACCATTTTCAAGACTGACGATCTTATAATTGTATGTGGTTATGTGATGGATGTGAGGTTTGATCTAATCATAACTTTCAAAAAAAGAAAAAAAATTAAATACAAAATTTTAAAAAATAATCAAGAGGGTACATTAATCCTTCATTATGATTTACTTTGATCATGACCTTACTTTGAGTTTTTGGGGAAGTGGGTGTTGCTAATTTGAAGGGGAGAATTTCATTACACTTTTGATATCATGCATTATACTTAAGCGATAAACCTTCTACTTGAGCCTTAATTTTTAGTGCATCAAATCCTATCAATCTTAAGCCTTAGATTCATTTGAACCTTTATTGCAAGTCCTCATGATTTTATGTGCTTTTTGTCTTTACAAAGTGGAGAAATTAGTTCTTTTACAAGATTATGGATAAGGAGCATGTTCTCATGATATGATAATAACTCCATTTTAATTGTATCATGAGTGATGAGAGAAAATATTGAAATGTGTGGTAGATCATGATTTGTCATGTTTAATTATAATTAATTGAGGAACTTGAATGAATGAAATAAGAAGTTCCATTAGTTTTCAAATGGGAAAAGTAAAATATAGAATTGATTGTTTCTTTGAAAAACGAGAAATTAAATTGATACTTAATGTGCATTTTTTAATGTTTGATTTGACGTTGAAAATTGTTAAATTTTATTACTTTTAAATTTGAATATTAGTAACATTTGTGTCCTCTGACTTCCATGTTGAGATTTTATACTTGAGGAAAAGCATGGTTTAAGTGTGGGGAAATTTATAGAGCTGATATTTTCCACATTCTTTGTACGAATTTCAATTGTTTTAATCATCCAAAATTATGAATTTGATATTATATGGATCAATTTAGAATTTATGATGTGTTTTGAGAAAAATGATGAAAATGATTAATTTTGGATTTTTGACAGATTTTTACATCAAGGGAATTTTAGTAATTTATTGAAAAATATAATTTCAAATTGAGTTATTTTTTTATAATCCTTATTTTATTTCCATTAACTTTGTATTCTGGACTAGGGGATGATTCTATCATTTATAAGCCATAAAAAATAAATGAAGTTGAAGAATTTTTGGGGTAGACAATGTGGACCCCACCACCGTAACAGAAGTCCATCTTGGCCTACACACCTTCAATTGAGATTCTTCTACATGGAATGGAACAAGGATACATAGGCACATTTCTCCATTAAATTTCACAGAGTTTTGAATCCATTAATGTGGCCATTGAATGATATATTTTTGAAGGAAGCTGCATGGATCCTTATCCAAAAAAAGAAACTATTAAGTAAAAAATCATAACTCATACATCAGATGGCCAAATGAGTTGAAATTTAGAGGTTGAACATCCAAAACATACATGAAAAACTTTCATAAAGGTTTCCACGTGTGAATCACAAATTAATGGGTCAACAACGCGATAACTTGTGATGGATATATTTTACCTATAAAAGGAGAGGAGCTCCTACCTCTCAAATCATTCCTTCTCATCCCCACACCATCTGGGGAACCAAGGAGAGAAGGCCAAGGGACATTTATGATTTTTATTTATTTATTTTATTTTTATTTCAGTTTTTATATCCATTGTAACACATGCTTATTTTACATTAAAGTGTTCCCCTTTATTCTTCCACCCTTTTTCTCTTCCAATCTCAATCTCATCCTCTCTCTTTCATATTTCCATCATGATCTCTATGCACTTCACCATTGCAAGTGACTAACTAGAGGCTTGGACCCAGGGGATCTTTTCACGGTGTTATTCATTATTGTGCTTCACATTGAAAATGTTTTAAATCTATTTGTGGTGGATGCAAGAGTATTGCATGGGTGTGGCTGTCGTCAACCACGACACTATTTCCAAATCCATTCATTTTCCTTAATTAATTCATTTTGTCTCTCTTATCTTAGGAAAACCCTTTATATGGTGGAGTTGGGGTTTCCATAAGGGTTGAAATGGCATATGGTGGATTCGGGTCTTGTAGGAATAACATTCTCAGTTGAGGTGTTAACCTATTTTGACTATTAGAGGAGGTGTGGTTTAGTGTGTTGAACACATGATAAAGTCACATACTCAATAAATCAAGGGAAAATAATTTATTAATGAGGTTTCACTAAATGAATTATCAAATAAAATTTAAACAACAAATAAAATGATAAATGAACCCATGTTATCCAACCCTAGGACCAAGACCTTTCTTCCATAATTTCATTATGTCTTCATCTGCATCTATATTTATATTTAATGTTTTCATTTCATTATTTTAATTTCATGTTTTCCAAAACCCTCCATTTTTTCAATAAATATTAAAAAACCAAAAAAAAAATTAGATTAGGTGAATTATAATTATTTGTTGAACCGACTACAAACTTCCTCAAGTGAGACGAACCAGTTCAGCCACTATGTTGCATTAGGAAGTTAAATTTTCTTTTTTCCACGCCTTACGATAGGCATGCGCCAAAACTGGTGCCGTTTCTGGGTAGCGAAGTAGTTATTTCGATTAATTTTTCAAAATTCACATTTTTTGTAAATATTTTTCTTTGTTTTATTTATAAAAAAAATATAAAAAAACAATTATTTTCCATTATGTATTCAAATTCAAAATTTTATGCATGGGAAGATTACTCATAGGTGGAATATCAAGAACCATAAGTGGATTATAGAGATATAAATGACCGGTGGGATAGGATTAGAAATAATTTGGATGATTTGGGGAGGAAAATGGAAATAGAATTTGACTATGTTTGTGCATTAATAGAGCAACCTGGCCCTGAACCAGAAAAAGAACCTGAGTTAGTGGTGGAAGAAATTTCACAACTCATCATTGAAGAATCAAAGGAGGTAAATGTGGAGGTACCTAAAGACTCATTCATCCTCAATCAACCAATTCTACTCGAGATATATGAAAAGGAGGAAGAATTTTTTTCTGATCCAAATGTGGGAGATCAATAGGAATTGGATAAATTATGGAATGAATGCGAGGAACTGCTTGATCTCCCCTAGCCTTTCAAAGAAGAAGAGACAACACCACTGAAAGAAGACACCACCCAAGTGGTGGAATTTGAGGTCAAGATGGAGGAGACCGACTACCTACCTCTATCCAGTTAAGATCAACTCCAAGAGGCACTCTCCACTGAAGAAAAGATTCAATACAAACCAAATCAGGCAGATGATAAAATCTTGAACTCATACTCTTTTAATTTTATTGAATCTGATTTGAGTATAACTCCCAACTATTTTGAATTTTCAGAATTGGAAGACTCTTATTTTGACTTGGAGGATGATGTGGAAAAGGATACACCTGTTTAGGAACAACTGGAGCTCCTTAAAGATATTTAACATCTACTAGAGAAGCCCCATCATGAATAAATCCAAGCTGCTGAGCCTGAGAAAATCAGACAAGAGGTTGAAGATCCCATGAAGCCAGTACTGGAAGATTAGATGGTTTCGAAAGTAGAAACAAAAGAAGAGGAGGCATTGTACTTCATCCTACCCTTTCCATGAAATATATACCATATTGCGAAGGGGGAGTATCCAGTGTACTCTATCCATGGAGTTCTCCTCAACAAGAAAAAATAACTACAAGATGGGAAGAAGAACATGAAGTGGTTCATGTCAAAGAAGATCCACCCACTATCAGATTATAGATAAAAACTGGTAATGCCCACTGGAGGTAGTAAATATTCAGGGCCCACTTAGGGGATCATACCAAGGTTTATCTTTAAATTATTTTTATGAATTTAAATTTAAATTTACTTTTTTAGATTAGTCCAGCATGCGACCCACTCCTCCTTATCTTTTTTAGATTTAATGACATGATCCTTAATCTTAAGTGAGTAATTATCTTTTATAGGTTCATAAATGGTAAAATGAAGCCTTAAATAGGGGAAGAGGACCAAATATTTATTTCAAAAGGAAGTTCACTTTTAATGTTTAAATCTTCAAACTCCTTACATTTTTTTGGTCAAAAACATGTTTTGATCTTTAATGGTAAGAATTTCATGCCCACAATTTAATTATTTCTTTACTTTAATTATATAGGAGACATGAGTTTATTAGGAATCCATTGATTCCATGTTTTAGATTTCAATGTTAATGATATTGAATGAGTAAAATGGAAAATTGAATGTTAAAAGTGAAGCATTTATATTGAAATGATGACTCATGATTTAAGGGAATTATTTTCTTTATGTAATTGAAATTGCCCTACCATTTTTCATGATTTGAATTTCTAAAATTCATGTGAATTGATTTTTTATTATAAATCATGCCTTGAGTGATTGTCCAATATCATATGTCTCATTATTGAGGGGATTTCTAGACCATGTACTTCCTATTTATTCTTGAGCATATTTCTTGAGTGATCTTGAGACATTTCACCTACTAGAAATTTCATTTGAACTTTTCAAAGTTATGACTATATAAAAACACATTTAAAATTATTGCGGCATCTTTTGAAAATCCATTATCCTTAAAAACCACATTTACATAAATACTTATTTTAGCCCATAGAGACCATGAATGACCTTTATATGGATAATCCATAATTCAATCCATTTTTATCCATTCCTACCATACTCTTGGTATTTGCATGATATTTTAAAGATGATGTGTGGGGGTGAATGGAATCATGGTTGAAGGGATGTTATACATTTTAAGGAAAAAGTGTGTGGTCAATATTGTGGGAATTGTAAAAGGTTGTGGAATCATTCATTGTAATTCATTGTTTTCCCCTCTTGAATTAAAAAATGGAAAAAATAACAAAAAGAACCAAATAAAAAGAAGAGAAAAATGGGCTATGATTTGGGAGGAAAAAAATTACCATTTTATAGACCAATGATATTCTAATCATATGTGGTTAGGTGATGAATTTGAGGATATATCTAATCAAAAATTTCTAAAAAAGAAAAAAGTTAATTAATTTTTTTTAAAAAAATCAATAGAGTGCATTAATCATTCATTATGCTTTACTTTGATCATGACCTTACTTTGAGTTTTGGGGGAAGTGGGTGTTGCTACTTTGAAGGAGATAATTTCATTACACTTTTTGATATCATGAATTGCACTTAAGATATAAACCTCCTCCTTGAGCCTTAATTTTTAATACATCAAATCCTACCAACCATAAGCCTCAGAGTCAGTTGAACCTTTATTGAAAATCCTCATGATTTCACGTGCCTTTTGTCTTTACAAAGTGGAGAAAGTAGTTCTTTTATAAGATTATGGATAAGGAGAATTTTCTCATGATATTATAATAACTCAATTTTAATTGTATCATGAGTGATGAGAGAAAATATTGAAATTTGAGGTAGATCATGATTTGGCATTCTTAATAATAATGAATTGAGAAACTTGAATGAATGAAAGAAGAAGCTCCATCAGTTTTCAAAGGGGAAAAGTAAAATATATGAATTGATTGTTTCTTTGAAAAATGAGAAATTAAATTAATACATAATGTGGATTTTTTAATGTTTGATTTGACATTGAAATTTTTTAAATTTTATTACTTTGGAATTTGAATATTGGTAACATTGGTTTCCTCTAAATTCTATGTTGAGATTTTATGCTTGAGGAAAAGCATGGTTTAAGTGTTGGGGAATTTATAGAGCTAATATTTTCCACATTTTTATGCATTTAAGTTGTTTTAATCATTAAAAATTATCAATTTGATCTTATATGGATCAATTTTGGATTTATGATGTGTTTTGAGCAAAATGGTGAAAAGTGCTTAATTCTGGATTTTTGACAAGTTTTTACATCAAGAGTATTTTAGTAATTTTTTAAACAATATAATTTCAAATTGAGTGATTATTATTTTTATAATCCTTATTTTATTTCCTTTAACTTTTTCTTCCATACCAGGGGCTGATTAAATTATCTAGAGTCTGTAAAAAATAAATGAAGTTGAAGAATTTTCGGGGCGGATAGCATGGACCCCACCACCGTAACAGAAGTTTATATCATCATACATGCCTTAAATTAAGGTTATTAAACCTGTAATAGAACAAGGATACGTAGGATCATTTCTAAATTAAATTTTATGGAGTTCTGAATCCATTAAGGTGGCCATTGAATGACATGTTTTTTAAGGAAGCTATTTCGAACCTTATCCAGAAAAATCAACTGTTAATTAAAAAATCATAACTCATACGTCCAGTGAAAAAATGAGATAAAATTTTGAGGGTTAATGGAAAATAAATATATGAACAACTTTGATTAAGGTTTCCATGCGTGAATCAGCCAATTAATGGGTCAACAATGCGAAAATGTATGGTGGATAGATTCTGCCTATAAAAGGAGAGGAGCTCCTACCTCTCAAATCATTCCTTCCCATCCCCACACCATCTAGGGCACCAAGGAGAGGAGTCCAAGGTCCATTTATTATTTTTATTTATTTATTTTATTTTTATTTTAGTTTTCATTTCTATTGTAACATGTGATTATTTTAAATTAAAGTGTTCCCTTTTCTTGTTCCACCCCTTTTCTCTTCCAATCTCAATATCATTCTCTCTCTTCCATATTTCCATCATGATCTATATGCACTTAATCATTGAAAGTGACTAACTTGAGGCTTGGACTTGGGGGAGGTTTTCACAATGTTCTTCATTATTTATCTTTACATTGAAAATGTTTTAAATCTATTTGTGGTGGATGGGGGGTATTGCACGGGTGCAGCGGTCGTCCACCACAACACTATTTCCAAATCTATTTCTTTTCCTTGTTTAATGCATTTTCCCTCCCCTATCATAGGAAAACCCTTCATACGGTGGAGTTTGGGTTTCCATAAGGGTTGAAATGGAAAATCCTGGATCCGGGTCTTGTAGGAATAACATTATCAGTTGAGGTGTTACCCAATTTTGACTATAGGAGGAGGTGTAGTTTGGTGTGATGGATGTATGATAAAATAACACATTCAATAAATCAAGGGAAAATAATTCATTAATGAGGTTTTAATAAATTAATTATAAAATTTAATTTAAAAAACAAATAAAATAATGAATGAACCTGTGTTATCCAACCCTAGGACTAAGACCTTTCTTCCATAATTTCATTCTGTCTGTATCTGCATCTGCATTTATATTTAATGTTTTCATTTCATTATTTTAATTTCATGTTTTATAAAACCATAAAAAACTTTTTTTTCAATAAATATTAAAAAAACCAAAAAGAATTAGATTAGGTGAATTAGAATTATTTTTTGAACCAAATTCAATTATCCTCAAGTGAGACGGCCCTGGTCAGCCACTGTGCTGCATTAGGAAGATAAATTTTCTTTTTCCACACCCTATGAAAGGCATTCATCAAAACTGGCACCGTTGTTGTGGAGAGAAGTAGTTATTTCAATTAACTTTTCAAAATTCACATTTTTTTAAATATTTTTCTTCATTTTCTTTATAAAATAATATCTAAAAAAACAATTCTATTTTCATAATGTATTCAAATTCAAATTTTTATTCATGGGAAGATTACTCATAGGTGAAATATCAAGAACCAGAAGTGGATTATAGATATCTAAATGACTGGGTGGATAAGATGAGAAATAATTTGGATGATTTAGGGAGTAAAATGGAAAGATAATTCTACTATGTTTGTGAATTAATAGAGCAACCTGACCCTGAACCAGAAAAAGAACCTAAGGTAGTGGTGGAATAAATTTAACAACTCATTATTGAAGAATCAGAGGAGGTAAATGTGGAGGTACCCAAAGACTCATTCATCCTCACTCAACCAATTATACTCGAGATAGATGAAAAGGTTTGTTGAGCCAAATGTGGGAGATCAACAGGAATTGGATAAATTCTGTAATGAATGTGAGGAACTATTTGATCTCCCCAAGCCTTGCAAAGAAGAAGAGCCAGCACCACTGAAATACAACACCACCCTAGTGGTGGAATTTGAGGTCAAGATGGAGGAGCCCGACTACCTACCTCCATCTAGTGAAGATCAACTTCAAGATGCACTCTCCACTAAAGAAAATGTTCAAGAAGTACCAAATGAGGGAGATGATACAATATTTAAATCACACTCTTTTAATTTTATTGAATCTTATTTTAGTATAACTCCCAGTTGTTTTTAATTTTCAGAATTGGAGGACTCTTATTATGACTTAGAGGATGATGTAAAAAAAGATACACCTACTGAGGAACACCTAGAGATCCTTTAATACATTGAACATCTACTGGAGGATCCCCATTATGAAGAAATACAAGTTTCTTATCCTAAGAAAATCAGATAATAGGATGAAGGAAGCCAACATTGGAAGATAATATGGTTGCACAAGTTGCAACAAAATAAGAGGAGGCTCTATACTTCATCCTACCCCTAACTTGAAAGTTTTACCATATTACAAAGGGGGAGGATCCAGTGTACTCTATCTATGGAGTTCTCCTCAATAGGAATAAATAGATGCAAGCTAGGAAGAAGAACATGTGGTGGTTCATGTCAAAGAAGATCCACCCACCATCAGATTATGGATAACAGTTAGTACTGCCCACTGAAGGCAGTAAAAAATTAGGACCCACTTGGGGGATCATGCCAAGATTTGTCTTTAAATTCTTCCTATTAATTTCAATTTCATTTTCATTTTTTATATTAGTCCAGCATACGACCCACTCCTCCTTATCTTTTTTAGCTTTAATGACATGGTCCTTGATCTTAAGTGAGTGATTCTTTTTTGTAGGTTCATAAATGGGAAAATGGAGCCTTAAATAGGGGAAGAGTACTGACACATTATTTCAAAAGGGAGTTAAATTTTAATGTTTAAACTTTTAAACTCCTTACATTTTTTAGTCTAAAATATGTTTTGAGATTTAATGGTAATAATTTCATGCCCACACTTAAATTATTTCTTTACTTAACTTATCTAGGAGACATGAGTTTCTTAGGAATCCTATGATTCCATGTTTTAGATTTCAATACTAATGAGATTAAATGAGTAAAATGGAAAATTTAATGTTAAAAGTGAATCATGGATATTGAAATGATGACTCATGATTTAAGGGAATTAGTTGATTTATGTAAATGGAATTTCCCTATCATTTTTCATGCTTTGAATTTCTAAAATTCACATGAATTGATTTGTTATTATAAATCATGCCTTGAGAGTGATTGTACAATATCATATGTCTCATTCCTGAGTGTATTTCTAGACCAAGTACTTCCTATTTATTCTTGAGCATATTTTTTAAGTGGTCTTGGGACATGTCACCTACCATAACTTTCATTTGAACTTGTCAAAGATATGACTATTCAAAAACACATTTAAAATGATTGAGGTGTCTTTTAAAAATACATTATCCTTGAAAACCACCATTACATCAATCCCTATTTTATCCCATAGAGACCATGACTGACCTTTATATGGATGAGCCATGTTTCAAACCATTTTTATCTATTCCTACCCTACTCTTGGTATTTTCATGATATTTTAAAGATGATGTGTGGGAGTTTAGTGAATCATGGTAGAAGGGATGTTATAAATTTTAAGGAAAAAGTATGGGGGTGATATTGTGGGAATTGTAAAAGGTTGTGGAATCATTTATTGTACTTCATTGTTTTCCCCTGTTGAATTAAAAAAATGGAAAAATTGACAAAAATAACCAAAGAAGAAGAATAAGAGAAAAGTGAGTTGTGGTTTGGGAGAAACAAAAATTACCATTTTTAGACCAAATATATTCTAATAGTATGTGGTTAGGTGATGTATGTGAGGTTTTATCTAATCATAACTTTCGAAAAAAGAAAAAAATTATTATAAAATTTAAAAAAATCAGGAGGGTGCATTAATCATTCATTATGCTTTACTTTGATCATGACCTTACTTTGAGTTTTGGGGGAAGTGGTTGTTGCTACTTTGAAGAGGATAATTTCATTAAATTTTTTTATATCATGCATTGTACTTAATAGATAAACCTCTTCCTTGATACTTAATTTTTAATGTATAAAATCCTACCAATCTTAAGCTTCAGAGTCATTTGAACCTTTATTGAATGTCCTCATGATTTCATGTGCCTTTAGTCTTTACAAAGTGGATAAAGTTGTTCTTTTACAAGATTATGGATAAGGATAATGTTCTAATGATATGATCATAACTCCATTTTAATTTTATCATGAGTGATGAGAAAAAATATTAAAATGTGAGGTAGATTATGATTTGGCATGTTTAATAATAATGAAATGAATAACTTGAATGAATGAAAGAATAAATTCCATCAATTTTCAAAGGGGAAAAGTAAAATATATGAATTGATTGTTTATTTGAAAAATGAGAAATTAAATTGATACTTCATGTGGATTTTTTAATGTTTTATTTGACATTGAAAATTGTTAAATTTTATTACTTTGGAATTTGAATATTGGTAACATTGGTGTCCTCTGAATTCTATGTTGAGATTTTATGCTTGAGGACAAGCATGGTTTAAGTGTGGGGGAATTTATAGAGCTATTATTTCCACATTTTTTATGCATTTTACTTTTTTTAATCATAAAAAATTATCAATTTGATCTTATATAGATCAATTTTGGATTTATGATGTGTTTTGAGCAAAATGGTGAAAAGTGCTTAATTTTGGATTTTTGACAGATTTTTACATCAAGGGTATTTTAGTAATTTATTGAAAAATATAATTTCAAATTGAGTGATTATTTTTTTAGAATCATTATTTTATTTCCTTTAACTTTTTATTATGGACCAGGGGCTTATTCGATCATCTAGAGGCTGTAAAAAATAAATGAAGTTGAAGAATTTTCAGGACGGATATCGTGGAACCCACCACAGTAACAGAAGTACATATTGGTATAAACACCTTCAATTTAAGTGATTACACTTGTAATGGAACAAGGGTACATAGTATCGTTTTTACATTAAATTTCATGGAGTTTTAAATCCACTAAGTTAGACATTTAATGACATATGTTTTAAGGAAGCTGCTTGGAACCTTATCCAAAAAAAGAAACTGTTAATTAAAAAATCATAACTCATACATTATTTGTCCAAATGAGCTTAAATTTTGAGGGTTAAGGTCCAAAACATATATTAATAACTTTCATTGAGGGGTCCATGTGTTAATCGGCCAATTAATGGTTCAACAACGTGACAACTTGTGGTGGAAAGATTCTACCTATAAAAGGAGATGAGCTCCTACCTCTTAAATCATTTCTTCCCATACTCACAACATCTGGGGAACTAAGGATAAAAGTACAAGGTCCATTTATTATTTTTATTTATTTATTTCCTTTATATTTTATCTTTCATTTCCATTTCAACACATGCTTATTTTACATTAAAGTGTTCTCATTTCTTCTTCCACCCCTTTTCTTTTACAATATCAATCTCATTCTCTGTCTTCCATATTTCCATCGTGATATCTATAAACTTCACCATTGAAGGTGACTAACTGAATTCTTAGACCTGAGGGAGGTTTTCATGGTTTTATTCATTATTTCACTTCACATTGAAAATGTTTTAAATCTATTTGTGGTGGTTGTGGGCGTATGGCACGGGTGCGACGGTCGTCCACCACGACACTATTTACAAATCCATTTATTTTCCTTGATTAATGAATTTCACCTCCCCTATATTAGAAAAACCCTTCATACGGTGGATTTGGGGTTTCCATGAGGGTTGAAATGGAATACGGTGGATCCAGGTCTTGTAGGAATAACATTCTCGTTTGAGGTGTTACCCTATTTTTTCTATTGGAGGAGGTGTGTTTTGGTGTGTCAGATGCATGCTAAAATCACACACTCAATAAATCAAGAGAAATTAATTCATTAATGAGGTTTCACTAAATGAATTATCAAATCAAATTTAAACAACTTATAAAATTATGAATGAACCCATGTTATCCAACCTTAGGACCAAGACCTTTCTTCCATAATTTCATTCTGTCTGCATCTGCATCTGCATTTATATTTAATTTTTTCATTTCATTATTTTAATTTCATGTTTTCCAAAACCCTCAAAAACTGTGTTTTCAATAAATATTAAAAAACAAAAAAGAATTATTTTAGGTTAATTAGAGTGATTTGTTGAACCGATTGCAATGTTCCTCAAGTGAGACGACCCTAGTCAGCCACTGTGCTGCATTAGGAAGATAAATTTTCTTTTTACATGCCCTACAATAGGTGTGAATCAAAATTGGATCCTTTTCTAGGGAGAGAAGTATTTATTTCGATTACTTTTTCAAAATTCACATTTATGTAAATATTTTTCTTTGTTTTATTTATAAAAAAAAATCTAAGAAAACAATTCTTTTTCCATGATGTATTCAAATTCAAATTTTTATGCATTGAAAGATTACTCACAGGTGCACTATAAAGAACCAGAAGTGGATTATAGATATCTAAATGACTGGGTGGATAAGATGAGCAATACTATAGATGATTTGGGGAGGAAAATGGAAAGAGCATTTGACTGCGTTTTTGCATTAATAAAGAAACCCAACCCTGAATTAGAAAAATAACCTGAGGTAGTGGTGGAAGAAATTTCACAACTCATTATTGAAGAATTAGAGGAGGTAAATTTGGAGGTACCTGAAGAACCATTTATCCTTTCTCAACCAATTATACTCGAGATAGATGAAAAGGAGGAAGACTTGTTTGCTAAGCCAAATGTGGTTGATCAATAGGAATTGGATAAATTCTGGAATGAATGTGAGGAACTGCTTGATCTCCCCAAGCCTTGCAAAGAAGAAGAGTCATCACCACTGAAAGAAGACACCACCCAAGTGGTGGAATTTGAGTTCAAGATGGAGGAGACCAACTACCTACCTCCATCCATTGAAGATCAACTCCAGGAGGCACTCTACACTAAAGAAAAGATTCAAGATGAACCAAATTAGGGAGATGATACAATCTTGAACTCACACTCTTTTAATCTTATTGAATCTGATTTGAGTATAACTCCCAACTATTTTGAATTTTCAGAATTGGTGGACTCTTATTATGACTTGGAGGATGATTTGGAAAAAGATACACCTGTTGAGGAACACCTAGAGCTCCTTGAAGACATTGAACATCTACTGGGGGAGACCCATTATAAAGAAATCCAAGTTGCTGAGCCTGAGAAAATCAGACAAGAGGTTGAAGCTCCCATGAAGCCAGCACTGTAAGATTAGATGGTTTCACAAGTAGCAACAAAAGAACATGAGACTCCATACTTCATCCTACCCCTTCTATTAAAGATATACCATATTTAAAAGGGGGAGGATCTAGTGTACTCTATCCATGGAGTTCTCCTAAACTAGAAAAAAGAATGACAAGCCGGGAAGAAGAACATGTGGTGGTTCATGTCAAAGAAGATCCACCCACCATCAGATTATGGATAACAGCTAGTACTGCCCACTGGAGGTAGTAAAAATTCAAGTCCCACTTGGGGGATCATACCAAGATTTATCTTTAAATGATTTTTATGAATTTAAATTTAAATTTCCTTTTTTATATTATTCCATCACACGGCCCACTCATCCTTATATTTTTTATATTTAATGACATGTTTCGTAATCTTAATTGATAAATTCTCTTTTTTAGGTTTATAAATGGGAAAATAAAGCCTTAAATAGGGTAAGAGGACCGAATATTTATTTCAAAAGGGAGTTCCATTTTAATGTTTAAACTTTTAAACTCCTTACATTTTTCTGGTCCAAAACATGTTTTGAGATTTAATAGTAATAATTTCATGCCCATAATTGAATTATTTCTTTACTTGAATTATCTAGGAGACACGAGTTTCTTAGAAATCCTGTGATGAAATGTTTTTGATTTCAATGTTAATGAGCTTGAATGAGTAAAACGGAAAATTGAATGTTAAAATTTAAGCACGGATATTGAAATGATGACTCACGATTTAAGGAAATTAGTTGATTTATGTAAATGAAATTTCCTTATCATTTTTCATGCTTTGAATTTCTAAAATTCATGTGAATTGATTTGTTATTATAAATCATGCCTTGTGTGATTGACTAATATCACATGTCTCATTACCGAGAGGATTTCTAGAACAAGTACTTCATATTTATTCTTGAGCATATTTCTTGAGTGATCTTGGGAAATGTCACCTACTAGAACTTTTATTTGAACTTGTCAAAGATATAACTATGAAAAAACACATTTAAAATGATTGAGGCATCTTTTTAAAAGACCTTATCCTTAAAAACCACCTTCACATCAATCCTTATTTTATCCCATAGATACCATGAATTAACTTTATATGGATGAGCCATGTTTCAAGCCATTTTTATCCATTCCTACCCTAATCTTGGTATTTGCATGATATTTTAAATATGATGTGTGGGGGTGAAGGGAATCATGTTGGAAAGGATTTTATACATTTTAAGAAAAAATGTGGGGTTTTATTGTGGTAATTGTAAAAGTTTGTGAAAAAATTCATTTTACTTCATTGTTTTCTCCTCTTGAATTAAAAAAAATGGAAAAAATGACAAAAAAGAACCAAAAAAAGGGAAAAATGGGTTGTGATTTGGGAAAACCAAAAAATATAATTTTATAGGCTCATGATCTTCTAATCGTATGTGTTTAGGTGATGGATGTGAGATTTTTTCTAATCATAACTTTCAAAAAAATAAAAAAAAAAGTTAATTAAAAAATTTTAAAAAAAAATCAAGAGGGTGCATTAATCATTAATTATCCTTTACTTTGATCATGACCTTACTTTGAGTTTTGGGGGAAGTGGGTTTGCTACTTTGAAGGGAAGAATTTTATTACACCTTTTTATATCATGCATTGTACTTAAATGATAAACCTCCTCCTTGAGCCTTAATTTTTAATGCATCAAATCCTACCAACCTTAAGCCTTAGAGTCATTTGAACCTTTACTGCAAGTGCTTATGATTTCATGTGACTTTTGTCTTTACAAAGTATAGAAATTAGTTATTTTACAATATTATGGATAAAGAGAATGTTATCATGATATTATCATAACTCCATTTTAATTTTATCATGAGTTATGAGATAAAATATTGAAATATGAGGTAGATCATGATTTGGCATGTTTAATAATAATGAATTGAGGAACTTGAATGAATGAAAGAAGAAGTTCCATCATTTTTCAAAGGTTAAAATTAAAATATATGAATTGATTGTTTCCTTGAAAAATGATAAATTAAATTTATAATTCATGTGGATTTTTTTAATGTTTGATTTGACATTGAAATTTGTTAAATTTTATTACTTTGGAATTTGAATATTGGTAACATTGGTGTCCTCTGAATTCCATGTTGAGATTTTATGCTTGAGGACAAGCATGGTTTAAGTGTGGGGGAATTTATAGAGCTAATATTTTACATATTCTTTTATGAATTTTAAATATTTTAATCATCCAAAATTATCAATTTGAACTTATATGGATCAATTTTGGATTTATGATATGTTTTGAGCAAAATGGTTAAAAGTACTTAATTTTGGATTTTTGACAGATTTTTACATCAATGGTATTTTAGTAATTTCTTGAACAATATAATTCCAGATTGAGTGATTCTTTTTTTTGGAATCCTTATTTTATTTCCTTTAAATTTTTCTTATGAACCACGGGCTGATTCGATCATCTAGAGGCTATAAAAAATCAATGAAGTTGAAGAATTTTCGGTTTAGATAGCATGAACCCCACCACTGTAACAGATATAAATATCAGCCTTAACACATTAAATTGAGGTTATTCAACATTTAATGGAACAAGGATACATAGGCTTGTTTCTAAATTAAATTCCATGGACTTTTTAATACATTAATGTGGCCATTTAATGACATATTTTTGAAGGAAGCTTCCTGGAACCTTCATCCATAAAAAGAAATCGTTAATTATAAAATCATAACTCATAAATAATGTGTCCAAATGAGCTGAAATTTGGAGGGTGAACAGAAAAAACATTTAAGAACAACTTTAATGAAGGGGTCCATGCGTGAATTGGCCAATTAATGGGTCAAAAACGTGACATCTTGTGGAGAACAGATTCTGCCTATAAAATGAGAGGAGATCCTACCTCTCAAATCATTCCTTCCTATCCCCACACCATCCAGGGCACCAAGGAGAGGAGGCCAAGGGCCATTTAGGATTTTTATTTATTTATTTTATTTTTATTTTAGTTTTAATTTCCATTGTAACACATGCTTATTTTATATTAAAGTGTTCCCCTTTATTCTTCTACCCCTTTTCTCTTCCAATCTCAATCTCATTCTCTCTCTTCCATCCTTCCATCGCGGTCTCTATGCACTTCACCGTGAAAAGTGAATAACTCAAGTCTTGGACCCGAGGGAGGTTTTCATGGTATTATTCATTATTTCACTTCTCATTGGAAATGTTTTAAATCTATTTGTGGTGGATGTGGGGGTATTGCATGGGTTCTGCAGTCGTCCACCACGACACTATTTCCAAATATATTTCTTTTCCTTGATTAATGCATTTTCCCTCCTATATATTAGGCAAAACCTTCATACAGTGGAGTTGGGGTTTCCATAAGGGTTGAAACATCATACGATGGATCCGAGTCTTGTAGGAATAACATTCTCGGTTGAGGTGTTACCCTATTTTGACTATTGGAGGAGGTGTGGTTTGGTGTGCCAGACGCATTCTAAAATCACACACTCAATAAATGAAGAGAAATTAATTAATTAATTAGGTTTCACTAAATGAATTATCAATTCTAATTTAAACGACAAATAAAATGATGAATGAACCCATGTTATCCAACCTTAGGACAAAGACCTTTCTTCCATAATTTAATTTTGTCTGCATCTGCATCTGCATTTATATTTAATGTTTTTATTTCATTATTTTATTTTTATGTTTTTAAAATCCCTCAAAAACTTTGTTTTCAATAAATATTAGAAAAACCAAAAAAAAATTATATTAGGTGAAATAGAATTAGTGATTGAACCGACTGCAACGCTCCTTAAGTGAGATGACCCTAGTCAGCCATTGTGCTACATTAGAAAGATAAATTTTCTTTTTCTATGCCCTATGATAGGTGTGCATAATAGATCATCAGGGAGTGTCAATCTAGGTGCGTAGTAAGTCCCATTTTCGTGTACCAGGATACCCTGGGTCAAGATTGAAACTCCTTGTCAGAGTTTTCACTCTGAGGTACATCTATGCCAGAACCACGTCCACTTGTAGTATCTAGATAGGGATGTATTTGTTAAAACGATCCACATAATCTATTCCTTACCAAAATACAAGGATGTTCTTTTATTTTATCCTCAAAGACTATCTTAGGGTTTTTTTCCCCTAATCTAAGTTTTCAAAATCTAGTTTCCAAGTTTGCTACTAAACTTCCTCTGATACCAATGTAACGCCCTGACCCTAGAATCCCAGAGCCGATGCATTAATTGTTACATTGGAATGATTAAGTGGAATAAAATCCTAAAGGAATGATTAGTTTATTATTATTAAATAAACTAGATACATACATGTAACTCATATTACATTGGGAAAGGTAACAAAATACAATACATAACAAAAACTAAAATAACTGATTCCATGAAAACTCAATAAATGATCTCCTCTTAATAACCTTTGGAAGGAAAAAAAGTCAAAGGGGTGGGCTAAAATTCTTAGTAAGGTTTAAAAATAGTGGAGGTACGAATCAATAATATTTTAATCATAAGTAAGTTGGCATATTCAATATGGCATGGTGAATAAATGAAAAACACACACCACTAATAAACTGAGAATGAAATTGCATCCATAGATTTTTTCATAGTGAAAACCTCATGGATAGTAATAATTGAAAATGAATAAATAGAATGATTATTAGTTTGACTTCATGTATCTGCAACATCATACCACTATACCATCAAAACGTTTTAAGTTTTTAGGTGAAAACCCGTCTGATTTTTGGAAATAAACTCGAAGGGTTTTTCACCAACTGATTTGTCTTATTAGATATATCGATGCATCAAGGGGATGTAGCGAGCCCTTAACATCACTAAAATTACAAATAATTATTTATAAATAGATTTAATACAAGTAAAATATTCCTTCTCGATATCTGTATAGAGTAGAGGACACAGATTCATCAATATTTCCATAGTTAAAACAACATTCCAAATAAACACTGTATGTAAAAGGGTATACGACTTAAGACAATAATAATATACATGAAACCAGAATATGGATATATAATATATTTAAAATTTCATTTTAAAAATGATCTCAAATGAGCAGTGGAAACACCACATAAGAAAGATTAGGTGTACAATACCAAGTAAGTCTCAATGAAATGGAAATTGAGACAAAATCCCTTACCACGTTGTAATCAATTGAGTCATATGACTGAAAATTAATAACCACCAAATGAATCATAGAATACCATGAATATAAAGAGAATCATGATAATATATAAAAAAATTTCAGTACACAATATGTCACATTCAATAAATAAGTGGTGAATAATGAAATTCTCATAGAATTAAAAGTGAGATAAGGAACCCCCTACCTTATGCCCGAATGTGTTCTTCATTTGATCTAAAAGACCTGAATAATAAAATTTAGATTCATTAATTAATAATTATAAAAAATACTATACATGTAATTGATTTATTATAACCTTATTAGGTTCATTCATTGCTTTTTTTATGGGTCTAAGAGGTTCAATTTTATTGTTTTGGAAGCATTTTCTTCCTTGGTTTTCATGATCGGTTTACTTGTATTTATGAATGGAAGTTCATTTGAAATGTGGTTAAACATACAAAATTGTTAATGTATATTATTAGTGAAATTCCAGAGATATAAATGATCTTATAATTGTTTTGGATTATATTCCATGAGGATGACTCATTAGTTAAAATTTAATGATACACACTTGGATTAACTTGGCGGTTTTGTGCATAATGAACTTGTTTTGTATTATTATTTTATATTATGAATGTGTAAGGATTCCAGAACATTGATAAGATAAAATACATATATTATGATCTGTTTAAACCATTATAAAGGTTTAATGACCAGTCTTTAAGATAGTAATATAAATTAAAAACCTGTTGTCCTTGAATGTGATAAATTAACACATCTCAAACGGTATTTTCATTTTTAGTGTAAGAGGAGGGGGAAAAGAGAGACTATGATGAAATATTCCATTATCATAATAAAATTACAGTCCATGTAAGTTAATGTAATTATCATATAATTTGGATGTGGTGATGAGAGAGTAATAAACAAATGAAACTTGTAAAAGAAGTTGAAAGAGAAAGGAAGAGAGGTTCACCTCTTGAGTACTCCTCCTTGAGAATCTCCTTAAAGCCTTTGTTTTTGGACTTTTTGTGAGACCAAAAGGTCTTGGTCGTGGGGGGAGGGCTTGGGAAGTTTATTTGTTAGATTTTAGGCAAGGATCAAAGCTTGAGTGATGTGGGAGGAAGAGGGGGTGAGGGGTGGTTTATATAGTGGAGGGGAGGAGGGATTTCTTAATATTATAATCATTAATTTATTATTTATTCACAAGACAAGAAATAGTGAGTATTCCATGACCTATAATATTAATAAGTTAATGTGAGTTTGAGATTTGGGTTCTTACATCACTCATGATTCTAGTAATAGTTAACTTAAATTGTAATGTATTTATACGGTAAATTAATGTATTTTACTATTCACTAAAAATTCAAGTATTTTAGAAAAATCCCAAAAATTCACCCTAAGCATTTTTTGAAATTTAGAATCCAAAAATGAAATCTATTTTTCAAAAATAATTTCCTAAATATGATAAATTTAATTTTTAATTAAAATCATTATTAATCGAAAAATACCAACACTTAAAATATTCGACTTCATTTTTAAGGTGTCTAAATTTTATTTACACTTTCATGGGTAAGGTTACCATTCTTAAGGGTTGTTTTACTATTCATAAGGTTAGTTTACTATTCATAAGGGTATATTACTATTCATAAGGGTAAGTTGTTATTCACTAAAAATTAACTTGATTATATCAGACTCCAAATATCACCCTGAGTACAACCGTGTATTTTTGTTTTTCAAAATTCAAAACATAGAAGTGGAAGATTTAAGTTTAATGGCTAGGTTATGAATTTCTCCTATAAATAGCCAAGTTTTGTTTCACAGAGACTTAGTGTTTCATGAAATATGGGCTATCTAATGAATATAAAGTATTTAATAGAAACATACCATAAAATGTTTGGGGTGTTATGCTTCTCCTTTCTCATTAGACTTGTTTCAAAACATCCACTTTGTTCTGATAACATTCATGTATTTGAGCTTGGGTAATAACTCCCAAGTTTCATTATTATCTATTTAATCTAATTCTTCATACATAACATCTACCTACTCTTGATGCTACAACACGTCTTTTACATATCTTAGTTTAACTTGAGAAAATGGTGAGGTATGTGTCACTAGACAAAAATTTATTCTATAATGAACCTAATGTCCTTGTTCTACAATGATGTTTTGGACCTCATATTTATTTCTCAAACTTGTATGGGATAATTGAGGTTTCTACTCACCACTTGAAATGTTCTAATCCTCTTCTTCAACCTATACTTATTTAGAATTTTCACCATTTTCAAAACTTATTCCTACCACTTAACTGAAACAACTTTATCATCACTTATGGAAATTTATTTGTCACAGCTCGTCCCAGTGGGTCCTATGTCGTGACTCCCCAAGCCCGCCTCCAATAGTCCAGGGACTGGTGACTAGCACCGAGTAGGCATATCACTAATATGGGAGGCATTGCCTATATACCTGAGCACACACACACATCTCCAATCCCACAAAATGCTAAAATGTAAAAAACAACTAAGTAACCAAATGCATGAATACAACTATATCCCACAACCAGAGTACAATAGGAAGTAAATAAAGTAAATAGGGCCAAATACAATCCCACCACAAAGATTCTATAACACAAGTACAACCTGTAAGAAAAGGAATTGGGACTGTTGTCTGTAGTCGTAGGAACACACCTTGGTCTGTCTAGTCTCAAGTACCATCTGGTTCTGGTCTATCTAGAACTCCATAAAAAGGTTGATCATCTACACAAAACATGACATGTGTGGGCTGTCATGACCCGACCCTACCCGGGCTCGAGCTGCAACTACCCCAAGCCCGCCTCCATAGGCCAGGGGCTGGCGACCAGCGCCGAAGGCACAACAACTCGGGGAGGCCTTTGCCAAAGTACCTGTACACACACACAGCACACTCAATGCAGAAGTGCAGAGTAAAAGGGAAAGTAAAGTACCAACTGCTATAAATAATCCACAAAGTGCATCGACCTCTAAACAGTACAAAGTAAGTACTGAGGTAAACTGAAAAGAAAAGGGGAAAATGCGCACCCAACCAAAAAAGTGCCACAACCCGGCAACAGGTAAACAAAAGAAAAACAGCTGGAAGGGTCCCCCACCTAGAACCCGTCTACGACCACCGCACGCGGTCTAAGCTCCCGAACTCCTAAGCTCAGCTGAAGTCATGACCAACCTATCTGTCGTCTGTAAGGGCACACCAAGTGCGGGAAAACCCCAAGGAGGGGTGAGTATAAAAATACTCAGTAGGATACCCCGAAGGCTTGAGGTAGCAACAAAGGTGGTACCGAAGGGTGAGCAGTAGATCAAATAGGGGAAAGTAAAGGAGTACAATCGAGAGTGCAGTAGAGTAACAGTAGAGATCCTAGCTCAACCCAACAAGAGAAAGGAGGTAGTATACTCGTCCAAACACAAGGAGATGGAAATGGTGAGAAGATGAACTTCTTGTCGAGTCTTCGCTGCCTATAGCAGGAGAGTAAACTCGTCCAACCACGAGAAGCTAGACACAGAAAGCATGTGGCATACCCCGCGCGTCTTTGCCTCTCTTGGAGGGAGAGTAACCAAGCCCAAGAAGATGGTACTGGAACAAGGTATATACATATATATGCTCTATCAAGAAACCCAAATAGGATCATAAGGGGATTTCCATCTCGTAGCTCAGCCCAAGAAATTGAGTCGCCAATAGGCCCAGAAGTAACCATCATCGATGCCCAGAATCCCACACGTCTGCCCCAAACTACAAGCCAAGGGGATCAAATCACCGCACCTTGACACTATCCTCTTTGGGCGGCACTGACTCGCCCACACGGTTTTAGATCTTGTCACAAGGATGCGTCTCGGTAGGGAAAGTGACCCTCGTACTTGAGATCTCAAGTACCCGATTACTAGGGGATTATTTGGGCGGTACTAAAGATCATATTCTCATCACATAGGGGATTCTTTGTCACATCGCCTAAGGAATCTCATGATCCTCATGTGAGGTATAATCCTAGGATCATTACCTAGGAGATAAATAAGAGATCTTATGATCATCACTTAGGGGATTCTTAGGCATATCCCCTAATGAATCTATTTATAATCTCATGAGTTATAATCAAGGGAACATTAATTGAGAGATAAAGAAGATATCATATTCCCATAACATAGGGACTTCATATTCTCGTCACCTAAGGCAACCTATGATTATCACCTAGAGTTGGATGTTTCCTAAATTAAGAGTGGTAATAGGTTTATATCTCGGTAAAGGAACTCACATATTTGAATTTTAGAAGAGGGAACCACCCGATACACTCATCGCATAGGGGGTGAGCATAGTTTTATAGCCACCATTTCATTTTTATCCATGAAGTTATTAAATTCCCACCAAACCCTTTTCAATTTCATCATTAACAACTATATTCTATGTCACTGGGAAACTAAAAGGAAAACCCATATCAACTAAATATGTCATCTCCCACAATAACCCACTCATTACATCTTTTTAACAATGCAAAGGTTGATGCTTCCCCACTGCACGATTTACCACCTCAACCATCTCACATTTTCCCCCAATGGAATCTATCACAACCAAACTAATAAAAAACTTCTCAAACAACCCCACCAAAAAACAATGATGATTTTCAACAATAAAAGTAAACAAGCACCATGTTCTTGAGAAATATAATGAAAATTAGTAAACACATGTGAATCATCCCATTTACATCATTTTCCATCAAGTATGGTCCATTTTCTTCAATCGGTCAATCCATAATACTCACCCATAGAATAAAAAAGCATGTTAAAAAAATGATATACAAATGGGAGAGGAGAACAATATTGAAAAAATATTTGGAAAACATGCCTTAAAGGAGGTCCTGGTAACCAAAGCTTGAAAGCGTTGCGGGCGGCAGAGGTCCGGAAAACTGAAGCTCGAGGGCGGCGGAGGTCCGACAATGCGAACTTACCGGGCGGCGGAGGTCCGGCAACGAGAAGTGAGGGCGGCGGAGGTCCAGCAACATGATCTCAGCGGGCGGTAGAGGGGAGTCGCAGGGTTCCAGTACCGCGAGAGCTTTAGGTCGCAATAAAACGAGGGCACTGTGTGACTGACTTTATAAAAAAACGCACTAAGGTTTTATCAGCACTTTTTTAGTGCTGATAATAGTACCCTTTATCAGTGATACAAAAACGCTGATAAATCCTTACTGTATCATCACTTTTCTAACGCTGATAAAGGGTCGTTTTATCAGCGCTATTTTAGCACTGATAAAGGTTACCCTATATCAGCACTAAAATTTTAGCGCTGACAAAGAGGCCATATATCAGCTCTAGAAAAGTGCTAATAAAGAACTCCTTTATCAGTGCTAAAATTTTAGCGCTGATACAGGGTAACCTTTATCAGCGGTTTTTATTAGCGCTGATATAAGGGGGTGCTTCCCTTGCCCGTTTTTGTAGTAGTGAGAGTTCCAGGTGAAGTCAAAACACACCTCGTCACTGTCATACAGTCGAGAGGTCTGCTCAAAGTCAAAGCTGTCACATCACTGACCTGTACAAAAGAGGTTCCACCTATGGTAGTCACGGAGTAAAGCCATAGACTAGCCTAGTAGAAAGGACTGAGTCTGAAATGTCAATGGGTGACCCACTGCCCAGCCCTGCTGGAGGTTAATTCATAATAAGATATCGGGTGACCCACTACTCAGCCCTGCTGGAGGGTAAACCCTAATACATAATCAGGCGACCCACTGCCTAGCTTTTCTGGAGGGTAGACCTGCAATAGGTCGACAGGCGACCCACTGCCCAGCCCTGCTGGAGGGTAGACCTGGAATAAGTAGACAGGTGACCCACTGCCCAACCCTGCTGGAGGGTAGACCTGGAACAAGACGACGGGTGACCCACTGCCCAGACCTGCTAGAGGGTAGACCCTCAAGATTCGTTGGGTGACCCACTGCCCAGTCTCTGCTGGAGGGTAAACCCTAGGAGTGTTGGGTGACCCACTGCCCAGTCTCTGCTGGAGGGTAAGACCTAGAAGTCAGCGAGCAACCCACTGCCCAGTCTCTACTGGAGGGTAAACCCGAAGAAGTCGATGAGCAACCCACTGCCTAGTCTCTACTGGAGGGTAAACCCAGAACTACTCTGGCCATCCCTACAGGATGGTACAACACTAGCCAATAGAACTCGGAGTGGGTATCGTGCAACCACCCAACTCCAGAACAAAACCAAGGGAAACCACTCAACCCTGCTGGTCAGAACCATCGTGAACAGGAGGACCCTCTATGTCGCGAGAGGTTAAAGGTACGCAAAGCAGAACACGACATGTACATAGGGCCCACACGACGTGTGGCCCCAAGTCAACTCCAACCAAGCGCACAAACATTCTCGGGTAAAAACAACCACATGCACCTCCCAGCGTTCTCGCATACTCCCAGAGTATGCCATGTCTCCAGCCCAAAGGCTAACGTGCACACAACCCCCAACGTCAAAGAGAAGGCGTAATCGTATCAACTCCAACTTGCCACCTCAATGGCTGAGGCACGTCCAACCACAACTCTTCAAGCATTACTTCACTCATACGGGAGTGCACGTGATCTCACGCCAAGGGTTTTCTTCCGAACACAGTAAGAAGAACCGCTATCGGAGCACCTTTCATATTTCCACATTTAATAAGATCACGTAAGAGGCTCCGCTTGACTGAACAGATTACACCGTTGTAATTCTCATGGAAAAACACACGAGATAGACTACTTACTCGCCCGAAACGGTCAACCGGTGAAAAAGGTACTATTCATCGTAACCAACCTGTGTGGGGTCCACCTCAAGATCCCGAAACTGAACAAACAGATCACACCACTGCGATCCCCTTGAAAAAACACACGGGATTGACTACTCAATCGCCCAAAATGGACACCCGGTGAAAAAGGTACTATTCACCGTAGCCAGGTCGGGTGGGACCCACACCACGATCCAGAAAAAGGTCGGGCGAACTGCGCCATCGCCATTCTCTCAGAAAAACACGTCAAAATGACTGCCTACTTGTGTGGAATGGATGTCTGGAGAAAAAGGTGCATTCCAACATACCGAACATGAGTGGTGCTACTTGGGACCCGCATCCCTGTCCCGAAAGGCTGCCAACGGATCGCACCGTTGCGATCCTCTCGAAAAAGTACACAAGTTCGACTAATCACTTGTCCGAAATGGACACACGGTGAAGGAGATAGAAATTCACCATCAGCACCCAAAATGGCCCTCGTGGGGCCCGCACCAACGTGTTGAATTAAAGCGGGCGGATTGTGCCACTGCAACGCCCTCAGAAAAACACCTCGAATTGACTGCTCGCACGCCCCAAACAGATGTCAGGTGAAAAATTACAAAACGATGCTCGCTGCTCAAAAGACGGGCCTTGGGGACCACGCCTCAACTCCAGTTTCAACGCCCAAAAAGCCACTGGAAAACTCCGGCTCAACGCCAGGGTCGCAACGCCACTGACGGCGCTCAAATCGGACGTCGGATGTGTCAGTGCCATCCAAAACAAGAATCCCCGAGAAAAACACTTGTCCACTTAACGTCGCGCTGTGGCACCGAGCCCCTCGTCTCGGGAATTAAAAATTCTTGAGACCATCTCAAAAGGTTCTCCTTGACGCGAGGTCCGCGCTGCCGCAGACGGCACACGAAACGGACGTCCGTAGCAAAAGATACGGGTTTCTAAATTTCTAGGGGGGAAGGACCCCTTTGGGCCGGACCGGCCCGGTCCGGCCGGCCCGCGGCCCAGCCGCGCGGTGATGCCCGCCTCCACCGACCGGCCAACACGGCCAGTCCCCTTTTCCACGGAGACCGGCAGGACGCAGATCTCGGTCCGCCGCCGGGGTCGCGTCGCGACCCCGATCGCCGCGCCCTCCCGGCGCCCTCGACCTGCCGCCGCCGAGCCGAAGGCCGCCGACGCCTGCCATCCTCCGATGCCGCCGCCGTCCCGGAGTCACCGCCGCCATCTCGAAGCCACCGCCACCGCTTGGAGCTGCCGGAAACCGCCGGACATCGAAAAAAAAACCCAAAAACCCGCAGAACTTCGGCGGATGATTGCGATCACCTCGGAGCTCGGAATTCAATTCCAGAAGAAGCATCGGAAAGCTCAGAACATAATCTAAGCGACTATGGGATTGGATCAAAGATCGGGCAGCAATTCAATACTGAAATCCCAGTTCAAAGTAGGTGCGGGAATTTAAAAACGGGAACAAAACCTCCTACCTCGTGGGTGTAGCCCGACGCTTCGCGGTCGACCCGCCGGAGTGGCCACGCCTCACTGGAGCTGCCTCGTCGGAGTGGAGGAGGAGAGGGAGGAGGTTGTCGTCTGCCGCTGTCCAGGAGAAGAAGAAGAAGAAGAAGAGGGAGGGGTGTGTTTAAGTAGAAAACACTTAAACCCCCCGCCCAGCACGCCCCCGACTCCGCTCTCGACACAGACAAAAAGGTGGGAGCCCCTGGGGTAAACACGATGCTCCGAGCACAATGGTGGTCTTAGAATTTTAATCTGAGGCCCCGTTCAAAAGTCATTAAACTGAACGCCCAAATCCACCAAATTACAAAAATTCCCCTGGGGCCATTTTTCACTGACGGCCCGCGCCCGCAAAACTTATACCCCTCCTAGGGTAGACGGCACGCTTCGAACTCAACGATGCCCTCAGTTTTCCAATTCGAGCCACCGTTTAATAGATACTGAGTTTATCCATTAAACGAATAAATTAATTATTTAATTTATCCGTTCCACGCTCCGATAGCGAGCGAGGGGTCCAAACGTCCTGCACCGACATGTTTTATGTCGTTATTAGGGTAAACACCTCATTCTGGACCCATCTGTACACTCAGATCTCTGATCTGAAACTCCGTTCAGGATTCATCCCATTTATTTGGCATTCCCAGTGTGAACGCACTGAAAACTTAATTCCGTCCACACCGGGTCTCGGAATCACACGCCTTCTGAAGGCAATGCTCTGGAATAACATCAAGAATATTCCAAAGTCTTTTATAGCAAAAACCAGGTTCTTAAATCATTCACTCCTTCAGGATTTTCGTCCCCGAAAAGAAAAATCAGGGAACAACTCAGGGTACTAAGCCCAGACCTGGCTCTTCCGTACCCAGAAGAACTTTTGCACAGT
The DNA here is from genome assembly GCA_963277665.1 of Viscum album. Classification (NCBI taxonomy): domain Eukaryota; kingdom Viridiplantae; phylum Streptophyta; class Magnoliopsida; order Santalales; family Viscaceae; genus Viscum; species Viscum album. The sequence continues at coordinate 432,706,885 of OY728147.1, read as the reverse complement.
TCTGCACCACCGTACACAGACCAAAGGATTTGATCTATTCACATGAGGTCTGCCCTCGCCGATGTCGTGCACAGGAGCACGCACACTTCTTCTCGGGTAAGTCACGTGGGAGACGTCGTGCACCCACTCCAGACTTTGGGGTTAGGGTAAGGTAGTAGGGAACCTTGCCATCCCTCTGCATGGTCTCAAACGGCCCAAAGGCCCTCGGGGGTAGCTCACTTCCTTGATCAAACCTCTACGTCGCATGTTGCGACTGGAATCACCGTACGCACCTGGAACAAGGCTCGATGATTACCTCCTTCAGAACATCCATATGGTGAAACACCCAAGGACATCTGGTTACACAAGATTTCACAGTCGATGTCTCTCAACAAAGACTCTCTTACACGCTCGGAGAGTGATGGAGTCGATGCCATCGACTAAAGAGGAAGGTTACACACATTCTACTCTACCAACATAGGGTTACACCCGACGCCCTGCGTCACCCTGGTAACACCTCAAAAAAGGACCAGGGAGAAAAACATTCCACACACAGAGTCTAACAATTATACTGCAAAACTAGAAGATCTATAGAGCGTACCTCTTACCACCTCATTCCCTATAGGATCATAGATATCCAAAGATTGCGGTTTTCCGCGGTCCCAACTGTCAGCTCCCAGAGCCTGACGTGGACTGCCTAGTGGTGATGGGAAGACCTCGTAAGGTCATCCTCCACTTCCAGCTCCTCCCACTCCTCTATTAGCACCACCTCTCTGGGTACTACTCCGATCATGGCACTTCCTCCCTCTTGGTGGTGCACCTACTGCCTGCTTGAAGCTCTCTGCATGCCTGGTTGGGCAGTCCCGTGCCAGGTGACCTCTCCCATCGCAAGCATAGCACCAACTCTCTTCAGGCTGCACTGGTGCCCTCCGGCGCCACTGTGGTGTACGACCACACCCCCAAGTCCGGTTTTCAGAAAGCCACCTGCGTCGAGGTTCTGCTTGTCGACGCTCACTAGCTTCAGCAGACGTCTTGGATCCAATGTGCCTGCTGCTACCACCAACTCTAGAACGTGACAGGAAGCTCTCTGTCACTAGCGCCTACTCTAGAACCTCGACATAAGTGGAAATTCACAAGGGTACTATGACAACACGAATCTCTCGGTGGAGACCCTGCTCAAGCTTCCGCACTCGGATGTTGTCTTCATGGACCAATTCCGGATAAAAGCGTGCACAGTCTGTACAACTAATAGCATACTCGGCCACCGTCATCCCTCCCTGCTGAAACTGCAGGAGCTCCTGATTCTGAACGGAGCGTAAGCAGAAGGGAAGAAACTACTCACAAAACAACAACTAAAAGTCACCCCACGACAGTGATGACTCGTCAAGAAAATGAGTCACCAGACTCCACTAACGCTCAGCTTCTCTGTGGAAAAAGGCTGGCGGCCAAAACCACCATAAGATCTGTCGGCGTTTGCACAAGCCTGAAAAGGCGAACCACTGTCTCCAGCCAAACCTCTACTACCTGAGGGTCTGGCTCACCACCGAACCTCAGCGGTCTCTGCCGCTGGAACTCACGGTGCGCGCTCAACCTGCGCTCAAGCCCCGTCTGCTCTACTGGAGCTGCCTGCTGCTCACCAGATGAGGGGTGCTGCTACCAGCCCACCCGGAGAAAGGGGCTCGCATGGTGGGTCCTGGAATGTGGCCTCGTAGCTCACAGGGTCGTCGTCACGAACCAAAGCTGGTATCCTGGCTGGATGTCTTTGCGGAGACATCCTGAATATTATCAAGGAGTGTCGCAATCAGATGAGCATATATGTATACCACAACAACAACAACAACAACAACAATGGGGAGCTGACTCAAGAAGGACAGTCAAAGACTCAATCCTATGTGATGCACAAACCAATTTTCCCTGCAACGAGTGTCTCAGCATGCTGAGTCGACAAGCGGGTTATCAGGGTCCTAGTGAATGGATACGTCGGCCGCTGCACCATCACATGACTCCCTGTCCTGAGAGCTTCTCTCGAGACACGTTAACACCGTTGCCCTAGATCCCAACCAATTCCTTTTTAGAGATGTCCGAACAACATCCCAAGGAACAAACCACCTCTGATACCAATTCTTCACGACCCGACCCTACCCGGGCTTGAGCCGAAACTACCCCAAGCCCGCCTCCATAGGCCAGGGGCTGGCGACCAGCACTGAAGGCACAACTACTCGGGGAGGCCTTTGCCTAAGTACCTGTACACACACGCAGCACACTCAATGTAGAAGTGCAGAGTAAAAGGGAAAGTAAAGTACCAACTGCTATAAATAACCCACAAATTGCATCGACCTCTAAACAGTAAAAAGCAAGTGATGAGGTAAACTGAAAAGAAAAGGGGAAAACACGCGCCCAACCAGAAAAGTTCCACAACCCAACAACAGGTAAACAAAAGAAAAATAGCTGTAAGGGTCCCCCACCTGTAACCCGTCTATGACCACCAAACGCGGTCTAATCTCCCGAACTCCTAAGCTCCGCTGAAGTCACGACCAACATGTCCGTCGTCTGCAAGCGCACACCAAGTGCGGGAAAAGGCCAAGCAGGTGTGAGTATAAAAATACTCAGTAGGATACCCCGAAGGCTCGAGGGAGAAACAAAGGAGGTACCGAAGGGTGAGCAGTAGATCGAATAGAGGAAAGTAAAGGAGTACATCCGAGAGTGCAGTAGAGTAACCATAGAGAGCCCAGCTCAACCCAACAAGAGAATGAAGGTAGTAGACTCGTCCAAACTCAAGGAGCTGGAAACGGCGAGAAGATGAACTTCCCATCGAGTCTTCGCTACCTATAGCAGGAGAGTAGACTCGTCCAACCACAGGAAACTAGACACGGAAAGTACGTGGCATACCCCACGCGTCTTCGCCTCTCCTGGAGGGAGAGTAACCAAGACCAAGAAGAGGGTACTGGAACAGGGTATATACATATATATGATCTGTCAAGAAACCCAAACAGGATCGTAAGGGGATCTCCATCCCATAGCTCAACCCAAGAAATTGAGTCGCCAACAGGCCCAGAAGTAACCATCATCGATGCCCAGTATCCCACACGTCTTCCCCGAACTGCAAGCCAAGGGGCTCAAATCACCGTACCTTGACACTATCTACTTTAGGCGGCACTGACTCGCCCGCACGGTTTTAGATCACGTCATAAGGACACGTCTCGATGGGTAAAGTTCCCCTCGTACTTGAGAGTTCCAGGTGAAGTCAAACCACACCTCGTCACTATCACACAGTCGAGAGGTCTGCTCAAAGTCAAAGCTGTCACATCACTGACCCGTAAAAATGAGGGTCCCGCTCTGGTAGTCACGAAGTAAATCCACAGAATAGCCTAGTAGAAAGGACTGAGTCTGAAATGTCAACGGGTGACCCACTGCCCAACCCTACTAGAGGGTAATTCATAATAAGATATCAGGTGACCCACTGCCTAGCCCTGCTGGAGGGTAAACCCTAATACATCATCAGGCAACCCACTACCCAGCTCTGTTGGAGGGTAGACCTGGAATAGGTCGACAGGCGACCCACTGCCCAGCCCTGCTGGAGGGTAGACCTGGAATACGTCGACAGGTGACCCACTGCCCAGCCCTGCTGGAGGGTAGACCTGGAACAAGACGACGGGTGACCCACTGCCTAGCCCTGCTGGAGGGTAGACCCTCAAGAGTCGTTGGGTGACCCACTACTCAGTCTCTGCTGGAGGGTAAACCCTAGGAGTGTTGGGTGACCCATTGCCCGGTCTCTACTGGAGGGTAAGCCCTAGAAGTCAGTGAGCAACCCACTGCCCAGTCTCTACTGGAGGGTAAACTCGAAGAAGTCGATGAGCAACCCATTGCCCAGTCTATGCTGGAGGGTAAACCCGAAACTGCTCTGGTCATCCCTACTGGATGGTACAACACTAGCCAACAGAACTCGGAGTGGGTATCGTGCAACCACCCAACTCCAGATCAAAACCAAGGGAAACCACTCAACCCTGCTGGTCAGAACCATCATGAATAGGAGGACCCTCTATGTCACGAGAGGTCAAAGGTACGCAAAGCAGAACACGACACGCACATGGGTCCCACACGATGTGTGTCCCCAAGTCAACTCCAGCCAAGCACACAAACATTCTCGGGTAAAAACAACCATATGTACCTCCCTACGTTCTTGCATACTCCCAGAGTATGCCACGTCTCCAGCCCAAAGGCTAACGTGCACACGGACCCCAATGTCAACGTGAAGGCGTAATCTTATCAAATCCAAATTTCCACCTCAACGGCTGAGGCACGGACAACCACAACTCTTCAAACATTACTTCACTCACATGGGAGTGCACGTGATCTCACGCCAAGGGTTTGCTTCCGAACACAGCAAGAAGAACCGCCACCGGAGCAACTTTCATATTTTCACATTTAATAAGATCACGTAAGAGGCTCCGCTCAACTGAACAAATTACACCGTTGTAATCTTCATGGAAAAACACGTGAGATAGACTACTTACTCGCTCCAAACGGTCAACTGGTGAAAAAGGTACTATTCACCGTAACCAACCAGTGTGGGGTCCACCTCAAGATCCCAAAACTGAACAAACGGATCACACCACTGTGATCCCCTCAGAAAAACACAGGGTATTGACTACTCAATCGCCGAAAATGGACACCCGGCACCGTAGCCAGGTCGGGTGGGACCCACACCACGATCCTGAAAAAGGTCGGGCGAACTGCGCCATCGCAATGATCTCAGAAAAACACGTCAAAATGACTGCCTACTTGCATGGAACGGATGTCCGGAGAAAAAGGTGTGTTCCAACATACCGAACAAGAGTGGTGCTACGTGGGACCCGCATCCCGGTCCCGAAACACTGCCAACGGATCACACCGTTGCGATCCTCTTGAAAAAGTACACAAGTTCGACTAATCACTTGTCTGAAACGGACACATGGTGAAGGAGATAGAAATTCACCGTCAACACCCAAAACGGCCCTCGTGGGGCCCTCACCAACGTGCTGAATTAAAGAGGGCGGATTGCGCCACTACAACGCCCTCGGAAAAACACCCCAAATTGACTGCTCGCACACCCCAAACAGATGTCGGGTGAAAAAGTACAGAACGCTCCTCGCTGCTCAAAAGACGGGCCGTGGGGCCCACGCCTCAACTCTAGTTTCAATGCCCGAAACCTCACTGGAAAACTCTTCCTCAATGCCAGGGTCGCAACGCCACTGACAGCGCTCAAATCGGACGTAGGATGTGTCTGTGCCGTCCAAAACAAGAATCCTCGAGAAAAACGCTCGTCCACTTAACGTCGCGTCGTGGAACCGAGCCCCTCGTCTCGGGAATTAAAAATTACCGAGACCATCTCAAAAGGTTCGCCTTGACGTGAGGTCCGCGCTGCCCTAGACGGCACGCGAAACGGACGTCCGTAGCAAATGATACGGGCGTCCGAATTTCTAATGGGGGGGGGGGCCCTTTGGGCCGGACCGGCCCGGACCGGCCGGTCCACCTCGCTTAGGCCGACCCGCTCCACAGAGCCGGCCCGCGGCCCAGCCGTGCGGTGCGGCCCGCCTCCACCGACCAGCCGACACGGTCGGTCCTCTTTTCCACAGAGACCCGCGGGACGCGGGTCTCGGTCCGCCGCCAGGGTCGCGCCGCGACCCCGCTCGCCGCGCCCTGCCGGTGCCCTCGGCCTACCTCCGTCGAGCCGAAGGTCACCGCCGCCTGCCGTCCTCTGAATACACCACCGTCCCGGAGTCGCCGCCACCGCTTGGAGCCGCCGCCGCCACCTAGAGCCACTGGAAACCGCCGGACGCCGAAAAAAAAACCCAAAAACCCGCAGAACTTCGTCGGACGATTGTGATCACCTCGGAGCTCGGAATTTAATTCCGAAAGAAGCATCGAAAATCTCATAACATAATCTACGCGACTATGGGCTCAGATTGAAGATCGGTCAGCAATTAGACACTAAAATACCAGTTCAAATTAGGTGCGGGAATTTAAAAACGGGAACAAAACCTCCTACCTCGTGGGCGTAGCCCGACGCTTCGTCGTCGACCCGCCAGAGTGGTCACGCCTTTCCCGAGCCGCCTCGCCAGAGTGGAAAAGGAGAGGGAGGGGGCTGCCGCCTGCTACTATCTAGGTGAAGAAGAAGAAGAAGAAGAGGGAGGGGGTGTGTTTTAGTAGAAAACACTTAAACCCCCCGCCCGGCACGCCCCCGACTCCGCTCCCAACGCAGACAAAAAGGAGGGCGCCCCTGGGGTAAACACGACACTCTGAGCGCAACGGTGGTCTCAGAATTTTAATCTGAGGCCCCATTCAAAAGTCATTAAACTGAACGCCCAAAGCTGCCAAATTACGAAAACACCCCTTGGGCCATTTTTCACTGACGGCCCGCGCCCGCAAAACTTATACCCCTCCTAGGGTAGAAGGCATGCTCCGAAATCAACGGTGCCCTCAGTTTTCCAATCTGAGCCACCGTTTAAGAGATACTAAGTTTATCCAATAAACGAATAAATTAATTATTTAATTTATCCGTTCCACGCTCCGATAGCGAGCGAGGGGCCCAAACGTCCCGCGCCAACATGTTTTATGTCGTTCTTAGGGTAAACACCCCATTCTTGACCCATCCGTACACTCAGATCTCTGATCCGAAACTCCATTCAGGAGTTATCCCATTTATTTGGCGTTCCCAGTGTGAATGCACTGAAAACTTAATTTCGGCCACACCGGGGCTCGGAATCGCACGCCGTCTGAAGGCGCTGCTCTGTAATAACATCAAGAATATTTAAAAGTCTTTTATTGCAAAAAATAGGTTCTTACATGGGAAAATACTGTGCAAGGGTGAGTATAACAATACTCAGTAGGACACCTTGAAACCAAAAAACAATACAACAAAGGAAAGTAAATTCATCTCTACACAGGTATATGTCTATAGAGTATGTAAAAAGGATATCCAGATATACTCAATCCAAGACACATGGGTTAGAGGTAATCCAAAAACATAATCTACCAGCCCCAGGATTCCAACTCGAAGATTCCACAAACCACTAATCTGGGAGAACACACTCCTGAGTCTGATAGCACTGATGACGTCCTTCTGAGAGGTACTTCTCATCGAGTACTATCTTGAGAGAGACACATGGATAGATATTAAGAGAATATGATACAAAATATGAGGATTAAAACCTGGGACATGGGGTGATACCAACAACTCAATCTGGATTAACCCACAAAGTAGAGGATCGACGCTCGATAGGATTGGTCACACCGATGACAAGAACTCCACCTAGGGAACAAATATGAATAGAGGATCCCACTTTGGGACTCTTGGGGGGATTCAAACAACTCTATTCAGGAAGTCTTGCTAAAGATATCGTAGCCCTAGGAGTAGGAAACAATTCAAACCTAACTTCAGAGAAACGACAAGGGGAACAAACCCTAATGAAATTTTCCCAAGATACGAAGGACAAGAGATATAATCCATGTTGAAAGGGGTACACAACATGTAGTAGGGGTACACATCATGTCCCTTGACCCTGGGTACTTCCCATGTAAACATCCTATGTCATTCAAACCGTGTCTTTGTAAAAGAGGAGTACATAGTATGTAGATAGGTTACACACCATTGTCTTATATCTCAAGTTTTTCCCATGTACCCCAGTTGTGTGCCAGTACACAATGTAATCTCATGTATCCTTGTCCATATACCAGTGCATGAGGTAGCCCATGTACATGGTCCAGACCATACCATGTGGGGGAGTACATGCTATGTAGGAAACCCGTGAACTCCACCCCATGTCTGTGTACTTTACAAGTACACACCGAAGTCACCCGTATGGGATAACACACTGTGTGATACCTTCTTCTTACCTAGAACCCAATCCACCACCAAGGGGCCCCCACATTCCATGTAATTCTAGATTACATTCCGTGTTCTATAGGAATTTCCAGAAATCCTATTCTTCCTCCACTAATCCCATCCGATGATCCGTTTATTGATCTGGTGGTCACCTTGCTGCAAAACTAAAGATCCAAGCTCATTCATTCATTCCATCTCCAAATCAACACATTTTTTTTCTGATCCAATCGTAAAACAGATTGAATCTTCTTTCTTTGTTCCACACTAAATAACACTGAAGAAAATGAATTCAGGGATCCACGGTAGTTCGAATCGCTCCGTCTATGGAACTACTCCATCATTCCTTGACAATCCCATATTTATGATATCAGATCATTTTTTCGATAAACGAGTGTGCAACGATCGATTGATTGGGAATAGTCGAGTCGCGGGGCAAACAAAGAATGCCCATGATGAATGATGAATGGGGGGAGAAAAGAACAAGAACCAAAGGTAGGAATGGAACTTGATCGATGTTCATGTTGATCTCGATCCATCTCCATTAGGACAATAATCAAATAAATAAAATAATCAAAAAAGATTAATCTCTCGATAAACCCACAATATAATCCCATCCCACAATACACACGATCTATGAATCAATCCGTTCGTCGATTGATTCATGTTTATCATATAAATAAAGAACAAGGAATAAACGAATCAAAATACAATCCCTACCTCAATTCGATTTGATTGTTGATGAAAAACGATCACTATGTCATGTTCGTTGGCAAGATCCATCAAATATGAGTTTGCGTTGATTGATCGATCCACAACCTGAAACTTTTTCATTGTTCATTTAAGATAATTATCCAGGGGTTCTCTCTAAAGATCCTCCATATATTCTAGGCTTATTTGGATCACCATGGAATTTTGACATAAGGATGAATTTAAAGAAATTTAAATCGCTACGTCAACTCAACATATTAAAATAATTTTATTAAATTATTTTATTCATTTTATACTTGCGATAATTGTTTCGCAAATGGTCTGCACCGACCAATGTTAGGTCATGCCTAGGGTAAAGCCATCATTTTAAACTCAACAGTTCCCTCAGATTTTTGATTCGGGCACCCGTCTAAGAGTTATTCCACTTTTTCAGAAAAATCTCCCACACATGCTATTCAATATTTTAATATTCTTCAAACATTAATTCCTGGTACACTGGGCCATGAAATTGCACGTGATCTCAATTCTTGGTCTCAAAACTAATCCGTATAATATTTAAAAATAATACATGAAAAATCCAAGTCATTAAATTCTTACCACCTTGGGGATTTACATCCTCGAAAAGTCAAAACAAGGATACTCAAAAAGATGAGGGTACTGAGCACAAATTTGAGCCTCCCGCTCCCATGTTCTATCTTAGAGATTCCCATGTTACCATCAAACACACATTAAAGGAATTGATTATCCATGAAGGATCCACTTCTATTGATCCTTGATCTCTATTGGGTACTTAGAAAAATTTTCTCCATCCTCGATGTTTAGCTCGCCCCAGTCAATGACGTATGATGGGTCATGCACATACTTCCTCATATGTGACACGTAGAAGATTTCATGTACCTGATCTAACTACAGAGGTAGAGATAATTAGTACGCTACCTCACCAACTCTATGAAATATCTAGAAAGGGATGATGAAACTCAAATATATCTTTTTGCCCCGATCAAATCTCTGTAATCCATGCTAAGTTGAAACCAATAGAAACACATGGTCTCCTTCCTTGAGCTCCAAAGGCCTCCATATCCTATCAACATAAGACTTATGAAGGATCTTTTTAGTCTTCATACTCTCCTATATGATCTGTACCTTCTCTTTTTTAGCTTGCACCAACTCTGGGCCTATGAGTTTTGACTCTTCTAGGTCAGTCCAACAAAGTGGTGACCTACAGGTTTGCCCATACAAATCCTAGAATGGTGAAATACCAATGGTAGAATGGTATATTTTGTTTTATGCAAACTCCACTAGTGGTAGGTGATCCTCCAAACTATGAACAAAGTCCAACATGTAAGCTCACAACATGTCCTCTAGAACCTGAATGGTATCCTCAGTCTAAACATCATTTTGTAGGTGAAATGATATTCTCAAGCATAACTGGGTCCCAAACACCTCCTATAATCCCTTCCACAACTAGGATGTAAAGAAAGAATAATGATCAGAAACAAACATTAATATATTTCCATGGAGTCGAACTATCTCCCAAATGTAGAGGCATACCAAACTCTCTACTAAAATCTTATATCGGATTTCTAGAAAGTGGTATGAATTGGTGAGTTGGTCAATGATCACCTAGATGGAATCATGTCCCCTGGACGTACATGGTAAGCCCATCATTAAGTCTATAGATATCTCATCCCACTTCCATTATAGAACCCCAAGGGTTTGAGCCAAACCTGTTGTAACTTGGTTATCATCCTTTACTTGTGGATAAGTAAGGAATCAAGAAACAAAATTTTCAACTCTTTTCTTCATCCCTAGCCACCAAAACTGAAGTCGGAGGTCACGGTACATCTTTTCCACACCTAGATGTACTACCAAAGTATATTTGTGAAACTATATTAGAACCTCCTCCCAAAACATTGCTGGTACTATTGTGAATCCTTTGAAAAGAACAATGTTCTCCCCACCTTTAGAATATCCATCAAGAGTATGCCCTGTAGAAATTTGAGCACATAGGGTCTTGCAGTCGGTATCCCCAAGTTGTGCCTCCCTGACTCGCTATAAGAGTAGAGGGGTGAAAACCATTGACTGGAGGCAAGATGCTCCATCTCTATTCACAAAGGATAACCACAACAAGGCCAATTGCTCTGATGCCTCATTCAACAACTACAAACTAGATCTCCTACTGAGAGCATCCACCACCATGTTCCCCTTCCCAAAAGTATAGACAATTTATAAGTCATAATCCTAGTGGAACTCTATCCATCGCCTATATATCAAGTTAATATTCTTGTAAGAGAGGATATACTTGAGAATCTTATGATTGGAGTAGAAGATAAACTGCTAGACCATTAGATAGTGTCTCTACATCTTCAAAGTGAAGATTACCACTGCTAACTCAAGATCATGGGTCACATAGTTTTGATCATGTGGTCTCAACTAGTGTGAAACATAGGACATAACCTCTTTCCTCTACATCATATTAAAACCAATTTCGGTTCCTGATGCATCACAGAACACTATGTACATGACACCTTCCTCTAAAAATCTCAAGATTGGAGCGCTTGTCAAAATATGGCTCAGCTCCTGAAAGCACTAACCTGAGGTCAACCTTCGATAACCATAGTTCCACTCTAAACTAATCAAAAGGGGATCATCGATCCTGGTAGTGTATACTTGTTCTTCATGGTCACCTGGTTCAAGTTCTAGTAGTCCAAACACAACCTCAATCTCCTGTCTTCCTTCTTGGAAAACAAAACTAGGGCTGCCCAAGGCGAAACACTGGGTCTCATGAATCCCTTCTTCTAAAAGTCTTACAACTTCACCCTTAGCTCACAAAGATCTATGGGAGCCATTTGATATGATGGCACAAATATTGGTTTCATCATGAGGTGTAGATAAATGCATAAGTCTATATCTCAGTGAAGAGTTAAACCTGAAACATCTTCAGGAAAGTCGTCCTCATACTCCACCACCACTTCAGGAAAATGGTACTCATAACATCCACTGCAACAAGGGTTAGGTTAGAAAACTGATGAGTAATTGGTTTCACCTTCCTATGCATGAGTATGTCCTATGCTTCCTGGGTTTCCTTTTCACTGAAAAAGGAGAACCTAGTTTCACCACTATAGACACACTACACCCTTCTCCTAAAACAATAAATCTGGGCATGGACTGTAGATAACCAATCCATAACAAGAATGACATCATAAGGCCTCAACACTGATCCCAATAGGGTTCAACCTAAACTCTCACCTCCAAGTTTCAGGTCACATTGTTGGAATAGGTGTGTGATCACTGGGTCTTCTCTAGTAGGTGTCTCTGAGTGTAAGTTTTGAGTCAATGGTTCAACTAGAATATCTAGGTCTCGTACAAGGTATATGACAAGAAAGGAATGAACAAAACCTATGTATATCAGTACTAAAGCTAAATTAGAAAATACATAGATAGTATCTCAAATCATTCCTAGAGACCTTGGGTCATAAGCCTAAACTACCTGTAGTTGTCCCCACCCCTGTCCTCTAGATCCCTGAGCCTGGCGTGGACTGCCTGGGGGTGGTGGTGGTAACAAGTCAAAACATCAACCACCTCATGCTGCTCTCCCATATCTTCTTCCACATCCTCCACTCTATATATTTTCCTATTACTATCATTGTATATACCTTAGTTTCCCATCTATCGTCTCTCTTTCAGCTATACGGCAGGTCGGACAATCTCAGGCGAGATTTCCCCTATCGTCACATGAGTAGCACCACCTCTCTCTAGGCTATCTAGACACATATTGTGAGCCCTAAACTATGGATCCTTTATCCTAGGACCTCCTCCTAAAACATTTCACACGTACAAGTCCCCGAGACTAATGTTAGATCCCTCCTATCGAGGTCTCTGATCTTGCTTTCCCACTACTGACAGCTACCTGTAGTATCTGCTTAGCCAAGGAACTCTCAACCGCCAAGGCACTCTCTATAAACCAAACATAGGTAGGAATGCATAGAGGGGTAACACTAGCTCATATTTCTCCATGAAGACCTCTCTCAAAGGTACAAGACCTAAATAACTGATCGTGTATCATATCAATCGAGTACCTAGAGAGGTTTGTATGCCTTGATGAATATTCAGACATCGACATACTGTCCTTTCAGAGCTACATAAGCTCCTAGATATGCATAAACCTTAGCATATAAGGTAAAAAATACTCTCTAAAAAGGTTCTAAAACTCTGTCCATGAAAGATTCACCTCATCATAAGATAGGGCAACTAATCTCCACCATCTCCCTACGGATCCATGAAGAAGGCTCGCCGCCAGGACCACTATCTGATCTGCTGGTGTCCTGAATAGATGGAAAACTCAGTTCAACACCTCAATCTAGTCCTCATCCACCTATGGGTTAGTCTTTCCTCAGAACCTAAGGGGTCTCTACTGCTAAAACTCATGAAGTTCTCTTATCCTGCGCACCTCATCCAATGGTACTATGGGTACCACGATTTTCTTTACAGGTAGTGGTATGGATAGTGCACCACCTAGAGGTAATATATCTGGAGCTGGCCCATGTATCAGAGCCTCATCACTAAGGGGATCATCCTCATGATCAATCTTCTGAATCTTAGCTGGCATACATCATGGAGACATCCTGTAATTAAACAAGATGTACTATGATCATTGAGTATATCTGGAGAGATGACTCAAGAAGTACATGGAAAACACAACCCATTTTTATATGATGCATGTACCATTGTTTTCCCTAAAACCAGTGTTCTCATATACCAAGTCAAAAAACAGATGATCAGAGTCCTGGTGTATGGATATGTTGGCCGTCACACCAACACTGGAGTCCCTGTCATAAAATCCAAACTTGAAACACTTAACATTGTTGCTTCAAACCAATCTCATAGATTCCCAATCCTAAAGTATAACCAAAATGCTCTAATATCACTCTATAATGACCCATAATAGTGGGGACCATGCCACAACTCCCCAATCCCACCTCCAATAAGTTAGGGGTTGGTGACTAACACTGAGTAGACATATCACTAACATGGGAGACATTGCCTATGTACCTGTACACATGCACACATCTCCAATACCACAAAATGATGAAATGTAAAAACCAATAAGTAACCAAATGCATTCATAAAACTATATCCCATAATCAGAGTATGACAAAAAGTAAATAAAGTAAATAGGACCAAATATAATCCTACCATAGAGTCTGTAACACAAGTCCAACCTGTAATATAAGGAATTGGGATTGTTGTATGTAGCAGTAGGAACACACAACAGTCTTTTCGATCTCACTAATCAATGTATAGTTGTGGTCTTCCTAGGAATACATGAAAAGGTCAATTTTCTGCACAAAACATGACTCGTGCGGGCAAATTCCATGCAGGAGTGAGTATAACAATACTCATTAGGACACCTCGAAACCAAAAAGAAATAAAATAAAGGAAAGTAAATTCATCTCTATACAGGTATATGTTTATAGAACATGTAACAAGGATATCCAGATATACCCAATCCAAGACACATAGTCTATATGTAAGCCATAACCATAGTCTACCATCCCTAGGATTCCATCTTGAAGATTCCACAAAGCACTCATTTGGGAGAACACACTTCTGAGTCTGATAACACCGATGATGTTCATCAAAGAGGTACTGATCATAGGGTACTATCATGAGATATATATGCTGATAGATCTAAAGAGAACATGATACAATAGATGAGGATCACATCCAGGGCCATGTGGTGATACTAACAACTCAATTTGGATTAACCCACTAAGTAGAGGATCGATGACTGGTAGGATTGGTCACACCGATGCCAAGAACTCCACCTAGGGTATGAATATGAATAGAGGATCCCACTCTAGGTCTCTCTAGGGGATTCTAACAACTATATCTAGGAATTCTTACTAAAGGGATCATATAACTAGGAGTAGGAAACGATTTGCACCTACCCTTTGAGAAATGATAAGGGAAATGAACCCTAACTAAACTTGTCCAAGATACATAGGACAAGAGATCTAATCCATCTATAAAGGGGTAAATTGCATGTATTAGGGGTACATTACATATCCCTTGACCCCAGGTACTGCCTATGTAAACATCACATTTTATTCAAACCATGTCTGTGTAAAAGAGGAGTACACGACATGTAGAAAGGTTACACACTGTGTCCTTGAATCTAAGGTCTCGCCCGTGTACCCCAGTCATGTTCTAGTACTCGATGTCATCCTGTGTATCCTTTCCCTTATACCAATTCATGGGGTAGACCATGTACATGGTTCAGTCCATGCTGTGTGGGGGAGTACATGTCTTATAGCAACCTGCTTACTCCACCCTGTGTCCATGTACTTCCTAAGTACACTCTGAAGTCACCCAGGTGGGACCACACACCGTGTAGGACTAGACACGTGCCATGTGATACCTTCTTCTTACCCATAACACTAGTAACCTCTAAGGGGTCCCCACACACCATGTAATCCTTGATTACACATCGTGTTCTGCGAGAATTTCCAGAAATCCCATTCTTCCCCCACGCGTCCTGGATGATACTCCGGCCTTTGATCTAGTGGTCACCTTACTGTGAAATTGGATATCTAGGATATTTGAGTCATTCCATCACAAAATCAAAGTGTTTAGTCTTCTGATCCGATTAGAAAATGGATTAAATCTCTGTTAATCATTCCACACTAAAGAACTCCAAAGAACGTGAATTCGGGGATCCACCATCATCTAAATCGCTCTATCTTTATCATCACACCTTCATCGTGCCGTGATGATCCCATATCTCTGATATCGGATCATTACACTGAGAAATAGGTCTGTAATGATCAATTGATCAGGAATAGTCAAGTCGCAATCCAAATGAAGAATGCCCGCGACGAATGATGAACAGGGGGAGAAAAGAACAATAACCAAAGAGAGGAATAGACCTCGATCAATGTTCATGTAAATCTTGATCCATTTCCATTAAGATGAATATTGAATAAATAAAATAATCACAAATATTAATCTCCTGATAAACCTTCAATATAATCCCATCCTACAATACGCACGATCTGTGAATCAATCCGTTCGTCGATTAATTCACGTTCATCGTAGAAATAAATAACATGGAATAAATGAATCAAAACACAAAACCTACCTCGATTAGGTTCGATCACTGATGAAGAATGATCGATGTGTCATGTTCGTTGGTTAGATCTGTCAAATCTAAGTCTTTTTTGATCGATTGATCCATGATCCACAACTTCATCGTCGTTCGTTTAAGAGAATTCTCCAGGGGTTCTCTTCAATGATCCACTATAGATTCTAGGGTATTGAGGCTAACTCAAGAATTATTACATAAGGATTTATTTAAAGAAAGTAAATTTTTTGCATAAACACAACAGATTAAAATAATTTTATTAAATAATTTTATTTATTTTATGCCCGTGATAACTTTTTCAAAAACGGCCCGCACTGACTAATGTTAGGTCATGCCTTGGGTAAAACCATCATTCTGAATTCAACGGTGCCCTCATATTTCTGATTTAGAAACCTATCTAATATTTATTTCACTTTTTTTAGTAAAACTGCATTCTCATGCTATTTAATATTTTAATATTCTTCAAACATTAATTCTGGGTACACCAGTCCATGGAATCACACGTCATCTCAGTGTCTGGTCTCAAAATTAATCCATAAAATATTTAAAAATAATACACAGAAAATCCAAGTCATTACATTATTATTAATGTGTTGTTTATTTATTTTTGTGTTATAGAACCTTTAAATCTACAATATTAATAATATTCCATGTATATTTTTTGTAATAGTGGTGTCCTCTTCCATTTAAAGGACAATCAAGAAAGATACCATCAATTCCTATCTAATCAAACTTCCTAATTTTTTCTCCTCCGACCTTGATAATATGGGGGATACCAAACACCTTTAAATATTTCAGGCTTGGGGAACTCTTATAAGATATATCATAGGGTAAAATATATGATTTTTCTATACAAATAGTGATTTTGAATATAAATCACTACATCAATAGCATGCATCCAGAAATACTAAGAAATATTATGCTTTATCAACATAGTTTGATCCATATCTACTAAGATTATTTTCTTCTATTTAGTAACACCATTTTGGTGTGGTGTATATGGTGCATTGTGATCATGGTGAATAAAATGCTTCTCAAGTCATGATTAAAATCTTACATTAGTGTATTATTCATCATTATATGTCTGGATCTTCTTTAAGGAGAAACACAACTCCTTTTCAACCTCATTCTACAACTCTTAAACATTTTTAGAGCCTCTGGTTTATAATTCATAAAAATAATGCATGTAATATGATTAAATTCATCAATAAATGAAATAAAATACTTATCTTCATTTTTTGATTGCTTACTCACAAGCACAAAAATGTCAAAATAGGTAAGATCCAACTGATTTGATGTCTAGATTTTAACTTTCATGTATGGAAAATTTATAATCTTCACCTCTTGACATTTAGAACACATCCAAATTATTTTAATTCTTACTATAGGTACATCACAAAAATTATCTCCTCAGGTAATCTTTCACATGTTATTTTGGATGGTATGACTAAGCCTTTGATTCTACAATTGATTTTCTTCATTCAAGCTTATATAACTTGATTTTCAGAATCACCAACTTGAAGCAAGTTTTCCCTTGTTCATTGTCCTCTTTTCAATACACATCCATATTCTAAACTCTTTAACAAGAATCCATATTTTTCATTTCCTTCATCACATAGTTGATACATCCTTAATATATTGTGTTTAATCCCATCAACATATAAAGTCTTCTTGGATTTCAGCTTCTCTTTTACAATCACTGTTGAGACAAAACCTTTAATTTTAAGTGACCCATCATTTCTAAAGGTTATAGATCCTTTATTTCACTTTTTAATATATTTTAATAGCTTTAAATCCCCTATAATATGTGAAGAATATCCACTATTTAGAATCCATAGACATTTTCCTTTAGATACATTAAGCACAAATTCAACCATAAAAGCCTTTTATTTTCCTTTTTCCTTATTATACTAAAACTTTTGAGTATTTAAACTCATAAATAGTCAAGTTGGTGGGATAGTGAGACAATTTTAAACAAGGTGACCCAACCGGTCATATCTTTCAAAAACTTCTTCCAGTGGTTGAAATTTATTCTTAACCTTTAGTCTAGATTTTGTAGGTTGCTTATGAACTTTTATCTTTTCAAAAGGATATCTCCCCCTAAAACTATATCTCCTAAAGATCTTAGATCCAAAGGAATATTGGTAATTAAACCAACACATTTTTTATGCTAAATGAATCTATAGTGAAAAAATAGAAATAAAATGCATATTTACCACTAAAAATCAACTCTTGTCGAGATATTAACACTGGTATTTTTTAATTCTTTGATTCATCAATATTGTATCCCTTTTGAGAACCAAAGTTATTATAGGATCCCGACATCTTCTTCTTCAACCTAGGATTATTTATATATATTTTTTTGAATCATTGGTTGAAGTTATTTTTGATTTTAAATTTATATTACCATAATTTCCAAATTTATAAGACTCACCTTGTCTTCTAAAAACTTCGTCTTATTCACCTATTTATGTAATTTAGTATTTACATCAACATTTTAAATATTATTCTAACCATTTGAGTTTTATTTTTTATATTCTTTATAAGATTCATATTTCTTTTAACTTTCTATAAATTCTTGAATAATTTTCTGAAAGTTGAATCGAGAATTGTTCAATTCATTTTCATCTTCCATCAGTTTATATTGAAAAATATCAAGATCATTCTTCTTTTCCTTCATAATTTTTTCCATATTGAATTTTAAACTCTTATAATCATCAATTAATTTATTTAAATAATCTATCTCTTTCAAAAATCAATATTTTCTTCTATATGATAAAATTATTTTTTGTTATAAAATTAATTTACTTTTTTCATGTTTCTGATCTCCTTTTCTAAATTTGAGATATTTGAAAGGTACTATTTAATTATCTCTTCAATATAAACTCCATCTCAGTTTATTCTTAACTCCCACCATTACTAATATCACCAATAGTAAAATCCTCCTCATCCTCTTTAGTAATTAATATTTTCTGATAAATATTATAGGAAGTCTCAACTTCCACATCTTAATCACTACTCCCATTTTTTTAAATTTTGATAGGAAATCTCTCTTTTGTTTTTTTAAAAAATTCTGAGCTTTTCCTTTTGAATAAAACCTTAACTTATTAGTCTTTATAGATTTATTCTTATAAAATATTCATGATATTTCATATTCATCTTCACTAGCTTATTTTTCTTTCAATCTTGGAAAATATGTTCCAAATTTCCAATGGCTCCACACTTTAAGCATTTTAGTGTAAGAAACCTCTTGAATTTTCACTTACCTCTTCTCACACTTCTAGTGATTAGAGAAAAAAATTTATCAAAATTTTTATTAACATATTATTTGGAATTTTAATGGACAAATTCTTCCTCATAAATTACTTTCTTACATTTCTATTATCTTAAGGCTTTCAAATAAATGTCTTTTTCATCCTTTCCATTATTTTTTGAAGTACTTCTATTACTTGTCTTATAAACTATGAGCATGTTTTATAAATAATCTAAAGGAAGTATACCCAGATCTCTATATTTAAGTACCAAGAATTTAACATCAAACTTTTCTGTTAAAATTATTAAAATATTCTCAGTATTTATTGAATCCTTAATATTTTTTCCATAACTCTTAACTGTACTCACTATTTCATTCACCATTTTTAAGTAGCCATCTAAAGTTTCAATATACTACATCTTAAAATCTTTATACTTGAACCTAAAAATATATAGTTTTTCTTACTTAAATTTATCATTTAAGTCATAGATATTTTTTAGTTTATCTCATATACCTTTAGTTGTATTAATTCTCTTAACTTTTAGAAAATATTTCTCTAATAAGGAAGAGTATAATATTTTGATCACATCCATCATTCTCAGTATTCTTTATATCCATTTTTTTATAGTATCATTCTCAGTAATGGGTGTAAACCCATCAAATGTATCCTCCAAAACATCCAAAATGATATATAAAAGATAAGGAAGTATCTTGTGCTTCCAAATATAATAATTTTTACCATAAAAATTGGAAATCCCCTTACTAATGACTGAATTTAGATTGTCCATTATAAACAATAGAAATTTAGTGATTGGAACATCAACCTAAGAGATACTTCAATTCTTTAAAATTCAAATAGAGGATTGAAAACAAATAGGTCCTAGATCTAATACCACTTAAAAGACCCTAAAATAAGTGGTAAATAATTGATAGGTGGGTGAATCAGTGATTTAAATTAATTTTTAAGTTTATTCATGAAATAAAATTCTCTACTCATTTGAGTGATAAATATGATCACTATCACACACACTAACACATTCACAGTAGGCATAATATATTTACAAGGTTCACCTCTCAAAAAAAGAAGGCTAATCCTTGGCATGGTTTGGATTCATTTGAGACTATACGGTCCACTAGTATCAACATGTGGATTATGAATGAGTAGATTTATCCTTGAACTCTCATTACACATATGTCTCCTGATTATATTGAATGTGATTTCAACATAGGTACAATGATAGAAATGTTTTAATAATAAAAGTTTCTATCACTAGCTGAGTGGAATGACACCAACAAGTTATATAGGATAACATGATATAATCTTTTTTCAATAGTTTAAATAGTTGAAACTCATCTCAGACTTAGAATATCAATCATAAGTAGGAACACAAATGTCATATGAATTCTATATTCCTAGAATAATGCATGAAAACACACATTTTTCCTTTATATTTCAAGAGTAAAAACATATTTAAATAACATTAAAACATCGTGTTTATCTAGGTTATATAACCTAACTATAATCATTAAAATCAATCACAACAATCACAGACTCTGAGGAAACTTGGACTTCATCCTATACTTGTGTTGGTCAGGTACATAATACAAAATGCGTTCCAAGTTCCAATGCATTATTATATCTCTATCTACCATACCCAAAATAATAGAATAAAAAACCACTATAATTCCACTCTATAACTTCCCCAAAACTATAATTTAGAGAATCTCCAAGTCGAGTAGTTCCAGACATTAGGTGTGCCTCCCTATATTCCAGAGGCTTCTGACTAACAATAAGGGTCTAATGGGACTATGGGGTAACTATACCCTCTATCAGACTAATGTAATAAAAGGGGAAATAACCAATTAACATAAAATACATAACTAAATAAAAATAACCATAAATATTGTATCATACTAAATGAAATGTAGTACAGGCATAAAACAGGAATACCATAATGATTACCCAATATGGGTCAATCTCAAACACTAGAACATAAACAAATTGCACTGGATACCACATCATCAAACATCAAGGATCCACCTCGTTCCTTCTCTAACATCATTTATTCCACCATCCTATACCATAACCCATCACCAAACTTCTTCAAATCTTGCTTCAAGGCCACCCCAATCCTAAAACACAAAACATGAGAACTTCACATGCACTAATATTCTTGTTCAAGGACTTAATAAAAAACATAGAAGGATACCACCAACAATTCCTTAAATAGATCTAATAGTATATAGGTGCATCCATAATATAAAATGAAAACCATCATTCAACCATGAAAATCCCTCAATACATGGGGTATTATATTATCTTTCTTATGAATCAACCTACATTTTTTAGACAATGTTGGATTGGGATGATATACCCATAATCTGAACACACCCAGAGGCTCACATAGTCCTCCACCATACCTCATCACATCACCTATGACCACGCATCCCCAATATATATATATATATTATAAATCCACTTTTAATTTCAATGACATCCCAGTCCCCATATATCTCTAAAAAATATCACTTTCCACTATATGGACACATTTCTATTACCTGTGCCTGGTGGCTAGGTTTCCACTAATGGGGTATCACCCCATCCATATAACTAGCCCAATGACACCAATTCATTCAGTTTCAAAACACCACCTTAATACATAGCCAAAAACTATGATGTATCCCTCCACAAGTATATTGATCAACATCATTACCTTAATACTACAATAAATATATAGGATCCTACCAAAAATACTAATAACTAAGTTGTTGAGAAAAAATGACTCTTTTCTATATATATTTTTTAATATTACAATACACTTTATTGAATTCGATTTAACTTGAAGTTATTTTGTTAGTTTTATTTTTCATGCAGACTTATCTTCTAATTATATGTTTCAATGAAGTGAATTGATCCATTGAATTCTGAAGAATCATGAAGTCTCACTAAATCCTTTAAATGAAAGATTTTGAGTCACTTCTGATGTTGTTATAACCATATCCAATTGATATTTTGTTATATAAATGTCAATAAATTTGACAGGATTCAAGGAATGGAAGATACTAAAATATTGAATTACATTACATAAAGTTATACACTACCTTAGTGTTCATAGCATTTTTTGTAATTTTTTAGTGTGATACTTAGATCTTCCATTTGTGAGATGCATATTGTAAAATATATAAGTTTTTTTTAATTATTTTTATTCAAATACTGTGTGATTGATGAGATTATAGGGCCAGGAATCTACTAATTCTGGACTATAAAGTACAATGAAGTCTGGGTGTTGAAATTTCTATTGATCTAGTTGATTGAAGAGGGTCTAAGGGATAGAGCTACCTACTACTATGTTTTTCCAAGGAAGTTCTTAGTTTGGAACTTGAATCATTCAATCATCTGAGATCGATAAAGTTCTTAGTTAAAAAATTTAATACCTTGAATCTAGTTATTGATCCTCATGTTACTTTGATCTAAAATAAAAAATTTCCATAAATTAGAACTTCATATCCTTTGAATATATTTTAAAGGAGTTTAATGGTTGTTATCCTAAACTTTGTGCATTGTTTTTACTTTACATTGATTTAATTTCCAATTGGATTGTTATCTCAGTTTAGTTTGTTAATTTCCAAGAGTTTTTTCACAGTATTTATTTTGTTTGTACTCTGATCTATTAAGAGTTTGTAACTTCTGAACAATTTACATTCTTGAGTGGGAAATTTTTAATTTATATCCCCACATCAATTCATCCCCCACTCTTTAAGCTACCATATATTGGGAAAACACATCGTATTAGATTTGGCCTCGGTATATTTTGTCTAATACACTTGATATTAACCTTTAAAAACTTATCTATTAAACTTTTGTGTTTTGAGTGAGTTTTTTTCTTACACTAATGTGTTGGTATCGGAAATATTGTTTTTATATGGCAGGAATACCAATTGGAAAATTAGAAAACTTGAATCTGAGTCACCCAACTATATTTTATGGACTAAACTATGAATATTAGAGATATTTTATGAAGAAATTTTTTATTAACACTGGATTTAATCATTATAAAATGATGACAAAAAATTATAGAATTCTGAAGAAATAAATTTATGCTTTTACTTGTGAGGAAAATTTGTAGTATCAAGTGAATTATAAAGTTTTGAACACTTTACTTTTCTATATAATGAGGAAAATTTATAGTAATATTTCTTCTTGTGAAAATATGAATAGAATTTAGAGTAAACTTGAGATGACACATTTCAAACATAAAATGTTTTAAAACATGAAGGGAGATGTTATGAGCTAACTATCAAGCATTTGATTTTCTTCTAGGGGGATCAGTTGAACAGATGCATCAATGATTTATGAACATTGTTAATGGATTGAAATAACATGGTGAGAAATAGATCACAAATGGATAACTTATGGATAATATCATAAACATTAATATGATGTAATGAAAATCAAAGAGAACAACTATAGATGATACAAAACAACTTATGAAGCTGAGTCTAAATGATTTAATTGGAAAGTAAATTCAGAATGAAAATCGATTGAATAGAATCTGAGAAAGAGAATAAAAATAATAGAATGGTGTTTGATACAAATTTTGGTACTATAAATTCTAGAGCTAACACTATAAAATCTATTACTATGAAGATAACTTCTAAATGATATTCAGATTACAGTTGTTTAGAAATTAGTAAAGTCTATTTTTCTCGACTTATGAGATGCCTGAATAGAATTATCCAAATTAAGAACTTCTAAAATGATCATCAAAATAATAAGAAGTAAATATATGAAAAGATCAGAATAAGGGATGATACTTAGGACATTATATGTTACAAATGTAGGAAACCAGGTCATATAAAACCTGGTTTTCCAAGACTTAATAAAGAGAAACAATATATAAGAACTTAAAATAATAAACCATTTTAATTATGTTATATACAACATTTTTATGTTTCTAAAATAATAAACCATGTTACTACATTCTTTCGTGATAAGGAAAACAAAATCATTATTCATGTGTATGTGTGGACTACCGCCTCCATAGAATGGTGTATTCTATTTTTTTCACACCACCTTTCATGGATGGAATTAAAAACATGTTTAAAGAATAAATATTATTTTCATGTCACTATTAAGGTTCTATTAATTAAAATTAAAAAACCTATTAATGATGTAAACAATAAACAATCATTATAAAATGAACCGTCATAAACAAGCATACTAAGAGGAAAATATTTTTATTAATATAATGTAATATTTTTATATCCATTAATTATTATTATAATTATTTCCAATTATAATATATAAAACTAATGAACACTAAATAAGATCATAATGCTTCTGGTATAATTATATTACAACTAAACCACCCCATAACCATTCACTAAATCAGGCTATGTTCATGTATTGGTCGATTTAACCACTTACTTAAAAAAATGAATTTATATCATGAATGACTATGGGAACATAATTACTAGTATATTATGATATAAATTTGTAAATAATGATTTTTTTGGTTCAAGAGATGTTAAATCGATATTTAATTCATTGATTAATAAAACACACTTCAATCATCAATAACCACTTAAACATGCTTGTTATCAATTTCAACTTCAATGATAAAGAATAAAACAATTATTAAAGGAATTTTAAAAATCATAAATTATTATAAATCATCCCTAAAAATAACTTTAATGATCTGTTAATGATGAAATTTTTATGAAGAATGAATACAGACATCGTTATTATAAAACTAGTATAAGCGATCAAACTATAAACACCTGATGTGGTAAAATAAGTAAAAAAAAGTAACTATGATTCTTATAGATAATGAATATATATAAAGAGTATAAATGAAAATGAATATAATTAAGTTTTTTAATTAATTGATTAATATAGCTATGTTTTTGATACATGAGGTTAAAGCACATTCATGAAATTCGGGACAAGAGGTAAGGGTTTTCCATCTCAAATTCCTCTATTTGAGACATATTTTGTATTATGATCCTAATTTCCTTTATGTGGTGTATATACTTCCTATTTTAGACATTATATCATGAAATTAATTTTATTCATGTTATTTTAAGATCAATTTTAATCCCTCTCATTCAAGAGGTTTTGATTTAATTTCTACCCAAGTCATAAGTGTTTTTTCCATAACAATTTTCATTCTTTGGGACTCATGATATATTCACCAATCATTTCCTTTTTTGTGGTGTATAAATTTTCATGAAATAATTTTTACCGTATCCCTCATGAATTTAAATTAATTTATAAGTCTATATTATTATCCCACCCTCATATCGTTTTTATTCAAGAGTTACCAAAACCGTTGTAAAACTCAATATGTTACATGGTGAAAAAAAATTCCTAAGTCTTAGGAAAGTAAAAGTGTGTTTAGTTTCCTAAAAAATACATCACTATATGGATATTGGCTAGTGGATGTAGTTATGGAATAAATTCACCTAGGTTTAATCACCCTAAAAATGGCTGGTTGAGTATTGACGCAATCATCACTCTGGTGAATGACGAGTGAGATAAATAATATACACTTTGATAAACACTCCTGGGGGATATGATTTAGAATATTTACATTCTATTTATAAACCATGATGAAGGATTTTACCTATCAATTCCTTGGTATCCTAAGAATGAAAACTATTGAACCCAATTACTATCTTCAATGGATAACCCAACACATTAAAAGTATTATTGCTACTATATTTCTTTGATAAGGGTACTTCAATTTACTTTTATAATACCTCATAGATTCTAAGTTGATTAAGGGGTGTTCTCCTAGACATCTACATTATTCCATTAAATGGTGGAGTATCTATTTTCTATATATTTTATTATATAGATAGCCATGTTTTTATTCAGTGATAGGTTCCTTAAGGAATGGTATGAAATGTCTTGTTGACTCTTATAGTGAATGCATTGGACTTAATCAAGCGAAGGGTGGGCCCCATAATTATATAGACCCTCTATGAATTGTGAGGTCTCATGAGATAAAAAATCTTGGGTTTTAGTGTATACCTATCTCCATATCAGTATAGTGTTTGGAACAAGGCCTGTATAGTATATTTTGATGTTCGACATTATGCATTCCATCAACTTGAAATAAATGATTAATGTTATCCATGTTTTTATTTATTTTCATGGGTATAAAATTACCTCAGTTTCAATTGATTATGGAATCATGTTATTTATTTATTCCATCCATATCACTTGTTCCATTTTTATGTTATTATAGCTTTCATTTTATGACACTCCTTAGTGATCATTTGAGCTCACCATTATTTTTTTTCTTTTCCATAATAAACCTAGAGGATAATTATGTAAAAAATTTAGGGATATGATGGAAGGGATAATAATTTTATCACAACATGTTCATACTGTATATTTTGTTTTCAAATGTAATGTATGTATATATCTAGTCTTACAAGACAACTAAGTTGTTGGATCCTTCAAAACTCTTTTATTCGGTACCAATAATGTAATATAACAACCATATCTAGGTTTTTGGAGTTTGGGATGTTACATTTGATATGAAGTAAATTTTAATAGAAACCTTGGGGACTAGATTTTTGAGGAACCTAGTTATATAACACAATTACTATGAAAATATTTCATGATTTATAGGGAACAATTTTTAAAACTTAATAGGAATTATATTTTACAATTAAATATCATGAGATAATTATGTGACATGGAAACTAATAGGAGGAATGGGAAATATATAAACACTCATAATCAATGTAGAGATGTTCCCCCTGAGAAAGTCAATAAATCTGGAGTAGAGGTTAATCAAATCATAACCATATTAGGGAATTTGAACTAGGTTGTGATGAATAATCTAGCCTACATAGAGTGACCTACTGATCCAAAACATCATGTAACTATGTTGTAACACTTCATACAATAACAACCTTCAAAATTCAATGGAACTATTAATCCATTGGTAGTTGAACAATAGATCAAGTCCCTAGAGAAGATCTTTCTCACTTTGGCAAGTAGTTAAAAGTAAAAATTCATCATAGAATTCCATCATCTGAAGGGAGATACAGACTAATGGTGGTCACTAATTCAAAACACTAAAGGGGGAGATGAGAC
Source organism: Viscum album (assembly GCA_963277665.1). Lineage (NCBI taxonomy): Eukaryota > Viridiplantae > Streptophyta > Magnoliopsida > Santalales > Viscaceae > Viscum > Viscum album. The sequence continues at coordinate 432,679,824 of OY728147.1, read as the reverse complement.
AAAGTGAATGGAATAAGAAATTTTTATGGAGATATTATTTGAAAAATACTTTCCTCATGAGAAAAGATCTGAAATGGAAAGGCATTTCCATAATATTATACAAAAGGAGAAGAAAAAATTTGTTGAGTATGAGGAAAACTTTACAAGGTTAGATTTACATTCTGTGTACTATGTGCATAGTCCAAAAATCAATATTTGACATTTATTTGATAGGTTAAAGTCAAGTATTCGATGGGAGTTTTCCTCTCAGACCTTTTAATTATATAAGGATATAGTCTCAAGCACCGTTAAGATGGAAAATGTGTTCTACATGATGTATATATTCAATATAAATCAGGAGAATAAAATTTTAGTTGAGAATCACGGGAAGAACTATGTATAAAATGGGAATAAAGGAAGGATGCGATTTCACACATTTGATAACAGTTGGAAGAAACACACTAGGGATTATAAAAAGATAACATAAGTTTGTTACAAGTGAAAAGAAAAATATCATCAAGATCATGAATAAAAATTAAAGGTGGAATTTTTTGATGTTCAATGATTTAACTATAACGATAAGAAACATTATACAAACCAATTCCCCAAAATTCAAGGGAATTTACCTTAGAAAAGTATAAGGGAGAAATTCCAATCTTATACAATTAGCACAGATAAAGTTGAAGTTCCCAATGATGTGGTGTCAAGTACTTCAATCGTATAATCAAAGTTAGCCAATGTTTTATTTGATTCTGGATCTTCACAGTCTTTTATATCCTATATGTTTTCCAAAAACATTAAATATTTCCCTAGAACCCTAGAAAGGGATTTATCAATGAAGACACTTAGTAGAAATCTTATTTCAATATAGTTATGTCATTCGGTTCCAATTATGATGCACAAACATAACCTATTTAAAAACTTGGTTATTATACCTATGGTTGAATTTGATATAATCCTTGTTATGTGTCACATATTGAATCAAATAATCCATCCATCTAGGAACTGAAGCAAAATGAGACAAGACCCGAAGGGTGTTTTCGATCCCCACAAGCTGGCGAATAGCACCCAGTCATCAAAAAACAAACTGGGGGAATAATTTCACCCATCTTGAAACAAAATACATGTCACATATACATAGAGAAAAGAAACAAAAAAACTAAATAAATATATTCCATAACCAAATATAAATAGCAGAAGTGATACAAATTAAAAATAGAAAACAAAAACCCAAAGGCACAATCCCAACAAAACCATAAAGGAAAACTAAAATCAACAACTGCTACTCCATGTGATATGTGGGAAAAGCTCCACCATCTCACCGCCAGCTACTCATACCTAGATGACATGAACCTCTCCACCTCACTATGAATCCTTTACCATTTACTATATTAAAATACATAACAATGTCTACACACCACCAAAGGGGTTTGTAGGGCGTGAGCTAAAAAGGCTAAGTGGGACCCCACCTAGGCATTCCATATCAAGTCTCTATACAAAAACCCCAAAATGATAAATTTATAGAAAAACATGGAATGATAAGTAGTTACATGGTTTTTATCTCAAAATCATGATAAATAAATCCCAATTTTCCATAATTTTGAAACTAGACAAGTAAAATAGTTCAAATCATATCACATTTATCAAAAAAGGTGATCAAACCCAAAATAGTAAAAACCTAAGCATAGGAAAATCACTCTAAGGATCACTATAGGTCAGGATAGTGGACTACTCATACCACCATAAACAACTAGTGTTCAATCAAGTCCTTATAACACAAGTCCAAGGAGTATAGGAATAACCCATGAGTGAACCCCCCGATAATGTCAACATCAAGTCCCTAGAACACAGATCTAGGGAGTAGAGGGACACCCCATGAGTGAACCCCCAATGATAAAATGGGTGATGTACCTAAGCTACACCTTCCACCAAAGTACCCAAAGCTTCCCATGTGTTGTATTTCCCAAATAATTTCATCAAAAAAATTCTTTGAAAACCACTTCATAAATTCATTTCGTAATGCTTTAAAAATACCCTTTTTTTAATAAAACAATGCAAAATCTATCTTTTTTAAAAGACCCATTTACACATGAAACTCAATAAAGCATGAAAATTTATCTATAAAACAATTTAATAAAATAAGAGCAATCAACGGTTCACATAAAATAGGCTAGATATGAAACCACAATCTTCAAACTCAGGTCATACACCAAAAGTGATAGGATCCACAACCACCAAAAGGAATAAAAAATGAAAAAAGGAGGTCCTATCAATGATTCCCATATATCAGAATCACATTACACAACAAAAAGGTTCATAGAAGAGGTTAGGACACACATACCTCAAGAACCATGCATTCTGCACCATGAACAAAGAAAGTAATGACCTCTAGAAGAAGGTCACACAATGTATATAGAAGGATAAAAAAAGAATCATCATCACATGATCAACTGATCCATAAACACATCCCAAAACCACAACCATGATCAATGGAAATGAATATGTAGAAAGGTATCTTACTAAGAGAGATGTAGCGCAACCACTATAGAGATCGAGTGCCGAAAAAAGAAATCTAAAAGAGGTGGAAGCACCCAAAAATCCTCAGAAAGAGCCTAGGGTTCAAGGAAGGTAAGAAAAAAATATAATGAATTAGGATTCAGGCTTGCAGTGCATAAAAACTCTAGATCATGAATGATTCATGTCATGAATTAAATATTAATGATGTGAATCCCATGAGTTGTGTGTACACCGAAAAAGGCATCACCTTAGGTTAAAAAACACATGCGATGAATTCACATCATGAAATCAGTTTACGACCTGAATTATTTTTTAACTTTGAACCAAATTTGAAGCATCAAACTAGTTTCATGTTCATTTCATGAATGAACTTCATGACATTAATGTGCCCTATAGGCAGTTCCCAATCCAGGTTCTTCAGAAAGCTCCCAGAACTCCTTGTAGTCCTCCAAACTTTAAAAATAGCCTCTTAAACATTAAAATATATGTACCTTTAACTATGATGTTACAATATCCCCACCATCAAATTTTATATCCCAGGAAAGAGGTGAGTCTATTACTCTCTCACTGACAATTTGTGCTCCCAAGTATCATTAGAATCTGATCCATGTCACCATACCACTCTGACCAATGGAATAAAATTTCCATGAAATACTTTCACCTAAGAATAAATAATCTCTATTGGTTACTCCACAATTAAGACATATGGATCCAAATAAATCTCTTCCCATCTTAGAACGTGAGAGGGATTATGATGGTATCTCTAGAACTGAGATATATGGAAAACAACATGGATACCCATCAATTGATCCAGAAACACTAACTGATAGGCAACCTTCCCAAGACATTCAACAACCTCAAATGGTCCAACATATCTTAGAGAGATCTTCCCTTTTTTCCTAAGATGATGATGACCTAACAGAGGAGTAACTTTCTTGAAAACTTGGTCACCGATGGAAAACTACAAAGGACGACATTGATGACCTACATATAATTTATACTAACTATATGCTATAAAAAATCTGATTTATATCCTGAATCCTCACAGATATCTCTTGAATGAGACTCAAATACATAAGAGAGGATTCACCCACATTTTCCCAATAAAGAGGTGACATGTACATGCGACCATACAAAGCCTTGAAGGAAGCCATTTTGATTGACAACTGGTAACTATTATTGTAAGTAAACTAAACCATACCCATATGGCTATCCCATGATCCATTGAAATCAAAGATGTAGGCATAGATAATATCCTCCAAGATCTTAATAGTATGTTCCATCTAATCATCCATCTATCACTACTAAAAAAACGGGCATTAACAGCGCTAAAAATGGGCTTTAACAGCACTGTAAATCTCGACGCTGATAAAGGGGGTACCCCTTTATCAGCGCTAAACAAGCACTTCTTTAGCGCTGATAAATGATTGTTTTATCAGCGCTCCTTTAGAACTGATAAACTTATCTTTTATCAGCGCTTCTTTAGCGCTGATAAAGGTGTAGTTTATCAACGCTTCTTTAGCACTGATAAAGGTGTAGTTTATCAGCGCTCTTTTAGCGCTGATAAAAGCACGATTTATCAGCGCTAAAAGAGCACTGATAAATGCCCTCTCTACTTCTACGATAAATCTGCAGCAGCACACCCGAACACCTGCAAAAAAAAACAGCATCTCAATAAGCCAATTAAAGAAAGTATACCCATACAAAATTAACTCATAAATCATAAGCAAATTAGACCAAGTATACCCATACAAAAATTATACCCGTACACCATTAACACATAATTTATAAGTTAATCAAGTACTTAAAGAAATCAATTCATAATTTAGGGGGTTTGGGGGCTATTCAAGGGTTTGGGGTGGCTATCCAAGGGGGGGTAGGGGGTGTCTGGGGGGCTTTCTAGTTCAATCCTAAGGCTCCACATGGGTGTGTTTTATCAATACATATATCTTTGGACTTTTCTCTATCCACTATGCATCATGTTCTCAAACTCAAAGAAGTTATAAGGTTTGTACACACACGGAGGTGCACATACTTGGGGGGGGGGATGAATCTCATTAATAAACCCCCAATATTAAACCTGCAATAGGCTATTGTAAGTGCATGATCAGGAAATATGCACAACCTAGTTGAGAAATAACTAGAATAAAACTAATAAAAAAATCATCATTGATCCTCAAATCCATGACCATGATTAAACCCAAATTAATTTTCCAAGTGCTGAACTTTTACCAAGTATTTCACAAGGATCGTGTCGACATTATAAAAATATAGTTTGACCAAGTACTACCCCATCTACATCAAGACACATTGATTCTCAAGTATTAAAGCTTGATCAACCATACCTACTTCATCCAATGTTAGGGTTTCTCTGAGTACATCATAGGAACCACACAAAACATATAATATACCATGGTCTCCCCATTATATACATAATTATCATTGACCTCCAATATGTGAGTTTTATTTATACTCCATCATGGAAATCCACTTATGGGAGTTTTCTCATCTAGGGAATACCCTCAACAGTATCTCAGACCACCCATATGTGTTCTTCCAATTCCGAGGCATAAGACCTACAAGGATCTCATCCCTATACTATGGGAGTACCCTTATTTAGGGAATAATACTAAGAAGCATATATTCTTTACCATATGGGAGTATTATCATCCAAATAATAATCCCTAGAAGCATATCAACCCTCCAATATGGGTGTATTCTCATTTGAGGCATAATCTATATAATCATCTCAGCCCTCCCCTATGGGATTATTTTCATTTAGTGAATATTCCTGATAAGAATATCATCCCACTCCTATGGTTGTATTCTCATTTGGGGAATAATACCTATATACATCTCATCCCCCCCTATGAGAGTATTCTCATTTAAGGAATAAGACCCATAAGAATATCCACCCTCCCAAATGGGAGTATTTTCATCCAGATATAAGCCCATAAGTATCATAGACCCAAACACATGATCACACTAGTATACCAGGCCAACCATGACTTGATATATATGAGGCCCCTGATAGATCACATGCCATGACCCCCCATTTAAAAGATCAATGCAATCCAAATGAGTTTGGTTGGATTTCAGTAGGTCAGTTGTTGTTTTCACTTAAAATCTTGTCCATTTTAAACAAAATAGAGACCCTTTGAGTGCTGGCGGCCACACCATGCCTCAGATTGAGGCGGGGTTGACTCGTACACGTCACCAAGGACCCTTGGATCATTCTTATAAAAGATCAATGCAATCCGAATGTGATCTACTAATTATTCATTATGCAAAAAATAAAGGTACCATTAAATACTTACATTGCCCCAAACACCCATAACACAACCCAACCACAACCTTCATCTCAATGTACTCAACCGATCTAAACACCAAGATGGATTTTACCCCATACTATCTAATTCAAAACTCCAATCATGTCATCAACCGACCACTTAATTTCTATGGTGCTCCCCACTATATGCTTTAGCTCACAAACACCACCATCTGATGTTTAACACCTCCATCATCGGGAAAGAACCACTAGAACCCCAACTAAAACTCCACAACATACCCAACATGTTTTCTAACTTACCGTGCTTAGACATCCATGAGAAAACCAACCAATGTTATCATCCATCCTTTCCATCAAAACCACTTGGAATGGATGTGAATCCATCATCCATATATGAATCAAGGAAAATTCAACTTTTCCTCAAATATTGAACCCATTTTAAAAACATAATTAACATTTCAAAACATCAAATAGATGTGGCATACAACTCACCACATTTGTTCTTTTTTCCTAGAGGAATTTGAAACATGCACCACATAGGTTGTAAAATCAGTAGAGGATAGATATCTTTGATCATACAAAGCCATGAACCCAAGTTTATCCTTGAGGAAAATGATGAGTGATGTTTTTGAATTCTTTTTGGAACTAGGAACTGACTCTCTTGATGAAACACAAGAAATATCTTTAAATGTAGCCTCACTTGCCGAATCATTGGAACAATTTCCTGTATTGGATGCTCTTAATGTCAGATTTAGCATCCCATCTTGTTCATCAAATGGATTGGTCAACTTCCAATCTATCATGGAGGCTGCCGCACCACCTTTACACGCAACTAATGATCAGAGGCAGCTTGATTAGAAAAACAATCCTGAGGGAACTGGACATGAAAGATCATGCGGTGCCATAGTTGCTCAGCAACCTCAATTTACCCCACATGATATAAGGCTATTGCATGATGTCCAAGACATAGCGAGAGGAGAAGAGAAGGTGAAAGTCTCGTAGACGAACAACATCAACAATGAACATCCACCACCCTTTCACTATATACATCAAAATCATATCTTTAAGAGCTTCCATGTGAATTTCTATCTTACTTCCATCGAGAATGATGCATGTTGGTCAATTTTTTTTAGAAATTGTTTATCTTCATCCATTCCTTGTACTTTCACCCATGAATTTGAAGGTGAGTATGCGTACACAATAGTTTACCTTCTTAGAGAAGAGTTTCTGGAAGAGTATAAGAGACATGAAGCAATGAAAATCATTAGAGTGTTGGAGAAAATGTGGTTGCTACAAACAATGTGGCAATCGGCTTGTGCAACGCGACCTAAGTTACAACTTGCAGGTATTGTACTTTATTTTTTTTCTGGAGGGTTTCAATGTAAATGCATTTTGGAATGATCATTTCTATTCATTGTCTTTTAGGTTTTTTTGATAGCCGAGGGGAAAGGGTGGGGTCTGCAGACAATGGAGGATATGTCAAAGGGTGACTTTATGGGAAATTACATCCTATACTTTTGAAACATTTCCATAGTATCTAACATCTAACCAAATGGCCTCTTTTCCCTTCAAGATCCCTGAACCCCGATGGTGATCGGGGTTCGGGGATCTTGAAGGGAAAAGAGGCCATTTCTCCAACATATTCACACACAAAATCACCCTTCGACATATCCTCCAATGTCTGCAGACCCCACCCTTTCCCCTCGGCTGTCAAAAAAACCTAAAAGACAATGAATAGAAATGATCATTCCAAAATTCATTTACACTGAAACCCTCCAGAAAAAAATAAAGTATAATACCTACAAGTTGTAACTTAGGTCGCGTTTCACAAGCCGATTTCCATATTATTTGTAGCAACCACATTTGATCCAACACTCTAATGATATTCATTGCTTCATGTCTCTTATACTCTTCCAGAAACTCTTCTCTAAGAAGGTAAACTATCGTACACATCACCAAGGACCCTTGGATCATTCTTATAAAAGATCAATGCAATTCGAATGCGTTTTTTCGGATTTATGTAGCTCAGTTGTTGTTTTCACTTAAAATTTTGTCCATTTTAAACAAAATGGAGACCCTTTGAGTGATAGCAGCCACACACTGCCTCAGATTGAGGTGGGGTTGACTCATACACGTCACCAAGAACCCTTGTATCGTTCTTATAAAATATCAATGCAATCTGAATGCGTTTGGTCGGATTTCCGTAAGTCAGTTGTTGTTTTCACTTAAAATCTTGTCCATTTTAAACAAAATAGAGACCCTTTGAGTGGTTCAACATTATTGCATGTTGTTGGTGCATATCATCTGTTAAAATGGTAAAATGACTCATTGGAGAAAGGCTATTTTATTTAATAACAATTACAATTTTCCTACGAACATTTACATACAACAATGTTTCATCTTTTGATCCCCTTAACCCCTCTAAAAAATGACCACAAATTGTACATGTCCCCAAGTCAGATTTTCATTGTATTTGTGTACAATATTCCATCAGGTATGCGGCCCACTCATTTCCGAACACATATATATCATCTTGTGAGTATGAGGCTTTTCGGCAGTCATAGTAGTACTGCAAAATAAAAAAATAAAGAATTAATAAATAACTTAAACGAACTAGTAGTTGTTTTTAAAAATACCTCTTTAGGGATGCTAGTTTGCTGATGAAAAACGATCTCTTTCATAAATTTACAAACACAATAACCACAATCATTATCATTTTTTTGTTTTGGACACTTCAAAAAAATTGATCATTAGGAGAATAAGTAACTTGTGTTGAGATGTGTTTGGATAGTGAAATTTTATTATATATACCCTGATATTTTTCCAGACGTAGTACTTGCTCGCCTCCTTATGCTTAGCCCCTAACCTCATTCATTTTTTTAGAAGATAATGATACACCGCCCTATCAGTAAAAGATAATATAAATTATATTACTTGATGTTTAGACCTAAAACGTAAGATGTAGTGTCTTACAGATTCACAAACTCCATCATGTGTGGTCGTTTTGATGGATATCCTTGCTTTGAATCCAGAAAATAAATCTTCAGAGTATCCAAGTTCACCACAATTAGCAACCAATGTTTCCTAAAAACACAAAAAGGAATAAGTAATAAAATAAGTGAAAATATAATTGATATGCTTTAATCATAGATTATTACCCCTGCATTGTTGGTATTAGGAAAAGTCTGTCATCTGTAATCTTGTGTTCAAATGTTTTCAGCAAGTCGTTCACTATTTCATCCCTTTTTGATGGCTCTATTTTTGTTAGGTGTGTTGATGTGATATGAGGACTAACCAGTCTAAATCTTGGCTCATGGGAAAATTCCTTCAATTTTTTTTCATAAATGCGTCTGTCAACAATATAAAATGAATCTAGTCATAATTTCCATGCTAGATCAGCTTTTGGAAAATCAATTCATGGAAATATACCTCATATATACATTTACAACTGTGACGCCTAGCCAACCGTTTTCAAGGATTTCATTTACATTTTCAGCAGCAACGAAATCTTGACTTTCCTCTCCATATATATTCTCTTCGAAAACCACTATATGACTATTACCATCTTTTAGCTTCGTATCCACATGAGTCTTGAATGCTAGTAAATGTGGAAAGAGAACAGGTGGTGTTATTGTGCTTTCAGTAGCTCCTTGGGATCGATTGGTCGATCCTTTAGATGGTTTTGAGCCGACGTTTGTCACCCCCTTCCCTTTCTCCGTCTATAACAACAATCATTGGTTCAAACCCTTTTTTCATTAATTGTTAAGGGTTTATATTGAAAAGAAAAGGAAATAAATACCTCTTTGTCCGCATGTACTCTTACAAGTTGTGACAGCCATGAAATGAATGTCCCAATATCCTTTCTGACCGTATGAATATCATCTTCATGAAGTGGAATAGGTAGATCTACCTTTGGCTCATGAGCTACAGTAATCATCACTTTCAGATGATCTTTCAGAAGTGGTCTATTATGTAGTGTGGCATCTGGGATATTGAACATTGTAGCCCTCGCTACAAGGTTATAGGTGGGTGTTGAAAGATATAAATCACAATCATTATCACCCTGTAGAAGATGAGTACAGAAAAATTATCAGTGTTTGTCTGATTCATATTTCATGGGAACAATTATTAGAATATTGATTACCACGGCTAAGATAGTTCTTTGAGGTGAATGGATTGCCTCAAATCTGGTGGGGGTGGGGCGGGATGTTCATGCGGCGATTGTTCTTGAGTTGTGGCTTCCCTTTACTTCCCACCCATAAAAGTTGCTAGCAACTCTCCCTTCCATTGTAATTTTTCTTCAAAGGTTGCTATTTTTTTGATCATTTGTTCCAATTTTTCATCTGTATCATCCATTTTTTTCTTCTTCTCAAAATATACTCGGGGTGTCACCCCAAACCCTGCACCTCTGACATGACCATATTTTTCTGGATGCTTCAAAGCCATCGATAATAGGTCTGTATTAGCTACAAGAGTAGCTGATTCCTGTGACTATCGGATATAGGAAAATAACTAATTATTTTTATGTAATGACAATTTTAAATAAATTATTTTATCGTCATGTCATACTTACACATATTTCCCACACTTTATGTGTGTTCTCATATACTAACTTCCCATCTTTGTTCACACATTCCTCCTTCCATAGCACATGACGTGGGATGGAAGTGCATTTGGTTTTAGACTCATCAATCTACATATAAACATAGAAAAATAATTATGATGTTGTTTATTGGAACCTAACAATATTATTGTAAATTTAAAATACGTACCATTTTCTTTTCTAATGAAACGTACCCCATCCTTACTTTACGATAGGGGTATGTTGGTTTTAAAGCACGTTCCATATTTTCAGTATAGAGTTTCTATTTCATAAATGAAATATTGACAATCAAAGTGATGAATAAAAGTATCCTCAAACTATGTATTATCACTCACAATGTACCTGAAACTTCTCATCCCCATGACGACAAATAAATTCATCCCATGCTTCTTGGGATATCAGGTGAGCATAGACAATGGGTGGGTGCGGATTTATTTTACCTTTAGAATCTTTGAGGTGACATCTTGTTAAAATAGTGCGAAAACCTCGATGAATCTTTCCTGCAAGCCTTAGTACATAATCCTTGTGTGAATCATCTACTATAAATGTACTCTGAAAGAGATTGATAAGAGTAAGGCATTGTTTCATTATTTTATTTGCTATTAAATTATGGAAATAAATTTATAATGTTACCATAATTTCTTCCCATATCACAGCCTTCATCCCGGACACAACATGGTTCCATGAATCTATGTCAATCGGCACGCGTTGCCGAGTGACAACTCTAATGTAGCTGCTAAACATAGCCTTCTTGGGATTCACATGTTGGCCTCGTGTATTCCATCCGACTTCAAATTTTATGCCTTTGCTTTTCGCCTTAAGAATTTTGGCTAACACTGTCAAACTACAATGCACCTGTGATTTCTGCGATGCTGGTCCTTCATTCCCGACCATTTCATCAATATCAACATCATCTATATGTTCATCTAGAATGGTATCAATGACATGTGTTGATGGTTGTTGGACCTCAACACTAAGAGCAGCAGGAGCCACAACAGCCGGAGCAGCAGGAGAAGCAGCAGGAGGAGCAGCAGCAGGAGGAGCCGCAACAGGAGGAGCAACCGGAGCCGCAACATGAGCAACAGTAGCAGCAGCATGAGCTACAGGAGCAGCAGCAGCCGCAACAGCAGCTGCTTGAGAGACTTGTTCAAACTCAAGGTTAGGAGAATCAGAATGTGCAGAATTCATTATCTGCAAAAGTGGTTGAATAGTTAATTCAGATTACATAAATTCATTAATGATAAGATAATAACACGAGATAACAAGATCTATATTACAAACAAAATATAACATGTTTATTGAACTCTCTTTCTTTTTTTCAAAGGTTGAAGGTATTTGACACCGTTATCGACTATCTAAATCCCTTCATTGTGTTCTCCTCTAACATACAAAACATCATATGCATTTGGACCACTCCGAAATGATTGCAACGTACCACTAAAAGGATCGTCCTCAACTGAATTTTCATCGGAACCTTCAGTAGTTTTGGACGATAACAGAACAATTGACCACTTTTGGTTTGCAGGATCTGGAATATAAAAAACTTGTACTGCTTGTGATGCCATTATAAACTATTAGTCTTTGTACCCTTCTTTACTAAAATCAATTTTCACAAATCCCCATTCATCTATTTTAACACCACTATTGTTATCAATCCATTTGCATTGAAAAATTGGCAATTGTAATGTCATATAATCCAACTCCCATATTAGTTTGATAATGCCAAAGTATGACATATTTGCATAAATTGGATTTATGTCCTTACTACTAGAAACATGCATCGCTTCAGCCACTAGTGTAACTCCACTATTTTTCATGTTACTATCTTCATCATGTTCATCTGTATAGAATGTATAACCATTAATTACATAACCACTGTAAGATAATACATACACACTTGGTCCAGCGGCTAGCCATCAAAGACGTTCTGAAATTGAATTTGGATTTTCATCCAACTGCTTAAAAATATGGGCTTGAAACCATCCTATAAACTGGTGATTATGTGTATCTGATAACCATTTTTCATCCCTCGATGGATTCAACTGCCTAAGAATTTCTTTGTGAGTTTTAATATATGGAGCAACCTCCCAACTATTATGCAAAAAATAAAGATGAGCCTGCTCCCGATCTGTAATACTGATTGTTACAACTTCTATTCTAGAAATTCCCTCACCCTCAATGTGTCCAGTGTGACGAGATTTCAGGAGACCAATGCTTTCCACATCATATAGGTATTCAGTACAAAATTCAATGGCTTCCTCAAAAATATATCGTTCCACTATACAACCCTCTGGCCGACTTTGATTTTTGACATACCCTTTCAAAATATTCATATACTGTTCAACAGGATACATCCATCTATAGTGCACATGACCACAAAGTTGAATCTCTCTCACCAAGTGAATCATCAAATGAACCATCATATCAAAGAATGTTGGTGGGAAGAACATTTCTAATTCACATAATATGTTGACAATTTCTTTTTCCATAGCTGGAAATTTCCCCAGGTCTAAAACTTTGCTACATATAGCTTTGAAAAAGAAACAAAGTTTGGTTAACGTATGACAAACATTCTTGGGCAAAATGCAACGTAAATCTATAGGAATTAGATCTTGCATCAAAACATAGAAATCATGTGATTTCAAACCTTTTAACTTCAAATCATTCATTGACACAATGTTCTTGATATTTGATGAGTACCCCTATGTAACCTTTACATCATCGAAGAAGTTTCAAAACTGATATCTCTCCACCCTAGAAAGAGTATAAGCAGCTGGAGGAAGAAACATTCGATTTTCACCCTTCATGGGAGCCAACTCTTCTCATATTCCCATGTCAACCATGTCAAACCTTTTTTTAATTACATATTTTGTTTTGACAGGGGCATTTAGCAATGTTCTGATAACACTGTCACATACATTTTTTTCCACATACATCACATCAAGAAAATGTCTGACGTACAAACAATTCCAGTATGGTAATTCAAAAAAAAACTGATCTCTTTTTCCAAACAAATTTTTGTATGGTTTTTCGAAAATGGTTTAACAAAAATAGTGTTCAGATCTTTTACTTTCTCAAATAGCTGATCACCTATTAGTGGAGACGGTGTTGTGCATTTTTCTGAACTTCTATTGAATGATGTCGTCCAAGATCGGTACTTATGTCGACGAGGTAGAAATCTACGATGTCCTAGAAACACAGATTTCGATGAATGTTTCAACCTAATTGATTCTGTATCTTCTTCGCACACGGGACACCCTTGAGTTCATTTAATGATATAGCCTGAAAAATTTCCATAAGCAGGGAAATCATTTATTGTCCCATACAACATCGCTCTCAATGTGAAGTATTCACTTTTATAAGCATCATACAACATTACACCTGAGTCCCACAATAACTTCAAATACTCAATCAAAGGAGCCAGATAAACATCAATATCATTACCTGGTTGTTTTGGTCCTGATATAAGCATAGATAACATGATGAATTTCCTCTTCATGCATAACCAGGGTGGAAAGTTATAATTTACCAACATAACAGGCCATGTACTATGAGTGCTAGTTTGAAAACCAAAAGGATTCACTCCATATGTAGATAACGCAAGATAAAGGTTTCCCAGATCTTTTCCAAATTCAGGATAATCATGATCAATTTTCTTCCATTGAGAAGAGTTGGCCGGATGACATAATAACCCATCTTTATTTCTTTTATCTGCATGCCACGACAATTGTCTTGCAGTTTCTTCACTTCCATATAGACGCCTAAACCTTGGAATGATTGGAAAGTACCATACAACTTTCATAGGATTGGATTTATCTTTCTTGTATTGAGAAGCACCACACTTTGGGAATTCTGTAAGTTATTTGTTCTCTTTGCGAAATAATATACAGTCTTTCGATCAGGCATGTATTCTTTCAGAAATCATTCCCATCGAGCATAGCATTCGTCTAGCTTCATATGTACAGCTTGGGAGCTCATTATCTTCCGGGAGCATGTCATTCAAGAGAGAAAGTAGTTCCATAAAACTGACATCACTCCATCCATTTCCTGCTTTCAATTTATACAACTTCAGTACAGCTGGAAATGTTGTATACCTAATGCTTTTAACATACAATGGCTGTAACGACCCAAAATTTCATTAATGGAAAATCCCTCTTGATCCAGTTAAATGTTTCTTTAGGAAAAAAAATGTTTTTATAAGATGTCAACTTCTTTAGTTTAACGTTAAGATTTGTGACCGTTACTTTTATAGCCGTTGAACAGTGATCATCTGGGTAGTTTAAATATAAGGCTTTAACGAACCAATTTTCTACTCAGACAAAGGAAGCGATGGCCTCATCCAGTAGAATTGCCCCTTACGAAGCCCATTTGTCGGAGCTCGGAAAGGAGGTGGCGTCTTTGGGCTTTGCCCTTGACCAATCCCAAGCTGAGCTTCATCAAGTCAAGCTCGAACGTGATCGTCTACGGGAAAAATGGAAGTTGATAGAGATTACCACTCGAGCGATGTTATCCGAGCAACCCCAAGAGTCTGTCACCATCGCACACCTTACCCTTAGGTCTTATGCGGCTATTTTAAGGGGTTATATGACAAATAAGTAGCACCATGTTCATGTACATTATTTTTGTATATAATAATGAATATAATTTCTAGTCATTTTTGATACATTGTAATTAGTTTTTAAAGTACAAACGGTGTTTTTAGTTATTATTTAATTAAGAATTATATTTTATTAAATTAAAGAATTTTTGAATTAAATAATATTTTAATAAAATATTATTATTAATACTAAATTAATTTTTATTAAATATAAATGATCTTATAATTTTATGAATGCAATTAAAATTTTTATTAAGGTTTGAAAGCCATTTCTGTCAAAACCCGTGAATTTTTTATAAATGTCGGTTTTTATTTTGAAAATTCACATATTTATAAAATTATTTAGATAAAATAAATATTATTTTTGGAATCAGGACGTCGAAATTATCCAACGGTGAATTTTTCATAATTTTCTGAGACAGTCAAATTTTTGGGTAAAAATAAAATACCATTTAAATATATAATGTGTTTTATGACATCATAATGACCCAATGGTGATGTAATAAAATACCATAATCCTTATGTTCGGCCAATATATGTTTTATCATTAAAATAATGAGGTTTTGGGTTTGTTTGACTCACTTTTCAAAGCATTAATGGAGCCCTCAAGACTTATTCAACACTTTGCCTTTTTAAATTAATTTCCATGGGAGTGTGACTCACCTCCACATAAGCAACCCTAATTTTTTAATAAGTTCGGACCTTGGCCTTGTAAAATATTGTTTTCCTCTTTCCTTTTCCAGAAACCATGGGCAAATACCATGGGATGGTTTGTGGTTTGGATTATTTTAATATAAGGGGTCCCAAACCTAAATAATAAAGAATTCTCTCACCTTTCCTATATAAACCCACCCAAGCTCCCACTTCCTCCTCACCCAAAGCCCTTGAAGTTCGTCCAAACTCTGCCCTACTCTCTCTAGAATCCTCTCAAGGTGCCCCAATCTCCCAAGAAGCCTCTCACAAGCCTCTCTCTAGCCTTTGGAAGCACACTTCCAAGTAAGGGTTTTTCTTCCTTTCTCATTTTTGTCAATTTTTCTTTAAGTTGTATTGCCCTTTTAATTTCATTTATGAATGTTGGGGTATGGTTTTGCACCTCTCCCATACTACCCTATTATTGTTTGAATGATGGGAGAACCCTTTCTCTCTCATTAAATGCCTCCCATGTACACCCGTTACTATGCCGAAATTCCGAAAGGAACCTTTTTCTCCTCTTTTATATTCAAGCAACACTTTTGTATCATGAATCTAAATTCCTTTTCAATTGTTGGGACATGTATCTATATGACCTTCTTACTGTCCATTACATGTACATATGATGAGGAACCCATTTCTCTCTCATCAGACTTTTTTATGAATTCTTATGTCACGCCGTTACGCTGCCGAAATCACACCGATTTTCTAAGCCAATATCATTGTGTAGTGAATACCATGCCCATTTCTCCATCAAGGGTATTCACCTTTATGCACATTTACTTATTGATTGTAAAGTTTCATGTATGAATTCCACATTCCTTTATCGTGGAATAAATGATTATGTTTTATGAATCCATGTTTTATGATCCATGTGGCACACTTATGCATGAAATGAAATGTTTAAGAAGGGTGCGCCCTGATAGCGCTCCAATGCATTGGGTAAAGTATAGTATCATGATACGTCATGTGAAATGAGTGTTGACTCATGCTAATTCAAGTGTAAAGAGGGTTTACTCATGCTTCAAGTGCAATGAGGGTTTACTCATGCTCCATGTGCAATGAGCCTTGGCTCATGCTAATTCAATGTTAAGTGTTGTTGCCACATTTCCATGTTATGATTATCATGCTTTATCATGCCTTTATGTTCATGTCTCTCTTATGCTCTATTGATATGCCTATTTCCTAACATGTATTGTACTCCTCATGTTATTCATTGTGTACTCCCTTACTGGGCTTTATAGCTCACCCTTTTCTTATGCATGTCCTCAGGTTATCCCATGCAATGCTAAGTACGAAGGAATGTAGTGGTCATGTAAAGGAAGTTTTCAATAAGGATGTTGTATTTCAAGTTTAAAGTTTTTATGTAATGATCCTAAGACCAAAAGACACTAAACCTCTCGATCTTCTTTGTTGTATCAAGTGAAGTTTTATGTAATAAAGCATGTTTAAGTTGTAATAAAAAGCAGGGTTGTCATAGTTGGTATCAGAGGATAGGTTTAGTTATTTTTGGGATTAGGAAACCCTAGTAAAGCCTTAGATACAAGACTAATCATAATAAAAACATCCCTAAGTTTTGGTAAATACTAAGTAAGTGGTTTATCAAACAAATACATCCCTGTCTGGATACGAGCAGGTAGAGGCGGCTCTGGCACAGATGTATCCTAGGGGTAAAACCCGAAAACACCGCTTTGAGCTAGACTCGAACGGGAACTGGTGCACGACAACGGGCCTTGCTGCACTCTTGGTTACGACAATCCCAGGGGATATGTTTTGATAAATTCACAATCTTAGTATGAACCCTTATTAAGGGAAAAATGCCCCTAAGGATATATGTTAGAAGGAAGATCATGAAAAGCCTGGATTGAATCCTATAGACTCATGAGTTAAAGAGATTAAAGTTTATTTATAAGTCATCAACTTTTGTCTTTGGATTACCCTTTATGTGTTACCCCTAACTTTCCTTTTATTCCAGCCAATGGCCGGTAATAGGAGAACTCGGGCTAACAACCGTTGTGAAGATCAGTGTGATGATTGTACTTATGAGATGCCCAATCCAATGGGAGCGGGAATCACGAACTTTGTCACGCTTCTCTCTCAGCTAACTCAAGTTTTGAATAGAAACACTGGTCAAGAGGAACGTTCAACCCCCCTTAAGAAAGAACAAGTCGCTATTGAAAGCTTCATGAGACAAAGGCCTCCTACTTTTAGTGGATCATCCGATCCCACGATTGCTGAACAATGGATCAACTCCATTGAAAAGATATTCTCCATCCTCCAATGCTCTGAAAAAGAGAAGTTTCTCCTGGCGGCTTATCGTATGGAGGGTGAAGCTGATCAATGGTGGACGTTGATCAAAAATACGAAGCCTGAGGAGGAGATCGAGGCTTTGGAATGGAAGGTATTCCGGAAGATGTTTTTCGATAAATATTTTCCACGCACCCTCCGTCTTAAGATGGAAAGGGACTTCCTTTCCCTCAAGCAGAAAGATGAGGAATCTGTGGGAGCGTACAAGGAAAACTTCACAAGGCTTGCACGATACGCTTCCGGTTTTGTCGTTACCCCCGAATGCAAGGTTGACCGCTTCTTTGGTGGGCTGAAGCCTAGCTTGCGGAAAGCATTAGCGATCCGTGACTTCGACAGCTATGAGGAAATTGTCCGATGTGCCCTCAAGGTTGAAATGAAGATCGGAGAATCACAGGGTTATCATGGGGACAAGAAGCGGAAGGTGGACTTCAATGCTGGTGGTCCGATGGATAAATCCAACGGCGCTAAGAAATTCCAGCACCCCACTTGCCAAAAGTGTGGAAAAAAGCACCCTGGAAATTGCCTTAGGGGGACAAGAAAATGCTTTAAGTGTGGAAGAGAAGGGCACCTAGCTGTTAACTGTCAGCAAGAAGGACCCGCGGCTGCGACGGAGGTGAGGAATGCTCCGTTCGAACCTCAACGCGTTATTCAATGCTTCAAATGCAAAGAACCGGGTCATTTTGCGAATCAGTGCCCTAATCCAAGGGTTATCGGAGGCAATCAACAACCTCCAAGACAGCAAGGAAGAGATTTTGCCATCACTTCTCCCGAAGTGAACCCCGACAACGAAGTGGTGACAGGTACGCTAGTTATTCATTCAAGAATAGCGAACATACTTTTTGATTCAGGTTCTACGCATTCCTTTATATCTCAAAAGTTTAGTAGAACAATCCCTGCACCACCACAAATCATGGAAGTAAAGATGTCGGTGAGTACGGCAAATGGGGAAATCATTGCATCCCATGAGTATAAGTCCTCCCCTATTATAATCTGTGGATTGAATTTCCCTGCGAACCTCGTCATACTCCCTTTGGTGGAATTTGATGCAATTCTTGGCATGGATTGGCTTTCCTTATATAGAGCCAACATAAATTGTCGGGAGAGGGAAATCACACTCCATATGGAGAATCGACCCCCGATTCTTTACAAGTGTCAGGAGGAAGATGAATCTAATTTAGCTCCATCATCTCAAGCATGGATATTACTGCCTTATGAGCACGCATATCTGGCTCAGATGATTGAGTCCAAGGAAGAAACCACCCTTGAAGAAATGCCTATTGTGAGGGAATTCGCTGAAGTATTTCCCGAGGAACTTCCTGGTCTTCCTCCAATAAGAGATGTTGAGTTCTCAATTGAACTTATACCTAGGGCGCTACCAATATCCAAGACTCCATATAGAATGGATGTGGTTGAGCTTGAAGAACTGAAGAAACAACTACAGGAGAATCTGGATAAAGGGTTTATACGCCCAAGTGCATCACCATGGGGTGCACCAGTCCTCTTCGTCAAGAAGAAGGATGGGTCAATGCGGATTTGCATCGATTATCGTGAACTTAACAAAATCATGATAAAGAACAAGTATCCTCTCCCAAGAATCGATGACTTGTTTGATCAGCTGCGTGGAGCACAATACTTCTCCAAGGTCGACTTGCGGTCGGGATATTATCAAGTAAGGGTGAAGAAGGAAGATATCCCCAAGACTGCTTTTCGTACAAGGTACGGGCACTATGAATTCATAGTAATGCCTTTTGGACTCACCAATGATCCAGCAATATTCATGGACTTGATGAATAGAGTCTTTATAGATTACCTAGATAAATTTGTGGTAGTCTTTATAGATGATATTCTAATATACTCCAAAACCAAGGAGGACCATGAGGAGCATTTAAGAACTGTACTGGAGACTTTGCGCAAGGAGAAGCTCTATGCCAAGTACAGCAAGTGTGAGTTCTGGTTGAAGGAGGTCTCATTCTTGGGCCATATCATCACAAGCAATGGGATATCTGTGGACCCCTCCAAAACAGATGCAATTGAGGGATGGACGAGGCCAACATCGGTAACTGATATCCGTAGCTTCTTGGGGTTAGCTGGATATTATCGACGATTTGTGAGAAACTTCTCACGATTGTCCAACCCTCTTAACAAGCTAACTCGAAAGGGAGTAAAGTTTGCTTGGAGTGATGAATGCGAAGAAAGCTTCAAGGAGTTGAAAAGGAGGCTTATCACTGCACCTGTGCTCACTTTACCCACAAGTGGGGAGCTTTTTGTGGTATTCAGTGATGCTTTGAAGAAGGGATTAGGATGTGTGCTGATGCAGAATGATAAAGTGATATCCTATGCCTCAAGACAGTTGAAAATCCATGAGCGAAACTATCCAACGCATGATCTGGAGTTGGCGGCGGTGATCTTTGCCTTGAAAATCTGGCGGCATTATCTCTATGGAGAGAAATGTGAGATATATACTGACCACAAGAGTCTTAAATATATATTCACACAGAAAGAGCTTAATATGCGTCAGAGAAGATGGATAGAGCTCATAAAGGATTATGACTGTTCAATACATTACCACCCTGGGAAGGCGAACAAGGTGGCGGATGCCCTAAGTAGAAAGGATCCAGCAATTCTATCAATGATGAGAATTGAGAGGGATCCAATCTTCTTAGACTTGATGAAGATGGACGTGGGAATCATAAAGAAGGGAACATCATCAATCCTTTCACAAATGATTGCTCAACCATCTCTTTTGGAAAGGTTAAAGGATGCTCAAAAGGATGATGCGAGAATCCAAGAAAAAGTGGAAGCTATCAAAAAGGGAAAATCCTCAGAGTTTAATGTTAATGAAGAAGGAATTGTGCGGTTTGGGAAAAGACTATGTGTTCCATCATGTTCGGATCTGAAGAAGTAACTTTTGGATGATGCACATAGTTCAAATTTCTCTATTCACCCAGGGAGCACAAAGATGTATCAAGATCTCCGAGAAAACTTTTTGTGGGATAATATGAAGAAGGAGATCGTTGAATATACATCAAAGTGCCTGGTGTGTCAGCAAGTGAAGGCAGAGAGGCAGAAGTCTAAGGGGATGATGCAACCATTGCCCATACCAGAATGGAAATGGGAGAACATCACCATGGACTTCGTCACTGGACTTCCAAGGACATCCAAAGGCAACAATGCAATCTGGGTTGTTGTGGATCGTCTTACAAAGACTGCACACTTCATTGCTATTCGAGAGGATTTATCTTTGGATCAACTGGCACGGATATATATCAGGGAAGTGGTACGGTTGCATGGAGTACCACTATCTATTGTGTCTGACCGAGATCCAAGATTTACCTCTAAGTTTTGGAAGAGTCTTCAACATGCTCTGAATACTGAACTGAACTTCAGTACGGCCTATCATCCTCAAACTGATGGCCAATCCGAGCGGACTATCCAAACACTTGAGGATATGTTGAGAGCGTGCTCAATGGACTTTAAAGGAGGATGGGATCAACATCTTCCTCTATTTGAGTTCTCTTATAATAATAGTTTTCACTCGAGCATCCAAATGGCACCATATGAAGCCCTGTATGGGAAAAGGTGTAGAACACCGGCATGTTGGGATGAGGTCGGTGAACATAAGCTGCTTGGACTAGAAATGGTCGAAGAAATGGTGGAGAAGGTGAAAACCATTCAACAGCATATCAAGGCAGCCCAAAGTCGACAGAAGAGTTATGCAGATAATCGTCGATGAGACCTTGAGTTTAAAGTCGGAGACATGGTGTTTTTACGCATATCTCCGTGGAAGAAGGTCATGAGGTTTGGAAAGAAAGGGAAGTTAAGTCCAAGGTACATCGGCCCCTTCGAGATTCTTGATCGTGTTGGGGCTGTGGCCTATCGACTAGCACTTCCACCTACTATGGCCAAGGTGCATGATGTCTTCCATGTATCCCTCTTAAGGAAGTACATACCAGACCCTTCACATGTACTCTCTTCTGAGGTGGTACAATTAGAAGACGATCTTTCTTATGAGGAGCAACCAGTGAAGATCTTGGATCGTAGAGAAAAAGTTCTACGAAATAAGACAATGCCCCTCGTCAAGGTGTTGTGGAGAAACCACAAGTTTGAAGAAGCAACTTGGGAGTCAGAGGATATGATGAAGCTAAGTTACCCACATTTGTTTTAGTGTGGGAAAAGGAAAATTTCGAGGGCGAAATTTCTTAAGGGGGGAATGTTGTAACGACCCAAAATTTCATTAATGGAAAATCCCTCTTGATCCAGTTAAATGTTTCTTTAGAAAAAAAAAATGTTTTTATAAGATGTCAACTTATTTAGTTTAACGTTAAGATTTGTGACCGTTACTTTTATAGCCGTTGAACAGTGATCATCTAGGTAGTTTAAATATAAGGCTTTAATGAACCAATTTTCTACTCAGACAAAGGAAGCGATGGCCTCATCCAGTAGAATTTTCCCTTACGAATCCCATTTGTCGGAGCTCGGAAAGGAGGTGGCGTCTTTGGGCTTTGCCCTTGACCAAGCCCAAGCTGAGCTTCATCAAGTCAAGCTCGAACGTGATCGTCTACGGGAAAAATGGAAGTTGATAGAGATTACCACTCGAGCGATGTTATCCGAGCAACCCCAAGAGTCTGTCACCATCGCACACCTTACCCTTAGGTCTTATGCGGCTATTTTAAGGGGTTATGTAACAAATAAGTAGCACCATGTTCATGTACATTATTTTTGTATATAATAATGAATATAATTTCTAGTCATTTTTGATACATTGTAATTAGTTTTTAAAGTACAAACGGTGTTTTTAGTTATTATTTAATTAAGAATTATATTTTATTAAATTAAAGGATTTTTGAATTAAATAATATTTTAATAAAATATTATTATTAATACTAAATTAATTTTTATTAAATATAAATGATCTTATAATTTTATGAATGCAATTAAAATTTTTATTAAGGTTTGAAAGCCATTTCTGTCAAAACCCGTGAATTTTTTATAAATGTCAGTTTTTATTTTGAAAATTCACATATTTAGAAAATTATTTAGATAAAATAAATATTATTTTTGGAATCAGGGCGTCGAAATTATCCAACGGTGAATTTTTCATAATTTTCTGAGACAGTCAAATTTTTGGGTAAAAATAAAATACCATTTAAATATATAATGTGTTTTATGACATCATAATGACCCAATGGTGATGTAATAAAATACCATAATCCTTATGTTCGGACAATATATGTTTTATCATTAAAATAATGAGGTTTTGGGTTTGTTTGACTCACTTTTCAAAGCATTAATGGAGCCCTCAAGACTTATTCAACACTTTGCCTTTTTAAATTAATTTCCATGGGAGTGTGACTCACCTCCACATAAGCAACCATAATTTTTTAATAAGTTAGGACCTTGGCCTTGTAAAATATTGTTTTCCTCTTTCCTTTTCCAGAAACCATGGGCAAATACCATGGGATGGTTTGTGGTTTGGATTATTTTAATATAAGGGGTCCCAAACCTAAATAATAAAGAATTCTCTCACCTTTCCTATATAAACCCACCCAAGCTCCCACTTCCTCCTCACCCAAAGCCCTTGAAGTTCGTCCAACCTCTGCCCTACTCTCTCTAGAATCCTCTCAAGGTGCCCCAAGCTCCCAAGAAGCCTCTCACAAGCCTCTCTCTAGCCTTTGGAAGCACACTTCCAAGTAAGGGTTTTTCTTCCTTTCTCATTTTTGTCAATTTTTCTTTAAGTTGTATTGCCCTTTTAATTTCATTTATGAATGTTGGGGTATGGTTTCTCACCTCTCCCATACTGCCCTCTTATTGTTTGAATGATGTGAGAACCCTTTCTCTCTCATTAAATGCCTCCCATGTACACCCGTTACTATGCCGAAATTCCGAAAGGAACCTTTTTCTCCTCTTTTATATTCAAGCAATACTTTTGTATCATGAATCTAAATTCCTTTTCAATTGTTGGGACATGTATCTATATTACCTTATTACTGTACATTACATGTAAATATGATGAGGAACCCCTTTCTCTCTCATTAGACTTTTTTATGAATTCTTATGTCACGCCGTTACGCTGCCGAAATCACACCGATTTTCTAAGCCAATATCATTGTGTAGTGAATACCATGCCCATTTCTCCATCAAGGGTATTCACCTTTATGCACATTTACTTATTGATTGTAAAGTTTCATGTATGAATTCCACATTCCTTTATCGTGGAATAAATGATTATGTTTTATGAATCCATGTTTTATGATCCATGTGGCACACTTATGCATGAAATGAAATGTTTAAGAAGGGTGCGCCCTGATAGCGCTCCAATGCATTGGGTAAAGTATAGTATCATGATACGTCATGTGCAATGAGTGTTGACTCATGCTAATTCAATTGCAAAGAGGGTTTACTCGTGCTTCAAGTGCAATGAGGGTTTACTCATGCTCCATGTGCAATGAGCCTTGGCTCATGCTAATTCAATGTTAAGTGTTGTTGCCACATTTCCATGTTATGATTATCATGCTTTATCATGACTTTATGTTCATGTCTCTCTTATGCTCTATTGATATGCCTATTGCCTAACATGTATTGTACTCCTCATGTTATTCATTGTGTACTCCCTTACTAGGCTTTATAGCTCACCCTTTTCTTATGCATGTCCTCAGGTTATCCCATGCAATGCTAAGTACGAAGGAATGTAGTGGTCATGTAAAGGAAGTTTTCAATAAGGATGTTGTATTTCAAGTTTAAAGTTTTTATGTAATGATCCTAAGCCCCAAAGACACTAAACCTCTCGATCTTATTTGTTGTATCAAGTGAAGTTTTATGTAATAAAGCATGTTTAAGTTGTAATAAAAAGCAGGGTTGTCATAATGGCGTCTTTGCACAACTCTTTAACTTCTCAAACAATTTTGGGAAATCACGGATTTCATCTTGAATTTTATTTTTCATTTCCTCAATACAATCTTCATCATCATTGACATCTATAATCACATCCTCCATACGGTCTTCTTCATTATCCATATTTGTATTCATATCTGGCAATCCATAAAACACAGTTTTATCCCAGCCAGTAGCTACATTCGCTTTTTCTCCGTGTTTATTCCAACATTTATAACTCCGATCTATTCCGTGACATATAAAATGTTCTTCCAACTCCTCTGGAGTAAGTAGTCTAGAATAACAACAACGTAAACATGGAAAAAGGATTTGAGAAGGATCCTTTGCGTGATCCTTTGCAAACTTGATGAACTCTTTCACTCTGTTCTCGTACTCTATTGTTAAACGATTAGCATCCATCCAATCTTTATTCATCTCCATCCTATTTGAATCTCAAATATTAGTATTTATGGTTCAAGTACACAAAACAAGAATTCCAGATACAGTAGAAGAGAACCACTTCCTTATAAAAATTGATATTAATAGAGCCTAACCATTAGTATTTATTCATCATGCCTAAATACTCACTGTTGGTGGAAGTGAAATCATTCCTGATGATCATGCCAAGAAGAAATGGAAACCAAAAGGGGGAGTGAATCAAAATACCCCAAACAAGATGAAAAAATATGGTATTTGAGAATAGGTTAGTGGCTTTCATGTTGGCTAGAAGGAAACCTAATTTATTTCAATGAAAAAGGTTAATTCACAACAAGATACCATCCATTCCATATATTATTTTCATTAATAGGGTTATTTTGGGCTTCAAAATGATCAAAACATGTCTAACCAACTTCAAATGGATAAAATATGAATTCATGAAACACATGAATCCCAAAAAGAAGATATAGTATAGAAACACCCACTTGGAATCTGAATGAGTCTGCTCAAATGAAGAACATCATACATCTCCAACTACATCGATGCTTTCTCATATACAACGACACCACTAGCTAGATAGTGGACCTCACCAAGAACATCATACATCTCCAAATAAGAGACTACAACCACTAACCATGAAGAACATCATAAGATGGAAATATACTAATAACACATCCCTTCACCCAAATAAGAGACTATAACCACTAACCATGAAGAACCACTAAGAGCATAATTTGAAACCTAAGGAAAGGTACGCCCAAAACATACCAATGAATTCAAATGAAATACTTTCTAAACCAAACCATTGAAATCCTCAAATGTTACTAACATAAAACCCCATCATATATCCTAATAAAATTCTTTGATAACACTATTTCATGGCCTATACCCATTTATACCCCTCTATTGGTTAGTAGATTATAGTCTAGTGACCCCCTAAAACCATCCTCCAACATGTCATGGGTTAGTGAATGCACCGAGGGTATTTATCACAACCATGTGTAATGTACTTCTAATAATAAAAAATTGATATATTTTAACATCATGTTGTATAGATGATTTTTCGAATGATACCAAGTGAAAGTTACTATGGTAAATATGTGTGATAAGACATTTTTGATCTAACTAAAAGGGGATATAGCCTAATGAGTGTATTTTGGATTCAAAAAAAATATGACTCTATGTGGTATAGGGTTTTTTCAACTAGTAGGAGTATGGACCACTAAGTGAATATGGTACTCTATGTGTGGGAATGTTTTCATTTAGAGTATGGCCTAATATGTATGGTTCCCATAGAATAAGTCCCATTTGAATTGGATATTTGGGCTCATTACACAAGGTGGATCACATTTTTCATGTGAGGAATCTACACCAATTTGGTTCATAAAATATATTCATAGCACATAAGGATTTCTATATTCATCAACTAATGAATCGTGTTCTTATCACACCAGGTAAGAACATAAGATCATCTACTAAGGGAAGTGTTTAGAGATCGTATGCTCATCACATAGGGGATTCTTTGGCACATCGCCTAAGGAATCTCATGCTCCTCATGTGAGGTATAATCCTAGGATCATTACCTAGGAGATGAATAAGAGATCTTATGATCATCACTTAGGGGATTCTTAGGCATATCCCCTAATGAATCTATTTATAATCTCATGAGGTATAATCAAGGGAACATTATTTGGGAGATAAAGAAGATCTCATATTCCCATAACATAAGGACTTCATATTCTAGTCACCTAAGGAAACCTAGGATTATCACCTAGAGTTGGATGTTTCCTGAATTAAGAGTGGTCATATGTTTATATCTCGGTAAAGGAACTCACATATTTTAATTTTAGAAGAGGGAACCACCCGATACACTCATCGCGTAGGGGGTGAGAATAGTTTTATAGCCACCATTTCATTTTTATCCATGAAGTTATTCAATTCCCACCAAACCCTTTTCAATTTCATCATTAACAACTATATTCTATGTCACTGGGAAACTAAAAATAAAACCCATATCAACTAACGATGTCATCTCCCACAATAACCCACTCATTACATCTTTTTAACAATGGAAAGGTTGATGCTTCCCCACTACACGATTTACCACCTCAACCATCTCACATTTTCCCCCAATGGAATCTATCACAATGAAACTAATAAAAAACTTCTCAAACAACCCAAAAAAAACAATGATGATTTTCAACAATAAAAGTAAACAAGAACCATGTTCTTGAGAAATATAATGAAAATTAGTAAACACATGTGAATCATCCCATTTACATCATTTTCCATTAAGTATGGTCCATTTTCTTCAATCGTCCAATCCATAATACTCACCCATATAATAAAAAAGCATGTTAAAAAAATGATATACAAATGGGAGAGGAGAACAATATTGAAAAAATATTTGGAAAACATGCCTTAAAGGAGGTCTTGTAAACCGAAGCTTGAAAGCGTTGCGGGCGGCGGAGGTCCGGCAAACTGAAGCTCGAGGGCGGTGGAGGTCCAGTAATGTGAACTCAGCGGGCGGTGGAGGTCCATCAAAGAGAAGCGAGGGCAGTGGAGGTCTGGCAACGTGATCTCAGTGGGTGGCAGAGGGGAGTCGCAGGGTTCAAGTACCACGAGAGCTTTAGGTCGCGATAAAACGAGGGCACTGTGCGACCGACTTTATAAAAAAATGCACTAAGGATTTATCAGTGCTAACATTTTAGCGTTGATAAAGGTGTCCTTTATCAGCGCTTTTTAGGGATGATAATAGTACCCTTTATTAGTGCTAAAAAAGCGCTGATAAATCCTTACTGTATCAGTGCTAAAATTTTACTGCTGATACAGGGAGTCTTTATCAGTGCTTTTCTAGAACTGATAAAGGGTCTTTTTATCAGCACTATTTTAGCGCTGATAAAGGTTACCTTGTATCAGCACTAAAATTTTAGTGCTGATAAATAGGCCATATATCAGCGCTAGAAAAGTGTTGATAAAGAACTCCTTTATCAGCGCTAAAATTTTAGCACTGATACAGGGTAACCTTTATCAGCGGTTTTTCTTAGTGTTGATATAAGGGGGCGCTTCCCTTGCCCGTTTTTGTAGTAGTGTATGGATAATAAGATGCAATTAACTAAAATTGATTCCTCATCACCTCCTGGAGACTCTTCCAGAATCTGGAAGAAAACCTTGGATCCTTATCTAAGATAATGGAAGAGGTAACCCCATGTAACCTTATAATATTTTACATATATAGCTTACCCAGATCTTCAACTCTAGTTTTTTCTCTGATTGGAATGAAATGAGATGATTTTCAAAACTGATCAATAAATACCCAGATAACATTCCTTACTTAAGGATTCTATGGTAGTCTAACCATAAAGTCTATGAGAATCTTATCCCATTTCCAAAATATCATTGGAAGAGGTTAGATCAATCCAAAAGGTTTATGATGCTCTACCTTTATCTGTTGGTAGGTTTAACTATAGAATAAAAAATCAGCAATGTTATGCTTTATACCCAACCACTAGAAATTCTATCTCATTTCATATTACATCTCCATAGTGCCCTGATCAGTGTACCATGAATAATTATGGAAGTAAAAAAAAACTGGAATCCTTATATATTCTAGGATGAAAAATAGATTCCTGAAGAGGATAATACCATCATAAGGGAGAGACCAACCAGAAATGGTCTCCCAATCATCAATGGTTTTTCTGATTCCTATGAACTCATCATCCTACTACTAACCCTACATGATTGATTCAAGGAGAGATGATGATAACTAAACAATAGTTAGAACCATACCCAAAATATCTTCTCAAGCATCCAAATACAACTAAATGAATATCCCTATAATATTCCAATCTTCCTTTGATTCCAAGAAGTCCTGCGATGGAACTTTCATGTTGAGAGCATTCGTAATTAAATTACCTTTCCCTAGGGTGTAGAAGATTTCAAAATCAAACATCTAAAGGTAATCCACCCACCACCTATATCTATGATTAAATTATTTATAAGAAAATATATAACAAAAAAATATTATATTCAAAAAAGATTGTGAATTTATCCCTAAAAAGATAATGTCATCAAAACTTAAGCTCATGCATAACTATGTAAATCTCTAATTCACGAGTGGGGTAATTATTCTCATGTGGCCAAATATGATGAGATACATAGGTTATAACATGATCATACTACACAAGCATGAAACCAAGACCAGTACTAGAAGCATTGTAGTACACCACATATCCCTCATAGGGATCATGAATGATAAAAATAAGAGTTGATGTTAGACTTAATTTCAAATCAACAAAAGAGGTCTGATAATTTTCATTCCATACAAAATTTACCCCTTTCTTAGTAAGAGTCATAAAAGTTGATTATAACTTTGGGAAATCCTTGAAAACCCTCTAATAGTATCCAACAAGTCCAAGGAATATTTGTATCTTGAAAACATTACATGGATCTTCACATGACAATACATCCTTCATCTTCTCAGGATCAACTAATAAGACATTTTCATAAATCACATGACCCAATAACTTCACTTCTTTAATCCATAAATTGCATTTTAAAAGTTTTCCATAAATTTGGTGGTTTTTTAAGATTTCTAAAACCCAATTTAGATGGTTCTCATGCTCATGATCAGATCTCGAATAAACTGATAAGTCATTTATGAACACTATAATGATGGTGTCAAGATACTGATGTAATATATGATTCATAAAATCCATAAAAAACTATAGGATATTTAGTTAGACTAGAAGGCATAAAAATATATTCATAATGTCCATACTTACTCCTAAAATCTTTATTCGGTATATTAGACCCCCAAACCCTGAGCTAATGATAACCCGACTGAAGATTGATCTTTGAAAACCACTCCGCCCCCTTTAACTAATCAAACAAATCATCTACTCAGGGAAAATAGTACTTATTATTAATTTTCACCTAGTTCATCTTCTGATAGTCTACACACAAATGAAGTAAACCATCAACCTTCTTAGAAAAGAGCATGGGGTATTCCCATAGAGAAACTCTAAGGTGAACAAATCCTTTCTCTATCAGGTCCTTTAACTAGATCTTGAGTTCCTTTATCTCAACAAGAACCATATGATAAGGGGGTATTGATATTGGATGCATACTTGGAACCATATCAATCATAAACTCTACCTCTCTCTCTAGAGGAAGACCAACTTTTCTAGTAATATTTCAGGAAAGTATCAAACAACCACATGAATATCAACAAGAGAATAAACCATATTAGGTTCAAATGCAATAATAGACAATAATCTCCTAAGATCTATGCGGGAAGGTCATGCATGAACATACCTCAGATCCCACTCTCCTTGAAACATTCAATATCTCCCATTGTAAGTAAGAAATATGACACACCGATGATAAAAATCAATATCATCACAATGAGAGACTAGCCAATTCATCATGATGGTAACATTAAATAAATACAGATCTAGAACAAGAAAATCCTAGACCAACTTTGCACCATCTATTGATAGAGAAGAAAACAAACATAAAAACCTCTGATTTCTACTATTTCCAAGAGGCATCACTAACTCCATAACTAATGACATGAGCTTCATTAGAAGTTTTATAATATCAAAAAAATATAAATATATAAATGAATGCATGGAATCAGTAGAAAATAAAGATTTTTTTATAAAATATGCAACAAAAATGGTACCTATCACTATCATTGGGATCGTGTAAACCTCTATTAGACACTCATCTATTGTGTAAAGGTGCTTCACTCCTGAGGCCCATGGATAGATCCATGTTGATTTTGAAGCTTATGACTACACCATAGTGTCCTTTGGAATTGAGGATACCTAACCATAACGAGGAGTAGAAATTTTCAGGAAGAACCTATGTAGATAATCATAGAGGCCACAAGCATTTCACATCTTTGCAGGGGTAGGACAAGAATGTTGTGTGTTCCTGGCCTTTCCACAATGCTAAAAATTCAAGGGTAAACTATTGGCTATAACCAATGGTTTAGAGGAGGCTTGCTACTAAGAACCACCCCCACCACTCTTGCGATTATCATACCACTTCCTCTTCTTTCCTTATGTTCCATTGAAGCTACCACTAGGTGGAAGAGAATGAGAAGAATATACAATATTTCCTATCATGTTCATTTTTTCCATCATAACTCTATCTACTATTTCCACATAACTAGAAATATTTAGTATAAATACTTGTGATTTGATATCCAATCGCAAACCCTGTAGGTACTTATGAGATTTTAGCTAATCATTCTTTACCACCTCTGGAGTGAAACAAACTAGCTCCACAAATTTATTGGTGTACTCCAACACCAAATTCTCTCCCTGATATAAAAAGGTTAACTCCAAATAATTTTTTATCATCAAAGACTCTAGGAAAAACTATAAAATAAAGAGTGTCTTGAAACCCATCCAATCCAATCCCACATTCCTATCCACTTATACCATATAATCCCACCACTGATTTTTTGGAACCTTGATTTTGAACATTGTTAACTTTACTTTGATAGCCTTAGGTTTATCCAGGAAGTCAAAGATCTAATCAATCTTGTCCATCCAGTCCTACACCTCTTGGGGATCATTCGTAGCCTTAAAGGATGGTGGATTATTATGTAGGAACTCACGTGATCAATCTTGGTATCCTCTGACCACTACTACAAAATAGGTCTTTAACAGTACTAAAATTGGTCATTATCAGCATAAAAAAATCACTGACTACCAGAGCGCGATTAAAAGACCTAGGCTTTTATCAGCTCTAGAAAATAACTGATAAAGTCATACTTTGTCAGTGCTATAAAAATCATTTATAAAGGGTACCTTTATGAGTGATTTTACTTAGAGATGATAAATGATAACTTTATTATCACCTTTAGTAGCGATAATAAAGGGACCCTTTATTAATTCTTCCAAAAGTGCTGATAAAGGGGTATACTACAGTGTGATATCCCTTCTTTTTCTAGGTACATTTCTCTCTAAGTTTTTATTTTGAGCCTTATTGGCCAAGTCTTGTTCGGAGATGAAAATCCTTTGTTGGATAAAATGACCTAAATTTTGGGGATGTATGCTTATTTGAATTAATGGAGTCCAGGTATAAATAATATTAATTGTTAAATGGGTTCTTGGTAAGTTTAGAAGCTTTAAAGGGAAAATGGGATTAAAAAATCAACTGCAGAACATTTACATGTTGTGTAAAGGGATTAGATGTCATGTAATTATTCATGGGTTTTAATAAAATAAATCCAAGGCAACAGGTTTTTTGGAGGATACCATGAAAAATATTTACATGATGTGTAACAGAATTATATGTCGTGAAAATGCCCGATCAACAGTTTTAAAGTTTCTATGCAGCTGATTTTCTTTCAAATCAGCTACTAATCCTCTTATATTGACCCTAGGGAATCCTATAGGTGATTTTTTAGTGCTAAACCCCTTTTTGGACATCCCATTCTTGCGATCAATCCCTGGTAAGTTCCTTTGGTAAGATTCTTCCTTCTCTTCATTCTTCTCCAACCCGTTGCGGTGAAATCCCTTGACCAATTGTGTTGTTGGTTTTTATCTTGATCAATTTTGATCTAGGAACCTCTTTGAAATCATCTGCACCTTATTACTCATGGGAGTTGACCATTGGAAGCATTTTTGGATATTATATTAAATTTAGGGGGTCTAAATCTCAACCCTATGGTTTGATAAATTTCTAAGTTATGCAATATCGTGATGGCACCAATGTAGTGTGCACCCAAATCAATTGAATATAAAATAATTGGATAATAGATTAAGGTATGTTTATCATGACATGTGACCTAGGGTGATTTCTTGTTATAGAATCCCTAAATTATGGATTATTGTTTATTGATATAATTTTCAATCAATTATGAATTGAATTGAAAATGGAATATGAAATAATAATGGTAATTTTAATAATTAACCATTGATATGTATGATGTGATATTGTGATATCCATGTTGTATGATATGAATTTTGGTTTATGTTGAGATGATTATATAACGGACTAGACCTAGGAAATTGCACATGTATATGCTGTAATGCTGATAGTAAGGGGGATCAGCCCAGTCAATTCTGTAATACTTATAGAGAGCAGGCTATGCCTAGTCCCATGTTGTAATGCTTATAGGGATTTGACCTAGATTTTTTTTTGTAACTATACCATGGTTATATGGTGTTGTTGGCATGGTTTTAAGACATGATCAGAGATATTCCAACATGGCACTAAAGCAGGTTATTTACCTTGGTTATATAGTTGTGGTTAGAATGGTTGTAAGACATGATCAGATATATTCTAGCACAAAGACAAAGTATGTTGTTGTATTTATTTTAATTGTTGAATTAATTAATACACATGTTATCAATTTATTTCATACACTTCTTATCATACTGGGTTTGTTTAGACATGGTAGTTTTGATCTACTGAGTTATACTCACACCTTATTCAGGCCACTGTTTGTCACCCAAGCAGACTTTGTGGATGCAGGTTTGGACAAGGGTAATGGACCTTGCTGCTAATTTCTTGTTTTCTATTAAACAACAGTTTGGAGATGGGACTAGTATGGGGTTTGGGACCTGGGACTTGAGTCTTTTATTTTATTTAGCTAGTATTTTCTTTTATTGTTTTATCGTGACATTTAGTTACATTCCATCATTTCATTACATTACTCCTTATGATTTATTGGATTATTCAATTGGCTTTTATTGTTGTCTTCTTCATTCTTTTACTCTGATTATTTTTATTTTATTATGAATTGTTATTTTGTAATGACACTTCATACTAAGGGGGTATAATCTCCCCACTATACTATCCACACCTCCTCTACTAGACGTCAGCCTCTAGCGTATGGAGAGACATGCTTGTGGACCCGTAACCAACCTTTTCTGGCCACCTGAGAGAGTGCTATATTGGGGGACGTTACAAAGTGGTATAAGAGCTTCTGGTTCTATTTTCTTTTGATTTACTTTTTGGGAAAGGTATAAAAGAAACTAGGATGTGTCAGGACTTGGTAATGAGCATGTTTATGGGATTATCTAACCCATGTATAAGGGAAAATCCAAGTACCCAGGGATAGGATTATTGTTTGTGTTGTGTTCTTGTTACAATTGATGTTATTTCACCTTGATTGATTCACATGTTGTGTGAGGATTATTGTTTTATGATGTTATTTTTTTATGATGTTATAGTTTCATGATATTATACTCATGGATCATTATGGCGTGATATGATAATACATTCATCATAATAGGGACATTGGGACATAGGGATATATTGACATGCATTGTTCATGATATAGACATATCTACTTTTTCATGTGATATATACTTGCTTGTTAAACTGTAATATGAGATATCTATTTCACTCGATAAATAAAAATTTGTTGTTGGGTCATGATAAAATAATTGTAATTCATGTCTAGAGTGTCCAAGAGTTAGTGGTTCTATATTAAATTCACATTTTAGGTTGACCTTATTACAAGTTAGTTCTCTAAGATGTGTGTTTGTCTTGTAGAGAAATTGCCTCCTCATCATCTCCAAAATGAGCGTCAGAAGAGTGGAAATCAGAACAATCCTAACATAGTTAAACTAGAAATTACTATATTTCCTTTGGAGAAAATGGATGTTCAACTTCATGACAACTTCCTGAGGGTCATGAGATCCCTGGAAAGGGAGACTGTTCTTACCATTCCTTCGATTTCTGAGTTGAAAAGATAGTTTTAGCCTCAAAATACTCTTGTGTTTAATAGGGAAGGGGGACCCCAGGTAGCTAAGTTATAGGTCGGTTCATTCCATAAAATCTTCAAGAATCTTGAGACAGCCATAGATAGGAGAGTTAAGCTTGATGTGTATATGTTTCATGGATCTTCCAAGTGTTTGTGGGATTTTCTGGAAGAATCTGGGTAGTATGATGAGATATCTTGGAAGGACTTCAAGAAGAAGTTCTTGTTCCATTTCTATTTTGATACCTTAAGGGATGAAAAAGATCATGAGTTCATGCATCTGAAGCAGGGGGGTTTTCATCACTGGACTATGTTGAACGTTTTACCGACCTACGATGCTTTGTGCTATCCTTGGAAGCTGATAAGATTTCTAGGGTGAGACGTTTCCAGTATGGTCTTTTCTATGAGGTCAGGTCACAGGTGAATGTTTTCCGGTTAAGAATCTTTAAATACATGATGAATCAGGTTATCATCACGGAAGGGAATCTAAAAGAGGCTTTGAGAAGTGACTAGACTATTTTAGTAAGAAAATTTGGGTGTTCTTCTTTGAATGGTAAAAAGAACTATTATGATAGTTTATGCTAGAGAAGTAGTTGGAAGAGTAGTCAGAGAAGTAGAAAACCATCTCAATATTGTGTTCTATTTTAGCGCTATCAGTGTGGAAAGTTTGGTCACAAGTGCATGAAGTGTCCTTACCCCATAGTCGAGTGTCGTATATATGGAAGATTAGGTCATATTCAGAGGTTCTGTTCAAACTTTTCATAGAAAACCAATAGAAAAGGATCAAGAAAAGCACCATAATTTGGAAGGGGATCAGCTACACCTCAATAGGATGGTAGTTGGAGTTCCACATGATATTCAGGCTGAGGTAGGGGGGATAGTACCCTATTTTATGAGAAACTGTACCAAGAAAGGGAAATATCTTAGGGTAATCAGACTAGATCCTAGGGTAGAGGGACACAACAATTGCATTCTAGGAAGACTACTCTGGATAATGTTGATTCATGACTATCTACTGTCAGAGGTACAATTCTTGTATCATCTACCTTATCTTATGTTTTGTTCCACGTAGGAGTATCATATTATTTTCTATATTCTTTTTTCAAATGGTTTAGGCTTGGATATGGAAATTTTGGATGGTGTTTTAACCATAGACAAAATGTTGGGTGTACGATCTGGAAATATCAAACGTTGCAAATCCTATTCTCTAGAGATTGGCAGTTACTGTTTATTTTAGGAAACGTTAATTCTAGAAATTAAAAGATTAAACTTGATTCTTGGTGTGAATTAGTTAGTCTTATACCAAGATCATATCAACTGTTATAGTAGGAGAGTTACTTTCCAATCAACAAAAGGAAACAACTATTCTCACCAGGGTGAGTGGGATCTTCAGAGCATCGAATTAGATAGCTTGTTTGGATTTATTGAGGCCTATGTAGTATGTACTACTAATATATCACTTCTATTCTTACCTTATAAGGATAAAATTGGTACTTTAGTCAATTTATATCCCGCATTACTAAATGGAACCTGTAGAGATTCAATAGTTAAAAGTTAGTTGAAATATCTGGAATCAAAAGGACTCATACGACCAAGTACATCTCTTTGGGGTTCTCTATTTCTCTTCGCCAAAAGGTTGCTGTATATTTTTGTTTATGTGTGGATTATTAGAGGTTGAACAAGATGACAGTCAAGAACCGATATCCTCTTCCACGCATTGATGATCTTTTCAATTAGTTGAGAGGTGTTAATATCTTATCCAATATTGACTTGAGATCCGGATATCATCAGTTAAGAGTGAGACTATTAGAAATTCCTCAGATTGCTTTTAAGAGCAGGTATGACTTGTATGAATTCGTAGTAATATCATTTGGGTTAAATAATGTGCCTCTATTATTCATGGACTTAATGAATAGGATCTTCCATCCTTTTCTGGGTCATTTTGTGGAAGTTTTTATTGACGATATTTTAGTGTACTCTGAGTCAACTGACAATCCTTCCAAACATCTTGACATCATCTTGAGTACATTGAGAGAACATCATCTTTACGCGAAGCTAAAAAAATGTAGTTTATAGATAAATAAAGTGAACTTATTAGGATATTTCATCTCATAGGTAGGTGTAACATCCCGACCCAGCTCACCCCTGAACCGGTGGCCGGACCGGTCACCACATGACCTCAAGTGTGTATCCCCATACGCTAGAGGTTGCCAGCTAGTAGCGAGGGTCCATGGATAGTCAATGGGGAGACTATAACCTCATATCAGAGTTCAATAATAGACGATGGAAATAAATAGTGGAAGCAGTATAATAAATGATAATGCAGCGGAAGGCATATTTTATAAATCTTGTACAAAACAAATGGCCAATGCCAATTATACAACAGATGCAAGCATGAAATGCTAATGATATAAAAATGGAAAGTAGTGAAAAAAATAGCTTGATTTAAATTCCAATATAGAAATAAATAAATAATGACTCAAATCCCTGAGGGTGGTCTCCTCGAGCATCCCGAGCTTCCTCTCATTCCTCTATTCCTATCACCCAAGTAAATGCAAACAGCACAACCTGAATCTAAATTGAATCTACTCAGGTACCCCAGTGCAATGGCGGACCGAGTAGGGTGTGGGCTATAAATATCAGTAGGTCGGGACCACCGATGTCTACACCAAATCCCAAAAATTAATAAATAATTTAAACTGTGTGAAAGCATGAATAAATAAAGTAATTAGTATAATGTAACTCTATTCCCAAGTACCTGTTTCAGCCCTCAGCTAGTGTCTAAACCTGTATTATACATCTGTCATGAATACTCAACAGTAATTACACAATAATTTATATTTATCAATTATTCAAACCTCATTAAATTATTAATTTCTTGAGATTCAACCTAATCCTGAAATCCACCATATAAGTCACTCACCACAGATGTCCCTAAAGACCATCTAAGTAATCAAAGTAAAGACCGAATCCAAGCTTGTGTTTTGTCTTGGCTAACGCGTCATAAGATATTCAATTTAATCTTTCATATACTATGTCTGAGCCAGTCCACTAAAAATAGTGATTCGTTCCTGGGTCTATCCACTAACATAGATTCACCCATTCATTGATAATTCTAAACCCTTTCTCATATTCAATTCACAAATCATTACATCACACCGGTTTACAACAACCATTTAATTCATTTCAAGTACGACCAATTGGACCCATAGTCCAATGTCAATTAATGGGTGTAGAACATCATGTTTAGAACCCTAGTGAGTATTTGGAGCTTCATTACTTGTCTCACAACCCATGGGTATTTGGAGCATCAGTTTCTGTCCCATAAAAGAATATTTTCATGCAAGCTGGGTGTAGAACGCCATGTCTAGTACCCTGTGAGTATTTAGAGAATTAGTCCCTATCTCACAACCCATTTATCAATAATACATCTATATTTATCATTGGTTTAGAATTCCATGTATAAAACCCCAAAACCATCCATTAATTAATTCATAAATTAATTAATCCAATCCGTTAATTAATTCAACAACTAATTAACAACATAAATCTCCTGTAAAATAATTCTACAATCAATTAACCATTCAACATCTCAATAGTTAATAATTAATTGATAATTAATTATTCTCAATTAATTAACCCAAATCTTTAACAAGTCTGAACCCATCCACTGGAACAATGTTTCGTCCATGACTTTAACAATTAACATGTACGTTGTAAACATCTCAAGTCAAGCATGCTGAACAAGGCCCACATATTAGAAACCATATCACATAGCATATCATATTTTTAAACAAGTCCATCCTAAGCAACATAAGGAATGGAAAATATACATGCATACAAAGGTATTATTGTCCAAAATTAATAACAAACAATCAATTCACAATCTTAAATTAATGCATGAAAATTAATTAATTCAAAAATTAATTAATTAAATCGTATCTCTTTAACCAATTCATAAATTAATTAACCATTAACCATTTATTATTTAATAATTAATCCATCCATTAATTATTACCAGTTTTCAATTTATATTCTGAACATGTCAAAATATTCAATATTCTCAATATTCATAAAATGCCATAATTTTTTTCTAACATATGACTTGATAATTAATTATTCAATTAATTACCCTATTACTCATCCTGCCCCTTTCAAATCATTTATCTATTTAATCATATCACTTTAACCAAATTAGTGATACATGCTTAAAACCAATACATAATCAAGTCCTCATTTATATCACGTGGGTTTCATCATTAAATAATATCAAAAGTTTCATGCATCGACATATCATATATTAACACCAACAAGAAGACATATGAAATTCCAAACCACAACAAGCATGATATGACATTATCACTAACCAGTAGTTTATCTTTAATCAGCATTTCAATAAAACTTAGTAGTTCCATAATCAAGAAAACTCACATTCTCAATTTATTTAAAGAAGATAAAAGGCATTCTTAAATGAAGAGATGAAGATTTGGAACCCTACCTCGGGGTGGCACCATTTTTATTCTTTAATGATTTAATGTACATGGCGGAAACCAATCCACAATTGTTCCGCAGTCGCACGTGTGCACACCTTCATAAATATATATATATTCACATTGTCTAAATTGACCAACAAAATTCAAAAATATTAAACCGGTACCCAAAATCAAAGTAGTAATGACCAATGCACCTCTAACTTGATACCAGGGAGTCATAAAAATTAACAGAACTTAATTTAATCAGTGTAAAACTAAACAATGGGTTTTAAAAGCTTACCTGAACCAACATCTTCATAGTGAAACGAACTCATCTACCTCTCCTTTGGCGGAGGATACTGGAACATGGATCAATGGTCCCTAAACATCAACTGTATAACCTAAAATTAGAATAACACATCAACCAGATAAAACCGAACCATAGGGTTTCGGACAAAACCAAATCAACACCAAAATATTTGTGAATCTCCAAAGTGATAAAGGAGACCATGAGGGAAGTTCCTACCTTGAAGAACTGGACCTAAACCAAGAAGAGAAATAATGAATCTTCCCCGGATAGAGGACCTGGAATAAGGGGGTCGTCGTGCGCTACAACGGTTCTGACTAGGGTCGAAGCGCACTACTACAGGGGGTCGTACAGAGGGTCGCACGCTACTTTGAACCACGACCGGGAGGAGGACACACCATGGGAAGAGAACTGGCCATGGAGAAGATCCGCGCACCTAGGGTTTCGGTGCGTCGGTTGGTGTATCGCACTGCAAGAGGGAGGTCTGGACAAGGGAAGTCTCACGCACCACAAGTAGGAGGTCCAGTGGAGGGAGCCACACCATGGAGAAGAAGGGAAGAGATGTCGCGTGGAGGAGCAGGCTTGTCGTGCAAGGGGGGCTACCTGTTGGTGTGTCACGCCTGGGAGGAAGAAAGCAGGAGGGGGGTCTCGCCTCCCTTGTACATCGCCTCCCTCTTTAAAAAATTATAAATTATAATTAAAAAAATAACAATTCACATAATAATAATATTAATGATAATAGTCATAATATTATTATTTTTCATTTCCATTTATATCATTAAAACCAAAACATCCCATTTGATAAAAACAGTACTTTGATAAACCCCATAATTAAACTGTACTATAAAACACTCTTTTTTATTAAGTCTAACCTCCCCATTTAAAACCACATTAAATATTTAATTCCTCATAAAGATTCATTTATTTTAAACCAAAACGCCTAAATTATATTATTATTATTATTATTAATTATAAAATAACAATAATAAGTTAATAATAATAATAAATATAACCATAATAATATGCATAATTATAATAATAGTCATAAATCATTATTATTATTTCCATCAACCTTCATTTATTAAGACCATAACTCCCAATTAACCCTTCTTAAAGGAAAACATTTTTTTGAAAATCTCAAAATCCATATTAAAATCTTTTAACATTTATTTAATCAAATAAACACAATAATAATAATAATAACATATTTATTATTATTATTCCAACTTTCATTTAATTAAAACCAAAAACCCACAATTTATTACAATATCATTAATATGATAGTAATGATAAAAACTCCAACCCATAACCTCCATTTAATAATAAACATCCCTTTATTAATTCTGAAAATTTTAATTTAATTAAAATGGTTCTTTGATAAACCCAAAAGCCACATTAATTTCTTCAACCATCTTTTAATTAATTCTTTATCATTTATTTAATTAAAAAACCACAATAATAATAATAATAACTTCATTATTATTATTAAAACTTTCTTTTAATTAATCACAATCTCTCATGTAATCTTATTTAGTTAAATGAAATAATTTATTAAATAGAGTAAACTATGCGGGTTGGACTGCAACCGTGCACTGCCCGTGCAGATCCATTAAAGTGGACTTTTCTGGATTCGGTGCTCCTGAGACTCATCGAGACACCCGCTAAAATTATCAAGTAATTAATCAAGTCCAAAAACAACACCTTTAGGTGTTTAAACACTCAGAATAAATTCCGGAGCTTGGTTTAAAAACTGACCCATCGATAAACCGATTTTTTTTAAACCTTCGTATTTTAACTTGGTTCAAAAACACTTGACTTTACGATCTACCCACCTTAAAAAAATTTCGTCCTTGAGAAGCCATCAGAAATCACTACTAAAACAACCAACCTTCCAAGGCCATTTAATCTCATTAGAACAAACGTGTTTCGTTCCCAACACCAAACACAACTTTAACCCTTCACAAGCCTAATGGCTAAGACTTTAAAACCGGATCCAAATCTCACTTTATAGCTTAAACATCGAAACTAAGCTTATATATGAGGCCATTACAGGGACCTTGTTAACAAAAATAGTTAAATCTTTATCAACCAATAGAACAGGTTGTGCATGATTCCCTCAAAAGACGTCATGGACCTAAAACCCACATTCGCCCTTTATATGACGATGTGCCTTTAAAACTATTCCAAAACCATCCACATGTATAAGGAAGTCCTTATCCGACCTCTGGTAAAATTTCCATGTCAAGCCATCACAAGGATATTTTAAAAACAATTGTGCCCCAACACAAATAAAGGAGTAGCCCAAAGAAACCATGTATCCCACGTACTACCCAGATAATAACCACTCATCATGCCCAACACCATTTAAATTGTATCATGACTTAAGACCAATGCTATCTTAGTGTCTCCATGACGAGGTCAAGATAGGGGACATGCTCATCATATTTAAAAGAGTGCACTAAGAGAAAACCAAGTTCATTAAGAAGATAAATTGAACTACTACCGAAAAACTTTGTTCTAAAAGCTCGACATCTACTTCTAACACATTTACCGAAAACGATGTGACACTACCCACCTTAGGATTTTCCATGATGTCAAAATAAAATATCATTTGCTCATCAACACACTATTTCAGAACACTTAATGAATGTCTGTGATGTTCCTCGAACCATGATCACCACATCAAACATTGATCATAAAATCCGTATCATAAACCTATCGGCGTTCCATAACACCCAAGTACCATGAATTCCTCCCGAGCAGTGGGATGAACTTACTTTAACAGCCTAGAAAAATTCTAAGGGTACTACCTACCATAGGTTAATCCCTTACGAAACATAAATGTCGACCCTCTCTCTTGGTCACACAAAACCGAATTC
The DNA here is from genome assembly GCA_963277665.1 of Viscum album. NCBI lineage: Eukaryota > Viridiplantae > Streptophyta > Magnoliopsida > Santalales > Viscaceae > Viscum > Viscum album. Next base: position 432,637,146 of record OY728147.1, on the reverse strand, counting down.
ACAAGGTTCAAAAGGCCCTTTTTTATGCATTTTAATTAATTCATTTCAACCTTTTAACACACAATCACTTTTTCACAACAAGTCACTTGGTTTTCAAAACAACATCCTATAGAAAAATAGGCATGCTATCACAAACATCCTTATTAATCATTTAACATTTAGTATTTTTCAAATATAAATAGGCAATTTATCATCTCAATTCCTTTTACCAAAAAGGAGACCTCTAAGGGTCCCATTTATTCAATCCGGGTTCTTCAAAAAGCAACCCAAAAACAGTTCATTTCAATCTAAACTCAGTAGTTTTACATTTATAACCATTTTCAAACATACTATGGTTATATAAATTTTAAACACATGGGTGTCCATCTACCAATCGATAGTATCCCATACACCTTATCGCTGTAATTTGGCTCCCATTTATAACAATAAAAATTCATTTAACATTTCAACTTTAGCATACCTTTCATACATCAAAACATCTCTATCATGTTATCATAATAAGTAACACAACAACATGCTATTACAAAGAATTATGGCACAACAACAAAACATGCTAATAACTAAGGCAGTACGGAATATAATCACCCAAGAATGTTAAATCTATCACCAAAACATGCTATCTATAGAGGCATGATAAACCAGACCAAAACATGGCATTTCACCCAAGGCACACAATACAAATTAGCAGGCATCCTACTAATGCAACTACATGGAATATTACATGCATGACATGTGAATCACTACATGCCTAAGACGATGAATGTATGAAACTTCCTTACCCTATCAGGCCAATTTTTTTTTCAAAATTCTCAAAATCATTAAGCAGTAGAAAATACACTGGTCACTCAAGGTGAAATCATATCAATTGTAACCTCAAATACTACAAACATCAATTCTCATCCCATGACACTTGGTCATTTCCTGTACATGGGGTGATTAGTCTCAAGAACGACTATTAAGTCAAGCATTGACACTTCCTAGTCTCCTGTCTACCAACCCTAAATAGAAAGACAAAAGGAAAAGAACCCTTTAAAACCACTTTTCAACGTCTCAACCCATATCACCCCTGAACCGGTGGCCGGACTGATCACTACATGACCTCAAGCGCGTCTCCCTATACACTAGAGGTTGCCAACTAGCAGTGAGGGTCTATGGATAGTTAGTGGGAAGACTATACCCTCATATCAGAGCTCAATAATAGACAATGGAAATAAATAGAAGAAGCAGTCTAATAAATGATAATGTAGCAGAAGGCATATTTTATAAATCTTGTACAAAACAAATTTCTAACACCAATTATACAGTAGATGCATGCATGAAATGCTAATGATACAAAAATGGAAAGCAGTGACCAAAATATCATGATTTACATTCCAATACAGAATTAAGTAAACAATGACACAAAGCTCTGAGGGCGGTCTTCTCAAGCATCCTGAGATTCCACTCGGTCCTCTGCTCCTATCTCCCAAGTAAATACAAACAGCACAACCTGCATCCAAATTGAATCTACTTGGGTTCCCTAGTGAAATGGCGGCCCAAGTAGGGTGTGAGATATAAATATCAATAGGTTAGGACCACCGGTGTCTACCCCAAATCCAGACATTTAATCAATAATTTAAACCTTATGAAAGCATGAATAAATAAAGTAAGTAGTACAATGTAACTATATACCCAAGTACCTACTTCAGCCCTCAGTTGGTGTCTGAACTGGGATTATACATTTTTCATGCATACTCGACAATCATTACACAATCATTTCCATTTATCAATTATTCCAACCTCATTAAATTATGAATGTATCAAGATTTGGCCTAAGTCCAATATCCCCCATATAAGTCACTCACCATAGATGTTCCTAAAGACAATATAAGTAATCAAAGTAAAGACCGAATCCAAGCTTGTGCTTTGGCTTGGCTAACGCGTTATAAGATATTCAATTTAATCTTTCATATACTATGTCCAAGCGCGTCCACTAAAAATAGTGATTCATTCCTAGGTCTGTCCACTAACAAAGATTCACCCATTCATTGATAATTCTGAACACTTTCTCATATTCAATTCAAAAATCATTACATCACACCGATTTAAAAAAACATTTAATTCATTTCAAGTACGAACAATTGGACCCACAGTCCAATGTCAATTAATGGGTGTATAACATCATGTCTATAACCCTCGTGAGTATTTGGTGTGTCAGTCCTTGTCTCACAACCCATAGGTATTTGGAGCATCAGTCCTTGTCCCATAAAAGAATATTTTCATGCAACTTGGGTGTAGAAAGACATGTCTAGTACCCCGTGATTATTTGGAGCATCAATACCTGTCTCATAACCCGTTTATCAATCATACATATATATTTATCATTGGTTTAGAATTCTATATCTAACACCCCAAACCCATCCATTAATTAATTCATAAATTAATTAATCCAATCCATTAATAAATTCAACAACTAATTAACAACGTATATCTCCTGTCAAATAATTCTACAATCAATTAACCATTCAACATCTCAATAGTTAATAATTAATTATCAATTAATTATTCTCAATTAATTAAACCAAATCTTTAACAAGTATGAATCCGTCCACTGGAACAGTGTTTCATCCAGGACTTTAACAATTAGCATGCACGTCGTAAACATCTCAAGTCTATCATGCTGAAAAAGACCCACATATTAGAAACCATCTCACATAACATATCATATTTTTAAACAACTCCATCCTAAGAAACATAAGGCATGGAAAATAAACATGCATACAAAGGTATTACTGGACAACAATAATAACAAACAATCAATTCACAATCTTAAATTAATGCATGAAAATTAATTAATTCAATAATTAATTAATTAAATCATATCTCTTTAACCAGTTCATCAATTAATTAAACATTTACCATTTATCATGTAATAATTAATCCATCCATTAATTATTACTAGTTTCCAATTTATATTCCGAACATGTCAAAATATTCAATATTATCAATATTCAGAAAATGCCACATTTTTTTTCCAACACGTGACTTGATAATAAATTCTTCAATTAATTACCCTATTACCCATCCTTACCCTTTAAAATAATTTATCTATTTAATCATATCACTTTAACCAAATTAGCGATACATGCTTAAAACCAACACATGATCAATCCCTCATTTATATCACATGGGTAGCATCATCAAATAACATCAAAAGCATCATGAATAGACATATCATATATCATCACCAACAAGAAGACATATGAAAAGCCAAACCACAACAAGCATGAAATGACATTACCACTAACTAGCAGTTTATCTTTAATCATCATTTCAAGAAAACATATTAGTTCCGCAATCAAGAAAAATCACATTCTCAATTTATTTAAAGAAGCTAAAATGAATTCTTAAATAAAGAGATAAATATTTGTAACCCTACCTTGGGGTGGCACTATTTTTATTCTGCAATGCTTTAATGTACATGGTGGCAACCAGTCCGCAACTATTCTGCAGTCGCACGCATGCACACCTTCATAAATATATATATATATATATATATATATATATATATATATATATTTGTGTGTTGTCTACATTGATCAACAAAATTCAAAAATATTAAACAAGTACCCATAATCAAAGCAGTAACGATCAACGTGCCTCTAACTTGATACCAGAGACTCCTAAAAATTAACAGACCTTAATTTAATCAGTGTAAAACCAAAAAAAAGGGTTTTAGAAGCTTACCTGAACCAACATATTCAAAGCAAAACGATCTCATCTACCTCGCCTTTGGCGAATGATGCTGGAACATGGACCAACGGTCCCTAAACATCAATTGCATAACCTAAAATTAGAAGAACGCAACAACCAGATAAAACTAAACCTTAGGGTTTCAGACAAAACCAAATCGGCACCAAAATATCTGTGAATCACCAAAGCGATGAAGGAGACCATGAGAAAAGGTCTTACCTTGAAGAACCAGACCTAAACCAAGAATAAAATGAATGAATCGTCCCTAGACAGAGGACCCGAAATAAGGGGTTCATTGTGCGCTACAATAGTTATGCCTGGGGTCAAAGCGCACTACTGCAGGGGGTCGTCCGGAGGCTCGCGCGCTGCTGTGAACCATGACCAGGAGGAGGACACACCATGGGAAGAGCTCTGACCATGAAGAAGATCCACACGCCTAGGGTTTTAGTGGGCCGGCTAGTGTGTCGCACTGCAAGAGGGAGGTATGGTCGAGGGAAGTCTCACGCGCCACAAGTAGGAGGTCCAGAGGAGGGAGTTGTGCCATGGAGAAGAAGGGAAGAGAGGTCGCATGAAGGAGAAGGCTTGGCGTGCAAGGGGGGCTGCCTGCTGGTGCATCATGCCTGGGAGGAAGAAAGCAGGATGGGAGGTCACGCCTCCCTTGTACATCGCCTCACTCTTTAAAAAATTCTAAATACTAATTAAAAAAATAAAAATTCACATAATAATAATAATATTAATGATAATAGTCATAATATTATTATTTTTCATTTCCATTTATATCATTAAAACCAAAACATCCCATTTAATAAAAATAGTACTTTGATAAACCCCATAATTAAATTTTACCATGAAACACTCCTTTTCATTAAGTCCAACCTCCCCATTTAAAACCACATTAAATATTTAATTCACCATAAAACTTCATTTATTTTAAACCATAACCCCTAAAGTATATTATTATTATTATTAGTTATAAAACAACCATAATAAGTTAATAATAATAAAAAACATAACCATAATAATATGAATAATTATAATAATAATCATAAATAATTATTATTATTTCCATAAACCTTTATTTATTAAGACCGCGACTCCTAATTAACCCTTCTTAAAGGAAAACATTTATTTAAAAATCTCAAAATCCATATTAAATTCTTTTAACATTTATTTTATTAAATAAACACAATAATAATAATAATAACATATTTATTATTATTATTCTAACTTTCATTTAATTAAAACAACCCCCCACCAATTTATTAAATTATCATTAATATGATATTAATGATAAAAACTTCAACCCATAACCTCCATTTAATAATAAACGTTCCTTTATTAATTCTAAAACCCTTCATTTAATTAAAACGGTTCTTTGATAAACCCAAAATCCACATTAATTTATTCAACCATATTTTAATTAATTCTTTATCATTCATTTAATTAAAAAACTACAATAATAATAATAATAATAAATTAATTATTATTATTATTAAAACTTTATTCTAATTAATCACAGTCTCTCATATAATCTTATTTAATTAAATTAAATAATTTATTAAATAGGGTAAACTACATAGGTTGGACCGCAACCGTGCATTGCCTGTGTAGATCCATTAAAGTGGAATTTTTCGGATCCAGTTCTCCTGAGACTCATCGGGACACCCGATAAAATTATTGGGTAATTACGCAAGTCCAAAAACGACACCTTTAGGTGTTCAAACACTTGGAATAAAATTCTGGAGCTTGGTTTAAAAACCGACCCGTCAATAGGCTGATTTTTTTTAAAACCTTCGTATTTTAACTCGGTTCAAAAACCCGGGACTTTATAGTAGGAGTGTTAGTGGACCTAGAGAAATTTTTAGCTATGATATCTTGGAAAAAACCCAAAAATGTCTTTAAAATTTAGAGTTTTCTGGGTTTATCATGTTATTACTGGTGTTTTATCCAAGATTTCTCTAGTTTCATAGCACCAATGTCTGGGATGACCAAGAAAGGGGTGAATTTTGTGTGGTCTGATGCTTGTGAAAGAGATTTTGAAGAGTTGAAAGTTAGGCTGACCTCAACACCTATCCTCACTTTACCTATTCCAGGTAAAGCATATACCGTGTACTGTGACGCATCCAGAGTTGGACTCATAGCAGTTCTAATGTAGGAGGATCATGTGGTTTCTTATAGTTCTAGGCAGTTGAGACTGCATGATAGGAAATTCCCTACTCACGATCTAGAGTTAGTGGAAGTGGTACATTCTTTGAGATTTTGGAGACACTATCTCATGGGTGAGAGGTTTTTGGTATACACGAATCACAAAATCCTCAGGTATATATTTTCTTAGCAAGACCTTAACCTTCAGTAGAGAAGTTGGGTCGAGTATCTATAGTCTTTTAACTTTTAATTGGATTATACACTAGGAAAGGGAAATTTTTTTGTTGATACTTTGAACTAAAATACATAGACAGAAGTAATACTGAAGTCTTGTGATAAGTGGCGGATAATGTCCCTCTTTGCAGACATGTACCTGGATGTTCAAGAATCTCATGGGTGAGCAGTTCTGAATTTGACATCATTTATACCCGTGCTTTTGGACAGAATTAAGACCAAGAAGTTTTCTGATCCAGAAGGCTCATTTTTGAGAGACAAATTATTTGGTGAGGAGACTCCATCAGCATGGTCTCTCGGCAGTGTAAATTCTCTTCTTTTCCATAGACTATTATGTGTTCCTACAAGCTTGCATGAGGATCTAATGAGTAGGTTTCAAGATTCTAGACGGGAGGCAAATCCTAGTTTAACAAAGATTTATCATGATATCCATAGATAGTACTGGTGGTCATGAATGAAGAAGGATCTTCCAATATTTTTGGCTAGATGCATCACTTTTTGGCAGGTGAAAAATGAGCATCAGAGGCCATCTGGGTTTTTCAACCTTTACCCATCTCGGAGTGGAAATGGGATGATGTCACAATGGATTTTGTGATAGGATTACCCAGGATGACCCATAAGAATGATGCTGTATAGGTTTTTTTGGATCAAATGACTAAGGTGTCCCACTTATTGCCTATCATGTAGACCTTTATAGTTCAAGACCTAGGAAATATTTACATGTGCGAAGTAGTTCACTTGAATGGTGTCCTGAGGAGTATCATTTCAGACAGAGATCCTCATTTCACATCACAATTCTGGTAGGGTATTCAAAAATCTACAAGATCATGAGTTATTATAAGCACAACCTATCATCCATAGACTGATGGTCAATTGGAGTGGACTACTCAAGTTATGGAGGATATGCTTTGAGCCTATGTTTTGGATTTTGGTGGTTCATGGGAGAAAAATATGGCACTCGTGGAGTTTTTATATAATAATATCTTCTATGAATTGATCCAAATGGAACCTTTTTAGTCCTTTTATGGTATACCTTATTGTTCAACTCTTTTTTGGTTAGAGGTAGGTGAGTTGGCACTTGTTGGTCCTAGTCTCATACAGGAGACATCTGAAGTGGTTTAATTGATCATACAACGGTTAGTGACCACACAGAGCAGGAAGAAATCATATGTTGACCATCGGATATGACCTCTAGAATTTGAGGTTGGTCAACACATTTTTATTTGGGTGTCACCTAGGTTAGGGTAAGACCATATTAGGAAATAGGGGAAGCTAGTACCCAGGTTTTTCAGGCCATTTGAAGTAGTGACAAGGGTTGGTCTAGTGGCGCACCGTATAGCCCTTACATAATGCTACAGTTCCATACATGATGTGTTTCACATGTCGCAAATATGAAGATACCATCTAGACCCTTTCCATGTGATAGATGTAGAATATGTCGAGATTTGTGTTGATGCATCCTTTGAGGAGCATCCAATACAGGTTATGGATCATAGTGAGAAATATCTTCGAGGTCGGACTATAATATTGGTTAGGGTGCGGTGGAAGCATGGGAAAATTTAGGAGACCTGGGAAAGGGAGTTTGATATACAAACACAGTGGCTGTAATTGTTCTCTGATACCTCACAGTGATGATTGGGGCGGCTCAGGGAAAAGTTGTTATAAAGTGGGGAGGTTGTGAGATCCCATCTTTTTTCAAGTATGTTTATCTCTAAGTTTTTCATTTGAGCCTTAGTGGCCAAGTATTGTTTGTAGAAAAATATCATTTGTTGGATAAAATGACATAAAGTTTAGGGATGTATTCTTAGTTTAATTAATGGAGTCAAAATATAAATGATATTAAGTGTTAAATGGGTTCTTGGTAAGTTTAGAATCTTTAAAGTGAAAATGGGATGAAAAAAATCAATATAAGAACATTTAAATGTTGTGTAAATGGATTACATGTCATGTAATCGTTTATGGGTTTTAATAAAATAAATATAAGGTGGTGGTTTTTTCAGTGGATACCATGAAAAATATTTACATGACATGTAATTGAATTACACAACGTGTAAATACTAGATCAACAGTTTTAAAGTTTCCATGTGGATGATTTTATTTTCAATCAGTTGCATCTCCTTTTCTCTTGACCCCAGGGAATCCTCCAGGCGATTTTGGAGTGCCAAACCCCTTTTTAGATGTCCCTTTCATGCGATCAATCTCTGGTAAGTTCATATTATTCCTTTTCTTTGTTCTTCTCTACCCCATTATGGTTAAATCCCTTGACCAATAAATTTATTGGTTTTTATCTTGATCAATTTTGATCTAGGAAACTCTTTTCAATCATTCGAACCTTCTTCCTCATGGGCATCAGCCATTGGAAGCATTGTTGGATCTTCAGTTAAAGGTAGGGGTATAAATCTCAACCCTATGGTTTGATAAATTTCTAGGTTATGCAATATCATGATTGCGCCAATGTAGTGTGCACCCAAATCAATTGAATATAAAAGAATTGGATAATGTCTTAAGGTACGTTTATCATGACATGTGACCTAGGGTGATTTATTGTTATAGAATCCCTAAAGTATGGCTTATTGTTTATTGATATAATTGTCAATTAATTTTGAATTTAATTGAAAATGGAAGATGAAATAATAATGGTAATTCACATAATTAACCATTAGGATATATGACGTGATATTTTGATATGCATGTTGTATGATATGAATTGTGTTCTATGCTGAGATTTTTATATAACAGGCTAGGCCCAGGCACTTGTACACATATATACTATAATACTGATAGTGAGTGGGCTCAGCCCAATCCATGCTATAATGAATATAAAGAGTGGGCTATGCCTGGTCCTATTTTGTAATTATTATAGGTATTTGACCCAGATTGTTTGTTGTGTCTATACCATGGTTATATGGTGGTGTTGGCATGGTTTTAAGACATGCTCAGATATATTCTGGCATGGTGCTGAATCGGGTTATTTACCTTGGTTATATGGTTGTGGTTGGAATGGTTATAAGACATGCTCATAGATATTCCAGAATGGAGCTGAAGCAGGTTTATTTATTTATTTAATTGTTGAATTAATTATACACCTTTTATCACTTTATTTCATACACTTCTTATCAGACTAATTTTGTTTAGATACGGTGGTGTCGACATACTGAGTTATACTCACAACCTATCCAGGCTGCCATTTGGGACCCGAGAAGACTTCATGGATGCAGGTTTGGATAATAGAAATGGACCTTACTATTGATTGATTGTTTTCTGTTGGGATGGAGTTTGGAGATGGGACCGACACAAGGTTTAGGACCCGGGACTTGAGTCTTTTATTTGAGTATGCTAGTCTTTTTATTGTATTGTTCTAGAATGAAATTTAGTTACATTACATCACATTATTACATTATTCATTATTATTTATTGGATTATTCAGTTGGATTTTATTATTATCTTCTGCATTGTTTTACTCTGATTATTTCTATTTTATTATGAATTGTTCTTCTTCAATGACACATCATACCAAGGGGGTATAGTCTCCAAACTATACTATCCACACCCACACTACAAGTTGGAAGCCTCTGGAATATGGGGAGGCATGCTTGAGGTCCCGTTACCAACCTTTTCTGGCCATGTGAGAGAGTTTCATATTGGGGTACATTACATGCTGCATGTTGTTAAATTTTCAGCACACTATAGGAGAAAAACAACAATAAAAAACAGGTTGAAAATACAGAATTTAAATGAAATAAAATTTACATCGCAAATACAAGAAAAAAACATATTATAGAAATTTAAAACATTGTTTTGTATAATTACTTGAGTAGTTAAAAATTATCACAAAAATTTAAAAACATTAATGTTACTTTGTCTTTGGCCCCAACCCCTTTTCATGCTATTTTCAAACAAAGAACCCTAGATCGATCAAAATAATGTACTTCTATAAGAAAAAAATTCTTACATTAGTAATACTACAAAAAATAAACTAAATAGAAAGCATTAATTTTAAACAAAACTTTAAGTCATACCCAAAAAACCGTGCATCAGATTGAGTTGCAATTGATTGTTGCACGTCACACCATTTCTTATTCTTCTTCAAGAATTATCTCTGTGAAAATTAACTAAACAAATATAAGATAAAAATTATAAATAAATAAATTAAGTAATAGAAAATAAAATGATACAATCTGATCTTTTTTCAGTTTTAGCGATGTGATGTGCCTTTTAAACTAAATTAGCACTTATATATTGAAAACAAAACACTTCGAGTCGTACCGACCACATAACATGTTAGATTGATGTTTGGTAAATTTATATATGTCACAAATTACTTATAGATCATTTTCCTAAAGTTTCAAAACAATCTAAATGTTTTTATTTGTTTTGAGTATGTCGCTTGTGTTTTTTACTAAAATGTCATTTTAAAATGGAAACATAGACTTTGAGTCATAACAGTCAAATCATGTGTCAGTTTGATGAGATACTAATTTTTATATGTCACAAATGACTTATGAATCATTTTACTAAATTATCAAGACAATCTGAGCACATTTTCTCAGTTTTTAGTGAGTTGCACACTTTTTTTACTAAATTTGTCAATTTTAAACTGATAACGGGAACTTTAAGTCATATCAGGAACATCATGATGGGATCGAGGTGTGTATAATTCCTAAAAATAAAAAATTAATCATGGATAATTTTCCTAAAGTATCAAAACAATCCGAATGTATTTTATCGGTTTTGAGTATGTCACCTATCTTTTTTATTAAAATTAATGTCAATTTTAAATAAAAAGACACACTTGGAGACATACCCATCACATAGTACATCATATTGAAGTTGGATAATTCCTGAACATCAAAAATGAATTATGGATCATTTTTCTAAAGTATCAAAACAATAAAAATGTTTTTTCTTGGTTTTGAGTATGTCACTTGTCTTTTTTACTAAAATGTCATTTTAAACTGGAAACACAAACTTTGAGTCATACTGGTCAAATTGTGTGCTAGTTTGATGTACGGATGATTCCTACACATCAAGAATGACTTATGAATCATTTTACTAAATTATTGAGGTAATTAGAGTTCTCTTTCTCAATTTTCATTGAGTGACACACTTTTTGAACTAAAATGTCAATTTTAAACTGATAACGAAAACTTTGAGTTATACTGAGCACACCGTGAATCAAATTAAGGTGATGATGATTCCTACACATAAAAATTGACTTATAGATCATTTTACTATAGTATCAAAATAATATGAACACATTATCTTGGTTTTGCGTATATCACTTGTATTTTTTACTAAAATTAATGTCAATTTTAAATAAAAAGACACACTTGGAGATATACCAGTCACACTGTGTGTCAGATTTATGTGTGGCTGATTCCTATATGTCAAAAATTAATTATGGGTCATTTTACTAAATTATAAAAATAATATGAATTTTTTTATTAGTTTTGATCATGTCACTTGTCTTTTTTACTAAAATTTCATTTTAAACTGGAAACATTCACTTTGTGTCATATCGGTCACATCCTATGTTGGTTTTATGTGTGGATAATTAATACTCATAAAGAATGATTTATGAATCATTTTATGAAATTATTGAGGCAATTTGAGTTATTTTTATTAGTTTTTAGTGAGTGACACACTTTTTGAACTAAAATGTCAATTTTAAACTGATAAAGGACACTTTGAGTTTTACCGAGAACATCGTGCATCAGATTGAGGTGAGGCTGATTCTTACATATAAAAAAGGACCTATAGACTATTTTAATATAGTATCAAAATAATTTGAATTCATTTTCTTGCTTTTGAGTATGTCACTTGTCTTTTTTACTAAAATCAATGTCAATTTTAAATAAAAAGACACACTTAGAGTCATACTGGTCAAAAATTTCATTGAAATGTGGTGTGGATGATTTCTATACGTAAAAAATGACATATAGATCATTTTACTAAAATTTAAAAATAATACAAATGTTTTTTCTTATTTTTGAGTATGTTACTTGTCTTTTTTACTAAAATTAATGTCGGTTTTAAATAAAAAGACACTCTTGGAATTATACCGGTAACACCATGCATTTAATTAAGTCAAGGATAAATCCTAAATGTAAAAAATGAATTATGGATCATTGCACTAAAGTTTCAAAACAATCCTAATTCTTTTTTCTCATTTTTGAGCATGTCACTTGTCTTTTTTACTAAAATTAATATCAATTTTAAATAAAAACACACACTTGGAGTCATACCAGTCAAATCATGTGTTGGATTGAGGTGTGGTTGATTCCTAAAAATCAAGAATAACTTATGAATCATTTTCTTAAATTATAATAATAATCTGAATATGTTTACTTGGTTTTGAGTATGTTTCTTTTCTATTTTACTAAAATGTCATTTTAAACTCGAAACATGCACTTTGAGTCATACTGGTTGTGTCGTGTCTCGGTTTGATGTGAGACTAATTTCTAAAAGTCAAAATTTAATAATAAATCATTTCCACAAATTATAGAGACAATCCAAGTGTTTTTCTTAGTTTTTAGTAAGTAACACACTTTTTGAAAAAAAAATATAAATTTTAAACTGATAACGGACACTTTGAGTCATATCAGGCACATCGTGCATGATATTGATGTGTAACTGATTTCTACACATAAAAAATGACTCATGTACTGTTTTACTAAAATATCAAAACAGTATGAATGTTTTTTCTCAGTTTTGAGTATCTCACTAGTCTTTTTTACTAAAATTAATGTCAATTTTAAATAAAAAGGCACACTTTGAGTCATACCAGGAACACTGTGTATCATATTGAAGTAAGACTAATTCCAACATGTATAGAATGACTTATGGATCATTTTACTAAAGTATCAAAATAATACGATTATGTTTTATCAGTTTTGAGTATGTCACTTGTCTTTTTTACCAAACGTAATGTCAATTTTTAATAAAAAGACACACTTAGAGTCATATCGGTAACACCTTGTGTCGGATTGAGGTGAGGATGATTCCTACATGTCAAATATGAGATATACACCATTTTAAGAAAGTATCAAAATAATATGAATGCATTTTATTAGTTTTGATTATGTAACTTATGTTTTTTACTAAAATGTATTTTTAAACTGAAAACAAACACTTTAAGTCATACCAGTCATATCGTGTGTTAGTTTTATGTGATACTAATTCCTACACCTAAAAAATGACTTATGAATAATTTTTATAAATTATCAAGATAATACGAGTGTTTTTTCTTGGGTTTTAGTGAGTGAAACACTTTTTGAACTAAAATGTTAGTTTTAAACTAATAAAAGGTACTTTGAGTTATATTGGATACAAAATGTATCAAATTGATGTGAAGATGATTATTACACATCAAAAATGACTTATGAATTTTTTTTATAAATTATAAAAACAATATAAATTTTTTTTATTGTTATTGAGTATGTCACTTGTCTTTTTTACTAAAATTAATGTCAATTTTAAATAAAAAGACATACTTTGAGTCATACTGGGCACACCGTGCATTATATTGAGGTTTGGATAATTCCTACATGTCACAAATGACTTATGAACCATTTTACTAAAGTATCAAAACAAATTGAATGTGCTTTCTTAGTTTTTCATATATCACTTGTGTTTTTACTAAAATTAATGTCAATTTTAAATAAAAAGACACACTTTGAGTCATACCAGTCACACTGTATGTCCAATTGAGGTGGGATTTATTTATATACATCATAAATGACTTATGGATCATTTTTATAAAGTTTCAAAACAATATGAATCTATTTTCTTAGTTTTGAGTATGTGATGTGTGTTTTGAACTAAAATGTAAATTATAAACTAAAAACATATATTTTGAGTCATACCGAGCACACTGTGTATCATATTAAGGTGCGTATGATTGAGTATATGATGTGTGTTTTGATTTCAATAATCTATAACAAGTTAGAAAATAAATAACATGATAACTCTTTTTTGGCTTGCTGCATACAGTTGAAAACAAGATATGAATTCCCAAAAGATCTCTGAAAAAACTAAATAATTATTAGATAAAAATGATGTGGAAATTAAATTAAAAATATTAGATAAAATGGTGACAAAATTAACTAAATAAGTAGTAGGAATTTACCTTTTCATGATGTATGTATACATTCATGGCATGTTTCCTAGTTTCCACTATCTCAGTTGCAGCCTCAAATTCCAATATCTCATGAGCATGAGTAGCTTAGAAAAAACCACCCCAACTTGAGAAAAATAATCCACCTATATAATCAAACAATTATTATGTAAATAATACTATAAAAAATAAATTAAACAAAAATTTTAAAAAATATACATTAATAAAATGTCAATTTTAAACTAAAACCACACAATTTGAGTCATACTGGGTACACTGTGTTTCAGATTGATGTATGGTTGATTCCAACATGTCTCAAATGACTTATTGATCATTTTACTAAATCATTAAAACAATCCAATTTTTTTCTCAATTTTGAGTATGTCACGTGTCTTTTTTATTGAAATGTCAATTTTAAACTGAAATCACACAATTTTAGTAATACTGGTCACACCGTATATTGGATTGATGTGAATTCAAAATTAATTATGGATCGTTTTCCAAAAGTTTTAAAACAATAGAAGATTTTTTTTCTTAGTTTTGGATATTTTGACATGTGTCTTTGTAACGTCCCGAGTCCAGAGCCCCTCCACTGGTGCCCCGTACCTGGTTCGCCACATGACCTCAAGCGCGTTTCCCCAAAATCCAGAGGCTGCCGACTAGTATCGAGGGCCTTGGTGAGTCGGTGGGAAAACTATGCCCTCATTCGGTAAGGTATACAAGGTAAGAAAAAAACAATAAACAGCGGAAGAAGTAAACGACATGCATAACAACAGAAACCAAACAACGGAAGTAATGTAGATATATAACTATGATGAAAATGATGCAGCAGGTACAAGTATCTAAGGAAAACAGAAAACAAAACAACATGTTGAAATACAACTGAAACCAAGTGCAAAAGAAAAACAAAATAATCTCCTCAGCATCGCGAGCCACGACTCGGTCCCATGCTCCCCAGCTCCTGATGCAGTCAAGATCCTGAAGTAAAAGGGCGCTTGCCCTTATCTATACCTGCAGCAACATAGTCTGCTTGGGCCTAAAATCATGGCCCAAACAGGGTGTGAGATACAATCCCAGTAGGAAATCACCCAAAGATTTGTGCCTAACAGTCAATGAATACATGGCAGTAATAAAACAAGAAGCAGTGAACAGAAAAGCACAAGCAGCTAAAATCCATAGTTCTAACAAGTAAAGCACACAAGTAGTCAGCAACAAGAAGAAAACAGGTAACCCTCTGGGTAGATCTCACAGTCTAACCCCTATGGTTTAACCTCTAAGTACTAGCAACCCTCTGGGAGGCACACACAGTCTCACCCCTCTGGTTCAGCTACGTAAGTAAGCATACTCTCTGGGGAAGAACTCACCGTCAATTCCCCCTATAGTCTCGTATCGTGCTAAAGGATCTCTGGGTAATTACTCAATGTCAATTCCCCCTATAGCCCACGTTGTAATTAAAAGACACTCTAGAGAATCCCTTCCGTCAATTCTCCCCTTGGTCTCGCATCGTGATTAAAATACACTCTGGAGAAGCCCTTCCATCAATTCCCCCTTTGGTCTACTACTCTAGGTTCTCATAGTCCTGAGTATAACTAAACATGCTCAGCGCATGTATATCGTCCAAGTAAACCTCTAGAACTACTTGGCTATTAACTAAGGCTCAACAGCAAAATAAGGCAACAGTCCACAATCCTACAACTAGGCATGTCACTGGAAAAACACCAAACAGGAAGAACAATCATGGAAAGAAAACTGATCACAAACAAAATACTCTAATTACAAGCAATAACCTCTACTAAAGCAATCAATCAAAGCAGGCAATCAACAAGGGAAAAACAGGAAACACGCAATACCCCGTTCAAGGGTATTGGTGGAAATTGCACAAAATATCCATCAACTTTCTACGGAAATGCACAAACCACCTACCTCGATCTGAAGAGATTGATATACGTGAACCTCGACGACAGATTCCTCTTAGAACAATGTAGATCTTAGAAAACGCACAAAATTTTCATCCCACGATAACTTGGAAACGAGGAGGAATCAAGAAACAAGGCTAAAGCAGAAGGAATAACTCACCGCTGCGATTCCAACGCAACTGACTGTGCTCGAATCGGAGAACGGACGGTGAAGCAGGAGTTTGTCGAAGTTACAGCTGTACGGTCGCTCTCGGATGGTCTAAACCTGGAGAAGAAGATGAAAATAGGGGTTAGGCGCGACCCCGGTCCGTTTAATGAAAAAAAAGTACACGACGTGTACTTCTTGAGTACATGGCGTGTACTTCAATTTTTCTGTACTCCAAATTAACCGGACTCCACCTCATCCTTACACACCGTGTGTGTGGCCCGGACATGGCCAGCACATGGCTTCGAGCCGGAATAGAGTACACGGTGTGTACTCAAAAAGTACATGGCGTGTACTTCTGAAATTTTCAGAAAATTTTTTTTCCATAAAAACTCTAGAAAAAAGGGAAAACATACCTGAACGAAGATCCAGGTTCTTACAAACTTCCCCCCTTAAAGAAATCCGTCCCCGAATTTCCCTAACGAGGTGGAGAAGAGGAATCCCCAAACAGCTCCGGCCACTGCGATCGTACATCGGCCTCCCTCTCCCAGGTCTTGTCTTGTACTCGCCCGTGCTGCCATAGCACTCGTACCAGAGGAACAGACCGCCCATAGAGAACCTTCTTACTACGATCGACAATCCGGATAGGATGCTCCTCGAACGACGCATCTGCTTCAATCTCGACTTCCTCTGGCTGAAAGACGTGAGACAGGTCTGAAAAGTAACGTTGGATCTGAGAGATGTGGAAGACATCATGCATGGCCCGATACCTTTGAGGTAGCTGCAACCGATAGGCGACGGTCCCCACTCTCTCCAAAACCTCAAACGGCCCGACGTACCGTGGAGAAAGATTACCCTGTCTCTGAATCCTTTTGTGTCCCAACCTAGGTGCGACACGTAGGAAAACCCGATCACCGACCTCGAACTCCAGAGGTCGTCTCCGCTGATCAGCATAAGACTTCTGCTGAGACTGTGTTGTATCCATCCTCTTCTGAATCATCTCTATCTGCTCTGAAGTCTCCTGTACAAGACGAGGTCCCAGCAAAGCTGCCTCTCCTGCCTCCAGCCAGCATAAGGGTGATCGACATTGCCTACCGTACAAATCCTCGTATGGTGCCATCTGAATGGTTTCCTGGAAATTTTTGTTGTAAGCAAACTCCACCAGAGGAATATGCTTCTCCCAAGAACCGCCAAATTCAAGGATGCAAGCTCGGAGCATATCCTCAAGCACCTAGATCGTGCGCTCGGACTGGACATCAGTCTGGGGATGGTAAGCTGTACTCAAAAGTACCTGTGTACCCCAGGCCTTCTGAAGTCCCTGCCAGAACCGAGAGGTAAAGCGCACATCTCTATCTGAAACAATAGATCGTGGAACTCCATGCAGACGAATGATCTCTCTGATGTAAAGTCATCCCAGATCATCGACACTAAAGGTCTCCTTGATCGGCAAGAAGTGAGCAACCTTCGTAAGCCTGTCGACGATAACCCAAACAGCATCGTTCCCTTGAGGTGATCTCGGAAACCCGGTCACGAAGTCCATCGCAACATCATTACATTTGCACTCTGAAATGGGTAACTGCTGTAAAAGGCCTGCTGGTCGCTGATGCTCTGCTTTCACCTGCTGACAAGTAGAACATCTCATGACAAAACCAGAAACATCCTTCTTCATACCTGGCCACCAGTACTGGCGATGAAGATCCCGATACATCTTGGTGACGCCAGGATGAACTACCCAAACTGAGGAATGGAAATCCTGCATCAGCTCCTCGCGTATGTCTGCTGGCGCCCACACGCATCCTTGGAAATGTAAGATCTCATCCTCGCCCACTATCCATCCAGAAAGAGGGTCCCCTCTTAACACACTCTCCCGTAGGACTAAGCCTTCTGAGTCTGATAGTTGCCTCATCTGTACCCGATCAAGTAGCATGGAGGTAACAGCTACCGAAGATAGAAAGTTCTATCCCCGTCTGTCGTGAACCTCCAGATGCATCTCAGAGAACAGAGTCATCAGCTGCCACTCACTACTGGCCTCCTGAACTGCCTGAATCTGAGTTCTCCTGCTTAATGAATCTGCCACGGCGTTGCCCTTTCCCGGCGTATAGGCAAGCTCGAAGTCAAAATACTGTAGATACTCAACCCACCTGCGCTGCCTCAGATTCAGATCATGCTGAGTGAGTATATACTTGAGACTCTTGTGGTCAGTGAAGACCACAAAGTGCTCTTCCAGAAGATAATGTCTCCAATAGTGTAAGTCATGAACAACAGCTTCCAACTCCAGATCGTGCGTAGGGTAGTTCCTCTCATGTGTCCTCAGCTGCCGAGACCCATACGCAACGACTCCATCTCCCTGCATAAGCACAGCTCCTAGCCCGATACCCAAAGCATCACAATAAATAGTGTAGCTCTTGCCTGGCTCTGGAAATACTAGTATCGGTGCTGACGTCAACCTCCCTTTCAGCTCCTGAAAGGCTGACTCACAAGAATCTGACCATAAGAACTTCGCCCCCTTCTTGGTCAGACCTTTCAAAGGTGTTTCTAGATGAGAAAAGTCTCGAATGAAGCGTCTGTAGTATCCATCCAGCCCTAGGAATCTCCGTACCTCAAAAACATTCTTCAGCTACTCCCAAGAAACTATAACTCTCACTTTCTCTAGGTCCACATATACTCATGCCTCTGAGATGATGTGACCCAAGAAGTGAATCTGATCCATCCAGAAGTGGCACTTCGAGAGTTTAGAATAAAGCCGATGCTCTCTCAGTGTACTCAGAACGATCTCAATATGTGTGGCATGTTCATGTCGAGTTTGAGAGTACACCAAGATATCATCAATAAATACCACGATGAAGGAATCCAAGTAAGGATGGAACACTCAGTTCATCAGTTCCATGAAAAATGCAGGTGCGTTCGTGAGTCTGAAAGGTATGACTGTATACTCGTAAAGACCGTACCTGCTCCTGAAGGCTGTCAGAGGTATATCTGATGGTCTAACGCGCAAATGATGATAACCGGACCTCAAGTCAATCTTCGAGAACACCCGGAATCCTCGAAACTGATCGAAAAGGTCATCAATCCGCGGAAAAGGATATCGGTTCTTGACTATCAACTGGTTCAGCTTCCGATAATCCACACAAAGCTGAAGGGTACCGTCTACCTTATTTGCAAACAGGACAGGCGAACCCCAAGGAGAAGTACTGGGTCGGATGAAACCCTTAGCATATAGATCCTCCAACTACTTCTTGAGCTCCTGCAACTCAGGTGTGGCCATCCTATATGGAGGAATGGACACTAGTGTCGCTCCTGGAATGGGCTCAATAGAGAAGTCTACCTCACTCTCTGGAGGCAATCCCGAAAATTCCGCATTAAAAACATCCCTGAAGTGATCCACCACTGTTGAAAGTTCAACTGTGGAGTCCCCTGATCATCCAGATAAAGACTAGAAATCTGGGCCATCACTCCTCCTAGACCAAGATGCTCGAGTCCTGCCCGACTCGCCCGAACTTTCCATTCACCTCTATCAAGGAAAGATTCACCTTCTGGTGAAATGAAACTGACTCTACGGAGATATCAGTCGACGACTGCCCGGAAGGGAATCAACCAATCCATGCCAAGGATGACATCATAGCATGTCATCTCTAGGACATAGAGATCTCATAAGAAGCAATACCCTGAAATCTCGAGAGGGTACTCTCTACACTGATGTACACTAGATGTTCTCATTCCCAAAGGTGTGTCTAGTGTCAATGAGTCGGCAGAAGAAAAGACGCAGAGTCCAAGGCTCTCCACAACAGCAACAGAGATAAAGCTATGCGTAGCACCAGTATCGAAAAGGGATGAATATAAAACTGAGGATACTAAAATCGTACCTCGAACAGTAGAAGGGTCGGGATTCTACTCATGATAAGTCTACTCGACGGTAAAAGACTGGCCCGTACCGCGGCCCTGCACCCCTGGCTGACCACTCTGAGCTGAACCTCCCTGCTGGTGCTGAGGAACTGGTGGCTGACTGTCACAGCCTTGACCTCCACCTCAGCCTGAATGGCCAGAAGAACTCCAGTTCCCTGCCTAGTGAGAGACTGGTGGGGCTGCTCCTAAACGAGGAGTCATGGAAGAACCCCGGTCACCTACTGCTGGTGAGAAAACCTGGCAGAAATGCTGAATTTGACCCATCTTACCGTATGATCGGCACTCCATGGGGTCTCTCTGGCACTGCGGCCTCGTGTGCCAAGTCCGGACACACTGGTGGCATGTCACCTGGTTGCCTAATGATGTGTTTCGCTTCCTCGCATCACCGCGCGTAGGCTCCCTACGGTGCTTCTTGCTGTCATCTGAAGGGAAGCTAGCTCTGAAAACAGAACCACCCTGACTCGCAGCTCTAGAGTCTCTCAGATTGCGCTCTGCAATCAGTGCCTGGTTGACGATGGAAGTAATGGAAATCAGCTGGAAGATGTTCACCTGCGAGCGGATCTCCCGCCTGAGTCCATCCTCAAACTTCCTCGCCAAGAACACCCCACTCCCATCCCGAAGGGGTGTAAAACGCTTCAGCTCAGTGAAACGAGAGGAATAATCCATAACATATAGAGTACCCTACTCTAATCTCATGAACTCCCGAGCTCGATCGGCCCTCAGGGTCTCTGGGTAGAAGTAGTCATAGAACACGCGTTGGAACTCCTCCCAAGCCATAGCCTGCTGCTGACCCGCCTGTGAGATCACATCCCACCACCTCTTGGCGGAGTCTCGGAGCATGTAGGTGGTGAGCTTGACCCGCCTCTCTAGAGGCATCTCTAGATGCTCGAATATATTCAGCATGGCTTCCATCCATGACTCTACAGCCTGAGGTCCTCCCTCCCCCGAGAACGTGGAAGGATGCTGCTGCTAAAATACCTGCGTCAAGTCTTCCATAGAAGAGGCAGGAGGCAGTCCTCCCTGGAAGGCCTGCATCATCCTCATGAAACCCTCCCTTAACTGCACATCGGCGCCCTCAACTGGTACAACAACTGGTGCCAAGGCTGGCTCGGCTGGGGGATTGACAGGAAGTCCCTGATCAGCCCTGTCTGGCGTCTGATCACTACCTGACGATAGACGTACGACCGGAGGACGTCTCAGAGGCATAGCTCTGAAAGATCAAAAGCACACCTTAGATCAGGAAAACAAGGATAAGGAACACAAGAGTACCAAACGGGGACAGGGGAAGAAAAACACACAAGATTGGAAAACACGACTACACGACGTGTATAAAACTACACGGCGTGTCTTCTTAAACCACTGACATGGGTGTGTACTCTCACCCTACAAGTCATGTACACTTCAAACTACACGGCATGTTGACCCCCACACACAGCGTGTACTAGAAAACTATTCCCTTGCCCGAGTCTCCTTACACGGCTAACCCACACGGTCCGACTCAACCCGATACTACACGGCGTGTTCGAAACAAACACGGCATGCACTAGACAAGGCTTCGGAGGTCCGTGTTGTTGAGTACACGGACGTCTACACGGATAGACCTTACACGGCGTGCTCCAAACAAGAACAGCGTGCATAGGCGAAGGAGACATCGTCCCGTGTTGTTCGTGACACGGTCGGGTACCTGGGCAAGACTACACGGCGTGTTCCGAACAAACACGGCGTGTGGAAAGGAAGGTAACGTTGGCCCGTGTTGTTAGTGACACGGTCGGGTACTTGGAAAATACTACACGGCGTGTTCCCTATGGACACGGCGTGTTCTACCCGAGCTTCCCCGGCCCGTGTTGTTAGTGACACGGCTGGGTACACGGCTCTGAACTCACAGGGCGTGTACCAATGGTACACGGCGTGTTACCGAAGTTACTCCCACGACACCATGTTCTGCCCACACGGTCAGTGACACGGCCTAAAAACTACACGACGTGTATCTAAAAAGTACACACCGTGTATTCTGGGTTTTTCTGGGAAGTAGCTCAGAAACTGCGCAGAATTCCAGAAACACTAAAACAAGGGAAAAAGGTGCCAAATTCTGATTCGTGAGGGCCCATAACACCTCAAGAACCAAAAATTCGGCGTTCATTTTTTTTAAGCAAGGAACAAAACAAAGAGTTTTCTAACATAACAACAGAGAATCTATCAAGCATCTATCACAACAGCATGCATAATCTACACAAAGCCTATCACAATAGCATGCAATCGCTAATGCACCCTAGATGGCATGGCAAGAATGCCTGAAATGTGATTTATAAAAGTGCCTATATAATGCATGAGATGGCATACCCTCATCTCATCGGGTTGCGATAGAAATAGAACTGAAATATCAAAACAATAACCGCACAAGTCATACGAATCACTCTAGGTGAAAACATACCAACCATAAAATCTCAAAACCAGAAACTGCAATTAACGAGGTAGTATGGTTTTTCCCTGTACATAGGTTAGCTACTCCCAAGCACAGCTTAATGCCAAGAACCGAATCCGTCCTATCCCTGGATAAGGTCTCCAAATAGTAAACCAAGAAAAAATAACCTCCTATGATACCACTTTGTAACATCCCAAGTCTGGAGCCCCTCCACTGGTTCCCCGTACCCGGTTCGCCACATGACCTCAAGCGTGTTTCCCCGAATGCCAGAGGCTACCGACTAGCAGCGAGGGCCTTGGTGAGTTGGTGGGGAAACTATGCCCTCATTCGATAAGGTATAAAAGGTAAGAAAACAACAATAAACAGCGGAAGCAGTAAACGACATGCATAACAACAGAAACCAAACAACGGAAGTAATGTAGATATATAACTATGATGAAAATGATGCAGCAGGTACAAGTATCTAAGGAAAACAGAAAACACAACAACGTGCTGAAATACAACTGAAACCAAGTGCAAAAGAAAAACAAAATAATCTCCTCAGCATCGCGAGCCACGGCTCGGTCCTATGCTCCCCAGCTCCCCATGCAGTCAAGATCCTGAAGCAGAAGGGCGCTTGACCTTATCTATACCTGTAGAAATATAGTCTGCTTGGGCCCAAAAGCATGGCCCAAATAGGGTGTGAGATACAATCCCAGTAGGCAATCACCCAAATATTTGTTCCTAACAGTCAATGAATACATGACAGTAATAAAACAAGAAGCAGTGAACAGAAAAGAACAAGCAGCTAAAATCCACAGTTCTAACAAGTAAAGCACACAAGTAAGCAGTCAACAACAAGAAGAAAACAGGTAACCCTCTGGGTAGCTCTCATAGTCTAACCCATGTGGTTAAACCTCTAAGTACTAGCAACCCTCTGGGAGGCACACACAATCTCACCCCTCTGGTTCAGCTACGTAAGTAAGCAGACTCTCTGGGGAAGTACTCACCGTCAATTCCCCCTATAGTCTCGTATCATACTAAAGGATCTCTGGGGAATCACTCAACGTCAATTCCCCATATATCCCACGTCGTAAGTAAAAGACAATCTGGAGAATCCCTTTTGTCAATTCTCCCCTTGGTCTCGCATCGTGATTAAAAGACACTCTGGAGAAGCCCTTCTGTCAATTCCCCCTTTGTTCTACTACTCTAGGTTCTCATAGTCCTAAGTATAACTAAACATGCTCAGCACGTGTATATCGTCCAATTAAACCTCGAGAACTACTTGTATATCAACTAAGGCTCAACATAAAAACAAGGCAACAGTCCACATATCCTACAACTAGGCATGGCACTGGCAAAACGCCAAACAGGCAAAACAAGCATGGCCAGCAAACTGAGCACAAACAAAATACTCTAATTACAAGAAATAACCTCTACTAAAGCAATCAAGCAAAGCAGGAAAGCAACAAGGGAAAAACAGGAAACACGTAATACCCCGTTCAAGGGTATTGGTGGAAATTGCACAAAATATCCATCAACTTTCTATGGAAAGGCACAAACCACCTACCTCGATCCGAAGATATTGATATACGTGAACCTCGACGACAGATTCCTCTTAGAACAACGTAGATCTGAGAAAATGCACAAAATGTTTATCCCAATATAACTTGGAAATGAGGAGGAATCAAGAAACAAGGCTAAAGAATAAGGAAGAACTCACCGCTGCGATTCCAACGCAACTAACCGTGCTCGAATCGGAGAACGGACGACGAGGCAGGAGTTCGTCGAAGTTTCGGTCGTACGGTCACTCTCGGACGGTCGAAATCTGGAGAAGAAGATGGAAATAGGGGTTAGGCGCGACCCCGGTCTGTTTAATGAAAAAAAAGTACACGGCGTGTACTTCAATTTTTCCGTACTCCGAATTAATCGGCCTCCACCTTATCCTTACACACTGTGTGTGTGGCCCGGACACGGCCATCACACGGCTTCGAGCTGGAATAGAGTACACGGCGTGTACTCAAAAAGTACACGGTGTGTACTTCTGAAATTTTCAGAAAATTTATTTTCATTAAAAACTCTAGAAAAAGGGAAAACATACCTGAACGAAGATCCGGGTTCTTACAGTCTTAAACTAAAATGGCGTGTTTATATTGAAAACATGTACTTAGGTTCATATCGACCAAATAATTTCTCATATTTATGTGTGGTCAATTCCTACATGTGAAAAATTAATTGTAGATATTTTTCCTAAAGTTTAAAAACAATCTAAGCTCTTTTTCTTGGTTTTGACTATTTGATGCATGTTTTAAACTAAAATGACACTTTTGTATTGAAAACATGTACTTAGAGTCATACTGGACACATCAGGTTTTGGATTTACATGTAGTTAATTCCTATACATGAAAAATAAATTATAGACCATTTTTATAAAGTTTGAAAACAATCAAAGCTAGTTTACTTGGTTTTAAATATTTGATGGATGTTTTAAACTAAAATGGAAATTTATATTGAAAACATGTACTTCGAGTCATACCAAACACATCATGTGTTGGACTGACATGTGGTCAATTCTTACACATCACAAATCACTTATGGATAATTTCCCTAAATTTTAAAAAACAATCTAAGCACGTTTACTCAGTTTTGAGCATGTGACGTGTGTTTTAAACTAATGTGTAAATTTAAAAAAACAAGTATTAGATAAAAATGATAAGAAAATTAAATAAAAATTAGATAAAATGATAAGAAAATTAGCTAAATTAGTAGTAGAAATTAACCTATTCATGATGTCTGTATACATTTTGACACCCTGTATTTTTCCTATTTATTTCTAAACAAATTTATTTCCTTCATCATACTTCTCCTTGAGAAATAGATAGAAAATAATAAATAATTATTCTAAAACTAATGTTTCGTGCCCCAAATATATTTCTAAGGTCATAGACCATACTATATAACAAACATAGTAATTAATCAGCTAAATTTGAGATCAAAAAATATTCTGAACCCATGTATACTACCCACTCATCTTTAAACAAATTTACTTCTTCTTTTGAGTACAAAGGTTTTTGGAAATCTTGGTAGTATTTAGAAAATATAGAAAAAAATGATCATGAAATATTTTTAATGAAATTTTAATTACCTTTGAAAATTACCTATTCAAGGATGTCAGTATTTTCATGGTTTATGATCTCATTCATAGATTTTCAAACATAATATCCACAATTGTTATTATTCTCTTGCTTCAAACGCTACAAAAAAAAGACCAAAATAAGTAATTTTTTTTAAATCTGTTTTGATAATTAAATATTTCTATATATAGCATATTTCTATTTAAAGTAATCCACATTATTTTTATATTTAGTCATCGACTTCATTCCATGATTTAGCCTATATTTATCGACCACTCTATCATAAAAAAAATCTTATCACAATGAAAACTAAAACATATAATTCGAAATTTATCTATAAAATGATTATTTTAGTGTATTAAAAATTTATAATACACATCATGTATGGTCAGTTTGTTCGATATCCATGCA
The DNA here is from genome assembly GCA_963277665.1 of Viscum album. NCBI lineage: Eukaryota > Viridiplantae > Streptophyta > Magnoliopsida > Santalales > Viscaceae > Viscum > Viscum album. Next base: position 432,611,009 of record OY728147.1, on the reverse strand, counting down.
TTTTATCCAAAAAATAAATATTTGGGGTATCTTGGTTGACTGTAATCCGCACCCAGTGCTTCCTAAAAAACAAAAATAAATAATCAATATATATATATATATATTATGTTATTAGATTGTAGAGTTATACCCCTGAATTGTAGACATAAAAAAGAGTCACTCTTCTGTTATTTTTTATCAAATGCATCATTAACTCATCTTTTTCTAATCAATTTCTTCCTTCTCCAAAAAAGCTTCTTACATAGAAATGATACAAGGATTGGTGAATCCAAATCGTGCTTTGCATAGTTTTTACTTTATATAGTAGTAATATAAATTCCTGTAGAAAATATGAATAGTTATTAACTTTAATGAACATATTATTTCATTTCTTAGATAGATGTATTACGAAAATTTACCTTATGTATGTATTCACAATTAAGGCTCCCAAGAATTCAAACTTGAGAATAACATTTATACTCTGAAGACCAATTGTTTCTATAATGAAAGTTCCAAATAATTCTTATTTGTATAGAATGTAAAACATATTTCCATCTTTAAAAATGCACTAGTGTAGAAAACATTTACCACATCAACATTTTTTATATCGGTTATAAATAAATTACATGTAAAGCTGTAAAAGTTGATTTATCACGTCGTTTATAATATAACTGACGTCAAAAATGCCGATATTTGATTTTTCGCATCGGTTATATTATAAACGACATCAAAAATCATCTATCGTGATTTATCACATTGGTTATTTTATAATTGACCTGATAAAGCTGATTTATCACGTCGTTTATTATATAATCGATGTAAAGGACCGACTTTATAACGTCGGTTATAAAATAACCGACTTAAAAAGATGTTTATCACGTCGGTTATTATATAACCAATGTGATAAATGTAATAACAAATAATAATTTATCATGTCGGTTATTAAATAACCAATGTGATAAACCTTTTAAAAAATTTATCAAGAGTCGTATTGTGTCAGTCTGTATTTTTCGATTGGGTGACCTGCGACTCATCTCTCTCATGTGGAAAACCTAGAAACATTTCGTCAAACTTATTCTCTCTAACCTTGTTTTTCCAGCATCTTTCTTCATCTTTGTTATCACATGATCTATACGATCAACTCACAACATTCAAGTAAGCCTCACACAGCTCGACTTCATTTGTTATTTTTCACGGATGACATATATTTACATTTTGCGATTTCCTTTTTTAAAATATCACAATATCTTGGATTATTTCCTAATGTTATCGTTATTTGACACATTTTTTCTTATCCTTGATCTGAAATCATTGGTAATTAAGCTCTATGTTACTTTGGTAAGCTGGTTCCATATTTAAATATGAAATCCCCATATAGATATCATAGAGAAATTGGTTATATACCATAACACCCTTGTCATTTTATATAACACATTAAATTTTTTGGTTATTCCAGCTTAGAAAAAAAGAAGTTATATTTTCACAGGTGTTTTGTGATGAATATGTACTCAGTCTTCCTATAAGAGTTGGGTCATTTGTTTATTTAATTATTTTCCTATATGGTCAGGTTGTATGTAGTACATATTTTATGCTAGTATATATTATAACATAGTAAGTTGATACATGGTTTCTTATTTATTTAGAATTGTATTCATTAACTATTTATTATTAGCTAAGTATCCCCCAAAACAACTTGTCAACGTACATTGAATAGGATATTTGCACCACCTTCCCAAGAAAATCTAGGTTCCTCTCAAAGCCTGTATTTTGAGTCTAATATAAATCCATTTCAAAAAGTGGCTCATAACCTAACAATATCAACTTACCACTCAAATCAATTTCAAACTTACAAAATACCATTTTCCACAAAAAAACTCAATAAGAATGATAAAACTCATATATGTGACCATCAAAATTACATGAAATGAAGAATATATTTTATTTATCAAAAAAATATCTTTATAATTTTCAAATACACATATATTTGTTCTATATTATATTTTAAAATTGTGTTACTTTCAAATTATGTCATATTTCATATAAATATAAAACTGTTATATCTAACTATATTTTCTTTTTAAAATCATTTACATGCATATCTTTTTTCAAATATGCATATAATTTTTTTATATTTCAAAAAAAATTATATTCAAATTATGACATATTTCATATAAATATAAAATTGGCCTATCTTAACAAGATGTATAATTTTGATATTTATTATAGGTAATAATGAGCCAAAGTTATATTATGGCACATCAAATGAGTAATGAATATGAGGAAGGTTTTGATGCCTTTTTGGAATTTTCTAAATGAAATGTTCCAAGCAACGGAATGTTTTTCTGTCCATGACTGAAATGTTTGAATATGAAGAAGTTGAAAAGTAGAGAGATCAAGGATCATATGATTTGTCATGGTTTTAATCCAAGTTACAAACCTTGGATTTGGCATGGTAAAATTGGATAGAATGTCAGATATACTGATGATGATGATTTTCAAGATGGTAACTCCAAAGAAATTGAAGAAAAGATTCATGATATTGTAGCAAAACAAATTGAGATATAACTGACAGTTGAGCATCTGTATTTTGATGCTGAAAAACCATTGTATCTTTGTTGTATAGATTTTATAGTTTTATCAGTGGTGTTAAGATTAATTAACCTGAAGGAGAAACATTGATGTAGTGACAGTAGTTTTACAGAGCTGCTACAATTATTGAAAGACGTTCTTCCAAAAGACAACAATCTTCGAGATTCACATTATAAGGCCAAAAAAATATTATGCCCAATGGGATTGGGATGCATGAAAATACATGCATGTTCGAATAACTATATAATATATAAGAATGAATATGAATTTATGTCAGAGTCTCCTAAATGTGGGACATCGCAGTATAATTTGAAAGAAAAATCACAGACTGATGTAGAGATTATAGAGATCCCTGCCAAGGTATTTTTGTATCTTCCTATAATTCCTCATTTAAAACGTTTATTTGCTAATTCACATGATGAGAAAAGGTTAATATGGCATGTTGATGAGATGATATGTGATAGAAAAATACGTCATCCAGTTGATTGTCCACAATGGAAGAAATTTGATGAGCAGTATCCTATATTCGGGAATGAAATTATAAATCTCATACTTGGGTTGTGCACAAATGGAATGAATCCATATCAAAGCCTCAGTACCACACACATAGTTCATGTCCTGTTTTATTGGTAATTCACAACATATCTCCTGAAGTTTGTATAAAGCACAAATATTTCATGTTGAGTATAATTATTTATGGTCCAAAGCAACCCAGAAATGATATTGATGGTTTCTTGTCACCATTAATTGATGATTTGAAACTTTTGTGGGAGGATGGTATTAGGTTGTATGATTCTTATAAAATAGAATATTTTCAACTATATGTCATACTTATGTTCACTATAAATGACTTCCCAGTGTATGGAAATTTGTCTGGATACACTGTTAAGGGGCATAAAATGCGTCCAATTTAAAAACAATAGACTTAATATTGTCAATTGCATCATGGGAGAAAAACATTATACATGGGTCATCGAAAGTTTTTGCATATGGATCACTCTTATAGAAGACTAAAAAAGGCATTAAATGGATCACAAGAATTTGATATTTCTCCAAAACCTTTATCCATTGATGAGTATTTTTAGAGGGTACAAAACATTGATGTGACATTGGGAAAGACACATAAATTTGGTAATGATAGACATATTTGGAAGAAAGGTCAATATTTTTTGAGCTACCATATTGGAGATATCATGAAGTGAAACATAATATTAATGTCATGCACATAGATAAGAATATATGTGACAGTTTGATTGGAACATTTTTAGATATTAAAGGAAAAACTAAAGATAGGTTGAATGAAAGATTTGACACACTATCAATTGGAATACGTTTGGAGTTAACTCCCACTTTGGATGGAAGGCGAACATTTCTTCCCCCATCTTGTCATATATTATCCAAGAGGGAGAAAATTATATTTTTTCAGTGCCTTCATGATATCAAACTGCCACAAGTTTATTCTTCAAATGTAAAAAATTTTGTCTCTTTGAAGGATTTGAAGTTGATAGGTATGAAATATCATGATTGTCACGTCATGATGCAACAACTTCTACCAGTTGCATTGCGTAGAATATTGTCCATCTGTGTCAGAAAGACTATCATGGAGATGTGTTATTTTTTCAATTCAATTTGTAATAAGTTGATTGATGTGGGTGCTTTGAACATTTTGGAAAAATATTAAATTTCTATAATTTGTCAATTGGAAATGTATTTTCCTCCATCTTTTTTTGATATAATGGTGCATTTAATGGTTCATATGGTTTGAGAAATAAAGCTTTGTGGACCTGTATATCTTTGTTGGATGTATCCTTTTGAAAGGTATGTGAAAATATTTAAGAGGTATATCAAGAATCCATATCAAATTGAAGCCTCCATTTTTGAAAAGTATATTTATGAGGAGGTTGTGAAGTTTTTTATGAGATACTTGTCTTCATAAGAGAACATTAGTTTGCCTCCATCTCACCATGAACGAGTTAATAATGAGGGAAAGGGGATTTGTGGCTTGAAAGTCAAATCGTTGTCAGCTAAACATATGAAGAAGGTATATCTATACATCTTGAATAACATTTTTTATGCTCAACCGTATATCACATTGCATATTAATGAGTTGAAAAAATTTCATCCAAAGAAGAAAGAAATGTGGATTTTGAATGAGCATTTCAAAACATTTTTTCCATGGTTTAAAAATACCTTTCTTGGTAGATTAGATGCATCGGAGACATTAATATGGTTACTGGGTGGTCTAAGTTTAAATGTGATAACATGGTCTGGGTATGACATTAATGGATATACATTTCATATGAAAGCTCAGGACAACAAAAGTATAGTTCAGAATAGTGGGGTATTGGTGTTTGCAGAAGCAATGCATTTTTTGAGTTCTAAAGACAAAAACCCAATTTATGCATCAAGTTCATATTATGGAGTCATTGAAGAAATATGGGAGGTTGATTAATTTAAAATTAAAGTTCATGTTTTTAACTTCAAATGGTTTATTAGTAACAACAATTTCAGATATGATGAATTTGGAATGACAGTTGTTAATCTGAATAGATTGGAAGACACAACTGATTCTTTTATGATGGAAACACATGAAAAAAAAATTCTATGTTGTTGATCAATCATATATGCAGTGTTCTATTTTTTTACAATGAAAAAAACAATATGTTGGTGAGGATAAACTTGATTAAGATGCTAATTTATGTGATATCCCTACTTCCATGGAAATATTAGCAGAAAATAATGATGATCATGTTGTTGACATGGTTTTTTCCATAGGGAATGATCATGACGAAGGAATTTGGGAAAACAATCCATTTTTACATTCCTAATATTATAGGTAATATATGTTTATTTATATTTTAAATTTATTAATTTCATAAAATGTTAGATATTGTAATTTTTTTCATTATTAAAATGTGTATTAAAACTAATAAGTAGGAATGTTTGTTTATTTTAGTTTTGTTTTGTTTATTTTACCATGTTTATCATTATGTAACTTATATATTTATTTATTTAGTTTAATGAAAATTACTTTACCATGTTTACCATGTTTACCATAGTTTACCATATTTACCATTATGTAACTTATATATTTATTGATTTTTTTGAATGACAATTACTTTACCATGTTTACCATTTACCATGATTTACCATGTTTACTATTACGTAACTTAATTCAGTTTTTCATTTTTTTACATTAGTATTGTAATATTTGAATTTATATATTTGTGAACTAATGTTTTCTTTTTTTATTTTAAGGATAATGATAGATCAATCAGTTGATCAACCACATAATTCTGGAGATGAGCATCATGATCATATATCTAGGTGGGAACATTCACATGATCTTCCTGATGTTCCCCAATCTTCTTCATGTGCTCCCACAATGGAAAATAATAGTTCAAGAGTTGGTAAATGTGGTAGCACATGTTTACCAAAACTATCACTTGCCTGTATCCAGGACTATAGGATAGTCATAGAGTTTGATGAGAATGATATTCCTAGAGGTCCAAATGCAAAAGATTTTAAGAGTTTTGTATCAACTCATGGTAAAATAAAAGTAAGCATTTTGTATAATGATTCGAAAAGTGTGTAAAAAGTGACAATATATCAGTTTTGGGGGACAATTTTGGTAAGATATTTTTTTATTGTTTGACTAGTCTTTAAATGTTTATAGTATAATATGTTTTCCTTCTTCTTTATCAGATGAAATTTGATATTCCTAACACTTGATGAGTCAAGAAGAAATGTTTATTGATGGATTCTAGGAGATGAAGGTATTTCAAATCGACCCTCACATCTAATTTTATTTTTGGTCATAGGAAATATGACAATCCATGTCATATATATCCTTTTATATATGAAGACACATGGAAAGAATTTGTTGAAAGTAGAAGAAAAGAATCATATTTGGTAAGTTCAATGTAAAAATTTATAATTTTTCTTATATCAATAATATTATTAATGATTTGTTAATGATTTATTATTTTAAATTTATAGAAAACAAGGAGATCTCATCAGGAGATCCAATATAAAAATGTATACCCTCATAATTTATCTTGGGGAGGGTATACTTTATTGGAATAAAAAATTATGGTGGAAAATTAAAAAAAACTTAGAGCTGAGTATTCAAGCTCTGGAGAGGTTGCCCCTCCATCCCCTCCATCTAGACATGAAAAATGGATGAGGGATCGGATGGAAAAAATGGGAAATATCTTACAGAAGAATCTAGGATCGTAGCTGAGAAGATTGTAAGATATTTATTTTATTTATTTAAGTTAATTCTCTTATTTATATACTTTGAAACATTATATAATTTTTCAATTAATTAATACAGGATTATATTGAGAAGCAGAGAACACAGGGGGTATTTACAGCTGCTAAGAGGCGAGATATTTTATATACAACATTGGGAAAGCCCGAACACTCGGGTCGTGTACAAAGATACCCAACGGGTGTATCAGTAAGAAAAGTGTTTCCATGTTCTTCAGCTTCTTCCATTGAGGGTATTTATCAAAAAAAAGAATCTTTGGAGGCTGAAGTTCATAATATTAATGTGATGAAGGAGTAAAAGATCAGAGCATCGGTATATTCTATGTTTGCAGACATGTAAATACAATTTCAAACTGCAGCTCCCACTCCTCCACCTCTGCCTGCAGACCCCATTTTTTATCCTCCATCTCCGCCAGTAGCTCCCAATCCCCCACCTCCAGACCCCATTATTTATCCTCCACCTTATCTTGTGGACCCCATTTTTTATCCTACTCCTACACCCCTCCTCCACAACTTCCTAGTTATTTTGAGTTGTATGTTGATGATCCTCATCATCATATAGTTTCATATGGGATGATATATTATATAGGAAATACAATTAATCGTCAATAGTTAGAGTTAGAGTAGCATAGGGTCACTGTACAGGATATTATAGATATATCATCTCGAGTACCGTTACCTACAGATGAGGTGACGATAGTTGGACAAAGTATCATCCACTTTTTAGTTTGTCCATCCCGACTTCTGCAATCCATTACCATCGAGGTATGTGTATGTTGTATCTTTTATTTTATTTTTGTATTAAATTTTTTTTAATATTTTAAAGTTAATATATTTATCTATTTATTTATATGAATTATTTAAAGGTAAATAAATACTGTATAGGCAACAACAAAGATAAATGGCTATGACATCAGATACATATTCTAGCAGTCTTGACAGATTGTCAAGATATTCAAATTATTTGGCGGCTCATTATATGTTCCCAATGGAAGATCATATTTTTGGACATGAAATAGATATGGGGATTATGAAAAATGATATCATGGATCTTGTTACTGGAGATAAGTTGGGCATCAATGTGGTGAAAATTTTTTCCATGTAAGTCTTAACACAATTCTTTCCATGCGTTAAAATGTATACTTATGTCTATTTTGTATTAGGTATCTTTATAAAATTTGTGAGAAGAATGAGCAGACAGATGTATATCGATTCATGGACCCGCAGTTGATTTCCCCTAAAGTGCATGCATTGGATAAGGAGCAAATAACAATTCATATTGCTGAAATATTTGAATAGAATGTAATCACACAGTGTTGGTTGATTCCTTTTAGTGATAGGTACGAAACATATATCTCACAAAGTGTTCTTTATCTTTTAACATAAAAACTACTAACCTTAAATTTTATTTTATATCAGAGACCATTGGATGTTAGGTTTTTTTTGTCCAAGGGAAAAAACACTTTATTGGATATTCTCTCTCCATGGCGATGTGCGAGAAAATTTTAAGAATATGTTGGAAAAGTAGGTTTAAATTTATTAATAGTTGTTTATATTATAATGAATTTTTGAATTTATCTCATTCATATTATTTTCTAACAGGGGATGGGCCTACTTTCAAAAAACCACAAAGAAAAATAATTCCAAGATCAAATATGTAAAAGTAAAGGTAAATATCCATTTATAATTTCTACATTTTGGATGTATTTCATAAAAATGATATTTTGAATTGAAAAACTCATTTAAACAGAAATGTCATAAACAATAAGGCATCGTCAAATGCAAATATTACATTTAATTTATTCATTATACAAGTTAACTACATTCCTTAAAATTTGTAGCTATTTTATGACCCTCAACATTATAGTGCTCAAGAGGTCAAACACTTACAAGTGGAATGGTCAAATTATTTTACAGGATTGATTGGATTTTAGTTTGTTTGTAGTGTAAAATGTAATTTTGAATGTTGTAATTGTAAATGTGTATTTGGTAGTTTTATGGTTGGATTTAGGTTCTTTTAGTTGATATTGTAAGTTTTAAATGTTTTAAATGTGAATGTTTAATTTTGTTGTTGGTTATTCTTATTTCGGTCTAGTTCAGCTTGTTTTTATGGTCTGGTTCTGGTCTGGTTCTGCTTGTTTCAGGTCTTCTTCGACAGTACAGAGGAATGGTTTCACTATTTTTCAAAAAAAAGGTTTTTGTGTTGTTTATTTTATAAAATATGTAAAAATGATTGGTATAATGGTTTTCCACATCGATTATCTAAAAACCGACGTGGTATAATGTTTTTTACGTCATTTATTAAATAACCGACGTAAAAAATGCTTCGGAAGTGTTCTTTTTTATGTCAGTTATTAAATAACCAACATGGTATATTGTTTTTTACATCGTTTATTTAATCATCAACGTAAAAAATGCTTCAGAATCGTGATTTTTTACATCAGTTATTTAATAACAGATGTGGTATATAGTTTATTATGGTAGTTATTTAATAACCGACATAAAAAAGATACATCTGGAACCATTTTTTAACGTCGTTTATTTAAAAACTGATGTAATAAACTATATACCATGTCGGTTATTAAATAACCGACATAAAAAATCAGTTCCATTATAGATTTACAACGTCGGTTTTTTTATAACTGACATAAAAACCAATATTTATAACATCACCTTTAATAATTTCGGCTAAAAACTGACATAAAAATGAAAAAAAAATGATGTTAAAAATGTTTTCTGCACTAGTGATGGTCTCTATACGAATTTGTATTGATAATAAATTTTGTAGTGGAACTGGCAGGGAGAAGGTACTTTCGGAAGGTCCTTTTGATTTCTTGGTCGATTCACTAGATTTTCTTGATCCGGCTTTCCATTTCCCTATCACTTTATCCATCTATAATACTATAACTAACTTCACACCTTTTTTCATAAACTTTTATAGGTTTTTCATATGAAAAAAAATTATTAAAGACTTACCTTGTGTATATTTATAAGATTAGATGGCCATGCTATGAAAGTTATAATAGAATCATTCACCATTTTAATATTCAGATCATTAAGTGGAACAATAAACTCAGTGGTCAGATCTTGAGCTACCTCACTCTTATGTGATCTTTTGTGAGTTATTTATTGTGTAGCTTATCTCCTAGTATATTATGCATTATACCCCTTACAACAAGGTGGTGCATGGGTATTGATAGATAAAAATCACATACAACTTTACCTTGCAGAATTTTTGTAATATAAAGTTATCAGAAGTTGTTTGATTCACATTTAAGAGAAAGAGTAATGAAAAAATTTATTACCTCAGGTAAGTTATATGGCTGAGGGGAATGACTAGCCTCAAATCTAGAAGGGTCATTTAGTTGTTCATGTGCAGATCTTTGTTCCACTGCCAGTTTTCTTTGATCCTTTCTTATATATTGGTCTTCCAAACCAGACCAGATAATAATATCTTGCAAAGCATCTATTTGTGCCTAAAATCCTTTCATCATCTTATATGTATCTTCTTGTGGTTTTTTATTCTCAAAAATATGTTTGACTAAACACTCTAAAACCTACTCCTCTAACGCGGTCATATTTTTTCTGCCACTTCAAATCTACTTAAAATAGTTTTCTTTCGGTACAACCGATGTCAATTATTTTTTATAAACCATATAAAAAACATAAAAACATAAATAGATATTTTTATTTAATACTATTATAAATCATAAAGAATTACTATTATTTCATACTTACACATGTTTCCCATACCGATTTTGTGTTTTCATCAACTAGTTTACCCTCTTTATTTACACGAGCCTCCTTTCATAGCACATGACATGGGATGGAAGTGGCTTTGGATTTTGATTCATCAATCTGCATAAAAACAAAGGAACATATGTTGTTTCATATCACATAAAACTTTTATTTTTTATTCAAAATACATACCAATTTCTTCTCCAGTTAAGCATACCACATCCTTACTTTTCAATAGGGGTACATTGGTTTTGATGTAAATTCTTTATTTTCAGTACACCTTTTTTGTTTCATAAATTAATTTTTTTAATCAAATTGGATAAAATAAATAATTTAAAATAATATATTATTGACTATAATATTCTAGAAATTATTTCTCATCACGATGACTGATGAAATCATTCCACATTTCCTATTTTATAATGTGTGCATTAGTAACTGTGGTGTGGGGATTACTTTCCCCTCAACATCCCTTAGATGGAATTTGGTAAGAAGCATCTGGAAGCCTCTATGGGATTTTCCAGCGACCATTAAGAAATATTTATTAAAGAAATCATCTAAAATAAATGTGCTCTATAAGAAATAATGAAAATTAAATCAAAGTTTCATTATATAATTTTTCTGTAAAATAAATAAAGTTTAACGTAACATTACCTTTATATCTTCCAAAAGGATTTCCTTTATTAAAGGTTAGAAATGGCATTATGACTCTATACCAATCGGCACATCCATCCTCATTGTGACCCGAACCAAAATAATGAACATTGACTTGTTAGGGTTAACAGGTTAGCCGTGTTGATTTTACCCAACCTCAAAATTTATGCCCTTACTTATTACCTTGATAATTTTAGTCAACATTGTGATGCTACATCATTATTATTATTTTCATCAACATGCTATTGATCCCCTAATAATTCTACAGTTTTAGCATCAATAACCTATTCTTCCCCGGGATTGGTAACATCAACATTTGTAGAAGACATTGTTTACATGAGTAGTGAAACATTTAATTTATATTATGTTAATACAATAGAGAAAACATAATATTCTGAGGAAAATCATAGCATGTTAAAAAAAACTTTAACCTTCTCATTGAACTCTCTTTATTTTTTTTAAGGTTGAAGGGATTTTTCTCCTCTATTAAGAATCAAAATACCCTATTTGTGGTCCCCTCTAACATATAATACATTTTCTACATTGGGACCTCCATGAAATGATTGTGATCACTCAATGAAAGGATTATCCTTGATTGATTTTTCATTTTTATATTATAGTTGTTTTAGTCACTAGAAAGACAATTGAATAATTATCGTTTGTTGTATTTGATACATAAAATACTTTCCTACTTGTGATTCCATTATAAACGACTCATCATTTTTCCCTTCCACACTGAAATTCACCTTCACGAAGCCCAATTCATCAAATTTCAGTGCACTCCTATTGTTAACCCATTTACAATAGTAAATTTGAACTTGAAATTTTGTATAATATAACTCAAATATTTTTTTGATAATGCCAAAATATGACATATTAACATAAATTTGATTTCTATCCTTAGAACTAGATAGGTGCATCACTTACACCACAATCATAACTCCACTATTTTTCATCATACTAAAATCATTGTGTTCTTTTGTATAGAATGTAAAACAATTGATTATAAAACTAGTGTAAGATATAAAATTTTCATTTGGTCCATTGGTTAGCCATAAAATTCATTCAATAATTGAATTTAGATTTTCAGATAACTCCTTATAAATATGATCTCAAAAGAATCCTATAAATTGTTGATTATGTGTATTTTATATCCATCCTTCATCCCTTGATGAATTAAAATATCTAATAATTTCTTTATGGGATTCAACATATGGATCAACATATTCACTATTATGTAAAAAATAAAGGTGTTCTTGCACCCAATCTATGATGGTAATTGTAACAAAATCTCTTCTAGAAATCTCTTTTCCCATAAAGAGTCTACTGTGATGAGGATTTGGGAGACCAATGCTATCAACATATGATAATTAATCAGTAAATAATTCAATGGATTCTTCAACAATATATCATTCTGAAATACAACCTTTTGGATGAATTCAATTATTGATATACCCTTCCAAAATATTCATATACCATTCCATGGGGTACATCCATTTGTAATGGACAAGACCACATAGTTGAACCTATCTAACCAAGTGAACCATCATTTGGACAATTATATAAAATAATGATGGTGGGAAGAACATCTCTAATTCACATAATATAACTGCAACCTCCTTATTCATGATTGGAAACTTCACAGGGTATATAACTTTACTATATATGGCTTTGAAAAATAAGTAGATTCTATTTAATGTATGTCATATATTTTTAGGAAAAATTCAACGTAAAGGGATGAGCATAAAATCTTGCATCAAGATATGAAAATCATGTGATTTTAGTCCCTATAACTTCAAATTATTTATTAACATGACATTATTTATATTTTATGAATACCTCCTGGAATTTTTACACTATTAAGTAAAATGAAAAATTGAAATTTTTCCTATCTGGATAAAGGGTAAACTATTAGAAAAAGAAAATTCCACCCTTTACCCTTCATCAGTGCAAACTATTACCTTATCCCCATGTCAATCATGTCCAACCTAGCCTTTATGCTATATTATTTTCAGGAACATCTAGTAACATGCTAATAACACTATCAAATACATTTTTTTCTACATGCATGACATTAAGAAAATGTCTGACGTACAAACAATTCTAATACAATAATTCAAAGAAAATTGATCACTTTTTCCAACCTGATTTTTTAAAGTTTTTCGAAAATGGTTTACTAAAAACAATGTAAATATATTTTACTTTATTAGACTATTGATCACTCACTAGTAGAGATGGTGATGTGCATTATTTGGTATTCCCATCCAATTTTGTCATCAAGGATTGGTATTTATGTCATCGAGGTAAAAATTTCCGATGTTCGAACAACACAGTCTTTGATGAATATTTCAACTAGACTGAGTGTGTGCATTCTTCACAAATGGGAGACCCCAATGTTTCTTTAATGCTATAGCCTTACAAAATTCTATAGGCATGAAATTCATTTATCATCCCATAAAACATGGGCCACAATGTAAATTCTTTACTTCTATAGGTATCATACATTGTGACGCTTGTATCCCACATCAATTTTAGATCTTTGATCAATGGAGACAAATAGACATCAATATCATTACCAGGTTGTTTTAGTCTATATAAGTAGAGACAACATAATGTATTTGCACTTCATGCATAACCATGGTGACAGATTATAATTTACCAACATAACGGGTCATGTACTGTGAGTACTACTCTTTACACCAAAAGGATTTATTCCATCTATAGATAATACGAGAAAGAAGTTTCTTGGATCATTTCCAAATTTAGGATATTTGTAATAAATTTTCTTCCACCAAGGAAAGTCTGCTGGATGACGTAGGTTCCCATCATTAAATCTTGTATCTGCATGCCAAGTCAATTTTATCACTATTTCCTAACATCCATATAGTCTCCTAAACTATGGAATGGTAGGAAAGTACTATACAACTTTTGAAGGACTTGATTCATCTTTCTTGTATCAACCTACACCACACTTGAGGAATTTTATGAGTGATTCATGGTCCTTGTGAAACAATATGCAATCATTTAGAAAAGCATGCATTTTTTAGACATCATGCCCATTGAATATATAATTCATTTAGTTCTATATATTCGATAAGGAAGTTCATTTTCTTCTGGTATCATATCATCCAGGAGACCAAGTAGTTCTCTAAAGTCGGTGTCGCTCCATCCACTACCAGATTTCAAATAATATAACTTCAATATAGCTAAAAATGTTGTGTATTTAGTACAACAGGTGTACAATAGTCTCTAAGAATAATTATTTAACTTCTCAAATAGCTTTGGACAATCATTAAGGTTATATTCAATTTCAATTTTCATTTATTCCATGTGATCTCCATCATCATTTGCAGTGGTATTCAAATAAAATGATCCATAAACCACAGTATCATCCCAATCGGTGTACATGTTCAATTTTTTCCCGTGTTTAGTCCAACATTTACAGCTTTAATCTATTCTGTGATAAATAAAATGTTCTTCCAACTCTCTAATTTTTCTTGAATAAAAACTATGTAAACATAGAAAAAGGATTTGATAAGGGTCATATGCATTCTCTATTGAAAACTTGATGAACTATTTAACTCCATATTCATAATCATTTGTCATACAATTAGCGTGCATCCATTTTCGATTCATATCTATCCTATTGGGTTCATAAAATATTCATTTTGTACAAAAAATAAATAAATACTCATAATATATTCATAATCAAAGGTGAAAGTTATAGATAATTCTAATAAGGGTAACCCAAAATGATGAATGGTACCCGACATGGGATGACTACTGCTCAGAGTAGTTCAAAAAACATAGGTTCATGTACAGAAGAGATGGGGGATGAGTCTCAAACAAAAAAAATTAAATAATAATTATTCGATAGATAAAGTTAATGAGGATGATAATTGTCTCATTAAATCTAAATGTTCCCGGGCTAGGAGTTGGTGAAGCACCAAACAAGATTTCTTATTTTGTTTCCTATAGATGAAAAGTTTCTCAAGAACATAATGCTTTGACAGATGATCAGATCATATAATAAATTTTTATAGTGCTCTTACTCTTTTATACCCCTTTCTTCATTCCCAATGGGTTGAGATACATGATAACCTTGGATCGAGTATACATGAACCACTATCCCTTGAATAGAAAAATTATTTCACCAAGACTACAATATGCTCCCTTAGTGGAAACGGTTGCATGATTTCCTAGTACTGCTTATTTCAGACACAATGGTAGGCTCCTAGTTGGTATAAAAGGAATAAAACATCATGTTATTGGGAGTGATTCATGATTTATGTCTCTATATGATTCAATACATGTATCCTTATAACACCCTAAGATTCAACTATATAAATTCCTTTAAATAAATACTTTGTTGAGTAAATTTTATCACATGCAACATTGAAGGATGATTCCCATAATATAAATTTTCTCGAAGAACATTTTTTTAAAGTGGTGTGTATATTATCATAAAAAATTAAATTAATATTATTTAAAGGATGATTCCCATAATATGTAATGTTTTAATATATTAAAATTCATTCACCACTGTAGATGTTTAAATTGTTAAAAAGGTGTTAAATTAAGAGATAAGAAAAAAAAATATTACAAAAAGGTATTTCTAATTGATTGGAAAAGTTGGTTTTATGCCTACCCCATCTTATAATCCAAATATTCCTAATCTGGATCAAGTTACCAAGAATATATCTTCTCTTTTAATAATAAGAAACATATATTTACAAAATTTCCACTTCGCTGACTTAAAAAATGAGGCATCCTCCACCCCTTCAAAGATACATCAAAAAATTAAAATCCCCCTATATTATATTATATTTACTTTCCTAATTATACTCTTCCATGTTATTGAGATTCTGTTTTCTAGAAGAAGTTTCAAACCGCTCATTTCTAGGAATTCCTTCAAGAGGAGATTCAAGATCTCGACATAAATGATATGCTCTTCATGGTTTTTATTCATTATTTTATTCATCTTAATATTATTAAATATCATTTATCACAATCATAAATTTTATATAAAATCATTAATATTCTATAAAAGTTATATTATAATTATGAAATTGAAAGTTATTACTCATTCTGCTATTATAAGATGCTCTTGTTTGGGTTCGTCTTACCACCTACAAGAATGAAGTTATAATGATTTTTCCATGAGTCATTAAGAAATATTAGGTAATGATAATATTATGTAAATTATTTAATTTAATATTTTTTAAGGATTCCTGAAAAGTGATATGCATATTTTTATTCACTAATAAAATTGGTTCTTTTTTGGGAATCATAATATTTAGAAAAATATTTCAGAGATTTCAATGAAAATCATCACCATATATTCCATAAAATGATAATGATACTACATAAATATTTCAAAAAAAATACTTAACAACATAATGAAATTTTTTTATATGATCAAACCATGACCAATGAGTAAGCATTAGATCCTTCGAGTCAGAACATTCACATGAGACATAATAGTTAACACAAAAATATTTACATTAACAAATAATTAATTTTAAATGGGTGATAAAAATTTATATTTGAAAGTAATTTAGTATTATAAATATAAATATTTTTTGAATATATATATTTATAATGAATCTAAATTAATTATACAATAAGTGATAGTGTGTCTAACTAATAGGAATTATGATGTAAGGGTTTATTGTTATAAATTTGAATTCCTTGATACATGTTTCATTTTGTGGACCATATTTTGGTATTATTTTGATTCACTATCCCATGAATTTATTATAAAATATTTTCATTTAATTACGTGGATTTAAAAAGGAAAATAATTTTATTTCTGTTAATTTATTATTATTCATTTTTTATAAAATTCTTAATGGCATATCACAAACCTCAACCAAAATTTGGTCCATCCATATCAGTACATCACAATAAATCACTTTATTTTAAACATATTTTCCAGGTCCCTTTATGAAATCACTCACTCATTTTTTTAACACCAAAACCATTTTTTTAAAACAATTTCCAAATTCCATATTGAAACCAACCACTTTACAAAATGCTTTTCAAGAGACCAAAACATTTTAAATTACCATATGTTAATTTAAAACTTCAAATTTCATATCAAAACCACTTTAAAAATTAAAAAGGCTACTTTTTGAATTTTTAAAAACCATCTTAAAATTCATTTTTTTTAATTCCACATGAAAATCGACTATTTTTTTTCAAAAAAAAGTAATGGGATACGAACACCATTTTCTATAAAAACCATTAGCATCAAGTGATTTTTTCAAAATAATATTAAAAAAATAATCAACAATAAATTAAGAGTTTAAAACCATTTCCATGGAAATATGTACGCTTTAAAATATTTAAAACTTTACAAGTTTACTTTGAAATCACTTCATGAGTTTCAAAACACTGAATCCATTTTAGTTAATTTTAATGGAAAATCTCGTTTTTTCATTTCATAACCCACTTTAACATTTAAAACCAAGTTTCCTTTTTCAAAAATGAAATTTAAAATAGGTAGGAGCATAAAAATTCTAATTAATCCACCACTCAGTCTAAAGAAAGTCATTATTATTAAACATTTCATAAACATTTTATAAAGTTGTCAGGAATAAAACATTTTTCAGAAGATATGAGTAAATTAAAAATTTAAACCCAGCACCATGGTGAAGTATTCCTCAGGTAAGTTAGGTCAAGGCTCAAGGATCCTCACCTCTCAGTGCTCATGGCTACCTGGTGCACACATTACCCTAGGGCTACGAGCCTAGGGTGTAGGATTCCACCTCTACTGGTGTCTCCCTGCCTCACCAATGTTTAGTTGGTGTTTTCATTATATATTCCATTATTAGGTAGAACTAAACATTCCTAACATGATTGTCCTAGACTACCCACCTAAATACTGAGGTTCCCATGGGATTCTTTCAAAATTTAATCAAGGTACTATTCATTTATCAAAAACCAGTTTCATCAAATATCACCAAAAAAGACACAAATCCAAGCATTCACATGCCATACAATTTATTCAAGAATCAAAATCAAGAAGGTTTTATAAATATTCATGACATTGAAATCTATTTTCCAAAAGATCATGAGTCATGCTTTTTAAAACAATTCAAAGCATCATTTGAGAACTAGAAAGCATGCAAGATTCTCTTAGCAATCCCTTTTAAGCATCATACAGAATGCCTCATTCAAAAATATTTTATTTTAAGAATAATTCTTAAAATTTCCAAACATTCCTCATGGTTACATATCATAAAAACTCTAAAGGCATGATAATTAATTCCTTAATTTATCCCTTGACCCAAATGGGGTCTAAACCTTTATTAACCAAACATTTTATTTAAAACCCATCCTAAAACATTTTCACAATGCTTGGAATTTCATGTATCACTTAAAATGCCAAGAAAAATCTTTATAAAAATACTTTGCAAGCTCAATACATCATTTTAAATTGAAAATACCATTTTAAAGGGCCAATCATGCAATTTAAGAAGTGAGTAACTTGAAACTATATTCAAACCATTCTTTAAAGATAGGATAACCTATTGCTGTCTATGAAAACCAAGCCAAAATCCAATTTCTTCCCTAGAAACTCAATGTGTATAATTAATACTATTATTAAATAATTAAAACACCAATATAAGCATCAACAAATCAAAGGTTCTGAAATTAAAGAGTCAAGCATGAGAAAAAACAACCTAGCCCAAGAGAAAATGAAGAAACCCTCAAGAACGGAGAGAGGAGGACCCTAGGGGAAGTTCACGTGCCCTAAAAATCAAAGCCGTGACAAAAATCAGAAGTCGGAACCCCCTAGGGTTTAGCCTGGTGTGTGCGCAATGAGGAAGAGGGTGAAAATGAGAGGGAAAAAGAAATAAATGGAAGATAAGAAGAATAAGGAACCCAACCAAACCAAATATGATCCAGAATCATAAGAGAAGGTTGGAGATCCGAAGTGGAGGACGATATGATTACAGGGGGATCGTTGAACTCAAAGGGTGATGTTTTGATCATCCAGGCTTGTGAAATCAAGAACATGAATAAGAAATCAATGAGAGAGGAGGAGAAAAAAATAAAATACCCTGAATTCAAGGCTTGATTCGTCTGAGAAAAACTCAAGGAGGAGTGTTGTCAATAGTGGACTTCTGTGAAAGCTTGAGAGGATCGATTAAAATCAGCACGGTTAGGGTTTAAAAAATATCAAGGAGGCTATTATCAGCGCTTCTAAAAAAGTACTGATAAAGATACAATTTATCAACGTTAAAATAATAAGCGTTGATAAAATTGCATCTTTAACAGTGCTAAAGAAGTTCTTATAAAAGGTATCTTTATCAGTGTTAAAACTTTAGCACTGATAAAAGATTTATAATTATAATTGTAAACAAAAATATTTATAAATAAATTTATAAATATTTGTATATGATTATAAATGTATTTATATGATTATATATTTATATATATATATATAATAAATATATTAAATATATTTATTATAATTTTATATATATTTAAATATATAATTATTTATTTATAATTATATACATAATTTTTTCAAAAAATTATATATATTTATTAATAATTACAAATATATAATTTGATAAATATAGTAAATATACATTTATAATTATATTTATAATTATTTATTTATAATTATAAATATATTAATATCATTATATATATATATATTATATAGGTGATTAGGGGTACAATTACATCAAAACATACACACGCACACACCTCACATGGGCCAGTGGGCATGTTATAGTCCCCCCATTTATATCATTATATATATTTATATAATTATATATATAAATTTAATAAATATAAATATAGTAAATATATTCAATAGTTAAATATATTTATTATAATTGTATAATTATAAATATATTTATATGAATATATATATTTATATAATTATATATATATAAATATATTTAATAAATATAAATATAAATATAGTAAGTGTATCCATTATTTAAATATATTTATAATAATTTTATAATTATTTAAATATATAAATATTTATTTATTATTATATAAATATTTTTTTTAAATAATATCTATATATTTATATAATTATATATATATAATAAATAAATATAAATATAAATATAAATATAAATATAGATATAGATATAGTAAATATATTCATTATTTAAATAAATTTATGATAATTTTATAATTATTTAAATATATAATTATTTATTTATAATTATATAAATACTTTTTTAAAAAATAATATTTATTTACTTATAATAATAAATATATAAATTTATAAATATAGTAAATATACATTTATAAATATATTTATTTATAAATATTTATTTACAAATATATTTTTAACATTATTAATAAATATATAATCTTAAATGCATGCATGTTAAAAATGAGTAAAATTGAATAATTAAAAATGAGTACACTTTAAAAATATTGAAAAAATAGATAAGTTTTTTTAATTAAATCAAATATATTAAATACATATGGATATATATTGAAATAAAGATGAATGTATATTGAAAATATTAAAACATAGTAAATAAATATCTATAAATAAATATTAGAAAATGGTTACATTTCAAAAATAATAATAAATAAAAAATATTCAAAATAACTGTAATAATATTAAAAATAAATAAATAAAATTTACCGATTAAAAAATAATATATTAAATGTATCATGTTACTAAATGAAATTAAAAAATGAATATTAAAATTTGAATAAATTACATAAATATAAGGTGTATGTGTTTCTATATAAGATTGCATTAATTACGTAAATTTTTGTGTGTGTACATTGAATATAAAAATGCATTAATTAAGAATATTTATGTGTGAAATCAATGTAACACACATTTGATATGTGTTAAATTGAAAAAGCAGACATTTAATTAATGTTCATTACTCTATATAATTAGTTAATATTTTCAATTAATATTAATTTTTAATTATAAACCACTCTTCACTAAATATATGACTTATTTAATGTAAGCATATAAATATTTTGTATTACATAAATCATATTTTAGGAAATATTATATATATTGATATATATATATATGAATATATTTCTATATTAAATGTATTAATGACTAATTGTGTATAAAAGCCATTAAAAATGAATAAAACATTAATATGTTTTTAATTATTACATTTTATTCATTTTCTATTTTTATATTTAATATATATTATTTATTACTATTTATAATTAATATATACATATATATATATTAAATTTATTCATTTTTATTAATAATTGTTTCATTAATAATTTTTTAATAATTTTATAAATCATTCATTTGTTATTTTTTTGTTTAATTATTAGAATTTATTCATTTTTTTTTTGTTTAATTGTTATAATCTATTAATTTTCTATATTTATATTTAATATATACTACTTATTAATATTTATAATTTATAAATATCTATATTAAATTTATTTATTTTTATCAATAATTATTTAATTAATAAAATTTTTAATATTTTTTTAATTTACTAATTTTTAAATTTTATTTGTTTAATTATTTCATTTTATTCATTTTATATATCTATATTTAATATATACTATTTTTTTAATATTTATAATATATATATATTAAATTTATTAATAATTATCTAATTAAATAAAATTAATATTTTTTTAATTTATTCATTTTTAATTTTTATTTGTTTAATTATTTCAATTTATTATTATTATTTTTAATACTTGTATATTTTTATTGGTTTGTATAAAAAAATTGAAATGGACCAGGTCGGGTTGTGTAGGACTCGAATATGAAGGTGGGCCAAGGCTTGGATTAAGCATGGGGTGGGTCAAGACCCGCATGGGCATGTGGCGGGCCCGTACAAATGTGTATTGTGAATGTGGGAGCCCATCCCCACAATAGACTTCTGAGAACTGGAGGCGGTGGAATGATATATTAAAAAACAGTCTCTCGTCCGTTGTTTTGATATGGGGCTCGCGTGACGATCAAGACCTTTATCAGCGCTAAAAAAGTGCTGATAAAGGGTATTGTTTATCAGCGCTTTTTTTAGCACTGATAAAAGTTACCATTTACCAGTGATTTTTTTAAGGATGGTAAACGACAACGCTATATATAGCGCGCTTTTTAATAGTGAACTCTTGGTTCTGTCTCAACTGGTTCCTAAACTTTTGGTACATTCTAGTTCATGGCATGTGTTGCTCGTATGATAGACTATAAGATTCTGATCCAGAGGTGGATTCCCTTGAGGAGCATCCACTGCACCCTCCTATGGAACCCATGGAAGATGTCTTTGGGGCATATCACTACATGCCAGAAACAAAGAAAAATTATCAATCGACCGAATAATCATAGTTTAAACTAAAAAAACCCATAAACAAAAACTGAGAATAAGATCAAAACATAACACACGAGACACACAACCCAACATCCTATGGTAACCTGAGTCTCATCACAGAAAGAGATGGTCAGGTACTCATCACAACCTACCTCTCAAGTTTTGAAAATCCTATATCCCATATAAAAACTTCCCAAGATTGAGCAAAACCATGATCTGATACTAAATTGTCACATCCCAACCTAGATAACCCGTCCATCTGGGCTTCGAAGCAAAATGCGGAAAGATTTGAAGGGAATTCCCAATCCTCATGGGTTGACGACTAGCACCCAAGCATCGAACAACAAACTGAGGGAATAATTTTACCCATCTTGAAACAAGATACATGGCACATATACATAGTGGAAAGAAACAGTGGAAGAAAACTAAAGAAATATATGTCATAACCAAAGATAAATAGTGGCTGTGATACAACTCAAAAATAGCAAATACAAACCCAAAGTGTAAAGACCTCGACCCTAACAACCCAGAGTCGATGGTTAATTATTACCTTGGTGCTAGATATAAAGGATCACATCCCAAAGGACAGAATAAATAGTAGTATTGTAAAACTATATATATACATGAATTTCAAATGACATTTGAAAACTTAAAATACAACATAGTATTTTCTGTGAGAGCACCATTAATCCCTTTAGCACATCCATGCATATCAATCATAATGTGCTTCCTTTCATCTTGGGGAAATGAAACATAAGAATGGGGTGATCTCTAATACTCAATAAGGGTATGCATACAGCGGAAGTTATCATGAATACATATGTCATAATCAATATGGAAAGATAAATAATTGAAATACATATCATTTAATCAATAACTTGAACATGAAGAATAATATGGCAGAAATAAATGATGATCAAAATAATGTCTATCCAATGGCCCGAAGGCCTTCATTTTTTTATTGATTTTTGATAATCCACCTTTCAAGGGGTGAGGTGGAACTCTTACAAGCCCCGTAGGCATAAGTATGGTCTGTAGGCCTTAGAGGAATTCATTACCCGTAGGCTTCAAACATTACATACAACCCAGACTAACTACTTAGAACTCCTCTTCCCCAACATCTTCATCGTGAAATCAGCTCTTCACCTTCGCATGGCTGTTCGACTAGGCATTCTCATGCATGCACAGGCTTGTCCCGATGGTAGGTGTCACACCCTCTCATTCTTGCAATCCGTTTAGCTTCTGCTGTGGTGAAAGCTCCTTTGCTCATGCCAAGAAATCTTATATAAATGGGTAAGACCTCATCCAAATACCCAAACTAATTTGTCTCAAGAGATCTACAGATGCATCGAGGGGCTATAGTAGGTCTCACCTATCACTTACTGACTCCAATGCATTCTTCATATAAAAGGGGAGAACATAATCAATGTAAACATTCATATTGAAAAACTAGCCTATGAAATTTTAATAATTTCCCTAATTAATAAACATAATCATCATAAACATTCATATTGAAAAACTATGTTAATGAAACTGACCATAAACCATCCAGATAAATAATAAGGATAGTATCATTACAACATATCCTCAATAAATCATAAGTAAAATAAGGTTTTTTGACGTTGATGAATACAAATACCATAAAAATTCCATTAGAAACATTCTTGGGGAAAATACCATTTTCACTTTGAAAATAACTTTTAAAAACTAAGAATTTCCAGAATATTAAGAAAAATATTTTCTTTAAAAATAATCTTCTGAAATTGTAAAGGAATCTTCAAAACAATGAGTGGTCATGATGGTGGGTAATTTCATACATGCCGTATAAGTTTAAAAAACATACTTTTCACACTGTTGTAAAAAGGTTAAAAGTACCTCGTTCGGAAAATGAAAAGAAGATTACTTTCAAACCATTCTGTAAAAAGTTAAACACGGGTAACAATTTCTGTAATAAGTCATTTATATAATTTCAAAAACATTTTTTATTATATTTTTAGAAAACTTGGGTATGGAAGAAAAAGGATTTTCGACGGAAGAGAGAAATAAAGTCAGTTTTTCTTAAAAACATTTTCTCAGTCATTTTAAGTAATAAAGAGAGGTAAATGGTACTATGATTTTAAAAGTTCATGAATAACCATAAGAGAAGAAAATATATTAGGTTTAAGATATAAATATTAAACAATCCCCCTACAGGATACTTAAACATAAATAATCCCAAATAATGATGTGATTGTGAATTAAACCCTTATCGCTTTGGTAACTTTTGAATCATAACCCCCATGAAAGAAATAAATTCAAATGAAACTTTAATACCATTAAGATAAATAGATTCATGATATAACATATCAAAGGGGTAGTACATACACCATACAAAATAAATAAGTGCTGAATATGTCATATGTCTCACAGAAGTAAATGTGAGACGAGAAACCCTAACCACATGTCTGAATTCCTTCGTATGTGTATGAACCTACTTTATAATAAAAATAGAATTATAATACATATATTAAAGAACCATACTCATATATATATATATATATATATATATATATATAAAATACCATATATGATTTACTTATAACTTTTTATCACCAGTTTATTAATAATTCTTTGTTAAAATCACTATTTTGGGTAATAACTCCTTCGTTTTTCATGTATGTTTTGGTTTGTAAGTTTCGGTCCTTGTAGTATGATCATGGTTCTACAATATATATAATGTTAATAATGATTTAAATATAATATATATTCATTCTATATGCATTTAGAGTCATTCATAAAAGTTATAGATAGAAAAATGAATTACATCGTTCATGAAGATGGTAGGTCATACGTACACATAAACTTTATTTCCATTTTTTGATGGATGGAATGAAAGAGAGGAAAATAATATTTCACCTTTAAAAATAATTATTACATCATATGTATCATATATATTCATTAAAGTTATCCTTATTATCATCCATGTCAAAATAAAATGAAAAATGTTTCACATCACTTCGTGGAGGTGGTAGTCTACACGTACGCACGAGTGTGTTATCGTTTTCCAACGGATTGGAATGTAAGGTATATGTGATATTATAATTCAAGAAGTTTAATTATTTTATAAATATAATATATATACATTAAATCCATCATTATATCAAGCCGTGAGAGGTGGTGATGGAAAATGAATTACATTAGTTCGCAAGGTGGTAGTCCATCGTAGACATGATCGACGGTTTCATTCCTTATTCAATGGAATAGGAGATGGATATTGGTTATTCCATTAACATAATAACATATCAGTATATAGGAGATAGTTTTTTATCATTTTATCATAGTTTATGGATATTTTAAGGAGTTAAAGGAAGAAATAAAAAAGAAAACGCATGGTTAAGAACTATACATCTTCTTTGGACAACCTCTTTAGGTTTATACCTAAAGCCTTCCAAGATTAGTTTTCTGATAAAAAAATGACACTAGGTCATGTGTATGGATTTAAGGAGGATATTTGGGTATGAACTGACCAAACAAAATGGCTTTGTAATTGTCAATAGGAGAGGAGAGGGGTATCTTTTTATAACTGGGAGGAATGATACACTTGGAATTTATGAAAAGAATAAATTGTACCCATGTTTTTCACATGCCACAAGGATCCAAAATGGCTCATTATATAACCTTATATGAGATAAGTCTAAATATGTCCATAAAATATAAATTGGAAGTTTTTAGGTCATTTTAACATTTATCTTCTTAGTTTAACCCCCTAGTAAACCTGTTTTAACATTAACCGTGGTAATTAATTTTTATTGTTTTTACTATTCATTATGATAAAAAAATTAAGTTGAAATAATTATATAATATTAATTATTATGATTTAAATTATTGAATCCATTTTTTCAAATTCAATTCATAGAAGTGGAAGAATTTACTTTAAAATTAAACCAGCGGGCGCGATGAAAAAATGGTTTTCCAAAGGGAATTTTTTCAAAAGTATAAAACAGTTTTATATCAAAAATCAACATAAAATTTATTCTAATGACCTAAATTAGATTAATTATAATATAATTTATCTAATTTTATTTGTAAAATAGTTTTAAATAAAATGGAACTTCATAATTTTTTTAAACGCAAAGGCAATTTTCAACAAAAAATAGTATTTTTTCACTATTCATCAAAAAAATAATATTTTCAAAAAAATCTCAAAAATACACTCTAATATAATTTTTAGATGATTATTTAAAAAATTAAGTTTATTTTTTCAAATAAATTTTATAAAACTCATAAATTTTAATTTTAAATAAGTGCGCAAAACATGATAAGACCGCTTTTTAGAAAAAACACAGTTTTTGGGCCTAAAACTGGTTTTATTCTTATCTCATGGTTATAAAAAATATTAGATGAGTGATAAAATATTTTATTTAATATATAATATATAAATTTAATTAAAATCATTCACTAATATTGTTTAATTTAATTTATTAAGATAAGAACACATTGCAAACATAAAAACAGTTTTTTAAAAAATATTTCTTTTAATTTAAAATGATATTTTAATTTATAATAAATTTATAACCAATGAATTTAATTTATACAAGTGTAAACCGTATACTTTTCATAATTTAGTTTTTCCTATTTATAGTCGTCAATTTAACACGTAGGTTATAATGATCATATTTAAATAATATATTTCACAGGTCATTTAAGATCGGTGTTGTGTGTCATATATGCTATTGAACACAATGTTTTTCTTTTAGAATCTCGGGATGTTACATTCTCCCCGTCTTCAATAAATTGTGTCCTCACAATTTGAACTTTTTCTTAGAAATCAAAGGTTTTCCATCTGAAAATACCTTTTTTGAAATCTCATATCGTAAAAAGGGTTAATAAATCTTCCTCTTGATAAGAGAGAAAGAGAAGTAAGAAGGTCATTTAGAATAACACGTAACTAGGTTTCCTAGATTGAAAACATTAGTAGGGTATGGAAGAAAAACATAAATAATTATGAGTGATAGAGATCATCAGTTACAAGAAAGTGAATGATTATGAGAAAGTTGATGACCACAAAAACCATAAATCGATGAGGTGTGAGAGACACCATTTGATTCTTCAGAAACGAAGGTAAATGTATAATATTTTTATTTCAACATACTTTTACTAACGTTGCTCCAGATGAGGTTTAGAGCAGAGGGTTTTCTTTTGATCTTCGCTTCAGAATTGGATGTTTGAGAGGGTATGGTTTTTCCATCGGTTCAAGGCTCATGCATTCTTGCACGGGACAGTTTGCCGACAGCGAGGAGTAGAAGGAAACTGATCTCGTTGTTTTTTATGCTGGGTAGGGACTCTTCTATGGTGTCTTGATGTTGTTTGCCCTTTAACTTTTGTATCATGGTGGTTTGGTTGTTTTAAGTCGCGAAGTCTTGTATGGTTTCTCACTTTTTCCTCAAAAGTGTTTGAATAATAAAAATTTAATTTTCAGTCATACAACATCCCCAGAAAATATGGTGAACATACTTAAAAATAGAATTAATCATTAAATCATTTTTTAACCACTAAGGTGTTCTATACAACTTATTTTTTCCACAAAATCAAATAATATGAATTGACTATTATTACCATAGCATCAATGATCATATCAACCCTAAAGGTTATCAATACCTATAAAATTATGTCCAAAAAATTTAACGACATTCTTCCTCAAATAAAATTTTCACTAAAACCCATACTAATCACAAGGGTTGTATTATCATAAATTTCTCCCAAAATATTCTTAATCATCTTGGACTTCCATTACTTAAAACCCCGAAAGGGGCGTCTAAAAATTTGAACTTATGATCAACCTTAAACTCATAATCTCATGATGGTATCCACAACTCTTAAGTTAATCTTAGATGAAAACATATATTCTTACAAAAACTAACACAATCCTTAGATGTTTCATAATTCTTATAACCAAAATTTCATTGATAAAAATACTTATACAACATAATTCCTAGATCCCAATATACAAATACTTCAACCCTTTTACTTGAATGATTAGTATAACATAGGCCCTTAGTATAGGAGTTAGCCTTTAAAAGATATCATTGACTTGGACAATTCATAAGTTCCCCACATTTAAGATAGTGAACTATAAATGGATATCTATGATGAAATTTATTTCTCTCGATTGAACTCCTCAATTTTCCTTGGTAATTCGTTGCTCTATGCCTTTCTTTTCCACATATAAAACATTTGTCTATTCCTTTGAGACATTCTCCCGGGTGTCTCTTTCCACATTTTTTGCATGAAAAAAATTGAGCTTTCTTTCCTTCATAATCTTCACCACCCAAACTCTAAGCGAACATCATCCTTCCCTTCTTTGGTGAGTCTGAGAATTGGTTAAGGTATAGATTTTCAATCATATACCCTTAAGCACGTACAAATTGTCTCAAAGACAATGTGTTCTTCAAGGCTTTCACATAGCATACTGCTTGGATGGTTCAAACAATATCATCATGCATCATCAATTTGAGGGTACCTACTCCAACGATTTTCAAGGTGTGATCGTTCCACATGCACACAAGTCCTTATGGGATATGTTCATATTCATCAAATCATTCTCATTGAGATGTCATGTGTCATGTTGCCCCCCCCCCCCCGAGTCGATTATCCATGCGTCATTGAGATGTTGTCAACCTCCAGCGATCGTTGTCATGTCACTGACTAATATGTCTCCGTTTCCAGAACTACTCACCACATTTCAATGAGTTATTTCCACCACTCATCTTATTCCAACAGTCCTTGATGTGCTCTTTCTTCCCACAATTGTAACATGTGACATTCTTCTTCTTACTTCTTGATTTGAATATAATTTTGGATCTCACTGAAACCACGCTTCATCATCCTTCCTCTTTCGATTGACAGAGCTTCTGTTTGGTGCAAAATTGTTTTTCTGCCTTTCATTATCCTGGCTCATACTTTCTTCTTCAAGAACCAAAGCTCCAAAATCATTAAAAGGACAATATATTCATTAAGATATTATTAGTGATGTTGATGATGAATTGATCATACGAATCTAAAAAACTTTGAACCAGAATCTCTGCACGTTCAGTATCCTCAATTTTGCAGTTCAACATTGTAAGTTCAGTAAGTTTAGTGAACATAGTATTGAGGGTGTTAGATATAATCAATCATCGATGATGACTTTTTTATTTGGTGTGTAATTTTCACTTTAAGAAAAAAAATTGTTGAGCAATGACTTGGCTCACGTCGTCAATCCAAAACTCCCTCTATATAACAGTTTACTTAATAATCTCAATAAATTTTTTCTAATGTGATAGATCAATCGTGATTGTAATCAAAGAACATAGTCAAATTCAATAGAATTATTAATATTCAAAAAAGTGGACAACAGCAGGCCACATAACAATTTTTGTTATATACTTTTACAAAATAAAGAATAACCTCTAAAAATGAGAAAATGAGAGTGGTCACTCTCCTAAATACTTGGCTTATATTTATGGGCACGCATAATTTCTAAATGGTTAGCGGATATGTTACAGCAAAAATAAAAATGAGAGTGGTCACTCTCCTAAATACTTGGCTTATATTTATGGGCACGCATAATTTCTAAATGGTTAGCGGATATGTTACAGCAAAAATAATAAGCCTAAAATACACCCAAAAAATTTCCACTCGTACAAAAATCAGCCCCTCGCCCCTTCCAAACTTTTAACATCCCTCCATAACAACAGTCCTGTCAGAAGAAATACAGAACTCTAGATTGCACAAGGCCGTAAATACAAATCAAGGACATCCAACGGCGATAGGCAATGTTCCAAAAGGGAAAGGAATGGAACCTTGTCGAAGCTTCTTTCCTCAACAAGCGAGATGAACACATATATATATAATCAGATGTAGACTGACTTCACATCATTATGCCCAAAGCTCGACGAACACATCGGACACTTGCGGTGACGAGTTCCAAGGATTTTTTGAACGCAGGAGGAGCAAAACAGATGGTAGCACTTCGTAATCACCACCTGCACACACAAAACATACTTCACCAAATTACTACCACGGGATGAATCCAACGATTGTTAAAATTCATATGGAAGGAAGCTCAACAATGCCACGCAACCAAAACTACAACACGAGATCAAACAAGAGTATGCATAATTTTAAATGGTCACGCTAACATTCACTACGATTTGTGTTCCGGTTGAGCCCATAATTACATTTGTGTAGATGCTGTCAATAATATAGCAAGTTCATCTGTATCATGCTAGAATCATTTAAATCACAACAAGATCATCCATATGAGCTCAGGGCATAAAGAAAAGTTGAGTTCAGGTTATTTAAGGTTGTCTTCACGTATTAAAAATCCTAAAGGACACGTGCAAGAAGATCAATAGCCTTGATATGTGGAAGCAAGTGCCGGTCATGGATCTTAGGTTTTAACCTAAGGCCTATCAACTTAAAAATAATCCTGAAACCAAAAGGATCGCACAACAATCTTTGTGAATTCTGCTCTTATCAGAAAAATATAGAATTGCTGAGAACAGAAAGAAGATAGCTGTTATATTTGTGAAGAAAAAGAAAACCTGTTGCACCAAATCCGATTCATGGTGCATCTTTGTTCACCATAAATTTGTAAAAAGGCTTTTGTGCCTTCATTCTCTTATAAGCATGCTCATGGGTGAACCTAGTCACTAAGAGGCAATGTGTCTTCGGAATTGATGGTAAACAAACCCACAAACTTGTGTAATCACCTAATCAGTGAGATGAGTGGTACTGTGTGCAATAACAAGTCAACTGCATGCATGCCATGGATTAATCGACCAAAATGGGAGTAAACGACATATATTTTTGCATCTTTGTACTAGATTTACCATTCCAGGTATGTTTGGATACGTGTGAACAGATCAGGAGAGAAAGATCTTGTTCAAAAACAAGACCATCACATGAGATGTTTTGTTTGAAAAATGACGAGATTTTTAAATCTGGACACCATAATTCACCCCTACTCATGATGTTTCGCTCATAATTGAGACTTTATTCCCTAAGCAAGTGACATTAGAACCACAAGGTTTTGTCCAACTAGATCTGTCGCATCAAGTGGATCAGATCTCATCAATTGATTTTCTGGCTGAATCTGTTTTATCAAGATTTTATGAGATCTGAAAGTTTGAATTTTTCTAGCTTAAATTTCTATAAATCTCGTTCTTTTATCAATGTAAAATTCTGTGAATTGTAAGGGTGTTCCCTTGTTTGATGGGTTTAATTACAGAAACTCGAAGAACAAGATGATTTCATATTTAAAATCACTAGGCACGGATGGCCACCTTGTTGTTCTCGACGGAATGCAATTAAGTGATACACAGAACATATGAAAGTTATGGATGTTGATGCCAAGGCCTAAAATGTGTCTTATCTAACAACAAATAATAAAGTTATGAGCTGCCCATTTTTATGTGGGAATAAATAATCCAATATACATGGAAGAGGCTATTAAGTTAAATTTGAAGATTTTAGAAGACAACCCTCAGAAAGTGTTGATGCTTTTGTTGGTAGAATCAGAGAAGTTGTTCATGCTATTGAGAAGGCTTGGAAAAGATGTTTCTGATGTTCTACTCAAGAGAGTTCTGAGAAGACTTTCAGAATTATATAATCGCAAATTTTTTGTTATAGAAGAAAGAGATTTAAGCCAGGTTTCGTTGGATGATCTACAAAGCCCCCTTTTGTTGCTAATGAGATTAAACTGAAACCATAACAATTTAAAAGAGTGTACCAAAGAAGATGATTTTCGATGAAGATGGGTATGATCAGGTAATGACTTTCCTCTCCAGTAAATTTAAAAAGGAAATGAAGATTTGAAGGCAAAATGTATTTGATTTGTTTTAGAAGTGGAAAAGGTATGTCATTTGGCTTTTAAATGTCTTAAAGGGCGTGAGGAAAGTGATGAGGAAGAAGCAGCTATTAAAAGACCAGCAAGGAAGTTTAACTCAGAGAATTGTAAGGGAAATTTTATTATAGAGTAAATCTGAAAACGAATTTTAAAGAAAGAGTTATATGAAAAGAGGATGAAGTTTTTTAATTTTCTGATCAAGAAAAGGTTGACAATTGTAAAGATGAATCTGATGATACCTTGGCAGCTGTGATTGATCAAGCCGAGTTTTCTGGAACTGTGAAAATTTCAGAGTTGAATCTTGGGTTGTTTCAAAAGTAGAGATGGTTTCAGCACTTTACAATGAAATTCATACTCGATTCTCCACCTCCATCAAATGTCTCCGCTCCGACAATGGACGGAAATATTTATCTACTTCTTTTCAGCAGTTTCTCAAGGATCATGGCATCATAATCAGACATCATGTCCTAATACACCTCAGAAGAATGGAGTGGCGGAACGAAAACATCGTCATATTCTGGAGACTGCTCGTGCCCTCCTATTCCACATGCAAGTGTCACTCCGCTTTTGGACCGATGTCATCCTGACTGCCACCTACCTCATAAACTGACTCTCTTCTTCTATCCTTCAGGGGGAGACTCCTTTTTGAACTCTGTTCTCCTCTCTCCCTTCACACTCACTTCCACTCCGTGTATTTAAATGTCTCTGTTATGTCTGTGTCACTCGTCCCGACCTCTCCAAACTCTCTCCAAAATCCCTCCGCTACATATTCCTCAGATATTCACGCACTCAGCATGGATACCGGGGCATCTCTCTAGACCTACGGCGTTATATCACCTCTGCTGACGTCTCATTTGTTGAGAGTTCTCCATTCTCACTTCCCTCTCCCCATCCAGATACTGACATCGATGATTGTCTTCCACTCATCATCCATCCTTCTCCGGTGGTGCCTCCTACTAATCACTAGTTTGGTACAGTCTACTCTCGTCGCCCATCGAATGTGCCCCTCATCCAGACCGAGGAGACCATTGTCCTAGCTTCGTCTGATGCTCATGCACCACCACCGGACGACGTGCCCATTGCACTACGGAAATGTACTCGTTCTTTCCCGAACAATCCTCTATTTACATCTTCATACAGAGGTCTGTCAGCTCTGGAGACGATATCTATTCCCCACACAGTTGGCGAGGCCAAATCTCATCTGTGGTGGTTGCAAGCGATGAGAGATGAATTGCAGGCTCTGGAAGACAATCATAGTTGGGATCTGGTTCTCCTCCCTGTCGGTAAACAGGCGGTCGGCAGCAAATGGATTTACATGGTCCGTCTAAACGTCGATGGCACTCTCCATCGACACAGCCCGACTTGTGGCCAAGGGTTTTGCTCAGACATATGATGTCGATTATTTTGACACCTTCTCTACAGTTGCCAAGATGACATCTGTTCGATTATCCATTTCTTTGGCCGCTCATCATCACTGACCGCTTCATCAACTAGACGTCAAGAATGTCTTCCTCCATGGATTTCTTGAGGAAGAGGTTTATCTGCAGCAGCCCCCCAGATTTTGCGCCTCTGACTACGGTCCCAAGTTTGTCGACTACGCCGCTCTCTATATGGTCTCAAGCAATCTCCTCATGCTTGGTTTGGCCGATTCAGCACCGTTGTCACCGACTTTGAGCTCTCCCGCAATATGAAGGATCGCACCATGTTCTACAGGACGACATCCACCGGCTGCATCCTGTTGGTCGTGTATGTGGATGATATCATCATCACCGGGAGTGACTCTGCTAGTATAGCTCACCTCAAGGGGCATCTTCACCAGCACTTCCACACCAAAGATCTCGGCCCTCTCACATACTTTCTTGGCATTGAGTCTCCCTTTCTCCGAACACAATCTTCCTTTGCCATCAAAAATATGCTTTGGATATTCTACAGGATGCTGGGATGACACACGCCACCGCCATTGACACTCCTCTTGAGCCTGGGGAATAGTCTCTCTATAACTCCTCAGAACCGTATTCACACCCAGAGCGTTATCGTCGACTGGTGGACAAATTCAACTCTCACCATGACTCATCCCGACATTGTCTGCGTTGTTGGCAAAGTGAGTCAATTCATGGAGCATCTGACCACCTCTCAGTGGGATGTTGTACTCCGCATCGCCAAATACATCAAGCGAGACCCTGCCCGTGGTCTTCGCTACTCACCACGCTCATCAGAATATTGAGGTCTTCTGTGTTGCTGACTATGTCGGTTGTCTTGCTACCCGGAAATCTACTTATGGGTTTGTCGTGTTCTTAGCAGGCAACCCCATCTCTTGGCGCAACAAGAAACAGACCGTCGTCTCCCGATCTAGTGCAGAGTCTGAGTACTGTGTCATGGCCACCGTCACTACGGATATCCTTTGGCTTCGACAACTCCTCCAGGAGCTGGACTTTTTTCAGCAGACATCTGCTCACATCTGGTGTGACAATCAGACAGCCACCAAGATTGCTTTGAATCCCGCCTTTCATGAACGCACGAAGCATATTGAGGTGGACTGCCACTTTTCGTCGACACCACCTGGAGCACAATCATGTCAACTTTAGCCACATCCCGACGACAGACCAGCTTGCTGACATCTTCACCAAAGGTCTCCCAGGGGCTTGCCTGGCCTCGCTTAGTTCCAAGCTGGGCATCCACAGCATCTGTGACCCAGCTTGAGGGGGAGTGTGTCTGGTCTTCTCTGGTGTCATCTTTCTTTTTGTGGTACTCGTTGTCCAAGCTGAGCATGTCCAGCTTGAGGGGGAGTGTTAACCCCTCTTATTATTTTGGGTATTTCCGAGTCCGTGTATGTATTCCTTTTTTCTCAATCTATAAAAGAAGGTTTCCGCCTCACCTTGAGGTAAGGCGGTTTCACATTCTACAGAAAGAAAAGAAGGTTGAAAGGGAAAACTGGCTAGGACGACCTACAAGACAAGGGGTAACAAAGCTATCAACTTGTTAGATTAGGCTCTCACTGATGTTGGTGAACATATGAAGTGAAGAGGAACTAAAGGTGAAAGATATTACTTTTTATTTGTTGATTACTAGAGAAGAATTAGTTATTTTATGCCCATTGACAGGTACGTGAGGGTACTTGGGGCTGGGCATTGTTGCATAAGGGTGTTGTTGGAGCCCTGCGTAAGGGTGTTGGACGCTGCCTGCTGTGTGAAGGTGCTTGGGACTGAAGGCTGCAGCGTAAGGGTCCTAGGGCTGCTACGTGAAGGTACCTGGTCCTCGTGGGTAAGGGTAGCTGCTGCGCAAGGGTCCTAGAACAGCTGCGTGAGGGTACCTGGTCCTTGTGCGTAAGAGTAGCAGTTCGAAGGCCTTTCCAAGGGGATATACCTTACAGGGTGAAGCGTAAGGGTAGAAGGAATAATTCCCAACTGCAAGGGACTGCTTTGTAATTTCCCTTTATAGTTGTTAGGGGAGTTGTTAGTGGTTGGAGTGAGGGTATTAAATAGGGGCAGCTGGAATTGTTGGGGGGGTGTATTTTGGAAATTGATCTTCCACGGGTGGACAAAGCTGAGTAGAGCTCACACAAGAAGAAGCAATCGCAGATGACGCGCCAGAAGCAAGAGGTCCTAATTCGTACAGACGCAGCTGAGGAGGAGGACGTCAAGGCAGTAAAAAATTTCAGAACACCAAACTTGAAGAAATCACGGCAGTTGGATGCCCACGGGGATGGAGGGCAGAGTAACAGGCTTAGAATCGGCAATTGCAGCGTTGAAGTATGGACTTCAGCACCTAGAGCAACGACAAAACACGGCATTTCAGTGGATCGAGATTCAAATGCACGATATGATGATGGTAATTGTTAACCTCCTTGTTTTAATGATCAGAAAATCATGCTTATTATAACATTAATGTGTGTCATGTTTTTTGTAAGCATCTTATAATCTAAGACAGGTGATGAAATTTTTCCTAAGTATGAATCGTCGTTGACGTTGAGACACTGCTGAGGATGAGTCACCGTTGAGACTGACTCACCACCAGACAAGGTTTCACCGTTAAGATGTCTCACCGCTAAGACGAAATTTTGACAAAGTATGAGAAACCGTCAACAATGTCTCACCGTCAGCTATTCACCACTAGCTGTGTCATACCGTTGAATCAAAAAATTGGTAAAGTGTGAGTCGCCACCAGCCTGACCTACCATCAGAGGAGTCACCGTCAGCATTATGACATCGTTTCAAAGTCCCACCGCCGGACTTAGACACCGCTATAGAGAGATACAGTTACAAAGACACACCGTCAGAATCTTGTCACCGTTTCAGGACTCACCGTCACTGTTTCTCAAACATATCTTTTAAAATTAAATATTTCTAACGGCTAGTTTATTGAATTTAATGTCAAGTGTTATTTTAATGATTGTTTCTTAATCGCTCAACAGAATGCATTGAAGAGTGTGCCAAACATGTTGTATGAGGAACCAGAGGATCTGGATAGCTGCTGCTATTAAGAAGAGAAGCAGACTCCCTCGTGCACATGTGAATTAAGTGAGAGAGCTCGCATACTAAATACATACAAAGCTGAACCTGATTGCAAGAACTTACCTGTTGCATGCTGCAATACTCAACTGAGGAAACCGAAGCTCATTACACCTCCAGTGTTTTCCTGCAGACAAAGAACAAAAGTGTCTATGACACTCTGTTCTACTGAAGTTTTCACGAGAACCCGACTCGAGCTACATTGCAAATCAAAATCAAGAGTCACGAGTTGCACTGCATAACAAACCGAGCATCTTTATCCCTTCATACTTTTAATTGCTCAGTTTGCTTACTGTATTTTACATTACGAGCAGTGTGTGTTGCTTTGTTTATTTCACAACACACTGTCTCCTGCTATAACTGGAGGATACACAAATATCTTCTCTCTTTTTAAACTTGTACTATCATGGAAACTGTGGAAGAGTTCATGTGTGACCTGTTATATTTTGAACTCCCACGAATAACAGTAGAAGAGGCCCGTATGGTCTGCACAGTTGTATACTGTTGTAAAACCTGATCCAAGTTGTGAATCAAACAGTTTATTTATATAAACTGCTTGGTGGCGAGTGATCACCATGTGGAGAAGATTAAGTCTCAGCTAAAGACTGAACCTCTTGTATTCAAAATTCCGCTGCATGTTTTATTTTCTTTTATTTTGAATCTATTCGTTAAAACATAATATTGTTTTCAACTGTAAACAAAATAAATACTTTGATAGTTAACCTTAATTGGTGTTTTTATAAGATTTTAATTAAGTAAATTGATTTCAAAAGATTAAGTAATATTGTATATTATTTTATTCGATACCTAATCAATCTTTTAAGAAATCTTTTGAAAGATTGAAATTTATAACGATCTGTTGTAATGGTTAATTGGACTGTTTTTAAATTAATTGGAGAAATCTATTTTAATCCATTTTGAACAGATATTTTTATTGGGTACACAATTCACCCCCTCTTGAAATACTAACTCCGATCAACATTTGGTATCAAAGGTTTAAGCTTTGGTATCAAAGTTTTTCAAAAACTTTTCAACTGTGATTTTCGTTTTGTTTTAAAGATCTTAAATTTATGTCATTTCTAAATTTAATTCTTTAAATGGATAATAGACAAAAAGGTTCTAATACCAACAGACCTCCCTTTTTAATGGTAACAATTATACTCAATGGAAAATTGAAATGAAAAAGCATATAGAAAGTATGATTTTTGAGATTTGGACTATCATAGAAGACAAATATGAATTGTCTGCAACTGCTAGAGCTACTTGGGCTGAAGCTACTAAAACCGCTTATAACAATAATTGTAAATCTATGAATGCCTGGTATTGTGTTTTAGGAGATGAAAATTTTAATAAAATATCTGTCATCAAAACTACATATGAAATCTGGGATACTTTATCTGTTTCACATGAGTGAACAACTAATGTCAAGGAGATGAGACTTAACACGTATACTTTCAAGTATCGTAATGAAGAATGATGAACCTATTTCTGGCATGTACCTCAGGTTCAATGAGATTGTGAACACAATGAGCTTACTTGGGAATCTTGTATCTGACAAGGACCAAATCATAGAACTGCTTAGATGTTTACCAGAAAGATGGAGAGGCACATCTGTGTCAATTAGAGTCTTGTGATATCATTAAGCTACCTGTCAAAAAGTTGATTGGTAAACTAATGATGTATGAAGAAGAATTAAAGATCAACCAAGAAGATAATGAAGAGCTAAAGAGAAAATCTATGGCCTTTAAGACTACAACATCTAAACAAAAGGAAAAAAAGAATGTTCAAGCTGCCAGTTCAAGTGACAAGTGACAATGAGTCACTGCCAAATAGTAATGAGGAGATGGCCCATCTGGCCAAACATTTCAAGAAGTTTTATAGGAAAAATAAAATTTTCAGAAAACCTAGTTACAAAGGAAAATATGATTCCAGAAGAACATGGAAGAAAGATTGGAAGAAGAATGACGATGAAGTCACCTCCTATGAGTGCAAAAGTAAAGGACA
The DNA here is from genome assembly GCA_963277665.1 of Viscum album. Lineage (NCBI taxonomy): Eukaryota > Viridiplantae > Streptophyta > Magnoliopsida > Santalales > Viscaceae > Viscum > Viscum album. Next base: position 432,572,094 of record OY728147.1, on the reverse strand, counting down.
TGTCAAGGCAGACTGTCCAAAGTTAAAATACAAAAAGAAATATGATGACAAGGATTGGAAGTTTAGGAAAGGAGTTGAAAGCCACTTGGAATGCTTCTAAGGATAGCTCCAATGATTCTGATTCATCACATGAACAAAAATCAGACAGAGCCAACATGTGATTTATGACTAATGTCTCTAAGGTACCAGTTGTCACTAATGTTTTATCTGTGCTTAACTCTGATAATTCAGAAAGTCAGCATAATGATGATTCTCAAGAAGAAATGTTTGAATATTGTAATATGCTAGAAGAAGCTTTCAATGAACTAAGAGACAAATATAAAACTCTGAAAAGACAACATGCTTTATCTGCAAACATTAAATCTGAAATGTCTGTTGAAAAGGAAAAGAATGTTGAACTGTTGAAAAGGAAAATATTGGGCAAAAATCTCTCAAGGTATCATTGAAGCATTTTTGAGATAATTATGTTTGTTGACAAAGCGGGCCACCATGTTATGTTTGTTGACAAAGCGGGCCACGATGTCCAATTTGTTGACAAAGGGGGTTTCCATGGTGATTTGCCGGGTTCAAGAGATTTTGTTGGCTTTCCATGTTTGACAGAAGAACCTCGACAAAGGAATAGACGATCTGAAGGAATGAACTTTTTCGCGCAAGAGGTGTTTCGAGATCAGAAGCTCAAAAATTGGCAAAGGTGTGAGATGCGCGAAAAATTGGAGCAGTGCGCAAAATACAGTGTTGCGCGGAAAATGTGTTTTCCGCGCTCGAAAAGGATTACGCGCTTGAGGGTTTTTCGCGCAGGGGTTAAGTTTGCCTATAAATATGAGGTGACCCCTCTCATTCGGTATAGCTCAAGACTTAGAAAGCATCCGAGCTCTGGTGCGGGAAATTGGAGTACGCAAAGGTGTTGCGCGTAAAGCAAAGGATGCGCGTAAAAGAAGACTGTTGAACGTAAAAGAGGTGATGCGCGAAAAGTGGATTTCACGCAAAAGAAGGGATTTACGCGCAAGGCCCAATGAAGGTTGCGCGTAAAAAATTGGGGTTGTCCGGTACACCCGATGCAAAGAGAGATTTATCTGCAGATGAAAGTTGGACGTCAACAGAGCATCTATCAACAGTTAAATATGCAGATTTCATTAGTGATAATGAAAAGACCTACAGGTCAATAAACTGTGAGTAGGTCTTCTGAAGAAGCAGTGAGCACGCTTCAGTTGAGAGAATAGTGAGCTTTCATATCGTGATTGGTTGTAAACCAGAAGGGACGGTGAGTCTGCTTCGAACTTTTGTAAACAACAATGCGTTTTTAATGAATTTGGTACATCGGCACATCGTCGTTGTATGCTCCTTAGACGTAGCCCAGTGAAGGTGAACCAAGTAAAAATTGATATGTTCTGTGCATGATTTAATTTCTGTTTATACTTTGCAATGGGAAAGAGAGAGAAGAGAGTTTTGCCTAACACCGAAACAAGATCAATAGGGGCAGTTGTTTTAATCTGTCATACCCTGATTCACCCCCCCAGGGTATCTAACCTAGTGGACCTAACAGAAAAGAATGCTCAACTGTTCAAAAGAGAATACTGAACTTAAACTTTCAAATGAGCAACTAAAGAAAGACTTGAAAAAATTCACTAATGGTAGAGAAACTCACACAGATTTTAGGAAAACAAGTTGCACCAAAATATGTTACAGGTCCAGGATATCAACCTGGACAGAGGAGAATAGTAAAGAGTACTTTTATACCTAAGTCAAAACCTGAAAGTTCTACTACAGCATATTTTTCTAGAGGACCTAACAAAGTCTTTATTTCAAAAAGCCTTTAGTCTGTTTATAGAAATTCTAGAAAACAAATGTGAATTCATAAAGCTTTAATTACTAACATCACTGGACTCAAACAGATTTGGGTACCAAAGCCATTCCTTGTATAAATTCTGTTAGGTAGGAAAACGGTTTGAAGACCTCCTGTAGAAGTCTGGTATTTGGATAGCAGATGTTCAAGACATGTGACAAGAGATTATTCTTGCTTCAAGAGCCTAATTAAGGTTGATGGTGGTCATGTCACTTTTGGTGATAATGCAAAGGGAAAATCATCGATCTTGGCCAAATTGGTAACAGTAATTCTGTTTTGATTTCTAAAGTATTATGTGTTGATGGTTTAAAGTATAACCTATTTAGCATCTCACAATTATGTGATGATGGTTTCCAAGTTAAATTTGAGAATAATGCATGCAATGTTTTTTATTCTAAAGATGCCTTAGTTTTTACTGCTTGAATGATAATGTCTATGTTGTTGATCTGAATTCCGTAATTTCAAAAAATGTTTCTTGCTTGGGTGTTTTTCACAAAGAAACTTCGCTTTGGCATAGAAGACTAGGTCATTGCAATATTCAGTCACTTAGGAAGCTTACTAGGAAAGGGTTAGTCAAAGATGTACCAAAACTAGAGTTTCCAACTGACAAAGTCTCTAACCCCTATCAATAAGGGAAACAACACAAACTTTCTTTTAAATTTAAGAAAGAAGTGTCAACTTCTCAACCTCTTGAGTTGGTTCATATGGATTTATTTGAACCATCTAGAGTTTTAAGTCTTAATGGGAAGCACTATGTCTATATGTATTAATAGATGATTTTTCTAGGTATATATTTTTTTTTCTAGGTATACTTGGGTATTCTTTCTAACTCACAAAAGTGAAGCTTGTTCTTATTTCAACAAGTATGCTAGATATATAGAGAACTTAAGTGGACTTAGGATTAAGACTCTAAGAAGTGACCACAGTCGTGAGTTTGAAAATCGAGACTTTGATTCTTTTTGCTCACAAAATGGTTATAGTCATAACTTCTTTGCTTCTCGGCCCCCTCAGCAGAATGGAGTTGTAGAAAGAAGAAATAAAACTCTTCAAAAAATAGATCAAACTATGTTAAATGAATATTAATTACCTGACTATTTTTGGGCAAAGGCTGTGAATACAACATGCTACATTATAAATAGATTTTTAATTAGATCAATTTTGAAGAAGACCCCTTATGAACTTTGGAATAATATAAAGCGTAAGGTTAATTACTTTAGATCTTTTGGTTGCAAAGTCTTTATTCTTAACACTAAGGATAATCTTGACAAATTTACTTCCAAAAGTGACCAACGCTACTTTTTCTAGAGTTGTTAGAACCATTAAGTATCATCCCCAAGATGCTATTGTAGGATACCTAGATAGAGGTACACAGACTAAAACTTCTCTTAGGAATCAGGTTGAACATCAAGCATTATTGTCACAACTAGAACCTAAGAACATCAATGAAGTCATTAATGATGAATTTTGGGTGATGATAATGCAAGAAAAATTAAATCAGTTTGAAAGAAACAAAGTGTGAGAACTTGTTGATAGACCCAAGGACACCTTAATTATAGGCACTAAATGAGTGTTTAGAAATAAGGTAGATGAATCAGACACAATAGTTAGAAACAAGGCAAGACTTGTTGCACAAGTTTATAGTCAAAAAGAAGGAATGGACTATGAGGAAACCTTTGCACCATTAGCCAGACTTAAATCCATTAGAATTTTGATTACCTATGCAGCTCATTTAGATTTCAAACTTTATCAAATAGATGTTAAGAGTGTTTTCTTGAATGGTTTTATAATTGAGAATGTTTTTGTTGAACAACCCCCAGGTTTTCAAAATCTCCATTTTCAAAATTAACTAAAACTTTATATGGTTTTAAACAGTCTTCTGGAACTTGGTATAACAGACTCAACAATTTTCTTGTTTCAAGAGGATTTTCAAAAAGTATAGTTGATTCTACCCTCTTTATAAAACGAATTTCAAAAAATATTTTAGTTATCCAAATTTATGTTGATGATATTATTTTTGGATCTTCAAAAATTCTCTATGTACTGATTTTTCTAAAATGATGCAAAATGAGTTTGAAATGAGTTTAATAGGTGAACTCAAGTTTTTTTTGGGTTTTCAGATATTTCAAAATAAAGATGCAATTATTTTAAATCAAAGTAAATATACAAATGATCTTTTAAAACGTTTTAACTTAGATATCACTAAGAGTAGTGATACTCTTATGAGTACCACCGGTAAATTAAATCCTGATGAAGCTGAGAAACCAGTTGATCAAACTAATTACTGAGGTATGATAGGAAGTCTCATCTACTTGACTGATAGCTGTCCTGATATAATGTTTAGTGTGTGTATGTGCGCTCACTTTCAAACTAATCCAAAAGAGTCACACTTGGTTGTTAAAATAATTTTCAAATACCCCAAATATACCACCAATTTAAAATTGTTTAACCCTAGAGGACAAGCATTTGATTTAGTTATTCAAATGCAGATTTTGATTGATGTTAGACAAGAAAAAAAACAGCTCTGGAACATGTCACTTTTTAGGCAAGCCTCTAGGTTTCTTGGTATGGTAAGAAGCAAAATTTTGTTGCACTGTCTACTGCTGAAACTGTTAGGAATATAGGGGGGCTGCCCAGGTGTGGGCTGTACTTGGGATAGTTTGTTAGCTACCAGCTGTCATTTTGTTAGCTGTCAGCTATCAGCTGTTAGTTTGTTACAGCCAGCTGTTAGTTTGTTACAACCAGCTGTTTAGTGGGGGCAGCTTTGTAATATCTTATAGCAAGTGGTTGGGGGTTTGTTTGCTGGCAGCTAGGAGAATAAATGGGGGGGGGGGGCAGCGGGAGAAAGGTATGAAAATATTCTACTGCTTCATGCTCAGCTTGGGAGCTGCTGCACGGGCCGGTTCTTGGGAGGACTGGATTACTCTTTTGGAAGTGGTCTTCCAGAGAGCCGCCTACCTTCATCTTCTCCTTCCCCCACACCTATACTTCTCTCTCTTCCTATCGTACTCCTGTAATTCTGCTACTACATCAATAAATACAGCTTTACTTCTCTTTTCTCCCTCTTTCAATCATTTTTACATAACAATTGGCGACTCCGTTGGGGAGGTGTCGTGCAAGAGGAACGTGCGCCATTGAAGGAATCACGTTGGCTAGGGAAGAAGCTGCGTTGGAGCTGGTCGAGCTTTTTGTTGGAGCAGAACCGAACGCAGCATGACGTTCACTGTTGGGGAAATTCACTAGAGAGAGAGAGTCGTTTGCTGTTGGAGAAGAGAGACGATTGTTGTTGGGGATCAACATTTGTGCGCTGGAAAAAGACCTTCGCAGCTGGGAGTGCCGCACGAATTATTTTTCTGTTCGTTGGGGGAAAAGAACCTGAAGCCGATGCTGGGAAGTGTAGTCGCTGGTGAAGTGCAACCCCTGCATAGAGAACACCGTGCGCGCATTGGAAGGAAGCCGTTGCACTTTGGCGACTGCTGGTTCGAGCGCCACGAACGCCAGGAAGACGACAGTGAGTCTGTTACTGTTTTTACGGACGTGGATACACCAGGTAGGGAAGTCGATTGCAGCTGAAAAACGGATATGCATACTGCTGGCAAATTTTGTTCGCTGGAGAGGGACACCAGCGCAGGGGAATACTCGCTGGGTAGATACGAGTACAGTTTATAAAATATATATATAAGGGGAATAACAGAGTTTGACGATGGATAGAGAAAAGTTGGTGAAGCCTTCTAAAGTAGATTCTGATGTAGCGGCAAAGGAGGCGAGTTCAGAATGGATGGAGAATAGAGTGGCAGCAGTAGAGTCGGCAGCAGAAAGTATACTGCGGATGCTTTTCACTATACAAGAAAATTTGGTTGAGCTGGAACGTGGACAAACAGAGCACTTGTGTTGGATGCGTGCACGGTTGCACCAATTAGGCAAAGAAACGCCACTTAGATTGACCAGCAAGGAGCAACAGCCTGCTCCTGGTTTGAGATCTACTTCTTTTGCTGGAGAAGTAGCTTTTCCGAGAGGTCTTTCGATAGAGCAGGAAATGCGAGGGAATGGAAAGGCAGTACAACAACAGTCTGCTTGAACTACACTTCAGCCTCTACCGCTGGCAGTGCGGGAGCAACCATTAAAGTCTATACTTGAAAAAGAGACGTTGCAGGAAACTAGATCTCGTGAAAAAGATTCTCCAGATTGCGCAGTTGGTATTCATGGTGATGCGGCACTGAGTCTGAAAAGTCTTCAGTCTAGAAAGGAAAAGAATGTCAGTAGTGAGCTGATGGAGCGAATTGACTCTAGCTTCAGCCCTTTGGGGTCAGAAGAGGTATTTCCAGATCCAGGATCCAGCTTGGATAAGCAGTTGCGGCGCGGAATGGAGGAAGTCGTCTCGTTTTCTACTCCTTGTGTAGGGGAAAATCATCTTACTTGCCCAAGCTTGGATCGAGAAGAGCATAGTAAGGCTGAAGACGATGTGGCAGCAAGTGGAACAACCACTGTATGTTTACCAACAATGACTGCTTTGAGAAAGAAGCCTGAGGTACCAAGTGAGCTGAGTGAGCTTCTCAAAACAGGAATATTAGATGATGTTAAAGTGGAAAGAATGGAAACACAAGCAGCTTTTTGGTCTGCAAAAGGGAGTATAGCAGTCAAGTTCTTCAGTATTGATATACTTCCTTTGGGTATGGAGACAATGGAGAAAAAGTCAGTTCAGGTGTGGCCCGGTCCTTTCCTACAGGACAAGCAAGCTCAAGTTGAGAAACCCGTGTCTGCAGTTACGATAGAAATAGGTTACAACATGGGCAATATAGCCACTTGGTTGCCAAGGATAGATGAATTTCCCGCTAGATCAGTTATCAACACGAGCAGCAGTTGTATACATTTTCTGAACATGGCAGTGACTCCAACAGGTGTTGGTGCTGATTTTGCTGGAAAGGACACCAGTAGGTTGGAAATGACTGGAATATCTTTTAATCAAAAAGGGAAAAATATTGTGGGAATGGCCATGTTTGGTGTTACAACTCCTTACATAAATGCAGTCCAAGGCAGATTGGTTGAAGTGGGATATGGGACCTTGATTTTTCATTCCATTAGTGGAGAAGGCAGGGCTGTGGTTTCTAAGGGACGGGGAACTACATGTTCAATGGTATATGATTCAGATTTTACTCCTCACTGTCCAGCAATTTCACTGAATGTTGCTGCAATGGAGTCAAAAGTTGCATATGGCCTGGATTGTTCGCCCGGTGAACTCTTGGCCAGGAACTATTTTCTGAATGGGTTACAGAGGGCTGACTTATATTGCCAGCAAATTATTCTTGATGTTCGTTTTTGTGTGTGGATAGTTTTTGTCGCTGCTGAATATTTACAGGAGGAGCTGGTTCGCTCTAAAAACGTGGAAATTGCAGTTGGGGTAGTTGACGGTTCAGCAGCAAAAAATCCCATAGCTGAGGCTATGACACAAGATTGTAAGAAAAGTGTTTTTGGAGGCTGTTGGTTGGAGGGACTGCTTGAAAAGCCTATCTATGTAAACAGTCCACGTTTTTTCTGGAGGGCTGCTCTACAGGCAGTCTTAGGCCACAGAAAAGCTTATCTATGTGAGGATATTCCATTTATTCAAAATATGAGAGGCAGCTCACCGTTTTTTAGTTCTGGATATGTGACAGTGGTCTTTCCCAACACCATTTCGAACCAGAGAAAGAGTGGGTTCAATGCTACTGTTTTTCGAAACGGTGTCAGTGAAGCTTCGTCCTTGCATAGGGCACCTAAAAAAGAAGAAGACTGCTTGGTTTCTGGCTTCACCGAGGCTGCAAAATCCTGGAAATTCGGTGGAGAATTATACCGGAAAAGCTATTCACCTGCAATGGGTGCCCTAATTTGCCCAAGTATGTTGCTGACTTCCACTGAAGATGCGTTGATACCAAGGCCTCCACCAAAGCCGCCACCGGGAGCTGCTGTCTCAACGCGCAACCGAGCAAAGCTTGAGTTGTCTCACCTTGAGGACAAGGTGGTTTTTAGGTGGGAGGGAATTGTTAGGAATATAGGGGGGCTGCCCAGGTGTGGGCTGTACTTGGGATAGTTTGTTAGCTGCCAGCTGTCATTTTGTTAGCTGTCAGCTGTTAGTTTGTTACAGTCAGCTGTTAGTTTGTTACAACCAGCTGTTTAGTGGGGGCAGCTTTGTAATATCTTATAGCAAGTGGTTGGGGGTTTGTTTGCTGGCAGCTAGGAGAATAAATAGGGGGGGGGGGGGCAGCGGGAGAAAGGTATGAGAATATTCTACTGCTTCATGCTCAGCTTGGGAGCTGCTGCACGGGCCGGTTCTTGGGAGGACTGGATTACTCTTTTGGAAGTGGTCTTCCAGGGAGCCGCCTACCTTCATCTTCTCCTTCCCCCACACCTATACTTCTCTCTCTTCCTACTGTACTCCTGTAATTCTGCTGCTACATCAATAAATACTGTTTTACTTCTCTTTTCTCCCTCTTTCAATCATTTTTACATAACAGAAACTGAATACATAGCTGCAGGTAGCTGTTGTGCACAAATTTTGAGGATGAAACACACACAACTAGACGATGAATATCAATTCAGACATATCTCTATAAACTGTGACAATACAAGTGCTATAAATATTTGGTGATATCACTCTTGAATACATTGGTACAGAACATTAGTTGGCTAATATCAATTCAGTCTTGTTGTGGTTGTCTCACCGTTGTGAACTTCACATCGTTGGTTTTCATGCCTTTGCAAATATTTCGCTTCTAAATTGTGGAACCGCCAGTTTTTTATTTTTACAATTTATTTTATTTCTAACCGGATTCGATTGTTACCCGATTTTCAAATTCAATTTTTTCAAGTATTATTTCAATTTCGATTTTTTGAATACCTAAATCCCAAATGATATAAAATGAACGTTTGTCTAATTGCAACGCACCTATTTTCTCGCGCCTTTCTTTCCTCTCAAGCCCAGTGCGACCCTTTGTCTCTCAAACCTCAAACTTGCGACCTTCCCTTCACCTTCGACCGAGCAAACCGAACCTATCTGCATGACCAGCGTAAAACGACCCTCAATGTCTTCTCCAGACGAGTCGCGTCCTGCTAAAAAAACAAAAAGGAGAGTCGAGTGGTACTGCTACAGTTGAACCTGTTCATCCCAAGCTTGCAAAACGTGTAGTAATATTCGAAAAGGAAGTTGAAGTTGAAGTTGAATGGCTGATCGCAAGTCTTTAGTACTAGAAGTCCTATAGAGTCAAGGATGGTTAGATTGGTTCTCTTCAAATGAGAGACCTTTTTATCTTAGGCTAGTATATCAGTTCTATAAGTTTGTCAAGTTCACTCTTGAAGATAACGAAAGTTGGTTAAGATTAAGAATCAATGGTCATAAAGTTGTCTTTTCTTCAAATCAGTGGGCCAAATGCTTGGGAGTTCCTCATGAGGGTATTTTTAATGACTACCAAGGATCTATTCCTGAGGATTGTGATGTTTTTGTGTATGAGGATGCTCTTGTAGAGCTGACTGGTGATGGAATAACAAGAAGACCAGTAGCTTCATAACTTGATGGAGAATGCAGAATGCTCTTTAAGTTCATATAGGATATGTTCTGACCAAGAAAGGGTGATTTCGCTAATCTAAGGTATCAGGATATCTAGTTGTCAAGTCTTATGAAAAGAGGATGTAAGTCTTATGATTCATTGGTAAAAAATGATCAAGACTACATCTAGATCCAATTCCCTGATTTATCCAAAATTCATCTCAGCTATGTTAAAAGAAAAAGGGTTAGTTACTGATGATGAAAAATCAGTTGTAGACTGCAGTGGTTTTTGTATCTCAAAAGCGATCTGTTCAAGGATGAAGATCAGCTGGAACCCTTGGAAAAGGCAGTGGGTGGCTGATAGTGAAAAACTCTATGTTGACTACAACCCTATAGACCATCCTTCAAGGCCAAAAGAAATTATTGATCCTGGTTTGGTAGTGTGGAGTATTCTGATGAGGAAGAAGAAGTTCCTGCCTCCAGATTTGAGGAAGAGACATCCTGTTGATGAGGGCAGTGATCCAGATCTCTCATGACTCTCCACCTATTACATATGGAGTTCCTAGTCCTCCTAGGAAACTTCCTAAAAGAGAAAAATTATTAAGTAATAAAGAAGAAACTGAAGCTTCTGAAGAAGAACAGATAAAGAGTAGCTCTGAATCATATGATGATGATGATCAAGAGGATGAAGAAGAAGATGATGATGAGAACGGTGATAAAAATGGAGAAAGAAATGGAGATGGAGATGGAGATTCTAATAATGGTGACGATGATGATTCGAATCATGATGCTTCCTCGGAAGATAAGAAGAGAGGATGTTGAAACTCTTAAAGAACTTGTTGTTTCTCTTGGTTCATCTAAATCTAAAGAAAGGCCAAGTCTTGTTGAGGGTTTGAAAAGAACTGCTAGAAAAGAAGAAGATGCATCTGTTGAGGGGGAGCAATCCCCAAGTCTTAAAGTTATTGATAGAGATGTTGTTGTATCTGCCGCTGGTGATCAAACAGTCTGATTCAGTGGTTGTTTAGTAGATGAGAATTATAGCTGCTATTGAGCAGCATGTGGCTGAACAAATGAGGAATGAGCTTGTTGAGTTTACATAAACGTGTAGAAGTGGAACCAGCTGTTGATACACAAATGGAAAACGAGTCTGCTTCTGGTGAACAAAATGTTGTTGTTTCAGATAAGCCCTCTGCTGATGAGAATAAAGAAGTTGAATCAGCTGTTCTTGTGCAGAAAGCTGAGGTTCAGAAAGAAGAACTCAATGCTTGTGTTGAGTTGACTATTGCTGCACAGAGTACAGATGCTCAGAGACATGTTGAGATCCCAGTTGTTGTACCTGCTGTAGTTGTACAGACCGTTGCAGAATCCTCCGTGATTAAGATTTCTGAAAGTTGGATTGATCCTATGACAGAGAATGGGGAAAGTTCTATGAAAAATTTGAGTGTCCACCAAAGAATGGTGGACCTGATCTTCAAAATGCAAGGGATCCGGAGGGATCATTGGTTAATCAAATTGATGTTTCGGGGTAGTTAGAGAGGTTTGATTCTGACAGAGTGTCTGCACTTGCTACTCCTGCTCCTGTTTTTTCATCTGTGCTAATGGATATAGTCATCAAGGGTGACTTGGATGTTTTCAAAGAGAAGATGTTTTCAGATTTTGATAAGGTTTTGAAGAGTGAAGCACCCCTGCTCACTAAGCTAAGTGAAAATGATGCAAGATACCTATTTTGAGTTGGTGATTCACCACATCCAACCTAAAATGATGCAGTATATTCAAAAGATAGAGATTGAGAATAAGAGGATTAGTAGTGAGTTGGAATCCATAAAGTCCTTGATTGAAGAGTTGAAGTCTTCTTTTGCGGCTTCTATAGATGTTCTTCTTAAGAGCCTTGAAGATGACTCCTCGGACACTTCAGATACTACTCCTGTTGATGCAGACCTGCTCAGAGCTGTTGTTAAAGAAGAAATTGTTGCTGTTTCAAGTGGACCTTCCAGTGGTGAACCTGCCATTACTTTGGAAATTTTGAGGATGTTTGAGCAAAGCACTGAACATGATCACATGATGATAAGAAAGTATGTCAAAGACATGAACTTAGACAGAGAAACTATCACAAAGGCCATCAAATACGATCTCTCAAGAATATATACCAAGCATGCCATGGATGCCAATTTTAAGTTTTTGGCTGAGAATTTGAGGATGCCACCTATTTCTCTAGCCTTCAAAAAAACAAGTCAGGCAGTTAAAAGAGACGACTCCTTCAAAGATTTATGGAAGAGAAGAGCGACTTTTTCAGTGCCATGGAAAGAGGAGGGCAGATAATCATGTACTTCATCGGTTTTATGAAACCTTTCCTTCATGCGCATGGGACTGCTGTTGTGGCACATGAGGCCATACCAGTAACTGTCCATCTGTCCCCTCCAATCACAACTCTAGGAGTTGATGTAGAATTCTCTCTTCGGCCGGGAGTAACCAGAGATCCTCTTGCACCTATTCCAGCCTGTTTCCAGTCGTTTGCCTTATCCCCAAGAGAAGTTGTCCAGCACCTTCGACCCATCTTTATCGGAGAGCTTTGGGCAGCTCAGGCCATTGCTGGATTCCCTACCGCTGTTCCTACCACTCTACCTCGAGCTAAACCTACTACCTCAGGCTAGAGCCAAGCTAAGGACAAAGGCCAAACCTTGAGTTTGCTGGTGGATTAGACTTTTGTCTTTGATGGGATTGTTTGTTTTTGTTGTAACTTTTTGTTGACAACTTTTTTGGTTGTATTTATTGGAGTTGTTGTCTTAGAACCAACCGTTTGTACTTTGATAACATTAATATTTAATGTATTTAAATATTACACATCTTATTACATATTGTTCATTGTTCTGCATGACTATGATGTAATAATATCTTAGAGTATTTGTCGCATTAATAAGGTCATAGCAGTTCCCGCTATGAATAGAACTATGAAGTGCTATGACAATATTCTAAAATATAGTTTTGCGGTTGGATGACATACTATGATGGGACACATAGTATACAAACCGTCAGGTGCGAGTACTTGTAAGCGGATGAGACTTCTTCTCATAAAGTTCGCACTTGGTAATCTTCACGACGGGAGATTATGAGAACAGACCCGTCAGTAGGAATTCTGCATGTTTTGATGTCATCGGATATTCATATCTACGAGCGTGTGTAATGGTTCTTAGATCTTAAGATTATCATTAATACGTGTCATGACTCACGCATTTTGATTTACAGACGAAAACCGTTACACCATATATTGGCGGGAAGTAGGGTACGTTAGATGCGTCGTGAATAACATGTTATTAATGGATAAGTCGAGAAAAGATTTGTTCCTTCCATTTATGGAAGTTGACATCTCAGTCATTTGATTGAAATAGAACCGTCGCCCTAAATTCCATGGTCATGGTGTAACGACGAGTTTATTTCAGATAATCAAAGAATGACGTATCAAGCATATAGATTGATGACCAGAGCAGATAGACACACGTTTCACAGATTACACGTCGTGTGACCCAATGGACATAGCGTGTAGTCCCTTCAGGTCAGGGGTCAAACCGTGTATCTCATACACGGCTAAGCCGAGCGGTAACCGTGTAACCCGAAGACAACACGGCGTGTGACCCACTGGACACGTCGTGTACACCGAGATTTACGAAGTACGCCTCACACGCAGAGTCCCTAGGCGTGTACTTCAGATAAGACGGTGAAGGTAGTACACGTCGTGTAGTCAGAACTACACGTCGTGTGCTTTACCAAATCAAACAGAATTAAAACTTTAATGTTTGTGTAATGTTCAGAACTACATATCATTTATAAATCGTACTACAGGTTGTTACTCTGTGCATAAAAGCATAACACATGGCCGAAAAAATCATGTGATTCATGTAATCATTTGTGAAGTACACGTTGTGATAGTCGGCATTAAATCGTGTATGCCATATGTCACGAGAGTAAAACAGTATACAAATATAATAATGTTGGGTAGATTCGAACGGGTGTTCACCGTGTTAGCTCTAAGGTACATTTATGTACAAGGTTAATTTTAAATGAATTTATTTTGTTTCAAATTAAAAGGATGAGAATCTCAAGAAAATTCAGAAAAAAAGATTAAGATAAAAGAATTGATTAATTAAAGATAATAATTAATCGATTCGAGTGTGATTTATCTTAATAAGAACGATTAAAGAATTGAATACTAGTTTTATTAAATGTGTAATTCGTTGCATGTATGCGAATGATCATGAGCTAGACCAGACCTTTGTATATGATTGGTTTCTCTTTAATTTATTTTAAATTAAATGTTGGTTTGTGTGTCATCTCCTCATTAATATGTAGGGTTTGCGTGCCCATGGTTTTTTTTATGTAAACCCCCTTTTACCCCTCACCTGCGTGTGAGTTAAAACGCATATATAAAGGATAAAACTCTCATGACTGTGGAGGCAGTTCAAGTAAGGTGTCAAGGCAAAACCAATCCAAGGAGATACAAAAGTGGACAGGTGGAAAGTTGTAGACACGAACCATAAATGGTTCAAGGTGTTTCTCCCCTGGTAAAGCAGTTAGTTTATCAACTGCAAGATAAACTAACCATTAGAAAAACTCATGATCATGCCCATTACTTTATTTTATTTCTGTCACTTGCATGGTTTTTCATTATGGATGTATTGTCGCGACTACATAATTAATGCATTAAGAAGAATGCAAGATGAAACTAAACTAAACCAGGCTTATGCGTAAATATTATCAAGACATTGTTAATCACTTAAATAAGTTCCACATAATATTAACAAGCATGTGATAAAAATAATAATGCAATTTACGCATAAGAGATAAAAATCCCTTAATAAAATATTAAGTCAGACTAAGCCTTCCGTTACAAGATTAAAGGCAAGACTCAATCAAACTATGTCTTTGACCAACCCTTGTTGGGACCACTTACTTTTAATACAGGAAGCACTTATGAAAGTTTCGGGGTGACTTAACTATTTTACATCAAGAGAAGTAGCCTTTGCTAGACTTGGTGTAAAATTGAAGGTAAGTGTTGAGGAAATCAGAGTCAGGATTTCAGGATTTCAGGATTGGAGAGTCCACTCTACGGATCAAGTAGCTGCAAGCCCGCAGTTGGCAAATATCTGCTTACCTAAATACCTTCAAATAGTTTGACCAACACTTGTTGAGGTTATGCGAAGGGAAATATGGATCTTTGTCACTAGAATGTCTTAGCAACTAGACATTCCGATTTCAATGATGAGGGTCATTGAGACTTGACAAAATAGTGGGAGACTGAATTAAATTAATTTATTATTTCTCGCAAAATTGTAATTAAGGAAAGTACTTGCAATTGTAGAACAAAAAATAACAAGCTCGTCAACCACACTATCCCTACGATCAATACTGGATAAAGACAACATCCTCACCGACAGTAACTTCCATGAATGGTTTAAACGCCTTCAGGTTTTTCTGCGCCATGAATGGAAATCCTATGTTTCGGAGTCCTCATTACTTGATCTGCCAACTCAAGAGGCGAGTGATGAAGAGTTCCTGATCTACGAGAAACATATGAACGACGCGGTAAACGTTCAATGTTTGATGCTTTCATCCATGTCTAGTGAACTCATGAAGTCTTACGAAAACATGGATGCGTACAGCATGTTGGAGAACCTCCGGGGTCTTTACCAGAAGAGAGCTAGACAGGAATGGTTTGAGATCTCTAAGGCACTCTTTCAAAGTAAGCTTAGAGAGGGTGCCCCAGCTGGGCCTCGCATAGTCAAGCTCATTGGCTAAATTGAGCGTCTGGAGGTCCTAGGGTTTAAACTCCTCGAAGAACTGGATAACGATCTCATTTTTGCATCACTCTCTCCGAGCTTTCTCCAGTTTTGTTGTGAACTTTAATATGAACAACATTGAGAAGTCTCTATCGGATCTTCTTATCTTGCTTCGCCAAGTAGATAAAGATATGAAACGCGATAAGCCTTCTGTCCTTATGGTGAACAAAAGAAAATAGGAGACAAAGAGCTTTAAGCCCAAAGCTTCTTCACGCCCTTCCAAGAAAAGAAAGATCATAGGAGAGGCAAGGAAACAGGAAGTTGTGTGTTTCGTATATGACAATCGATAACGAAGTTACTTGACATAACTAATACCACATCCAACTTTGGCATCACCAACTAGGTCATGTAAATGAGAAACGCTTAACAAAATTATATCAGGATAGATATTTAGATTCTTTCGAACTAAAAACACTTGGTGTATGCCACGCATGTTTACAAGATAAAATGACCAAAGTCCCATTTAGTAGGAAATGTGAAAGTGCTAAAGAGCTTCTTGTTGGACATAGTAAGATCAATGATGAGTCATGCAAGTCTTCCATTATCCTTTTGGAGATATGTGTTACAAACAGCAGCACACATACTAAAGGTACACTTTGTGCATCGGGCTGCAAGTTTGTTACCTGAAGAGGCCTTAACAAACGTTTCGCTTCCCCACACATGTAAGTTCGATAACATGACTTTTCTCCCACTCCAAAACTCGTATGGAATACCATTTATCGATTTAGTTGGTACTAATAAAACAACCAATCTTTTATAGATTTTAAGAAAGCCAACATGGTCGCCTATAGGAGAGGAATGGTAGTAGTGCGGGAATTTCGATATGAGGCTAGACTGTCAGCATAAAACCAACTGTCCACGATGATACAACAGCCCGTCAAAAAAACAACAGCCTCGGTGAGAAGCTAGTTGTTGTTCCAAAGCAAAAAAGATGTTCTTCAGCTCCAGCCCTGACAGTGTTGACTTCCATCAAAAATGGTTCGGAAACGGCTGAGCCTAAGCACTTAGCCTCAGCGCAATTCCCTAATTCCCCAACTGCCATTCGAGAGAGAGAATATGTTGCCTAATTAACACGTTCTGACGTATAAACAACTTCATTGTCAAGCCCCAACAGTTTCGCCCCCCAATTCTGCTGATTTGTTGTGTGAATTCGATGACTGAGAAGATGTCGGAGGGCCTTATTATAAGCATAGACGACGAAATGTTTCCAACCAAATACTGCCGCCAATGGCTCGCGGTCAGAACAAGTGTCATCACCTCCTTCTCATACATGGATTTGGAGAGATTAACCTCTCCTAGGGCCTTAATAAAATAGCAAGAGGTTGTCCCGCTTACATTAGGACGGCTCCAACTCCCCTCCTAGAAGCATCACACTCAATAACAAAAGGTTGTTGTAAGTCATGCAAAGCCAAAAGTGGGGCAGTGACCATGCGCTTTAATTCTTCAAAAGCTCGTCCGGTTGCGGTATCCCGGTGGAAATTGTATTTTCCGGTTAATTCGGTGAGAGGGTTGGTTAGGTTCTCATATCCTTCAATAGATTTCATAAGTACACAGTCGAGGCCAACCAAAAACACATTCGATCTTCTTCAGGTTCATTAACACCCCTTTGCAAGAAATAGAATGGTCAAAGTATTCCAATAATAGCTGCACTTTTTCCTATTTATTTGTAGCTGATTTTCCTGCAGTATCTGGAATGTAGTTTCAAAGTGGAACATGTGGTCAGTCCAAGTTTTTCTATATATAAGGATATCATCGAAAAAAGACCAATACATATTTACTCAAAAATTCTATGAATACCCTATTCATGGTGGTCAGGAAAGTAGTTGGAGCATTAATTAGCCCAAATGGCATAACTATGAACTCATAATGCCCTCTGTGTGTTCTAAACATCCCCAGCTCACTCAGATCTGGTGAAACACCAATTTTAAATCAAACTTGTTAAAAAATTGTGCGCCGCGTAATTCAACCAATAACTCCTCAATAACAGGAATAGGAAACATGTCAGGAGCTGTGAGGTTGTGAGGTTATTAAGTGTACGATAATCCACACACATCCACCAACTTCCATCTTTCTTCTTAACTAGAATAATGGGACTGTGGACTATTGCTATGACGAATTATTTCACTTGTCAACATCGCGGCCACCTGTTTGTCTACCTCATCTTTAAAGTAATGAGCTAGCTTGTATGGCCTAATATTCACTGGAGCAGCTCCTGCCACCAATGTGATTGTGTGGTCTGTCACCCTACTCGGTGGTAGCCTCTATGGTGCATCAAAGAATGTCTAATTTTTTTTTGCAAGATAACCTCCAACTATTGTTGGTCACAATACTCATCTCTGATCTCCTCTCCTGCAGGACTCATTAGATGAGTATGTCAAAATCATCCTTCCAAAAACACCATTTTCGATTAGACTTGGTGTCATTTGCCCCCTAAAGGAAAACCCTAATTTGCATCAATTCCTTCTAAGTTTAATTTCCTTTCCTTCCTAAGAAAACTTCATGGTCTTAAGACCCCAACTCGTCAAAACATTTCCCAAACTTCTTGTAGAATGATAAAAGAGGGTGGACCCAATACCCAAGATGTCTCTCCAAAGAGGGCCTTGAGGTTATTTTATAATAGATCACAAGTCCGATGTGGGACGCAGACTCCAACACTCCCCCTCAAGCTAGGCTAGCTTGAACACATAATTAAAGAAAACAAATCAAAGAAAACAAATCAAAGAAAACAAATCAAAGAAAAAAAATCAAACACAAAATACTAAACACTCACCCTCAAGCTATACATACCCAGCTTGATTAAAAAACAAGTCGAAACAAAATAAATCTGCGATCGCAGCTCCCCCTTGAGTTGAAAATGATGGATGATGGAAGATGTTGCTGAAATAGCTGGATTACAACAATCGCACGACAATTCGTCGAGGCATAGCAGAGGAACCGCGCAGGCGGGGCCGGTGGATGGGGCGCCGGGAAAGCCGCATAGGCAGGGCCTGTCGTCGGAGCGCCAGGAAAGCCGCACAGGCAGGGCCGGTCGACGAAGCGCTGGGAAAGCCGCACTGGCGGGGTTAGTAATCGGAGTGCCGGGAAAGATGCACAGGCGGGGACGGTCGACGGAGCAGCGGGAAAGTCGTGTCGGATTAGCGCAAGACTTCCGGGTGGAGGGCCAGCAATGGGGCGAGGCAGAGGAAGAGCTGGGGATACGTCCGTCAGAGATGCGTCCGCCGAAGATGGAGTCCGCTGACGATGGCGTGCTGTCGCGCAGGAGCATCGCGCTGGGAGGGCCGGTGCTGCAGAAGAACGACGCGTGCGGGGAAACGCCGAAGAGGTGAGGGTGCGCAAGATCTACAGGCGGGGACGAGATCTCCAAGCGGGGATGCGCAACACGGAAGGGAGTTGTCGCGATGGAGAGGAGACGCATTTGGAGGGGAGGGGAGGGTCGTCGCGCGCAGCAGGAGGGAGGGGCCACAGAGGGCCATCACGCACACAAAGGAAAGGGGTCACTGAGGGGTCGCTCGCGACAGGAGGGGTGGCGCCAGAAGTGTGCTGGCGATAAGAGGGGTCGGCGAGTGTAGTTGCGCGCAGAGAGGGGGTGGCCGCGCAGAGAAAGGGTCGTCGGGGTCCGCCGCGCACACAAAAGGAGCAGCGAAAGGGAGAGATGGCGCGGGGAGGGTGGTTGCACTGGAGGTGTGTCGTCGCAGAGAGATCGCATGAGGGGCGCACCAGGAGAGATCGCGTGGAGAACATCGCACGCAGGGAGGGGAGGTTGTCGCGATTGGAGAAGCAGGAGGCGCCGGAAGGAGGCCGCTCAGGAGGGGGTCGCAAAGGGCCACGTGCAGGAGGGGCCCCGCAGGGAGGGAGATGTCGACACGAGGTGCTGCGGAAGAGCCATGCAGGCAGGGCGCAATGGAGGAGCCACGCAGGCAGGGGGAAGCTCGGACGAAGGAGCCGACAGGGAGTGGACAGCTTAAACCCCCATTTGATACCATGTAGAATGATAAGAGAGGGTGGACACAATACCTAAAATGCCTCTCTAAGGGAGGTCTCGAGGGTATTTTATAATGAATAATAAAGACCACATGAGACCACAAGTCCGATGTGGGACGCAGACTCAAACACTTTTCAACCACATTTCATGCCCAATACCAAATCCAGGCCTTCATCCACCATGCCAGTTTGTCACAGGCTCTTCAATAACCTCAACGGATCACCGCCAGTAGTCTTCCCATATCAGTCCATAAGCGCTAGTTTGAACAATTCGCAGGACAAGTTTGGCAACGCACTGTGTCAGGACAAAAACCAGTATAGAATTGTTCATTCCATGCAAATTTGCACGTCGTGAAGTTTCATATCCTCTAAAGTATGATTTATCAGGAAGTACGTATCAACTTTGGTTATCCATCCAAAAGGATCGTCCTCTGTAAACGTTGTCAACTCCACCCTCTGCGACACATTGCAAAAACCATCCGCCAAAGCGGTATCTTCAGAAGTAAGGCTACCTCCCGGTCTTCCACCGATTTCCATACTCCCCGAACCGTTACCTCAAAGGTTCCCTGGAGCAACTTTGCTATGTTTTCCAGTTTCCAAATCACACCCCACCTAAAGCTCAATTCCTTTATGTCTCTCCAGCATTTGTTCCTCCATATTGCGCATCCTTAAAACCACTCGCTCTTTTCTTGTTGTGCCATATCTTGTGCAACTCAGTGTCTCATTCTGTACTTGCATCATCTTATCCATTAACTATTACATCATAGTCATTGCATGCTTAATACTTTCCATAGACTCAACAGAAGCTACTCGATTCTCCATCCTCGTCAACAAGAGATCTCGCACAAAATCCTCACACAACGATCATTCGGCCGCGTTCGTCAAACCGTACGTCACACACACAATATTCGGCTTGCCACCGCGTCCTCATCGTCAGCGCTTTCTAAGATCCCCAGTGGAGTCACCAAAAATATCATGATAATGTGTGCACACGAAAAGATGGTAATTAGACAAAAAGGGAACTATGCATTGCTGAACAAAAAATCTAGTAATCTTTAGTTACATTTGCGAAGAGTATAAAAGAGCAACAAGAACCTGGAGAGACCACCTCTTAAGCCCTACACTTGCTGCAGAAGAAGTGAGAGAATGCCCACTTCTCCTGCCTGTGTCTATTCCAACAGAATGCTAATCCAAAACTGAGTTTGATGCCCCCTCCCTGCCCGTACCAAGCATAGCTGTACAAATAGCTTGACGCGCCCCAACAGACAGACTAAGCGGCTTGCCCCATATTTCCCCTTTTGCTCTTCCTCTGCTGATAGGTATGTAGTATTGGGGGTCGCAGGTTAATATGCGGATCAGACACCATGTTACTAACAGTGGTCAGCAAAAATTAGTGGGCTACAGTGACGTTGATTGGACTGGAAACATAAATGACAGAAGGTCAACATATGACGGAACCTTCTTGTTGGAGTCGGTATCCCACATCGAACTTGAGGTCCGGTGTGGTCTTAATTATTCGTTATAAATTAACCCCAAGGGCTCCTTCAGAGAGAATACCTTGGGGGTTCGGGTCTCTCATTTTATTCTCCTACATGGTATCAGAGGGAAATTAATCACGAACCCTCCTCCCATTTTATTTTCCCCCCTATCTAGGGTTTCTCATTAATTTTTTCCCCCGGGGGGCGGCGGCCCCTCATGTAGTGCTACGTTTTTTTCCCTATGCGGGAAGAAGGCAGGGGCATGACTGCGCAGGGAGGCCAGGCCGTCGCGCGGAGTTCACCCGCTAGGAAGGGCAGAACGCGGCTGGGAAGAGAGGCCGCCTGATGGAGGCGGAGTCGATCCCGCGGAGAGGACGCCGTAGGGAGCGGCGGAGGGTGGGAAGGGGCGACCCATTCTGAGAGTCGCCGCCCCCCGCCTCTCCCGTCGCGCAAGACCCAGTTCTGCGCGACGGCCTTCCTGCAAAGCTCCCGCGCAACGGTCCTCCAGCAGTCGGCGCTCCTTCCCCTCCTGATCCTGACGACTCCTTCCATGCGCGCTCCATCCCCGCCGCGGCTTCCTTCCCAGCGCCGCGTCCGTCCTGCGCGCCGCCTACTGTGCGGACCTTGGGATTGTGGTCATTTTTTTTCTCTTTCTCAGCCCCTCTTCCAGACGTGGTTCCCCTGCTGGATCTCCTCTTGTCCGGCGGCTCGCTCCAGCGCGACGGTCCCATCCCGGTGGATCGCTGCTGCCCTACGGCTCCCTGCGCTTCCCGTCGGCCCGCCTCCCGTCGCGGCGCCTCCTGTCTCCCGTCGCATATCCCGAGCGGCACCGTACCTGACCGCTGCTCCACCTGTGCGAGACTCCTGACAGACCAGGTTCCCCGTCCGCTGCTCCCTCCTTGCCGGCCTCCTCATGCAAGGCAGCCCTCCCTCCGGCCGGATTCATCTGCTCCCCCCTCAGGCGAATCTCATCATCCGGCACTTCCATGTCGGCCTCCTCCTAGCGGCTGCCCTGCTTCCAAATCCGAATCTCCGGCACCTCCTGCCGAATCCTCGCCTCCCGTCGCCGGCATCTTCCCGGCAGTCGCCTCCCTGTCCGCCGGCACGCCTTCGCACTTCCTCCACCGTGGCGCATCAGCTCGACCACCTTGAATTCGGGCCATTTGTCACCGCCAGATCCTGCAACACTTCTACGGAATCCCCGCATCCCGTCACCGGCCCCGCAAATGCAGCTTTCCCGGTGCTAGTTTGGATTTCCCGGCATCTCCTCGACTGGCACCACTAGTGCGGCATTTCTGGCGCTCCGTCAACCGGCCCAGTCGAGTGGTTCATCTGCTGCGTCCGCGACATTATCCATCCATCATCCTGCGGGGGAGCTTCGATCGTGAGGGGAAGCATCAGCCTTACAACTTTATCTTTTATTCTGCTTTGTCTTGTTTTGTCATCAAGCTGGGTATATCCAACTTGAGGGGGACTGTTTGCAGCTTGTTGCTTGCTTTGTTTTTTCTTTATGTGTTCAAGCTAGATACACCTAGCTTGAGGGGGAGTGTTGGAGTCTGTATCCCACATCGGACTTCAGGTCCGGTGTGGTCTTAATTATTCGTTTAAATTAACCCCAAGGGCTCCTTCAGAGAGAATACCTTGGGGGTTCGGGTCTCTCATTTTATTCTCCTACACTTCTATATTGCAAACTAGTGTACTGGATGATTAAATAAAAAGCATGACAACACATCTTTGAGCATTAAAGAGGCTGAACACATTGCAGTGACAGAGACATGTATCCAACTTATTTGAGTGAACAGTTGAAAGACCTTGGAGAAAAAGGTGCAAATACGAATTTCCATCTTGCGTGATAACAAAAGTGATTAATTTGACAAAAAATCTAGTTCAACATTCAAGGGAAAAACGTATAAAGATCAAATATTACTTTACCGATGAGAAGATTTAGCGAGAGATTGTGAAAGTGGACTATCAAATGACTGACATTTCCAAAAACATTTCTCAAACTAGGCATATGAAAGGCACGGGTTGAACCCTAGTGTTCAACCACCTCACTTAACTTGAGCATATGAAAGGCACGGGTTGAACCCTAGTGTTCAACCACCTCACTTAACTTGAGGAGGGTTGGTTTGACTTTCCCCTTGCCTCATGCATGTAATTGATATATCATATAGACAAAAGTTCAACAAGTAGCATCTGAAGTGGCTCGCACGTTATGGGAGAAGAATACTCAAGAAAGGGGAAGAGCACATTACTAAAATGAGCAAAAGAGAATGTTTCTAATATAAATGCTTCATTGGATGACGCTATAAATTTTTGCTATTTATCTTGTATCGTACACCGACCTAGCTCACATAGGTTTAGAGTTGATAAAAAGGAATTCTTAGCTCTATTTGGTAACAAAGGAATAGAAATACTAAATTCAAAAAAAGACACTTAACCATTTGAGTTCATCTCTCTCGTTCACCCCGCTCCCTTGCACCCTCTGCTTATGTGTCAAAGGGGGAGGCATACAATATTGAAAGGTTTGAAAGGCATAGAATAATCCAAAGGGTCATATATATAAGGTCGAGTACATCCGCCATCGCGGAACACAACGCGAAGGAAATATCCAGGGGTCATATGAAGAGCCAAGGGCAAATGTTTTCCGAATTGAGTGGAGATGTTTCGGAAATTTGTCTTTGATGTTGTCAACAAATCCAAAGTGGAATATTGCTGAGTTCATAGTTATATCTCTGTTGGATTTGTTGTCAACAGTATAGCTAAAGAATTTGATTGTAAATTTATGATGTTTGGATTGGATTTGTTGTTATTAGATTGGCATAAAAATGAGCTTGAAGTATTTAGAAGAACATGTGTGAAAATACAGAAAATTTGGCTAAGTCATGGACTACAGAAAACCCTAAGGCTGCGTTTGGTACGGGGAAAACATGGACTGGGACACGAAAATGGAAAGGGATTTGTGGTGTCCAGTGTTTGGTAGGATAGAATTTCATTTCCAGGGAATATCAAATTCCATCATACAGTGGAATTGGGATTCTAATCAAAAACAGGAGGAAAGGTCGGCCTTTCTAGGGAAACCATATTTTTGGACCAAGTTGCCCGTCCCACCATCGAAATTCCTCACTTCCACCATTGATCCATACTCCACACCCGACAATATCTATACAATCCTATCCTACCATCGACGACCACCAGCCTTGGACACCATCGACGACCCACCAAGACCGGTGAGTCCCAATTCCCAAGCCTGACGACCCCCATGTCGGGTGAATCCCAACGACCAAGGAACCCATGCCCCTGCTCCCCTCACGACAAGTCTGTCAACTCCCGACGACCCCATTCTCGGTGATCCCATGCCATGTGACTCCCGGTGACTGGTGATCACCATTGCCCTCCTCTACTCCCGGCGATCTCCCCAACACAGGATGGGTTCAATGCCAGAAAAACCAGAAGAGAGAAAACCCCGCCTGGCGACCCGCCACAGGCAACTGTCAGCGAACTCCATGCCGCCATTAACCCCATACCCGAAGACTAGACTCCCACCCGCATCCCCACCCCTGTCATCACATTCATCGGTGCTGGTATCCAACACTGGTGTTGGTATCGTGATGATTTTGCAAAGATGGATTTACAGGGGCAACATTTGTCATCATGTTTCAATTTTATCATTATTTTTTAAAATTTCTTTCTTCTGAGTTTCCTGGCATACCAAACATGATTTTAAAAACATTTTCTATTCTCTTTCCTCTTTCATTTCCAATTCCTTTCCCATTCCATTATTGATAGGAATCGTTGGTGCAAAGAGAAAAAAGAGAGGACAAACAATCTATTAGAGGTTAGGTTGTGTCAAGTCCCACATCGGAGGTATCGTGTCAACTTTATTATTCATTATCTCCCTTACAGAGACATCTTGGGTATTGGGTTAATTGCTCCTCTATTTTACCATGGTATCAGAGCAAGTATAACCCAAAGGATATAGTTCAAACCGAAGATAGAGGTTAGGTTGTGTCGAGTCCCACATCGAACTTGAGGTATCATGTCATCTTTATTATTCATTATAAATAAACACCAAGGTCTCCCTTAGAGAGGCATCTTGGGTATTGGGTTAATTGCTCCTCCATTTTAACACAATCGTATTCATAGTATCATAATCTGCCATAATGAATCGGCCAGAAGATTACAGTAGTTACAGAAAAAGAAGAAGAAAATGAAGTACAAAAGGGAGACAAAGAAGACTCCCCAAAGTTGGCACACCCTAAGGCCAAGGCCAAAGCCTCCCCCAAACAGCCACAACTGTAAGCCAACAAAAACATTTGTGCCTTCCCAAACAAGCCAACCCCCTTATTTAATACCCCAGCTACTTACAACTGCCCTACCTACAAACTATAGAAAAGGGCAACACTGCCCATGGCAGTAACCAACCATCCCCCCCCCCACAGTATAGACAGCCCTGCAGCCGCATTTCCTATCATTTCCGACCGCTTGAAAAAACACCTTGTCCCCAAGGTGAATCCTCCAGGAATGTTGGCATTGGATCCTTTGTACTGATCAAAAAATGCAGCATCAAGCGCAAAGTTTCTTGGTCCAAAATTCTGCAGTATGAACTCCACATCTTGCGATTGAAATGGAAGTGGAGGATTTCCTTGAAGTCACATCCCAATATCAACATCAAAAACATAATCATAATGGATTCCATAAAAGGAAAGGATGCTGCAACCCTTCATCGAATACAGAGACAACTTCACCAACAATGATGAGATTCGCCAAAGCTCTCAGCCTTTTGTTCTTTTCATACCATTTCACCAGTCCACTCACATTCTTTAATTTATCAAGCCTTGCCAATGAGAAAACAATGGGCACCGTTTTGTCGCCTAGAAATCCAATGCATTCATTGTTATCCTCTTTACAGTGCAGGAGTTTCTTGAAGATTGGATGGAATAATGGGAGTCCCTTATCATTTTCTGTTTATGGAAAGTACTTCGATTGGTCAGCCCCTGGAAAGGCAATATTGAATCTGGGCTCTAGTTCTTTCCACTTGACATCGAATCTTCATATTTGGTCTTCTCTATTATGTGTGCAATCATTGCCTCAGTTATCCAAAGTTTGTGTTCCACAAGTGATGCCACCAAATTTCCATCATTGTAATTCCCAGTGGCAAGGTCTAGCTTAACTCTAAAGAGGTCGAATCTTTTCCAAGGCATCCTTGCTAAACCTCTCAAGGTAGGGGTGAACGTCGAAACGTGAAACCCATTGACGCAGTTTCCCACTTTCAGTCTTGAATGGGACACGAAGAATGTGCGATTGTTTCATGTTATGGATTGCCTCAAACAAGTCACACTTACTGGCATGAGCTTCAGCTAAAAGCCATGTATCCACAAGGATCTGAGGACTAACATTGATAACCTACTGCTTGATCCTGAGAAACAATTCCTCTTCCACCGTAGCATAAGAAAACATGTTTTCCAAGCTGCAAACAACACACGCTCCCAATCCAAATAGAAGAGAAAATGCTCCCAGAAATTGGAAACTCCTGGTGCATCCAGCCACCATATAAAGAATAGCATCTACAAGGTACTCGGATACCCAAGCTATCTCAAGCAAATATATAATGTCAGGAATTCCTTGGTTACACATAGCAAAACCAAAAGCTAGCTCATGCAGGACTGGTGCTTCATTTGTTCCAGCTCCAGTTTCGATGACAACATACCCGCTCCTTTAATCCACCTTCCGATGCGGTAGTTCTTGATCCCCTCCCTATGTCTCCCCTACAAACCCCAGCATCTGCAATCAAAATCACTTTGGCCCACTCAACATGCCCTCTCCTTTAATCCACCTTCCGATGCGGTAGTTCTTGATCCCCTATGTCTCCCCTACAAACCCCAGCATCTGCAACCAAAATCACTCAACTTGAACTTGCCTTCGATGCTTCTATACCACATGTAATGGTGTCTCCAAAGTCTCCAGCACCTCTCGGGTGGTTGCCCTTCTTCTTCTGGCCGAACCAAGACTGGACATAGTTCCACCTTCTCGTCAATGCGTTCAACCAAACTCAATTGAGAAACTAACCTGTTTTCCACTCCTCCAGCCTGCTTTTCCCCACCGTATGATTCTTCCATTCTTCCCAGGCTACTTCATTCAGCTACAAGTTGCAAACTACTTCCACCATCCGCATCTACATTCCCCAACTTTCATTCTGAGCATTACCCACAGCTTGTTCCTTCACGATTTGGGCCCCACTGATTCTTTTACTGCCGCACGTCCAAATCTTTCAAGCAACTTTTCATTGAATTGCGTCCAGGTAAGGCCATTCTTATTCGGTTCCAACAAGAAATTTCAAACCCATGTCTTAACTTGCATACTTAATTCTGCCATTGGTACCTTCAACTTTTCCGGCGTTTGACGGAATGAAAAATAAGCCTCTGCTTCCACGATCCAATTCTCAGGATCTTTTCCAGAGAATTCCGGTATCTTCTCCTGTGCAAAGCCCTCCTCTAGACTTCTTTCCAGGCTAGCTAGATTCATCCAAATTTTTTGCATCAGGTCCCCTGATTTCAGCTCCATGATCCGATCACCAGACGCTGGTTGCCGCCTCCAGCACTACAAGAGTCTGTTGTTCTAGAACCTATCGTGAGTCGGACCTTACTGTTGTCTTCATTTGAGAAGTTTCACGATCAAGAAGGTGTGGCGAGTCGTTGCATTCACCATTGTTGAGTCTGTTGGTCGTTTATTTTTTTCTTTCTGCTGCGTCGCCCGCTTTCTCTGCCTCGGCCACGTCTGTTCTAGAAACAAAAAATCGGTTGCGATGCCACGTCGGCCGGCTGTGAGTCTGACGCCTTCTGCAGCGTCAAGAACCTACCGATCAAGAACCGCTGCATGTCGTCTGTCCACTGCAGCGAGGCAATTTCCACTGTTGTGTGAGCTTCGGTCGCTTCTTCCAGTAACTCTCCACCAAACAATTGCAGCGTCGGCGTCAAAAATAATTTCTCAAGAATTTCCCATCGCAGCCGACATTCTCTCTATCAAGAATGTCTCTCTAGATTCTCTCTCAACGAAAGCACCAATTGATAGGAAACAGGAGCGAGAGAGAGTTAAACAGGGGCCTTCTATTGTTACTAGGCTAGAATTATAGAGAAACAAAGAAGTAATAGTAAAAGAAATAAAAGAGGAGAAGAGTATAATCCCGTGGAGTAGCTGCACCACCAGGCCGAGGCCTAACCCCCTGCTCTGCTTCCACTGCAGGCCCGTTCCCAAAACCATTCCCCCCTCCTGACAATCCAGCAGGCCCTATTTATTATTCTCTCACCCACCAACTATCCAGCTAATCAACCAACTTTACATAATTGCTCTTGTCCATTATTAATGACCCAGCCTACCCTTACACAGCAGCACCGTAGCATCCCCTAGCCCATATTCCTATCATACTAGCTGTAGAATGATAAAATGAGGTAGACCCGAACCCCCAAGATACTCTCTAAAGGAGGCCTTGAGGTTCTTTTATAATGAATAATTAAGACCACACCGGACCACAAGTCCGATGTGGGATACAGACTCCAACACCCCCCCCTCAAGCTAGATGTACCTAACTTGGACACATAAAGAAAAACCAAAGCAATCAACGGACTGCAAACACTCCCTCTCAGGCTGGACATAACCAGCATGATTACAAAACAACACGAAATAAAAAGAAACAAGCGACGATCGTAGCGCCCCCTCAAGATCGCAGCTCCCCCTCAGGATGATGCATGGATGAAGTTGTCGCGGGCGCACCATAAGAACCACACAGATCGGGCCGGTTGACGGAGCGCCAAGAAATCCACACTAGCGGGGCCAGTCAATGATACGCCGGGAAAGCCACACTAGTACCGGGAAAGCCGCACTTGCAGCGCCGGCGACGGGAGGCGGGGATTTCGCAGAATCATTGCGGGATCTGGCGGCGCCAAAGGGCCCGGTCTGAGGTGGTCGAGGTGTTGTGTCACGGTGGAGGAAGCGCGAGGACGTATCGGCGGACAAGAAGCACGCAGAAATGGTTCCACCGGGAAAGGGAGGCGGTTGTCGGGAGAGCAGCACGAGAGGGGGGGGGTCGAGCGACGCCGGGAGTTTCCGGATGGGAGTGCGCTACGGGGAGGGACGCCGCTGGAGGATCGTGGGGCGATGCTGGACGTCGTATCACCGAGAAATCCGCAGGACGAGGGCCGGCATGGAGGCGGGGGCTGCCGCAGGTGGAGGCCGACATGGAGGGAGCAGTGCTGGAGGCGTCATGCAGGGCGGAGCCGCTGGACAGCAACAGAGTCGTCGGAGCAGGCGCACAGAGAGGGGGCTCGGGGATTCCAAGCAGGAAGGGCCGCTGAGGGCAACGTGCGCAACGACGGGAAGGAGGGCGCCTCTCGGGCAGGGCAACCAGATGCGCGACTTGATCCCGTCGGGATCTGGAGGCGCAACAGGATCGGGAGGGCCGGGTCTGGCGCACACAGCGGGGAGGAGACGCCGGGGAAGGAGGGGATGGAGCCGTGATGGTAGAGGACGGCGGGATCGGGCAATGCGCAGCGAGGAGGCGGAGCCGGTGGAAACCGTCGCGGGAGGGCGCCTGCTGCAGAGGTCCGTCGGAAGTTCGCCTGGAGCGGAGGTCAGGCAGAGCTGGCCATGGAGGTCGCCGCCCCCCTTGCGGGAAAACTTCAGTAAACCCCAGACCAGAATAAAAAAAAATCCACTGTACCAAATGTAACCTAAGGTCTTGCATGAAGGATATCAGTCTGCAGAAAATTCGGAAGTTATTTGTATCATAAGTTGGTCTTACGCGTGGAAAAGTGAAGTCTGTGAAAGATCCTTAAGTTATTTGTATGTGATAAGGAAGACCTCAGAGTGACTCAAACAAATAGGAAGTCTGTGGAAGGCAAGGTCTTACGTACAAAATCAATGTTATGTCCAGCTCAAAGCATGCAAGGTTATCCATAGGAGTTGCAAGGTTATCCATATGAGTTGCAAGGTTATCCATCATTGCTGGCGATCTTTATTTAAAAAATTGAATCGAATTTCAAGTTCCTATTCACCCACACTTTCCGAACCAGTTAATAAATATTTATAAATAATAAATATAAAACAAAGAAACATGTACCTCTTTTGGCCTATCAAAGCATATGCCACACTTAAGTATCTCCCTGTATTCTTTCAGCTCACGATTAAGCTTTCCCACGACTGAAGACCCATCTCTCTGTGCCCTCAGACGCAATACCTTTTTTCTAGAAACTTCTAACTCCTCCTCAATCCTTTTCTTCTCAAACCTGATGAAAGCAGACAGTTCAGCTACAACTAAGGTAGCGTTTGGTTTTAGAAAACATTTCCTATTTAAATTTTCCAAAAAAAAAACTAGAAAATGTATCGAATTGTGTAAATGGAAAACATGTTTTAGAAAATGAAAATGAAAATAGTAGATTTTTTTAGTGGAAAATTTGTTTCATGCTTTCAAGAAAATGAAAATGTCTGGATATGAAAATCCTATAATTTCATGTTTTCTTTCCAGTTTTCAAAGTATTTTCCAACATATCTTCTAATTCATATTTGGAAAATTTTAAAAAAAAAATCCAAATCCAAAAACAGCCCGATAATCACTAATGAAAGAAATAACATACATTTCCAGTACCTTTCCTTCTCCAGTTCTATCCGCAATTTTGCACCATTAACTCTATTTTTTCCAACCTGTAATTGTAATCCCTCCAACAATTCCCAATATTGCCCAGATGGCTTTCGCACATCTAGTATTTTCTTTTCCGCATTCTCCAGAGTATCTGAATTTTGCATCCTCTCTTCAGCAAGCTTCTGAATATGGTCCTCACAAGCCTTCAACTGGACAAGGCACTTATAGCACAACTCACATTTCCAGAGTTGTTTGACATAAATATTGAAGTGAAACTTCACATACCTGATCTTCAATTCTTGCAGCTTTAATGTCAAAAAAATCTAGCAAAGAGTTGGTTTGCTGGATCGCTTTCTCCATGCTTAGCTTCTCCACAAGTAACACTTCATGAAGCTGCCTATCCCTAACACTTTCTAAACACAGCTGAAACAAAAAAAAAACACTGAGGCAACGACACAAAAGCATAAAATTTCTATACAATAATTCACCATGAATGCATGCTTCATGAAATAACAACGCATATGGAGCCGAAAAATACATAAATAAGCCATATATTTATTGCTCTAGAATAAAACAGAATTACCACCTTGATATTATAGTCGTCTCTCTCAGTGATTTGCTGCAGTAACTGTTGATTTTGATTTTGCATGTCATCATAAGCCTGTCCGATGGTCTGGAGAACCAAATAAACAATTTTAGGTGTACTAATGAATTAATAAAAGGTGAATCACACAACATAACAATGAATGAACCTCGATCTCAGACAGGTAGGCTTCATTTTCTTCATGTTTAGACTTCAACACATCAGTGAGTCTGACTGAATTCCTAAAAATAATAAAGGTAAGCACTTAAGTGTTACTGCTCTGAACAATATTATGTTCAAAATAAATAAATCATGCACACAGAGAGGAGGGGGGGGGGAGAGATTTTCATTGAGGGGAAGAGATAAGCACTAGAGTTACTGCTTCATTTTCTTCATCTTTAGACTTCATCACAATGTGTCTTCTTTTACTTAGTGTTTGATCCATATTTATACATAATTTTAATTAGTTTTCCCTCCCCTCAGTCACAATTTTGAATGGGGGACAAAAATTGGAGGGGAGGGATTTTTGGCTCCCCCTTTCCCGCTGTTTTCTGTTCCCCCTCCTTCGAAGTGATGTACCAAATGGGGGATTAAATTTCCCTCCCTCCCATTTCCTTCCAAAAAAAAAACAAACATGGAAATTTCTTTTTAGAAAAAGAAAAAAAACACTCCTCCCCTCCATTTCTTTCCAACCAAACACACCATTAGGAGGGGGAAAATCCCATCACTGTGAACGCAAGATGACCAATTTTAAGGGTTGGCTGACAGAGATAAACCCATTAGTGGCTCGGTAGGCAACTAGCAAAGTGGCATGTGGCAGACACCAGCCTCAAGAGCTGAAGGCCTGTGAGGCTTTCATAGTCAAACACAGAAGGATTTCCAGTAATGGTTAAAGTTGTGAATGGTGAAAATTCAAGACACCATAACTCTCAAGAGTTTCATAGTCCATGACTTTCCATTCTTCTTCTACAAGTTAGCTAAGCGTTGATTTTCTTATACCATTTCTGAGATCACGACATATAAGAAAAGTATCCTTTCACCAACTGAGGTTGTTTCATCAGACCAAAGGCATGTTGTCTGTGCAAGACTCCACCAAGGGAGTCAATCAGCAGTTGGAATTACCTGAGCTCTGGGAGTGAAAACAGTGTTTGGGCCCCAAATTACATCCCTAGTGGCACCGTTGGGGACGGGCAAAGCCAGCCTCGGCACTGCCCGTGAATGGGGAGGCAGGGACCGGTCCGGGTTTAATTACATTTAAATTTGATGAAATGACATTTAAAATGCTGACTGAGGCCCGGGTCGCGTTGGGTCGGCCTGGTTCGGTCCGGGACGCTTGAGCCAATTGAGTCCAAATACAGTTTGGGCCTAGATCGATTCACTACTCAAGCCAGGTCAGGCCAAGCCTTTTTTACACCCCTGCTGGACTCTGGATTTTATGATGGTTGGCTTTGATTTCTCAGTCATGTTGTTCAATACTGTTTGGTTTTGCTATATTAAAGAGGTTTGCATGCTAGACTAACAAATTCAGACAAAAATGTCATCGCTAATTGTTCAATATTTCTTGGAGGTCATTCCATCTTTTAGTTGAGGGGACCCCCACTCACGAAGTTTCTGGAGTGAAAGGATTCATATAGTTACTCAAGACCTTGATAGTTACTAATGATAATTCGGATTCCAAGTCAGCTGGATAAAATATCTAAAAGCCCAAAAACACGCAGATCTCAGATCAACTATTTAGATCCATAAACACTTACATAATCAAGGATTAAAGGCGGCATCTAGAAGTTCTCCATATCCAGCAGATGCCCCATAAGTACAACTACACACAGACCATCTCTTGGGATCAGCAAGATTTTGGTTGTTTTTTGACTCGAAAGCATTCTTTGAGTTGAACACGCTTTTTCCCTTTTCTGAGACTGTAAAGAAGATGCTATAGCATGAGAGACTTGGAAATTATGTTTTCTAGCATCCTTTAGCAAACCCCTCAGGTGACACCATCCACCATTGCATTTTCTAGAATCCTTAGTCCCTATGACGTGTCTCCAAAACACTAAAGAGTGGCATCCCGCATCACACTGCTTGGATTAGCAACACATTCCAAAAAACTGGGCAAAGGTAAGCAAGGTGGTGGTCAAGGTGGCTCTTAAGTAGTATGTATTGCCAAGTTCATCATTATAAAGCTCGGGTCTTATAATGATTATAGTGCCGGAGGCAAGTAGATTGGGATTTGAAATATTTGGAAGAAAAACATTGGGCAAGCCCACACAAATGGAAATGGTACCAAAGTTTCTACCCTGAGGATCCCAGCCTATTAAATTTTGATAAAGCCAAAGGGATGACTACTTGTATATTAGAAGAGAACCAGCAAAATTACATGCAAAAGAGGAGAAAAAAGAAGATCGGAAGACTCTCAGGATAGTTCCCGCCCAAGCCCGCAGGCCGATTTCCAACCGAAGCCGATTTCCAGCCGAAGCCGATTCCAACCAAAGTTGATTCCAAGCACAAGGCCGATTCCCAGATATTCTCTTCCTCCTCGCCTCTCACCCCCATGCTTCCTTGCACAAGTTCCTATCACTCGCCGCCCCTTAAAACAGTCTTGTCCTCAAAACTGAAGAAAGGGCTGAGCCAAGCAATCTCCCATATTCGCCGATCAGAGTTTGCACTTGGGGCAGGACCAAGCAGCACCATTGCCATCAAACCGAGTAGTTGTGATCCGTTACCATGCCCCCTTTCTGCCCAGGCATACCAAGCTATCTCCCAAATGCTCTGCACGTCTGCATAGGTCGGCAACTCTCCATGCGACTTGCAAAAAAATGCAGCGGACTAGATCGACAACCAGAATTTCCCGAGTATGGTATGAGCTTCTCAGGTCGTTGTAAGAGCATCCCCCGTCAATGTCTGTCCCAACAATGTTGCGTTGCCGCCCTGCAGCGTCTGTGTAGAAGCAGACGGCGCGTAATGCCCTGCAAGCAGTGTCAGCGTCAACGCAAGTAGAGTCTCTTTGTCGCAAAGTGCGTCTCCCATGAGTGTAGACTATGCAGTAACCATTTTTGGTGCTCCATCTGTAAGAACCTGGTTCTTATTCTTGAGGTACGGGTTTCTTCTTTTCTCTTTTCCTAAATGTTTTTAAGAAAATAAAGAAAATAGGGAAAAATCCTAAATTTTGGAAGTACACGCCGTGTACTTTTCCACACGCCGTGTACTTCTGGCCGTGTGGAATGAGTACACAGGGCGTGTGGCCATGCCGGCGATGAAGGGTGTAGGAACCGACTACACGCCGTGTAGTGGTCCTTTACACGCCGTGTAGTCAGTCGGCAGGCAAAATGGTAAGGCGGTGGCCAGCTGTGGGGTAGCACACGCCGTGTACTCATGAAGACACGCCGTGTGGTCATGTCGGCAGCTGAACAGTGCCGCGCTGGCGGGAAGCCGCCAGAGGAATAGTTAAAAAATGGGAAGTACACGCCGTGTACTTGGAAATACACGTCGTGTACGTTGTTTTTTTCGCTTAAAATGGACAGTAGTCTCCCCTGTTCACAGGGAAAGCTTAGAACGGGAGGAGAGCTCGGGAGAGAAAGGCCGGAACTTCGGAGATCCGTCGATCGCGAACCGGGAATCCGTTTCTGCCTCGGACGATCTCGTTGGAACCGCACGGGTAAGGGCTTCCTTCTCCTTGGGTACTTCTTACCAATTCTTCTCCTAATGGGAATTTTTTGAGTTTAAGCAGCTTTTTCTTTTACCTCAGATCAACCTCGTTCTAGGACGATTCGGGGAACGTCGTTCGAGTATACTGATCGGGGGCGTATCAGGTAGGTGGCTTGGTGTTTATTTTCCAACTGTCGTGCGTTTTTGCGTGTTTTTGAGCTACGAACCCATATTTTGGGTGTCGTGTGGCTGAGGTCGTGGCTATATTGAATACCTAGAATTGTATAGGTAATTAATAAAATTCTGAAAATGCTGTTTTGGATCGCTGCTTGGATCCAGGACCACCCCGGGGGTGCGTTCCTCTGTTTAGCCGTTTGGCCAGGATACCCGAGGGTATGTCATGTTTAAATTATGCATTACTTTTGCCTTGAGAGGAATTGTATGTAAAGTGCATGTTTATATGTTGGGCATGGCCCGGTTACTTATGCCTGAGGGCGGTGTTTTACTATAGCCTGAGGGCGTGACCGTATTAGCCTGAGGGCAACATACTATTTCGCCTGAGGGCAACCTTTCGTGCCTGAGGGCTTGACTTCTGTGCCTGAGGGCGACACTTCGTATGCCTGAGGGCGAGATCCTGTTACGCCAGAGGGCAATACCTGCGGGTTGGATTCTGTATAGCCTGAGGGCGTGGTTTTACTATATTAGCCCGAGGGCAAGGTTCTGGTTCGCCTGAGGGCTTGGTGTTGTTGAGCACAGAATGTTACTAAATTAAATGGTTAAATGAATAATTAAAATGGCAATATAAGTGGTTAAGTTAGTTACTTTTGAGTACTGATTAGTTTATTGCATTTACTACTGCACACTGTTGTTGCATGTTTTTCACACAGTTGGGCACGGGCCTTTGGTGGGTGCCTACTGGGATTTATTTCTCACACCCTATTTGGGTCATGCTTTTCGGCCCAAACAAATTATGTTTCTGCAGGTGTAGATAAGGGCAAGGGTCCTTATACAGGTACTTGATTACTGCTGGGGTGTAAGAGAGCATGGGACCGAGCATTGGCTCGCGATGTCGCGGGCTGTTCTGTTTTGTTTTTCTGTACCTGTACTTCAGTTGTATTGTATTGATTGTGTAACATGTTCTGCCTGTTTTCTTAGAATTTGAGGCATGTTGCACCATTATCTATATACTGGTGGGTATTATCTACTGCAGTTGTTTATTTCAGTTGTGTATGGTTTACTGTTTCCGCTGTTGTTGTATGTTTTATTTAATTCCGCTGCACTACACTTTGACAAATGAGGGCATAGTTTCCCCACTATCAGACCTGGGCCCTCGCTGCTAGTCGGCAGCCTCTGGCGTTTGGGGAAATGCGCTTGAGGTCATGTGGAAAACCGGGTTCGGGGCACCCGTTGAGTGGCACCCGGAACCGGGACGTTACACCATCAATCAGCATGGGTGCGGATGGAGTGCGCTTCTCTGTTTGTTGGTGCAAATTCGCCAAATCACAGAGATTCCAGTTGTCAAAAAACAGACAACTCTTGGTGCTGCGCGCCAGCCATCACCAACGGGAGTGTGAAGGTCGCACCTCATGAGTCGACATCTCCCTCAGACGACGCAACCAGGTTGCGCGGGATGTTTGGAACTGAACTTGCTCTTGCGGTGTTTTATAAAGCATGGCGTTGATCCACAGTGCGCGCTCCTCCGCCTCATCCATCAACGGGGACATTGATTTTCTTCTGTGTGTTTCTTTTAACTAAAAAAGTAGGGTGCTCTCTTTTTGTCCCTGTGTTTCCCTCTCCCGACAGAAAAGTAGGCCCGCTTTGTTTTCTATTTTTTTTATTGCATCAGTGCGCACCATGTTGGTCGCACGGCCCAACAACACACCTCCTCTGAGCGATGAGGCATATCCGGTAGTGCGTCTCCTCCCGCCGGTATATTGCACTCCCGCGAGTGCAACTGTGCGCACGCCTCGCACGAACGGCGTTCCTGATTGGACGCACCTCCTGAGAGTCAAAGCCGACCAGGAGTACCTTCTGGCGGTGCGTGGCTCCTCGGGTCACGAGTTGGGAACATGTGCCAACGTCACACGAGAAGAAATCAGCAGGGCGCGATGCGTCTGATGGAAATCGGCACGGCACGCCTCTTCGGACGCGAGCCAGAAGAGGTGTCTCCTTCTGCGCAAGCCAGCGGCAGTGGATGATAGCAGCAAGTGGCTCCAATCGAAAAGCTTATGAACAAGCTAGGAGTGTTCCCATCATTTGACGAGAGTCGGTCGGGCGTCCCGTCTCAAAACGTGATGTGGTACTGCATGTTGCATCCGAGCAAACTCCCAGTACTGTGTGTCTTCGCCCGATCGCAAAGAAGAAGCGACAATACCTGGCGCCACTGAGCCGAGAGGGAAAAATAAGAGTAGCGTGCGGCTCCTAGAAGAAGAACGGCAGATGCGAGCCAGCGGCAAGTTGAGACACAACACATCGGGCGTCTGAGGGAGAGGATGCAAAACGACAGATCGGACAAATTGATAAAGCCATAGAAACGACTACTTGAATATTAGAAGAGGAGAACCAGCAGAAGTACATGTAGAAAAGAAAGAAGAAGAATGGAAGACTCTCAGGGGAGTTCCCGCACAAGCCCGCAGGCCGATTTCTAGCCGAAGCCGATTCCAAGCACAAGGTTGATTCCCAAATATTCTCTTCCTGCTCGCCTCTCACCCCCCTGCTCGCCTCTCACCCCCCTGCTTCCTCTTTGTAACAGGTTCCCCACCTCCACGTGGCCCCAGCATAACAAAATACTAACAATATCCCCCCCAACAACTAATATTCCCTCCCAACAATGACCAAACTACCCTTGCACAGATTCCTATCAAACTCATTCAGAACAAGAGACTGTCATAGCCATGACAGCTACGGAGTCTGTATTGCAAAGCCCAGGGAGTACAAAATGCTAAGAAGGTAAATATTTGGCATGGGATTTCAAATTTTATGTGGCAATTTTATGTTGGCAGACAAGTTTCTGTGTTAATGAAAGCGAAACATGAACACCGTTAACAGAACTCCGACGATGCATTTCTTAGCAAAACCAAAAAGATCAGGGGATATGGGTGTAACCTTTTGCATGCTTCCAATTTTTGCCTCAGATCAGCAATCGCAGCTTCTGCAACAGCTAGCCTTTGTTGGGATCTGGCTTCAGCTTCATTTGCTGTTTTAACTCGCAGTTCTAAGCTGTGCTCATCAAGAGAAGCTACAAGGTTTTGAGCATGAGCCCATGCTTTAATTTCCAAGTCTCTAGCTTCTGTGATGTCCCTGTACATCGAAAACAAATTCTAGGAATTACATGTCAATTATTTGGACATCACAATAATGAGGAAATAGAAAACACGGGGCATCAAAAATAAACAGTTAAGGCATTCCAATGCAGGATCCAATGAAACATAAAATGCATTCAATGAAAACAAAAGAACATTCTTTACAATGCCCTCTAGGAAATGTGCAACAGATTTTGCTTGCGCTCACCTATTTCTTCTATCCGCACAACCACCCTAAATATTGTTTTCAGATGTCGCAATTTCATATGCGGATAAAAATTGACATTGACCAAGTTCAATGATGATTGTCCTTAGAGTGCTTTTTTATGCTGATTTCAGCCATGATAATGATAAAGCTGTGAGCATTATTAACTAAAAGAAATTATGAAACTTCAAATACAGAGCATATAACTTAAAAGAATGCATTGGTCCCCAAGGCCATAAAATCTGAGCCAGATTTGCACTGGATTTGGATTCACAATATTTACATAGGGACTTGAACCAAAAGCATATCAAACCATCAAAAAATATGTATATATATTTTCATACAAGGATTTGGGATTTCTCTCAATTCACTAGAGATTTGTGTGACATTACACTAATGAGAATCACCTATTTAATAACAATGAATATAATTTATTAGTTTATTTTGAATGTATTATAACCATTTCCGTTTTATTATTTTGCATTATTTTATTATGGTTTTCACCTTATTGGATATAAAATTATTTTTCATTCCAAACATCGAATTTTAACTTTTCTTCCATTATTTTTCTATTTTCCCTTAATTATTCATTTTACCAACCAAATGGGGGCTTTGATGATTATCACTTCCAATAGACTAAATAGCGCCATTATGAACTATACTCACCAATGGAGTCAATGTCCATATTTCTCGTTGATTTCCACTCAAAAACACAGCTAACATGCCTTAAATGGAATTTTCAATCTTTTACATGATATTTGAGGAATCACCTTGATTTTTCATTTAATTTTAAATGAA
The DNA here is from genome assembly GCA_963277665.1 of Viscum album. Lineage (NCBI taxonomy): Eukaryota > Viridiplantae > Streptophyta > Magnoliopsida > Santalales > Viscaceae > Viscum > Viscum album. The sequence continues at coordinate 432,533,284 of OY728147.1, read as the reverse complement.
AATAATTTTCTTTAGAAGTATGGTATCAAGTTAGTAATACTATAAATGTTGTGGGCTTTTATACTTGCATACATATTTTGATGAGTATATTGCTTTAATTTTCTCAATTAATACAATTTCATATATCTTAAATTCTTGAATAAATTATTTCTTATCACAAATTGATCACAATTTTTTAAAAAGTTGCCAATACCTCAAATCAAATTCATTCAAATTCATATTGCATTAGATGCAATTGGGGGTATGAAAATGTTTGACCATTCCATGTTTAAGTTCACTTTTACCACCAGAGTAACCTACTTGTAGTTGATGTAGATTATATTATTATCACATACAATGACTTCAATAGTATTCAGATTCATAAAGGATTTTTTAGAATTGAATTGAGGACAAAAGGTCTGGGACAAGTATAGTATTTTCATGAAACTCGGTTGGCAAATTCCAAGAATTAAAAAAAACAAAGAATCAACATGCCCCAAATGAACCGTCCTATGGACATTCTTGAAAAGGTAGGATTTCTGAGCAAAGACCGTGAATATAATATTTATTTATTTATTTATCAATTGAATAATATTTATTATTCGAGGTTCGGTAAATGTCAAGGAAGGTGGAGGGGCCGATTTATGGCGACCGATGATGGAAATGATATATTAAGTATCATTAATTTATTTATTGATATTTATATCATCTGTGAAATATACGTGCACAAAGAAATAATAATAATATTATTATTATTAGACATGGGATACGCTCAACATTAAGAGGTGGGTGGGCCTTTCAGCAATTATCAATCCTCTATAACCCTAACTCAATATATATATGATTATATCATTTCTATGGTAGCATGGAAATCATTTGTTGTGTACAATGACTTTCTAGAAAATTCTCTACACGAAGAACTTCTCTACGGTTTTCACTCAAACTCGAGAAATTTTTTTCCACCACCTTTCTCCTTCTCGAGAAAGAGAGAACAAGAATCAATCCTTCAAACCCGAAAGATTGTGTTGCGATGAAAGGCGGGCAACACAAGACGACCGGAACCACCGCACTAAACCCGGAGTACCACCAACGACGCTTTGAACTCAAGGAGTACGTGTGAATCATCACTAGAGAGATTCTACTTTGGATCATCTCAAAACAACGACGATACAACTCGAAAGGAGGTTCAATCAATCAACACCTACATCGCATAAAAAACTCAAGACCGTGGTATTTTTATTGCTATTAAATTGATTATAAATTTAACATGAAAAATCTTCTCTCACGGTTCAAGGATTCTTTCGCTATTATCCTTCAGATATAATCATGAAACATATCATTTTTCATCAAGTTTGTATGATTTATTCATCGGATTCGACGAAAAAACATTAGGCATGGCTTCAGCTGTGCTTGGAACCTTCAAATAGTACTTAGATATTTAGGAGGGCGGTTGACTAAGTCAGTCCTTTTTAATCAAATATTTTAAATTTTAAACCACCTGTCATCTCGGCCTTGTATTTTTATCTTCATCTATAAATAGAACAATTTGACCTCGCTTAGAAGGTATGAATTCTGGGACTTCTCCTACCACATGGTATCAGAGGTCGGTAATCCCTAAATTTCTCTTTATCCTCTCTCACCCCTAGAACCCAGGCGCTCATGTGCTCGAATGCTTGACTTAATCATCGTATCCTACCTCTCTCGCCCAGGTCGGGCGAGCACACTATGAATTTGACCTCGCTTAGAAGGTATGAATTCTGGGACTTCTCCTACCACATGGTATCAGAGGCCGGTAATCCCTAAATTTCTCTTTATCCTCTCTCACCCCTAGAACCCAGGCGCCCATGTGCTCGAACGCCTAACTTAATCATCGTATCCTACCTCTCTCGCCCAGGTCGGGCGAGCACACTAGGCACCTGCCACTACTAGGTTGCACACGAACTTCACTCCCAACGTGCCCAAGCATCGCGCCAACGCTTTTGCAAGACGCATGCTTTTGTGCACTCCAAGCTAGACTCCCACTATTGCTTACCCACAATTGTCGAGCGCTGCCAAGCAGCACATCAAGCGCTCCTTCAGCGCAAATCACGCACCCAGATCGTGCCTCTCTCCAGACATGGCCTCCTCCAACATGACTCTCCCCCTCTCAGCACCACCATCACGCATCCTCTACAAACGCACTTACAAATATCCCACTTTACGTCGCGCGCCATCTCTCAAAGTGTGTGGCCGCTTCCAACATGCACACACACATGTTGAGTGCCTCACCGAAGTCTTGCGCCTCACCCAGGTCTTGCGCCCCACTTCATCGCACAAGCAATCGAGCATGCGTGCCCTTACCAAGTGCCTTGATGCACCTCCCTCTAAGAAGCCTCCTCCTCCAGCTCTAGCACTTCTCTATAGTTATTTACAATGCATGGCGCACTATGGTGGCAAGGGCCCCCCGGCACAAAAGCGCACGGCACGTGTCAATATTAACTTGTTGCGCACAAAAGACATACATATATCAACAATAACAAATAATAAGTTAGGCAACATATACATAAATATAAAAAAAATTATGTCAATAATTCATATTTCATACATCAAAAGGCAAATAAAGCCAACAATGACACATAAAGTATGAATGCAAATAAAGATTAACACATACAACATTTAAGGACCGGGGGTTCTCCCGTTATCACTTTCAAAATCATCAGGAGAGACTTCATCATCACCATTATCATCACCAAATGATTCCTCCTCACAAGGCATCTCTTGAAAATCTTCTTCACTTGTTTCTCTGGAATTGAACTCTTTCTCGCTCTCTTCTTCTCGCTCCACTTTTTGTTCTTGAATAATATCTAGAGATTTCTTTGGTCAATGGAAACTCGTTCATTGAATATGCACATCAAGGCTCTATTAAACTTGAGAAAAACCAAGTCATTCAATTTTGCTTGAGCAAGCCTATTTCTCCGTTTTGTGTGAAGATTTTCAAAAACACTACAATATCTTTCACAAAGGTTGAGCACTTTTATATCACAAAATGTCTTAAGTGTGGAGTCGATGCGCCATTACTTTCCCGCCAATCAACAGAAGCCCTCAATTTTTTGTTTCTTATTACCAAATCAGTGCCAAGAGCGTCCAATGTCTCTATATTTGGTTATATCTTCAGCAATCTTATCAGTCGTTACTATATCAAGTGTCAATCTTTGAATGCATTTAATCAAACTCATATTTACCACTTTATCGGCATCAATGTCTTCGATCAATTATTTTGAAAAATTATTTATAATTTTCTTTGTTGTTGAAAGACTTTGCAATTGATTCATTTGCCCGATCCATGGCTTTATACATGTATCCCATCGGAGGCTTCCTTTTCTCATCAACCAAATGAAGCACCTCAACAAGTGGACTACCCACTTTGGGAGAATAATTGCATTGTTCCAAAAAGAGGGGCTTTGTACAATCAAAGTCACATCTTTCCCTTTTTGCTCCTTTGCACATTTACCTTGATTTCATTCATCAGAAATGAACATCTTCCTCAAATTAGCTTAATGGTTATACATGCTAGAAAGCATGATCATGGCAGTGGCAAATCTAGTCTTCTCAGGTCTAAGGAGCTCCCTTTCTTTGGTGAATTGGCGCATCAAGTTCAACAAACTGGCATGGTTACGAATGAAACCACTAATTGCACCGCCTTCTTTAAAGTTTTAGCAAGCATAAGAATCTTCCAAATATCTTCTAGGATCAGGTAAATGCAATGAGCAGCATACGGGGTCCAATACAAATTAGAATAATCATAGAGACCAGCTATCCCACCTAGAATGGATAAGGGTTGTAGGGTAATTGTTGGCGGGGGGGGGGTAGTTAGAAGAAAGAGAATATGTGGAGAATATATTGTGGGCCAACTGGGATGGTTAGAAGGAATATGTTGGGGGGAGGGAGCACGGTTGTTAGGGAGAGCTCTTATAAGAAGGGCAAGGTTGGCGCGAGAGGGTGGGGGAGAATATTGTGGAAAATCAACCATTTGGCTTGGAAGCGGCTTCGGCTTGGGCGAGGGAGCACCGGTGCCTCTTGATTCTTCTTTTCCTGTCTTCCATTCCTTCCCCTTCTCCCATCTTTAATTCTGGTTCGACTCACTCTATATACAAAAGCCTTTTGCTCAGGTCTGGTACGGGAACCCATCATTTGGTTCGACCTGCCGCCGAATCACACCATCTCCGCAGCACGCTCGCTTCCGCCAAATCACACCATCTCCACAGCACTCTCTCTTCCGCCTTCGTTCGGCGGAGGTTCATCCCGTTAGTCTTCTTCTCAAAACGGCTAAGACAAGTTTTCCCAGGAGTCGTTCAAGGGAGGGAGGCACACGCACGGGCAGAAGAAACACACTGGCTTTGTTTCATCCTCGCACATCGGGAGGTAAGTTTCCGGAGTAAGAGAACGACACCATTCTCGCCTTGACAAAGTTGTGCAGCGGTTGGACCTTCCTATCGCGCAAAAGGAGGCAATCTCACCGTTTATTTCACACAGGTAAATTTGCGCAGCCAAAAAAAACAATATAATATGGGAGGCAGTGAGCTTTCAACTCACTTCATAGAGGCTCGCAATCAATCGCGCATGTACGTCGTGGAGCAACGGATGGACCGCATGAAGACATCTCTTACTAAGTTGTCTACACGGTCGCAACCCTTCATCAACGCATCCATGACCTTCGCCAAGGAAAGCACTGGTACCAGTATGTAAAGACCCGTAAATTTCAAGAAAAAATTTTTCTTAAATTTCTTTGAGATTTTACGGTTGTGCAGTTTCTGACGGCACCTGATTCCGAGGCGCGGTGTGCCCGGAATCAATTTCCGAAGTTTAGCTCGGGTACGTTCAGTGAACGAACGAGCGAGTTTTCCTAACTTTTGAACCGGTGCTCGGAATCGAAATCCGAAGGCACCGATAAAACCGCAGCGCCGGTAATTGCTTAGGAACACCTTATTCAAAGATGCATTTGCTCGGGTGGTGATGTTAAAAAAAAGTGAGGAATAAAAATATAATTGTTTTATTTTTATTTCTTTACTACGCGGTTTAAGTGAAATTAAGTTATGTCACAACTTAATTTCTCTCTGCTTTGTGGATAACATCCATGTGAGGGAGTTGGGGTGGGGCCCACACGAGCCCCCACCTTTCAATTCTCTAACTCCCCATTAATCACCCTATCACTTTTAAATTGTGTAACACACCCGCACCTCCCCGTTTTAATGTCAAGTCAACTCAAGCAGTTTTTCTTCCACATTAAATACCTACCAATAAAACGCCTAATTAATTGGATAACGCGCGTTAATTAATTTGCTGAATTCATTTTGAATTTCAAATTAATGATTGCTTTGTGTGTGTAAATTAAATAAGACAACGTCTTATTTTATTGGTGGTGATTCGCTGTGTGGAGCAGAGAACCCTCGAAGATATTCTTCTTCCTTCTTGAAGAACGCGAAAAACACCGAAGTTTCAACAAAGAACGTCGTCTCATCTTTGCACCTTCTTCCCGCGTCGAAGAAAGCGAGACGCCGCGTCTTTCATCGGGCGTGCACCGACGACGTACGAAGCCTCTTTCCGCGACGTCGTTTCTCCGCGACGATCCCCGTACGACGACTTCTTCCAGGTAGGGGGTTTTTCGTATTAAGTGTATATGTGAATTGTTCCCTCGTGCGTGGGTTTTTAATTGCAGGATGTTTGTATAATTTATTTGAAATAAATTATACCATCGTCAATGATTAAAAGCTTGTGTTTAAATGTTTGCCAATTGATAACACCTAACGCGGAGGGTGCGGGCCGAACAAACACAGCCCAACAACCCTCCGCAGTTTGTTTATTGGTGTGCGGATCGACGGGCGACAACGAAGCGGGCCGCAACGGCGTTTTGAACCCTTCGCAGTAATCTACGGGTCCCGGGAGAGCCGCAGGCGCAGACGGCGGGCAAAACGGACCACCGGAGTGCGTCCGGTGGTGCGCGGAAGGCGTTGCGCCGCGTCCGCTGGCAAAGGGGGGACCGCGTCCTCCCCCCCAGCTCGGCCCGCTAGCCGAGCCAGCGCGCCCCCCCGGCCAAACCGGGGCGGGTCGCGCGGACCAGGCCAGGGCGCGCCAGGCCGGGCCAAACACCCGGATCCGGGTCGGGTCGACCCGGTTCGGGCCGACCCAGGGGGGTTGGGTCGGGTCGCCCGGTTCGGGCCAACCCAGAGGGTTGGGTCGGGCCGGGCCGGGCCCAGACCACCCATTTTGGACTGTTTTCAGTCATTTGCTCATATCTTGGGTTACAGACCTCCGATCGACGCACCGTCAGTTGCGATGTGATCCTTGGATCGAGACGGTCGTTTCGGTATATTACACTCAAGGTTTCGGAGAACTTGGGGTACGGCCAGGTTGGTTCGAACACGAAACGAATCGAGCTCTCGGAGCGGAAACGCTTATAACTTGAGCTCCGGACGTCCGATTGACGTGTCGTCGACTTTGTTGGATTCCTCTTAGTGAGACGGACTTTTTGGCTTACTCCGCTCGAGGTTTGAACGCAGTTGGAATATGGCCAGGTTGGATTGTACCTGAAATCCAACCGGGCCCCTGGAACGGAAAAGGCGATAACTCGCAGACCGGGCGTCCGATTGACGCGTCGTCTGTTGCGTTGAGACCCCTATGACGAGGTGGTCCTTTGAGATACCTCTTTGTGAGACTTTGCGATACATCAACTCTGGTCTACATGCCAGTTGATGTATCGACCTCTTGGCTCGTGGAGCGGACCCACCCGGAACGAGCGTGCTATGTGCGGAAACCCTAGAGCTGGCTGAGACTTGACGACTATTGATCGATCGACTCGGAGTGTTTCGATAGCCCAGTGGGGAGCGCTTGGTTGTAGCGGCAGACCCACGGCGGAGGAGCGCTTGGTTGTAGCGGCAGACCTGCGGTACTCAACAGAAGGAGTACCTCTGTAGGCTATGAGGGGGAGCGCTTGGTTGTAGCGGCAGATCCATGGTGGGAAGCGTTTGGTTGTAGCAGCAGGCCCTCAGTACTCGACAGGTGGAGTACTACAGCAGTCCAAGTTTAGTGGGAAGCGCTTGGTTGTAGCGGCAGGCCCACTGTACTCGATAAAGGAGGAGTTTCCCAGCAGCTATGGGTTCGACGGTGTAGACTTGTCGTACTGGAATCCTCTATGGGTTCGACGACGACGACAATCGTACGGAAATCCTCCGTGGGTTCGGCAGTGACGACTACTGTACTTTCATTCCTTATGAAACCCTAGAGCTGGCTGAGACTTGACGACTGTTGATCGATCGACTCGGAGTGTTTTGAATAGCCCAGTGGGAAGCGCTTGGTTATAGCGGCAGACCCACGGCGGAGGAGCGCTTGGTTGTAGCGGCAGACCCATGGTGGGAAGCGCTTGGTTGTAGCAGCAGGCCCACAGTACTCGACAGGGGGAGTACTTCAGCAGTCCAATGTTAGTGGATGGCGCTTGGTTGTAACGGCAGACCCACTGTACTCGACAGAGTAGGAGTTCTCCAACAGCTGTGTTTCCGACATTTTGAATAAATCCTAGTTTGAGCTGAGTCTTGACTTTCAATCATTATCTTCGATATGATTGACTTGCTTTCCTGTGTGGATTGGGTTGTGCTTTCCTGTGTAGATTGGGTTGTACTATCCTGTGTGGATGTGATTGTACTTGAGCCCGTGAGTTGGAGTTGAACTGGATTTGATGACTTAGATATATGTATGGGCATATACCTAAGTAGTGTTGGATGATACTCCGTGATTGTATCTTTTCTTTGTGGTTTATCCTTTGTGGATTCAGGGAGACCTTCGGGGGCTCGGGGTCCCTACTGAATATCGTATACTCACCCCTGCAAGGGCTTCGTCCGCACTACGTTGTGTTGGTTGCAGACGACGGACATCACTGATCGAGGTTGAGGCTTGTAGAGCTGGACGGTTCCCAGGGGAAGAACTCACGACGAGTCGGTGCCCAGAGGTGGATTTTACGACGAGTCAGTACCTGGAGATGGACCACTGGGCGGGACGTACACGGGGCGGACGGCAGGACCCAAGGAGCTGAAAAGGCTATCTGTACCCACCCTTCAGGTGGGATTCCAGTGGACAGCTCGGCGTTGTTGTTTTACTTTTCAGTTGTTGTACTTCCTTTCCAGTTGTACTTTACTTCAGTTTGGGTTTGTATTCTGGCCCACTTATTTTTCCGCACTTACTATTGTACTCAGTTACTTAGTGTTTACTTCTGCTGGCTTACTATGTGGTGTTTGTTTACTTTATAAAGGCAATGTCTTCCCCTTTTTGTCGGGATTACGCCTTTTGGTGCTAGTCGCCAGCCTCTGGCCTATGGAAGGCGGGCTTGGGGTAGTCACGACACGGGTCCTGAGGACGGGTCGTGACACAGTACTCAGCCAAGCAACTAGAATTCCGCAAATTCATATTACTCTGTCTTGAGAAGCAACGACGCTTGGATGAATCCAAAATGACGCTACTTTCTGCGGAATCGGGCACCGCCGGGGATGGCTCTACCCGCCCTGCGTCACCTGAGAAGGATGCGACGTGGGCCGCACGAGACTTGATCTTCTTTCCCAACCACACGTCGATCGGCAAACGGGTCGAGCTGCCAACTTTTGATGGTGTTGATCCTTGGGAATGGCTTATCTGAGCTGAGCTTCACTTCCGCATCTCGCAATTTCCTAACTCGATGGTCCCTTCAGTTCAGGTATGTATGGAAGGAGGTGCTAAATACTGGTTTCGTATTGTGTTGGAAGTCCATCCAAATCTAGCATGGCCAATGTTCAAAGAGGAATTTCTGGAGCGTTTCAACGGGCTGACAATCGTTGCAATCCCTCCAGCAACGGTGAAGATGCCACTACAACATGAAGTTTCGTCGATAGAGTCTCCATCAACTTCGACCGCCTCTTGAGGCGCATGCAGGGGACTCAGACGATAAGAAGACCAAACAAATGGGGCATTGCATGGGTCGGCCTGACAGAGCAACGCCTGCAGTAATGTCAGGTGCTATGGGGGTTCAGGAACGCAAGGCAGGGGTGGCCGCACATTCACATGGCCACTCCACAGACTCATCTTCTTCCCAACAACGCATCGTGCGCGTCATATCAGGGATGCGTTGCAGTTTGGGATGCTGTCACACAACAACATCCACACAAGAGACGAGGGTCCCAGCGGAATTCCAGAAATTCTTTTCCAGCTCGGAGTAGTGAACGGAGAAGATACAGCACCAGGGGACTCTCTCGTAGCAACAACAAAAGACTTTCACAACCACAATGGACCTTTCTGCAGCATGGGTTCTATACGCAATTGCCCCTTCAGCAGCAGGGTGTTGCAACCAACAACTCTAGCATGTGTTGTGTGGGCCTCAGCGCCATGGCCGCACTGGTGTTGATGGGCAGTTGGAACATCCGAGCAAATGTATCTTTTCACTAGCCGAAACAGTATGCCACACTAGCCGACCTTTTTCGGGGCCACGAATCCGGGAAGACCGTCTAGGAAATTGCTTGGAGAGTGTGATAAGTGGGTGCGCGTTCAGTTTCTACATGACCCTAAAGCAGGGCGAACCATTTGAGAGATTTCAAGGAGACTATGGGCTAAAGGGGTGCATCACTATCAGTTTCTCCAGAACCATGAAGCGGAAAAGACCCCTGGCAAATTGCTTGGGAATTATGTGCCACCAGGGGGTCGCCCAAGTCCCTCACTATGGTGACGAGCGCTCCGACATACAACACACAGAATTGGGGGTTGCATCAGATCTTCATCATGTCTGTCACCTTGAGGACAAGGTGAATTTTAAGAGGGCATCAATGATAGAGACCAGTTATCCCAGGAATGAATGAGGGTTGTAGGGTAATTGTTGGCGAGGGGGGGTCGTTTGACTTCAAAACAGGTATTTTAACCTGGATTATGAGTAGGTCATTTAAAACAGACGGAAAAAAAACAAGATGGCGCAGTAGCAAGCGCAACACCACCACCCAAAAGTGTGGCATCGCGCGCGCCACAAAACGCCATCACAAAGGCGACATGGCGCTAGCCATGGCTCACGGCATTAATAACTATGCACTTCTCTACCCAAACTCCTTCAGACTTCTTTATTGTTGCCTGGATCTCCATAGAGCTTATCTGTTGCTGCCCAGACCTCCACCGAACCTCTTTGTTGTTGCACTGACCTTCGCCGGGCTTCATTGCTGCTGTCATGACCTCGATCACCCCCCCTTACCTATTAAATGTCAAATCTCCCCCTATTTCAGGCTTGTATCTTCAACTTCATTTATATATAAAACCCTGACCTCACTTATAAGGTATGGATTCTGAGACTTCTCATTCTACAAAATTCAATAAACATCTTACTCATAGCAGTCTGTAAATCTCTTACTATTTCATTTAAAATACAAGTCACATAACACGCAAAATGATTAAAATTTGTACTGAAGAATCAACAAAATTAATTTTATGTGAATTCTTCCTTTTATACAAATATTAATAATTAATTACTAATGTCTTGAACATTTTAGGAAGCTTCTTAGTATCATTATTAAATCCTAATATTTGAAATGCCATTTTTTTTATGTTTGATGGTGAAATGCACTCAATGAAATCAATAAAAGAATTAAAAAAATACAAGTTTTAATCATATTGAAAGTCATCAAAAAGAATTTTATTGCTGATAAACTGCAATGAATTTATATTTTATAGTTTGACGTTGAAGCGCTTATATTCATCAACATTAAACAAGTAACATTATGGTAATCAGGATATATTTTAATTATATATTTTGAAAAAAAATCTTATATCATAATATATTTATCAAATATATATCATCAATTTAAAAAAAATCTTCATAAATTATATTTTGGTTAATGAATACAAAAAGCAGAAAGTTAAAGTATATGAAACCGAACATCTCATTCATGCATCACCAAAAAGAGATTACAAATGTTAGAAATTATCTTGTAATTATAGTAATTTTTGTAAGAAGAGTGATTTTAAAATTGCATTAAAAAACATGTATGAAAAAACTATTTTATTTCAAAGCAAAAAAATTGTTTGCTACGTAAATATTAGAGAGCAAGAGCAGAAGACAATGATCATTTATTAGTAGGTTGGAATAGCAATTTTGACAGGCACATAAATGTTAATTTTGGAATACAAAAAAAATGGAACTATTGACTTGTATTTAAATTATTGAATCTAGAGTGAATGGTATAAAATATTTTAAAATAGATAAAATGGTGTGCTGATATCCGATGTTGGACTTGCATTGAAATTTTCCAAAAAATAATTCCGAAGAGTTTTTTAAAATAAGAAAACAAAAAATCAACCAGGCAATTCCTAGATCTAAAGTCACTGTAACACAAAACTCGTGAAATTAATGCCACGTGAGAAAACCAATAAAAATTAGAACACTCAGGAGCACCTATCAATACAACCCATATGCTTGTTCAATAACTTATTTCTCATCCAAACAATTTCCTAAATATACACTAACCATTAACCATTAAATTTTGTAGAAATAGTGTATTCATAAACCATGTCTCTTGAATATGCCGGAACACTTTATTTATAGCCAGATATGAAACACAAAATTCAAACTCAAGCGAAAAGGGACAGTATAGACCTATACAAATAAACTAAACCTAGAGAGACACATGCCCTAAATACTTAAATACCCACACTTCCCCTGAAACTGGAACATATTACAGCATTCTACAATAATTCAAGACTAAACAGATGAAGCAACAACATGATTCTTGAACATGGCCACATGGGCACCGAGGATGATACGGCAACTGTCACAAAAAAAACACTCTTCTATATGTTGTGTGGCGGTTTTAATCATCGAGGTCATCGAAAAAGGTGTTGAAACGGCCACGGAGAGGATGCCGGGGAAAAGGCTGTCTAGAAAAGGACATCAGAAACACAGAAAAGTTCAACATAGGGTACCAGGGCAGTGGTGGCAACAAAGGACGTGCAGCAGATAAGCTCGGCAGAGATCGCCTGGCAAACACAAGAAAGCCCGACATGGGGTGCCATTTTCAAAGAGGTTCAGACTGTGAGACTGAACCAATAGATCAGGCAAACACAAGAAAACCCGACACAGGGTTCCAGGGCAGCAGTGGCAGCAGCAACAAAGGATGTGTGGCAGATAAGCCCGGCAGAGAACACCTGGACTGTAGCAGAGAGGCCCGGCAAAAAGCTGGGTAGCAGCTGCAGCGGGGACACCATATTGAGGCACTTGAGTGAGCAGCAGGTCGTGAGTGAGCAGCAGTAGGGGACCTTGGCGAAAGAGCACTTGAGCATACACACGGGGACAGGGGCATCAAATCTCAAGAAAGCGGGTCTGGAGAAGAGTAAATCAGCAACCAGCAATGGCACACAGGAGCAGGAAGCGTGCTTGACCTGGGCGTGTGGCTTGCGCAGAGGGCGCCGCTGGACAGGAGCCGCATGAGTGGACCAGGGAAAAGAGAAGGGGCACGCGCAGGGAGGCGTGACCTGCTGGAAGGTGGAGCACCTGTGGGTGCACATGGAAGGCGTGCTGCAGTGGGGTGTTCATCTTACACAGGAGATTTGGACTTGGGCAGTAAATGGTGCAGATCTATAGTGTGTGCAGAGGGTGGAGGCACATGGTACCATGGCATGCTGAAGGAGGAATGCAGAGGAGGCGTGTAGGAGGTGTGCGCTTCTGGGGACGTGGCAGCAAGGAGAGGTGGCATGGGCTCCAAGGTGCAACAGATCTGGCACAGTGCTCCCTGTGGCCGGAGAAAGCCATGACGGGAGAGACAATATGCCTGAGCCAGGCCCCCATGCACAGTGATGCCTCGACTCAGGAGGGTGGGGGGAGAGGAAAGAGGTAAACCTAGGTTTTAACGGGTCTCTGATACCATGTAGAAAGAGCAGACCAGAAACCATATCTCTTGAATGAGACTGGAACATTTTATTTATAGAGACAGATGACAAGATATACAAGACTCAAGATAGATATGAAATACAAAATTCTATCTCAAGGGAAAAGAGATAGGATAGACCACTACATATAAACTAAACGTAGATACTACACACATATCCTAAATACTTAAATAAACCAACAAATTTTATATTCTCAAAAACCAAAGCATTCAAAATCTAAAAATGCCAGGGTAAAAAATCACTTTCTGAACCGCCCAGGAAATCACCCAAGTTTTATAAACAGGGATACAAAACACGGAGAAAACTAACAGAAGAACAAAATGGATAGAAACACTAAAAATTGAACAAGTAAATTACCAAGTGGAAAGCAGCAACATGCACGACACTTGATCAACTCAAGAAAAAAAAAAGGCAGTAACATTCCAAACGAGTCACTAAATAAGAAAAGGGTAAGAAGGTTCAGCAAGGACAGGTATGTTCCCATCATCAAGCTTTTCAATGCAGTTAATCACAAATGGAGAAGAATACCACAATAAAAATTTAAATGATAATACAATACTCATTTGGGCTCAGTAATTCTAACCTTGAATCTGTCGATTCACGCTGAAACATTTCAAAAATAAGCTTCAACTCAAATTCACTTTGCTTCAAATATTCAACCTACATAAAGACACAATATAGAAAGAAAAAATATATATTATTTCTCATAAAGATAAATATATAAGCATAAAGTTGTTATTTTCTTATTTCCTGTATTCGAATGTCATTCAGAAAATAATAATTTTTAAAAGAAACTAATGTAGAATGGAAATGGAGATAGAAAGCCTATATTTATCAATAATGTAAAGACTCAACACTTCAGATATTAGCATAATTTACTGTAGCTTTGATTACTGAAGCTATTCGCAAAAAAAAAAAAGGATTTGCCTCCCCTGTCCATGGTTCAAATTAAACATAGAACATTACACATTGAGAATAAGCTGGGAGAATAAAACCTTTCAATTTATCTTCACATGATTTCTTTCCAAATACCCTTTGATCTCATTTGTTGCGGTATGAGAATGATAATAATAATGGAAAAAAATTAAAATGTTGGTATGATAAATGTAATTAAACTTTATCAAATTATTTTTAAATTTATTAATCCGAAAATATTTCATTTATTGATAAAAATCAAAAGAATGACAATTTGATCATTACAATACGCATTCTAGGAATGGGCACTCATTCCGTTCCCTGCAAAAGGAATGGTGATTCCAAGAGTTTGCAGTTGGGGGCTTACCTGAGTGGTAAAGTCACCCTGTAATCCTGCATCAGACCCGGGTTCAAATCCGGGTGGAAACAATTTTCGTGGTACTATAACAAAATTGAAGCACTGCTGCAGTACGGATACTATAGCAGATACTATAGCAGGGCTACTGTAGCAACAATATTATTCACAGCAAATGGACTTTTGAGATGTAAAATTGGGCATTCGGGCCACTGGGCCTTCGAGCCATCAAATGTTGGGCCTTCAGGCCACTGGACCTCCAAATCATCAAATGTTGGGCATTTGGACTTGTCTAAAGCAGCTTCTGACCGATGGAATGCAAGAAGGTGCGACGACGATCTCCTTCGAAGCAGTTGGACACAAGATGGTCATCAGTAGTGTCGGATCACTGGCGGCAGCCACTGGCTTTCAAAGCCGCAGACGAACACCCACGTGCTTCTGCGTGAGGTGGCGATGGCAGGCTACGGACGTTTCTGGCGTGGGCAGACCGCAAGAAAGCAAAAAGGGTTGTTGCAGTTTGATCATTTGTGCCTCTAGGCTTTCGAGTCATGCAAGGGCTCCCCTACAACCCCGTTATAAAGAGGGATTATCTCGAAAATGAAATAAAAATGGAATCATTGTCCCCTTTCGAAGAATTGTTTTCTCACAAGCAAACATTACTTTAATCTTCCAATGGAAGCCGCTAGTTGCTACATAAAATGTGTTCAGTAAGAGAGAGAGAACTGATGAAAATGTCCTAAAAAATTAATTGTTAGTCTTTGAAATATTTAAATATTTAGATATGGGTTAACTGGGTCAATGGTTTGACTTATTCAGTGGTCAATGGTTTGAATTGTATTTATGTTCCAACTAGTATCTTTATCTTCATCTATAAATATAACAACCCGACCTCAATTAAGAGGTATGTATTCTTGGTTCATGGTATTAGAGCTAAGAAAACACTAGGTTTCCCACTCCAGAGCAATCCACTCTTGCGCCCAAGCTTCTTTGTGCCTGGGCACACGGCTCCAAGGCAATAGACATTTGTTGGTGGAGTGTGGAAATTAGAGAGGAACAATGAAACCAGCATTATTAAAAAAAACAGCTTCATTGACAATGGGAGACAAGAAGGGGGGAGAGAATATTGTGAAAGGATCACTTTTAGAAATCAAGGCAAAATAAATCTCAATGAATCGGTACGTTCTTCTGGAAGAAACTTACAAGGAAGCAGAATTAATTGTTGCATCGACTAACTTGGAAGATGAATTGAAGACCATATGGCATCAAAAGAATGGTCATCTATGAGAAGCTTGAAGATCCTTGTCGGGAAAAGGTTGTTGTCTGGGGTTACAAAGATATCTTTTCCTTTAGAGAGCATTGCATTGTGAATAACAATTACAAATGGTTTACTTTTGATGCAACTGGATGGGTGACTAGATAATATTATTTGAGACTCACACGAGAAATTATGAAAACAGTGAAGATTGCATGAGATCAGTTTGCACACTAGAGAACGATAATAAATGTATGTCAGTCTAACAAACATAGAATAACATTTTTTAAGTTTGTTGACTAAATCAGAGATGGATAAGATTAGAAATGAATGTGTTTGAAATAAAATTGAAGTGGTTCCGATTGACGATAAAATGATTGATACTAAATTAAGATGGTTTGAACATGTTAGAAGAAAACCTAGATACATATCTATTAATAGGGTAAGCTTAATGACAAATTCACTTATTAAAAGTAGTAATAGTAGGCATAAAAGGACCCTTAAACAAATCATTTAAAATAAACTTGTTCTAAATGGTTTCAATGAAAATATGGTCTTCAATAGAGCTAATTGGCGACGTTTGATCCACGTAGTCGACCTCATTTAATTGGGTTTAAGGCTCGTTCCAACCGCCCCATGTCACTCGTGCACTTCCATCTCTGCTACAATGTCGCCCAAAGTCAGTAGTGCAAGCTTCGTGTGCCTGGCATGACCCTGCAAATCACATCGCCGCACACAACCTAGGGAGGCACCTTGAGCAACCCATGCGTGCTAGACTTTGCCACCCAAGGCACCCAAGACCCTGCCACACTAGGAACGTCTCGTCACTAGGCACCTTGACCAATGACTTCCAAAGTCATGGTTCACTTTTCCAAAGTCACGGGGTTACTCATCTGAAATCTAGAGTTACTCTTCTGAAGTCATGCCTTTGTCATATTTTCAATAACAGTTGTAGCAATTTTCATGCTAGATAACTCAAGGATGGTTCGGTGATAAGACATCAGCGTCAACTTCCTGTATTGAAGGAAACTAGAACCAGAAGTACAGGAGGAATAGAGGAAGAAGAGAATAGAGAGAGATTCAAGGGGCACTACTGCTCCTCACCCAAGCTACAGCTGAGTCCCAAGCCAGAAGTCAAACTGCCTGAACAGAATAATCCCCTCCCTTCCTCCAATGGCCCGAAGGCCTTCATTTTTTATTTATTTTTTATAATCCACCTTTCAAGGGGTGAGGTGGAACCCTTACAAGGCCCGTAGGCGTAAGTATTAAATGGCCCGTAGGCCTTAGACGAATTCATTGCCCGTAGACTTCAAACATTACATACAACTCAGACTAACTACTTGGAACAGCTCCTCCCCAGCATCTTCATCGTGAAATCAGCTCTCCACCTTCGCATTGTTGTTCGGCTAGGCATTCCCGTGCATGCACAGGCTTGTCCCGATGGCAGGTGTCATACCCTCTCATTCTTGCAATCCGTATAGCTTCTACTGTGGTGAAAGCTCCTTACTCATCCTCCTTGTAGAGCTTGTTTCTTGTAGGTTGTCTAGTTTGCATCTGCACTTATGGTGGCCCGAAGGCCTTGAGATGGCCCAAAGGCCTTACTGACCCGAAGGTCTGGGTGGCCCGAAGGCCTTAAAGGACTCCGGGACCAAATTGGTGGCCCGAAGGCCCAAACGGGGGCATATTCCTGACTGCTACAGTGCCAAACAGTGCCTGCTACAGTCGCACCCTACCCCTTTTCACTGTCCCACGCGATCCTATCACTGCCACCCCCTGAAACTCCACCTTGTCCTCAAGGTGGTGATCGTGTCCCATAGTTTGAAAAATATGCAATTCGTCGATGCGAAGAATGACGGTCTCTACAGTGGATGAGTCCAACGAAATAATCTACATTAAACCTTGAGACATAATTTCCTTAGCCGTGTCATGCTGGGGAAGGTATCTTGGAATAAGTTTTCCACATAACCCCAGTGTCCCATATTGATCCCTGTTGCTATCCAAAATCAGTGGTGATGACAAGAGTACCTATCGGCTGCTTCAATAGTTTTGCAACAGCTATCAGGTCACCTGCTTCTAGCTCACCAACTGTGTCCAACCACCACGGAGTTGAATTGTATACCCAAATATTAATGGTTGTGAGCCCATGAATTTGATGACCTTTCGTTCTACCCATCCATGAATTCCAATGAATATCGCTTCCCCTGTAGCTTCTGCCATAGAAAGCCCCGTCGATTTGGTTTTGGAAGCTCCAACAGGAAGCAAGTCAAGGTCCTGCAGCAAGGCAGTTACATCGACGGACAGTTCATATTTTCAATGTTCAAAAGTAGAACGAAATAATATGTTACCTCGAACAGTTGCATTGAAAAATCAAGAAACCTGGGGAACATATGCAACTATTCCCCCAAAAACAACATTTGTGTATGCTATGGGAGGAAGCTCCCAACACATTACAGAAATGAGTGATGTTTTTCCATCACCAGTGCTGCCGACAACTAAAACTAAGCTATCAATTGGAATATCCAAATTTATATCAGATAATGTTGCCCTTGCTGCCTGTGCATCCCAAAACACTCATCCTTAATTGATACTACTGGAAAACATCTGCTACGCGTATTGTACACTGATCCCACAGGCAATCCGTAAAGTCTTGGTAAACCCGGTTGTATCAGTGTCTCAGCCATACCTTTTCTCATCCTTCACAGCATCCCCGGATAATTTCTCCCAAGACTGATGTGATAGAGTCAAGAACCAATGTTGGGTAAGTCATTCAAAGTTGAACTGGTCAATTGGTACTCGCAGTATGCTGAAACGTATCGCGATGCAATTAATTAGTCCAAACAGCTGGACCGACAAAATCGCCCCCTACCATTGTCGACTTCACAACTTGCTTTGCAACAATTTCTGATCTTGAAAGGTTTGTTGTGTTTTCCAGCCCCCTGAACTACTCCACCCATCGCATGGAGGACTGGTCTTGTGTGTGGTCAACAGTCAGGCAACCACCCCCACGTCTTGCCCCTACGCTTTCATAGCGCCAGACGCTGCAGCTTGCGCTTCAGACAGTGCGGACGACAAAGAGACCAAGGTCACCTCTTCGTTGCTGTTCGTTTGCACCAGTTGCCCAGAAGAAGGTTGCCATGCCGAGAACTCGACAACCGTCTCTGCATGTTTCGTCTTCTCTTGTGCTTCAGTTTCAAATGAATGCAGGGCTACTTCCTCCATGATCTATGGTGGCCTGCAGAACCGCACCATAAATTCCACTTTGATCCATGACCATTAAAAGTTCGTATAGATCTTCATCACAAGTTTAAACCAGCATTTCACGTCTTCATACATACTAACATGTGGAAGCAATATCTTCATGTTCTCTGGTGTTTAGTTGATCTGGAAAAACAATTCAGCTCGTACGATCCAGTCTCTCGGATATGTGCCATCAAACAAGAGTAAGCCCGCTCGTCTTGCAGCGGCTAGGTGGTCAGAGCCCACCTCGAAATGGTGTGCAGTTGATCCAAGCTCCCAACCATGATTATCGATCATGGTCGGCCTCTGCATGCGACGCAGATAGTGCTGTCACAAAAGATAGCCACTCGTAATGAATTCCAGTTCTTTCTATGGAGCAGAAGGTCGTAGGTTCGATCCCTACCTGGCATGTTAGGGTCACCATGTCTTTGCGGAGTTCGGCCATCTCTCAAGCATGTTCCTTCCGAAATTCGGCCAGATCCTACCACCCTTGCTCACAGGCTTGTTGGTTTTGGATAACCGATTCTATTGACGATTTCAGGGTGGAGAGGGAAGTCTCAAGGCATCCCACCCACTGTTCGACGTTGTCCTGTTGAGTGTGTCGTCGAGTGTCCATTGCGAGGAAGCGAAGCAATCAGGGAAATCTCGTTGTGTGCTCCCCTCCGTCAGATGGTGAATTGACGAATGCCGGCAGTCGGACCATATTGATAAGACACCACGCTAGCTTCTTTGTATTAAAGGAAACTGAACCATAAGTGGGGGGTGGAGGAAGAATAACGGGGAATAAGAGAATAGAGAGAGACTCGAGGGGCACTGCTGCTCCTCGCCCAAGTTACAGTTGTGTCCCAAGCTAGAAGTCGAACAGCCTAAACAAAATAATCACCTCCCTTCACTCTCTTCAGCTCTCTCTACTAATAACAACCCCTTCAAACAACCCAGCATATTCCCTCAGGATTCCCAGCATATTCCCCCAGTTGTCCATCCAGCGAACAAACCCCCAGTTGTCGAGGCAGATTCCTCTCCACAACGCCCCAGTATGATAGTTGGACCCTACCCCTCTTCATTGTCCCACGCGATCCTATCATTCAGCAGTCAACTCTTCTTTGAAATTGTTGTAGACATCACTTTCAACTTACAATCAACACTTGTCTTTGACATGAAGATCAGCTCAGCAACTTCACTCATCCTTTGCATATTTCCCATCACATATTGACAGCTTCTCATTATGATGGCAGTTTTACTTATTGACAATAAATACAATCTTCAATTGGGCTCTTCAGTGAAAATGCAATTTACTCATGATTTATGATTTGCATTATTTGTAATTATATTGAATAATCATCGTACATTACCCAAATATCATTTAATCAATAAATAACTAATATTTTTAAGTTAATTTCCAAGTCTTGCATAAATATTATCAATTTTGAAATTTATTAATTTTTAGTATTTTAACATTTTTACCCATTTTCTAAATTAATTTATTAGTGTTACAATTCAAATATTTGAATTTTTGAATTTTTATTATTTATGATATGTGAATGGAATGTTTCTATTTGAATAGGGTCCTGATTAGGCCTATCGTATCCCTCTTTTTCCGCAAGTGTGAATTTTGCATTTCCAATCTATTTGAAGGTATGTATCTCTTAAACTATCTTAATATATAGAGTTTTGGTCATGTTAGAGTATTTTAGATATTTAGATATTTAGGTTAGATTTGACTAGGTCATCCCTTATCCCATGTCTTTAAATTTCAAACTTCCTCTTATCTTTTGTATCAGCTTCCCTAAAAATAAAGTCAACGGACTCACTTAAAAGATATGGTTTTCTAAGGCTCTCTTTCTACATGGTATCAGAGAGTAAGTCCCAAACCCTAGTCCCTCTCTCCCATATTTTTTCTCCGAAAGAACTCTACGAGATTTCTCGCAAGGGGGGCAGCACCCCCCTAGACAGCCAGCCTGGTCTCCTGTTGTTGCTCACCCAATTAGAACACCCCTATGTCGCACATGTAACGTCCCGAACTCTAGAAACCCAGATTCGGTAGTTATATCACATTATTGGCAAAAAGTACATGAGTTCTCAAAGGAAGCCAAGTTTTCTCTGAAAATTACACATAGTCCTTCTCTAGGTTTCTTCGGGAAATGAAAACAAGAGTAAACTCAGATGCCCAATAAGGAAAACAAGAGTAAACTCAAATGCCCAATAAGGAGTAGCATACAACGGAAGTTTACATAATATAAACATGGCATAAGTGATATGGCAAGAATAAATAAACATGAAATCATAATCAAATGAAACTGAAGGCATGTTATATCCATGAGAATAAAAGAAAACATGGATAACAATAATCATTGATCTCATACTGATGAAATGCATAATGTCAGACATAAAAAACTTGTTGTCAAGACCTTGTGCCAAGACAATTTCTTGTCATGGGAAGAGAAATACATCAAAACCCAACTTGTTTTGTCTCATTAGACCTGTCGATGTATTGAGGGACTATATAATGTCGGGCCCCACCCGTCATTTTTTTATGTCCAACGCATTCACCATAAGAGTCATCAAGACCTTTCATACCGTTCCTTGAGGAACCTCTTGTTGAATAAAACTTGGCTATCCGTATATTGAGAAATACAGACATCAAATACTTTCTCGTTCAATAAAAGAATGTGGATGTCTAGGAGAACATCCCTTAATCAACTTAGAAGTCGTGGGGTATCATCAAAGTAACATGAAGTACCCTTATCAAAGAAATATAGCAACGATGGTACATAAAATGTGCTAGGTTATCCATAAAAGATAGTAATTGGATTCAATAAATCGCATTTGTAGGAGCCTGAGGCAATTGTAGGAAAAATCTTTCATCATGGTTCATTAAGAGCGTGTGAATATTCCAAAAGTATATCCCCCAAGAATGTCTCGTCAGGTGTGTAGTCTTAGGCTCACTCATCGTGCACCAGGGTAATGATTGAGTCAATGCTCGACCAGCCCTTTTCAGGATGATTACCCCTAGGTGCATCTGTGTCATAACCACATCCACTTGCCAGTATCCAAACAGGGACGTATTTGCTAGGAAATTACACACACCTTACCCAAACATTGGATGATTTTTCCAACATGGAAAAGGTAACTCTTGAATTAAAAGAATATGAGAGGGATGACAATATAGACTTGTAAATCCCTTAAATTTCATGAGTAACATGGAAAAAGTCTTCCATGACAATTTATGCACCAAACAGAAGAAAATAGGTGGTGATTACAACATGAGGGCTTAAACTTCCTATGGCCAGGGTAGAAAATTCAATCATAACCACTTCAAAAAGAGGGCTTAAACTTGATATTTAAATACCATGAATAAAGACATTTCACGATATAACATCTCAAATAAACAGTATATACACCACATAAAGGAAATTAAGTGTACATTACAAAGCATGTCTCAAAGAGAGGAATTTGAAACAGAAAACTCTTACATCTCATTCTGACTTCCACGAACGTACTTTAACCTCCTATATCATAAACATAGCAATCTTAATTACTTAATTTGAAACCTTACTCACATCCTTTTTCATTCATACTCTCATTCTCTGCATGAATTCTTCTGGTTTTCCACATCAGGTGTTTATAGTTTTGATCGTTTGTACTAGTTTCATAATAGCGGTGTTCGTATTCATTTTTCTTCCAAAGTTGATTATTACTATATCATTAAAGTTGTGGTTAGGGATGATTTACAATAATGTATGATGTTTCAAATTCCTTTCATGAGTGTTTTAGACCTTATCCTTGAAGACAAAGTCGATAATAAGCATGTTTTGATGATTTTTGACGAATTGAGGGTGTTTCCCTAATGGATGAATTGGATATTTGATATAATATCCCCATAACCAAAAGCAAATCATTATTTACACATTTTTACCATGTTATACTAGTAATTATGTTCTCATAGTCATTCATGGTATAAATTCAAAGTATTGTTCGGGTGGGTAGTTAAACCAACCCAAATATGAACACACCCGAATTAATAGGTTTCCAAATTTGTCATACCAAAACCTTAATGATATCATAAATATCATATTTATCCTTTAATATCATCCTTATATCCAACCTTGTAAAGTGGTGAAGGAAAACGGAACACATTATGTCGTGGAGGCGGTGCGTTAGTCCGCACAACTCACGAACAACGGTTTTGTTTTTCTTAATAGATGGGGTATATGAATAAATAATGGTAATACCCTTAATATAGTAATAGTATAGTATATAAATGATAATAATAGCATTATATTAGTGTGGCTAGAATAAATTTCAAAGAAGATAATCAAGACGGAAAAGTCAGTAGTTGATAATACTCACGTCGGGGACTTGAATTTTCGTTGGAAGTCTCTTTGGAAATGAAGGTCTTATGCTAAGTAATGGTGACCAAAAGCTTTTCAAAGTGGGAGAGGGTTCTAGGAAGAACAAAATGGCAGAGTTTCAAGGAGAAATTTGAATGAGATGTGAGTCCTGAAGTGATGAAAATGTTACCCTTTTATAAGTAAAGGGGATGGTGGTTTTGGGAGTAAACCTTACATTTTCAATAATGTAAGGTTACAATTCAAGTGTCAAATGCCATAAAATGGACAAAAGAGTAGAACAAGGAGTTTGGGTTGAAACTCACCTCAACCACACCTTTTTGAGACATCTTTAAATGCTTCGGGGCTTTCTATTTTAACATTTTAATTTTTACCCGAATTTACTTTTACCGTGGTAAAACCTTAGTAATTAATTTTAATGACAAAGATTAAGATTGATCATTTTACCTAATTTGATCCTTCTAATTCCGATTTTGAAAATGATTTAATCAAATATGTTTCTAAAGGTGTGAAAATTTAATTTTAAAATTAATACACTTAATCGCGTAAAAATGGTTTTAAGATAAATAACATTTTTAAGATTTAAATCTATATATAGGATAAAATTATCATGGATACTGGTTTTAACGAAATAAATTGATTTATTATAAAATAAATAAATGATATAAACCTTTCAAGACAAGCCAAAACTGAATCTCCCTTAAAAATACTTGATTCAACGAAGAGACCGAAAACGGTTTTTATAGTAATGTAACTGTAGATTCGTACACTTATTACCACAAAGAGAGGTGGAGACCTACATTTATAAATAGAGAAAATTAAATACATACAAGAGGAAAACTATGTGGGAATTGGAAATACACTTAAACAGGTCTAACGGTAACATTTTAGTTAGTTATAAAAATGTTTGTCATAGGTTTTCAAAGTTCAAAGAATATTGTAAAATGTATAATGTTATTCCTTAAATTCATATTTGATTACTTAAAAGGTTTTCTAAACTTCTAGGTCATTTTAACAAACCAATAAAGCCATACAAATTACAAGTTTTGTGAAAATCGTAATTTTCAACTAAAACCAACCTTTTTAGAAAAAGCTCAAAAATTAATACTAACCTAATTTCGATATGATGAATTCAAAGATGGAAATAGATTGGTCAATTTCAAATTCTAAATTTTAACTTTCAAATAAAGTCTTGATAAAGGCTCTTTAAAGGGCGCATTTGTGCAATAGTTTCGGGATGTAGCATTCACCTGTTATGGTAGTATCTCAGGTATTACAGAGCAAATCACCCCTATCATGCAGCCCCTTGTGTTGTGCCATCCTTTTGCCACCGCCCCCCTTCCCTAGACGGAGCCACATGAGACGTGCACCCAGTAAGGTTCTTGCATATCATCATATGATACTTTGGCAGCAGAAGAACACCCAAACAGGCAGGATCCATCTTCAAGAAATCAAAGTGCTAAAACTTTATAAAACAGAGCAAAACAAAGTACTTGTATCACGTATGCAATAGCCTTCATCTTCTTGATCAATGGAGTATGTTTGATGACGATCGCAAAAAGCAGCAAACAAAGGCTTCCTACCTCCGAGGGAATAAACCTGTCACGGAGTCTCGATCTCTATCGAGGACACCCGGAATTCTCGAAGGGGTGCTAGCACCTTCTCTGGGAGAGATGAATGAGGCTTCAAAAAGGAGTATATAAAAGGCTTTACATGAAACTAATGATCGCAGATAACATCGAACGAACGATCGATCCACACACCAATGAGAACCATTTCTCCTTTTATAAGCGATAACTGACGCTTCTTGAAGAACGTGTTTATTATACTCAAGTATTAACAAATAATACCTATGGTATGCACCTCGTTGATAAATGTGTTCAATGATCTTAATAAAAAGCTTTTAATTCATTCTTAATGGATTGAAAATAATGGAAACCGCACGGGACGTGTTGTTATCATGCGTGAATATACGACTTTCATCCCATGTACACATGCATCGTATGCATGTATACTGCATGCAACAATACGCATGTATGCATGCATCACATGCATGTATTATATGTGCATTTATTGCCTTAAATATATAAATATAAACAACATCCAATATCGTATTTTAGCATGATATATGTATGTATGTATGTTCTACACGCATCGCATGCATGTGCTCAATGTAGATGCATCCTATGCATGTATATTTTAGTGTGCATCCAACGACCTCCTACTTGCACTAAAATCTCATTGAAACTTTGTGCTAAACATGTAACTCTTTGTGAATCCATCTAAACTCTTTTGGATATGGTTTAATCAAGCTCATTATTTAGAAACAAGCAATTTGTTCAAAAGTTTGCCCTTATCCAAGGGTCTAACTGTGTGACCCTCGGGCCTTAACAGCATTGACAACAAATAGAAACCAATATTTCATAGATGTAATCAAAAAGCGACTTCTAACAAAGCATCGGTGCTACTCAAGTTGCGAAGGGGTTTGGAGCGATCTCCATCAAACATACTCGTATCTCTATACGAACATGTCCACCACCAGCTAAACACATCATATGTGACTCAACTAAGCATGGTCATGCATTTCCACAGTCTAATTCAATCAAGGGCCGCATGTTTTTACTTGCCATACAAGTGGACAAATTTCATCTTGGTTGCACACCAACTGACGACATGATCATCAACATATCCAACCATCCCCCGGTTAGCTAAGTTCATATTTTTATTTATGTGAGTATCAAAGTATGAAGGTACTCGTGTTAGATATCTCGTCAACCTCAGGTAAGAAGGATTGATAATAAACACACACCTTTAGGTATATTGATGATCGTATGACATTTCATGAGATATACTTTAGTGAGTCAGTTCAAGTAATAAGTCTCTACCTATTACCTCATGAATCCATTCTTCGAATCTTTTATGCAACTCTTTCTAACAAGTATAAGAATCTATTCAAGTTAACCTTAACATATCATCGCAACTCATAATACTCTGTGATGATCATCAATTAGAGACAACTCAAAATTTGTAATTTTGAGGGGGTATTTATCATTCTACCATTCATGTAAAATAGATTGTAGCCCGCATGAATGAATAATAAATGAAGATAGCCTTTATTATAAAATCATTATACATATACAACCAATCTCTCATGTGTTTAACACCAGAGATTTTACATGACCCTCATATGGTTGTTGCGGTAATGGTTTGGTTAACTCATTACATCTATATGTAATTCCCGTCACATTTATATGTGACTGCCAGATAAAAACTCTCTCACTAAACTCTTTTAGTGAGTAACATCTATTAAGTAAGCCGATTTGAATAATGGTAGGACTTATGAATCGTATTCTTAATGTTCAACTCTTTCAATATATTCAAACTCACTTCACAACATCAAATGTTACAATGTTATCTTTTGATGTCTAATTAGAAATATTTCTCAGCTTAACATTGTCATCATATATGGAACCAATAATCAAACTTTCTCCTTGAGATCAATGTAACCATTTACACTTTTATTATCCAGCATATCCTAAACTCTTTTAGGATAAAGTGGCATTTACTTCATTATGGTAAAAACATGTAACCATTTACACTTTTCTTTACCATTATACCCTAAACTTCTTTAGGATATCGAGTGAATTTCACTTTGCAAATAGGTAGGCATAATAGAGATATTCACTTTATCACAGCAACTAAACGCAACTATTTACATTTTTTTTATCGTCACATATTCTCGATCGGAATGGCCCGAAGGACTTCATTTTTTATTATTTTTTGATAATCCACCTTTCAAAGGGTGAGGTGGAACCCTTACAAGGCTCAAAAGCTTAAAGACAATTACATGACCCGTAGGTCTTAGAGGGAATCACCCAGACAAGACAACTTGGAACTGCACCTTCCCAGCATATGTCATAATATCAGCACTCCACCTTCGCAGGGCTAGTCGGCTAACTGTCGTATGCAAAGTTGCACAGGCTCGGTACCGATGGCAATGCCATACTCTCTCGCTCTTCCAATTTCGGTTAGCTCTGCTCTAGTGAATGTGTCTGCCCTGATCCTCATCTGAAGCCTTGTCCCTCATAGTCTGACCGGTACATCTGCATCATGTGGCCCGAAGGCCTTGGGGTGGCCCTAAGGCCTTAAGGTGGCCCAAAGATCTTGAGAAACAACTGGCCCGAAGGCCTTGGGTGGCCTGAAAGCCTTGCAGGACCCGAGGACCAAACTGGTAGCCCAGAGGCCCAGATGGATGAATAGTTCCAGCTGCTACAGTACCGAACAGTGTCTGCTACAGTACTGCTACATAATCTTAGAATGACGCAATCATTTGTTTGTTACTTTGAACTTCTCTAAGTTCAAACATACTCACTAGTTCCATAGATATTAAATTCCTTCTTCGAATATTTTTCTAAGAATCAACACAAACGTCTGTGTTAGGAAATAACACTTATTTCCTTTTAGTAAGAATATTTAACAAATAAACTATTGTTTTCATATCTCATATGGTATTATATGTGTTTAGAGCGTTTTCCTTTAAAAGATTATTCTTAAAAATATGTCATTGACGAGTCATGGGAACAACTCCCTCATATTTTAACAAATAACTGGATAAACACTTTAATCTTTATCTCCTTTTTTTCAAACATGTTATAGAATCCAATGAATCATAAACCATGTGTATACAATTAATCATCTCATTTTGTTCATAACAACTTTTTACTAAGAAACGTCTCTTATCATATAAGAGAAATAAGATGAAGACACGCATCCTTTAGATAGATTCATCTGAGCTTGTCATACATTCAAATCTTTGATGTAGCAATTGTTTGTTTCATCACTTGAATGCAAATTACAAGTTCAATCAATTCTTCCCTTGATTTGAACTCCTATATATTTAGAACACATATACATTTGGTATCATATACCCTTCAAAACTAAAGAATTGTTTTTCACAACATCTATACCTAACATGCACATTCCATGGAGTTTCACAAAGTCCTTCAAGTATCCTGGATAATCCCATCATATGGTATTATTACTCCCTCTTGATAACTCTAGGTTTCAATAACCTTGGCTAGCTACTTGAAGAAACATTGTTGGACTTTCCAACTAACCTTCTTCTTCCGGTTTGAACTTTTACCCATACTGTTAACAAAATACAAGAATCTAAACATCATATGCCTAGTTCATTTATTCTAAACACTTTGAGAATATCAGATAATTTTTTCTTGAATTCATCCATCTTGTTGGAATATTTCCATAGATGACAAACTGAACAAATTGCTCAACCAGAACAAGCCATAACGAAAACTCTAGTCTCACCAAGTCATTCGCATACCCAATCATATAGAGTATATGAGTGGAGAATAAAGTTTCTTAAGTCATTCTGCATTTAATGCCTTTATGCTTCTCTTGTGCAAATCCAGACAATCCATCGAAGTCCTCTTCCTTTTCTGAGCCTGCTTCCAGATTTAGAGCCACTGTAGACTCCAAGTCTCCATGAAAGATTCCTTTGGCATCCCTCTTCTACTTCCTATATTTAACTGTTGTTCGTCCCTCACCCCTCCTGTTGTCCAAAACATCCCGACAGTCAAATTGATTCTGTAGTGGCATGCCTTCAGAAAGGCTCACTCCCCCTCCTTCCAGACTAGCTCTAACCTGCACTGGCACACTGTGCTCCATTTGGTTGCCATCAGTCGATAGCTCCTGCTCTCAGATGAATTCCCTCCGACCCCAATCACTAGAGGCTTCAAAGAATCCACCACTTCGGATGATCTTTGCATACTACCAATGCTAAGCACACCTCCTGGTGCGACCCCAGAGAAACCTGTCGTTTTGGCTGATACATTCATTCCTGCCACTCCACAGAATAGTGCCTTCGTCGCCCAAAAGCAAGCAGACTCCTCCCATGAGATGCAGACGCCTTTCAGAAGCACTACCTTCAACTTGTTTTTTCAGTTGATTCGACTCCTCTAGATCAAGCTGAGGGTCCAAAATTGTTTTTTCCTTTAAACTTGACCCATCAACATTATTTCCCTCTAGCCCGGAAGATTTCTGGGGTTCCAAAGCCTCTTGTGGGAGTCCTTCACAGGCCTCCACCGTTTCTTCTTAAACTGTTCACCAATAGCATTTATCTGAAACGTGCCCTTGGCGAAAGCAATGAACGCAGTAACCAATATGCGGTTCATAAATAATGGGTTGCTTAAACCAAAATTCTCTAGAAATGACAATCCATATGAACTCAGGTAGAGATTTTGAGATATTGACCTCAATGCAAATCCGAGAGACGATCGGGTGTTGTATAAACTGGGTGTGAATCAAAACAGATATAACACCCCAACGAATTACCTAAAGAGCTTTAAAATCAACAGATTCTAGAATGGCAATGGAAGCTGAGGAAGCCTAACCCAGACAGCGGATGTCGGAGAATCTTTGTTCCAAGTGAAATCAGACGACCATCTCAATAGGAAGAAACGCATCAAATTGAATGCTCAAGACCATGCCAAAGAAAAATCACCTTCATCTGAAAATTGAATAAACATGTGTCGAGGATCCAGAAGACCTAACATTGCTCGATTTTTGAGACTGAGTTGACATGTTGATTGAAAACATGAGTTGAAGGCCAACGACGTCCAAACCTAGCGATCAGAGAGAGATTGAGAAGATGTGAACCTTCAACAAACTCGAATGGGGATATCTCCACCGTTGGTCCCCCCTTAATTGGCGGACAAGCGCGAGGCCCAATCGTGATACCGATGAAGTCAGGAGTGGAGACCGAATCTTCTTCTAGTTTCCCCTCCCCCAACGCCGGGAAGGGACCGCGACGATCGTCTCCTGGAAGGACCGGGCGTCATTGGCGCGTCGTCTAGCGTCGGGTGTCGCGCCAGTCAATCTTCCATCCCATCAAATGAAACCATCACCGCTCTCCTTCTCCAACAATGACATCTGACAATGATCGTGGAGAGATCCGGCGTCGCTCACCTCCCAGTGATAATCCAACATGTCAGACCAAATGATAAAGACCCCGCACCAGCAAACAATAATTCCAAAGGTAGTTTGTATAGAAGTATTATGTAGCCAGAGTTTCAGTATGAAAGGAGGAGAAGAATCAAGGTAAAAGAAGCGAAAGTATATTCGGGAGGCCCCACGACACTCCCGCCCAAGCCCCCTGGCCAAATTCAAGACGGAACAAAATTCTTTCCGCTGCTCCCCCTTCAGCCCCGCCCCCCTTATAACTGCTTAGTACCAAGCCCCAAGTGGATAGCAACAGGTCCTTTTAGAATAAGCTGTTGAGGCCAGCTGTAGCACCCCCAAGAAGACCCTTATACCCCTTTTAGAAATGTTTTCCAGGCTGTGTCCAGGTCTCTAACAGGCTTTCTGAAACTCTCTTCTTTCCTGTGGCATTATTTGTCACAATCAGTAAAGGCGCGAACACCCCTCTCAATGTACAGGAATACTCAGGTTGCAAACCGGGATTCAAAGGTCAGTGTAATCCCCTCGGAGGCAGGAAGCCTACGTGTGCTACTCCTGTGATCTTCATCAAACTAACTCCATCGAGATGGAGGCTACTGCATCGGCCATCCAAGTGCAAATTTGTTTATGTTCTTCATTTTATATGGCATGTTGATGAGGGCATATATGGGTTTGCTTGCGCCGCCAAGTTCATATGATGAATAACCGAAACCCATCAGATACAGATAGTTCGGGCATACGAGGGTTTGCTTCCGCTGTTGTAGTTCCATATGATGAACACCCAAAACCCATCAGGATTGGTCCATTGGAATAGGTTCATCCCATCCCTTTTCCCTCTAATTTAAATTTTTTATTTTCTATCTCAATTGTTGTATCCTGTTATCTATCTGTATCCATAAAGAATTTCGGCCTCATTCAAGAGACAGGGATCTAGGTCTATTTTGTCTACATGGCACAAATAGTAATTTGCAAAAAAAAATCTTGAAGATTAACCTAATAACTCGTTAATGAATTAATTTTCAGTGCATAGTAAATTTAAAGGCTGGCCTTTCTTAAATTTTTTCTTTTTTGACAGTTATTTAATTATATGTTTACCAGTAGTTGGGTCTTGTCAAACAAATCTTACTGCAACAATTATTTAGAATTTCAGCATTTTGCTTCACCAACTACAATCATCTCAAACTAAATTATACTAAATAAATAACAGAAATAAATCAAAAGAGAGGTTTCATACAATAGCTTGCAACTTCGCTATCTCAGCAACATGCTCAGCAGATCTAACGGACAAATCATCAAATTCTTTTGCCTGCATAAAAATGTAAAGCTTTTAGACCTTCAGCACAACCCAAGATACATACAGATACATACATACATACCTACGTACGTATATGTATGTGTGAAATAACCAACCTTCCTGTCAAGAATTTTAGAAAGAGAGTGCAGGTCAGCCCGCAAGGCATGAACATCAGCAGCAGCCTCTTTGAAACTACGAATTTTATCTTGCATGGCACCCATGCTTCCAGGGAATGAAGAAACCAATTCTCTGAATTCAGCAATGATCTCTTTTCTTCCTAAAGAGTAAAAAAAAGGTTCTTCAGAACAGAAATACATAAGTGCAGTGTGACCTCAGAAACTGCCTTAAATTGAACAAGGGACCGCTTCATCATACGTGGTTCATCCGATGCTGCTTTCTGCTTATTAGCTTCAATCAGATTTCTCAGATCAAGCTGTTTCTGTTCTTCTGTCTCTAACTCATTTATTCTAACATCAGCAGCAGCAGACAATCTATGGAAAGCTTCCACCAAGTCATTTTTAACATTAATATCTTTTTCTCGCCAGAACAGGTCATCTTTCTCAACCTAATAATTTCAAAATAAATCATAGAGAAAGAAAAATTGAGCATCCGGTTAAAATTTCAAGAAATCACAAAAAAAAAAAGGCATGAACAACACTACCGACCAGTTACAACCTGTAGTTTCTCAAGTAATGCTTGATGGTGCGCAACTTCTTCTTTTGACCTTGCTAACTGGTCTTGTACTAAGAGGAAAGCTTGTGAAGTGTAAACGCATATGAAACTCTTTATAGTATTCTGTCGATCAATCAGCCCATTCAAGTTATTTGAAATAAAAAATTGCATCTAAACACCATGACCAAACAAGCATTGAGTGCATTATTAGAGGAATGGCTACTCCAAACCAACCTGCAAGGTGGATATGTTCTTCAATATTCCTATTCTCTCCTCATGAAGACCCTTAAGCTCGACAAGTTGAAATGATGCTTGATCCTGGGCAGGATCAATAACAAATTACTAAAACACTCAACAAACTAAGAAATTATATTGTTAATAAATTACCAGTAGCTCCTCGAGAGCAGAGTCTGTATCATGTGAATCTTTCTGCTTATCTCGGTTCCGATCTGCAGGAGTATGTTTACTGTTCAAGTTCATAAAAGAGAAGACTCCACCTCTAGATTCATCCATCTCTGCTTTCAGAGTAACCAGTTTAGAATTGCTTTCACCCAATTCTGCAACTGAACTTTCCAGTTCCCCTTCATAGTACCAAACCATAACAATTAGACCAGAAAATCATCTACGTCTCATAATGAAACAACACGGTTATTTACAACAAAAAAGAATCAAAAGATGATAAGGAAAACCAAAGCCACCCAAACCCTTACAGCACAGTCTTTTTCAAACTTGAAATCACTTACCAATGGGCAATAAAAGGGCATTTCAAACATCACAATACTCAATAATGATTTGATGTAAGACTCTGAACACTCCCTCTCATAAACAAGTTTAACATGAGTTCTACATATGTAAAACAAATGAATTCTACAAATCAAATACAGTATGGGACGCATTTAGGCCAAACATAACTAAGCTCTAACATCATTTAAAAGTTTTATTCTAAAACCAATTGATTATGAATAAAATAGCCAAACAAAGTATTTCAACCATGATAATAACCAGCCTTAGTTCACTGTCATGCACAAGAGAGATAAGAAGGGGAGATAATAAGGTAGTGATGGCTGCAATTTTGGACACAAAAACACATTACAAAACTATCAAACTTAACCCATAAAAAATTAATCCATGCTACTCTAAAAAAGATGAAGTGCAAAACGAGTAAGAAGAGTAAATGTTGTAGGGAAACAGTAATTATCATAAAAAATCAAAAGGCAATAAACAGTATATTCAAACTAAACCAAGTAAGATTTTTTTAGTATGATTCCTTGCATGACAGCACATCAAAGGGATAATAGCATAAAGCCAAATGAGCTGTGTCAGAAATAATAGTAACAAATTGAAAACTTACCTAATGTTACTGCCTCAGCATTAATCCCGCAAAACAACAACCAACATCGCATAATACAAACACACAGCCTATTTCGTTATGTGAAACTAGATTGGAAACAATTAATCTAAATATATGAACAGATCAAATGCAAGGGAGATGGCACTTATAAAAGAACAACATGAGAGGGCAACTAGAAATGAGTTCCAAGAAACATAGCATCTCCAGTCTTGTTCCATAAGGAATTGAATTTCTGATACCAGACCTGGACCTTTTAAATTTCAATGGTTCGATCTCCCAATACAATTCAAATTTTCTTAGTTTTATTAGGAAAATTAGCTTCTCTTAAAAAGCATATCTAGTTAATGGGGACACAAATAAGAAAACGCTTGCAGCAAACAAACCCAAAAACAGCCCAGGTTATTAGAACATTGACTGTGAAGTGGGATTTTGCCTTGCACAATCCACCGATCAGGAGAAATGCCGAATGTCAAGTCTGAGGCGTCGGGGTCGGGGGGGGGCTGCACAGTCCACCGATAAGTAGAAATGCTAATAGTTCTAATAAAATTCCAAAGTTACCCCTCAAACGTTGAAGTGCGGCTTTATTTTTTGCATCACCATCCCTATGATTCTGCATTTCTCCAGACAAAGACTTGTGCTTCAAGTGAAGCTCTAAAAGCACTAATCTGAGGTTTTCAATCTCTGTCACCAAATCACAAGATGTCTTCTGCCCACTGGATCCTACACACATTCATGAAAGGGAAAGTGAAATGAGAATTGGAGGTGTGGAGGAGGGGAGGGGAGGGAGACTTGATGGGAAAATAATCTCTAAAAAATTGATTCAACACTACTTGAGTTTTCCACCACCTTCATAGAGGTCTCTCGATACAAAATCATGTAGTCTGTCCTTCAAATGCCATAGGTCATTCAGAGCGCCCATTAATTTACATAAAATGTTCCGAATGCTCTGAAATGTTTCCTCGCCTTCCTGCATTTCATTAGGCCCAGATTGTGTTGCACCCATTTCAATTAGTCGGCTAAGAAACTGATCCCTCATCATTGATGAAGTTGAATCTGAAACAACTTAAACTGCCATCATCAGAACATCAGTTTATACAAAATCCAACCAATTAAAATTTATTTTAAATAACTGCCATTGCCAGGAAACAAGGAAATTGTAAAGCATGAAGGGATAAAATCATTACTCAAATTTTTCTCCCTAAGGAATATAATTGATAATTCGTAATACAAACATTATCCTGTAACTATAAGCAGCACAACCCGTAAAAAATTCATGAATCGATGATTGGCTATGAAATTAAAAAATTGTCAGGGGGGTTAATATCAAGAAAAAAAATTCTAAAAAATGAAGTGAAAAAATACACGTAAAAAAACTAAATTCACCAAAAAGGTTCCTCCTATCCGAAATAAAATAATGAAATTCCTAGAAAATTTTCTGCTGCTGAAACCCAAAGAATGTTGTTTAGATGATCAAACTCCAAGCATCCATTCAAATACAACCCCGGATGTAAGTCACTTGAGATCATTCAATTGTCATTTATAGACAACATCATTTGCTTCCCTAAAGGAGGTACAAACTAGATTTTCTCTTATATGGTAAACTCAAAAATTTTGACAGGTGCTTCGGCGTTGCACCGGCCTACTAAAGTCAAATGTACCGTTGCAGATGGAAAGAAACTAAATCTGCAAGCAAAACATAAACACAAAGCAATGAAAGAACCTTCTCTAAAGGAGGTGCAGCTTTCATTTCTCAATGCTGAATTAAAAAGTGTACTTAACATGAAATCCAAAATGCATGAAGAAATTGAGCTTCAATAAACAAATCATCAACAATGCAAACAGAAACATTATTGAGGATAACGTGAACCAAATAATAAACTATGACTTGCATAATAGTTATTTGATCAAATTAGTAAAAGGTTTATCTTTCACAGTTGATTACATATAAGAATTGTTAGCAGCTCTTCGAAATGGCTGAAAATTTTATTAAGTCTTCTTTTGGCTATTGATTACACCACTTGTTACTATATTTATTCCCTTTTCATTCTGAGTTTCTGTAATTAACTATGAAAATCTTTCAATTCATGCCCTACCTTTTTAAATCAAAGTCATTTTCAATTAATTATACCAAGTGGAAAATGTAACAGAGCTAATATTTTCATATATTCCACTGTGTATATTAGTGATTTAATACCCGCCATTTTATCCTTTTATGGGTAATTAGCACGTATTTGGTTTATAGGGGTATTTTGGAGTTTATTGTGAAAATGGCCTAAAATATGATTTCTAATGATTTTCTTATTCTGTTATTAATTGATGGAATGGCTAGCTATTGACAATTCTTTATTTTGTTATTTTGAAGGTGAAATCCGTTAGCTGCAGCAATGGAGGAGGAATTTTGCAAGTCTGTAAAGAAGGATCTGGCAGCTGCAGCACTGAAGAAATTCACCAAAGTCCCGGGCTCGGGAAATGATATGTAGGATGTTTGCTTCCGAGAAAGTGGATGAATTTGCCAAGTGCTTGGCTGTGTAAGAAGATAGCATGATGTGTAATATATTTTTGGCAAAGGCAGAGGAGTTGCGTAAAATATTCGAAGTTCCTACGTAAGTTTTTGAGTTGCGTAATATATTTGGAGCTCATGTAGCAGGGATGCATGAGATTTTATACTCGGAGAATTCCGGGGAGAGTTGATGTGTAATATTTTATACTTTGTCGTGGAATGAAAGCCACGCCGTGGTGATTTCAGTCACGCCATGAAAAATCTCAGGGAAGAATCAGTGCTACTGCCAAATTCAAAGGAGCCACGCTGTGAAGATTTCAGTTGCGCCGTGGCATGCATCCCGATACTTTCGCCCATTCAAATACTTATAAATCTTTTATTGACCACGTGCATTAAATTCATTGCCACCTGGAAGGATTTAGAAGAAAAAGATGTTGTCACCCACATGGAAATATGCAATTGGCCGAGCCATGCACGCGAGGAAGGTCTTCCCCATGCACATCGAACCCTACTGGAACCGAATGCCGATGTTGCTTATTTAAACTATGTTTTCCTCCACCATAAAAGAACCCGAAAAAACCCTTGCCTCTCGCCTAGGGTGACGAAGTAGATTAAGGTTTCCACTGTTTTCTACTGCAATCATTTCCTGCATGTTTTAATAGCAGTTTTTTTCTCTCTTTTATCAATTTCCATTTTATGTTTTCTTCCACCATAGCTCTCTAACACTCACGATGGTGAGTCACTAACCCAAGGCTTGACCTTGGGGAAGATTCTCTTAGTGTTCTCAAATCTTTGTTCTTTAATTCTCAATGTTTATTTTCTGTTTGTCATAAGGCAGTGGGTGTATCGAGGGTTGATGTGGCAATTGTCCATCTTTCCAATATATTATCCACTGTTTATTCTATTCCCTGCCAAACATCAATTCTCTCTCTTCACTTGGGCATGCTCTTCATAAGATGGAGTTGAGTCTATTCGAGAGATGAAATGGAATACGATAGAGCCGGGTCTTGGATGGTGTCACACATACGATGGAGTGTGTTCATCATTCTTGACTATTGAAGGAGGTGGGATTTGGTCTGCTGAAGATATGGGATGAACTATCAAATAGAATTTAAACAATAATAATGGATAATGAAAGAACTCGAGTGGCCAACCCTAGGACCAAGTTCTTTCTTGCTAACACTTGTTTAGGTTTTTATTGTTTTAATTTATATTTCATGCTTGCATTTCTTTTTCCACCACCCCCCACACTTTTCCTCTTGCTTTCATAAAATATAAAACACCAAAAATACAAAGTGTTTAGATTATTTAGTGATTGACTTGGCATCCAAAGGCTCCTCAAGAGAGATGAGTCCGGTTAGCCACCGTGTCACGCTAGGAAAATAAATATCATTTTTACACACCTTACGACGGGTGTTTCAAAAATCTAGCATTGTTGCTGGGGAGCCAAGCCAGTTGATCACTATCTATTACTTTCACCCCTGTAATTAATTTTTCTTTGTTTTCATAAAAAAAAAGTTACGAAAAAATCTATCCATGATGTATTCCAATTCAGATTATTATGCATGGACTAACTACGATGAGATACAACAGGAGAAAGAAGTTTATAATGAAAGAGAATCCAAGTTGCAAAAACTTCATGAAAATGCGCAGGAGATAAAACAAATGAAATTGATAGCTAAATATCTCCTTGCATCCAATGAGCATCAACTGGAGAAGCAAGAACCATAACTGGTGGTGGAAGAGATGTCCCCAATCATCTTTTCTGTTGAAGAACCTGAGGACCAGAAGGAACTAAAGATTTTCCATCACCAGACTTTTCTCAACCATCACTAGAGGAGATTCTTGAAGAAGACATGCATGCAGATACACATGTGGGAGATCAACAATTTTTGGATTGACACTAGAATCATTTTTTAGAAGGTAGCCTACAACATAATTCTCTCCCCTTTGAAGAAGCACAATCAATACAACTCTATCTTTCTCTGGCTTTGGAAGAAGACACCACTGAAGTGGTGAAGATTTGAAATTTAAAATATATGGGATAAGGCTGACCAAGCCAAACCTAAACTAAATATCTAAATATCTAAATACTAAAACAGTATCTATCTCGAGTTGTATCTCATTATCTGTCTCTAGGACTACACTGTCTACAAATTTAATTATTTTCTCCACAATATATTATTTCATGTATTAATTTTTGTGAAAATATCTGCCCGTTTTTTTGCATGACATGAGATGCTGTATCAATAAAAAAGAGTGATTTGTAAGATGTGACCATGAAAATAACAGACCTAGGATCGTGATCATAAAGATAGAAGCATATTAGGTAACACGTTAAATTTGTACATGTCAAGTCGCCACATGAACATAACATAAATTCCACAAATTTTAATGCGTCTGTTAATATTTAAAAACATAAAAGCAGACCAAGGATTAGCATGAATACAAATGTTACATCTTGAGAACAATACTACTGATTTAAAAAAATTGTAGAAAGCAAGCACAATTAATTCATGTATTACAAATTGGCTAAATAATTTAGCACTTAACGATCCTCTAATCCTTGAATGATCATTAACATATTGAAACAGGTTTTCTTGTGCAGTAATTAACTGCTCTTACTTATGGGACAATAACTGAGCCTCATTTTTATATTGTTTGTGCAACCTATGCGCTTGTCAATCGGCTTCCTAAATTTTGCAACACTAATCAAACAATAAGATCTTCAAAAACTTTATTCATAATTAAGATAGATGCTCTAACATTTATAGGATGCTCTGCCCTTTTGCTTCAAGGCTTGGGGGGTGGGGGAAGTCCTGTGTAAAAACAGATGCAAGCTGTAGAATGATAAAATGAGAGATACCAAACCCCCAAGGTATCCTCTCTAAAGGAGCCCTTGGGGTTCTTTTATAACAAATAATTAAGACCACACCGGACCTCAAGTCCGATGTGGGATACAGACTCCAACACTCCCCCCCAAGCTACCTAGCTTGGACACATAAAGAAAAAACAAACCAAACCAATGAAGACAAAGCAATCAACAGACTGCAAACACTCCCCCTCAAGCTGGACATACCCAGCTTGACGACAAAACAAAACAAAGCAGAATAAAAGATAAAGTTGCAAGGCTGCTGCTCCCCCTCACGATGATGGATGAATGATGTCGCGGACGCAACAGATGAACCACTCAGACCGGGCCGGTTGATGGAACGCCAGGAATGCCGTACCAGTGGGGTCGGTCGATGAGAAGCCGGGAAATCCATACTAGCACCGGGAAAACCGCACTTGCGGGGCCGGCGACGGGAGGCGGGGACTCCGCAAAAATCGTTGCGGGATCTGGCGGCGCCAAAGGGCCCGAATCCGAGGTGGTCGAGCAGTTGTGCCACAGTAGTGGAATTGCGAAGGCGTGCCGGCGAACCGGGAGGCGGATGCCGGGAAGATGCCGGCGACGGGAGGCGAGGGCTGCCACAGGAGGCCGGAAAACCGGATTTGATGGAGGGCGGCTGGTCCGGCCGTCGGCAGAAGGAGGCCGGCATGGAGGCGGGGCTGCCGCAGGAGGCCGGTATGGAAGGAGCTTCCGAGAGGATGGTCCGCCGGGAAGATGCCGGGAGATACCGGCGAGGCGGGGAGTCCGCAGGAGGTGTCGGAGATCCGAAACTGAAAGCAGGGCAGCTGCAGGGAGAGACACCGGCTGCCGGAAGAAGAGCGCGGGAGGGGGGGCAGCCGCAGAAAGAGGTCGTCAAGGAGGGAGCAGAGTGCCGGTGCACCACTGCGGTGCACAAGAGGCCGCCGAGGGAGGCGCTTCGCAGAGGCGCCACGGGAGGCCGGCAGGGCTGGAGGCCGACTGCTGGAGGAGCCGGCAGGGATGGAGGTCGGTTGTCCCGCGGGAGAGGGGCCAGGAGCCTTGAACTGGGCCGCGTAGAGCTGGCTGTCGGGATGGAGATGCCGGCAGGGGGGATCCGCTGGGATGGAGATGCCGGCAGGGCAGGATCCGCTGGGATGGAGATGCCGGCAGGGGAGGAGATGTCGGCAAGGGGGGATCCGCTGGGATGGAGATGCCGGCAGGGGAGGAGACGCGAGAGGAGTGCGCCGCGGGAGTGCGTCGCGGCCTGCCGTCGGGATCGCGGGAGGGCACCGAAGGATCAAGCGCACAGGAAGCCGGGGCGACGGGCTGCTTCGCGACGGTGGGGCTACGCCTGGACGATGGCGTTGCAGGGGCCGGGAGTTGCGCAGGGATCCAGGAGCCGGAGGCGCAGCGATTTGAGGCGAGCCGGGAGGAGGGCCGCCAGGAGTGCAGCGGAAGGGCCGTCGTGCGTAGCGGGAGAGGCGGGAAGGAGGGTGACGTCGGGAGGGAAAGTCATCGGGAAGAGGGGCCACGGACAGAGGCCGGCTGGGAGAGATCCGCCGGGAGCCGATCCACCGGGAGCAACACAAGGAGGCGGGACGGGAGTCGGGAGCCGAGCCGCTGGGACCCGTGCAAGGAGGCGGGACGGGAGTCGCGCGGGTTGATGGGGCCAGTGCTCGCAGCGGGGAGGAGACGTCAGGGCGAGCACCTGGACGAGGCCGGCAGGGAGCGGCGCGAAGAGGCGGGCTGTCGAGCGAAGCCGCCAGGACGAGGGCGTCGGGAGTCGTGCGCAGAGAGGGGCCAGGATCGGGACGCCGGAGGGGCCGCGGGAGATCCGTCGGTTGGGAGGGATAGCCGGCAGGGGGGGCGACGGCAGAAAACCTTCTTCCCTGGCCATGGAGGTCGCCGCCCCCCACGGGGAAAACCTAGAAAAATCTCAGGTTGGAAAAAAAAATATCTAGAGGAAGGGTTCGGAATTAGGTTCCCTCTGATACCATGTAGAATGATAAAATGAGAGATACCGAACCCCCAAGGTATCCTCTCTAAAGGAGCCCTTGGGGTTCTTTTATAACAAATAATTAAGACCACACCGGACCTCAAGTCCGATGTGGGATACAGACTCCAACACAAGCAAACTTTCCCATGGAATAAGCCTACAAAATCAAGTTAAAATAAGGTCGTTCCCTTGACTACTCAAAACACAAAGTTGATACACAATGATTATCATTATTTGTTTTCAAAAACCCTCCTCATGGAACAGTAGTGGACTATGATGGGAGGAAAAATATCATTGATGTGATCAGGAGAATAATCCACCGAATGATAACAAGAACAGAAGAGCCGAGGAAAGAATATATCTTCATGAGAAAGACAAGAACAAGTGGATCCAGTTTATAATGTATGGTGTTTATAATGTATGGTGTTTAAAATCGATTCATACTGCAACAAGATGCCAACAGAATGCTAATAGTGGATCCTATGTGTTAGCTCATCAGTCTCTTAGGTATGTGCGGTGGTACAGCTTTGTAAGTATTTTACCGGTCAGAAAACCTGCCATGAATTATTTACATTGCACAGTCCAATGCCCTGTACTGTATCGGAAAAAAATATCTTTCATTTATCTGATGCTTAGAAAACTAATTCAAACTTAAACAAACCATGTTACCTAAGAAACGTTTATTAAAAAAATACAATATTCACAAAAACAAAAACGTTTCACATTCACTGACAATGCACTCACTCGGCACCAGCTAACATAGGCCATGTCAAGGTCAATACCGACAAGTTAAATGAAGGTATTCAGAATAAAGAAATGCTACAATTTAAAAATATCAACAAAGAATAACATTTCAAGGCAAACAAATGATAACCATTTCTAATTAATGCATATTTACCATATTGTCGGCAGTTATCTGGATTCATTGTGGGATGTGAACAAGATTCCAAATCACCAACAAGCTACAAGAAAAAATATGAGTCATTCACATGCAATACTGAAATGAAAACCACAAAAATAATAAATAAATAAGGCACAGCTGAAAAGGATGAGCCCGGCACAAGGTTCCCAGCAATGAGAGTTGGTAAGAATCAGAATGTATTTATTTAATCAAAAATAAATTTAACCGAAGTATTAAAGGAAATGCAACAATTTAAATGAACATTTTAAATAAAGTTGATTCTGATTGGCTAACAATTTTGATCATAGAGATCGTGGGTGCGTATCATGAAAAGCAAAGGCAATTACCACTTTCCATGACTTGTTAACAACTACTAATGAGGCTCCATATGGTTGTTGTCTCTCATTTAGTTGGCACAACTTATTTTCAAGAGCCAGGCGCTCAGCTTTCTGGACTTCTAGCTTCTGCACAAGCTTCTGATTTTGATATTGAAGTACGGTAGCATCAAGCTACAGCATAAAGATAAAGACCATAAGAAAACTAAATTTACAAATCACAAGCAATCTTATAGCACAAAGGCTACAATTCTGGAAAATAACATTTACCAAGGGCAGGCAGATGATTTTATTAGTAGAGAGAACCAATGCAGGATATAGTGGTTCCAAAAGTGCTGCAATTATGTGAAAATTGCTACAAATACAAGTGCAATGAATGAAATGGCTTCAAAAAAACAATTTTTGATTTGATATTCAT
The DNA here is from genome assembly GCA_963277665.1 of Viscum album. Taxonomy (NCBI): domain Eukaryota; kingdom Viridiplantae; phylum Streptophyta; class Magnoliopsida; order Santalales; family Viscaceae; genus Viscum; species Viscum album. The sequence continues at coordinate 432,490,992 of OY728147.1, read as the reverse complement.
ATCATTACCAACTACAGAAAGTTAAGAACTGGGTTAGAAACATATGGTCACCTTCAGCTACTGTAATCAGGAAAGAAAATAAAAGAAAAAAATTCAACTTTCAGGAACTAGTGCGCTGAAATTAATAAATAAAAATTTTAAAAAAGTCAAAAAGCCTGTTCTCATTAATGCTACTAAAAGTAAAACTATTTTTTGAGGATGGGTAAGTAAAGTGTTGTGTTCATGACTGTACATACAAAAATGTTTCTAACATTTATCACTTACAACAAGTACTATATAAATGTTTCCAAATTGTTTATTAAAAAAGAATATTTGTCTGGCACTTGTATAAGTGGTTTTTTCAAGAATTTAAATGTGATTGCTTTGTCACAAACGAACCAAATGTTACGTGATTTTTTAAAGCGCTTTTTATAAGATTTTTTAAAGCACTTTTTTATAAGTGGTAAGTGCTATCAGCGGCAAACACAACCTTAGGCATGATGAGTATAATTTAGTTGATGATGTCAATCATATGATGAAATTAAGACAAGGTTTATTGAGTGTTTCAGGTATGGAAGTTCAAATTTGCAAGGATCTAGTTACTGTAGGAGTGTTCTAGCCAACGCCAGAGCACTTGGCGAAAGTGATTTCTACCGCTGGAGCAGTAACTTTACTGGTGGAGTGGTGAGACTGTCTTTGGGACAAAAAGCGATTGACTTGTTGGAGATCACTGCTGCCAGTGTGGTACGTACTCCCATTGCAGCAATAGACGACTAGACCTACCACCCGAGCACCAACACAACCTAAAAAAGAGAGACGGAGTACCGTCGGAGTGATACATAGACCACTAAAGCAAGCAGTGGTGAGCTACCGACCACCAGCTTGGAACAATCAATTGTTTTACCCAGACTGCTAAAGCAGTATGATAGACTGCTCAAGCAGCAGATCTCGCAATCAAAAAAAAAAGAGGCAAAAATCAGACCGCTAAAGTGATGGGAGACAAGGCTCAAATGGTACATCACACTAGAATTGGGAATTTTCCCCATCATTAAGGATTTGGGAAACAAAGTATAAATACTTCAAGATAAACCTCCTGTACAAAGCGTAAGGATTTCCAAAGATCTTTGGAACCAATGATTCCCTTGAATCAAGGGAAGAATTGAAAGACCTTCGCCAACATCTAGGGAACTTTTTTTAAAGGATTTCTCTACTTTAACAAGTTCAAAAAACAAACTCCCTGAAGCAAGATATTTCTCAATACTTTCTGAGAAAGAAGTTGTTTGTGTGTGTTAGTGGGTGAATTCCCCTTTCCTCAATATGAGGTGAGGATATTCTTTTATAGATTAGGAAACCAATATACACGACGGGTAAGTCCAATGTGGGACTCACCCATTTACACTTAAATGGGTTCCAACACTCCCCCTCAAGCTGGACATGCCCAGATTGGATAGAGTCCCACACAAAAAGAATAACAAGACAATCTCAAACTCCCCCTCAAGCTGGGCCAGGGAGGCTGTGAATACCCAGCCTGGAAGTGAGAGACTCAAGACGAGCTCCGGGAAGACCTTTGGTGAAGAGATCGGCAAGCTGATCGGCCGTCGGGATATGGCCGAAACCGATATGGTGCTGCTCCAGATGGTGGCGGAGAAAGTGACAATCCACCTCGATATGCTTCGTCCGTTCATGAAAGACGGGATTCGAGGCAATCTTCGTAGCGGCCTGATTGTCACACCAGATATGAGCAGGAGTCGATGCCGGGAAACCGAGCTCCTGGAGAAGATGACGAAGTCAGAGGATCTCAGTAGTGACAGTGGCCATGGCTCGATACTCTGCCTCGGCACTAGAACGGGAGACCACAATCTGCTTCTTGCTGCGCCAAGAGATGAGATTACCGGCGAAGAATACGGCGAATCCCGAAGTAGACTTGCGAGTAGCGAGGCAACTGGCATAGTCTGCATCACAAAAAGCCGCAACATCAATGTGAGCATGATGTGAGTACCGAAGGCCGCGTGCAGGGTCTTTCTTGATGTACTTGGCAATGCGGAGGACAGCATCCCACTGAGAGCAGGTGGGATGCTCCATGAACTGGCTGACTTTGCCAACGGCACAAGCAATGTCGGGACGCGTCATGGTGAGGTAGTTGAGTTTACCGACCAAGCGCCGATAGCTCTCAGGATGAGGAAAGAGATCCGAGTCGGAATGAAGTGAGCGTTCCCCAGGCTCAAGGGGAGTGTCAACTGAGGTGGCGGTGCTCAACCCGGCATCCTGCAATAGATCAAGAGCATACTTACGCTGGCAGAGAGAGATAGTGTCCGCAGTGCGGGAGACCTCGATGCCAAGAAAGTACGTGAGGGGTCCAAGATCCTTGGTGTGAAAGTGATGGTGAAGATGCGTCTTGAGGCTGGCGATGCCTCTGGAGTCGCTCCCTGTGATGATGATGTCATCAACATAAACTACAAGCAAGATACAGCCGTGTGCCGTCGTACGGAAGAAGACGGTGTGATCTTTCATACTCCAAGAGAGGCCAAAGGCAGTGACGACAGTGCTGAAGCGGCCAAACCAGGCGCGAGGAGACTGTTTGAGGCCGTAGAGGGAGCGACGGAGACGGCAGACATGGGAGGCGACACCAGAGGCAGAGAAACCAGGGGGCTGCTGCAGGTAGACCTCCTCGTCAAGAAAGCCATGGAGAAAAGCATTTTTAACGTCGAGTTGATGAAGGGGCCAGTGATGATGAGCAGCCAGAGAGATGAAGAGGCGGACCGAGGCCATCTTGGCGACTGGGGAGAAGGTCTCAAAGTAGTCGACGCCATATGTCTGAGCAAATCCCTTGGCGACAAGCCGGGCTTTGAGGCGGCAGAGAGAGCCATCAGGATTGAGACGGATCGTGAAGATCCATTTACAGCCGACCGCCTGTTTGTTTGCCGGGAGGGGAACAAGATCCCAAGTATGGTTGGCATCCAGAGCCTGCAATTCATCTCTCATTGCGGCTAGCCACCCGGGGTGAGATTTGGCCTCACCGACCGTTCGAGGAAGCGACACGGTCTCCAGAGCTGACAAGCCCCTGTAAGAAGAGACAAAGAGAGGAGTATTCTGACACGAGCGAGTACCTTTCCGGAGCGCAATCGGCACATCCTCGGGAGTTGTGTCAGGAACATCAGGCGAAGCGGGAACAATGGTTTCCTCGGCCGGGACAGGAGGGACAGTAGAAGGACGACGAGAGTAGGTCTGTCCAAAGAGATGACCGGCCGGAGGAGACACCAGAGGCGGGTGAACCATGAGCGGAAGGCAGTCATTGATGGTAGTGGCAGGAGAAGGAGAGGGGAGAGTGAAAGGAGAGCTCTCGACAAATGAAACGTCGGCAGAGGTGAGATACCGGCGGAGGTCTGGAGAGAAGCATCGGTACCCGCGCTGAGTGCGGGAATACCCGAGAAAAATACAGCGAAGGGATTTGGGTGATTGTTTGGAGAGAGTTGGGCGAGTGTCCCGGACATAACAGAGACATCCGAAGATACGGAGTGGAAGGGAGTGAGGAGGGAGAGAGGGAAACAGGGTATGAAAAGGAGTCTCCCCCTGAAGGATGGAGGAGGGAAGACGATTGAGAAGGTAAGTAGCAGTGAGGATGGCATCCCCCCAGAAAAGAAGAGGGACCTGGTGGTGGAAGAGGAGGGCACAAGCGGTCTCCAAGATATGTCGGTGTTTCCGCTCGGCCACCCCATTTTGCTGAGGGGTATCAGGACAGGAGGTCTGATGGATGATGCCGTGGGCCCTCATAAACTGCTGAAAATGAGTCGATAAGTATTCTCGCCCATTGTCAGATCGGAGACATTTCACAGGGAGGGAAAACTGTGTCTGGATTTCCTGAAAAAATGTCTGAAAGGTTGAGAGAACCTCCGTTCGATCTCGAAGAAGATAAAGCCAGGTCATGCGGGAGTAATCATCAATAAAGGTGATATAATAACGGTACCCGGACTGGCTAGGAACCCGGCAAGGACCCCATACATCGGAATGAACAAGAGCGAAAGGAGTCACTGCACGTGGTTCCGGGCGAGGAGCATACGTCGTCCGATGATGTTTGGCAAACTTGCAGGATTCACAATGGAAGGAGAGGTGAGAACCGAATTGGGGGCAAAGTTTATGGAGGGTGGAAGGCGGTGGATGGCCAAGGCGGTAATGGAGGTCAAGGGCTCGGGCTGTGGTGGATGAGCAAGCAAGGGATGATGGGGTATCAAACAGGTAAACCCCATCCCGAAGATAACCTCGACCAATTTCCCGATTCGTCTTCTGCTCCTGAAAAACAACACCAGATGAGCTAAAAATAGCAACACAATTCAATTCGGTGGTGAGTTTGCTGATAGAGATAAGATTAAAGGGACTTTGAGGAACATGAGCAACCGACGTCAGGGGAAGAGACGGGGTCAAGGAACATGTGTCATATCCGATAATAGGGATTGTTGAGCCATTAGCAACAGTAATGGTAGAGGCACCGGTGTACGGATGATAGGTAGTGAACATACCAGAGTCCCCTGTGAGATGGTCTGACGCACCGGAGTCAAACATCCACGCTGTTTGGCGATGAGAAACACAGGCGGTGGAGTTGCCAGTCTGAGCAAGTGGGGCTAGAGAAGAAGATGGTGGCGCAGTCGCGCGATAAGATGTTACCAAAGCAAGCTCCTCCGGCGAGAGTGGTGTCCTGTAACGGGTACTGGATGAAGGAGGACCGCTGCGCGGTAGAGCCGATGATGGAGGATGGGAGAGCCGCTCGGCTGGGTGCATAGGTGCCCGGGAAGGCCGACAATGGAAGGGAGGGGGCGGCCCGGCCGGAATACTGGCGTCCGGAGGTGATGTCGGAGGGCCGCGGGTGAACGCGCCCGCCATTAACGCAGGGAGCGGGGCCGACAGCGCAGGAAGGCCGTAGGGTAGCTGCTGGTAGACGGGCTGGGGAGCGCCGCCGGGAAGGGCAGGGCCGCCGGGCACAGGAGGGAGGGCCGCCGGGAAGGGCAAGGCCGCCGGGCACAGGAAGGAGGGTTGCCGGGAAGGGCAGAGCCGCCGGGCACAGGAGGGAGGGCTGCCGGGAAGGGCAAAGCCGCCGGCATGGGTGGAGGTCGGTGCTGGAGGCTGGCTGGAGAAGGGAGGCTGCCGGCGCATGGAGCCGGCTGGGATGGAGCCGTCGGGGAGGGAGAGTCGCCGGGAGGGAGCGCTCCGCAGGAGGTGGCGTCGGCGGCTGGAGAACCAGGGAGAGCCGCCGGGAGGGAGGGCAGCCGCGCAGAGGCGTCGCGTGGGGCAGGGGAGATCACCGGGAGGGAGAGGCGTCGCGCGCAGAGGGCCGCGCGACCAAGGGCGACGCGCAGGAGGCCGCCAGGATGTGAGGCGCGCCGGGAGAGAGGGCCTGCCGGGAGGAGGGGTGGCCGCCGGGAAGAGCGGGCGTCGGGCCGAGGGCGTTCCGGCGGGGCGAGGCGGGGCTGGCCGGGAGGGAGCGGCGAGGGAGCTGGGAGCCGGGAGCCGCGAGAGGACGCGGGAACAGAGGGAGGCGCGGGAGGCGCTGGGAGCAGCGGGAGGCCGCCGGGAGGGAGCGCGCAGAGGAGGGCCGCTGGAGCAGCGGGAGGCGCCGGGAGCAGCGGGAGGCCGTCAGGAGCAGCCGGAAGGCACTGCGAGCAGCGGGAGGCCGCCGGCGGGGCGCGCGGGTGATGGCGTCGGGAGTCGCGGGAAGCCGCGGGGAGGGAGCGTCGTCGGGGAGGAAGGGCGTCGGGCGGGGGCCAGAGAGGCGCCGGGAAGCCGCGCAGGGCAGCTGGGAGGATGGAGGGTGGTGCGACGGGAGGACCGGGAGCCGCGGGCGTCGGGAGGTGGAGGCGTAGCGGGAGGGACGACCGCCGGGAGGGTGCAGGCCGGAGAGGAGAGGTGCGCCGGGACGGAGGGCCTGCCGGGAAAGGCTAGGGCAGGAGGGAGAGAGGCGGGGCCGGGAGAACACCGGGAAGCCGCAAGGGAGGGAGGGTTCGGGATAAAAATCCCTCTGATACCATGTTAGTGGGTGAATTCCCCTTTCCTCAATATGAGGTGAGGATATTCTTTTATAGATTAGGAAACCAATATACACGACGGGTAAGTCCAATGTGGGACTCACCCATTTACACTTAAATGGGTTCCAACAGTGTGAATCGGATATTGAGAACTTGCTCTTGGTCTGTTTTCCTTCATTTGATCAGTTGATGATTACGGATACTTGCTTCACCAGGAAAAAAAAACAGAGAGAGATTTGCATTGTAAACAAACCTTCATCGCACTAACAGAACCTAGAATCAATTAAAGATCAAAGAAAGCAGAGAAGTGATAGGAAGGTGGGCTAGAGTAGCTGCAGTGTAGGAGGTTGTTGAGAGTTGGTTAGGAAAATTAATAAAGGGTAGGGGTATTATTGTAAAGGGGCTGGGCAGCTAGGCAGTGGGGAGGAGTTCTTTAAATAAGGGGAGATGGACAGTTTGGGGGGTTACGATTGGATTAGGAAAAGTATTCTGCTGTGAAGATTGTGGGCTGCAGCCAGGCCTCAGAGAGCAACGCCTCTGGAGGATGATTCTTCTTCTTCTATTTCTTCTCCTTCTGTAATTTCTTTTGGTGTAAATAGAAGTTTCCGCTGTATTTCTCTCTTACATCAATTGATTCCTATCAATTGGTGCTTTCATTTGAGAGATGATTGAGAGAGAATTCTTGAACTGAAGTTTTGGAGGACTCAAGACGCAGCAGAACCAGGTGGAAATCTCAGCCTACATGGGAGGAATTTCAGATCATCCAACAGGAAGTTCAACAGGATACTCATCTACGGCCAATCATCGACGCCTTACAGCTTGGTACACCTGGAAAACCAGGGTATACTTATCGAGATGGTTTACTTTTTAAACAGAATACATTGGTTTTTCCACGGCATTCTGTCTTGATTCCTAAACTATTGCATTGCTACCACTCTTCACCGATCGGGGGACATTTGGGATATCTAAAAACTTATAAGCACCTTGCGAATGGGGTAGTTTGGTCCGGAATGACCAGACGGGTGTTGCAGTTCATACGGGAATGTGATGTTTTCCAGCAGAATAAGTACGAAACCTTGAGGCCAACTGGGTTACTCCAACCTCTTCCAATTCCATCTTTGATATGGGAGAAACTAACCGTGGATTTTGTATCCGGTTTACCAAAATCACGTGGATATGATGTTGTGTTTGTTGAGGTAGACCGATTGAGTAAGTACGCACATTTCATTCCTTTAAAACACCCATAAACAGCCAAGTCAGTGGGAGATGTTTTCATGAATGAAGTTGTTAGATTACATGGTTATGGTTTACCTAGTGCAATTCTTAATGATCCAGACCCACTGTTTACGAGTTTGTTTTGGAAAGAGCTTTTTAAATTACAAGGGACAACTCTCAAAATGAGCTTCTCTTACCATCCTCAAACCGACGGCCAAATGGAAGTTGTTAATCATTGTTTGGAGGCCTATTTGCGGTGTTTTACAACAAATCAACCCAAGCAGTGGGTTACTTGGTTAGCATGGGCAGAGAATAGCTACAGCACTTCTTATCACACTTCTACAGGAGAGACCTCATTTGAAATAGTTTATGAACGCCAGCCCCCGCATCTTATTCATTGTTTGACAGGGGAGGCAGCAGTGGAGGCAGTGGCCAATGCATTAATGGACCGTGATGAAGCTCTACGGCAACTCCGAGTTAATTTGCACTGGGCACAACAAAATATGGCCAAGACAGCGAATCGGCACCACCACGACGTGTTTTATTCGGAGGGGAACTATGTATGGGTGAAATTGCGACCAAACCAGCCAGAAGTTGCATCTCGAATTAATCGGAAACTAGCTTCCAAATATTATGGGCCTTTCTAAGTAGTCAGGCGGGTTGGAGAGACAGCTTATCAACTTCAATTGTCCGTGCATAGTAAAGTTAATCCAGTCTTCCATGTTTCGCAATTGAAGGCGGCAGTTGGAGCATTTCCTGCTGAGGCAACTCTTCCAGTTGATTTGGTGGAAGACGACATTTACCCTGCGGCAATTATAGCATAACGCACTCACGGTACTTCGCCACAATGGTTGATTTAGTGGCGCGGTCGTTCTACAGAAGAAGCAATGTGGGAAGATACAATTCCGGTTTTCAGATTTCCACCACAAGGTGGCTTTTCAAGGGGACGGTAATGATAGAGCAGGGAGGCCAGAAGAGGACAACCAGGCTGGGTGCCGACCACCTCTGTTGTATACATATCATAGAAAGGGGTAGCCTTGGTCTTATATTTGTTCTTCAGTTAGGCTGGAATAACTACTCGAGGGTAGTTCTGTAATTGTAGTATCGGTTAGTTTCTATTAGGCTGGAATAACTAACCGAGGGGAGTTATGTTTCGGTTAGAGGGGTATATGTACTTAGGTGGTGGTCTAGCTGGGGGATAGAAAGGGAAATACTCTGGAGGCTGAGAGCCTAGGCTCGGGAGAGAGAATTTCTCCTAGAGAGAGAAAGAGTCTGTCGAATGTAATGCAAGAGAATTGAGGTAGGAAATTCTTAAATCTACTTTTGTAATCTATCAGTAGGGGAATTATTGTAAAGGGGTTGGGCAATTAGGCGGTGGGAGTTCTTTAAGTAAGGGGATAGTTTGGGGGGTTGTGATTGGATTAGGAAAAGTATTCTGCTATGCAGATTGTGGGTCGTGGCCAGGCCTGAGAGAGCAGCGCCTCTAGAGAATGATTCTTCTTCTTCTATTTTCTTCTTCTATTTCTTCTCCTTCTGTAATTTATTTTGCTGTAAATAGAAGTTCTCCCTGTATTTTTCTCTTACATCAATTGATTCCTATCAAGATGGGAATTTGTACACTAATGATTGTCAAACCACTATAAAATATGGGTGGCTTCCAACATTTATTTTTATAACTATGTAGGGAAAACATAAAGCTTCCTACAAACATGGTGAAAAAATAGTTAGTCGAAACTTTGCCAAAATACTTGATGGTAACGTGCATCTGGTTTTTATGTCATGAGTTCCAACACCACCAACAACAACAACAAACAAGCCTTAACCCTAATTAAATGGGGTCTGCTGCATTAATCAAACGTCGTCAATTAGCTCTATTGAAGATCATATTTTCATTGAAACCATTTAGAACAATATCAGCTTTTGAATGATTTGTTTAAGGGTCCATTTAGGTCTACATCTACCTCATAATAAGCGAATTTTTCATTAAGCTTACCCTACTAACAAGTGTATCCCTAGGTCTTATTCTAACATTTTCAAACCATCTTAATCTAGTCTGAGTCATCTTCTCATCAATCGAAGTCACTCCAATTTTCTCTCGAACACATTCATTTCTAATCTTATCCATCTTAGTATGTTCACATGTTCATCTTAACATTTTCATTTTTGATATCCTTATTTTTTGTTCAAGATGTCTCGTCAAAGGTCAAAACTCACTACCATATAGAATAGTTGGTATAATGACAGTCCTATAAAAGTTACCCTTCAATTTCAAAGGAATTTTACGATCACAAAGCACATCAGAAGTCTTTCTCCATTTTATCCATTTAGATTGAATCATATGAGAGACATAGGCATTAATATCTCAATCACATTGCAGAAATGAGCCTAAATATCGAAAACGATCAACTTTCGAAATAACATGGTCTCTCAATCTCGCATCCATAATATTACGAGGCAGTCTTGCTAAAACGACACTCCATATATTTTGTCTTATCCCTACTTGATACGGAAACTTTTCGTTTCTAAAGCCTCTTTCCAAAACTCTAACTTTAAATTGATCATATTTTTGGATTCTGCAACGAGGACTACATCATCTGCAAAAAAAACATGCAATTAGACATCTCATCTTGAATATTCTTTGTAAGTTCATCTAAGACCGCAGCAAAAAGGTATGGGCTTAATTAAAGTTGAACCTCGATGCATTCCAATCGAGACAGGGAAGTATGTAGTGGCACCTACTGGAGTTCTAACTCGAGTCAAACTCTCTTCATACATGTCTTGGATGAGTCTCATATACGTCACATGCATCGATTTTCTCTCGAGAGCTTTCCATAAAACCTCTGTAGGAACTTATCATTTCTTTTCCAAATTAATGAAAACCATATGCAAATCTTGGGTTTTTGGTCAATAATACTCAATCGGACCTCTAATCAAATAAATTGCTTTTGCGGTTGAACATTTGAGCATAATGATATTATTTGCATCATGAAATACATCAAGGGAACGGAGTAATCCTCCACAGCTTAGATAGATAGAGGTCATCCTAGAATGCCCGAGTATATGGTTTTAGAAAATCCGCAGCCACATGTCACGGACCCAAAAATATGGTGGTCATGTCATGTGCTAGCTAGAATATAAAGGAAGGGGTTCACCTGGTTAGTCCCATTTTAAGAGATGGGAGTTGCTCGGATGGTGTCGGAGGAGTGCACGTCACAGTTCGCCATGACACCAGTTACGAGTCGTGGCCACTCTCTTGATGAGTCCACGGCAAGACGAAACCAATGAACCTCGTATCAAATAGAAGAGTTGGAAAGTTGAACTTCACCCCGACGAACAAGGGTGGGGAATTAGTGTTAGGTTGTTCAGCTCGTAGAGGAAATTTTAGGTGGATTCTTGATGTTCAAACTAACCGAGAGGAAGAATTCCAGGAGGTATTTATTCACAAAATGTTACAATATAAGAGAGAGAAACATTACAGGAAATCTGAGGGTGTTTTCTACAACCTAATCTGAAAACAAGTTGATGAAGAATTATTTCGAAGGAAGACCACTCCTTCGAGCCAGTTGCTCTCTTCGCAGTGTTCTGTTCGATCTTCTCTAATAAAATGATCGATACCCTGCACACTCCCCCCAATTGCCTACTTATAGGTGGTCAACCAACTTAACATGGTGCATTACCCGAAATACCCTTCCTGTGTTGGTAAGTCTAAAAAATAGGGGGCCGAGTCTTAACATGGTGATCAGGACAACTAACATTTCTCCCCTCCTTATTTGGCACCTTGTCCTCAAGGTGAAGATCTGGATACGGGGAAAAGATGTGCATTGCATCTTCCCAGGTGGATTCTTCAGCTGGTATTCTCAGCCATTTAATGAGCCAAAGGCCTCTGGAATGTCCTGGTGCTTTTCTGACAACAAGGATTTCTTCTGGAATAAGCGGTGGAGGTGGTGTTGTCTCCCAAGAATCTAGCAGGGCAATCTAAACAGTTGCAGTGCCAACATCCCGCTTCAACTGCGAAACATGAAATACGGGATGTATTCAAGTATTTTCCGACAAATTCAGCTTATAAACAGCAAGTCCCAGGCGGTTTTATATCAAATAAGGCCCATAATATCGTCAGCTAATTTTAGACAAATTTTCTTAGACTTCGATGTTTGAATATTAGGTCGGAGATTGACAAAACTAAAACATACACTATTCATCATACAAACAAATACATAACTATGAATAGGCCATGGAATGACATCAAAATAAATGAACAATTCATATATTTAAACATGAGATAAACATTTATGAAAAGTTCCTAAATCACCAACCAGAAAAACCTCCTCCCACCTGTGCTTATTAGAAAACCGGGCCATGAGCTATTGAGCACGGCTGAGCACGGTGGAGGTTACACCGAAGCTGGTCTAATACATTGCCCCGATCCACAAGGGCAACAGCTACTGTCTCAACCGGTGTATCCCCTTCGACATATCGTAAAACTAATGGAAGCTTCCGGCCATACCCAACCTCAAAAGGTGTTATCTTGGATGAAGTGTGGGAAGCCATATTATAACAAAATTCTGCCCAGATTGGGGCTGCTCCATAGCAAAACATCGCAAGTATGTTCCTAAACACCTATTAACAACTTCCTTTTGTCCATCCGTTTGGGGATGGTAGGAGGAACTCATTTTCAAAGTTGTTTCATCCAAACGAAAAACCTCCTTCCAAAAATTACTAACAAAAATTGGGCCTCGATCATTAAGGATAGATCAAAGTATACCATGTAATCAGACAACTCCTTAACAAAAAGTTTAGCCACCCCTTTTGCTGTGTAAGGATGCCGCAACAAAAGGAAATGTGTGTACTTCGACAACCGATCAACAACTAATATCACATCATCACCTAGTGACTTAGGCAATCCAGAAAGAAAATTCATTGAAACTTTATCCCAAATCAGGTCGGATATAGGCAGCGGTTATAATAACCCTGCAGGTGACATGGCGAGGTACTTTTGACGTTGACAAGTATCACATTCCCGGATAAATTATGCTATACACTTAGTCATACCTTTCCAAAATAGTCTTGTTGCCAACCTATTATAAGTCTTCAAAAATCCTTCATGCCCCCCAACAACAGAGGTACGATAATGATGCAAAAACTTAGGAATTAGGCTGGACTTCCGAGAAAGCACCATTTTTCCCTTATAATATAGCAGCCCATCTTTGAAAATATAACCCGACTTGAAATCAGGTTGTCTAACAAGTGCTGCAATTATCTCAGCGAGCTCCTTATCTTCCTTTAACTCTTCCCGCACAACATCTGCTTCTAGCCAAAAGGGTTCAGAAACAGTTGGAACCCAAATGCTTTTCTCCTTCCTCCTCGAATGTTCCAGCAACCTGCCGTGACAAGGAATCAGCCGCCTGATTTATCTTCCCAGGTTTGTATACCACTTCAAAGTCCAAACCAAGTAACTTTGATTGCCAGCATTGCTGGTCAGCTGTATGATAACGCTGACTTAGCAGGTGTTTAAGCGCCTTATGGTCTGTAGAAATGGTAAAATGCTTCCCAATCAGATACTGCCTCCAATGGCTTACGGCCAAAACAAGTGTCATCACCTCCTTTTCATAAACAGACTTAGAAAGGTGAGTTGCTGCTAGTGCCTTGCTGAAATAAGCAATTTGTCGATCATCCTGCATCAAAACAGCCCCGATGCCCCTTCCAGACGCATCACATTCTACAATAAAAAGCTTCTGAAAATCTAGCAAAGCCAAGGTTGGTGCTGAAACTAAACAGCGTTTCTCAAACGCACGTTCAGCTACTGAACTCCAAAGAAACTCATCTTTCTTGGTTAATTCATAAAGTGGTTTTGCAATTTTTTCATATCCAACAACAAATTTTTTGTAGCACTCGGTGAGACCTAAAAATCCCCGCACCCCCTGACATTTTGTGGTCTCGGCCAACTCATAACACATTCAATCTTTGTAGGATCCATTGTCACCCCTTCACCGGTTTTGCCCCCTCTTCCAAGGTTATAACTGTATGAGTTGGTGTCCTAGAACTAACTGGATTTACTTTGATTACATGGATATTTAATGTATTATTACATATTTTTCATTGTTCTGCATGACTATGATGTAATAATGTCTTGCATTGATAAGGTCATGTAAGTTCTCCGCTATGATGAGAACCTTGAAATGCTATAACAATATTCTTAAATATAGTTCTGCGGTTGGATGACATGCTATGATGGGACACATAGCATGCAGACCGTCAGATGCGAGTACTCGTAAGCAGATGAGACTTCCTCTCATGAAGTTCGCACTTGGTATCTCCAAGATAGGAGATTATGAGAACAGACCCGCTAGTAGGAATTCTGCATGTTTTGCTATCATCGGATATTTCTATCTACGAGCGTGTGTAATGATCCTTAGACTTTAAAATTATCATTAATGCATGTCACAACTTACGCACTTTGATTTATAGACGAAAACCGTCACGCAGACAATTGGCGGGAAGTAGGGTACGTTGGGTGTGTCACGAGTGACATGTTATTAATGGATAAGTCGAAAAAGGATTTGTCTCTTCCATTTATGGAAGTTGATATCTCAACTCTTTGATTGAAATAGAACCGTCGCGCGAAATTCTATGGTCATGGTGTAACGACGAGTTTATTTCAGGTAGTCAAAAAACGACGTATCAAGCATAAAAGTTGATGACACAATCATGAAACCTGCTTGATGAGATATTGCGACAAAGGGATTATATTACACAGTGAGCGTTCGTATGTGGATGTCGTTGTTGCGACTTTACGTTCTTTCTCTTGGGTGCCTTACCCGTTGCTAGACAGTACTCTTGGACTTTAAGCAAGTCCGTCTAATGTCAACGAGAAAGAATCCTAGATGGTCAAGTGTTTTTGGTGGTCTCGGTTAAATTCTACTTGAATTTAATTAATGAAATAAATATTATTCTCAAGACCGTGGAATAATTTTATTCAAGTTAAAATGATCTCATAAATTAAATAAAATATATTTATTTATTTTATTGAACATTTAATAAATATTTATTTACTAGTTTGTAAATAAAATATTTATTTAAGAGAATAAATTATTTATTTATTTATTCGGTTGTTCAATAAATGGAAGTGAAGTTCGAGCGGACCAAGGTCGGTCCAGTAGTAAAATAATTATTTGCAAGACGATAAATAATTATTTAACTAGTTGGCACAAATTAAAATAACGCTGCTATTATTTTGTGACGCGAAATTTTATTTATAATTCCGTTTTGCGCAAGTTGGCGCACTATAAATAATGACGCGGTATTATTATTAAATGAATGGGTTTTCTCTAAGCTCATGAAAGTATTTAATTGTTGCTATGCAATTAAATATTGTAACTGAAATTCCATGTATATAAATAGGCAAGTACCTCTATTGTGCCACACACCACACAACACGTCTGGTGAATTGAGAATTGTTGAGCCAAACAATTTCTCTCTCGAATCCTCTTCTCTCCCCTCTCAAGAACGAGAGACGTTCTTCAAGGCCGAAAAACAAGCGATCAAGAACGACCGAAACAAGACACTCGTTTCGCCGCGCTAGCACCCGGAGAACGAACGGTGTCGATCGGAGGCCATCAAAGCACGTGTGGACCACCGCTAGAGGGATTCTAGTTTGGATCCTTACAAGCGCAACGAGATAATCCGGAAGGGTCATTCTGAAAGATCAACATCATCAACGAAGAAAAATACCAAAGATACAGGTATTATTTTTCTTTATGAAATTAATTAAATTAATTATAAACATGATGTGCAAGATCCTCTCTAAGGTTTTGGACCTCTTTCTTCTTTATCTAAATCTTTGATTATATTTCGTGGAGACTGGCGTTCATCGTCGTATTGATCCCGGAATAATCATTGATCATGGTAAAAATCAAAGTTGGGTGTCGTCCCAACCACGCTTCCGTTGCGCCTGGAACCTTCAATAACATGATCTGAAATCCGCCTAGGTGGTAATCCTTGCGGCACTTCAAAAATTTTCTGATACTTCTGGTTAACCCACTCTATCTGCTGCTGAATATCTTCCGCCTAGGTGGTAATCCTTGCGGCACTTCCAGAGCTAGTGTTTTTCTCTGAAAATTTTGTCGCAAATCCACTCCACCTAACACCCCTTGCAACTTAATATCATTTCCTTCCCATGAAAATTCCATGGTATTGTCACTCCAATTAGTCAACACATTCCCTAGACTCTTCAACCATTGCATGCCAAGAACCATTTCCAATCCCCCTGTATCAAAAACAAACGCCTCAACAGAAAAAACAAAATTCTTCAAACAAATTGTTACCTTCTTGCAGACTCCTTGCAACAAAACCCGGTATCCATCTCCAAGCCTTATTCCAAATGGCCTGGTTGGTACAACCTCCAACGACGCCATCTTAATGAAAGTCTTGGAAATAAAGTTGCAACTAGTGCCACTGTCAACAAGAACTAGTACAGGAACTCCTGAAATATTTCCAGCAAAGAATACCGATTTCATTCTTTCTGCATCCATGCTTCGAAACTCAACAGTTTCTCCCGACTGATTTTCCTGTCGATCTTCATTCATTTAATATTGTATCCCCCGCTCCAACTCCAAACCAATGTCACTTGCCTCTGTTGCTTCCTCAATTGGTTCTTCATATTCTCATACAACAATCCGCAAATGCTTGTCAGGACACTGATGCATTAGACCAAAGGTCTGCCCACAGCGAAAACACAATCCTTTTCGCCATCTTTCCTCATGCTCTTGTCGACCGATCGCCCTTACTCCTATCCAACGATCATCACCCACCGCTTTTTTGAGCTCCTCCCAGTTACTAAGGTCAACCATTGGCATGTTATTCTGGGAATTCACCGCCCCAACATTCGAATTATGTGGGACTGGTGGTAACGGCAGTCGTCCTCGAACATTCCGCAATACCCCTTCCCCCACCAGTTCCCGCTCTACTTTTCTAGATAAAGTGTGCAGCCTGACTTTATTAACAGGTTCATGAGTTGAAACGCAATCGATCTCTAGCCGTAATCCTCCTATAAACAAACTCATGTACCATGGTTCCGGAAACACTGGTATTCTCAAAGCTACATATTTTTCAAAGGTTGCTCCAGGAGTTGCCCCGTTCCACAATAAGAACTAGTATAAAGTCGTGTTCTCCATACAAAGTTGCGCATTATGCAACTTCATCTCCTCCGGGATACGGTTTATTAAAAAATACGTTTTCACCTTTGATATCCAACCAAAGGGATATTTTCCCGTAAAAGACAGTAGTTCCACCCTCCGCGAAACATTCCGCAAGCTATCCGCAAGACTAGCATCCTCCGGAATTGCACTACTCCCAATGCTGTGTCTAATCGCGGTTCCCGAAAGGCCTTCATCTCCCGGTTTTTCCAAAGCAACCTCCTCTGTTCTTCCGTTTTTAGTTTCGGGTCACGACTGTATCTCTAACGACTTCATCTGCTCCAACGTTTGTTCTTCCATGTTTCACATGTGTTGACTAAGTCATTCATCTGTTTGTTGCGCCATTCTTTGGCTTTCAGTCTGTCTGCGAGTTCGTTGGTCTAAGCTCTCCTGTATTGCCACCATTGTTCGTTGAAACGTCTCCACCACCAACTCAACTACAGCTACACGACTCTCCATTCTCGTCTGCATCCAATTTTCCAAATTCAGTTGGGCTATTAGATTCACTCTTCGAAATCTTTTCTGTTGTGTTTTCCGTCCAGATTGATCGCTTCAATTTCCTCTCTTTGGTTCCCCAGTGGAGTCGCCAAAGTTGTTAGGTTGTTCAGCTCTGTAGAGAAAATTTTTGGCGGCGAGGGAGAATTCCATGAGGTATTTATTCACAAAATGTTACAGTATAAGAGAAAGAGAAACATTACAGGAAATCTGCTTTTCTACAGCCTAATCTGAAAACAAGTTGATGAAGAATTGTTTCGAAGGAAAACCACACCTTCGAGCCAGCTGCTCTCTTCGCAGAGTTCTATTCGATCTTCCCTAATAAAATGATCGATACCCTACACACTCCCCCCAATTGCCTACTTATAGGTGGTCAACCAACTTAACATGGTGCATTACCCGAAATACCTCTCCTGCATTGGTAAGTCTGAAAAATAGGGGGTCGAGTCTTAACATGGTGGTCATGACAACTAACAATTGGTACGCGTTGTCACGAAGCGCTAAATTTAGAAATTTATAAACCTACAACTACTGTAGCAGTGGCGGTAGGGTCGATCCCCCAGGAAAATGGGCGTAGACAATAGTAATATCCTCTTCAAAGAATGTTAGGCAAATGAATTTTTAACGTGATTAAAACTAAAAATTCTATAAATGAAAAACTATTTAAATAAACTAAAACTGAACTAAGGGAAGGAAGTGGATATGGAAGTGTTCGAGTTGAGATTTATAATCACGTACATGTGATGCAATTATTTAATTTCCATATATAATTGATTATTTATTTGATTATCGTCAATTCCAAATTTAATTAAAATATTATCAAGTCTGGTTCTCTGATGTTAAATAATACTCTAATTTTTCTCACAAATTATTCAATGCCTCATTCACTAGTGTTATGAACAATTTGTGAGACGTTCCAATGTCAAATCACTTGGTCAAATAAAGAATATAAATCATCGTATCCGTATTGATGCAAAGATCACCGCAAGTCACCGTCAATAATAGCCAAATGAGAAACATCACTTCTACAATCGTTGAAATGCCAATGTGAACCCCACCACACGCGTTGTCGGCGTGTGTGAACCACAGCCAAAAGCGAGCGCGACGCAAACCATAACAAAGAATGCGCCCAACGTCGGTCGCAATCCACTTCACACACGAACACCACACAAACAATAGTTTGTGTATCGGAGATGATGGAAATCGTCCCGGCAACGTACAAGGAGAGGGAGGCAGGTCACGCCTGGCTAGGCACAGGAGTGGCTTAGGCCTGGTGTGATAAAGGCACGCAACAAGGGATCGCGTTGCAAAGATCACAAAGAAGATGCTCTCGTGGTAGTAGTAGGCATTCCCAAACAAGGGAAGAGAGCAACGATAATGAAGAGGGGAGTGGAAGAGTCGATCTCCAAGCAGAGTTGGAAGCTGCTCTTGAAGAAATGGTGTTTGGAGAGCTAAAACGAAGAAATTCAATAAAGTGGTTCATGATACCAAACTCTATATACAGCAGCAAGAAGATAAGAAGTTTGAGTTGAAGGTGGAGGTTGGAAAGCTTAAATATGAAAAGCCAAAAAACTGAGAGAAGGTAATTGAGTACAAAGAGCATACCAAGGTTATTAACAGTTTAACATAGTGAAAGATCAAGTCAAATGTATCAAACAGCTAGAAGGAGAAATCGTCGGTCTATGGTGAAAAAAAGATCGGGAGAGACATTTGACTCCCAGCATGAAGGCCCAGCAATACAGTCAGAGGGTTGTCAGGAGAAGCAAAAGGCGCATCAGAATGACAAAGCTGCTATGGGGCTTGATCGCAAGCGGAAAGCAGTGATGGTTGAGGTCAGGCCACAAACACCCACTCCAAAGTTGAAGGTTGATTTAGTGACAAATCGGAATCCTAATACTCAAAGAACCCAACAAACCACTGCTTTATAGCAAGGTCACACAGGAGTACACCGCAAATCAGGTGTTATTGTTGTGGAAAGGTGTGACGCACTCAAAATATGGGTTTCATAACCAAGAGATATTGGAGGGTGCAAGAAAAACGAAGGCGGCCAAGCAGAGTTCAATATTTCCATGCTTTTGATTGCCATTGTTATTGTGGATGATTTGAACATAAGGTCAAGTATTGCCCATCAACAAGGTAGAGGAATGTCTATGAAGACCCGAAGCGGTCATACACAGCAACTCAAAGAATCAAGCGGACTGAAAACGCAAAATCGATTTGTAGCTCCGCAAGATGGAGTTGGTCCATCATACTCGAAGGAGAATCAAGCGTACCAATCAACACTAGGTGTGAAATTGAAGATGTGGATCAAAAAAAAAGAGTTGGAAAAGCAGTGGTTGCAGAAATTGCCCTGAAAGCATCAAATCGTGTTGGTGCTTGGATCCTTGGTAGCGGATGTACTTCCCATGTGACGGAAAATAAGGATATTGTCACAGGCATCAAGTACAACAAAGAAGGTGTCGTCAAATTTAGCAACGATTAAGATTATTGGTTCGGGAAAGATCAAGTTTGAAGGTAAAGATATGAGACACACAGATGTATCGGTTGATGAAGGCCTCAATCACAACTTGCCAAGTGTCGGTCAACTGCGTGACTCCAGGCATACAATAAACTTTACCAAGAAAACTTGTATCGTCAAGGGAAAGAACGATGTGGTTGTAATGCAAGAGAAGCATGCGAAGAGGAATCTCTACCTTGTCGATGAAGAAGAAGATATGTGATTTCTATCCAAGAAAGAAGAAAATAGATTATGACATAAACGGCTTGGCCATTTAAGCCAACAATCCTTGGAAGATCTGGTGAAAATGATGGAGCTCAAGATCTCTATAAATTGTCACGTGATCGAACACAAACATGCGATGTTTGTCAAAAAGGAAGATTATTCGAAAGACGAGGCAAAGGATGAGAAGTCAATAGGGGTACTTGAATTGGCATGTTGATGTGTGTGGACCGATATCACCAAGGGTCATTGATGAGAAGAGATACTACATGTTGTTTATTGATGATTGGAGTAAAATGGCATGGTTGATGGTCATCACCCACAAGTCCAAAGTGTTCAGTTGCATTACTCAATATCGAAGAAAGGCTGGGAAAATGTTTGGGCAGAAAATTTTGAAATTCTGAACCAACAATGACAGAATTTACCAACAGTCGGGTGGAGGATTATCTCGAGAAGCATGGTATAAGGCACCAAGTCTCAGCAGTGAGAACTCCTTAGCAAAATGGTGTGGTTGAGAAAAAAAATTAAATCATAAACAACATAGCCAGAACGATGCGTATTGAAAATGACCCACCAAAAAAGTTTTGGAAAGAAGTGGTCATGACAGCGGTCTATATTTCCAACCGAGATATGGTACGAGAAGAAGCCAATGCTGAAATACTTTGAATTTTTTGAAGTAAATGCTTCATTCTCAATAAGGAGAAACACTATAAATTTGAATCCCATGGAAATAAAAGCATTTTCTTTGGGTACTCATCTAAAATCAAGGCATACAAGTGTTTCAACAAACGACTATAAAAGACTGTCGAGAGTAGTTACATCACTGTAGTAAAGAATGAAGAGAACCTTCAACGAAACAGTGAACAGATTCTAGATAAAATTTAAAAGGAGGTGAGTATCTCCGAGGGAGTACAAGGGGCTGAGACAAATTCATAAGAAGACACTAATGATGCAGGATAAAGTGTTAGACCTGCATTTACACAGAAGTCAAAGAGTCGAGCAGAAATTGGTGAGTAGAATATTATCAGTGATTAGACAGCGCACAACACAGTGCAGGCAAGAAGAATGAAGCATAGTAGTCAATCTTGAATCGCGGCGCGGCACAGCGGGGTCCTGGAGCGGGATAGCGGCGTCGCGGATCGCATCGCGGCCACTTTTTTATCCAATCGCGGGCCAAATAATATAATTTAAATTATATAATTATACATCTATATATATAATGAAAAATTAAAATATGATAAATAAAATATAAAACAAAATAAAAATAATACATATATAATAATAAAAGAAATAAAAGGGGTTAAATTTTAACCAACAAATAAAAAACAAAAAACAAAATAAGAGGGATAGAAGTGGGGAAATAGAAAAAAAAAAGACGCAACAGAAAATAAAATATAAAAAAAGAAAAAAAAAGTCAGCAGAGGGGGGTCGTCGACGTTGAGGGGTCGAGGTCGGCGACGGTGGTGCATGTCAGAGCTAACATATGCGGGGTCTAAGAGGCGTCGGCGCAGCCGAACAAACAAGATCGGGAGTTGTCATCGGCGTCGAGGGGTCGCGACAGCGGCGGCGCAAACGAGCAAACAGGATGCAGGGGGTCTTCGTCAGCATTGAGAGTTCGCGGTTGCGGCGGCGCATGCAATCAAACTGGATCCGGGAAAAATACCTTTTTTCGACGCAAAAACATGGCGCGACCGCTCCCGCTAGGATCGCAGAGGATCCGCGACAGCCAAGATCATGGCAGGAGCGGCGTAACCGAGTTTCGTACGCGATCCAACTACCAAACGCGGTGGGTATGTTTTCGCACCTCCCCCATACTGCCCTTGAGGGGTCGTGGTTGTGCCCTTTTATTTTTAATTCCTAATGATGGGGTATGTTTTCGCACCTCCCTCATACTGCCTTTGTGACATATAAATAATGGAATACCCATTTACCTCGCATTAAGTCCTCGCAATAACACTCGTTACCATGCCGAAGTGTTTGTAAGGGGTTTCTCATCTCACTTTCATTTTCGTGAGATTTCCATTGTTCGACACTTATTTCTTGTATATGGTATATGTGTACTGTCATTTGATATATAATAACATGATTCTCTTTATATTCATGTTATTCAATGATTCATTTGAGGGTTATTAAGTTCTGGTTATATGATTCGACCGATTACATTGTGGTAAGAGATTTTGTCTCAACTATTATTTCGTTGTGACTAACTTTGTATTGTGCACCTAATAATCTTTATGTGGTGTTCCTACTGCCCATTTGAGATCAATTTTCATTTGAAATTATATTTATATTAAATATTCATAATCTCATATCATGGATATGTTGTCTAAACCGTATACCATTTTACATACGGTGTTTATTTTGAAAGTTATTTTAATTATGGAAATATTGATGAATCCGTATACTCTACTCTATGGATATTGAAAAGGCATATTGCTCTTGTATTGAATCAATGTATAAAGAATGCTTTGGACATGTAGTGGCGGGTGGGGCCTGCTATAGCTCCTCGATGCATCGGTAGGTCTCATGAGACAAATCAGTTGGCGACAAACCCTTCGAGTTTGTTTCCAAAAATCAGACGGGTTTTTACCCATAGAACTAAACCGTTTTTACGGTATTATGGTTTCATGTGCCAGATACATGACGTCCAATTAATAAGCATTCTCTTTATTCATTATCAGTTATTATTATTATCCATGAGGTTTTCACTATGACAAAATCTATGGATGCAGTTTCATTCTCAGTTTATTAATGGCATTAGTTATTCATTTATTCACTATGCCATATTGATTATGTCAGATTGATTGTGATTCACTTATTATTGTACTCATGCTTCCGCTATTTGTAACCCTTACGGAGCGTTTGAGCTCACCCCTTTCATTGTTTACTTTCCACAGGTGACAAAGAGGAGATCGTTTATTGAGTTCTTGTGGATGCAGTTTTTAGTTTCGTTATGTATTGTATTTTGTAAACTTTTCCAATGTAATTTGAGTAACATCTATGTATCTAGTTTCTTCAAGACTACTAAACTGATCGTTTCTTCGGGATTTTCATTCCTTATAACCATGCCAATATCACAACGCACCGGCTCCAGTCTAGAGGGCTCGGGGTGTTACAAAGTCGCTCGGGGCAGGGGTGGGGCGTGCTGGTCAAGAGAGGCCCTCACGAACGCACTAGGCAATTGAGTCGTACAAGGCTGGTCTGAGTGCAAGTCACGTTGGGTCAAGTAGGACGAGCAAGGTGCGTCGGACCGAGGAACATTGGGCACACAAGGTGGGTTAAACCTAGGCCATCCGCACAGGGCACGTGCCTCTCCATGTGTTGGACCAGAAAGAGAGATGGGGGACGCGGGGGGGGGGGCTTGACAGAGAGAAAAGAAAGAGTGTTGGGTAGCAACTAGATTTTTCTGGAAACAAATCTCACCCATCTCAACTCAATTGAGCGTAGAGGGCTTTATTTATAGATAAGTTAAAGGGATACAATTAAGTACATAATCAAAGTGGGACAAACCAACCATTCTAAAAACATTAACATGCTAATAATAAAAATGATAGCATCATTTAAAATTCATCGTCGCTATTATTTCTTTTTCTTTTTTTGCTTTTCTTTGGCATTTAAATATGAAATTCATGAAGCAAATACAATTTTCCAAAATAGCCTAATTTATATTTTAAAGTTTCCAAAAGAGACATAATTCTTGAACACTTGAGCTATCATAGGTCCCACACCCAAAAAAAAATACAACTATCCGAACATTGTTGCCAAAATCACCATCCAAACAACCAAAACACTTAATTCTAGTAGGATTTCAAATTTAACATTACACGAAAATATTAGCACTCAGGAGAAGCCTTATCAATTGTACGAAATAACCTATTTGAGAATAGAACGTTTAAAATGCAATGCCATTAAGAATATAATATCCATTTAGTGTGAGAAATACGAACAGATACAACCGTTCACATAATAATGCAAACCCTTCATCAAGTGCAACTACAAGCACTCCACCTTAACTACATCATGTTACACAAAAACCGGGTAATTATACTATCCATGTTGTATAACTCATATCACAAATGCCCCACTTTGCCAATGCCCCACTTTGCCAATGCCCATGCCTGATGTACAACTTGTTGGCTGCATTTAGCATGAACAAGGTCAGTGAAGACTAACGATACAATTTGCAATTGCCTTAGCTATTCTTACAGAAGGGCCACCCGTAACTGCCATTTGCATTCACTGGGATTACAGATAATGAGAAGGGTTGCCGATTAAAGGGCAGTGATTCTATAGGCAATGGATTACAGATAATGAGACACAGTGACAACTTAAAGACAATGATGTTCCCAGGTAAATCAAGAGAGAATTCAAAGGCATCCAGAAGTCCATGTAGGGTTGACAACAGCTACTGCATGTAGGAAAATGGCTAGCAAGGATTATCACCCATGAGGCAAACACGTCCAAGGAACATGCTCCCAATAAGAATCCTATCTACAACCATGGTATAAAATACCATAAGCAAGAAAAATATCCTCCCAAAAAATAGCATGCTAAGAGATGACTTAAAGACAAGTTTCACGGGTCTAAAAAGGACAACAAATTTGACTGGAAAGCTTTCAATAAAATTAAAAACAAGGAAAAGTCAGTATCCCCTGGGAATGGTGGGAAGAAATAGTTCTCTGGTTTATGGGAAATTTGTTTTGTGAAAAAATTTACCTTATAAACTTCTTACCCCCTTTGGTATTTGAACCTCAATCACCTGTTAGGATGTGAATGGATTGGCTTATCTCT
Source organism: Viscum album (assembly GCA_963277665.1). Classification (NCBI taxonomy): domain Eukaryota; kingdom Viridiplantae; phylum Streptophyta; class Magnoliopsida; order Santalales; family Viscaceae; genus Viscum; species Viscum album. The sequence goes on along the minus strand of OY728147.1, from coordinate 432,466,588 downwards.
GCCTAATCACATATACCACATCCAATGCTGGAAATAAATGAGAGATCAGCGCACGGTGTTTTTACAAAGTTCGGTACCGATGTGGAAACCTACTTCTTGCTGTGATTGGCTTTTCACCGAGCCACAGATTCTCCATTAATAATTTTGTCATCAATTACAAGTGGTTTGGACAATTATCATCCCTGACTCAACCTCGCCATATTACACGGGTGAACCTTTACTATATTACGCAAATGAAGGGATTTTTATACTGTGTCCCACAGTCTTTAGTCTCTCGACTGGTCTAGCAAACTTCCTTCCACCTTTTGAAGTAGATCTCTAATATGCACTGGATGACCCTGCATCACCAATATCAGATCTTCCTCAAACAGAGTCCTCGACTGCCTGTATATCTTCAAGATTAATCTCATGCAACTCGGTGTATGCTGGAACAGCCTTCCAAATTTCTAAGAACTATAGTAAGTACAGTAACAGTGGTGTAGCAAGTACAATAACGGGAAATGAGGTAAGAACTGTAGCAAAAATTGTAGAGGAATAGTAACAACGGGCTTCCTCTCACGGTCTCCTTCAAGTGGGCCCCAAAGTTGGTATTTGAATCACTCTCAAACAAGTCTTCGGACCATGAAGGACCTCTAGACCATTCTCAAACGGACCTGATCTTAAGCAAACGCCATTGGGGTCTCCGGGTCAACCCACAAATGTTAACATAACCGGGTAACCATCAAATGTAAGTCCTTGGAACTATCCTCAGGTGAATCTTATTCAACCGGGCAACACTGGGCCCTCTAGGTCAACTCTCCACTGTTGAGGGCTTCGGGCCACCCTCAAATGTAAAGTCGGTAGATCGCCCTTTGATGTAAGGTTTTTGGATCATGTAAGGCCTCAGGGCCGCCATAAGGATATACGCTTAAACTGAACTTAAAACTCCAGTGATATTTTCCACAATTTGATTTCTTCGAGTCAGCAAGGTTTTCATGCCAAACCACACTACAGCAACAATGGGGACAAAAATTCAAGCAAGGGTCGCTCTATGCTGTCATACTCAAAAGGCAAGCACTGCATCACTGCCACTAAAAAACAGTTCTTAATTACCAAAAAAGAATAATAAAAACAGAGAGATCCAGAAAACCACGAATTGCAAGTTACAAGAAAATAAAGAGAGAAGACTATAACCTTCTTGTCTTCGGTGAAGAGGGAGGGTTTCTTAGCAGCAGCAGCTGTGAGGGAAATTGAGCTGAATTGGCGTCGTTTTCGATCAGACTCTCCTGCGCTCCCCATGAAAAAACGCTTAAACACCACACTTGCAGCTTCAATGACATCGGTGCACGGGAGAACCAGTACAGCACAGCGTTCAGCAGAATCCAACTAAATCATTTTTTCTTGCACATGGGATGGAGCAGTTTTATTCCAGATAACCAGAAGGATGAATTAGAAGACTTCGAAGCAACCCCTCTCCCGAGGTATTCGAAAACTGAGTTCGAAATTCGCAAACCCTAGGTTTAAGAGAACTGTACGGTGCCGACGGAATTCGGAAAATGTCAAAATAAACACAGCTCCTGGCGCGACGTTGTACAGTTCGCTTCGTGCGCTGCTCCTGATGGGCGGACCTTCCCCACGCCTGACTACGCGCTCGATTTCGGAAGGACGGAGAATGCGAGCATGGGGGGTTCCGGGGACTGTTTACGAAGGGGAATGCGTCGTGTCACGCATGCTGGGGTGGTGGTCGTGACGTGGCGCGGGCTGACCCCGGCCACCCCGTTGTCATTGTTGGGCGGTGGACTTCAAACCGTCCCAAATGGTCATATCCCCGCTAAAACTGTGATCTGCATTTTTGCAATAACACTGTGGATGGATTTGTAATATTATCACATGATCGAGTTTGTTGGAGATTTTTATCGCCGTTCTTTTAAAGGTAATTTGTAAAAAAAAATTGTGATATGGTTTTTGTCCTCTCACATTTTATATACCCATGCTTCAATTACACTGTACAATCAAAGCTATCTACGAGTAAAGTGATAAAAATATCATTATTCGTGTTTAATTAACAACTATTCTTGATATGATGTGTAGACCATGTTAGGATGTGTCAACCATTGAGAGGAAGGTGAATTGACAATCGATATCAAAATTAAACTTATTCACTTTGAATTAGTTTTCTTCGGTTACCATTCGTTGTTGTCGTTTAAGGTTTTTTCACTCTCCTTTGAGCGGTTAGTCTTTGACGAGGAGTGGGTGATATTTCACTTCTCACATCCTTTTATTTCTATCTTGGGAAACCCTCGAGGGAGGGATATTGCCCTAAGCCTCATTACAATTGCAATGCCTCTTCGACACCTACATCACATGCTCAATGTCACTTTTCAAATACAAAAATACACCAGCAATGATTTATCAATGGAACTCTCAACAATGTTCCGGCAGTGAGAACTCCCTTATTGCGAGTGCCCTAAAGATGAGCATTTTCGTATTCTCGTGCCCAATTGACAAGAACCTCATGCTCTCCATGAATGGTAGTGTAACAATGAACATCAAGTGTTGTTGATTGATACTAAAATGCCCAATAGGATCAATGTAGACGCCCAAGAGAAGGAAGTGAATCAAGTGTTGCGTGTTTTTTTCAAAATTTCAAACTCTCTTGGAACCTTTTACCCACTTTGAAATTTAAACTTCGTTGTCGGTTTGTGCATATGGATCTATTTAATGTTTTACAAAGCAACCATCAACCACATACATGCAAAATAAAACAGATAAAAAACACACAGTATTTTTACAAGATTTGACTCAAAGACCTACTCCTTGCCACCACTTATACACAACCCGCAACAAACAGCGGTAGTCTTCATCAGTGTTAGATAAAAGCGGGAAAATTTAGGGCAGGGTTTTTTTTTTTTTTTTTTGTAAAATGGGTTAGCCATTTTTTTTTTAAGGATATGGGTCAGTGTAGCGCCACTTGAAGTGACGCTAATGGCAAAAAACGTCATAGCGCCACTTGAATATTATTGATCAGCGCCACTTGAAGTGGCGCTGATAGCTTTCGGATAGACGGATCAGCGCCACTTCAAGTGGCGCTGATCCCTTATCATTATGCCGATCAGCGCCACTTGAAGTGGCGCTGATCTCAACCCCCAACTATAAAACCCCCCTCCCCCTCCTCCTCTCCTCATTCCTTCCACTCCACTCCTCTCCTCATTCTCCCTCTTCCCTCTCTTCATTCTCCTTCCTCCCTCTCCCTCATCCTCATCCAACCGAGGACGTTTTTGCAAATTTGAAGTTCTACAAATTCAAGGTAAGTTTTTATTTTCATTTCTTTAATATTTTAAATTGTTTATTTAATTGTTTAGTTAATGTAATTAGATTATGGAATTTGTTTATTAATTTATTTGTTTACTTTATATAATTAGTTTAAAACCTAATTATGTAGTAGTTAATAATTAATTATAATAGTGAATTAATTATTTTTAAGTAGCATGTAATTAGTTAATTAATCAATTTTAATTAGTTAATTAATAGTAAGTAGTTAATTTTAATTAGTTAATTGTAATTAGTAATTAGTTAATTGTTGTTAGTTAATTAGTTAAATGTAATTAGTTAATTAATTAATTATAATTTGTGAATTAATTAATTATAATTTGTGAATTAATTAATTATAATTTGTGAATTAATTAATTATAATTATTGAAATAATTAATTATAATTAGTGAATTAATTAATTATAATTAGTGAATTAATTAAATATAATTAGTGAATTAATTAATTATAATTAGTGAATTAATTAATTATAATTAGTGAATTAATGATTTGTAATTAGGTAATTAATGATTTGTAATTAGGTAATTAATGCATTATAATTAGCTAATGAATTATAATTAGTGAATTAATGATTTGTAATTAGGTAACTAATTAATTATAATTAGCTAATTAATTATAATTTGTGAATTAATTAATTATAATTAGCTAATTAATTATAATTAGTGAATTAATTAATTATAATTAGTGAATTAATTAATTATAATTAGTTAATTAGTGAATTAATTAATTATAATTAGTGAATTAATTAATTATAATTAGTGAATTAATTAATTATAATTTGTGAATTAATTAATTATAATTAGCTAATTAATGATTTGTAATTAGCTAATGAATTCTAATTAGTGAATTAATCAATTATAATTAGTTAATTAATTATAATCAGTGAATTAATCAATTATAATTAGTGAATTAATAATTTGTAATTAGGTAATTAATTAATTATAATTAGCTAATTAATTATAATTAGCTACTTAATGATTTCTAATTAGTTAGTTAGTTAATTATAATTAGTGAATTAATTAATTATAATTAGTGAATTAATTAATTATAAATAGCGAATTAATGATTTGTAATTAGGTAATTAATGATTTGTAATTAGGTAATTAATGATTTGTAATTTGTGAATTAATTAATTATAATTTGTGAATTAATTAATTATAATTTGCGAATTAAATAATTATAATTTGTGAATTAAATAATTATAATTTGTGAATTAAATAATTATAATTTGCGAATTAATTAATTATAATTTGTGAATTAATTAATTATAATTTGTGAATTAATTAATTATAATTAGTGAATTAATTAATTAAAATTAGTGAATTAATTAATTATAATTTGTGAATTAATTAATTATAATTAGTGAATTAATTAATTATAATTAGTGAATTAATTAATTATAATTAGTGAATTAATTAATTATAATTAGTGAATTAATTAATTATAATTAGTGAATTAATGATTTGTAATTAGGTAATTAATGATTTGTAATTAGGTAATTAATGATTTGTAATTAGCTAATGAATTATAATTTGTGAATTAATTAATTATAATTTGTGAATTAATTAATTATAATTTGTGAATTAATTAATTATAATTTGTGAATTAAATAATTATAATTTGTGAATTAAATAATTATAATTTGTGAATTAATTAATTATAATTTGTGAATTAATTAATTATAATTTATGAATTAATTAATTATAATTTGTGAATTAATTAATTATAATTATTGAATTAATTAATTATAATTAGTGAATTAATTAATTATAATTAGTGAATTAATGATCTGTAATTAGCTAATTAATGATTTGTAATTAGCTAAATAATGAATTGTAATTAGCTAATTAATGAATTATAATTAGCTAATGAATTATAATTAGTGAATTAATCAATTATAATTAGTTAATTAATGATTTGTAATTAGTTAATTAATGATTTGTAATTAGGTAATTAATGATTTGTAATTAGGTAATTAAAGATTTGTAATTAGGTAATTTTAATTAGAAAATTAAAGAACACTAATTATGTAATTAATGAACACTAATTATGTAATTATTGAACACTAATTAGGTAATTAACTAAGTTTAAGTAGGTAGTTAATTAAATCTACTTAGTTGTTAATTAAATCTACTTAGTTGTTAATTAAATCTACTTAGGTAGTTAATTAAATCTACTTAGGTAGTTAATTAAATCTACTTAGGTAGTTAATTAAATCTACTTAGGTAGTCAATGAAATCTAACTGGGTAATCAATGAAATCTAATTCGGTAATCAATGAAATCTAATTGGGTAATCAATGAAATCTAATTATCTAAGTAGTTACAGTAATTAGCGAAGTAGTTACAGTAATTAGCGAAGTAGTTTAACTAATTAGCGAAGTAGTTACAGTAATTAGCGAAGTAGTTACAGTAATTAGCGAAGTAGTTACAGTAATTAGCAAAGTAATTATATTAAGAATTGTTTATATAATATATATTTGCATTTCATTCTAAGTATGATAATTTATTTAGTTTGTCATCTACCTTGACCTCAGTTTGTAATTGTAGTTATAAACTTGAATTTAGTAGTTGAAAATATTTTTTACATATTAAGTGTTAGAGTTGTCATGAACTGAAATTCTTGCTTGAGTAAAGTATCCCCGGATAGAGGGGCTTTGGGTCGGACCACCTACTTTCCTAGATGCTTGCCTTGTTTAGGAAAGTGAATGGGGTTGGCTATCTGTCGCTCCGGGCTTATTCATGTTGAGTTTTTCAAGTTCAGATAACTCTATGCTTTTACATGACGTGTTCATGTACCCCATCCATATGATGGATGCAGATATGTATGAATATGTTTGACTTACTATTTTTGGGTAAATAACACAAACTTGTGGGTTGTGTAAAGCGAGTTACACATCAATATGGTTTGAACATATTGATTTGGTGGAGGGACTAGGATTCCAACATAAATTCTAAAAGCATGAAGACATAATGAGATTGTTTGATCATATGTGATTAATAACGAAGGTTTATTTTAGATAAAAAAGATGGCTGCTTATATTTATTGCAACAGACAAATAATTGAGACAGAACAAGGATGTAGTTATAGTATACAACCAGAAGCTGTTGTAATGCTTGGAGGCTGTACAACTTTGGGAACTCTTCAGAGGAAAATTCATCGAAAGTTGAAACTGACGAGTAACCAAGTGATAGAATCTATCATATACAGACATCTACAATATATTGATAGATTTTGGCATGTGGCCTATCCGATAACTGATGATGAAGAATGAGAATACGTACTTTCATTAGTTAAGTTTCTACCTTCCAATCAAATGATGGAGTTGTATGTGACCATATCTACAATAGAGATCCCATCGACATTGGAAGTTGGGTCATCACAATTTCAATAGATAGTCCCCCACATACTATAGATACGTTGGTTGATAATTTTGAGGACGATGACAATTTAGAAGAAGAAGATGAAGAGGAAGCTGAAGATGAAGAGGAAGTGCATGCGGAAGAACAACCAGTGCCTACTCATGTGAGGTTTAACCGACCATTGAACCACCCCCCACCATTGAGTTCATGGTCGACAGAAGGCATGAATCGCTTGCCAGAATTCAATTGGTCAGTTATTACTCCTACTTCAGAATTTCCAGGAATCATTGGGGGCACAGATCGAGTGGCAGATGAAGGTGTTCTGTATATTGGAAGAGAGTTCGACAATAAATATGCAATAAAAAATGTGATAAAACAATATCACATTGACAGACATTACTCTTATGTTGTATAAGAGTCAAAAAGATCTTATTATTTGATCCGTTGCGACAAATATGATTCGAACTGTCAAATACGTATGCGAGCTATAATTGATAACACTTTTCACAGCTGGCGCATCACAAGATTTACTGCACACACATGTGTGAACCCAAGCTTGTCACAGGAACATTCTTCATTAGATGTTGACTTTGTTTCAACAATTATTGTTGAAATGATTAGATCTTGTCAAGATGTTCCTGTTGTTCTTATGATGGAGCGAATCAAACAACTTTTTGGGTATCAGATCTCTTATTGGAAGGCATGGGCAGCACGTCAAAAGGCTATTGTGAAAGTGTATGGTGATTGGGATGACTCTTATCGAGTTTTACCACAACTTTTGGAGCTTTTACGCCACAACAATCAAGTGATCTATCAGTTAAATACCATTGAATATGTTAACAAATACAACCAAGTTGACAAGTCAATGGTTGTTTTTGATAGATTGTTTTGGACATTTTTACCATGTGTGGCTGCTTTTAGGCATTGCAAGCAGTTTATACAAATAGATGGCACATTTCTGTATGGAAAGTATACAGGAACTTTATTGATTGCTGCCACACAAGATGGAAATAGAGCCCCTCTACCTTTGGCATTTACAATTGTGGAGAAAGAGAACTTCTCGTCATGGAGTTGGTTTCTCGCATGTCTTCGTGAGTTTGTTACGGGCGAGGAAGAGATTTACCTTATCTCAGATCGTCACCGTGCAATCAAAGAGGCAGTACAATCTGAGGGACTTTTATGGAGACCACCTTATGCTCATCATCGATACTGTATTCGACACATTGCTAGCAATTTACGAAAGAGATTCAAGAATGAGTCGATGAAGAAAGCAATCTTGAAAATTGGTATGAAAATCATTTTTTGTATTAACAAATCCTATCATAGTTATGATCATTATTTGTTCAGATTTTTTCTTGTATGATAGCATATGAGCCTCAACAACAAAGAATGGAGGAGCGTCTTCAAGATATTCAAAGAGTTAATCCGGAAGTTTATGATTATATGATGCAAATTCCAAAACAGAAATGGTCGTTGGCATATGATGATGGGAGGAGATATGGTCATATGACTACCAACATCGTAGAATGCATAAATGGGGTTTTCAAGGGAGTTCGAAAATTACCAATCACAGGTAAATATGAATATTTAATTATATGTTGATCAGAAAAACATAATTATAATATACTATTAGTATAATGACTTAAATCTAAATTGTAGGTTTGGTACAAGAGACCTTCTATCGTAGTGTCAAGTATTTTCTGGAACGAGGAAAGCAAGCTGAAGAGGGATTGAACAGAGGGATGCGTTATGAACACCATTTCCAACGCGATTTAGATACAGTTCTTCACGAAGCTGCAACTTATCGTGTCACCGCATTTAATCGTCCAGAGCAATGATTTGAGGTCGCTGAGCCCGGTGATGCTGTGACTTGTAGCAATGGTCGGATCCGAATTGTTTTACTCGAGAAGCGTTACTGTGAATGTGGCAAGTTTCAAGCATTGAGATATCCTTGTGGTCATGTGATTGCAGCCTGTGGTTATGTACACGTATCTTGGGAGCAGTTTGTTGATCCAGTGTATCGACTTGACAGTATCAACTCATGCTACAATACTCCGTGGATGCCAATCGGAGAATATTAGAATTTTCAGCTCTCTGATGACACACCCACGCTTCTACCGAACATCAGTAGACTTCGACCTAAAGGGAGGCCAAAGTCGACTCGTATTCGGAATGAGATGGATTGGCCTACTGAACAGGCACCTAGACGAAGGTGTAGCATATGCCGTCAGGAGGGTCATACGAAGACGCGTTGCCCTAGACACATAGGGCAATCATCTAATGGTTAAAATGATTTTTGTACTCCATCAGTTACTGTAAACATATTGTACATGTAATCAATATTTTTCCATCGATGAGTTTTGAAAGCATTCATAGTGAATATATCATCATCATTTAAATAAGTGGTTGTTGTTTTAGAAAAATAACAAGAAATTTTAAAATATATAAAATATAAGATCGATAATTTAACAAAATCTGAGAATTATCTAGAGTGAATAATAGTGAAGAATAAATTGAGGATATAACAGAATATGAGACTACTAGCCTAGAAAATGACAAATAAAGATATTAAAACATTATGCCCCTCTCATCCATTTCTTTATAATTGTTAAATAGAACGATGAACATAAATAATTGATATTCTTGAAAATTATTAAAACATTATGCCCCTCATTTTCAACCATGAGAATGGGTTTTCTCCAAAAAAAACATTGATTCATTCTGCAACATTGGCATTTCCCCTCTTTAGTCGACCCAGTGAAGAACCAACTGTCATATATTCATTCGGAGGTCGTGAATATGTGACAGTTGGTTTTTTACTGGGTTGACTAAAGCTACGATGCAGAAGGAGGATGTTTTTTCATGTCAACCGTACATGGATCAAAGGTTTTTTCATATTCCTTCTAAACGATGTTGACTGAGCATATTGAGTTGGAGAATCAATCCAAAACTTTATATGTTGAACATATCATTAATTCCTTTAATAATTTTGGTCAATTATTGTGACGTCGACATCTTTCAAAATCCAATGCCATCGTTGAATTTTGAAATCATCCAAAGTGAATATATCATCAACTTTATATGTTGAACATATCATAAATTCCTTTATATATTGAACATATCCTAAATTACTTACACACTTCTTTCATACATTACATGATAAATTTCATACCTTAAATGATAAATGTGATGACTAACATGAAATTAATGTTTTACTATTTGTACAATTAGATGGAGCAGCCACTATTATCTGGTCAAGAGACGCATGTGTCGCGTCTTGTGTTGGCGCGACGACCTGTTCGACAGCTTGCTGTTCGGAGAGCACATCATTTTCATCACGATGCGCCCCCGACAACTATTTCTCCATACCTTAGACGTGCGGGATTTTATGGAGTCGCTATGTGTGACTTCAAGACTATTGATCATCATTTGATTGCAGCATTGGTTGAGAGATGGCGGCCAGAGACACACACTTTCATCTTCCAGAGGGGGAGATGACCATTACTTTAGAGGACGTCATCTACATGCTTGGTTTTCCCATCCATGGACAGACAGTTACGGGTGCCACTAGTGGCAACTGGGCCGTCGTCATACAACGACTATTAGGCGTTTATGTCGTTGGCGTACGAGGTGTCCTCGTGGGTTCGCGATTGCGCATGACATGGCTTGATGAGCATTTCGCTGTCATTCCTGATGACGCAGACGAGGAGACGCTCATTAGGCATACACGTGCATATATTTTGCGACTACTCGGAGGCATGTTATGCGTCGACTACTCCACCCTTTTGTTACACATGATGTACCTCCCATTACTTGAGGATCTTGATCATACAGCTACATACAGTTGGGGATCTGCTATATTAGCACATCTATACAGATCCCTTTGTACCAGTTGTCAGGAAGATGCACATTAGATTGCTGGTTGTATGGCTTTAGTACATATGTGGGCCTGGGAGCGTTTTTCGCGCATCGCTCCTCGAGCTATTGCACCTCTTGCAGCAGATCTATTTCAGGATTGTCCTCGTGGACGATGGTATGTTTACTTCATTACTTTCAGTTATTTAGTACTTCTGTTTTTTTATCAACTTACAGTGTATTACTATTTTGTATCCAGGTGGAGTCAGTCTTAGAAGAATGCACACACACCGAGACATAGTGTGCACAACTTTCGACAGATATTCGATGCATTAGTGCCAGCTGATGTAAGTCAAATAGTAATTTTTTATATTTCGTTATCACTATTTTAAGTTCTTACAATGTAATCTTACCAACATTATCTTGCTAATATGTCACTTACTTTTTGAGTTTACATTTCAGGTTTCGTGGACTCCATATACAGGTTATGTCTATGCATCACTTCCACCATACTACACAGCTATGATTGGAGATCGTGCTGCAGTGGTGCCACTCATCCACTTCCATATCATTGAGTGGCACCAGCCCGATCGGGTCATGCACCAGTTCGGTTATATACAGCATATCCCGATGGCACCAGGATAGCCAGAGGGGTTGCATTCGATTGTACTTACAGGTAGACAGTCGACGAACTGGCGGCAGTTTCATGCATCTCATATTGAGCTGTGGGACGCGCGTGCCCGATATGGTATTTCTCGATATAGATATCCCACAACACAATATCAGTTATCTGCCCAGGGGGGATTATGCAGATTGGTATCGACATCATACCATCATGCATCTTACACATCAGGGGATTGGCATTCAACAAATGGTAAACTTATTAAGATATATTATATTTGTTTAACTCTTTTATGGTATTAATTTGAATGTCATTTCATTTTCAGACAGACAACATTGATCATCTTGCATATATCACACATCCTCAGGAGGAGGCATATATTAGACGTGATGTAGTTCATCGAGATGTGTTGGCTCTCTACGACCATCTCCGGATGATACAAGACAGTTTTTATGACGAGGAGCCACAGGTATGTCCTGATCCATATCCTCCAGCTGGAGCTCCTGAGGGTGGGGGTGATGATGTGCCTGCTATGCCTGCTGATGACGATGTACCGCCACCACCGCCGCCGGCTGAGAGACGGAGACGAGGACCTCGGGAGGGGCATAGGCGGCGAGATAGACATCCGAGAGCACCTCCTGCAGATGTGGCAACACCACATAGAGATGATCATGCCCAACTTATTGATGAGGTTGCACAGCAGGGAGACGTTTATAGACCACATCTATCATCTCCGATGACTACTATGGACTACGAGCTGGATCAGGTGACACAGCTTGTGGCAGCCCCCTCTCCTCCCGGCGAGGACTTCTTCAGTATGCCATTTCTACCATTTTTAGGAGCCTCAGGACCATATGGCTCGACGCATGATTATGGGCAGTCATCCACGTATGATTTTGGGCAGTCATCCATGCATGATTTTGGTCATCCCTCTACACAGCATCATGAGGAGGCACCAGATGCACCAGTAGCAGAGGATCCCGTTGATAGGACACCGGAGCGACACGTACGCCGAACACGGGGAGGACGTGAGATTCAGACGCCACGTTGTGGTACCGGGGGGCATCGACGTTGATTTATTCAGATTCCATGATATATATGTTAAAAACCCTCTTTATTTAGAGAAATGAATGTTATTTAGACATATAATTAGAAAATAAAATAGATAGTATATACAAAATAATATAAATGAAACTTTTAACATTGATTAAACGTATAAGAAATACTCGAAAACAACATAAAACATGGATTAAACATATAATAAATAGTTGAAAACAAAAGGATTTTCCAAAAAAATTGTTAGTGAAAAGTAATCTATAAGCTTTCAAAACCGCCTACTTGAAACTTAAAAATGGTTCAAGTACGTGACTTTGAAAGACTATAAAATATATACTATGAAACAAATAAAAAACAGAAACTTTAAACATATAACAAATAGTTAAAAAAATGGAATTTCATAAAAAACGTCGACGAGAACTATTTTTTAGGAAATCAGACACTTATTTGAAACTTAAAAATGTTTCAAATACTTGTCTTTGAAAGACTATAATAGATAAACTATAACACCGATATAGATTAGACTTTAGTCATTGATTAAACATATAATAAATATTTGAAAACATAATTAATTTAATGAAAAATGTTGAGAAAAAATAATTTATAAGATTTCAATTTGAAAGACTATAAAACATAAACTATTACACGGATATAAATGAAACTTTAAACATTGATGAAACATATAATAAATAGTTGAAAACAAAAGGAATTTCCAAAAAAAAAATGTTAGTGAAAGATATCATTAATTATTAAATTTAAAATAGAGAACTTTAAAACAGTAGAAGGGTTTTAGATAAAACAGTAAGTGTGTCTTCCTCCACTCTCACTCGGAGGTTTACCATGAACGTCTCTCTTTCGTTGAACGGTACGAACCGAGGGGCGTCAGAATTGGGGGGTTAATTTGGATATGTGATTGATATTTCGGTAAAAATGGGGGGCTGTCCAGATTTAACGAAACTGAATTGAACAGTTAAGCTGCATGTAAGACACTGTGGTGGTGTTCCCCCCAAAACGAAAGGCGACTTCAACCTTTCTTGATATCCAGTATAGATTTTGATATCCAATTCACTGCAACAAATACCAGAAATGGTGTGTTTATGTGGAGGTTCTGGTATTTGTTGCAGTGAATTGGATATCAAAATCTATACTGGATATCAATAAAGGTTGAAGTCGCCTTTCGTTTTGGGGGGAACACCACCACAGTGTCTTGCATGCCGTTTAACTGTTCAATTCAGTTTCATTAAATCTGGACAGACCCCCATTTTTACCGAAATATTAATCACATATCCAAATTAACCCCCCAATTCTGACGCCCCTCGGTTCGTACCGTTCAACGAAGGAGAGACGTCCATGGTAAACCTCCGAGTGAGAGTGGAGAAAGACACACTTACTGTTTTATCTAAAACCCTTCCACTGTTTTAAAGTTCTCTATTTTAAATTTAATAATTAATGATATCTTTCACTAACATTTTTTTTTTGGAAATTCCTTTTGTTTTCAACTATTTATTATATGTTTCATCAATGTTTAAAGTTTCAGTTATATCCGTGTAATAGTTTATGTTTTATAGTCTTTCAAATTGAAATCTTATAAATTATTTTTTCTCAACATTTTTCATTAAATTCATTATGTTTTCAAATATTTATTATATGTTTAATCAATGACTAAAGTATAATCTATATCGGTGTTATAGTTTATCTATTATAGTCTTTCAAAGACAAGTATTTGAAACATTTTTAAGTTTCAAATAAGTGTCTGATTTCTTAAAAAATAGTTCTCGTCGACGTTTTTTATGAAATTCCTTTTTTTTAACTATTTATTATATGTGTAAAATACAATTATTACAAATTATTATAAGTAATTATATTTGTAACTATTACAAATTATTATAATTATAAGTTATTATAATTATAAATTATTTATAAATAATTAATTGTCATTAATTAAATTACAAATTATTTATTATTAATATTTGATTATTACAAATTATTCTATCTTTATATATACATTATATATTTATTCTATTTAGATTTATATAATTATAATAAATATATAATTATAATTATAAATATTATAAATATATACTTATAACTCTAAATATAATAAATATATAATTAAAATAAATAATTATTATAGGAATATATTAATTATAATTACATATTTTTTATAATTACATATTTATAATGTAAAAAATATATATAATGTATATATATAGAATTATATAATGTATACATATATACTAATAACACTAAATATAATAAATATATAATTAAAATAAATAATTATTCTAGGCATATATTAATTATACATTATATATAATTAAAATTACATATTTACAATGCGAAAATATATATGTAATGTATACATAAATATATAATTACATTTACACTACATTTATTATATTTATTACATTTATAACTTTTATTATATTTATATAGTTGTTATATTTTTTTATTTACTGTATTTATAATTATATAATTATTATATATTTTTTTTACTATATTTATATATTTATTATTTTTATATATTTATCATAATTATTATATTTATAATTATAAATTTATTATAATTCTATAATTAATATTATATTGAATATATAATAATTATAAATATAATAATTATAATAAATATAAAAATTATCTAATTATAGTAAATATAACATAATAAATATAAAAAAAACAAAAAAAAAACAGTTTAGCGCCACTTCAAGTGGCGCTATTCATTTCTTTGAATAGCGCCACTTGAAGTGGCGCTAAAGGCACCCATTTCCCTAAATATTTTCTACCCTACCCCATTAAAAAAAAATTGACCCCCCCGGCTAAATTTGCCGATAAAAGCGCTAATAAATGCACCCTTTATTCGCGCTAAAAAAACATTGTTAAAGGGTGGTCATCGGCGTTTTTTTAGCACCAATAAAGGGTATATTTCATTAAAAAAACTATTACGAACCAACCCGAGTTGACCCTGAACCGGTCACCCAAACCGGCTCGCGGCACGACCCGAAGGGCGTTTCCAATCCCCATGGGCTGGCAACTAGTGCGGGGCATCAAAACATACAAGTGATAACGATTTAAGCCCAAAAGAAATAACCAAGACCAGATAAATAAAAATATCAAACTGAAAACTAACAACTGAATCTCAACAACAATATAAACAGATTCAGTTACAAGATCCAACTCAGCATGTTGAGAACTAAAATACAGAACCGAGACTAAAATGAACACACTGAGCCGCCACCAAGAAAACTCCATGTGACCTATTGGTCACCTCCAACCACAAGACCAGTCATGCTCCAACAGCGAGCATCTGCTAGGAAGCCTAAACAAAAGTTGAACCTACAAAATAGTTTGGGTCTACCGACACCGAATGGTATAGGTAGGGTGTGAGCCAACAACTCAGTAGGAAACCACCAAAGAAATCATGTAATTCCTTTCCCAAAAAACATTACATTAACACTAGTTTGAAATACATTTATAAAAATAGATTTTCATACAAAAATTGCATTTTAAAACAACCAAACATGATCCATTGCCCTCATAATTCAAAACAAGACACAAGAAGAAAGAAGGGGAGTTGCACTTTCTCTTTTAAAACATCTTCTTGGGAAATCCCTTTTAAACTCACCACACATTCACGATTTCCAAATAAATACCAAAACTAGGTACAAAGTAAGATTCGACACAACGAGGGCAACGACTCTAGTAGTACTCATAATGGGAGAACATAAGAAATCCTAGGAACTCAAAGGAGAACCAGAACATACTATACATGTGACTCATCTTGAAGGCATGCCCTACTCAATGAAATCATAACGCCTGACCATCGCCCTACCTGGCCTGGTCGAGGGGCTTGGTCCCATAGAAATAAACTCAAGTATCCACCTGCTATGGACCACTAGCTAGTACAATAACCTATACTAGTGCATCAAACGTTCTCAAAATTCCTCTTTGTTATGATAGGTTCTCGTGTTATGTTTCACAAGAGGGTGTGCCATACAATTCAAACAACAATTTACATACATGCTACATACACATCACCCAAGTGGCACCACCCTCACCACCTCAAGGGTGGTCCCTTGCCATCAAACATTCATTACACAAGAGAGGTCCCATACCGAGGACACTCCCATCTCATGGCTCACTAACTAGGCAAGGGACCTAACCCAAGAAGGGTTTTCTAAACAACCATTTCAAAATGTCAAACGGGTCTTTAGTTTTACCCATCCAGGACACATTTACCAAAAAAAGAAATGCCACAAAATCCATTTCCAACAATATGAAATCCCATTTTCACTATGCCTTTTCCAAACGACCTTTAAGTTTCAAACACACACTCAAACACGTCACAATTGCCAAACGAGCCCTTATTTGAAATATACTTTACCGCAAATCTGAGTTGAAAACATGCGCAATACACTCAAAGGTGACAAACGGGGTTTCAACCACTTCAAGAAACAATTGCCTTTTTATCCGACACCAAACAAATCATAACTTCCCACATAATTTTGAAAACCGCCCAAAGCCATTTTGGAATCCATGGAACCATTTATCAAAAAGAGGGAGGAAGAGGAGATAAGAGTTATTTTTAGAAAAACTAAGGTTCGAGAAAACAACCACTCCCGATGTCATCATAATTTGAAGGCTTGTTTGTGTGTGCACTTCATGCACCCATGGATGTGCCCACATCCAATAACACAACACAAGTGGTCTTTTTCTAACCATTTTTGAAGAAACTACACATGCCTTCCACTAACACAATAAACCATATCATCAAAAACACCAATTTTCATAATGCCAACCCAACATAATCCAAAAAACTTCCATGAAATGTTTCTATAGGAAAATACCACCCAAAACATCTAACATAACCATTTGAAAGAAAGTGACATTTGTTCAAACCCAATTGGCTAGGCCTACACATGGGCATATATAGAAAAACATATAAAAACCTATTTTTAGTCAATTATACCATCAAGAAAACACTACCATGGATTAATTATAAATATAATAAAGGTTTGAAACATGTTTTAAAAATTAATTATGGAAGCCCAAGCATCACATGGATTTAAATTGGAATAAAAGGCATGGAAACACCTACCGATTGAGTGCGAAAGCAACAAAACCCTTGGAGAAGGAAGATTAGGCCTCAAAGAACAAATCACCAACCCTATAATCCAAGAAACACAAGTCAACACACAAACCCCATCATTAGGGTTCAACCACGAGAGGTCTAACCAAAGAAAAACCAAGAGATAGAGTAGGGGAAGAAAAAGAGGAGAGAAAACTACCCAAAAACCCTAAAAACTTACCTTGGATTGAAGGGGGAGCATCTTGGAGGGAGGAGAAGCCAAGGGAGGGGACCTAGGGGGTTCCCTTCATGCGCCAAGGTCAAAAAAGGGGGAGGGGGTCGCAATAGGGTTAAAAAGGGAGAGGGGTAGAATAGGAAAGGTCGTGCGGTAGGCTCTGTCTGAGGATTTTGCTACCACATGGTTTCCATCACCTACTGCACGGTTTCTATTAATTGTGTGGTAATCGTGCTTCGCTTGGAAAACTCCCTGTAAATTCTAAAAACCAAAAATTTAGACTGGGACTCAAACTTGAACCTCAACCAAAAGGCCCAAGACTAAGAAAATGATAAAATAAAGGAGTATCTAAGGTCAGGATGTGAAAATTCTTCCCACCACATGCACTTTATTCCCTCATAAAGTCATCAAACCGATAATTAAAAAAAACTTGAGACCATGCCCAACAAAACCGAGGAGAACCGTGAATCCTGGGATGACCTTACTCTCCACAGGTCACACCCGACCGATATAAGGAAAACCACAACCTAAGTTTGAGTGGAGAACACAGGGGGTGGGTGGGGGGGGGGTCTTTCCACCATAAGAATTCTACTAACACGGAAACCCTGAAACCTAAACACACCACCCTAGGGGGGAGGCCTAAGCGGGAACTCCTAAATCAAACTCATTCAACTCTTCCACATGAGACAAACAACACCTCTGAGACTTAACATGAAAATATCACTAAAAAATGACCCGGTAACCCAAGGCTGAGAAATTAGCTCAACACCTCCCACAACAACCAAATAAAACCCTCATCACAACCGAGAACTAGGGAATTCCTAGCCCGAACTCAACCAACTTCCTCAACGCTAACGGGACAACTCCACCACCAGAATTTAAGCTGTTATAGGGAAAAATGGCATATTGGGACACTAGAATGGAGAAATCCTCCACACAAGAGTAAACAACAACACTATCGGAATTGAGAAATATCACTCCAGCCGACTTCCCAACACTATAAGAAAACTCATGGAAAGGAAACCGGACTAAGAAAGGGTCCAAAAACACCGCCCATAAACTCCACAAACCCAAACATCTTCCTAACAAACACAGCTGAAACTAATCCCGAAACTAGAACGGTTCTGTTCATTCATGGGCCCTACTCCCTTCAAGGAATACAAATGACTAAAATATGTATTTAGAGCAGACTAAGCCGCTTAGATTGTGGAAGAACGAGATCATCACACCACCAAAATGAGGATTAACTTACAACGGTGACAAGAATGGAACAAGGATACTTCCATCCCAATCGCTTAAAACGAAAACTAGGTCAAAGTTTCACACACCCTTGGCAACTCCTGACTGTGCATGAGCTTCACCCTGAGACATGTAGTTGGATCTCTGATGGTTGAAGCATCTCCTACCTCACAATCAAACATTTTCATCCTCTAGTCCCAAATCCTTATTCCTCAACTTCACCACCACAGACATGAACCTTTGGGTGAAGGCGGCCTCAAACATTCTCCCATGTCACCCCAACTCATATTGACAGATGAGGAACAACCCCACTAGTCCAAGGATGGACCTCCAAACAAACCTGATACAAAACAACTCTAACAACCCCGTGAGTTCCCAAAAACTCGAAGACACACTCTAATTTCACCAACCACACAACTACCACTAATGGACCTTGATAACCTCGATAAATAGGCAACACTTGATAAGAACCAGAATTGGGCACAACTCATTAACAAATTTTGGAGACTTTCTGAGCAATACATCCTGAACAACATGAGAAACACAAACTAAAACCGACATCATTCCCAAAACACAATCAAAATAAACACCCTGGTCTCAAAACAACCATCTTGGAAACCAAACAAACTCAAGCACAACCAAAAACATCCTTTCAAAAATCCCATTTCATGTTAATTTTCAAAATCGCCACATTTACAAGCCACTTTCAAAAAACTAAAACTCTATTTTTAAACCAAAATCAATTATCAAATACTAAAACCCACATTTAAAAAAAATAAAATCTACATTCAAAAACAGAAACCAATTTCAAAAATCATTTTTCACTTTCAAATTCCCTTTATAAAAACAAGGTCAAGCCTTTAATTTCAATCACCCACCCATGACATCTTATGAATTGTCACATGTGCGTCTATCCAATTATACTTACATCATCCACGAATAAGTACCCCCATGCACTTTTCATACATACCCACACACATGTGACCTTATATAAAGAGTGCCAAGGGAAAAACATCTCTTTTCCTTATCAAATCCAAACATATACAAAATTTTCCAAACCAAAACACTTTCTCTTTAAAACCCACTTCGTCCATTTCGAAATAATTTGAATGAAATCCTTTTCCATTTCAAAACCACTATCATTTTAAAATCATACTCATATTAACCAGAACAAAAATGAAACACAAACAACAACAAATTACAAGAATGAGGAACTAGTGCCTATGCCTAACTTGGTGACATGGTAGTGAGTCATGCCCCAAGTAAGGCATAACACTAAGAGGACCTTGAACTAAGAACTTGGACTCCACATGGGTCACTACTTCATGTGATGCCACAACATGAAACCAGTTTTCCTCTATTGTCATCCCTAAATCTAAAACAACCCAAGACAAAAGACTCAAATCCCAGATTACCCTTGGTAACTCGAGGATCAATGCAAGTAAGAGTTCGCGATGCTCTTTCTGTACTTACCTCCCTAGTCCTGGCAGTCCTAATCTCTATCTATCGGGCACCCCAAATAACAAGGGTCTGCTCTGATACCATTTTATCACAAATAAACCTGGGTCGACCCTGAACTGATCACCTGATCCGGCTCGCAGTATGGCCCAAAGGGTGTTCCCGATCCCCACGGGCTAACAACTAGTGTTGGGCATCAAAACATACAAGTGGGAACAATTTAAGCCCAAAATAAATAACCAGGACCAGATAAATAAAAAAGATCAAACTGAATCTCAAAAATAATATAAACAGATTCAATTAAAAGATCCAACTCAGCATGTTGAAAACTAAAATACAGAACTGAAGCTAAAATAAACACACTAAGCTACCACCAAGAAAACTTCATGTGACCTCTTGGTCACCTCCAACCACAAGACCAGCCATGCTCTAACAACGGGCATCTGTTAGGAAACCTGAACAAAAGCTGAACCTGTAAAACAACTCGGGTATACCGACACCGAGTGGTATAGGTAGGGTGTGATCCAACAACTTAGTAGGAAACTACCAAAGAAACCATGCCATTCCTTTCCCAAAAAGTATTCCATTAATACTAGTTTGAAATACATTTATAAAAATAGATTTTTATACACACTTTTCATTTTAAAACAACCAAACATAATCCATTTCCCTCATAATTTAAAATAAGGCACAAGAAGAAAGAAGGGGAGTTACACTTTCTCTTTCAAAACATATGCTTAGGAAATCATTTTTAAACCAACCACACAGTCACAGTTTCCAAATAAATACCAAAACCAGGTACAAAGAGTAAAATTCTACACAACGAGGGCAACGACTCTAGTATTATTTGTAACGGGAGAACACGGGAAATCCTAAGAACTTAGAGGAGAACCAGAACATACCATACATGTGACTAATCCTGAAGGCATGCCTTACTCAATGACATCATAATGACCTAACGCCCGACCATCGCCCTACCTGACATGGTCGAGGGGCCCGATCCCATAGAAATAAACCCAAGTATCCATCTGTTATGGGCCACTAGCTATTACAATAACATAGACTAGTGCAACAAATGTTCTCAGAATTCATATTTGATATACTAGATTCCCATGTTATGTTTCACAAGGGGTGTTCTATACAATTCAAACAACAAGTTACGTACATGCTACATACACATCACCCAACCCGCACCACCCCGAGCACCTCAGGGTGGTCTCTTGCCATCAAAAATTCATTACACAAGGGAGGTCTCATACCGAGGACAATCCCATATCATGACTCACTAACTAGGCAAGTGACCTAACCCAATAAGAGTTTTCCAAATAGCCATTTCAAAATTCCAAATGAGCCTTTAGTTATACCCATACATGGCACATTTACCAAAAAAAGAAACACCTCAAAAGCCATTTACAATAATATGAAATCCCATTTTCACTATGCCTTTATCAAATGACCTTTAAGTTTAAAAAACACGCCCAAACACGTCACAATTTCCAAATGAGCCTTTATTTCAAATCTACTTTACCACAAAACTAAGTTGAAAACATGAACAATTCACTGAAAGGTGCAAAACAGGCTTTCAACCACTTCAAGAAACAATTTTCTTTTTATCCGACACCAAACAAGTCATAACTTCCCACATAATTTTGAAAACCGCCTAAGCCATTTTGGAATCCATGGAACCATTTATCAAAGAGAGGGAGGAAGAGGAGATAAGAGTTATTTTTAGAAAAACCAAGGTTCGAAAAAAGAACCACTCCCAATGTCATCATCATTTGAAGGCTCATCCATGTGTGCACTCTGCGCACCGATGAATGTGCCCACATCCAATGGTACAACACAATTGGTCTTTTCCCAACTATTTTTGAAGAAAATACACACGCCTTCCACTAACAAAATAAACCATCTCATCAAAAAAACCAAGTTTCATAAAGCCAACCCAACACAAGCCAAAAAACTTCCATAAAATGTTTCTATAGGAAAATACCACCCAAAACATCTAACACAACCATTTGAAAGAAAGTAAAATTTGTTCAAAACCAATTGGCTAGGTATACACATGGGCATAGATAAAAAACATATGAAAACCTATTTTTTGTCAAATCTACCATCAAGAAAACACTACCATGGATTAACTATAAATATAATAAAGGTGTAAAACATTTTTTAGGAATTAATTAAGGAAGTCCAAGCATCACATGGATTGAAATTGGAAGAAAAGACATGAAAACACATACCGGTAGAGTGAGAAAGTAATGAAACCCTTGGAGAAGGAAGATTAAGCCTCAAAGAACGAACCACCAACCCTAGAATCCAAGAAACACAAGAAAACACACAAACCCTAGCATTAAGGTTCGATCTAGAGAGGGATAACCAAAGAAAAACTAAAAGATAGAGGAGGGGAAGATAAAGAGGAGAGAAAACTACCCAAAACCCTAAAAACTTACCTTGGATCGAAGGGGGAGAATCTTGGAGGGAGGAGAAGCCAAGGGAGGGGATCTAGGGGGTTCCTTCATGCGCCAAGGTCAGTCAAGGGGGAGGGGGTCGAAATAGGGTTAAAAAGGGAGAGGGATAGAATAGAAATTTTAAGTTTTAATTTTTCTGGGCCAACCGCACGATTTTCCAAACCATGCGGTAACCATGAAGCAATCTCTTCCTATAGAAGGAGAGGTCGTACACTTACCTAGGATCGACCACACAGCAGTGCAGTAGGCTCTGTGTGAGGATTTTGATGTCGTACGGTTTCCAACACCTACTGCATGGTTTCTGCTAACCATGCGGTAACCATGCTTCACATGGAAAACTCCCCAAAAATTCTCAATTACAACTCGTCTTTGCTCAATGGATACAAAATACCCATACTTTAGCACCTGATACTACATCCCCTTTTGCGATAGTAAGTACTAGTTTGACTTGAGGAGGTGATTTAGTAGTAGTCGATGACAAAGTTGCTTTGTTACTCATTCCATTAGGAACTGCATACTTTTCTAAAAACCAAAAATTTCGACTGGGACTCAAACCCAAACCTCAACCAAAAGACCCAAGACTAAGAAAAGGATAAAATAAAGGAGTATCAGAGGTCGGGGTGTGACAGAAACTATATCATTAAAAATCATATATTAACATATAAATATATTTATATTGATAAAAATATAATATATTTTATTAAATATGATTTATATATGACTAAATATACATTAACACTTGATATATAAGATATTTAGTCAAAAATGTCATATAAAATAAAAATTATATATATATATATATAATTTTTTTAAATATTATTTATATAATATGAAATATGTATTATAATTCATATAAATTTATATGTCATGTATTTAGTAAAAACGGTTTATTAATTTAATTAAAAATATTTAATATTAATTAAAAATTATTTACTAATTAATACATTTTGTTTTATCAATGTCATTTGTTTTATCAGTTTGACGTATATATCAAATAATAAATATTTAATTATTAATTAAAAAAATTGACTAAATATGTTACACTTAATACGTCATACAATAATTTCATACGTATATATATACAAAATTGATTCAATTTCACAGTGATAAGAAAATGCAAATAATATAAATTGTTAATGTTATCGTTTTATATTTTAATTTATTGATATTTAATATAATATGTTTTTAATTATCACATTTTATTCATTCTGTATATTTATATTTAATATATACTATTTATTAATATTTATAATATATATATATATTAAATTTATTCATTTTTATTAATAGTTATTTCGTTAATATTTTTTTAATATTTTTGTACTTTTTTCATTTTTAATTTTTATTTATTTAATATTTTTAATTTTTATTAATTTTTAATATTTATTGATTAACATTTAATGTTTTTAATACAACTGTAGTTTACATAATTAATATATATTCATTTTCATTTAAACATATATTCATTTTTTTTTTAAAATTTTATATAATTAATCTCTTATTCATTTTTTAAATATTTTGTCAATCTATTCATCTTTAATTAAATTCCACTCATTTTTAACATGCATTCGTTTAATATTATTTATTCACTAATAATATTAAGTGTTTTTTTACTTTTTTTTATAATTTATATATTTTGAATATTTATTTGATTAATATTTTTGTAATTTATTCGTTTTTAATGTTTTTTATAAATAATTATTCATTAATATATTTAATATTTATAATATAGAAATATATTCACACACACACACACACATATCAATGTATATAATATTTCTTTAAATATGATTTATATAATACAAAATATGTACATTTACATTAAAAAGTCATATATTTAGTAAGAAATTATTTATAATTAAAAATTAATATTAATTAAAAACATTGAATAATTGTATTGAGTAACAAACCTTTAATTAAATGTCATTTGGGTTTTCAATTTAACACATATTAAACGTGTGTTACATTAATTTCATGCATACATATATGTAATTAATGTATTTTTATATAAAACGTACACACACATAATATTTCTATAATTTATTCAATTTCTAATATTCATTTTGGAATTATATTTATTAAAATAATATATTTGATTCATAGTGTGTTTCTAATTGGTACATTTTTTTCATTTTTTATATTTTTATTCAACATTTACTATTTATTGCCTTTTAATATTTTTTTTCAAATTTATTAATTTTTAATATTATTTAATCATTAATAATATTAGTTGATTTTTTAATATTTTTGTAATCCATTCATTTTAAATTTTTCATTGTTTAATATTTTTATATTTTTATCAATTTTTAATATTTATTTGTACATGTTTATTCATTATCATTTAATATTTTTAACATGGTTGTAATTTATATAATTAATATGTATTCATTTTAATTTTAGCATATATTCATTTTTATTATTTTTAATAATCTATATAATTAATCACACTTGCTCATTTTTGTAGTATTTTTTCAATCTAATGTTTTTTTAATTATTAAATTCCACTCTTTTTTTAATATTCATTTATTTAATATTATTTAGTATTATTTATTCACTAATAATGTTACTTGTTTTTTAATTTTCTTTATAATTTATTTAGTTTTAAAATTTATTCTTTTAATATTTTTATAATTTCTTTATTTTAATATTTATTCATTAACATTTAAGGTTTTTAATATGGTTGTAATGTACATATTTAATATGTATTCATTACATTTTAATATATATTCATTTTTATTTTTTTAATTATTTATATAATTAATAAATCTGATTCATTTTTTTTAATATTTTTGAAGTTTATTCATTTTTAGTCATTAAATTTCACTCATTTATAAAATTCATACATTTATGATTATCTATTCATTAATAATATTAATTAATTTTTACATTTTTATCATTTATTCATTTTTAATATATATTCATTTAATATTTTTTAATTTATTTTATATAGTTTTTATCAACGCTTTCCAAATAGGGCTAATAAATATAGGTTTTGTCATCGCTAAAATCGAAGTGTTGATAAAGATCAATTCTGTCAGTGTAAAAAAACGTCGACAAAGACTCATCTTTATCAGCACTAAGAGGCAGCGCTGATAAAAAGTGGTTTAATCAACATTTTTTATTATTGTGATGATAAATATGGGTCTTTATCAATATTTTTTAAAAAGCGATGATAAAACCTTTACAATATTTTAAATAAAACCCTAACCAGAGGACCCCATCACTCGCACCATTCAAGCTCCCGTGAAACTGAAACTTCGTCGCCGATCTCACTCAAACTCTTCAGAAAAATAGACACTTTCAAAACTCACGGTATGTGACTTATGATCCGTCGTTCAAGCTTTTTCATTGTTTCAACATTTTTAGGCCATCTCTGGGTGTTTTTAATTTTCCCAAAGGATTTGAATGGTGCATGCGAGCAATCTTATTTTACCTCGATCTAGCTCCCTGATTCTCCTCGAGCCATTATTGTTTCACAATCTCCCTCACCCTTAAGTTTACTTTTCATCAATCTACCAATACCCTCCCTTCTCACAGGTTCATTTTTGTTGCCTCATTGCTCTACAATCCCCCATACCTTCCATCCCTGATCCACTGTTCTATATGAATCCACCTTAAAATTGGACACTTATTTTAGTTTATTAATTATGTTAATATATACTTTAACTATTGATATATCTAGAAAAAAGTTTTACAAAATCTTGTATGGACATATATAATATTAATCATGTTTGTAAATATTTCAGTCTTTTAAATTTATCATGTTAATTTAATTTATATTGGTTAAAATATTTATTTATTACCCCATCAAAAATTATAAAAAATAGTTTTAAATTGGAAATTTTCTAATTTATATAGAGTGCGCCTTTAAATAGGATGAAAATTATTTTTTAAAATCATGTTGATTAATTTCATAAGAAGTGTATGTGGTATTATTTTATAATTTAAATTGTTTTTTAAAAATACCCCATGCCTAAAAAATATTTGGAGATCTTATTTTTTACTAATTTATGGGAAACCATTTGTGAATATTTTATTATTAGATTTTTACAACTTCATGTAAATTGATTTATATTAATATATATAATTTATTTAAAAATTCATATCTTTAGTCAATATCACTTATTCTCCATTATAAGTGTCTTTATCCTTGTGATACTGTCCTCAATCTATGTCACCTCCCTCACGCATACCTAATATGGCACCACCATAACATGCTTGTAGTCCCAACAACATCTTCATCAAGTGGGGATATCACCTGGTTCACTACCAAGCTCACGCTTCTGCTGGTCAGCTCAATTCTTCTTAGCATCGTTGTTTTCTTTTAATTTCAAGTTTGGGTGAATAATACTTGCCAGTTACCAAATGTTGTGTATGATTTCAATTGCTTGCTGTTTTTTGGATATTTTACAGCTAATCATATGATATATCTTTGAATTAATCATGTGTGACATTTGTCCACTGACAAGTGTTGGTCACCCAAACTTTTTCACTCCTTCCACATCCTGAGGTAATTTGGAGCGAGGGATTGGATCAAACTTCAAACGCAAGGGAGACGAAGCCAAGTTTTAGGTATCCTTCCTACTCTCATGGATTAAAATCAAACAATTATGTCCATTTGTTTCCATTAATAGGAAAAATAACCCCAATCCTTTTAATATTTTCATTACTTTGAACATCTACGATAGACATTTTACAACACAAACCGCTAACCTCATGTTCAGTTTAAAAATTCCTTCTTGTAAGAATTATTCAAAAAGTGAATGTACACAATATAAAGTTTCAGATCGTTATTAAGTAGGTAAATTCACCTACTTTTTCATTCATAGTGCCCCAATTCTATAAATTTTCACTTGTGGTAGTTACTTTACCCTACTGAACCCATTCAAAACATCCATATATGCTTTCATCTTGTTTAGAGATTGCTCCCAATTTCTACTTTGATAGTTTTCCAGAGTTGATTCTCTTTATTGGTTCCACTGAGGTTGATTAATTTTTTCAGGTGATCCTAGGTAATTGAACTTATACTCCAATCATTAGTTTGAGACGAGGCTTTATACTGATCCCATCAGGACACTTCTGCAACTCGTATTGAAGTTGATTGTTTCATCATCTAATAAAAGATCACAAACTTCAGTTCCTAAGCACCCTGTCACTGAAACACCACTTGACCCACCACATACCAAGTGAAGAAATGAATAAACATCAACTTCTCCCTCTTGTTAGACTCCCAACTGGAAAAGTTATAAAACCATCCTAGAATTACCACCTTTTGTCCTACAAAACATCAAATTGAGAACCTAGACCAACAACCACATGTTTACCCCATGTTGTTTCTTTTCATGTCACCCTTATGTAAAATGATAACTTGTTAGGAATCATCACCAATAACATTCAAATGTTTCCCCCTATTATAAGTATCTATAACTTTGTCCCTTGATTATGAATACCTTATGTGTATTTATTTATTTATTATAAAAAATAAATATTTCATGAACCTAATAGGATGTATATAAATCGAAAATGGATGGGCGTTAATCATATAACAAAAGAGTATGGGGATGTAGTTAAAGAATTCACCAAGTTTGAAATGGAGAATGCATACAACCCTTATCAAATCCTTTGTCTATGTTTATGTTGTTCTTATTCAAGAAAAATTAGTTTGAAAGAGTTGGAAGAACATTTGATTTTTCATGGAATAAATCAGAGCTGTAAATGTTGGACTAAATACGAGGAGAAACTGAATGTACATACTGATTGGGATGATACTGTGATTTATGGATCATTTGATATGAATACCAGTGTAAACGATGATGAAGATCATAAGGTAGAAATGATAATGGAAATTGAAGATAATTTTCATGATTGTACAAAGTTATTTGAGAAGTTAAATAGTTGTGCTATGAGACCATTGTATACTGATTGTACTAAATATACAAAATTTTCAGCTGTATTGAAGTTATATAATTTGAAAGCTAGCAACGGATAGAGTGAAACCATCTTTACAAAACTACTTGATCTTCAGAATGATATTTTACCAGAAAAAAATGAGCTTCCTTTTCAAACATATGATACTAAACAAATGTTATATTTAATGGGAATGATCTCTGAGAAAATACATGCATGTCCAAATGATTTCATATTATTTCACAAGGACCATGAATCACTTAGAAAATACCCCAAGTGTGGCATGAATCGATACAAGAAAGATGAATCAAGTCCTTTGAAAGTTTCCACAGTTTAGAAGACTATATGGATGTTAGGAAACCACTAGACAATTGACATGAAACGAGAATACAAGAATTAAAGATGAGAAACTGCGTAACCCTGTTGACTCTCATTAGTGGAAGAGAATTGATTATGAGAATCTCAAATTAGGAAATGAGCTGAGAAACCACCGTCCTGCATTATCTACAGATAGAGTAAATCCTTTTGGTGTACATAGTAGTACTCACAGTACATGACCAATAATGTTGGTAAATTATAAATTTCCATCATGGTTATGCATGAAACATAAATGCATTATGTTTTCTTGGCTTATATTTGGACCAAAACAATCTGGTAATGATATTGATGTTTATTTGGCTTCATTGATCGAAGATCTGAAATTGATATGGGATACATGTTTTACATTGTATAATTCTCATAGAAGTGAAGAATTCACATTGAGATCCACGTTGTATGGGATAATAAATGACTTTCTTGCTTATGGAAATATGTTAGGCTATAAAATTAAGGGAATGTTAGGGTGTCATATTTGTAAAGAATGTGCACACTCAGTTCGGTTGAAACATTCCTTTAAGAATGTGTTTTTAGGACATCATTTTTTTTACCATGATAACATAAATACTGATCCTAGGCCACATCATTCAACAGGAATACAAAATAAGGTACAACACCATCTCCACTAATGGGGGATCAACTGTTTGAGAAAGTAAAAGATACTAAAATTGTTTTTAGTATACCTTTTTTTTAAAACCTTACGAAACCAGGTTAGAAAAAGTGATCAATTTTCTTTGAATTACCATACTAGAATTGTTTGTACATTAGACATTTTCTCGATGTCTTGCATGTAGAAAAAATTCATTTTGATAGTGTTATTGACACGTTACTAAATGTTCTTAAAAAAAATTATGAAATCAAATCTAGGTTGGACATTATTGACACGAGGATAAGAGAAGAGTTGGCAACATTGAAGGGTGAAAGACGAAATTTTCTTCCTCCAACAACTTACACTCTATCCAAACAAGAAAAATTGAATTTTTTCAATTTACTTAATGGTGTAAAAGTTATATAGGGGTGTTCATAAAATATCAAGAATGCCGTGTCAATGACTAATTTGAAGTTATAGGGTATAAAATCACATGAGTGTCATGTTTTGATGCAATATTTGATACCCACCACTTTATGTTGCATGCTGCATAAAAATGTATGACATATATTATCCGGACTCCGCTTCTTTTTCAAATCCAAATGCGGTAAAGTTATAGACCCAGTGAAGTTTCCAATCATGAATAAGAAGATTGCAATCATATTATGTGAATTAGAGATGCTCTTCCCACCACTATTATTTGATATAATGGCCCACCTGATGGTTCACTTGGTTAAAAAGATTCAATTATGTGGTCATGTCTATTATAGATGGATGTACCCCATTGAACGGTATATGAAAATTTTGGAAGGGTATGTCAAGAATCGAAGTTGAACATAAGGTTGTATTGAAAAATTATATATTGTTGAAGAAGCTATTGGATTTTTTACTGATTACCTATCAGATGTTGATAGAATTGGTCTCCCAAAGTCTCATCACAACAGACACCTTATGAGCGAAGAGATTTTTGAAAGAGATGTTATTACAATTACCATCATAGAGCAGGATCAAGCTCACCTTGACATTTTACATAATAGTGCAGTGTAAAACCCCAACCTTTTTCTGGAGATGTCTCAGGCTCGTTTATAGGTAATCTTTTGCCTTATGTTGGGTACTTTTCATTTGGGTTTTACCTTGGGGTGTGTTTGGGTTAAAATTTGAGAAAAATGAAAGAAAGAGGGCAATGCACGGTTGGCGCATAGTTTTCCCTAACCGTGTGCCCCAACCCATCAAACTGTACGAACCCAAACATAGGGGATTCACATGGCTGGAACACAGTTAGTCAAACCGTGCACCCTAAAAGGAGAAACCATGCAACCCCCTTAGAGGAGGCACACACTACGATAAAAATGCCTATTTGCGACAGGTTATTTGCGACGGATCGATTACTCTGTAGCAAATAACTAGTATTTGCGATGGGCGGTAAGGAACCGTCGCAAAAGGTTTGACGTGAAATATGCACCAAACCGCGGGCAAGGTTATTTGCAACGAATTCCTATTCCCATCGCAAATAACCAGTGGCGGTTTTTAGTATTTGTGATGGGATACTTGACCCGTCACAAATATTTTGTCGGCAGGTACCCATTTGCGACGACCCCCGTCGCAAATAACTTTTTAACAGCCCACTGTAATTAATGCGGTCAGTGTCATTTGCGACGGGCTCTGTCGCAAACACCTCTGTCGCAAATAATTTAACTTATATATACCCCCAAACATTTTTCCTCACATTTCACTCTTTACTCAACTTCTCTCGCTAATCTCTTCTGAAAAATTTTCTTCTAAATTTTTTCATAGTTTAAACTTTTAAATCAGAGCATTATCTGCAACTTTGATACTCTAAAAGCTTCAGTTCAAGGTATTTTTTTATTGTTTAGTTAATTTATTTTATTTTAAATTATTTATAGTTTTTGTTAATTAGATGCAAATTAATTAAATTAGAATTAGATATTCGTTTTTCAGTATTTATTTTTATGAATAGTTATATCTAAGTGTTAATTAGTAATAAATTGTAATAATTAGTACTATTTTTAAATAATTTATTATAATTAGTAATAACTAGTATTAATTAGTAATAACTAGTATTAATTAGTAATAACCAGTATTAATTAGTAATAACTAGTAATAAATTGTATTAATTAGTAATAAATTGCATTAATTAGTAATAATTAGAAATAATTTGTAATAATTAGCAATAATTTGTAATAATTTGTAATAACTAGAAATAATTTGGTATAATTATCAATAATTACGAATAATTAGTAATAATTAGTAAAAAACTGTAATAAGTAGTAATAATTAATAATAATTAGGATTAATTAGTAATAATTAGGATTAATTAGTATTAATTGTTATTAATTAGAAATAATTAGGATTAATTAGTAAAAATTAGTAAAAATTGGTAATAATTAGTAATAATTAGTAATAATTAGTAATAATTAGGATTAATTACTAATAATTATCAATAATTAGTAATAATTATCAATAATTAGTAATAATCATCAATAATTAGTAATAATCATCAATAATTAGTAATAATCATCCATAATTAGTAATAATTATCCATAATTAGGATTAATTAGTAATAATTAGGATTAATTAGTAATAATTAGGATCAATTAGGATCAATTAGTATTAATTAGTAATAATTAGGATTAATTGGTAATAATTAGTAATAATTAGTAATAATTAGCAATAATTAGTAATAATTAGGAATAATTAGTAATAATTAGTAATAAATAGTAATAAATAGTAATGAATAGTAATAAATAGTAATGAATAGTAATAAATAGGAATGAATAGTAATAAATAGTAATAAATAGTAATAAATAGAAATAAATAGTAATAAATAGTAATAAATAGTAAGGAATAGTAATAAATAACAATAAATAGTAATAAATCGTAATAATTAGTAATAATTAGTAATAATTAGATACAATTAGATATAATTAGATTTATTCAGATTTAATTAGATTTAATTAGTAATAAATAGTAATAAATAGTAATAATTAGTAATAATTAGATTTAATTAGATTTGATTAGTAATAATTAGTAATAATTATCAATAATTATCAATAATTTGATTTAATTATCAATAATTAGTAATAATTATCAATAATTTGATTTAATTATTAATAATTTGTAATAATTATCAATAATTAGATTTAATTATCAATAATTAGTAATAATTATTAATAATTAGTAATAATTATCAATAATTCATAATAATTATCAATAATTTGTAATAATTATCAATAATTCGCAATAATTATCAATAATTCGTAATAATTATCAATAATTAGTAGTAATTATCAATAATTAGGATTAATTATCAATAATTAGGATTAATTAGAAATATTTAGTAATAATTAGGATTAATTATGATTAATTAGTAATAATTAGGATTAATTATCAATAATTAGTAATAATTAGTAATAATTGGTAATAATTATCAATAATTAGTAATAATTATGATTAATTATCAATAATTAGTAATAATTAGGATTAATTATCAATAATTAGTAATAATTAGGATTAATTAATAATAATTAGGATTAATTAGTAATAATTAGGATTAATTAGTAATAATTAGGATTAATTAGTAATAATTAGGATTAATTTGAAATAATTAGGATTAATTTGAAATAATTAGGATTAATTAGAAATAATTAGGATTAATTGGAAATAATTATTAATAATTTTTAATAGTTAGTAATAATTAGTAATAATTAGTAATAATTAATAGTAATTAGTAATAATTAGTAATAATTAGTAATAATTAGTAATAATTCATAATAAATTCGAGTACATTGATAAACTGACACAATTTCTAGCGGATTGGCGACATTCCTTTTGATTGACGCCTTAGCTCCTTGTAATTTTCTCCCACTTAAATCAATATGAAAAATCTGCTCGGACATACATCGGAGTAGATTTTTCATACTGATTTAAGTCGGAGAAAGTTGCAAGGCGGTGAGCCGTCGAACAAAAGAGGCTCTTTTGCCTGACGACTCATCCCCTTATAACTTTCTACGACTGAAATCACTATGAATAGTCTACTCTAACATACAAATATTCATTTTCATATGCATGAGAGCATGGAGAGTAGCGCAGAGTGGCCTCCCTGCTCTTCATCCTCGTGTATACAAAAATGGATATTCGTACGTCAAAGCAAAATTTTCATAGTGCTTTTAGTCACAGAAAGTTGCAAGGGGATGAGTCATTTGGAAAAAGAGCTATCGCCAATCCGTTGGAAATTATGTTGTTGGTAACTAACAATAATTAGTACAAAATACCTTAAATTAATACTAATTCGTGGAAATTAATATAAATTTTTATAAATGAGTGTAGATTATTATAAAATCCTAAAATAGTATAAATAACTATAAAATAATTGAAATTATTATAAATGGCTAGAAAAGAGAATTTAATTGTCTTTTATTTTTTGGATAGTGTTTATCTTATATCTAATTATACAAAATAACTAATTATTTCATATTTTTTAGAAAAATATGGAACGAGGAAGTCGAAAATAGTCATTATTAGATGATCGTGCTTGGATAACTCAGCACAGGAATCCAAACAGTTCTAGTTTAAATCCTGTATATATTGAGGGTGTTCAAGCTTTCTTATAATTTGTATCATTGAAACCAAAATTTGTTTCAGAAGGGACAATTAAGTGTCCTTTTAAAAAATGTTCTATGAGGACGTATGACATATTTGACAATGTTGGAGGTCATTTATTAAGTTTTGGTTTTCAACCAGATTATGCTTTTTGGTATCAACATAGTGAACGCAGTTCTAGAGAAGCTATTAATAATTTGGTTCCAGATCCAGTACGATTTCAAAATTTAGTACATGATGTGGTAGGACCGTCTGTTCAAAAAACCGAAACTTAGGATGATATTGATTTAACTCCTGAGTTAGAACCATCTCATTTATATGAGTTTCTAAAGTATGTTGAGGACACCTTTTATCTTGGTTGCAAGATAATAAAGTTTTAAGTAGTTGCAAAATTTATGACCATTAAATCAGATAATGGAATGTCAAATAGTTGTTTTGATCAGATATTCTCTTTGTTAAAAAAACTGCTACTTGAAGGAAATGTGTTGCCTGCAAATTTCTATGAGAGCAAGAGGATAGTTTGTAATCTAGGTCTTGGTTATCAGAAGATTCATGCATGTTAAAATGAATACATCTTATATTATGGTGAAAATGAGTTGTTGGATAGTTGTCCTACATGTGGACAATCAAGGTATAAATAAATTTAACTAGGGAAGTATAGATTTGTTCTTGTAAAACAATTGAGATATTTCCCATTCACACCCATATTGCAGCGTTTATTTATGTCTCAAAATAGAGCATCATTGATGTCATGATACAAAACTAACATTTCAACCAGTAAAAGCTTAAAATCATGTCTCTGATGGTGATTCATGGAAACATTTTGACCAAGTGCATCTTTCGTTCTCTTTAGAAGCCCGAAATGTGCGATTGAGTCTTTCTACTGACGGTTTCTGTCTATTTGGTTCTTACGATAGTCAGTATTCATGTTGTTCTATCTTTATAACTCCTTATAATTTACCTCCATGGATGTTGATGAAGGATCCATATATCTTTTTGACCTTATTAATTCCAGGTCATCCGAAAAAGAATATCTATGTTTATTTGAAACTATTGATTGATGGGTTGAATTCACTTTGGAGTAATGGTGTCAGGTACATATGATGTTGTTGCGAAACAAAACTTCCTACTAAAAGCTGCATTGATATAGACAATTAGTGACTTCCCAGCATATGAAATGTTATCTAGATAGAGTACACATGGTCCAAAATCATTTCTA
This sequence comes from Viscum album, assembly GCA_963277665.1. Taxonomy (NCBI): domain Eukaryota; kingdom Viridiplantae; phylum Streptophyta; class Magnoliopsida; order Santalales; family Viscaceae; genus Viscum; species Viscum album. The sequence continues at coordinate 432,431,210 of OY728147.1, read as the reverse complement.
TACTGTATGAGTGATAGTAAAGCATTTATCCTCATTAATGGTAAAAAAACTTGTTTTTTCGACTGTCATCACATATTTCTTCCAACCGATCATCCTTTTCGAAGAAACAAATATCATTTTAGAAAAGAAACAGTTGAAAAAGATGGGCCTCCAACAATGATCTCAGGTATAGAGTTAAAATAAATTGTATCTTCATTACCTCCTATCACATTTGGACAAAAAATAAACCAACAGAAAATTTATGTTTTTGGAAAATAACACAATTGGATAAAATGGTGCATTTTTGGGGATTTTTCACATTGGTCTAATTTGTTGGTCCATCACATGTTGGATATGATACATATTGAGAAGAACTATTTTGATAATTTATTTCATACAGTTTTGGATACACTAGGTAAGACCAAAGATAATATAAAGTCATGATTAGATCTTTCCCAAATTTGCAAGCGAACAGAACTTGAACTGTTTGAAAATGTCAGATCGTAGAAGTTAATGAAGCCAAAATCAGATTATACACTGTTCAAATAGATTCTCTTATTATTTTGTTAGTGGATTGCATATTTGAGACTTCCAGATGGTTATGCTTCTAATTTGGACAGATGTGTCAGAAATGGTCATATTACTGGATTGAAAATTCATGACCATCATGTTTTAATGGAAAGACTTCTACCAATTAGATTAAGAGGTTTGTTAAATCCTATGATTTAGGATGCACTTATAGACATATCATATTTTTTTGATATATTTGTTCATCGAAAATAGACTACGATGTCGTAAGAAAATTGTAAGAAGATGCCGTTTTAATTCTATGTAAACTGGAAAAAATCTTCCCGCCAGGTTTGTTTGACTCAATGGAACATTTGATATTACATTTGCCTCAAGAAACAAAATGTGGAAGTCTGGTATAATTCTGATGGATGTACCCATTTGAGAGATGCATGCAGAAATTGAAAACTAAGTATGTAACAAAGCATCAGTTGAAGGCTCAATTGCAGAATCTTATTTACAAGAGGAAATTTCTTTTTTCTACTCTCATTAATTTCAATATGAATATCCTTCAAAACAAAACCACATGAGCCATAATGAGGGAAATGTTGAAAATGACATGATTAATCAATTATCAGTTTTCAATCAGCCTGGACTTGGCTTTAGTGGAGTTCATGAATGATGGATTTCAGATGATGAACATCACAGAGCTCATACATATATTCTGATCAACTGTGAAGAAATTACACCACTTGTACTGTGAGTGATCCTATCACTTATTATATAATTTTTATAATACATTAATCTTATTTTATTTGTAGTTTATATGATAATCATATCAAGAAAAAGTTTCCAAAAATTATAGCAGTTGCTCTTGAAGAACGACGTCAAAAAAAATCCTACTAGTTTCAAAAACTAGCAACATAAATTATTTTTCATTTCACATAAAAAATAAATTTAATACTTGTTATAGTGATAATTATTTTAAAACTTTTTAGGTATCTCAACATGCTGATACAATTGATAATCGATTGTCTATATTGAGTAACTCACCATTGAAAATGGGTAAATCTTATAATACATATGTGATGAATGGTTTTCGATTTCATACACATGCATATGGGGAATAAAAAAAACAATGAATAATGGTGTTTTCTTGAGAGGGTATCATCATAGAGAAACTGAAGTTGACTTTTACAACATGTTGGAAGAAATCATTGAACTATGTTATCTAGGGAAACATTACATAACAATGTTTAAATGTCAGTGGCTGGATACTGCAAGAGGCTTGTGTGTTCATCTGATCTATGGAATCGTTGACATTTAATATAAAAGTATTCTTACAGTAAATGAACCATTTTTATTGGCTCATTAGACACATCAAATTTATTATACAAATTACTGTGCTATTTTAAGGGAGTTGGGTGATTGGTGGAGCATAATAAAAATTAAATCTCGAGAGAATTAGTTTACTAAAAGTGAATGTGGTTCCACTAAAGTGTAAAGAATTGAAATTTTCAAGAGACTACTCTGAATCCATCTTTTTTAAGAAGAGACACAAATATCATTAATGACACCCCATAGTTAAGGGATGATGGTGATGATGATGTTAATGATGTTACAACTGAATTTGAAATAACAAGAGAGGATTAAACTGAAACTAATATGGAAATTGATGATATTGAGGAGGAAGATGAAGACATTGACATCAACAACTATGAAGATGAGGATGCAGATGGACATTGACACAGTAAAATGCTAGTTATAATCATATATAATATATATCTATATATAATTGTTGTTTTCAACTGTTTGCTAACAACAATCATTTTATGTTTCCGATGGATGATGATCTGTATCGTATGTTACAGGAGGATGATCTACCTTTGGACAAGTAGGAGGTCAGATCAGCCGACCCTCAGACTGTTGACAGTTCAGGGGGCACTCGGAGGGGGTGTGGTCTTGCCCAACTGATGATTCCCGACCCTATCCTCGAGCAACGTCCACATCTTGGGTTTGATCCACACACGCAGATGCATGTTTACCTATGAATTTTAGTTAGTTTTCATTAATTTATTTATATTCTAATTGTTTGATTAATTATTCTTTTTTTTCATAGCTTCATGCATATAGCTATTGGATAGAGGAGCGCTATATTGCACATTTTTTTTTTGATGCATAAGTATCATGGGATCAGAATCTCGTTGATTTTCAGCAGCGCATATTCGAGTATTGACTGGTACATAAATAAATAATATTTATTTTGAAATTAATTTAATCAATAACTTGATATAATAAATTATTTGTAGGGTTTATGGTATCCCATTGAGGAGAGCATGCGTGAGGCTTTTTGGAAGACATGGTAGGGAGCTATGTGTCTGCATTGCACTCAGTTTTTGCACAATTTGAAAATGAAAGCAATGGAGAAAGTAAGAGTGAAAGTGTTTGATGAGACATGTCACATCCACCAACCTGATTATATTTCATATCAGGTTTGGGATGGATTATGTACACACTGGTTGAGTAGGAGATTTTAGAGTAGATCATTATTAGGTTGGAAAAATTGGAGGAGACATGAGGTGACACATCGAGTTGGTAGTCGTACATTCAGTATGCATATGGAGCATATGGTAAGTACATTTTTTTAAATATTATATATAACTTTAAATGTAAACGGTTCATTATATATTCATATAGGCAGTTTCACAGCTCAATATTATGAAGTACGATGTTTATAGGAGGATGTATAGTGATCCAGCCACTGAGGAGATTAGAGGTACTCGCTAGTGTTAGATTGTGGTCAATATAAGTTTTTTTTGAGTTTTAAATTTAACTACAAATAATATTTTAAATATTTTAATTTTAAATTTTAATTGAAGGAGTCATATGAGGCCTCAACATCTCATAAAGATGTTGAGACTCAGGTCGAGACTGATGGTCAGACTAGTGCCCCCCGATTTGATGAGGCAACATGGATGCAAGCGACCCAGTATGGCTTCAAGAAAGTCCGATTTGTTGGTATCGGCTCTTGAGTGACCCCTGGGGGTTTTTATGGCACCTTTGCGATGTCGGCGTCCAGCTCGAGAGGAGCTCGCGAAGATTCATCATCATCTCATGCACAGTATCAGGAGTAGTTGCGAGCTCATAATGAGCTTATAGAGACTCCGTAGGGAGAAGGAGGAGATGCATCAGTGGAAGCAGTAGCAGTAGGAAGAGTTATTATGATAATAGCAGCAGATGCAAGATGAGATGTATCGATGGAAGCATAAGCAGAAGCAGGAGCAGATGGAGTACACACGACGTTTGACTCGCAGTTTAGGGATGGAGTTTCCTCCACCATCTCCTCCAGCTCCTCCAAACGACCCTCCCCCTCAGTGATGTATTTTTATTTTATGATGAAACATTTGAATGTTTTTTTGTAATATTAAATATTTTAAGTTTTAAATAGTGTGTGTTTTATATTGTCTCTAAAATTACAGATTTTTATTATTTATTTAATTTTTTATTATATTTATTATTTTATTAATTAATATATTTTTATATTTTTGTGAAAACTCATGTTTTTATTATATTACTAATATTATATTTCATTAATATTATTAATAATAATATTATATTAATTAATTATTTTATAATTAATTTTATTTTATGAATATTAATATTAATATTTTATTTATATTAATATTTTATTATATTTATTATTTTATAAATAATTTTATTATATTAATATTAATATTATGATTTTATTTATATTAATATTATATTATTATTAATATTTTTTTTCTAATTTTTCAACTATTTGCGACAGACCCATCACAAATAATAATTGAGACGGTCTGTCACAAAAGGGTTTATTTTTCAACTATTTGCAACACCCCGTCACAAATAGTAATCGTTGGGCCGTCGCAAATGCTTTCTTAAAAAATTGCTGAATGTTTTTGCGACAGTGCTACTTCCCGTCATAATTAATAACTTTTTTATAACAGACCATCGTGAAAAATAATATTTGCAACGCCATTTTCCGCAACGGGTCATTTGCGACGGGACCCCGTCACAAAAGACTATTTGCGATGGGATTTGTCACAAAATACTCATCACAATAATAATTTTTTCTAGTAGTGACATGGTTAAGGCACACCATTTGGAAAACCGTGCACCTCTACCCAGCAAACCGTGCACAACTTTTTAATTAACCTGAAAATTAGTTTTTAAAATTCCAAACCCCCCATATTAACTTCTAATCGACCCTAGTTCGACTATAATATATCTTTAATGATTTTGGAGGTTCCCGAACAGATTCCAAGCCTTTCCAACCTCCATTATTAGTGAATCAAAGGGTGGATTGAAGATCTATACCACCCGGGTATATAGTTTCTTCCCATTTAGATCTATCTCTCTTCTGATCCTCTTCTTGAATAAAATAGGGATGTTTATTTGGTATTGGATCTAGATACAAATCTAGATTTGTTATATTTTGATTTGTTTAATCTTGGATTTAGGATTCAGATATAAATCTCGTTCTTTGTCGTGTTCTTGGTTGATTCCACTCAAATTGAGGATTTCTGTTGGTGAGTGTTCTTCGTTAATTTCGAGGTAGGTAGTTTAAATTCCAATCTCATGGTCTTGGTTAAATTACATGTATGTAATTGGGATAATTTCAATTTCAATGATTGGGGAATTTCTTTTAAAAATGAATTGATTTGTTAATTTCCATTTGTTAACGATTTAGGTTAATTGAGGCAATTGAAGTTGTGAATTGAATTAATTAATTATTAAATTAATTAATGGTATATCGAGGATTGTGAAAATGAATATGAAATAAGATTAATCAATTATTGAATTAATTAATAAGATGTTGAGATTGCGAATTTGACTTGATTAATTAATTTTTGAATTAATTAATGAAATGTTGAGATTGTGAATTTGACTTGATTAATTAATTGTTGAATTAATTAATGAGACGTTGAGATTGTGAATTTTTCTCAATTAATTAATTGCTGAATTAATTAATGATATGTTGAGATTGAGAAATTGATTTTAATAATTAATTATTGAATTAATTTTTGGGATATTGAGGTTGTGAATTGGATTAATTAATTATTTAATTAATTAATGGAAATTTTTGTTGTCATGCAATTGATTGATATGGATTAATTAATTATTGAATTAATTAATAAATGTTTTGAATGAAGAATGTGATATAATGTTAATGTTTATTAACCTTGAATGATGTGCTATATGTGTTCGATTGAGAATGGGGTGTGGGACATGAAATGATGCTCCAAATACCCGCAGGGTGCTAGACATGGTGTTCTAGATGCAAAACATGCATGAAAAATTGTATGGGATAATGACTGATACTCCAAATACCAATGAGGTGTGAGAAAGATACTAATGTTCCAAATACTCATGACATTAATGAAAATTGTATGGGATAGAGACTGATGCTCCAAATACCCACGAGGTGTGAGATAGGGCCTAATGCTCCAAATACTCGATCTATGCCCAAAATGTTGGCATTGGACTAAAGTTCCAATTATCCATAATATAAATTGAAATGAAATGGATAATGGAAGCCCATCTTTTATAATGAATTGTGAATTAAATATGTGATATGGTTTAGAATCTGGCACAGGATGAAGTAGGTATTGTGGTTTAGGTGTCCTCGGGAACCCTGTGGTTTATGCGATTAAATAAAGGATAATTAAATAAATGTAAAATATTTACTTTATTGCTTTTATTATATTATTCATACAACTGAATACACTATATTTATTGGATATTGTTTTTAGATACCGTTGGTGGTGACATACTGAGTTATACTCACACCCTACTCGGGCTGTCTGATCGGTACCTGAATAAATTTCATGGTTGTAGGGCAGGATAAAGGCAGAGGCCCTATGTTAGATGATAGGTTTGGGATGGAGCATGGATGAGGGAACTAGATGTGGTTTGGGACACGCTTGTAAGTTGTTAATGTATTTATTTATTTTGGGTTTTTTATATTGACACTTGGCACGTACTTTAACATGACATATCTATTGTTCAGTTTTGATATCATATTTCCTATTTTGGCCATCTTGTGATACTGGTATTATTCTAGTTATATTATATTATTGGTTATTACTTATTTATTTTCCACCGGTGTATTACTTTTATAAAGAGATTATAGTCTCTCCATGATCAATATTAGACCCTCGTTACTAGTAAGCCACCTCTGGCATATGGGGAGGCGCGCCTGAGGTCATGTGGTAGATTGGATCAGGGCGCTGGTGTGTGGCACCCAATCCAGGACATCACAAAGTGGTATCAAAGCCAGGTTTTGATCCTAGGACCTATGGGTTATGAGCCCATGTATGGGAGTATATACTCCATGTATAGGGAAAACCCAAGTACCCAGAGTGGGATGGTTGTTATTGGTATTTGCTATTACAATTTGATGTTATTTCACCTTGGGCGACACGCTTGTTGTGTGATGTGATTTTTGTTTTTGAGATTTTTCTGAGATTTGACTCATGGTCCAGAATAACATGAGAGTTGTGTATGCATGCATCATTCTACGCACTTAGGATTTTTTTGTGACATGCATCATTTTAGACATGCATGAGAAAAGCAGGTTCAGGTAAGTTGTTGAAATTGAAATGATTTTCTTTGCTTATGTGAATTAAATGGAAAATGGTGCTTAATGTGAATTTTGAAATGTTAAAGTGATACAAGACATGAATAAATGGGTGTATAATGAAAAATATGAATAATGAGAATGTGTTTACCCTTGTTAATCAGGACCTAGGTGTAGGATGGTTAACGGTAGTGATAAAGCCTCAATTTTGACCATGTGGTGGGATTTGGGGAAATAACTTGTGGCATATTATGTTTCCCGTAAATGTGTTAATGTTGTGAAATGTGTCTAAAGGTGTGTGTTTGTCATTGTAGAGTTATTCCTCCATGGTGATGCTTATTGATAGGATGACACAAGGACATGGTTGAGATTCTCCTCTATTAATTGAATCCAAGGCACCGGTAGTGTCAAGTGAGGAATTTGGAGAGCAGTTCTGAGAGATTTTTTCTCAGTTTATGCAATTCATGGAAATATACCCAAGGTGGGTTGTGAAAAACATGTCTGATATGATGAGGGAGTTCCAGTTGCAACACCCTTTAACTTTCACCAGAGAGGGTGGAATTGAGGTTGTAGAGTTCTAGATTAAGTCCATCCAGACTATACTTGACCAACTAGAGAATCCCATGGAGAAGAGAGTTAAATTAGATACCTATATGTTACGTGGTTAAACTAAGCGTTGGCAGGACATCCAAACTTGGTATGGATAACTAGAGACTATGGAATGGAAGGAATTTAAAGAGAAGTTCTTGGATCAATTTTATCCAGAGACTCTCAGGTAGGAGTGAGAATCTAAGTTCATGATATTGACTTAGAGAAGTATATCCATGATGAACCATGCTGGATACTTCACATATTTGCAGTGCTCTGCTCCAGCATTGGCAGTGGATGAGGCTACTTTAAAAAAATGATTTTAGGATGAACTTAAGTGTGAAATTAAGTACCAGGTGAATATATTTAGCCTAAATAAGTTTTCAGAAGTGGTGAATCAGGCTCTCATGTTCAAGGGGAACCTGAAGGAGGCTTCTAGTGGTGAACATGTGGTTTCCTCCGGTTGATTAAGAGACACATATTATGAGTTTAGTAAGCATCTCTATGACAATGTTAGACAAATCAGTGGGAATTAGAGTACCTAGAAATATGTATCAGTTGCTTAGGATCTTACTCGAGTGTTCTATCACCAGTGCGGTAGGTCGGGACACTTTCTTAAACATTATCTCCGACCACTGGTAGAGTGATGAGCCTACAAAAAGATGGAAAATCAACATAGGTTTTGTAGGAATCCATGAAAAATGAGTGGTGATGTAAAATCTAGGAATAATTAGAGTGTGGTAAGGGGATCTTTCACACCATATTAGTCTAGCAGCTGGAGTTCTACTAGTCATGTAGGTAGAGGCAGTGTATGTGGTGCTTTTGGGAAACATTGCCTGTATCAGCAGAGTGGTGCAACAAAGGGGACTCAGGTTGCATCGCAGGGAAGAGGGGTGAGATAGTTACATTCCATTCAGCCTATAATTGTGGATAGTGAGGCTAGACCATCAATAGTAATAGGTACCATTCCTATAGATTCTATTCTAGATAGTTCCTTATTTAATATTGGTGCCTCTCATTCCTTTATTTCTACAAAACTTGTTAATGGTTTGAGCCTAGCGGTGGAGTTTGCAAGTGGGGTGTTGATGATAGATACACCGTTGGGAGTATAATTGAGAGATATCTGCTTATGTAAGGGACGTTATTTTGAAGTTGGGGAGTATCAATTTCTGTGGGATCTTTATATCCTCGACATGTTAGTATTTGACTTGATTTTGGGTATGGATTGGTTAGTAGCATACTGATCCCACATATATTATTACCATATTATAGTGACTTTTATGTCTCTTAAGGGTGATAATTACATCCATCATAGATAGTGGGATATCTAGGTAGTCTGTACAGGGCCAGTTCATCAACAACTGGGAGAGCTCACAACCCAGGTTGCTAGTATTTTACTTGATGATGGGAGTGAAAATCAAGATGTCTTTCCACCTATAGTGTCCATATTTCAGGATGTTTTTTCTAAGGGATTATCAGGGTTTCCACCTAAGAGAGATGTGTAATTTACTATTGAGATCATGTAAGGGGTTGATCCCATTTATATTCCACCTTATAGAATGGAACTGACAGAGCTTTAAGAGCTCAATACTCAGCTAAAAGAGTTGAAGGATAAGTAGTTTATCCGACCGAGTACATTACCTTGGGGTTCTCTAGTGTTGTTTACTAAGAAGTATGACATGACTCTATGCCCGTGTGTTGATTACTGAAAGTTGAACCATATGATTGTGAAGAACCAGTATCCTCTTTCGTGTATTGATGACCTGTTTGACTATTTTAGGGGAGCTCGTGTCTTCTCAAAGATAGACTTGAGATTATAGTATCATCAGTCGAGAGTTCGAACTTTTGATATACTGAGGAATGATTTCAAAATCAGGTATGACCTATATGTGTTCATCATAATGTTTTTTGGGTATACAAATGCACCATTAGTGTTTATGGTATAAGGCCCCAGCCTTAAACCTTACTTAATCTTGAGTTATTACAAGATTATACATTGAGGATCTTTTCAGGTTTAGAGTTTTAGAGAATTAGATCATAAAACATGCATTACATCCCACATTTAAACAAAGTGGTTACATAAAGATAGTATTCATTTTTCCCATCAATGGAAACATATTTAAAATAAAACATGGATTCTTCCTTGACACTTCCTTGACACTATCATATCATGTACCTTTCCCTTGACCTGTGAAAAACATTTCAAAAAAACTTGGGATGAGCATAAAAAGCTCAGTAAAGGATATAAAAATATGGAAAGAAAACATGAGTACATATATACATAAGAATGAAATCATACTTTACCCATAAAACATAAGCACTTTAACATACCTCATCCAAATTATTAATAAATCATAGAAATCATAAGACATAAAGGTAACTTGAGGCATTCATAACATTCTTACGTAGGGAGTAACCCTCTTGGTTACGTTTGGAATACCCATCACAATATATTCCCTAAATCTCTTCGGAGAAACCTTAACGTTTAACCCCTTCACGTTACCCAATGCATTGGAGAGCTATATAGGGCTCACCCGCCCTTATTTTATCACAGAACCACCCATCTTCATAATAATGCCCAAGAACCACAACATAATCGTATCACATAAAACATGCATAAAGGAAACATAACATTTCTACCTTTCAATAACAAGATATCAATACAAAACATTGATATAAAAACATTATGAAAACCATTTTCAATACCAAAATAAAAGAAAAGTAAAACATGGTATTTATTTTTCTTTTAAAAAGAAGGTATGACTTTTAGAGGAAGCCAAAACTCAAATAATGGTCACGGCGGCGGAGAAGTCGTTGTCGCCGCATACGTACGAAAAAAACATTCCCTTTTTTCATTTAGTAAAACGCTTTGTATAAAAAAGATTCCTTTTGGATAAACGTAAAAGTCAAAGGGGTTTATACACCGTATAAAAGAAGGTTGTGTATAAAACAAAATATGCCTCAATGAATGGAGATTGAGACGAAGTCCCATACCTCGGGTCCGACTTGACTCGATCGTTCTTTAACCTCCTGAATAATAAACTTGAGTTAATTTCTACTTGTTTAAGAACCTTTTTCAAGTTAATTATTCCTTTTATATCACTTATTACCATGTTATAAACACTATGTAATTATTTAAGTTAATAATGTTTGTTTTGTCGATATTTGGTTCTTAAGTCGAAAGTGGACTTCTTACAATTACATGTTGTTCGTGTGGTAAAAGTTTCATTATATCCAGAATGATATTCATGATTTGGATATCATATATATCATATATATCCAGTATATACATGTATTTATAATATTACATAATCATTTAGAGGTAAGAAATGAAATGCACCGTTCATGGAGACGGTAAGCCGTACGTACGCATGAACGCTACTTTCATTTTTATGTCATATTAATGGAATTACAACTAAATGATACATAATAGTATTTTAATTCCAGTATGGTATCATATATAATATCATTAAATATATCCTTTATACGTACCACATATGGTATTAACGAATCAAATCACTTTGAGGGGGCGGTAGTCCGCACTTCCTAAAATGAAGATATCGCGTATACCCATAATGGAAGCCATAAAGGTATGCCATAAATGAAAAATACAGAAGATTAAGGAAAAAATAAACATATTATATATCATATATAAATATAGTGACATCTTAATGACCACCTTTGAAGGTGTTAGAAGAATATTTAACAATCATCGTTTTGTGAGGCAGAAATTCGCCATCCACGGAAACAGTATGTTCTTTAACCATTATATGTAGGTGTGTGTAAGTTTAGCTCAAATCCTTCTTATAAAAACATCCTAGTATATTGAATATACTGGATTTGTTACAAAATAAATGAATAAAAATATTTTATGGGGTTGGATAAGCAAAATAAAACAAAAGGACTCAAGTGAAGACATTACCTTAAAATTGGGTAACTCCCTTTGGTTTGAGCTCAAAGGCTTCCTTGGGAAGACTTCTGCCCAAAGTGATGCTTCTAAGAGTTATAGAGGGATGTGTAGAGATAAAATAGGCAGGGTTTGGCCAAGCCAAAGGCTTTGGAAGTGTGGGTAAGGAGGTAGAGGTGAGGGCCTTTTATAAGAGGAGAGGAGGGGCACTCTTGGAAAGGTATAAAAGGTTACTTTATTTTAAAATGAGTTTCGGATTTAAAAGGTCCCACATTTATATAATTCTAGTATAAGGTGATAATGGTTCTAAATATACCCATCCAATAGGTTTTTGACATGTGTAGGTCTTAGATTTTACATTATCTTTTCATTTTATTTAAATCCTTTATTAATGAGGTAATCGATGCATCATCATGATGTCATAAATAATTTAATTTATTTAATGTCTAAAAATTATAAAAAAATACTATGATGTAGGAAATATTTTTAGATTTCTAATGACTATTTATATTCAAAAATCTGACTTGTATAACCCCATGTAAAAATTGTTTTAGTAAAACAACTCATGTTTGTGTCATTTTTACTTTAACATTAAATAAAAAGATATTAATGTCATTTTCCTTCCAAAGTGGCTCCATGGGGTCCCCAAGTTGACCCATGGATTGTCTTGGTCGGCCATGATACATCCAATAAGGGTAGGACATGTTTCAAGTTCATTTCATATTATTAAAACATTATTCTTACCTTAAATTACACTAATTACCTCTAATCACGATTAATAAACTTAAAAGTTACTATTCACCAAAAAATTATTTTAATCCCATTGAACCACATTTTACTTCTTAATGAAAATCATGTATGTCAGATTTTTGAAATTCAAAACACAGAGGTGGTAAAATTTCATTTAAACGAAAAATCAATTTTTATAAGTACCACTTAGTGGTTTCACTATTCATCAAAAATTGAAGTTTTTCAGAAAAATACCAAAACTTAATCCTAAGATATATTTGATATTCTGAATTCAAAAATGATGTCTATTTTACAAAATTTAAAACATATAAGTTACATTAATTAATTTAATAATTAATTCCCGCTGTCAGAGCAAATAGCGTGTTTTTATGAAACAATAAGTATCAAAAGATTTACACTAGTTTAAGTCCAATTTCAAAGTGAAATTAATTCCAACGACCACTATTGGATTAAATGGTAAAAATATATTCAAATTACACTTTAATACCAATTAAAAAGATAATCTAACCATATAATTAAATTAGATGAAAAAGCAGTTTTGATGTAAAATGTAGTATTTTTCACTATTCATTAAAAAATGAACATTGTCAGAAAAATACCAAAAAATTATCCATTGTAAATTTAAATGTCCCAATCATAAATAATAAGTTTATTTTGACAAATATAGCTTATAAAATTGTCAAAATATAGATTTAAAAATGGTTTTCCATCAAAAGGCAGTAAAACAATCTTTTAAAAATATTAGTGTATTCCATGCTTAAGATTGGATTTATTCTCATTTTAAGCCTCTAAAACACTATCTAATTCATTAATAGACATAGATAAAAATATATATTATTCATTACTTACTTGTGATTTTACATATGGACTTACTGAACATAATCTTTTATCCGCACCTAGATCAGTTTGTGGTAGTGTTTATGGATGAAATTTTGGTGTACTCCAAGAATCATGATGATCATGTCCAGTATCTTGAAATTGTCTTGAGTACACTGAGAGAGCATAGACTATATGAAAAGATATCTAAGTGTCAGTTTTGGATTGATTAGGTACACTTCTTAGGTTACATCATCTTGGAGGAAGGTGTGTTAGTGGACCTAGAGAAGGTTCAGGCAGTTGCTTCTTGGAAGCATGCCACAAAAGTATTCAATATCCATAGATTTATAGGATTAGTTGGATATTATTGTAGATTCATCCAATACTTTTCCCGAATGGTAGCACCACTTTTGTGATTGACCAAAAAGGGGATAAAGTTTGACTGGTTAGAAGCATGTGAGAATGCCTTTTAGGATTGAAGAAGCTCTTGACATCAGCACTAATAGTGATCCTAACTAAGCCAGGTGAGTAGTATACGGTGTTTTGTGATGCTTCTTGGATAGGTCTTGGAGCAATGTTAATGCAGGGAGATCAAGTTATGGAGTATGGATCTCGGCAGTTGAGGTCACATGAATGGAACTACCCTACGTATGACCTTGATCTGGATGTAATTGTTTATTCTTTAAAGTGTTGGCGACATTATCTATTGGGCAAAAAGTTTATTGTGTATACGGATCAAAATATATTAAAGTATATCTTTTTTTAGTGAGATTTAAATATTCGGTAACATAGATGGGTTGAGTATATGCATTCATTTTATTCTGAACTAGTATATATGCTCGAAAAGGGATACAGTGTTGCTGATGCTTTAAGTAGGAAAACTTAGACTCAAACTGTTTAGGAGTCTAATGATAAGTGGAAGATGATGAATCTAATAACTAAGATTCATGTTGGGGTTTAGGAGGGCCAGGTGTAAATGAATCTCGTATCAGTTTTAGTAGAGTCTATACTTTTGAGACATATCAGAGACAAGTTTGAGTATTTGAAATGTTTGACCTTAAGGGAAAGCCTTGAATGTGGGGAGTCTCCTTCCAATTAGACCATAGAGGAGGATGGGATCATTTATGTTAGGAATCAGGTTATTGTGACTATGAGAAAGCGGGAGGAGATGATGCATGAGTTTCATGCCTCGAAGTGGGTGGTACATCTAGGTGTGACCAAAATGTACCATAACCTACAATGACTATTTTGGTGTCCAGACATTGTCACACCGAGTTTTTTTTCTTTTCATGTTTTGGTTTTGATCCGGTTTATTAAAAATACCGATCCTTTTCTTGGGTTTTAGGTGAGATTAATTTTGATTTTTTAACTTCCATATATATCTAATCATCCTACCATGGGTTCCCCATAGTTTTTTGAGAGTTTTGGAGAAAAGGGTGGTTACTTTATGATTTGGGACAACCGTGAGCCCATTTCTAGATTAAAAAACCAAATTTGTTTATTTTATAACTCCTTAATTTTTCAACATTTTTAACTAATTACACTTCCCAATTTGACTCCACTAACATATTAAAACTACCATATCCTTTTTTACCCCTTATAAATTCATAAGCATTGTGAATTTGGGTTATTTATTCAGGTATTGGGCCAGCCTGAGGGCCCATTTCCAGTTTTTAAAAAATAATTTTCTTCTTTTATATATATATTTTTTTATAATTTTCGGTTATTAAACCTCCCAATCTAGTCCAATACCCCTAGGTGCACCCCCATGTTCCATTTTATCTCTTTGGAGCTCATCTTGTCGCGGATTAGGGCAAATATTCTCAGTGGTTCTCAAATCGTCCATATTTTCCAAAGTTATTTTGTCTCATTCATAAATCATTCAATTAATTCTATTTTCCACAAATATTATTACCCTAGTTAATCCAGACCTTAGGAGCCTCTCCAAGGAGTTTCAATCCATTAACTTTCCTCTATGGGTGCAGATATAAGGGAAGACGAAGAGTTTTTTGGTTTCCAAGGTGAGATTCCTTCTCATTTATCCTCCCTCTTCTTCCCCCTTTAATTATTTCTTGGTTTTATATTCTCCTCTAGTCATAATAGATCTAGGGTTCTATTATAAAATTATTTTTTATGGGGTTTTTGTTTGTTTGGGGCTGGTAATCATAGGTTTAGGGTTTATAAACCCTCGTATGGTGATATCGGGTGCGCATTTCCATTACGCCAAGGATTTGAGGTAGGATATCCCTTGAACATGACTTTATCATTTAAGTTTCATCATTTTATTATTGTTCACACCTGATATATATGTTTATTACCATTCTTTAGCCTTTGGATAATTTTCTTGGTGTGAAAAATGTTTTTTAAGCTTTGTTTTGTGAAAGGTAGTGTTGTTTTGTCATAAAAGTGCACACCAAGTGTTTGTTTAAATGCCCCGTTATCTTTCACACCTATTTTGTGAGGTTTAGAATCTAGTTTATGGTATTTTTAACATGTTACAGTATCTTGAATAAAATATGTCATACAATTGGTGTTTTATTCCCTGTCAAGTGCTTAAAATAAATTGTTTTGTTTAAAAGTGCATGTCATGTGTTCGGTAAATTGCCAGGTTGGATTTTATGTGTTAAGTGTGATTTAAAAATTATTTTTTTGGATTTATAAATGCATTTTCAGAATTAAAAATGGTATTTTTTGGGTCCTTCTATGTCTTTCCAATGTGTATTTGGTTTTACAAACAAATGAGTTTTGGTTTACAACATGTTTTGGTCCGAGTTACCGGAAAATGGTCTGTTTCACATCCTTATGAAAATGGTTGTGTTTTGAATATGTAACCTGAGTGTTTTAAGGGATTTATGAAAGTTTTTTTCTTCTTTAAATGTTGTTTATACACCTCCTTAATAAAAGTTAAATGCATGCCTTAGTCAAATGTTAGTTTTGAGAAAGGCTTAAAGGCCCGTTTGGCATTTTTTTCTTGTAAAAATGGTTTCCATGTGTATTTCATGTTGTATCTTTTGGGGCCATTTTATGGTTCATGAAATTGATTTATTAATTGGTTTTGGGTCTTCCAAATCTGTTTTGATGCGGTTTTGATGGGGGTTTTTGGCCTTAAAAGATCATTTTTGAATGGATTTTATGTGCAAGACTTCATTATACTTCTTGAAATTGTTTTATGAAAATTTAGGTGGTTTATTGATCCATGAAAGAAACGTGAGACATGTGTGTGGCCTGTTTGATTTGTGTGTGATTTTTAAATAGAATATTCATGATAAAATGGTATTATATATATATTTAAATTTTTTGAGCACAAAAGGGAAAACCTGGGTATCTAGGTGGGTAGACATGTACTAGTATGCTAGTGATCCTGTGGGGTTTGGCCCCTGTTTCACATAGCAAGTTTGACGATGACAAAACTAACTAAACTATGATGATGATGTTGTTGGAGGACCACTAGGTTATGGTTATTCTCTATACTAATGTCTCGTGTGCACGAGAACAAATATTTATTATGGTTACCTTCACTGAGATACGAGGTACCTAGGGCTCACAACTAACTAGTGCCTAGGGGTGTTCTCGTGACTTGTGCTCATTGGCTATTTTGTACTCACCATTGGCATACAATGTGTTTGGTTGGTAAATTTAGCAGTATGTGTGATTTATTTAAAAGTGTACATTCTTTAAAGTATCCCTCTTGAAAACTAGTTTTATTTTGAAGTTGCACCTATTTGAAAATTGTTGCTAGCATTCTTGTTTATAAAACATGTAAGTTTTTGTCTGGTATTTTTTTATAGCACGGGACCTCATTTAGAAAACATACCTTTATATCTTGTATTTAAAACTTTAATTTTTTTTTCTTTTATTTTAAAGGATTTTCATTGGTAATAGAATATCAGGCTAACCTACTGAGTTTTAATACTCACACCTATAGTCTTCTTTTGTTTTTAACCCTTGTACAGGTTTCAGCTTGAGTTAGATCACCTTGGGCGACGTGTGATCATTGTGTTGGAGAGTGACCATAGGGGTCACATGGATTTATTTGGTTATCATGTTTGGTCAGTTGAGTTGTTGGTTTAGATGTACTTTCAGTTTTTTGTACAAATAATGTTCAGTTCAATTTTTATGTAAATGTATTTTGGGCTGTCCATTTCTTTCTATTATTTTTTTGATTGTTTATATTTGGGAGAAATCATTCCCTTGTGTACTCTATTGATTCCCTTGGTGCTTGTCTCCATACCAGGAGTATTGGGAATGCCTCTCGGGACTTGTCGCGGGCTAGCCTAGGTGACCGGTTCAGGGTCGACTTGGGTTGGTTCGTGACAAAATGGTATCAGAGGAGGTTAGATCTTAGAAAACCTTTCTTTTTAGAGCGCCCTTGTTATTTGGGTGATGTCAAGGTAGATGAAGTAGGATTTTTGAGACTTGAGGGGTAAGTACGGGAAGAGCGTCGCGAACTCTTGCTCGTTCTGATCCTCAGGTTTCCACGGGAAGTCCGGTTTTATTAGTGTCCTTTATTCTTATTGATTGTTTGGTGCTGGGATATGACAAGGGGAGTCTGACTAATGGCCTTTGTGAGATCTCAGGGTCTGGAAAGCCATGTGGAGCCAGGGAATGGTCCTAATAAGTCCCTCCATGTTGGTTTTGTGTTTTGACATATGACCGCCAACCATATGGTCAAGTCACCTACCGACACTAGTTCCCTTTTGTGGGTCTCTTGGACCTTTCTTAAATTCTAAATTTTTTTTTTGAAAATCCTTTTGTGATAATTGTGGAAATGGGTTTTAAAGGAAGGATTGGATTTTGAAAAGTGGAAAAAGGGGTTTTCAAAAATTAAATATAAGAATGGTTTTGGAAGGTTGTGTTTTTGTAAAACAAATTTTTTTAGGAGGAAGTGGAAATGATTTAATAGGATTGAATTATCCCTAGTCTAAATGTGTGGTTTGTTGGAATAAAATGTTTTGAAAGTGTGAATCATTTTAAGGTGATTCCGAATCTTTGTTTTAAATGGGGTGTTTTGGGGTGTTGAAAAGTGTTTGAATCTGATGAATTGGTTTTGGAAATTGGTTTTGAACGGTTGGTGTTTTCTTAGAAAGGGTATTGGTCTCAATGGCCATCATATTATGAAAAGATACCTTGATGAATTTTAGAAAATGGTAAGGGGTTGTTTGGAGTATCTTAGTTGTTTTGAAAGTTGTAAAAATGAAAAGTGGTAGGTTTTTAAGAAAAAGGTTCTTGATTAAGTGTGGTTTGTTTTGTGAAATATGAAAAGGGTTTTGACTTGGTGGTCAATGTTCCTTTGCAAGGTACATGATTTTTAGAATGATGTTATTTTGTTTTAGATTTTGGTGTTTTCATGGGTGCTCACATGCATGGTTTTATTGATATTTGGAAGGATAGCCCATATGTCATGGTGGTTGGGTGTTGTCACACCCTGACCTATCTTTTAATTTATTTTATAATTTTCTTTGACTTTTAAAATTTTGTTGGGATCCGGGTTGAGTCCCGGATGAAAAACTTTTGAGTTATGTCAAAAAACGCGTGTTTTTGAGTTGACGTCATTGGGCGCCCGGGCAGAGCGCGTTTTGGATACCCCGTGTGGATTCTCCCATGCAACGACATGACCCACTTATCTTCGGAAAATTAAAATGAGAAACTTTTGTAATTTGATGTGTTATTTATTGTTGTTAATAATTTTATTATTATTAAAGTGAACTGAATATCTATATTATTTATATTTTATCGGTATGATGATGATTTTTATTATTAATATTATTATTAATATTATTATTAATAAGAATTTATTATTATTATTATTATTATTATTACTACTATTACTTTAGGACGTTGCACGGGCATCGCATGGCTAGCGGAAACCGTGCAGTCTGCCCAAGTACCGCATGGTTGCGGAGTTTGAGTCGGCCAAATAAAAATGAATTAAATGAGTTGAAGAGAAAATAATTAAAATCAAAATTTAGTTAAATAATATTATATTATTATTAAAGAATTTTTATTATTAGAATTATTATTTTTATTATTTTTATATTTTTATTAAAGTTGTTTTTATTATTCTTATGAGTATTATTATTATTATCATTAATAAGGGTACTTATTATTAATAATAATAATAATATTATTATTATTGTCATTAATAGTATTATTAGTATTATAGATTAATGTTATTATCATTTTATTTTTATTCTTTCATTTTATTTAGTTTTTTTTCCTCTTTCTTTTCATTTCTTTCTTTCTTTCTTTTTTATTTTATTTTCACTCTCCCTCTCCCTTCTTTCTCTCCCCATCGCGAACAGCCCTCTCAGTAACCTTATTTTTTTGCGCCGCCTTTCTCCTCACCCTCTCCGCTCCCTTTCCAGTCCTGGCGCACCTCACCTCAGCCTGCAGTACTCCCCGGACACACCCCAAACTTCCCCCCACACAGCCCTCCGCGCATGCCGTCTCCTCCCGGTCTCCCCTCACTACTTCCAGCTGCCACCCTGCCTTCGCCCTCCGCGCACCTGGCTCCCACACACTACCTCCCGCGATCTGGTTTACCAGCGCCGCTCCTTCTCCGATGACCAGCAGGTGTGACCTGCCCTGTCTGGTTGTTCCTTTTCCCCCTCCTTACTTCAGTTTTACCATGTCCAAGGTTTGTTTTAAGTTTTATCCCTAAAATGTTTGGGTCCAATTTGATTTTCAAGGTTGGTTTGAGACTCCTTTAGGTGCGGCGATGGGGAGATTGAAGTTCCACACCAGTTCTAGGAAGTTCTTCATCATTTGAGGTATTCTCATGCTTTTATGTTATTAGACAAGTTTGGGTTTCTTGTTTGATTAATTACATGAGTCTATGGATTAATTATGTGGTTCGAATCATGATTTGGAAATGTCTTGAGGTGCGTTAACCTTGCTGCATTATTTATGAGTCTCTAATTTTTATTCTGCAGGGTTGGTTTCACCTATTGCTGATTTCTTGCCTTTCACAACTTCATTGACAATTTATTAATGGATTAATATGTTTAGAAAAAATTTGTTTCATGTGAATGATGGTGTTTTGTTTGGTCATTCTTAATCTGCGGTGTATGTTTACTAAATTTTTGCACGCTACTTATTTGATAAATAGCCTAGTTATCTTTTTCAGGTGGTTTTTAATTTTCAGAAGCATGTAATGGTCTTTAAAATTTATTTGGGATGTTTAAGATGGTGATTTGGTTATTCTAAAAATGATCTCCAAAGTATTTTTAGGGTAGAATATTATGGAGTTCTTTGAAAGGATTTGATAAGTGGATCAAATGATTTATTATTATTATTATTATTATTATTATTATTATTATTATTTTTCTCATAAATTTTAAAGTGTTTTAGGAAGTAATGTAAATGGTGTGTAGTATGTTTTGAAAACATGTCAAGGTGGTTTTTACAGTGTTTGTTCATTTGGATTATCTTAAGTCAGTGGTTATGGGTTTTTAGTTGTTGTGCATTTGTTGCAGCGCATTGGTGAGGTAATTTCGCAAAACTGCGGTCGTCAGCTTGCGCGTGCTTGTGCGTCTGTGTGAGGCATGATGCACCATTATGTTTGGACTACAAGCCGAGGTAGGTCCCCCATTGCACTTGCCTTTAAATTCAGAATTTATTAATTGCTTAAAATTTTATTAATTTTAATAAATGGGAAATAATATAAGATAATTATTTTTTAAATGATTATTTTGTGTAAAAAGAGCCATTTATTTTATACATGACACTTGAAATATTTTCTTGATGAATGAACACCCAGTAGTGAAAGAATTACCGTTTGGACTTTAAACATAATTCACGAAATTTCAAATGTAGTTCTGTTTTACTGATAAATGATTTCTTTTGAAGTGTGAAAAAGTGTTTTGTTTCTCTTGAGAAATGAGGATTTTCTTTAAAATTAGTGAAGGACCATTTGACACTTTAATAAAATAAATTATTTTGGAAAACTCTCTTTCGGGTGACTCAGGGGTGATCTTTGGTGTACGTTGACTGTATGAGTTGTGTGTGATGTTTATGCTACTTGATTGACTTTGTTGACTCACCCCTTTTCTTTTTATTATATGTGTTGACATGGGGACCTGACATAGTAAGTGAATCTTCTAAGAATGATTGCTGCACTAGTTTAGATTACGCACTGGCTAGTGGCCCTTAGTACGGATTATACTCTGCTGGGGGATTGGCCCCCTCAGTTAGGCCAAGTAGGGCGATACTGAGTGTTTGGGAGTTATGACGTCATCAAGAGTAGGCATGCCTTCAGGATGAGTCACATGTATAGTATGTTCTAGATTTTTCACACGCTCCTAGGTTCAACCCATGTTTTCTTTAGTGTTTATCCATATGTGGTGGACATTGAGAGGTCTAGTTCGGTTGTTGGACTAGTGTGCCACTTTTTCCATTTCCCTTAGTGTGTGTTGTGTGTGGTTTTCCTTTTTTACTAACAACAAAAATTTGGATTTCTAAATTGTTCGCAAAAATGTTTTAAAACACAATACACATATTCCTTTCAAACATTAAACTTTTTCTTAAATTAAAAAGGGCAATAGACTATTACTTGTTTTAGAAACGAAATTGTGTGTGTGGAAACCCATATTTTATATAATTTAGTTCAAACCTAGAATTAGTAAATTCTTTATTTAAAGGTCGTGCATTGGGAATAGTTTGTTGGACGCACCTACTGAGTTTTAATACTCACGCCTATATTGTTTTCTTGTTTTTAGTTTCTGTTGCAGGTTCTATTTGAGCTTGCTTGACATGGGTGAGAGGTGGTTATGGTTTGGTGAGCGACCCTCGGAGTCATGAGGAGTTTTGGTCATGGTCAGGTTAGTTAGTTGTTGTTGGTCGTTCTTTCTTTTCATGTTGTTTATTTAATTTTAATTATTCTACTTTTTCCACTAATTTATTTATTTTTACTGGGCGAAATCATTCCCAATTGTCCTCTATTGATTCCCTGGTGCTTGTCACCAGCCCAGGAGGATCGAGAACGCCTCTCGGGCCTTGCCGCGGACCAGCTCGGGTGACTGGTTCAGGTCGAACCGAGTTGGTTCGTGATAGGTGCCTAGGGTGGCATGGAAATGTGCATGTGAGTGAGACTTGATGAAGCACCATTGGTGAATGTGGAAATCCACCAAGTTATTTTTTTTTAAAAAGTGTTTTGAGCTGAAAAATTATGGAATTTGTTTATAAACCGATGGTTATGTGGCTAATTTTTTTCTATGTCTTAGAAGAGTTTTTTATTCAGTATACTTCCTTGTGATCTAGAAGTCATACTCTTGTTGTCTCTTGATATGAGATCTTGTTGGTGGCTCGATTTTGGAGTAATGTTTAGTGGGTTTCTAAAGATGTGTTGGATGTTGTGATGTGGCCATGGATAGTTATCTGTTGGAAATATTTACTGTTGATCAACCTAATGATTCGTTTCAAATATCAAATATACCTCTTGAGATGATGCCTCGACCCGTTTTTTGGAATAGAGATCTTTTGGGATTGATTTAAAGAGATTCCAGGTCATGATAATTCTTTTGGACATTACAGTTTTGTTCGGTGATATTGATATGTTTCACCGTATTCCTTGTCCATTATACTCCTTGTTCAGATTGAGAGAGAATGGTGCTATGTATCTATGAGTTCCTATTTATATGAAGCTGTGTTGTTGAGCAAGTTAGTTTTGTGGGGTGTTGTGATCCTTATCAAATGACTGCGGTGCAACATATGCTTCAAGCATTAGGGCTCCAGTCATAGGCCTCAGAGTGAATCTTTTGACACAGTCAGGAAATCGCCAGAGGTTTGGGGAGCTCGACTAGGTTCCTGCCTCCATCATTGTGGTAAGGTAGTTTCTATGTCTCTATTGTGGTTCCCCATAATTGTTATTTTCCTCTTTTCACAACGTGCATGGTGGAATTACCCCTCACACTGTGTCTATGGTTATGCCTTCATGGATGTGGGTTTCTGATCAATGTCCTTGTGTGGACCACCTGTGTAAATCAGGTGTGGTCTAGGTTTTACCTTTTCGTAGATGGAGGGTGTTGGGTGATTCCTCTATTTCTTTTGTGGTTTTAGTAGACCAATGATTGGGTCCCATTCCCTCCCCTCCTCGAGTGGTGGGGGTTTTGATCCGTGCCGAAAGCATTGGCCCAGTTCTTGTACCCTTCGTTTGGGAGTGGGTGGTTTAAATGTTCATGTTATAAACCTATTAACTTGGTTTGGTAGGTTATTTTGGGAGAGTGTTGGTGGACTTGAACAAGTGAGGACCAATTCTAGTTCATGTTGAATTCCTTTTTTTGTTCATTTCTAGTTGGTCTCTAATGGTGGGGAGACCCACTGCAGGTCTCAAAGATATTTCCTTTAAGGATTTCTCGGATGGTAGTTTTGATTTAATGGTGGGGATCCCATTCCAGCCTCCACCCCAAGTCATTGGATTTCATGAGTGAACTTTGGTTTGGGTGATAATTGTGTTCATTGGGAGAAGGCCCAACAATATGGTTTTTGGCTTGGTTGTGGAGATGGTGGCTTGATCTTTCCGTTGATTCTCAGGAAGTGGTTGTGAGTTGGTGTTTTTTTGGGGAATAGGATTAAGTTACATTGATGGTAAATTATATTTACTTGGTTTTAGAGGTTTTATTATGTTGATAAGGAATCCTTATGTATTTTTATTTCATCTATAAAGTGTTATGGCATTCTGGGGGCGAGAAGCTTTAATGGTGGGGAGAATTGTCACACCCGATTTTCTTTTCTTTTCATGTCTTGGTTTTGATACGGTTCATTGGAAATATCGATCCTTTTCTTGGGTTTTAGGTGAGATTAATTTTGAGTTATTAAGTTCTATATATGTCTAATCATTCTACCATGGGTTCCCCATAGCTTGTTTGGGAGTTTTGGAGAAAAGGGTGGTTACTTCATGATTTGGGCCAACCGTGAGCCCATTTCCAGATTTAAAAACCAATTTTTTTTCTTTTACAACTAATTAATTTTTCAACATTTTTCACTCATTACACTTCCCACTTGGCCTCCACTGACATATTAAAACTACCACATCCTTTTTGACCCCTTATAAATTCATAAGCATGGTGAATTTGGGTTATTTATTCAGATATTGGGCCAACCCGAGGGCCCATTTCCAGTTTTAAAAAAATAATCTGTTTCTTTTATATATTATTCATTTTTTATAATTTTAGGTGATTCCAACTCTCAATATAATAAAATACCCTTAGGATCACCACCATGTTCCATTTTATCTCTTTGGAGCTCATCTTGTCTAAAATTAGGGAAAATATTCTCAGCGGTTCTCAAATCGTCAAGATTTGCTAAAGGTATTTTGTCTCATTCATAAATCATTTAATTCATTCTCTTTTTACCACAGATATTCTTCCCCTGGTTCTTCCAAAACTTAGGATCCTCTACAAGGAGTTTCAAGCCATTCCCTTTCCTCTATGGGTGAATATCTAAGGGAATACGAAGAGTTTTATGGTTTCCAAGGTGAGACTCCTCATTTCTCCTCCCTCTTCTTCCTCCTTTCATTACTTCTTGGTTTTATATTCTACTCTATTCATACTTGACCTAGGGTTATGTTATAACATTATTTTTTATGGGGGTTTTGTTTTTTTGTGGCTGGTCATCATAGGTTTAGGGTTTATAAACCCTCAGATGGTGATATCGGGTGTGTGTTTCCATTACGCCAAGGATTTGAGGTAGGATATCCCTTGAAAACACCTTTATCATTTAAGTTTCATCATTTTATCACTGTTAACACCTTATATATATGTTTATTACTATTCTTCAGGCTTTGGATAATTTTCTTGGTGTGCAAAACAGTTTTTAAGCTTTGTTTTGTGAAAGGTAGTGTTGTTTTGTCATAAAAGTGCACACCAATTGTTTGTTTAAATGTTCTATTATCTTTCACAACTGGTTTGTGAGGTTTAGAACCTGGTTTATGGTATTTTTAACATTTTCTAGTATCTTGAATAAAATATTTCATACAATTGGTGTTTTATTCCCTGTAAAGTGCTTAAAATAAATTGTTTTGTTTAAAAGTGCATGTCATGTGTTCGGTAAATTGCCCGATTGGATTTTATGTATTAAGTGTGATTTAAAAAATATTTTTTTGGATTTATAAATGAATTTTAATAATTAAAATTTTTATTTTTTCCTTCTATTTCTTTCTAATGTGTATTTGGTTTTACAAACAAATGGGTTTTGGTTTACAACATGTATGGCCCGAGTTGCTGAAAAATGGCATGTTTCACATCCTTATGAAAATAGATGTGTTTTGAATACATAAACTAAGTGTTTTAAGGGATTTATGAAAGTGGTTTTCTGATTTAAATGGTGTGTATAAACCTCCTTAATAAAAGTGAAATTCATACCTTTGTGAAATGTTAATATTGAGAAAGGCTTAAAGGCCTGTTTGACATTTTTTTCTTATAAAAATGGTCTCTATGTGTATTTCATGTTCTATCTGTTGGGTCCATTTTATAGTTCATGAAATTGATTTATTAATTTGTTTTGGGGCTTCAAAATCTAGTTTGATGTGATATTGATGTGTTTTTTTCCTTAAAAGATCATTTTTAATGGATTTTATGTGCAAGGCCTCATTATACTTCTTGAAAATTTTTTATGAAAATTTAAGTGGTCTATTGATCTGTGAAAGAAATGTGAGACATGTGTGTGGCCTATTTGATGTGTGTGTAATTTTTAAATGGAATCTTCATGATAAAATGTTATTTTATATATGTGTAACTTGTTTGATCACAAAAAGGAAAAACCTGAGTATCTAGGTGGGCGGACGTGTACTTGTATGCTAGTGATCCCGTGGGGTTTGGCCCATGTTTCACGTAGTAGGTTTGACGATGACAACACTAACTAAACTATGATTATGATGATGATTTAGGACCACTAGGCTATGGGTATGATCCATACTAGTGGCTCTTGTGCACGTGAACAGATATTTATTATGGTTACCTTTACTGAGATACGAGGTACCTGGGGCTCACAACTAACTAGTGCGTAGGGGTGTTACCGTGACTTGTGCTCATTGGCTATTTTGTATTAACTATCGGAATATGATGTGTTTGGTTGATAAATTCAGTAGTGTGTGTGATTTATTTAAAAGTGTACATTCTTTAAATAATCCCTCTTGAAAACTAGTTTCATTTTGAAGCTGCACCTCTTTGAAAATTGTTACTAGCATTCTTGTTTATAAAACATGAATGTTTTTGTATGGTAATTTTTTTAAATCATGGGAAATAATTTGGAAAACATACCTTTATATCTTTTATTTAAAACATTAAATTTATGTTTCTTTTATTTTAAAGGATGTGCATTGGGAATAGAATATCAGGCTAACCTACTGAGTTTTAATACTCACGCCTATAGTCTTCTTCTGTTTTTAGCCCTTGTGCAGGTTTCAGCTTGAGTTCGATCGCCTTGGGAGACGTGTAATCATTATTTTGGAGAGTGAAAAGAGGGTTCACATGGATTTAGTTGGTTATCATGTTTGGTCAGTTGAGTTTTTGGTTTAGTTGTACTTTCAATTTCTTGTACAAATAATGTTCAGTTCAATTTTTATATAAATGTATTTTGGGCTGTCCATTTCTTTCCGCTGTTTGTTTGATTGTTTATATTTTGGAAAAATCGTTCCCTTGTGTACTCAATTGATGCCCTTGGTGCTTGTCTCCATCCCAGGAGGATCAGGAACGCCTCTCGGGACTTGTCGTGGGCTGACCTAGGTGACCGGTTCAAGGTCGACTCAGGATGGTTCGTGACAGACACGAAAAAGGAGATAACAAGGTTTGTGATACGATGCTATACCTATCAACAGGTGAAGGCTGAGCATAAATGGCCTAGAGGTTTGTTACGGTCATTGCCTATTCTAGAATAGAAGTGGGATGAAGTGACTATGGACTTTGTGGTGGGTCTCCCAAGAATTCCACAGAAGAATGATGCTATTTTGGTGATTGTAGACCAGTTGGAAAAGGTAGAAAATTTCTTACTAGTACAAGAGGCTTTCTCAGTGGATTAGTTGAGAGAACTATATATTTGGAAGATATTCTATCTACATGGTGTGCCATAGACTATTGTTTCATATTGTGACCATCATTTTACTTCCCACTTCTGTAAGGGCTTGCAAAAGGCACTTGGTGTGTAGGTTTTGTTGAGTATGGATTTCCACCTATAGTAGATGGGAAGTCATAACATACTATACAAGTGCTTGAGGATATGATTCAGGCATGTTTCTTAGAATTATATGGGTCTTGGGAGAAGCACCTAGCTTTGGTAGAGTTTTCCTATAACAACAATTATCAGGAAACTATAAAGAGGGTGCAAGATGATGCTCTTTATGGCAGGCCATGTGAATCACCATTATGCTAGATAGAGGCTGGTGAGTCAGAGCTGTTGGGATCAATTCTCATGCAGGAGGCATCAGATCATATTCAGTTGATACATAAGTGTATAACTACTTCTCAAAGTAGATAGAAGTCATATACTGATAGACTTTGATGAACCCTAGAGTTTACAAAGGGTGAATATGTTTTCCTTCAGCTGTCACCTAGATTGGGTCACCACAGGATATGAAGATAGGGAAAGCTGGTGCCCAGGTTCGTTGGACCGTTTGTGGTTGTGGATAGAATTAGGTCGGTGGCATACTGATTGACTCTACTACAGAGATATATTTTTATTCATGAAATTTTTCACGTGTCATAGATTCAAAGGTATCACCCCAAACCTTCTCATGTGATCTATATGGATGATGTTGATCTTGAGATAAATGCATCCTTTAAGGAGCATCTGATACATATGTCAGATCATAGTAAGAAAGTGTTGTGGGGAAAGACCGTGCTAATAGTTCATGTATTGTGGAAACATGGTTGTGTTCAGGAGGAAACATGGGAGAGATAAGTGGATATGAGGGCTCAGTGGCCCAATATATTTGACTTAGAATCTTAGAGATTCTTGGGAGAAAAACTCGAGGACCATCTGTTATAAGGTGAGTAGATTGTAAAGCCCTGACCATTTTCTAGAGATGTATCATGCTTGTTTATAGGTAATCTTTTTCCTTGTGTTGAGTACTTTTTATTTGGGTTTTTCCTTATAGTGTTCTTAGGTGAAAATTTGAGAAAAATGGAATAAAGAGGGCAGTGCATGGTTGGAACATGGTTTGCCTTAACCATACACCCCAACCTAGAAAACCATACAAACCCAAACAGAGGGGATTCACACAGTCAAAGCACAATTTGTCAAATTGTTCACCCTAAAAGCAGAAACTGTGCACCCCCTAGAAGAGGCTCATGGTTTGGAAAACCGTGCACCTTTTCCCAGAAAATCATGCACAACTTTTTTATTAACCTGAAAATTAGTTTTTAAAATTCTCGAACCCCACATATTAACCCCTAATTAGCCCTAGTTCTTCCTTAAGCTCTCTTTCATGATTTTGGAGGCTCCCGAACATATTACAAGACTTATTGACCTATATTCTTGGAAAATCGAAGGGAAGATTGAAGATCTGTAACACCCAGGTATATAGTTTATTCCAGTTTAGATCTCTACCCCTCCCCCACTCATCTTCCTGGATAAAAGAGGGATGTTTATCCACTATTGTATTTAGATCTATATTTATATTTCTTAAATATTGATTCATTTAATCTTGGATTTATGATTCAGATCTAAATCTTGTTCTTCGTCAAATTCTTGATTAATTCTGCTCAAATTGGGGATTTTCATTGGTGATCAATTTTCATCAATTTTGAGGTAGGTGGCCTAAATTCTAATCCCATAGTATTGATTAAATTATGTGTATGTAATTGTGAGAATTTCAATTTCCATGATTGGGAAATTGCTTTGAAAATTGAATTGATTTGTTAATTTCCATGTGTGAACGATTTGGGTTAATTGGGGAAATTGAGGTTGTGAATTGAATTAAATAATTATTGAATTAATTAATGGGATATTAGGTATTGTGAAATTTAATGTGAAATCAGATTAATTAATTGTTTAATTAATTAATGAGATGTTGATATTGTAAATTTGACTTGATTAATTAATTTTTGAACTAATTAATGAGATGTTGAGATTGTGAATTTGAATTGATTAATTAATTGTTGAATTGATTAATGAGATTTTGAAATTGTGAAATTGATTTGAATAATTAATTATTGAATTAATTATTAGGATATTTAGGCTATGAATTGGATTAATTAATTAATAGAATTTTTTATGGTTATGCAATTGATTAATATGAATTAGTTAATTGTTGAATTAATTAATAAATGTTTTGAATGAGGAATGTGATTGAAGGTTAATGTTGATTAACCTTTAATGATGCGATATATGTGTTTGATTGATAATGGGGTGTGGGATACATATTGACACTCCAAATACCCATGGGGGTGATAGACATGAAATTCTAGATCCAAAACATGCATGAAAAATTGTATGGGATATGAAATGATGCTCTAAATACCCATGAGGTGTGAGATATAGACCTATGCTCCAAATACTCATGGAATGCATGAAAATTATATGGGATAGGGACTGATGCTACAAATACCCATGAGGTGTGAGATAAATACTGATGTTCCAAATACTCATGGGGTGCTAGACATGGTGATCTATGCCCAAAATGTTGGCATTGGACTACAATTCCAATTAGTTATAATATAAATTTAAATGAAATGGATAATGGAAGACGATTTGTTATAATAAATTGTGAATTAAATATGTGATATGGTTCATACTCTAGCATAGGTCGAAGCAGGTAGTGTGGTTTGGGTTTCCTTGGGAACTCGTTGGTTTATGCGGTTAAATAAAGGATAATTGAATAAATGTAAATTGTTTACTTTATTGCTTGTATTTTATTCTTCATACAACTACATAAAATATATTTACTGGATATTTTTTTAGTCACAGTTGGTGGAGTCCTATTAAATTTTACTCACACCCTACTCGAGCTACCTGATCAGTACCCAAATTGATTTCATGGTTATAGGACAAGATAAGGGAAAAGGCCCTGTGTTAAATGGATGATTTGGGATGGATCATGGATGAGGGAACTAGATGTGGTTTGGGACCTGCTTGGGAGTTTTTAGTGTCTATTTATTTTGGGTTTTTTCATATTGACACTTGGAACGTACTTTAGCATGTTATATCTACTGTTCAGTTTTGATATTGTATTTTCTGTTTTTGGTCATCTTGTGATACTAGTATTATTATGATTATATTATATTATTGTTTATTGCTTATTTATTTTCCATTTGTGTATTACTTTGATAAAGAGTGTATACTCTCCTCCTAATCAATATTAGACTCTCACTGCTAGTCGACAACCTCTGGCATACGGGGAGGTGTACCTGAGGTCATGTGGCAGACCGACTCAGGGCACCAATGTGTGGCACCTAGTCCGAGATGTCACATGTAGAGGTTAATATATATGTTTAATCCCACAAATTAATTATTAGACATTTGAATCTATCAAGGGCTGAAGGATAGATATAAAATACGCATAATCAATTGTTTATAGGATAGTTACGATATTATATTTATAAGGATTTATCTAAAAATATAACTTCAGTTACTAAACAACTTCAATGGATATCTAGGGAACCAAATATAAATGCTATATCTTACATTGGTTTTTTAATTAATGGTTATATATTCTATATAAAGGAATAAGATGAACGTGATACGATGCAAAATAGTGAAGTTACACTTATGGAGGAAGTGACACGTGCCTATCGTGGGGTGTGACAAAAACGATATTACCTAAGTTATAAATGTAGTAAAGTGGGTAACCTAGGTTGTCTTCATAGAGAAATGCACAGAAATTACATTTTTAAATTAAATTTGAGAAAGAAGAAGAGGTTGTTTTTGAAATTGGTTGAGTTTAAAAAGAAAGGAAGAAATTGAAAATAAAGTTTGAACATGAGTGGATGAAGAGAGTGATGGGGTTAGGGTAATATCACATTTTAAAATTTCATCATCATCATAAAAACCATTCATCCTCACTTCCTATTTAATAATAAATGAAAGACTCCTCAATCGAGTTATCAATCACTCTTAGTTGAAGAAAACAATGGAACCCACTCCTATGTGTATGGAAGTTCATAAACAATTCCTAAAAATCTAAGGCAAGTCTCGATAAGGAACTGTTGATATTTATAAATCTAGAAATGATTATCTAGTTCCACACACATGCTAAAAATCGCTAAACACTCACCACCTAACACAATATGCTCGATCGAGACAAATTTCATTAGGTGGAGGGAGTTACAAGTTCTTCAACCAAATCTATAAATAATGAATACACCAAAACCCAAAACACGATCACATTAAGAGAATTGGGAACCACTGAAAATAGAAATAATTCAATAGAAAAAGAGAGTTTTAAATTAAAGTTTAAGACTCTGACATTACCAAAGTGAAACTCCCCCTTCCCTGACCACTCAAAGGTTTCAACCCTCCATGTTAAGGGTAATAGAGTTGAAAGGGGAAGAATAGATCATAATGGAACTAAAAAAAAGAAAAAAGAAAATACAAATCAAATCAAGTTTCCAATCCTCTATCACATACCCTCTCTCACCTTCTTCAACAACCTTTAATGGAAGTGGACACTCATATAAATAGGTTTGAGGGGTGGAAAATTTTCCCTCTAGATTCACTCCTCCAAATTATTGAATAAATTTAGCATAATAAATAGAATAATATAGGGTAGGTTACTTCATAAAATTTGTTTCCCTATCTATTTATCATGTTCCCACAAAATCTTAGTATATTTGAAAAAGTTTCAAAAAAGTTATGACCAAATTACTGATGAAGTCTTTTTCTTCCTGAGGAGACTGATCAACTCCCTCCAATTTGGTGCATGCAATGGATGCCTTAATGGCCTAATTTATTTATGAAATTTAATGTACAGATGCATCTCAGAATCATATTTCTATTCCATTTGTAATCACTTAATTTGGAGTTATTTAGGCCGATATATTATTCAATAACTGAGGTGAGGTCCATTCTATTGGCCATCAAACTTTTTCCAATTGATTGACTTTTCTAGGCCATTGGGTGTCAAATTAGATCTAGGCCCAGAAAAAAAAGTTAAATCCCAAGAGAAAAGAAATACTAAAAAAACAATCACTCAATTTGGATCCAAATTTTAAAAGATATACCTAAAATACAAAAGATCTATAAAACTGCTAAATTTCTAGAATTAACCAAGTTTCACAATTAAGCCAAAAATACACTAAAAATACTAAAATGATGAAAATAATATAAAAATGATTAATTGGAAGGGGTTTAAATCATTAAAAAATACATGAAAAATAATGAAAATATTAACTCTATCAATTCCCCCATACTTAGCACTTGGACTCCCATACAAGTCAAAATCAAATCAAAGAAAATTCTAAACACATGCTAATGAGATCCACCAATTCCATACCAAGAAACCAAAAGATATAATGTCTCATAAAAAACCATTATTCCAATTTTTCCATTTAGATAATTCAATATATTTTCCTCTTCATTTATCCTCCCATGCACATAAGACATCTACCTCACATGAATTTTCTCTTATATCACAAATATCAATTTTCAACAAATCTTTTCTCATCCAAACCAATGAAAGAGTCACCATAGGCTCGATAAATTCCTACATATCCACCCAATGTGATTCAAGGACATGTTTTTATCATGAGGAATTTACAAGGTTATTTTTTATCTTTCGGTTAGTAGGATTTAGATGTTAAAAATTCTGAGGCTGAATGAGGAAGGCTTGGATTTTTTTGAAGAAAAATTGCAAGATTCTAATTTTCACTCAAGTATGGCATCCTCTTCACTCCTCTTAATAGAAAATCAGATCCATCATCATAAAAACTCAATGAAAGTGCATACCATTAAACATTTTATTATAAAAAATTTAAATCATTTCAAACATAATTTTTCTTTAAAGCTCTAGAAAAGGCACAACTTTCTTCCTCCATTAGAAGCTCCAAAAAGGCACAACTTCTTTTTTTTCATTGAAAGCTCCAGAAAAGGGCACAACTTTCAACAAAATGTTTTTTTCAACATAAAACACATCTATTAAGAATTTTATTTTCACCCAATGTATCACTAAATGAGGTAGAATAATACAAGACATCTTCCCCCACACTTAAGTTCAATTAGATCATGCAATTTCACTTCAAGAGAAGGTTGGATAGGGAAAATTATCTTGCAATGTGGCTAACCTAATAGTATATTCATGGCTTATAAGGGATAAATAGATTAAATGTATAATTCAGGCCATAATAAAAAGGATTCTATTGAAAAGGGGGCTTAAAAACCAATGAAATTCCCGAATCATTTAAAACATAAGTACCTCAAACCCTCAAGTTTTTACAAGAAATAAATCAAATTATGGTTAAAAAAATCATGGTTTGGTTCTCTAAAGAAGTGAGGTAAATGAAAATAATATGAAAAAAATGGTTTATAATCCTCATAAGAAAGTGATTTCAAAGATTAATATAGTAATATTTGGCATGGGATTAAAAAATCAGAGTACTTTTCATGAAATTCCCAAAAGATTAAACTTTGAAACAAAGTCATTTTTAGCATTAATTTAAGATCAATTTCCTAGAATAAATTGTTTCACTCATTGAAATGGGTTTAAAAAAATGTAAATGCTAATCATTTAATCTTAAAAGTTTAAAAAACACACAAAAATTGAAAAATAAACACACAAAAATTTGAAAACACACAGTTTTTTTTTGAAAAACAACAACAAATGA
Organism: Viscum album; assembly: GCA_963277665.1. Taxonomy (NCBI): domain Eukaryota; kingdom Viridiplantae; phylum Streptophyta; class Magnoliopsida; order Santalales; family Viscaceae; genus Viscum; species Viscum album. The sequence continues at coordinate 432,397,294 of OY728147.1, read as the reverse complement.
AAATACTAAACTCAAAGGTTCTCTCTCATACACTTAAATGATGCAGTTTACATAATGAATTAAAATGGATTTAATATGTAAGAAATTTTTTAAATTAATCATAATAGTAAGAAAGTGTAAAGGAGAGGTACAACCTGATGAATTTTATTGATAGACAGGTTGGAGGACTCCTCCACTAGATCTGATAGAATGGTCTCATGGAATTTCTTCAACCTGTGTCCATTAACAGTTAATAGATCCTTATCTCCATCCTTCAAAATCTACATAACTCTGAAAGGATATACATGAGTAACCATAAATGGACCCTCCCATTTGGAATGAAGTTTTCCTGGAATCAATTCGAGTCTTGAGTTGAATAACAACACTTTGTCTCTAGGATGGAAGTATTTTGGTTGGATCAACTTATTATGAGCCACTCTTGTTCTCTCTTTGTAAATCCTAGAATTTTCAAAATATTCCCTTCTAATTTTCTTTAGATATTGCAACTAAAACCTTCTGTCTTTCTTATCACTTTCAAGATCCAAATTCATCTTCCTAACAACCAAATACACCTTATGCTCTAATTCCACAGGTAGGTGAAATTTTTCCCATAAATAAGCCTATATGGACTCATTATAATCAGGATTTTGTAGGCTATCCTATAAGACCATAACATGTCTTCTAACCTTTGTCTTCAATATTTTCTATTTGGTTTAACATTATTATCTAAAATTCCTTTGATTTACCTGTTGGACACTTCAGCTTGACCATTTTTCTGTGGGTGATATAGAGTTGATGTTTTATGATGTACCCCATACTTATTTAGAAAAGACTCCATTATCCTATTTAAAAAGAGAGTACCTTGATCACTAATGATGGATCTAGGAACTCCAAACCTACAAAATATGTTAGTCTTAACAAAATCACAAACAAATTTAGCATCATCAGTTGTGGTGGCTTGTGCTTCCACCAATTTGGAAACATAATCAATTGCAAGAAAGATATAAGAATTTCCAAATAAAATTGGGAAAGGGACCATAAAATCTATCCCCTAGACTTCAAAAATCTCAAAAAAATTAAGTGGTTTTTGGGGCATTTCTTGTCTCTTTGAAACATTTCCTAAAAATTTACATTTTTGACACTTTTTGCAAAATTCATGAGCATATTTAAAAAGGGTGGGATAATAAAGTCTAGATTCTAAAACCTTACTTTCTATCATTTGAGGTAAAAAGTGGCCTAAACAAGCTAAAGTGTGGCAATACTCAAAGACTGAACCAATTTCACTCTCAAGAAAACATCTTCTTATCACTTGGATATTGCAAATCTTCCAAAGAAACAGACCATCCCAAATGTAATATCTAGATTCAGCTTTCAGTTTGTGAATTTGGTGAGAATTGAAATGAGATGGGACCTAAGATATTACTATATAATTGACCATGTCAGCATACTATGTAACTTCTCATTTAACCAAGTACAACCGCTCTCCTAGAAGGTGACCATTCAATGGTTTTTTTTCTATAATTTTAGCTTTAGAAGTGTTGGGAAGTCTGCTTAAATGATCAGCCACTCGGTTCTCAGATCCCTTCTTATCCTTGATTTATATATTGAACTCCTACAGTAGTAACATCCATCTCACTATCCTAGATTTAGCTTTATCCTTCTTCATAAATTACCTAAGATCTGCATGATTAGAAAACACAGTGACTTTAGTTCCAAGAAGATATGATCTAAATCTTTCTAAAGAAAAAAAAACTGCTAAAAACTCCTTTTATGTGGTTGTGTAATTTAATTGAGCCACATACAAGGTTCTTGAGGCATAGAAAATGACTTGCGGCCTTCCCCCAATTCACTAAGAAAGTATTGATCCAACTTCTTGGTTGGAAACATCACAAAGAAGCTCAAATGATTCTTCCCAATTTGGTGGCTGAAACATAGGTGGTGTAATCAATCTCCTCTTCATCTCATCAAAATATTTCCTATATACACCATTTAAATCAAAATCATAATCTTTCAAAAATAAATCTAGAGATATGGAGATAAATCTTACTAAAATCTTTGATAAACCTCCTGTAGAATCTTGCATGTCCTAAAAATTCTCTAATGTGCTCCACACAAGTCAGGTAAGGAAAAGAATTTATCACTTAAATTTTTTATTTATCAACTTCAATGCCCTTTTTGGAAATGAAATACCCAAGGAAAATTCCTCTCTTAACCATGACATAACACTTTTCAAAATTTAAAACAAGATTCTTTTCAATGGAGGTTTTCAAAACTTTTTCCAGATTTTTCAAACATGATCCAAAGAGTTTCTAAAAACTGAATCATCCAAGAAATCTTCAATGTGATCAGAAAATATACTTACCATGCACCACTGAAATGTACCTAGAGCATTTAAATAATCCATATGGAATACTTTTATATGCAAAAGTGTCGAAGCGACATGTAAATGTTATCTTCTCTTGATCCTCGGGAGCAATGGGTACCTGGAAAAAACCTGAAAATCCATCCAAAAAGAAATAATGAGTTCTCCCTACCAATATCTCTAACATATGATCAATGAAGGGAATAGAGAAATGATATTTACAAGTGACCCGATTTAACTTCCTAAAATCAATGCACACTCTCCAGCCATTCTGAATTCTCATAGGGATTAATTCATTCTTTTCATTCATCACTGTGGTTAGGCCAGTTTTTTTTGGAACTACATGAATTGGGATAACCCATTATGAATCTAAGATGGGATAGATGATACCAAATTCCAATATATTCTCAATATCCTTCTTCACAACCTCCATTAAGGTGGGATTCAACCTACTTTGGGGATACCTAACATGTTTGGAATCTCCCTCAAGAAAAATTATATGTGAGAATATTTTTGGAATATCACCTAAGATCCACCCTATTGCTCGAATATTCTCTCTCAAAAGATTAATCAGTGTTTTTTATTGGGTTTTAGATAGATTATTAGAAATTATCACTGGTAATTTCTCTCCCTCCCTAAGGTACACATATTTCAAATCAGTGGGGAGTGGTTTTAATTCCAGACCAGGGGGATGCTCAAGGGATGAAACTAAACTAACATTACCCACTACCAAGGGTTAGACCTTATGAACACAAGTAACCATACCATCTTACTCATCATTTAATAAATCATCAAAGAAATCATATTTTACCTCATCCTGCCACATGAAATCAGAATCTATAGCATTTTGTATATCCAAATGTTCAATGATATTTTCAATGGATGAAGTCTCTCATAAGGATAAGAATTTATGGAACATACATGATTCTTAAATGGGTTCAGTACCAACTTCACGGGAGTGTGAAAAGAGTGAGTGATCATCTGATGGGTGTCTCATGGATTCAAAAATATTGAAGTGGACAGTGCTATCTCCAAACTCCATGGTGAGTGTCTCTTCATGGACATTAATGATGGTTTTGGCCATCTTCAATAAAGTTCTCCCCAAAATGATGGGTGAGTGTGATGGGATATTATCTTCTTCCATATTCAGCACATATAAGTCAGTTGGGAATACAAGATCTTTTAATTTCTCCAAGACATCCTCCAGAACTCCTGTATAGAAAGCTGTGGATCTATTTTCAAGTTGGACCACCAATATTGTGGGATTCAAGTCTCCCATATATAAATAAGTATATACTAAGTGAGGCAATAAATTAATTGAAGCACTTATATCACACAAAGCATTAGAGAAATTTAAATAACCAATGTTGGATGGAATGGAAAACGTCCCTAGATCATGACATTTGGTTAGAAATTGTGGTGTGATAAGTGATGAGGCACTTCTTCCCAAGTTGATCCTTTCATTCCCTTGAAGTCTCCTCTTCTTGGTGTAAAGATACTTAAAAATTTTAGCATAATTTGTAATTTTTTTGAGTGATTCAATAAGGGAGATATTTATTTCCACTTTCTAGAAGGTGTCTAGAATTTCTTTTTGAAGTTCTTCTTCCTGTAATTTCTTTGATTCAATCACCCTTGATGGAAATGGTGGGGGTAAGTCTTTTTTCACCCTTTATTGACTTTTAAATGGCCTTTCTTGTCTCTTCTTCATCAGTCTATCCTTCTCCTCCTCCTATTTCTTCTCTTCTTCACAGTGAATTATCAAATAATTTTCAGAATTTACAACTTCATTCTCCCTTAACTCAGGTGGTCTTATTTCAGGATCAATGGTGTCTGGTGGCGAGAGTTGTTTTAAAATTCTTATTATTATCATTCTGAAATTCTCTTTTGGATTTGTAATTGTTTGGGAAGAAATTTTCCCAATATTTTTGGTCATGATTTCAACAAAACTTCCCACCGTGTTTGCTATCTTATCAACCTTATCTGCTAGGTCATCATACTTGGAGTGTAGTTACTCTATAGAAGGTTGTGTGCTGGTGGATGGTTGATCATAGGGTCTTGGGAAAGTGGATGGTTGGTGGTGTGAAGGATGGTTATAAGATTTATTTTGTTGAAATAGTGGTGGATTTTTGAATTGTTGTTAGAATAGGGGTTGGTTTTGAAATTGGTTTTTGGTTCGGGGGTTGGGCTTGATTCTGCTGATTTCCAAACCCATATTGAACATGGTTAGAATCTCTCAATCCTTGATTTTGTTGGAACTACCTCAGTTGAAAGGTTTCCACACAAGTTTCCATTCCCTATATTTTAGCACATTGGTCAGTGAAATGATCAGGTGATGAGCATAAACCACATACCTTAGCCGATGTTTGTTGGTTAACCACTTGTTTCAAGGCCATCTGTCTCACCAAACTGGTTATCTCTTCAATCCTAGATTCTATTAAGGGTTATGGATGAGAATTTTTTACCTCATGAATACCTCTTGTTCTAGTATCTCTTGTACCAAAATGTTGAGAGTTTTGGGAAATCTTCTCAATCAAGCCCTTAGATTCTTCTGGCGACTTGTTAATCAATGCACCTCTGGATGATGCATCAAGAAGGTTTCTATCATTATCCAGGAAACCTTGATAGAAAAATATAAGAAAGTGATTATCTTTAATGGATTTATGTGGGCATCTAACATATATCTTTTTAAATCTTTCCCAATACTCGTAAAGGGTTTCTACATATGATTGTATGATGGCACAGATCTCATTTATGATGGTTGTGATTCAGGAGTCGGGGAATAATATTTGCATGAAGCATATCACCAAGTCATTCCAATCATCAAAATCTCCAGGTTTCAGACCATACAACCATTCTTTGGTAGATACTTATAATGAAAATAGAAAAACCTTCCACTTTACTTGTTCCTAAGCTACTCCATGGGATCTGAAGGTTGCACAGACATGTGTGAACTCTTTAATATGTTTGTTGGGATATTCACCTACCAATCCATGAAACTTTGGAAGTAATGGAATCATGTTAGGTTTAATCTCAAAATCATTTTATAATACTGTCATGAAAAGTTGATTATTTTGATTAAGGAATTGTGGGGCACAAAGTTCTCTAAGGGTTGGGTTTTTATTTCCAGTCATGGTGACAGGCTTGGAGTGAACACTTGAAGTTTCACTCGAGTCTGTAAGAGAAATGTACTCAAATTCATATTGAAAATTAAGGTTTCTAAGTCTATTTAAAAAGTTTCTTTCAATTTTAGGATCAAGGGGCAAGGTTCAGTGTTTGAGGTTCTATTCATGCTATTTTAAAGATAAAATAAGAAAATAAAAAAGAGAGAAATAAAGAAAAATGTTGGCACTACCTCCTCGACAATGACTCCAAGTTTTGACACATGCCTGTCGTGGGGTGTGAGAAAAAAATTCTACCTAAGTTAAAATGCAGTAGAGTGGGTAAACTAGGTTGTATTTAGAGATAAATGCACAAAAATTACGTTTTTCACTTAAATTTGAGAAAGAAGAAGAGATTGTTTTTGAAATCATTTGAGTTTAAAATGAAAGAAAGCAATTGAAAATAAATTTTGAACATAAGTGGATGAAAATAGTGATGGGGTTAGGGTAGGATCAACCTTTTCAATTTCATCATCATCATAAAAATCATTCACCCTCGCTTATTATTGAATAATAAATGAAATACTCCTAAATCGAGTTATCAATCACCCTTGGTTAAAGAAAATAATAGAACCCACTCCTATGTGCATGGAAGTTCATAAACAATTCCTAAACAACTAAGGAAAGTCCAGATCATGAATTTTTTATCCTTAGAAATATAGAAATGATTTTCTAGTCCCACATACATGCCAAAGATCGATAGACACTCACCACCTAACACAATATGCTCGATTGAGATAAATTTCACTAATCAGAGGGAGTTAGAAGTTCTTAAACAAAAGCTATAAACCACTAAATACACCAAAAACCAAAACACGATCACATTAAGAGAATTGTGAAACACTAAAAATAGAAATCATTCAATATAAAAAGAGCATTTTACATTAAAGTTCAAGACTATGACATTACAAAAGTGAAACTCCCCCTTCCCCGATCACTCAAAGGTTTTACCCCTCCATGTGAAGGGTAATAGAGTTGAAAGGGGAAGAAGAGAGAATAATGGAACTAATAAAAAATAAAAAATAAAATAAAAATCACATCAAGATTCAAATAATTCATCACAACCCCTATTTCACCTTCTTCAACAACCTTTAATGGAAGTGGACACTCATATAAATAGGATTGAGGGGTGGAAAATTTTCCCTCTAGATTCACTTGTCCTAAATATTGAATCAATTTAGCATCATAAATGAAAGAATATCAGGTATTTTACTTCATAAAAATTTGTTACCCTATATCTTTATCATTGCTCCCACAAAATCTTAGAAGGTTTGGACAAGTTTCAAAAAATTAATGACTAAATTACTGATGAAGAATTTTTCTGCCTGGGGAGACTGCTCAACTCCCTCCACTTTAGAGCATGAAATGGATGCCTTAATGACCGAATTTATTTATGAAATTTACTATTAAAATGAGTCTCAGATTAATCTTTCTATTATATCTATAATAACTTCATTTTGAGTTATTTAGGCTTAGATATACTTCAATAACTGAGGTGGGGTCTATTCTATCGGCCAACAAACTTTTTCCAATTGATTGATTTTTTTCTGAGCCATTGGGTGTCGAATTGGATCTGGGACTAGAATGCAAAGTTGAATCCCATGAGAAAGGAAATCATAAAAAAAGAATCACTCTATTTGGTTCAAAATTGTAAAAGATATACCTGAAACATACAAGCTCTATAAAACTGCTAAATTTACAGAATTAACCAATTTTCACAATTAGGCCCAAAATCCACTAAAAATACTAAAATGATGCAAATCATATCAAATTGATTAATTGTAAAGGGTTAAATCATTAAAAAGAACATTAAAAATAATTAAAATATTAGCTCTATCAAGAAGTGATTCATGTATCTGGTTCCATGGATAGTAATCCAATTTATGTGAATATGTCATATTTTATCATCATCAAACAGATATACAAGTTGGATTATACAACATTTCAAGTGATGATTTTCCATTGCAAATGGGTTAAAAACAAGAGAGTAGTGAAAATCGATGAATTTGTATTTTTGAAGGTGAATTTCAGTTTGGAAGGGTATAAGGATGAGCCATTCATAATGGAATCAAAAGCAATAAAGGTATTTTATGTCTCAAATCTAGAAAATAAGAATTAGTCAATTATTATGTTGGCAACTAAAATAACTATAGGGTCAGATGACAATTAAATTGAGGATGACCATTTCATTGGGAGATCCTAATCATTTCATAGTGGTTTCAATGTATACAATGCCTTCTATGTTAGAGGGGACCATAAAGAGGAGATTTAGATACTCGATAGAGGAGGAAAATACCTTCAACATTTAAATAAAAAAATAGATTTCAATGAGAAGTTTGAAGTGTTTTTTAATATTTTATACTTTTCCTCATAATATTATATGTTCTCTAATGAATTTACATAATCTAAATTAAATGTTTGACTACTTATGCAGATAATGACTTATATATATGATGATGTTACCAACCCCAAGGAAGAACACATGATTGATGCTGAAACTATAGAATTATTAGTGGATCAACAACATGTTGATGAAAAAAACAAGAACGATGTAACATCACTGTGTTAAATAAAATTATCAAGGCAAGAATCAAGGGTATAAAATTTGAGGTCGGCTGGAATCAATGTGGCCAACTTATTGATACCAACAAGTCAATGTTAATTAGTTATGTTGGGATCAAAATTAGAATGAATGTGCCAATTGATATAGCTACATGGCACCATTTCTTTCATGTATTGAAGGAAACCCTTTGGTAAGATAGTAAGGTAATGTTATGATATACTTTCTCTATTTTATTAAAAAATTATATAATGAAATTCTGATTTACTTTTCATTATCCCACGTAGAGTTCATTTATTTTAGATGATTTCATAATAAATATGTCTTAATGGTCATTGGAAAAGCTCACAGAGGCTTCCAGACACTTATTACAAAGCATAATCTCAGGGATGTTGAGGGGAAAGTAAACCCCCACCCACCAGTTACATATGAACACATTATAAAATAAGAAACATGGACAACTTTTATTACTCATCATGATGGAAATCATTTAAGGTGCAATGTAGTCAATAATATTTTATTTGATATTATTTATTTTATCCACTTTGATTCAAAATTATTAATTTATGAAACATCAAAGAAGTTTTGAAAATAAACAATGTGTAGCAAAACCAAGTACCCCTACCATAAATCAAGGATGAGATATAATTCAATTAAAAAGAAAATGGTATATATTTTAAATATACAATAAAAGTTTTATGTGATATGAAAGAATATGTTCCTTTGTTTATATGAATATTGATGAATCAACATTTGAAACCAATTCCATCACATGTCATGTGCTATGGAAGGAGGCCCGTGTAAATAAATAGGGTAAACTAGTTGATGAAAGCACAAAAGCAATATGAGAATCATGTTTAAGTATGACATAATATTAATTTGTTATACTTTATAACAATATTACATAAAAATATATATTTATTTCCATATGTTTTTAACATGGTTTAGACATAAGAATTAGCATCAACTGCACTTTAAGAAAAACTACTTTCTGTAGATTTAAAGAAGACAAAACAATATGGACGCGTTAGAGGTTTAGGTTTCAGAGTGTCACCTAAAACATATTTCAAGAAGACAAAGCCTCAAGGAGATATATACGAGATTATAAAATGACTACATGTATAGATATATGCTTTGAAAGATATTATTGTTTGGTCTGGTTTAATGGACCAATATATGAAAAAGGATCAAAGCAAACCAATAACGGAACAAAGATTAGTACATAAAGAACCAAATGACCCCACTAGCTTTGAGGCTAGAAATTTCCATCAACCACTTAACTTAATCTAGTTAATAGATTTTATCATTACTCTTTCTTCTAAATGTGAATTAACCAACTTCCAATAACTTTATATTACTAAAATCTGTAGGGTGAAGTTATATGCGACTTATATATATCACTACCCATGCATAACCAAGTTGTGAGAGGCACAAAGTATAATATCCCAGGGGACATGATACACATAAAAAAACTCCCAAAAGATCACATGAGAGTAGGGATTGAAGTATATCATGAGTTGAGCACTGAGTTTCATATTACACCTGATGATCTAGATGTTACTATGACCAATAATTTTATTGAAACTTCTATAAAATGACCGTATAATCTTATAAAGATACATGATGTATGTTCTTAACATTTATTTTCCAAATGAAAAAACTTTAATAGTAAATGAAAAAGGTTTGAAATGAGGTAAAATATTACAAACAGATAAAATGATGGGAAAACATAAGGTTGTATCAAGACAATCCAGTGAATTGACCAATGAATCAAAAGGACCTTCTGAGAGTACCTTCTCCCCACCAATTCCACCACCGCATATATTAACATTAAAATTCCATGAATATACAAAATTAAAATATGGAAATATTTACTATATTCAATATAAATAATAAATATCTAGATATTTCATTACATACACAATTGGTATGGGGAGTATAAATGATATTATCAAGTTTCAATGGCTTGGAGTCTTAGTTGTAAATACATACATGAGGTAAATTTTCATAATCCGCCTATCCAAAATGTAAAGACCTAGAATTTCTGTATAATTTTTTTAATTATATGAAACTATTATAAGGATGTGAAAATTGATAGCATGTAATTATGAGGCCCAATGTTCCCGGAATAGAATTTTGAACTTTCTTTTAAGTTCACTGAAGTAAACATGCAGGCAGGTTTTCTAACTTTTGAACCAGTGCTTGGAATTGAAATCTAAGGGCACCGTTGAACTCACAGCACTGAGATTATTTTAGGAAAAGCTTAACTTTGTTCTAAAAAAGTCAGACAGGAAAGTTATTTTTTTTCGGACTTTGGGAAAAAGGTAATAAAATAACTAAAAGTTATTTTATTCTTTCTATAAAACCATTGAACAATGGTGGCGGGACCACAGAGTTAACATGTCATTAAATGAATTCATTTAATAACATGTCACACATGGTTGTATAACCACACCATCGGGTAATTAATGTGTTAATTAATTAATTCATTAATAAACCACATTAATGAGCAGAGAGTTAAAATCTTTAACTCTAAAATGTTAATCAAACCATTGGAAAAAGGGATTGGAAAACCGTGGGAGAACTCTTGATGAAGAACCGATAGAAACCCTCTACAACGAAGAATGATGAACGAACGACACCATTGAGGATTCGATCCGGTATCAACAAACACTGACAGACACCTTCGAATGTGAATTATTCTCTATCATCCACAACATTTTCCAACGAGTTCAAGGTAGGGGTTTTGATTTTATTATAAGAGATTTATGAATCATATTATTCCATTCTTGTCAAAATTTGATGAACGCAGATCAAATGAATAATGGGTTGATCCGAGGTTCATTATTATTTTTTCTTGCGGGTGGTTGATGTAGGGTTGAAATTTGGGTTTAAACTTTATCTTGATGATGTTTGAATTCTTACCATACTAAAATGCTAATGTGGAGGGCATGAGCTGATCTGAACAAGGCCCAGACCCTTCGCCGATCTTGGTTTTGTTGCGTTCTTCGTGGGTGACTAAGAAACACAATGGAAAGGAGAAACCGCGGACCACATAGTGAAGGTGGCATATCATGAGGCCTTTAGGCATAGACGAGAAGGAAATCATACCACTAGAGATTCAATGATGGCCCGCGGAAGTACCGCCGGTGCGGTACCACTAGCACGACGGCGCCGATGACCGGCTCTTGCCGGCCGCGAGGAAGTGGCGGTACCAGCCTGGCGCCGCCGATTGAAGACCCGAACAGACTCTATCCGTTCGGGGGGGGGGGGGTGGGGGGGGGGGGGTGGGGTGGGGAACGGACCCGCCCAACTGGCAGGCCGCGCCCAGCTGGTCCCGCGACCTAGAAGGCCGGATCAGGTCCAGCCAGTTTGGGCCAGGACCAGCGAACTGGGTTGGCCCAGGTCAGGTCAGACCCAGGTCGGACCCGGACCCAATTTGACCTAGTTTTGCTTAAAGGGCCATAACTTCTAAACCAGATGTCTATTTGATGAACTGTGTGCGGTGATAGAACCCTTAGGACAAGACAGTTATTTTTAGATACTCCACTTGGGTTTTGGAGAAAGTTAGAGTATATCCAGGTTGGATCGAACTCTAATCCAACTAGGCCCTCGGTACTAAAATGCATATAACTTACAGACCGGGCATTTGATTAACGTGCCATCTATTGCATTGGAAACCTTATGGCATGTCTGTTATTAATGTTACTTCTTAGTGAGACTTTGTGGTAGTTGAGGTATGACTGATGGATTGAGGAGTAGAATCTACTAAACTCAAGCGCACTAAGTACGGGAATCCTGTGGCTGACTGTCAAGTGAAGAGTGATACTTTGTGGATCAATATAAGAGCGAACTTGTGTGGATCAATAGTAGCGTGACCTAACAAGGACCAGCTGTAGAGTGGCCTGCCATGGATCAGTGAATTACGACCCTGTGTGGATCGACGACTTATGACCTGTGTGGATCGATGACTTATGACCTTGTGTGGATTGACGACTTACGACCCTGTGTGGATCAAAGACTTACAACCCTGTGTGGATTGACGACTTACAACCCTATTTGGATCGGTGACTTACGACCCTATGTGGAACAACAATAGAACAAATTCTTTGTGGTTCAGTAGTGGAACTTCTCAATGGTATATGATGATATAGCTTTACGACTAATCATCACTATTCATGTTCTTTAAGTTATATACCTAGTGTGAGATGTCTTTTACTTTGTGCTTTATGATTGAGATCATGCTTTGTGGTTTTTCCTTTTTGAAATTCTGGGATACCTTTGGGGTTCTCAGGGTCCCTACTGGGTATTTTTATACTCACCCCTGCACGGGCTTCACCCGCACCTTATTGTGTCTTGTGCAGATGACATACAACTTTGACCGAGATTTGGGAGCCAGTACTAGACGGTGTACAGAGGTGACCGCTTGATGTGGAGAGCTACAATGATGAGATATACCTAACCTTCAGGTAGGATCCTTAGAGGATGACCTCAGGAGTTATTTTTCCTTTTTGTTGTACTTACTTTTAGCTGGGTTTGTATATTGGCCCATTCTGCTTCAGTTCACACATTTACTTTCATCAGTTATACTATGTGGTTTTCTCTTATTGTGTACCTGGTCTATGTGTTTACAGGTTTAAAGGTAATGTCTTCCCATTTTAGGGATATGCCTTTTTGGTGCTAGTCGCCAACCCCTAGCCTATGGAAGGTGGGCTTGAGGTAGTCACGACATGGGCCCCAGGGGATGGGTCGTGACACGGAAAATGATCTACTATGTTAATTATAATTAATAACTATTTATATTTTCTATAGGTGTATATATTACTACTAAATAAATGGAAAACCCTACAGAGCACTATTTATACTCATTAATCCCTGTTTCATTTCTATGCATGAACTTTCTTTTGAATTGAAATAAATTGAAAAGAATAAATATGCATTATGCGAGGCATTTGAGAAGAAAATAACAGATGAAAGATTATTCTTGATTTCTATAATATAGGGGAAAATCTCTATAATCTAATCATATAAATATATTTTTCTTTTTTTCAATACTTATTTGTTTTTGTTTTTTAGGAAGCACTGTATGCTCATCAAAATCAATTTAAATACACAAAATGTTTATTTTTTGTATCTAATGAATGGATTTCCATCAAACTAAACACACATGATGTCTATTGTGAATTTTTAATGCACTAAAATAACTATTTTATAGATAAAATTCAAATGATATGTTTTAGTTTTTTTGTTTTAATGAGAATTTTATTATTATAGGGTGATATATAAACATAGGCTAAATCATGGTATGAGGTCAATGACTAAACCTAATAAGCCTATGGATTTCTTCAAATGGAAATGAATTAAGGTATATATAGTAAGATTTAACTATAAAAAAATATTTCAAAAAAATTTACTTATTTTATTAATGTTTTTGTAGTGTCTGAAGAAAAATAACGACAACGATTGTGGATATTACATTTTCAAATTTATAGAAGATATCATATATTATCAAAATACTAGTATCCCCAAACATATAATTTTCGATTGTAATTACAATTTCATTAAAAATATTTGTTAATCATTTGTTTGTCTATATTTTCTTAGTACTACCAAGATTTCCAAAAATATATATACTCAAAAGAAGTAATTTTTTTAGAGATGAGTTGGAAGAGTACAAAGTTTAATAATGTTTTCTGATATAAAATTTAGGCGATTACCTATTATGTTTGTGATAGAGTATGGTCTATGACCTTAGAGATACATTTGAGATGTGAAGAATCAGTATCATAATACTTATATATTATTTTTTACCTATTTCTCAATGAGAAGTATAATGAAGGGTTACACTCTATGAATTTTGGAAGATCTAGTAACATGTCCAAAGTTGCTCATGCTCATGAGAGATTAGACTTTGAGGCTACAACTGAGATAATGGAGATAGGAAAATGGGTCAATAATGTATAAAACACCATAAAAAGTGATTTCTTACTACTTATTTAGTTAATTTTCATAGATATAATGCTTGAATACGAAAAAGGAATGATGTGACAGTTAAAGAATTTTTGTTCTCAAAAGCATGTGCTCTTAAATTGGATCACATCCATGGTGAGAGTTTCTTATCACAATAGATGTGAGATAATTCAATATCACATACTTTTGGAAATAATATGAAATGGTGTGACATGTAGGAATCAACCATACCTCAATTTGATACATTATGTTCCTAGTATGAATTGATGTATATGTTTTTAGTTTAAAATTGACACTTTAGTTCAAAACACATGTCACACACTCAAAGTCAATGAAAACATTTAGATTGTTTTGATAAATTATGAAAATAATATGTAATTAATTTTTGATATGTAATAATCAACCGCACCTCAATTCGATATACGATATACTCAGTATGAATCCAATTGTATGTTTTTGGTTCAAAATTGACATTTTAGTTCAAAACACACATAACATACTCAAAATCTAAAAAAACCATTCAGATTGTTTTGATACTTTAGGAAAATGATCCATAAGTCATTTGTGTCATGTAAGAATCAACTACATATTAATATAATACACGTTGTACTTGGTATGACTCAAAGTGTATGTTTTTAGTTTAAACTAGTCATTTTAGTTCAAAACACACATAACATACTCAAAACCGAGCAAACACATTCAAAATATTTTGATACTTTAGTAAAATGATCCATAAGTCATTTGTGATGTGTATGAATTAGCTGCATCTCAATTCGATACACAGTGTGACCAGTATGACTTGAAATGTGTGTCTTAAGTTTAAAATTGATACTTTAGTTTAAAACACACATCACAAACTCAAATCCAAGAAAAAATATTCATATTGTTTTAATAATTTAGGAAAATGATCCATAAGTCATTTGTGACAAGTATAAATTGAACACATATCAATTCGACAAATGATGCGACCGATATGACTCAAAGTGTGTGTTTTCAATATAAAAGTTCAATTTAAGTTTAAAACGCATGCCACATAGCCAAAAATAAGAAAACAAGATCATATTTTTTTTCAAAATTTAATGAAGTAATCAATAATTCATTTATGACATGTAGGAATTGACCGCACATCAATCAGGTACACAATGTGGTCAGTATGAATCAGAGTATATGTTTTCAATATAAAAGTGTTATTTTAGTTAAAACATGTCACATATCCAAAACTAATCAAATGAGATAATTTTTTTGATAAATTTATAAAAATGATCCATAATTATTTTTTGACATATAATAATTGACTATATGTCAATCTGATAGACGATGTGGTAGGTATGACTCTAAGTATGTGTTTTCAATATAGAAGTACCATTTTAGTTTAAAATGTGCGTTACATAGCCAAAATTGAGAAAATGAGCTCATATTATTGTAAAAATTGAGGAAATTGATCTATAAATCATTTGTGATGTGTCTGAATCGTCTGCAAATCAATCCAACACACAATGTGGTCGATATGGCTTGAAGTACGTGTTTTCAATATAAAAGTGCCATTTTAGTTTAAAACACACACCACATAGCCAAAATTGAGAAAATGAGCTCAAATTGTTTTCAAACTTTAGGAAAAAGGATCCATAATTCATTTTTGACATGTAAGAATAGACCACATGTCAATCTAACACACATTGTGGTCGATATGACTTGAAGTGTGTATTTTAAATATAAAAGTTCCATTTTAGTTTAAAACACACATCACATAGACAAAACTAAGAAAACAAGCTTGGATTGTTTTAAAACTTTATTACAATAATCCATAATTCATTTGTGATTTATAGTAATTGAATTCATGTCAATACGATGCATGATGTAGCTGGTATGACTCAAAGTACATGTTTTTAATATAAAGTGTCATTTTAGTTTAAAACACACGTTACTAGAAAAAAATGAGCAAACGATCTTGGATTATTTTAAAAAATTAGTAAATGATCCATAATTAAGTTACGACATATAGGAATTTACCACACACCAATCTGATACACGATGTGGCTGGTATGACTAGAATTATATGTTTTCAATATAAAAGTTTCATTTTAGTTTAAAACGCACACCACAAAGAAAAAATTGAGAAAATGAGCTCATATTATTTTCAAACTTTATGAAAATGATCCAAAATTCATTTTTGATGTATAAGAATTTATTTCACATCAATCTAATGTATGATGTGTCAGTATGAATCGAATTATGTGTTTTCAATATAAAAATATCATTTTAGTTTAAAACACGCGTCACCAGCCAAAAATGAGAAAAAGATCTCAAACTGGTTTAAAAATTTAGAACAATGATCCATAATTCATTTTTAATATGTATGAATTTACTGAATGTCAATCCGACACATGATGTGGATGACATGACTCGAAATGCGTGTTTTCAATATAAAAGCACCATTTTAGTTTTTAACACATGTCACATAGACAAAACCAAGAAAATGATCTTATATTGTTTTCAAAATTTAGGAAAATGATCCATAATTCATTTTTAACATGTAGGAATCAACCACACATCAATATGACACATAATGTGATTGGTATGACTTAAATTACATGTTTTCAATATAAAAGTGTCATTTTAGTTTAAAACATGTCACATAGCCAAAACTAATAAAACAAGCTTGAATTATTTTCAAACTTTAGAAAAAATATCCATAATTCATTTGCGACATATATTAATTGACTATACATCAGTCCTACATACAATATTGCAGGTATGACTCGAAGTACATGTTTTTAATATAGAATTTCCATTTTAGTTTAAAACATGCATCACATAACCAAGATCTAGAAAACAAGATAAAATTATTTTCAAACATTAGTAAATCAATACAGAATTAATTTGTGACATTTAGTAATTAACCATACATCAATTCGACACACGATGTGGTCGATATGACTTGAAGTGCGTGTTTTTAATATAAAAGTGTCATTTTAGTTTAAAATTCACATCACATAGACAATACTTAGAAAATTATATTGGATTGTTTTCAAACATTAATAAAATGATCCATAAATAGTTTTTAATGTGTAATAATCGACCACACATCAATTTGACAAACGATGTGTTTGGTATGACTAAAAGTGCATGTTTTCAATATAAAAGTGTCATTTTAGTTTAAAATGTGCATCATATAGACAAAACTAAGCAAAAGAGATTGAATTGTTTTCAAACATTAGGAAAATGATCCATAATTTATTTGTAACATATAGGAATAGACCACACATCAATCCAATGTATGATGTGGCCAATAGACTCGAAAATTGTGTTTTCAATTTAAAATTTCATTTTAGTTTAAAACACACATCAATAGAAAAAAATGAGAAAAATATCTTGTATTATTTTCAAAATTTAAAAAAATTCTTGATATTTAATTTTTGATATGTAGGAATTGACTTCACATAAATCTAACACATGATGTGGCTAGTATGACTCAAAGTGCATGCTTTTAATATAAAAATTCTATTTTTGTTTAAAACACTCATCGTATAGAAAATACTAAGAAAATAAGATCACATTGTTTTCAATATTTAGAAAAATGATCTACAATTCATTTTTGATGTGAAAAAATAAACCACACATCAATAAGATGTATGTTGTGGCTGGTATTAATCAAAGTATGTGTTTTCAATATAAAAGTATCATTTTAGTTTAAAATGTATGTCATTGAATAAAAAACAATAAAATGAGCTATTATTGTCTTTAAAATTTTGGAAAATGATTCATAATTCATTTTTGATGTGTAGTAATCAGCCTATGCCAATATGATACAAGATGTGGCTGGTATGACTTGATGTGTGTGTTTTTAATATAAAAGTGTCATTTTTGTTTAAAACGCATGTCACATAGCTAAAACCAAGAAAACAATCTCATATTCTTTTCCGAAAATCATTTTTTTCCATTTTAAAAACCGGTTTATGGGTTGCCGGTACCCATACAATAGAAACCAAGTACCACAAATCACAAATAGTTTGAAATTTCAAAAATCAAAAACACCGCCAACATTGCCTCGAGCCGCGACCCTACCACCTCGATCCATGAGCCTGCACCAGGTCTGACACACCATGAGCTTCAGACAAATCCATTACACTAGATCGCCAGTGAGCTTCACCAGTGTCCGTCATCACCTTCAACATCAATGCCGGCAAGAACCCGTCGTCGCTGCCGCAAATCAAGGAACCACAAAAACATCACCCGCACCAGACAATCACATCCAAAAAATCAGACGCAACTAGTGCACATCACGAACCAGATTCCAACATCAACCAACACAAATCGAATCAAATAAACCGCAAAAACTTCACCATCGTCATCGCCATCAACATAGACTCCAATTTCACACCAAAAACAGAATTACTCAAAGAGAACAACTTCACCAAGCGAGCACAAATCTCACACAGCAGTTCAACCAAAAAGAGAACATGATTCAGAAATCCAAGGAGCTAAAACCTCACCGGAAAGGAAGCCACCCAAACGACAGAATATGACTGATGAAAGGAAACAATGCGATCCATATCCCTAATCCCATCACCGCCTTCAAAACCACCCTCTAAAACCACAGTGAACCTCTAAATTCTCCCACAACCAGCACAGAAACTAGGCTACACCTCTCAGACCGCAGAGCTGGGACTCGACCACGGAATCACCGCGCCATCGTGAGAAACCCTAGACAGAGGATGAAGTGGGCTAACAATGATGATAATCGCCGAGAGTCGAGCCCACTAAGCCGTAGACCAAGACCACACACCAATACCGCTCCAAGCAGAGGAGTAGAAGAGAGGAGTCGCCGCCGCCCTGAGCTGGAGAAGAGAAAGCAGCGACAGGGAGAAACCCTAGAGAGGCAGTGCCCCTTACGAGATCATATTCTTTTCAAACTTTAGGAAAACGATCCATAATTCATTTGTGACATGTAGGAATCAACTATACATCAATCGAACACACAATGTGGTTGGTATGACTCTAAGTGCATGTTTTCAATATAAAATTGTCATTTTAGTTTAAAACGTGTATCATAGAGCCAAAAATGAGAAAATGAGCTCATTTTTTAAAAAAATTCAGGAAAAAAGATCCACAATTCATTCGTGAAATTTAGTAATCGACCAAACGTCAATCCGACACACCATGTGATCATTATGAATTGAACTTCATGTTTTCAATATAGAAGTTCCATTTTAGTTTAAAATACACATCACATGGCCAAAATCAAGAAAACGAGCTCATATTTTTTTTCTTTCAAAATTTAGAAAAATGATCCATAATTTATTTGTGACATGTATTAATTGACCACACATCAATCCAACACATGATTAACTGACAATATCATTAATATATACCATAATTAATAATATAATTTATCATATGTGGATTATATAACATTAAAATTATATATATTTTTTATTTTTTTTATTTAATTTTACTAAAATAAACATTGGTTTTATTACAGGGACAAGCTTTTTTATGGAGGTTGATCTTTGGAGAAAGCCTTATATAAGAGTTACAATTTTGTATATTGGTTATAGTTTTTTTGATTAATTGTAAATATCACATCAGTGTGAATATTTTTTATGTAAATATTGAATTGAAATGATAGTGAAATGCTATATTTTTATTTCAGTCTATTTTACTATATATTTTTATTTCTATATATTTGGTTTTTGATTGAGTTTGTTGTTATAGGGTAGCTGTAGGGTTGCTGCAGCTTTACAGTAGCTGGATGACCTTTATCAGTGTTACCAAAATCACTAATAAAGTTCACCTTTATTAGTATTAAAATAAAACACTAATAAATTCCCCCTTTATCAGTGATAAAATAAAGCACTGATAAAGAGGAACTTTATCATTGCTTTTTCTAGTGCTGATAAAGGCTACAAATTTTTAACATCACTTAGATTATCAATGCTTTTTTTTGCACTAAAAAATACCTTTTCTAGTACTATTAAAGGACTCATTTGTAGTAGTTCACAATTAGTTATCCACCTAAATCATGGATTCTCCTTAATCACTATAATCTCAAGTGATTATAATGGTTCTTTTCACCCCTACATAAAGTCTCATTGTGTTCTTACAAATGTTAACTTCTCACTAGACTTCAAAAAACCAACTTCACACTAAACCCATAGATTCACACCATGTTTCCCTACACACCCTGAGTTACATAGGTTTTATCATGAACCAACCCAAGATTAACCTGAACCAGAAACCCAAGCTAACTTGCGACAAGGCATAAGAGGCGTTCTCGATCCTCCCAGGCCGACAACTAGTGTCAGACATCAACCATAACTCAATTGAGAATGATTTAGCCCATGAAAACAAACCGATAAACTAATAATAATGGAATAAATAAATAAAACACTAGAAGTGGAAGAAAGATAATCAACTAAACATATCTCCATGTGACCTCATGGGTCACCACCAACCACAAAACCAAGCTTGTTCCTTGAATGACCCAAAGCCAAACCAAACCTGAAACTGAAATGAAAAGGTAGGTTTAAAATTCGAGATAATCAATAGGGATTCCAAAAAAAACCATGCCTTATGATTTACAATTAAATATAGAACCATTTCATGCTAGTTTGAAAATACAAATGTATAAAAAATATAGTTTTCATTTCCTTTCAAAACAAGTAGAAAGATGATACCATAGAAAAAAACCATTTTCCCTTTCATTTTCAAAACTGTTTCAAAGGAATGAAATACTTTCCAAAAAACCATTTATAAGAAGAAACATGTGAAAAAATAAGTTTTTCAGTTGGAAATAATTACAAAGGAAGGTATTTTATAAAAGTGCCACAAAACTGAGTAAAGTAGAATACATGTGAAAACAATTGTCATGAGAACCTAGGAGCTAGTTGAGATAGTACAAGACAAAGATATAAACATTCTCATAATAAATACACATCAATTCCAAATACCAACAATCAAGTCACCCCAGTACTTGATGTCACCCTCATTGGTTTGAACTAGGGTCATATACCATAAGTAGATGAGTGTTCTAACTCAGGGCCACTAGTCATAGAAAAATACTAAACCAGTGCAACATGTGTCCCTAGAGCTCTCTCCTAACTACCCATAGCTTCTTATGATGTAAAAATGGAGGTTATTTTTATTAACTATAATATACATACATATCATACAATTTTTATCAAAATAAATAATTCACTTTCTCACCTACAAACCCCATTTTGATCATAACCCCCTTTCCTTTTCTATGATACATAAATAACATACATACCCTCATTATCAGGAACATACCACCCATTAATCATGTATTTGAGTTCCATAAATAAGGGGCATGCCTTAGGAGGGGTTTTCACTTCCAAAGAAACATCTCAAAGTTCCATTCAGGCCTCATCAATTGAAAAACATCATTCATTTGAAAACCACTTTTTATTCCAAAGGTTTCAAGTTCCAAAGCCCCACTTTACACTTACACACATATGCACTTTAATATATATATATGGATACCCCTTGTCCTAATGTAAAAATTCCAACTAATATGAGTGAATATGTACAAATATGGTACCTAAATATACATGTATATGTGTATAAGTCATATTTGGTAGGTTAAAAGGTTAAAAACCCCTTTGAGGATTTTTAGGAAACCAAAACATGCCACTAGGCCTTTATAGAAAAAATGGTTGAAGGACCAAAACATCCTTCAGAATTTCTAATTCACATGATATAAATAATTTGTAAAACCAATCAATCACCTAAATGATTGAAATTTAAAAACAAGTTTAGAAACATGATTTAGTAAGAGAAACCCATGATGAAAACTTACAGAAAATATGGAAAACAAGTAAGAAAATGATTCCAAGAACCAAAACAATTTTCAATAATATATTTAATTCATATTATAACCCATTAAAAACAATAAAGAAGTTATAGTTTTCAATTTAAAGGCTCATACATAGGGTAACCTATCTCAAACCATATCACTATTGATAATGATGGATAAAATCCACCTCAAGGAGGTCCAAAGAAGGAAGAGAGATAAAAAGAACCCCTAGAAAATGGAACCCCCAAATTAGAAACAAGGGAACATGAAACCTAGGTTTCTATAACCATGGTAAAGTAAGAAAAAAAAGAAGAAAAATAGAAGAAATAAGGATATAAAGGAGATAAAAGAAGATTACCTTGAAGATTCAAGCCAAAATCTTGAAGGAATTCCAATAATCCACTATGGGATGGGAGGAGAGGAGAGGGATGATCCCCTAGAGTTGAATAATCCAAATGAGAGGGTATAGGGATGATTTTGGGTTAAAATACATAAGGGAAAATGGTAAAATACAATTTTTAATGACCTTGAGTATTGTACACAGTTTGGAAAATTGTGCTCCCTTTATTGGGATTCTAGAGTACCCTTAATGGGAAGGTTGTATGGTTTGAAAAACTGTGCACCATACCATGCATTTTGGGTTTGAAAAACTATAGAATATATCACATAGTTTCCATACAGTTTGGAAAACTGTGTGCCTAAACTATGTGACATGCTCTGTATGACCAAAACCCACCAATTTCAAGAAGAATCCCATCATAAGGAGAGATAAATAAATAAGACTCAAAAATAAACAAAATAATAGAGTAGTATTGGGTCGGGGTGTGACAATTCTCTCCACCATGACACTTCCTATCTCTAAAAAGTACTCAGAAGCTTAGTTGATCCAGACAAAAGTAAAAAAACTACTACCCAATATGAGACCCTAAAACTCAAAGACCGAAGAAGAAACACTCACTTCCTTTTAAAACCCAAAACTCAAAAAATCAAAAAGATGTTAACGATATCATCCTCAAAAAGTCAGGACAAACATCCAAGGAGACAATTAATGAAGTAAAAGAACTCAAACCATCAAATGAAAGAATCAATAGTGGGAGATTCATATCTCTAAACACAACACAAAATAAGGAACACCATGAACCCTAACATAGAAATCACTAGAGAAACTCATCATGGTTCTTTTGGGATCTCCATGAGCATCCATCACATAAACCAAGGTCCAAGATAACCAAACTAATTGCCCCATCAATTATAATTCAAAATTACTTGAAGGAGGAACATGAAGGATTGACGACCAAATTCACTATTAGATCCTTCTATGGTGGTCTACCCACTATATCAGGACTCTAGTCGAAAATTGATTTCCCAAGCTGGAAAAAATGCACGATTCCTAATGCATGCTAAAGTTATAAGAGATGAGGCACATAACAAGAATCACCACCGCTTCACGACAACATGATTCATAATTTTCCAAAATAAATTTCCATTGAAAATAGAAATCCTAGATGATATATAACATCATCCTCTATTTACAAACAAAATAAGACACCGACAAACACAACATCCAGATCAGAGGAAATCTATATTGAGAATAACTTTAAATAGATCTCACATCAGAACTAGGTTCACTAAACCGAGCTAGAATATTCTTCGAGGGAGTGGATTTTGTTCCACATATCTTTCTAGAAGCACCTTGACAAAACATTTGTAAATGAACCAGATGACCATAGGTATGATAGGTATTCAGTTCTTCTTGACATGATGAATTCTTATTCCCTAACCTTACACATCTATGGCACACCAAAAAATTTTCCCTGGATTAATCTGGAGAGAAGAAACACATTAGCCTTTTCATACCACTTCCTAACATTCCAGATAAAACTTTTTTACCTTTCCCTTTATTGGAATTCCACTACCACTCCTAGGGATTGGTGGGACATCAACTACCTACAACTCTCCAACCAATATATATTTGGATTAAATAGCCCACCTCACCACATATTCATAAGTATCGAGGTTAAACAAAGACACTTCTAGAAGAAGTTCTGGTCAGAGGCCCCTTACAAAGAATCAATCCTTCATGGATTCATCTCCGAATCGATATGGAAGATACAACACCAACTCAGTGAAACTCTTAGAATACTAAAATACCATTTAATCACATTTCTGGAGACTATAAAATTACATAACCATTATCATCCTTACAAATTCAGAGAAGTAATGCTAGATAAACAAATTTTTGAAGCTTTCCTAAAAGTGGTTTTTTTGTGTTTTGGTCTGAATAACTGACTTCCACCACTTCCAATTAAGGTCTTAGAAAATAAAGGTCAAAAAATTGAGCTTAAAAGGCATGAGAAGATGAATTTGATTGAAGATCTACTCAATACTTTTCAACCATTCCTTATCGTTTCCTTGTTTTAGCTGTCTAAAGAAATGAGGAGGATTTGGCTCTCGAAACTTCTAGATAAATTATGTATACTAAACTGTTGAATGAGAACCACTAGAATTAATATCTAGAATAGATGAACCAGACGACTAGAATTAGACTTGATCAACTAAAAATCATATTGGGGAAGATACACTTGTAGATTATCTTCAAGATTCCTTAGAGCTTAGTGGTGGTGTAATATAAAAACAATAATCACATAACTGAATAAAACACATGCCAAAAATCAGAACTCCATATTCAAAAAAAAAATAAATAAACTAAACTCAAAACACCATTTTAACAACACTACAAACATAGAAAAACCAATAACTTCAGATATGAAATCCCAAAATATAGAAACAAAACATCAAATAATACTCATTCATCAAAACATCGAAATCCTCTTTTAGAAAACTCTTTAGAAGAAAAAATAAAACTTATGAAATTAAACCTTCAGTAATGGCATTCTATGAAACTTAACACATATATATACTATTTCACACTTACATGAACACCCATGTATATGCATAAGCATGTACTTACAACACACACACAGACACACACACATATAAACATTAATAAGGAATACCAAGGTTCAAATAAAAAGGAGGGTCACATTTCAAATCATTCCTTAGATTAACCCAAAAAATTTAAATCCGCATTTTTTTATCAATTTTTTTTATAATTTCTCAACTCACTTTCTATTCCACATTTTATAACTTTTCAAAATCCTGAACAATTTCTATTTTATTTTTAAACAACCTAATGTTTTTATTTTGGAAATCAAACTTTGATAAACCAAAAATCATTTAAAAATAAAAGTAAACACCAAAAAATAATATTAAAACAATATCAAGAATGAAAAAAACAACCCAACACTTACAGAATCAAAATTCAAAAAATTTAAGAGTAAGATGCTAAGCACAGTTTGACTTCATAGTTTGGAAGACCATGCGCCAACCATGCAAAACTCATTGGGGATTAATGGAGTTAGTCACACGGTTTGTACATAGTTTATAATGAACCTACCTAATTTGACCCCAAATTGAGCACCTGATCAATATCACGATAAGTCTTGAGAGGTGTTCCTGATCCTCCTTGGCTGATAAATAGTGTCAGGCATCAAGCATAACTCACCTGGTAATGATTTTTCCAACAAAAACAATCTGGTAAACAAATAAGAACAAAATAAATAAATAAAACATTAGAAGTGAATAAATATAATAAACTAAACATACCTCCATGTGACCTCATAGGTCGCAACAAACCACAAAACCATGGTAGATCCTTGAGAGACCAAAATCCAAACCAAAGTTGGAACTGAAATGATAAAGTAGGCATGAGAACCAAGATGATCAGTAGGGATGCCAAAAGAAAACCATGCCCTATGATTTACCTTTAAAGATAGAACTATTTCATGTTATTTTGAAAATACAAATGTATAAAAAATATGGTTTTCATTTCCTTTAAAAATAAGTAGTAAGCTGATAACAAAAAAAAAAACAAAACTATTTTACTTTTCATTTTCAAAACTATTTCCAAGAAAGGAAAAACTTTCCAAAAACCCATTTTTAAGAAGAAATGTGTGATGAAATAATAATTTTAGTTAGAAATCATAAAAATGGAAGGTATTTTATAAAAGTACCACAAAACTATAGATAATAGAATACATGTGAAAACAATTATCATGGGAACCTAGGAGCTAGTCAAGATAGTATAATAAAAATCTATCAACATTATCATAAGAAATATACACCAAAGTTGGATAATAATAATCAACCTACCCCAACACATGGTGTCACCCTCACTGGTTCAACTGAGGGGAATAACCCATAAGTAGACAAGTGACCTAGGTCATGTCCATTAGTCAGAGCATAATAATAAACTAATGCAACATGTGTCCCTAGAGCTCCTTCCAAACTACCTAAGGCTTCCTATGATGTAAAAATAGAGGTGATTTTTTATCAACTATTATATAAATACATATTATACAAATTTCACTAAAACAAAAAATTCAATTTCTCACCTCTAAACTCCCTATTAAGTGAATCCCCTTTTCCATTTCCATGATAGAGAAATAATACACAAGCCCCCCTTACCAGGAATACCTCAAATACTTCCCATTCATCACATATAAGAGTTCCATAAACAAGGGGCATGCCTTAGGTTTTCATTTCTAAATAAACATATCAAAGTGCCAACTGGGAATCATCAATTGAAAGGAAACATAATTCATTTGAAAATACACTTTTTATTCCAAAGCTTTCAAGTTCCAAATCCACTCTTTACACTTAAACACACATTCACTTTAATATATATATATATATGAATACCCCTTATTCCAATGTAAACATCCCCACAACCATGAGTGAATATGTACAATGAGGGTACCTATATATATTTATATGTGTATAAGCCATATTCGGTAGGTTAAAAGGTTATAAACTCCTTTGATTATTTTTAAGAAACTAAAACATTCCACTAAGACTTTATAGAAAACTATAAAAAATACTAAAACATCATTGGTAATTTCCAATTCACATGATAGAAATAATTTGGAAGACCAATAAATCATTATGATGCTTGACATTTCAAAATAAGCTTTGAAACACGATTTAATAAGAGAAACCCATGATGATAACTTAGGTAAAATATATAAAATAATAGAGAAACCATTTTCAAGCACCGAAAAAATTTTCTATAATATATTTAATTCATATAATATAATGAAAACACCCATTAAAAAACAATTAAAAAATTATAGTTTTCAATTTAAAGGCTCTTACATAAGGTAAAATTCCTCAATCCTTGTCACCTTTGACAATTATGGCTCAAATCCACCTCAAGGAGGTCTAAAGAAGGAAGAGAGACCAAAACAAACCTTAAAAAAGTGAAACCCCCCAATATAGAAACAAAGGAACATGAACCCTAGGTCATTGGAAGCATGGTAGAGAAAGAACCAAAGAGTAAAATAAAAAAAAGGAGAGGAAGAAGCTATAAGGAGATTACCTTGAAGATTTAATCCAAAACCTTAAAGGAATTCCAAGAATGCACTATGGGTTGGGAGGAAATGTGAGAGAGGATCCCCTAGAGTTGCATGAGCTAAATGAGAGGGGAGAGGGATGAAGAAGGATAATTTTCTGTTAAAATACAAGAATGAGAAATGGTAAAATACCATTTTTAATAACCTTGGGAACTACACACAATTTGGATGCATGGTTTGAGAAATCATACATTGATAGTATACCCTATACTGGGATTCTAGAGTACCCCACACAAGTAAGTTTCATGGTTTGGAAAACCATGCGCCTGACCATGTGGTTTGGATCTGAAAAACTATGGAGGATATCATACAGTTTTCACATGTTTTGGAAAACCATGCGATATGATCTACATGACCAAAAACCTCTAATTTCAAGGAGAAACCCCCAAAAGGAGAGATAAATAAATAAGACTCAAAAATAAACAAAATAATAGAGTAGTTCTGGGATAAGGTGTGATAATTATCCCAAATATGACAATTTACCCCCCAAAAAGTACTCAGGAGATCGATTGATCTAGGAAAAAGAAATAATAAACTACTACCCAAGACGAGACCCTAAAAATCAAATAATGAATAAGTAACACTCAATTACTTTTAAAACCAGAAAATTCAAAATATAAAATAGGCTAAATATATTATCCTAAAAAAGTCAGACCAAACATCCAAGGAGACAGTTAGTGAGAGAAAATAACTCAAACCATCAAATGGAACAATCAATAGGGAGGGACTCATATCTATAAACACAACTCAAAACAAGGAACAACCTGACCCTTAACATATAAATTACCATATAAACTCATCATGGTTTTTTTGATATTTCCATGAGCATCCATCACATGACCCAAGGTCCAGGATATCTAAGGGTGTAATTTATTCCTAGACTGGGCCAGGCTGGGCTGGGCCTACCCCCCAAAAATTTGGGCCACATACCATTATTTAGGTTAGGTTGAGTTTTTTTCGGTCCGAGTCAGGCTTTTTTTTCGAGCTAGGCCATGGTGGGATTTTATAATTTTCAAAATAAAATATATAATGTGTTAAAAACATTTTCTTTCAAAGTTTAATGTAATTTTTTTTAAGCCTTTATTTAAAATGCTTTTATTTAAATGTTTATTTTAAAAAATTTTATAAACATTGTTTAAAAAAAATTATTTACATATTTTTAAACCATTTTTTTACATTTATTTTTAAAGGTTTAATTTAAAACATTTTTATAGATGATTTTTTTTTTAAAATTAAAAAATCTTTTTTAAACGAATGTTTTTTACATGTATTTTTTTGAAACATTTAACATTTTTTTTGTAAAAACATTTATTTTCCTTTTTATTAACTTTTTATAGTGGGTAGATATGTTATTTATTTTCTAAATAGATTTATACATGTGAATCTATATATATTATGTGCTAGTTGTAAAAAAAAATTAATGAGGGGTTGGGGGTGCGTAACAGCGGGTGAGTTTAAAGCATTTGTTTAAAACCTTGATATTTAAACATTTTTTTAACATTTTTTAAAACATTTTTTTACATTTATTTTTAATATTTTTTAAATAATTTTTTAATTTTTTTAAATATCTTTTTTTAAACACATTATTTTACATGTATTTTTTTAAAACATTTTAACATTTTTTTGTAAAAATATTAATTTCATTTTTTTATTAACATTTTACAGTGGGTGGTTATGTTATTTTTTTTTATAAATTTATTTATATATGTGAATCTATATATATTATGTGAAAGTTATAAAAAAATTAATGAGGGGTTGAGGGGTGCGTAACAGTGGGTGGGTTTAACGTGTTTGTTTAAAACCGTGTTATTTAAATGTTTTTTTAACATTTGTTTAAATGTTTTTTACATTTATTTTTAGAAATTTTTTAAACAATTTTATATTTTTTTAAAATGTTTTTTAAACGATTTTTAAGTGTATTTTTTAAACGTTTTAACATTTTTTTGTAAAAACATTTATTTTATTTTTTATTAACATTTTACAGTGGGTGGTTATGTTATTTTTTTTCTAAATTGATTTATATATGTGAATCTATATATATTACGTGAAAGTTATAAAAAATTAATGAGGGGTTGGGGGGTGCACAATAGTGGGTGGGTTTAACGCGTTTGTTTAAAACTGTATTATTTAAATGATTTTTTAACATTTTTTTAAAATGTTTTTTTATATTTATTTTTAAAAAATTTTATAATTTTTTTAAATGTATTTTTTTACATGTATTTTTTTAAATGTTTTAACAATTTTCTTATAAAAAATTTTATTTTATTTTTTATTAACATTTTACAATGGGTGGATATATTTTTTTTATGAATTTATTTATATATGTGAATCTATATATATTATGATAAAGTTGTAAAAAAAATTAATGAGGGGTTTGAGGGGCTTCGTAGTAGTGGGTGAGTTTAAAGCGTTTTTTTAAAACCTTGTTATTTAAATATTTTTTTTTAACATTTTTTTAAAATGTTTTTTACATTTATTTTTAAAATATTTTTTGAATTTATTTTTTTAAACACATCTTTTTTACATGTATTTTTTTATTAACATTTTAGAGTGGGTGGATATGTTATTTTTTTTCTAAATAGATTTATATATGTGAATCTATATATATTATGTGTAAGTTGTAAAAAAATTAACGAGGAGTTGGAGGGTGTGAGACAGTGAGTGAGTTAATTTTTTTTTGTTTTCTAAGAAAATTTATATATGTATATATAGTATATATAATATATGCAAACATACTTAAAAAAATTAACGAGGTTGGGGGGACACAAACATTAGTCGGTGAGTATTATTATTTTGTTAATATATTATGAGTTATAATACACACACATACATATAATGTTAAATTATTGATATATAATTATATATATAAATATATATATTATCCATAAAAATATTAAACATTATTTAACAAACAAATATATGATTTGTGATAAAAAAAGTACATAGAAATTAAACATTAAGAAATTTCACTATTTATCTGTGTAATGAAAAAAAATATATTTATTGAAAAATACATTATATTTATATATCTATTCAATTACAAAAGTTCATTGCATCAAAAATAAAAAAATCAATCATCTGATTTCGATGTCGTGTCTTCAGTAGTGTTTGACAACATGTCGAGCTCATTATCAACATTGAAATGTAAATGATATATAATAAAATGAATTAACATGCATTAGTTTTATTAAATAAAATGAAATATATTTAATTAATATGTTTGTAACCAAAAAATAACAAATATTTTATGTGTTTTTTAATTAATAGATTTGTTTATATATATATATATATATATAGTCATGTAGTTTTTATTCAGGCGCACCGCCTAGACTAGTTGGTCCAGGTGCAACCTTGGAAGCTTGTGGTAGGGGGTTCAAATCTTCCTACTAGTAGTTTTCATATTTTTTTAGAGTATCCCAGGCTTCAGACGGGCCAGCGGGCTGGGCTACAGATGGGATGGGCTGCAGATGGGCCAGATCGGCCTGTGAGCCTGCATGGATAAGCCCAGACCCGACCTGACGAACCATCAGCCCGAGCTCGGCCCGACCCAACTTGGGCTTTGCTAGACCTAGCCGCTTGGGCCAAACCATTTGAGTTTTCGGGCTGCCGGGCCATAATTACACCCTTAAGGATAGCCAAACTAATCGCCTCAACAATTAGAATTCAAAATTCCTAGGAGTAACACAAAGTCTTGAAACTAGATTCACCATGAGCTTCTTTTATGATGGTCTCCCCACTATATTAGGACTCTAGTCGAACACTAATTTCCCAAGCCAGAACAAAATCACAAGATGAACTTTAAATAGAGGAAATATATAATGAGAGGAAGAGACATGGATCCAAATCATCATCCTCTATTCCCAAAAAAATATGACACCACGAAACACAACATCCAGAATAGAGGACATATACAATGAGAGGAACTTTAAATAGAAATCGCATCAGCACCAAGTTCAACAAAATGATGTAGAATATTCTTAGAGGGAGTGGATTTGTCTTCATGTCTCTTCTTGAAAACACCTCGAGAAAACCTTTATAAATGACCTAGATGACCATAGGTATGATAGGTATTCAATGCTTCTTAGCATAAAAAATTATTATACCTTGACCTTCCACACTAATAGAACACAAAAAATTCACTCTTGGATGAATCTAGCAAGAAAAAACACATTTGGATTTTCATACCACTTTCCAACATGAAAGATACAACTTTTTTTCTTTTCCCTATTTTGGGACTACCACAACTACTCCTAATGATTTATGGGAAATCAACCTCCTTTGTCTCTATATCCAATCTAGATTCATCCTCAATAACCTACCCCACCACATCCTTATAAGTGTCGAGGTTGAATGAAGAAACCGCTTGAATAAATTCTTTTCAAAGAACCCTTTCAAAGAATCAAGCCTTCAAGGATCCATCTACGGTTAGATCTGAAAGATATGACACCAACTCAACAAAACTCTTAGCACACTCTAACATTATTTAATCACCTTTCTAAATACTATACAATTCCATAACCTTAGACATCCTTATATATTCAAAGAAGTATTTCTAGATAAAAAAATATTTGAATATTTTACATGAGTGGTCTTTTTGTGGTATGGTTTGAATAACAGACTTTCACCACTTCCAACTAAGGTCCTCCAACATAAAGGTGGAAAACTTGAGTTTAAGAGGCTCTAGAAGCTCAAAATGAGTGAATATACCCTCAATAATTCACAAACATACCTTCAATTTTATTGGTTTTAGCTATCTAATGAAATGGGGCAGATTTGACTCTCAAAACTTATGAAAAAATTATGGATACCGATCCATTGGATGAGAATCATTAGGCTCCATATCTGAAACAAATGAACCAAATGACTGGGATGAGACTTGATCAACCAACAAGCACACAGGGGTAGATCCACCTACAAATCCTCTTCAAGATTCCTTATAAATTAGTGGGTGTATACTATAAAAATAAGATATACAGAACAAAATAAAAAACATACCACAAATTGGAGCTCCATATTCTAAACAAAAATCAATAACCCAAACTCAAAACACCATTTCAACATCACTCCCAACATAGAAAAACCAATAAATTGAAATAGTAATTCAAAAAATATAGAAAGGAAACATCAAGTAATACTCATTCATCAAAATTTAGAAATCCACTTTTCAAAAACTCTTTGGAAGTAAAAATAAAACTTATGGAATTAAACATTCAACAATGGTATTCTATGAAACTTCACACACACATATATACCAGTTAACACTTACCTGCACACTGTCATATACACATAAGTACGTATTTACCACAAACACACACATATATGTGAACATTCATAAGGAATACCAAGGGTTAAATAAAAAGGAGGGCCACATTTCAAATCATTCCTTAAATCAACCCAATAAATTTAAACCCACCTCTTATCATCAAAATAAAATGTTTATAATTTCCTAACTCACTTTCCATTCATCATTTTAAAACCTTTTAAAATCCTAAACAATTTCCATTTCATTTTTAAACAACCCAAGTTTTTTATTTTGGAAATCAAACTTTGATAAACCAAACATCACTTAAAACTAAAAGGAAACACCCTGAAATAAACTTAATTTAATATCAAGAATGATTGAAAATAACCCAACACTTAATGAATCAAAATTTATAAAATTTAAAAGAGCTAGTTTCTACACAAGGTTTGGCCATGCGGTTTGGAAGACCGTGAACCAATCGTGTGAAGTCAATTGGGGGATAACAGTGTTATATTCATGTTTTGTGCATAGTTTTTCATGAACCAACCTTGGTCGACCCCAAACTGAGCACCTGATCCAGCTCACAATAAGTCCCAAGAGGCATTCCTAATCCCCCCATCTTGACAATTTGTGCCACACATCAAGCATAAATCAATTGGGAATTATTTTTACCATGAAAACAAATTGGTAAACAAATAATAAATAAATAAATAAATAAAACACTAAAATAATAAGAAAGATAAGCAACTAAACATACCTCCATGTGACCTCATGAGTCACCACCAACCACAAAACCATATTTTCTCCTTGAGAGACCCAAAGACAAACCAAACTTGAAAATAAAATGATAAATCAGGAATGGTCACTGAGATGCTTAATAGGGATGCTAAAAGAAAACCAAATTCTATGATTTACCTTCAAAGAGATAACCATTTCATGCTAGTTTGAAAATAAAAATATATAAAACATACGGTTTTCCTTTTCTTTAAAAATAAGTAGTAAGATGATACCATAGAAAACAAAACCATTTTCCCATTCATTTTCAAAACCACTTAAAAGGAATGAAATAACTTAAAAAAATAATTTATAAGAATAAATATGTGATAAAATAAGAGTTTTAGTTGGAAAGCATAACAATGGAAGGTATTTTATAGAATTTCCACAAATATGAGAAAAATAAAATACATATGAAAATAGTTATCATGGGAAACTAGGAGCTAGTTAAGATAGTCCATGAAAAATATATCAACATTATCATAAGAAATATTAACTGGTTTAGGATACCAATAGTCAACCCACCCTAATAATCAGTGTCACCCTCACTGGTTTGACCGAGGGGAATATCCCATAAGTAGACAAGTAATCTAACTCAGGTCCACTAGTCAAAGTGTAATACTAAACTAGAGAATCATGTGTCCCTAGATCTCCCTCCAAACCACCCAAGGCTTCCCATGAAGTTAAAATAGAGTTTATTCTTTATCAACTATCATATATATACATATCATAAAATTTTCACTAAAATAAACAATTCACTTTCTCACCTCCAAACTCTCTTTTAAGTGCAACCCCTTTTCAATTTACATGATACATAAACAATACACAAAACCCCCTTACTAGGAATACCTCATATACCACCCACTAATCAAATATTCAAGTTCCTTAAAAAAAGGTCATTTCTTAAGATGTGTTTTTTTTCCAAATAAATATCTCAAAGTGCCAACCATGCCTCATCAATTGAAAGGAAACATCATTCATTTCTTTTTATTCTAAAGATTTCAGGTTCAAAATACACACTTTACACTTACACACATATGAATTTTAATATTTATATAAATACCCCTTGTCCCAATGTACATATTCCCACCACCATGAGTGAATATGTACAAATAGGGTACCTATATATATATATATGTGTGTGTGTGTGTGTAATATTTGATAGGTTAAAAGGTTATAAATCCTTTGATGATTTTTAGGAAACCAAAACATTCCACTAGGACTTTACATAAAATCGGTAAAAAGAACGAAAACCCTTTGGAATTTCTAATTCACATGATAGAAATCGCTTGAAAAACTAATAAAGTACTATGACACTTGACATTTCAAAACAAGCTTGGAAATATGATTCAATAAGAGAAAACCTTGATAGAAACTTAGGTAAAATATAGAAAATAAGAGAGAAACCAATTCCAAGAACCAAAATCATTTTTTATAATATATTTATTTCATAATATAATGAAAACACTAATTAAAAATAACCAAGTAATTATATTTTTCAATTTAAAGTCTCAAACATAGGGTAACCTTCCTCAAACCTTATCGCCTTTGAAAACAATGGCTAAAATCCACCTCAAGGAGGTTCAAAGAAGAAAAAGAGACAAAAATAAACCCTAAAAATGCGAAACCCCTAAATTAAAATCAAGAGAACATGAACCCTAGGCCACCAGAACCATGGTAGAGCAATAACCAAAGAGGCAAATAGAAGAAATATAGAGAGGAAATATATTTAAGGAGATTACCTTGATTATTCAAGCTTAAACCTTGAATTAATTCCAAAAATACACCATGGGACGGGAGGAGAGGCAATAGAGGAGTCCTTAGAGTCACATGATATGAATGAGAGGGGGGAGGGGTGATTTTAGGTTAAAATAATAGAAAGGAAAATTGGTAAAATACCATTTTTAATGACCCTGGGCATTATGAATGGTTTGAAATCATAGTTTAGGAAACATTTCATTGACCGTGCACCCTCTACTGGGCTTATGGAGTACCCCATAGGGGAAGACCACATGGTTTGGAAAACTGTGCACCTGACCGTGCATTTTGGATTTGACAAACTACAGAGGTTGTCCCACAGTTTCTACAAGGTTTGGAAATCCGTGATCCTTAACCACATGACATGTTCTGAATTCCCAAAATACCTTAATTTCAAGGAGAAAACCTCTATAAATAGAGATAAATAAATAGGACTAAAAAATAAACAAAATAATGGAGTAGTGTTGGGTCGGGGTGTGATAAGTTCCATAACTTCCCACCATGTATATGAAATTGTTGTTCTTTCAGCTCCTCCTTGAAGTCAATCTCAATTTCAACATATGATGTATTTTTATCCACAAAATATGATGTAATGAATCAAACTGGGTTGACCCAACTCATCACCCGAGATAGCCCACCACATGACCCGAAGCACATTTCTGATCACCACGAGCTAACGACAAGCACTAGGCATAACCAACAATCTCTTAGAAATGGTTTTTACACTAGTAAAATGGTATGAACCATCCATAAAATGAGATTTATAAACCAATATCATCAAATAAAATATTATAAGACAAGAAGATACCATAAACAATGACACACATCATAAAAAACATGACATAATTGGACATATACATAAATGGTATCTCAAAACAAACTCTAAAACTCAAAAGAAAGAGGATAATTCCAAAAAAGTCCAATAAAACATCCCAACATTTACAAAATACCAAAAATGACTCCACAAGAGCCAATCCCTGTGAGACCACATCTCCTCCAAAAAAAAAACTAGATGTTGGTAATCAAGAAGAGCCACCCTAGAACATGGTTCCCTTGCCTTTACCTATATCCTACAAAATGAAATATGCAAACACCCGAAGTCCTAAGAAGGGTGTGAAGCAAAAATCCCAGTAGGATACCACCATGAATCTATTTAAGGCTTTTACCCATGAAACCAAAAAAACTAGTTTGATTTTTTTTCAAAACTAAACCACTTTGAAAACATACCATTTTAAAATACAACTTTAAAATCCCTTTGGTTTTCTATTTCAAACAAAATCAGTTTTCAAAAAAAATTTCCAACATGGATCAAATAAAAAAATATAGGCACAAGGCATAAAATGATCAATATGACAAACAAAGCACAACCAAGGGTGATCATAACAATAATAAAAATAACTATATAAATATAAATGAATAAAAATGTGCATAACAACTCATCACATCAAAATGAAACTAATACAATGCATAAAGCATATAAACTAATGTATAATGAGTAATGTGCACCTAGGTCTCTAACAATCAGGCCTATCATGAGTGAGTAAACAAGTATGCTGGCTAGCTAAGTAAATGGAAGTTCTCACAGTCTTCCCTGGACCTAACTCCAAGAGCTCTCATGATCTCTCGACAACCAAAATGGAAGCCCACATAGTCTTCCTACCCAAAGGATCTCTCAGTCCCTTGGAAACAAATATAGCATCTCACAGTACTCCCTTCAAAGGCTCATAGTGTGCCTCAAACAAACCCCTCACTCACACTTTAGTTAACCCATGTACTACTCCATGCCAACATAATAAAAAAAGTGACCATATCAAACAAGCCATATCAATAGCTATTTTATAAAAAAAACATGTCTATTTTATCAAAAAATCCTTTATCAAGGTAAAAAAATTTCTAAAACCACTTTAGAATTCTTTTTAAACCCACAAAACCCTTTGATCCATCTTGACACTTAGTGTGCATACAAGCCACACCCATTTGGAAAGCCCACTTAAAAAACCCAAATTTCCAAAAAAAATCATGAAACACATCAACCATGGGATACACATCAAGTATAAATCATTTTAATGGAAATTTAAACAAAAAAAACAAAGGAGGTTAAAAATTTAAAGGTATTCCATGGAAAATGCCTTAAAAATAACCGACTACCTTAGATTTAGTCCAAAGCTCGCCACCTTCAATGATAACCACTCAGAAAAGGTATAACAAGGCCTCGAACACCTAAGATACATGAAATAAAACAAAAAACCCCATTACATACACCTAGGGTTCCCCACTTCCACAAAAATGGAAGAATAAGTCTTGAGAAGTGGAAGAGAAGAAGAAATCAAGAAGAAATCAACTTACCTCAAGCCAAACCACCAAGATTTCTAAGAGAAATTCACCATGGAGAAGATGAAGAAGCTACAAGACAATGGAGAGGAGATGTTCATGATGGAGGAGAGAAATATGGTAAAAAACCCTTAAAAACAGATAGGAAAAAAGGTAAAAAGACACTTTTTAGATTACCTAGACAGGCCACACAGTTTGACCGTATAGTTAGGGAAGCCATGCGCCAACTGTGCGGGTGACATTATCCACCCAAAATAGACTTCACGATTTCACATGGTATGTTTCATGGTTTAATAAACCGTACTAAAACCATGAAAAACCCCACCATCACAAGTTTCAACACCCTTTCACGGTTAGCCACGCAATTAGACAATCTGTGTGCTAACCATACACCCTAGTCCGTCTTCCCAAAAAACTCTTGGTTGTAACTACCAGAATAGAAGACCTCCAAGAATCCATTAAAAGATAAATAAAACTCAAAATTATATATACCATTGAACCAGTGGGTGTCAAAAACTCCCCACCTTAGCACTTTCTTCCCCTAGAAAGTCCCCAGGCTTCACTAGAAGAAAACAAGTGAGGTTACTATTCCCTCACCCAACCTTCCTGATCCCATGTCTCATGGATATCACCAAAATATTTCTAGAGTACACAGACCAACATGAGTGAATTTCCTTGGAGCACTCTATTATGAACATTCATGACATGAACAAATTTCTCCACTATGATGGCATCAGGATCCAACTCCAAATCTTCCCACTCTAACACGTGAGATGGGTTTGAATGATATATCTTCATCTAGGAGACATGAAAGACGCCATGGATCAAGGTAATCGATGGTGACAACTTTAACTGATAGGATAACTTAACAAAATGCTTTATAACATGAAACAGTCTGACATAACATGACACCAACTTCCACTGCTTTCCCAAACGATGGTGTCCTAGCTGAATTGATACTTGTAGAAACACCTGATCACCAATCTAAAACTCTAACAGGTGACGATGATGGTCAAAATATGACTTATGGTGAATTTGATCTTATAACACCCCAAACATTTTATGGTATGTTTCTCTTAAATACTTTTAATTCATCAGATAGCCTATATTGCATGAGTCATTGAGTCTCCATGAAACAAAAATTGGTTATTTATAGGAGATAGTCATAACCTATCCATTAAACTTAAATTTTCCACTTCTGTGTTTTGAATTTTGAAAAACAGACATACACAGTTGAAATCAGGGGGATATTTAAAGTTTGATAGAATCAACTTAATTTCTAGTGAATAGTAACCTACCCTTATGAATAGTAACTTACCCTTATAAATAATAACTTACCCTTATGAATAATAATATAACTCTTATGAATGGTAACCATACCCATGAAAGTGTAAATAAAATTTGGGCAACTTAAAAATGATGATGGATATTTTAAGTGTTGGTATTTTTTGATTAAATAATTATTTTAATTAAAAAATTAAATTTATCATATTTAGAAAATTATTTTTGAAAAATGGAGTTCATTTTTGGATTCTACACATTGAGAAATGGTTAGAGTGATTTTTTTGGGATTTTTCTGAAATACTTGAATTTTTGGTGAATAATAAAATACGGTAATTACGGTATAAAAACATTATGAGATAAATACACTATTCCCTGCATCATGGCTGATGTAAGAAACCATTAGTTCGAACTCACATGAACTTATTACTATTCTAGGTCATGAAATCCTCACTATTTATTGTCTTAGGGTAAAAAAATAAACTAATGATTAAAATATTAAGAAAACCCTCCTCCCTTCCACTATATAAACCACCCCTCACCCCTTATTCCCCCCACACCACTCAAGATTTGAGCTTTGCCTAAGCTCTTACAAATACACTTCCCAAGACATCCCCCCACATCCAAGACCTGCTGGTATCATCAAAAGTCCAAAAAACAAAGGCCTTAAGAAGATTCTCAAGGAGGAGTACTCAAGAGGTGAACCTCTCTTCCTTTTTCTTTCAACTTCTTTTACAAGTTTCATTATTTTGTTGCTCTATCCTCACCTCCCCACATCTAAATGATATGATAATTCTAGTACCTTACATGGAATGGAATTTTATTATGATAATTGAGTATTTCATCATCATCTCTCTTTTCCACCTCCTCTTACACTAAAAATAAAAAATACCGTCTGATATGTGTTAATTTATCACATTCAAGGACAACGAGTTTTCAATTTCTATTACTATCTTCAAGACAGGTCATGAATCCTTTTTAATGGTTGAACCAGATCATAATATATGTATTTTACCTTATGAAATGTTCTATAATACTTATACAATCATAATATAAAATAACAATATAAAACAAGTTCATTATACAAAAAACCGCCAAGTTAATCCAGGCGTTTATCATTAACTTTTAACTAATGAGTCATCCTCATGGTATATAATCGAAAATCATTATAAGATAATTTATATCTCTCTAAGTCCAATAATAATATATATTAACAAATCTGTATGTTTAATCAAATTTCAAAAGAACTTCCATTCATGAATACAAGTAAACCGATCATGAAAACCAGGGAAGAAAATGCTTCCAAAACAATAAAATTGAATATCTTAAACCCATAAAAAATGACATTAATGAACCTAATAAGGTTAAAATAAATTAATTAAAAGTATATAAGGTTCTGTAATAATTAATTAATGAATCTAAATTTGATTATTCAGGTCATTAAGATCAAATAAAGAACACATTCAGGCATAAGGTAAGGGGTTTCTCATCTTGCTTTTATTCTCGTGAGATTTCCATTATTTGCCACTTATTTCTTGTATGTGGTGCATTTTTACTGCAATTTGATATATAATATCAGTATTTTATTTATATTCATGGTATTCAGTGATTCACTTGATGATTATTAAATAGATTGATTACAATGTTGTAAGGGACTTTGTTTCAGTCTCCATTTCTTTATGTTTTACTTGGTATTGTGCACCTAATCATTCTTATGTGGTATAAATACTTCCCCTTTGAGATCATTTTTTATTTAAAATTGTAAATATATTATATATTCATATTCTGGTTTCATGGACATGATTATTTTCTTAAGTCGTATACCCTTTTACATACGGTGTTTATTTGGAATGTTGTTTTCACTATGGACATATTGATGAATCTGTATCCTCTACTCTATATGGATATTGAGAAGGAATATTGTACTTTTATTAAATCTATGTATAAATAATTATTTTTACTTTTAGTGATGGCCGGGTCCTGCTATATCCCCTCGATGCATCGATAGGTTCCATGAGACAAATCAATTGGCGACAAACCCTTCAAGTTTGTTTCCAAGACAGAATCAGATGGGTATCTACCCATAGACTTAAACTATTTCAATGGTATATTGGTATCATGTACCAAACACATGACATCCAATTAATAAGAATTATCTTTATTCATTTTTAGTTATTACTATCCATGAGGTTTTCACTATGACAAAATCTATGGATACAGTTTCATTCTTAGTTTATTAATGGCGTGTGTTTTTTTATTTATTCACCATGACATATTGACTATGCCAATTTTATTATGATTCAATTATTTTTGATTCAAGATTCCTCTATTTTTAACCCTTACTAAGAATTTAAGCTCACCCCTTTCATTTGTTTACCTTCAATAGGTTATGAATAAGAGACCATTTATTGAGTTCTCATGGATGTAGTTTATTAGTTTTTGTTATGTATTATATTTTTTTACCTTTTCCATTGTAATATGAGTTACATGTATGTATCTAGTTTCTTCAAGACTACTAAACCGATCATTCCTTTGAGATTTCATTCCTTTTAATCATGCCAATGTAATAAGTAATGTACCGGCTCTGGGATTTTGGGTCCGGGGTGTTATAATTGGTATCAAAAGAAGTTTAGCAGCAACCTTGGAAACTAGATTTAGGAAACATAGTTTAGAGGACACAACTCTAAGATTTAATTTTAGGATAATAATAGAGTAACATCCTAGAATTTTGTTAAGGTAGAGAATATGTGGATATTCCTATCAAATACATCCCTGTCTAGATAATACAAGTGAACATGGTTCTGGAACAGATGTACCTAGGAGTAAAAACTTCAACAAAGAGTTTCGGGTTTGACCCAGGGTATCCTGGTACACAACAATGGGACTTACTGCGTACTTGGTTTGACACTCTTTGAGGATATTCTTATGATAATTCAAATTTTCTTTACAAACCATTATGAAGGATTTAAAAGTAAATAGAAACAATGTTTAATATTATGATATTAGTTGTGTATAAATTTTCAGATTATGTTATGTATTTTCTAGTTAGAAATTATGAATTATGACTTAATTTAGTGTATGCCATTATTTAGTGATGGCGTCTAATGGAAGAAGTGGAATCAATACCCGTGGAAAATGTAGGGATTTCCCCACTGAGCAAGTAAACACAGTCAATGCTGGAGCAGATCAGATCATGACCATATTAGGACAACTTACTTAGGCTGTGATGAATAACCATGCTACTCCTGTACTGGATCATTTCATGTAGAATAATCCCCTATGTTTTAGTGGTATTACTAATTCGGTGGTAGCTGAGCAGTAGATTAAGTCCCTTGAAAAGATATTTATGGAATTAAGATGCAATGAAAATGAAAAGGTAGTACTGGAAGTATATTACCTCAAGTGTGATGCTTATCAATGGTGGTATTTGATCCCAAATACCATGGAGGAAGAAGAAATATAAGATATGGAATGGATAAATTTTAAGGAAATATTCTTCGACAAATATTTACCTTGTGAACAACAAACTGAAATGAAGAGAAAATTCCTTAGCCTAAAGAAAAGGGAAGAAGAGAGTATTGTGGATTATGAGGCTACCTTCACAAGATTACCCAGGTATGCTATAGATTACATACATGATTCAGAAGACAAGATTTATCATTTCCTTGAAGGTCTTAAGACAAGTCTTCTAAGGGCACTAGATTCTCAAACATTTTCATCATATGATGGAATTATATTAAGTGCCATCAAAACAGAGAAAGAATTTTCTAGATCAAATTTGTTTAAGGTAAATCAATATAAGAATAGGCATTCTAATAACCATGGAAAATATGAAGTGCCAATGAAGAAGGGAATAAATCAATTTCCATTATACGGGAACTGTGGAAACAATCATCCTAGGAAATGATTGAAAGGAATGAGAGTTTTCTATAAGTGTGGAGAAAAGGGTCATCGATCTAGTGAATTGAAGGGGAAGATACAAGTCAATGATGTTAAATGATACAATTTTAGAGATATGTGACACTATGAAAATGATCATCCTAAGTACCAAGGAAACTTGCCTCAAAAAAGGCCACAATAGCAAGAGAAAGCTTATGCAATTACAACTGTGGTGGTTGAAGTTCCTAATTATGTGGTGGTAGGTACTT
This sequence comes from Viscum album, assembly GCA_963277665.1. Lineage (NCBI taxonomy): Eukaryota > Viridiplantae > Streptophyta > Magnoliopsida > Santalales > Viscaceae > Viscum > Viscum album. Next base: position 432,354,444 of record OY728147.1, on the reverse strand, counting down.
TAATTGTTTCCTCAAACTTAGCCAATGCTTTATTTGATTCTATATCATCACATTCATTTATATCATCCTAGTTTTCCAAGAAAATTATACATGTCCAATTTGATTTAATAAAGGAGCTGTTAGTCAAAACTTCTAGGGGATGTATCATTGCAATAAATATGTGTCGATCAATCCCCCTCATGACACATAAACGTGATTTAGTTACTAAAATCATCATCATACCAATGATTGAATTTGATATAATTCTTGGTATGAATTGGATGTCAAATTATGATGCGAAGATCTATTACAAGAAGAAGGAAGTTACAATTTTTAAGAATGGTGTAGAATCCCTTATCTTTAGAGCAGAAACCTTACCATCTGATTCTTATCTAGATCCACACCCAGTATCTCTACTAAATGGAATTATTAGAGATGAATATAATATAATATCTATGGTAAATGAAAGAAATATTCAAATTGAAGACGTACCTATTGTGAAAAAAATACATTGATGTATTTCCAGAGGATTTACCTGAACATACTCTAGAGTGGGAAGTTAAGTTCTCTATTGATTTAATTCATGGTGAAATACCTATATCAAATAATCCCTATAGAATTGATACTATGGAATTAGTGTAGCTAAATAAACAAATATATTAATTGAGTGACAAAGGATTTATTCGACCTAGTGTTTCTCCATGGGGATCCCTGTCCTTTTTTTCAAGAAGAAAGATGGATCCATGAGGCTATGCATTGATTATAGGGAAATCAATGCTATTACAATAAAGAAAAAGTATCCTCTACCATGCATTGATGATTTATTTTATCAAATTCATGGAGACCAATATTTTTCAAAGATTTACCTTCGATCTGGATATCATTAGCTATGTGTGAGGAAATAAGATATTCCAAAGACAACATTTCGAACCAAGTATGGGAATTACGAGTTTACAGTAATTCCTTTTGAACTGAATAATGCACCCTATATTTTTATGGATCTAATGAATAGAGTTTTCAAGGAATATCTTGATGAATTTTTTGTGGTATTTATTGATTATATCCTGATATACTCCAAAATCTATGAAGACCATGAGAATCACTTGCGGATTATTCTGAAAACTCTTAGAAAAAATGAATTATATGGGAAGTTTAGAAAGTGTGAATTTTGGATTCAATCAGTTTATTTTGTTGTCCATATTGTCTCTAAGGATGGAATCTTAGTTAATCCTTTTAAGAAAAAGGAAATCCAAGAATGGACCATGCCAATGAACATAACCGAGGTACGTAGTTTTATTGGATTATCAGGTTACTATCAACGTTTCGTTCAGAATTTCACCCAACTGGCTAACCTGCTAACCAAGCTTACACATAAAGGGGTTAAGTTTGTATGGATCAAAGAATGTACATAATGATTTGAAGAATTGAAAATAATATTGGGAAATGCTCCAATTTTGACTCTTCCATCTGGAAATGATAGATTTGTGATATACAATGATGCATCAAAGAATAGACTAGGTTGAATCCTTATGTAAAATGATAAAGTTATTGCTTATGAATCAAGGTAGTTGAAGAATCATGATAAAAATTATCCAACTCATGATCTTGAGTTAGCAGCCATAATCTTTACTTTGAAAATATGGAGACATTATCTCTACGGTGAAAGATGTGAGATATATATATAGATCACAAGAGTTTGAAATAAATTTTTACACAGAATGAACTAAACATGAGGAAAAAGAGATGACTCGTGTTACTCAAATATTATGATTGTTCAATACATTACCACCCAAGAAAGGAAAATAAGGTGGAAGACACATTAAGCTGGAAATATCATGGACTTCTGACCCAAATGAGTATTGGGAGAGATCCTATATTCATGGATCTACTAAAGATGGATATAAAAATTTTTATGGAAGGGGAAACATATTTTCTCCTTCAAATTATTGATAAACTATCTTTACTAGATAAGATAAAAATATCTCAATCCGATGATGAGAATTTATAAAAGAAAATTAAAGCTATTAAGGATGGAAGATTGACAGACTTTGTGTATATGGATGGAGTTCTGAAATTTGGGAAGAGGTTATGCATTCCATCAGTACTTGATCTAAAAATGGAACTATTAGATGATGTGCATAAAAAAAATTTCTCTATAAACCCTAGTAGCACTAAGATGTATAGAGATCTAAAGGAACATTTTTGGTGGGATAACATGAAGAGAAAAATTTCTAACTATGTGTCAAGGTGTCTAGTTTGTCAACAAGTGAAGGCCGAGAGACAACATATTAGAGGGGTCATGCAACCTTTACCTATTTCTATGTGGAAGTGGGATGAAATTATGTTGTATTTTTTCAAAGGACTATTGAGGACACCTAGAAGGAATGATGAAATATGGTTAATTATTGATCATCTCACAAAATCAGGGCATTTACTTGCTATAAGAGAGGATTTTACACTTGAGTTTATGGAAAGATTTTATATTAATAAAGTTGTAAGACTTCATGGTGCACCTCTATAGATTTTATACAATAAAGATCCCATATTTACATCAAAATTATGGAAAAGTCTCCAGAAGGATTTGGATACTGAGCTTCATATGAGTACTGCTTATCACCCCCAAACCGACGAACAACCAGAAAGGACTATTCAAACACTATAAGACATGTTGAGATCATGATCTCTTAACTTTAAAGTTATGTGGGATCAATACTTAGCTTTGGTGGAATTTTCCTACAATAATAGTTTCCATTATAGCATTCAAATGGTTCCATATGAAGCATTATATGGTAAGAGGTATCGAACTCCAACTTATTGGGATGAGGTTGGTGAGAGGAAACTCATAGGCCCAAAAATTATCAAAGAGACAACTAAAAAGGTAAATAAAATTCAGGCCTATATTAAAGCATCCTAAAGTAGGAAAAATAGTTATACTAAAAATCAGAGAAAGGATTTTGAATTTCAAGTAGGAGATCATGCCTTTATAAAATTATCTCCATGGAAGGGTGTCTTAAGGTTTGGTAAGAAATGGAAACTGAGTCCCAAGTACATTGGACCATTTGAAATTCTAGAAATAATTGGAGTTGCAGCTTACTATTTAGAAATACCACCAAGTCTCTCCAAAGTTCATAATGTGTTCCATGTGTCGTTGTTAAAGAAATACATTCTAGAACCAATGCATGTACTCACATATGAAGAAATAGAGCTGGAAACAGATTTGTCATATTGTGAAGAGCCTATTGAGATTCTTGACACTAGGGAGAAAGTATTGAGAAACCAGAAAACTCAGCTAGTAAAGGTTCTTTAGAGAAACCAAAAAATAGAGGAAGCAATGTGGGAACCTGAGGATGTTATGAATAAGAGACGCTCATATTTTTTAAAGGGATTTATACATGAAAAATTTTGAGGATGAAATTTCCGAAGGTGGGAAGAATATACGCCCCAAACATTTTATGGAATGTTTCTCTTAAATACTTTCAATTCATTAGATAGCCTATATTGCATGAAGCACCGAGTCTCTATGAAACAACAATTGGTTATTTATAGGAGATATTCATAACCTTGTCATTAAACTTAAATTTTCCACTTATGTGTTTTGAATTTCTAAAAAAGGAAATACATGGTTGTGATCGAGGTGATATTTGGAGTATGGTAGAATCGACTTAATTTTTGGTGAATAGTAACATACCCTTATGAATAGTAACTTACCCTTATAAATAGTAACTCACCCTTATGAATAGTAACTTAACCTTATGAACTGTAATATGACTCTTATGAATGGTAACCATACCCATGAAAGTGTAAATAAAATTTAGGCACCTTTAAAATGAAGATGAATATTTTAAGTGTTGGTATTTTTCTATTAAATAATAATTTTAATTAAAAATTAAATTTATCATATTTAGAAAATTATTTTTAAAAAATGGAGTTCATTTTTGGATCCTAAATTCTGAGAAATTATTAGGGTGAATTTTTGGGGATTTTTCTAAAATACTTGAATTTTTGGTGAATAGTAAAATACAGTAATTACGGTATAAATACATTACGAAATAAATACACTATTCCCTACATCATGGATGATGTACGAAACTATTAGTTCAAACTCACATTCACTTATACTATTCTAGGTCATGGAATCCTCACTATTTCTTGTCTTATGGGAAAATAATAAACTAATGATTACAATATTAAGAAAACCCTCCTCCCCTCCACTATATAAACCACCCCTCACCCCTCTTCCTCTCACACCAATAAAGCTTTTATCCTTAATTAATATCTACCAAATAAACTTTCCAAGACACCCCCCATGTCAAATACCTTCTAGTATCACCAAAAGGTGAAAAATAAAGTCCTTAAGGAGATTCTTAAGGAGGAGTACTCAAGAGGTGAACCTCTCTTCCTTTTTCTTTCAACTTTTTTTACAAGTTCCATTCTTTTGTTTCTATCTCATCACCTCACCACATAAAAATTATATGATAATTCCATTACCTTAAATGGAATATAATTTTATTATGCTAATGTAATATTTCATCATCATCTCTCTTTTCCCCCTCCTCTTACACTAAAAATGAAAATACCGTCTGAGATGTGTTAATTTATCACATTCAAGGAAGATGGGTTTTCAATTTCTATTAATATATTCAAGAATAGTCATGAAACCTTTTTAATGGTTAAAAAATATAATAATATATTTATTTTACCTTATTCAATGTTCTGGAATCCTTACACACTCATAATATAAAATAACAATACAAAACAAGTTCATTATGCACAAAACCGCCAAATTAATCCAAGCGTTTATCATTAACTTTTAACTAATGAGTCATCCTCATGGTATATAATCCAAAATCATTATAAGATAATTTATATCTTTTTAATTTAACTAATAAAATATATTAACATTTTTGGATGTTTAACCACATTTCAAATGAACTTCCATTCATGAATACAAGTAAACCGATCATGAAAACCAGGAAGAAAATGCTTCCAAAATAGTAAAATTGAACCTCTAAAATCCATAAAAAGGCCATTAATAAACATAATAAGGTTAAAATAAATCAATTAAAAGTATATGATGTTATGGACTAATTAATTAATGAATCTAAATTTGATTATTCAGGTCATTAAGATCAAACGAAGAACACATTCAGGCATAAGGTAAGGGTTTTATCATCTTGCTTTTATTCCCATGATATTTCTAGTGTTCACCACTTATTTATTGTATGTGGTGTATGTTTACTTCCATTTGATATATAATATCAGTATTCTATTTATATTCATGGTATTTAGTGATTCACTTGATGATCATTAACTCGATTGATTACAATGTTGTAAGGGACTTTGTTTCGGTTTCCATTTCATTATGATTTTCTTGGTATTTAGCACCTAATAATTCTTATGCGGTGTACCTACTTCCCCTTTGAGATCATTTTTTATTTAAAATTTTAAATATATTATATATACATATTCTGGTTTCATGGATATGATTATTTTTTTAAGCCGTATACCCTTTTACATACGGTGTTTATTTGGAATGTTGTTTTAAATATGGAAATATTGATGAATCAGCATCCTCTACTCTATACGAATATTGAGAAGGCATATTATAATTGTATTAAATTTATATATAAAGAATTATTTGGACTTTTAGTGATAGGTGGGACCTGCTATAGCCCCTCGATTCATCGACAGGTCTCATACGACAAATCAGTTGGCGACAAACCCTTCGAGTTTGTTTCCAAAATAGAACCAGATGTGCATCTACCCAAAGAATTAAACCATTTTGATGTTATAGTGGTATTATGTTCCAAATACACGATTTATAATTAATAATCATTCTCTTTATTCATTTTCAGTTATTATTATCCATGGGGTTTTCACTATGAAAAAATATATTGATTCACTTTCATTCTCAGTTTATTAATGGCGTGTGTTTTTCATTTATTCACCATGTCATATTGACTATGCCAATTTGATTATGATTAAATTATTGCTAATTCAAGATTCCACTATTTTTAACCCTTACTGAGCATTTGATCCCACCCCTTTCATTTTTTTATCTTCAACAGGTTATGAAGAGGAGACCATTTATTGAGTTCTCGTGGATGCAGTTTATTAGTTTTTGTCATGTATTGTATTTTGTTACCTTTCCCAATGTAATATGAGTTACATGTATGTATCTAGTTTCTTCAAGACTACTAAACCGATTGTTACTTCTAGATTTCATTCCTTTTAATCATTCCAATATAATATTTATTGCACCGACTCTGGGCTTCTGGGGTTGGGGTGTTATAGAGCTATCTCTAACTGCTTCTAAATCATCCGCATTGCCTTAATCATCTACCGGATGAGGCTTGGTCTAACCAAGGAATGATCGTATACCTCATCCCAACACAAAGGAGGTTGGAATGATCTCCCATATAATTCCATAAATGAGGCCATCTAGATCAAGGTATGATAAATATTATTATAAAAAACTCAGACAAAGAAAAGTTCCTTTCCCATGAACTACTAAAATCAAGTACAAAATCTTTTAACATATCCTTGAGAGTCAAGATAGTATGGTCAGACTGACTATCCATCTATGGGTGATACACGATGCTCAATTTTAGCTGGGTTCCTAAAGCCTCCTAGAGTCCCTTCCAAAAGAGATATGTGAAACATGCATCCTAATCTAAAACTATCACTTAGGACAATCCATGAATCCAAACGAACTCTCAAACATTCAGACATCTGAGGTCCTCTACCATCATCGACTCTCTGATGGGAAGAAAATGGGATAATTTCATCAAACGACCGACAATCACTCATATAGAATCCTTCCCACTTAGAGTATGAGGTATCCTGATCATGAAATCCATAGAGATATTGTCCCACTTCTATATAGGCATGGGGAGTGGCTAAAACAACCCGAATGGTCTCTAATGCTCTACTTTGATCCTCTAGTAGGTTAAGAATCTAGAACCAAAGTCCCTCACTGCATGGTTCATCCTAGGCCACCAATATCTACCTCTCAAGGTATATAACATCTTGGTCTCCCCATGGTGAACAAACCAACTAGAATTATGAGCCACATGAATAACCTCCTACCTTAGACTCTAAGGAACAAACAACCACTTCCGTAAGAGAAGAGAACCATCAGGATACCGAGACCAATCACCCAAGGACTCCCCACCATTTAAGGCACTTTTAATACACTATAACTCAGGGTCATATTACTTCTCTATCCTCACCCAATCTATGATAGAGGGCATGATCTGCACACTATCCAAGAATTCCCACCCTATATCCTCTTGTAAATCCAGCCTCAAATTAGAAAACAAGCTCATTAGACCCCACTCATATGTCGATTCCCAAATGGACTACACTGAAATCTTCTTTCTCAACACATCGATGACCACATTTACCTTCTTGAGTATAAATGAAATCTCATGATCAAAGGTCTAAAGGTATTCTACCCAATTCCTCTACCTAAGGTTTAGAGACCTATGGGTGAAAATAGAATTCTGGATCTTATGATCCAAATACACTGTAAAATGCTCCCTGAAGAGGTAATTTCACCACATATTCAATTCATGCATAACTAATTTCAACTTTAAGTTGTGGGTGGGGTAATTCTTATCATGTTGGTGTAGCTTTAGTGATCCATAAGCCACCACATGGTCATCTTGAATCATAAAAAATCCCAAACCCACACCATAAGAATATAAATATACCGTATAAGTTCTCCAATGATTATAAATAATCATGATAGGTGAAAATGTTAGATGGGTCTAGAACTACTCAAAAAAACTTTGTCACTTCTCTCATCCCACTCAAATTTTACACATTTTCTGGTCAAATCCATAGAGGGAGAAGCTATCTTGGAGAAGTCTTGGACAAAACATCTATAATACCTAACCAATCCCAAAAAACTAGGATCTCAAAAATATTATTGGACTGATCCCAAGACATGATTACTAAAACTTTTTTCTGGATCCACTGAAACCCCTGTATCAGAAATCACATGGCATAAAAACTCTACCTCTTGGATCCAAAACTAGCACTTGGATAACTTGACATATAAACAATTCTCTCTAAAAACACCTAAAGCAATCTCTATATGGTCACCATTCTCCTCCTTCATCTTGTAATACACCAATATGTCATCTAAAAATATGACTACAAAGGAGTCTAAAAATTGATGGAAGATTTGGTTCATCAATTCCATGAAAACTGTAGGTGCATTGATAATCCCAAAAGACATAACCAAATACTAAAAATTTCTATACCAGCTTCAAAATGATGTCTTTGTAACATCTTATTCTCAGAACCTAAATAGGTGGTACCTCAATCTTTGATCAGTCTTTGAAAACCAAAAATCCCCTTTGAGTTGATAAAAACCATTAATCTTTGGAAAAAGTTATTTATTATTTACTGTCACCTAATTAATCTTATGATAGTCTATGAAAATTCAAAGGCTACCATCTTCCTTCTTTTTAAAATAGAACTGTTGAATCCCATGGTGACATTCTAGGATTAATTAAACCCTTTCCATCAAGATCCTGTAGCCAAACTTACAACTCTTTCAAATCGTCTAGATCCATATAATATGATGACAAAGAGATCAAACTCATCCAGAGGAGTAGATCTATAGTACAATCGACCTCTTATTGGGGAATAAATCCAAAAAAATACTCTAGAAATATATACGGGTACCTTTGCATGACCATTGGAAGATCACTCATTGAACCCTTCTCAATAACATTAAGGAACAACCCGAACAACTAGCACGATATCAATCCCAAATCTGAAGTGACTGGTCCCACCCTCACCGAATAAAGATCCCATTCACCCTAAAAGACGTGGGTTCTCTTGTCAGGCATAAGGAACTGGACCCTATGAAGATAATATTTGACCAACACCTTAAATATGATCAACCAATCCATGCCAATAACGAGGTAAAAAATTTCCAGGTTCACAATGAGGAAGTCCCAAATGACTTCTACACCAACTACCACAACACAACACTTAGGGAACTTGAAACCCTTATCCTTATTCTTACCCAATGGGGTTATAAAATTCATAACATATGGAATTAACTCAGATTTAATTCCCAAATAATCAATCATATTAGGTGAAATGAAATAATGGGATGCAATTGTGTGAAATAAAACTGATTCCATGGAAGAATCAATATACATCACACCTCTAATGGTGGATGACCCAGAATCCGAGTCCTCTAGTATGAACTCCACTGCATGGAGATTCCCTGGATCAGACCCAAACTTTACCCTCTTCCCTTGGTGAGACTCTCCCTTACCACAAGGGAGAGATTCTCTACCCTTGGAATCCTTTGACTACACCTAATATTCCTTTAAGAAATTGGATCCCATACCACTCCCCTATGAAGAAAACTCATATAAGATCTAGATATGGTTTGACTGCCCACATTGGTGGCATGTTCTTGGAGTATCTAAGCAATTTTTTTAGATGTGTTGGCCTTACCACACTAATAGAAAACAATGATCTTATACCCCAAATAAGCCACATGAATTAAACATGAAGACCATTGGACACTCTTGACACCACCTCCCTAAGACTCATCCCACTTCAGCTTCAAACCTGATGAAGAAATATAGCTACCACCCACAAAAGAAACTCCATTGAGATCTATCTCACCAGTCATATCTACCTTTTCTATAGATTCTTTATCAACCACCTATGAATAGTTCATTAGATATAGAATAATGATCATAGATCTGATCTCTCACCTCAAGCCCATCTCAAAACACAAAGCCTTGAGGTAATCATTTGTGAAGAGATCCAGTGAGACATGAACCAAATCGATAATTCTAGAATCATACTCTACCATAGAACCATCAACGTAATCCATCTTTAAGAAATCATAGGCCTTCACCACTCTCAAGGTCTCTGGGTAGAATTGCTGATTAAAATCCACCTTAAAAGTGGTCCATGTGAGATCCTCTTTCCCACTCGAGATCACCATAAATTCCCACCACTTCCTACCCAGTCCTTCTAATAAATATGTAGAAAATTGCACTTTAGAGGTCTCAGGGGTCTTCAAGAACTCAAATATCTACTTGATATGATCCAAACACCACTTGAGATCATTGGATCCTTTATATCCATGGAACACCAACAGATCCTGCCTTGAAAAATCCTAAGCATAGTGAACCATCCGTGTCTTCTAATGACCATACACTTGACCCAAGTTATGGATCATATGAATCACTAAATCCACCAAAACCAGATCAATAGGAGGGTTCACCTGTGGGGAACTATTTCATTCACCCTCTATATGCCTGGACGAGGTCCTTCTAGGAGACATTGACTACAAGACACAAAATACAAGCTTCATTAAGCATGAATCAATCTCAATCCATGCCAAAAAAGCCATAAAAACCCCTCATAATGGGCATCAATAAGTAGTAGAAGCATAAAAAGAAACTACAAAAAAAGATGAAAAACATCAAATATTTCAGGTATTTCCCACATTGTACAGTTTTTCAAATCGTGTTCCAACCATGCGGGTGTCACTGGAGTTTCAGGAATGACTGCATGGGCTATGCACAATTACTACTAACTATGTACCTCCTCTAAACCACCATGTTTCACCCTAAAAACTCAAAATGAACCCCTAGGCTCACCCCGAGATTGGTCACCAACTAGAAACCAATTCAAAATCTCACTAAAAAATCATAAATAGGCTCAAAATAGAACCATAAACCTGAACCACCCATGGTAACTCAAGGTTTGACATGAAGAAGATCAGGGCAAGCACTCCCCCATTCCTACCTCTCAAGCCCCGACGATCCTAGATCCAACCTACCAATGAATCCCAAATAACAACCCAACTTGCTCTAATACCATTTTCTAATGAACAAATCTGGGTTGACACAACCCATCACTTGATCCGGCCTTCCACACAGCTCAAAGCTTGTTCTTGATTTCCATAAGATGGTGATAAGCACCGAGTATAACCAAATAACTATTGGGAATGGTTTCACCACTGGTAAACCAAAATGACCCATCCAAAAAATGGGATATCAAAACCAATATAATTAGAGTCAACAACATAAGAAAATAAAATACCATAAATAATGACATACATCATAAACAAACATTCCATAACAGGACATATAGATACATGGAATTTTAAAACAAACCCCAAAACTCAAAAGAAATGGGATAATTCCAAAAAAGGCCAATACAAAATACCAACGAATACAAAATACCAAAAAAGACTCCACACAATTCAATATATGTGAGACCACGTATCCTACACAAAACACTGGATGATGGTAATCAAGAAGATCCACCCAAGAACATGATTCCCTTACCTTTACCCATGCATCTCAAAATGAATTCATCAAATTCCCAAAGGCTCAAACATGGTGTGTGTTATGAATACCATCAGGATACCACCATCTATCTATTTAAGGATTTTACCCATGCAACTAATAAACTAGTTTGAAAACATTTTCAAAACTAAACCACTTTGAAAACATACCATTTTCAAATACGCCTTAAAAATCCATTTGGTTTTCCATTTAGAAAAACTGATTTTCCAAAACAATTTCCAACATGGATTAAATAAATAAACATAGGCACAAGGCATAATATGCTCAATATAAAAAATAAATCACAACCAAGGGTGAGCATAATAATAATAACATTATCCATATAAATGGAAATGAAGGAAAATGGGAATAATATCTCATCACATAAAAATAGAACTAATAAAATTCATAAAACATATAAACCAATATGACACGAGTAATGTGAAACTAGGGCTCTAAACATCAGTATTACCATGAGTGACTAAACAAGTATTCTAGTTAGCTAGGAAAATGGAAGATCTCATAGTCTTCCTTGGGCTTAATTCCAAGAGCTCTCATGGTCTCTTATCAACCAACATAGAAGCTCACACGACCTTCCTACCCAAAAGATGTCTAAGTCCAATTGAAAAAATATAGGCTTACACCATCCTCCCTTTAAAGGCTCATATGGTTCCTCAAACAAACCCTCTCTCACACCCTGGTTAACTCATGTTCTATTCTAAGCCAACACAATTACAAACAAGTTCCTATATCAAACAAGCCATATCACAAGACATTTTATAAACAAACAAACCCATTTTTCCAAAAAAACTTCCCAAGTAAAAACCATTTCTAAAACCACTTTAGAAATCCTTTTAAACCCATATAAACCCTTTGATCCATCTTAACAAACACTTGGTGTGCATACAAGCCACAACCATTTGGAAAACCCACTTAAAACACCCAAATTTCCAAACCAATCCATGAAACTCATCAAACATGGAATAAAAATCAAGTATAAAACATTTAAATGATTTTTTAAAACCAAATTTGATTATAAATTTAAAAATATTCCATGGAAATCACCTTTAAATAGAAACATTTACCTCAAATTTGGTCCAAAGCTCATCACCTCCAATGAAAACCACCCGGAAGAGGTAAAATAAGTCCTAACACACCTAAAATACAATAAAACAAACCAAAACCCCCATTACATGTCCTATATTTGGCCAAAACCACAACTAGGGTTCTATACTTCCATAAAAATGGAAGAATAAGTCTTGATAAGGGGAAAAGAAGAAGAAATCATGAAAAAATAGACTTACCTCAAGACAAACCACCAAGATTTCCAAGAGAAATCCACTAAGAAGGAGAGGAAGAAGATATAATCCAATGTAGAGGGGATACACATGATGGAGGATATAAAGAGGGTAAAAAAACCTTAAAAATAAATAGAAAAAAGGTAAAAATCCACTTTTTAATTGACCTAGATTGGCTATAAAGTTTGGGCACACATTTAGAAAAACCATGTGCCAAACGTACGAGTTACACTATCCACCCAAAAGAGGATACATAGTTTTATATGGTATGTTTCATGGTTTAACAAGCTATACTCAAAACATTCAAAACCCCACTATCATAAGTTGCAGGACCCTCACATAGTTAGACAAACCATGAGCTAATCGTGCACCCTAGTCTATCTTCTAAAAACTCCCATTTCCAACTACCAACACATGGGAACTCTAAGAATGAATCAAAAGATAAATAAAAATCAAAATTAAATGTACCACTGACCTAGTAGGTGTCACATATGATCCCATTACATTCAATATAAAGTATTTGAATGCTAACAAGTCTTTATGATAAACTGTATGCAACTTGGTCCCTATTCTAGCTCACCTTCATAAACTTTAATGAAAATTATTTCCTATATTTTTTACTTATTAATATATTAAAGGATAATCTCAAAAAATTAAGGAAATTACATAATAGATTGAACTCTCCCCAATACCTTTTTTATATCTGTTTTGGATCACCCAATTTGATATTATCTTAATGATTGACTTCTTCTTATTCCTTTAGTTTCAATACCTAGACAATATTCAACTTCAGATAAGTATCATATTATATCAGTTATTCTTCTTCAAGATTTTCCTCCTTGTTCTTTAGTACACATATGCTCCTATATTCTCAAATCATTAACTACAATTTTCTCATAACATTTTTCTTCTTATACACAAGTCACCTGAAATAATATTTACTATATTTAGAATATAGAAAATCCTTTTGAAATCAGTTCCATGATCTCATAAAATTTTATTATAACCTTTTCTATACATAGATTAATCCCATGATCCTCATTACTTCATGTCTCCTCAATCTTTGTCTTATGGGAAATTTCAAGAGTGCCATTTCTTTTTTATTTTCTCATTTCTCTCAGCCAACAACATATCTTCCAGATCTTTCTAGAAGCGTCAAGATCTAAATTTATTACTAAAATTACTCTCAAGATAAACATATCATATTTATCATTTCACCAATTCAACTCATATTTATTCATCTTGTGGCATGAATAACTCCCCCATGACATAAAACTTAAATACTCACCAGCTTGAATCATCAGTAACATAGAACACAAATGCATTTTATCAAATTTAGTCCCTTCATATTAAATCAAATTTACTTTTGATATTTATTAAATTGAATATTATCTTGATCACCATTTTATTTCATGTATTATTCATCATAAATGAATTCCGGTAACTCAACATACCTTTATGTAACCTTTGGTTTGTTTGTGTTACCCTTACATTAGTCCAAAACGACCTTTATGTATCTCATAGAAACCAGAGACTACCTTCACACAAGTCATTATAGACATTACACATATGTTAATTAACTCTATATAGGTCTAGAAAACATGAAGTACCTTTACATAGCTCCTAGATAATTTTATATATTACCTAAAAAACTATATAGGTCCCTTAAACGGGTCTCAAATTACATTTACACACCTCTTGAAATTCATGACTTACCTTTTGTAGCTCAATGAATTTCTATGCGACCATTACATAGCTAGTGAAATTATAGGGGTACCTTTACACAACTTATCATATTTTAAAAATGAACTCCAAATACCACATCATTCTAAAATAAATTTTAGTACAAGGCTTTTCAAAACTTGATGATGTTTTGATCATGTCAGAATAATATAAGCATCATCCTAATACATTTCCTTCTTCAGATTTGAAATATGTAAAACTCAATTTTGAGATAGAAGCAATTTTAAATTTTCACTAAGTGTTGAAATCATACAGTATATAGGAATTCATATGAAATTCATTTCATAAGCCTTGGAAGACTTTTTAAGTAACAATTTCCATTTCGTAATACGCTGGAAGTATTATGGTTTCATCTCTTTACTAATTTTGAGTAATCATATATTTCATAAGACTTATAAAAGTTATATGAAACTCTAGTTTAAGATATATGATAAGATAAATAGGCTAAAAGAATTAAGGTGAATTCATATGATCTAGTTAAATATTACATTGAATTCATATTCTCATGCCTTTGTAATTTTCTTACCTTAGCTCAAAGTCATACAATAAACTCTAAGACTTACGATGAAGTCTTGTGATGAAGACTTATACTAAGTAGGGAAGTCACATTATCAGCCTCTAAATTAATATGTTCAAGTTATATGATCAATAAGAGTCATATAATTGTCATAAAGTCATATTATTAAGCCAAATTCATATGTTTGGGGACTTTCTCATATTTCTGTGAACTCAAAAATTCTAGATTTAATCAAATGACTTTTAATTTCTATAGGGATTATCCAAATCTTTGTAAACTTCATCCAAGGAATGTTTAAACTTATTCAAGCCCCCAAAATTATAGTTACTTCAAGTATGGTTCCTCCAACTTCAACTAGCACTCTAAAAAACTTTTAATTGGTTTTAATCATTTAAATAAAACTATATCAAGATTTGAAAAATAGTTCAGAAGCTAGCTCCTCATCCAACTTATCTACTTACTCTTAGATGTTATAGAAAATTATTTTTCTACCAATATCTTCTACCATTGATTTCATCCTCTTCTATATTCTCCCCCCTTCTTGAGAGGTTCAATACATTCCTTTTTATAAAAGGATGACACCACATCATTACTAGCAATGATACATCAGTTAATCACTCTAAGTTTATGTAGGAAAACTAGACATATAAGATAATATTTTATAACCAAGACACCAAAGTTATCTATAAATTTTCTACATGTGATACAAACCCTATTTTCACTTATTAAGGGGGTTATGATCATATTTTCAAGAAAAATATGATTTTACCTAAATCTCAATAAACATATCAAAACATCCCATGTAAAATATATATTACTCCTTATTTTGTTTAAAAATCACTCCCCCTTAATGATTAAAATAACCAAAAACCACAACAGAGTTATGAGAGTGAGTATCATAACTCAAACAACTAAATTTGCATGGAATATCCATAATTTATATTTAAGAGAAAATATAAATATTTGATAGAATTGAATTCTTTATTTTCTCCCCCTAAAGGGATGCATTATGAATTTTATCACCATGATAGTCTTTTTATAAAAATAATCCCCAAGCAGTTATGACACCAATTGAAAACTTGATACCAATTAGAAAATGAATATTAACTAAAATATCAGTCCACTATGATGGATATTATTCTATATATATATAGACATTATGAATATCCTTTAAAATTCACTATAAATTCCATTGTCAATAAAACATAACCAACAACATTTTGGAATAAGTTGGTCTTCATCACCTTCCCAATTGTAGCACTGAGGTGAGACTTATTTCTAAAACCTGCTACATTTTCCTTTAAAGATCTAAAATGCTCAAAATTCTTTATACTTTCACCCTCTTTAGGTTTATATATTTTTCACCTTTGGAAAAAATGGAATAATCTCTTGTATAATCTTCCTTATTAGCTGAAAATTTGGATTATTCACTTTGGAAAATAAAGCAAATTTATTCTTTTTAGCTTGCTCTAGTGTATTGGCCTCTTCTAGTTGGGATAACCATACAACCAAACAATCCTTTTGTAATAGATAAAATTTATTCTTTACTGTAGATTAATTATTTGTAAAATAATACTTATAAATATAAATCATTAGTTCCTTCCCTTTTTCATTCAATGGATTCTTCTATCCTGATAGGACAATCATGCTTCTTATTTACTTGATTACTTCTAAAGGCAGACTTATTCCCATATATGTATTTATTTTTTATCTATTGTTGTGGAATATTCTTCAAATCAATATAAGAGTCATTTTTTGTGGAAACATATCTATATTATTCAAATGTGTGTCCACCAATGTTGTAATAATCACAAAAATTTCAAAGTGATTCAAACTTGTTCTTCTAAGACAGATTTTCCCTTTTCTATATATCCAAATTTTGACTAGCAATTTTTCTTCTATTTTAACATTTTCTACCCTATCTCTTGGACTTATTTGACCTGTATATGTTGAAATGTCGTTCCAATGATCCATGACCATCTGCCTAAATCTACAACATCACTAACAATTCCCAACGAAACTCTTTCTTTTCACTCTTGAGGTTGCTTGTCCAGATTTTGTGTCTTATTATTTTTGACCAGAAACACCCATATTTTGGGTTCAATTTAGGGAAAAACTATTATTTAACTTAATCATATACACCCTTGATGTTGTGTTGGGTTTTTTATGATTTTAAAAACCCAAATATGTACAAAATTTAACTTTTTTTAGTATTATTTGAAAAAATAGATTATGTGAATGAATATATTTTAGGATATTGGGCGACCTTTCTCCAAGAACATGATGTGGAAGCTTCTCCAACAGTCCTCAAGTACTCCTTAATACCACACTGTTCAAAATAGGGTTTTCACATCGGTTTTTTGGTTTTTCAATATTGGTAACCATGAGACATTATTGAAAGTGATATTTTAATTATGTTTTTCACATAAGTTATTATTAACTAGCATGAATAACTATATTTCACATTGATTAAAAAAAACTTCATAGAAATTAGGTTAAAAATATAGAATGGGAAGATGTTTTTACACTGGTTATTGTATAACCAACACGAAAAACATATTTTTTCAATCTTTACATCGATTATACAATAACCAACATGAAAAATTGATTTTTTATATTAAATTCCAATATAAGATCCCAACAGTACAACAACAGAACTGGAAATAGAAAAGAACAACATAAAAAACTAGAAAAAACATAACAAATTCAAATCATTTTAACTTTAAAATTTGAAATTTAAACTTTAAAATATATATTACAAATAAACTTAAACCCAATAAAAACTATGAAATAATCCATCCATTCACTTTATAAGTGATTTAGATATTTTTCAGTATAGGGATCAGGGTCATAAAAATGATACAAATTAAAAATAAATCATTTAACATGTATTCTAAATATAATTATAAGATAAATTAAAGGAAGGTTATAATAAAATCTAACCTTGTGTAATTTTGTAACTTCCCTGATTTAAATTATTTCAAACATAAATCTTAGCATATAATATCCACATTCCTTTAATCTTTCTTGATAATGAAAATTTTGTTTCAAAATAATTTTTCAATTCCAAATTACATTTTAAGTACTTTCATCCAAAATTTAGTAATTATAAATGAGAATTCCCCCCTTTTTTTTGTGCATATTTGATCTTTGTGCACCAATTTCTTATTGTTTCTCTAACTTAATCTAATGCCCTATTTGAAAATGATATGTATGAAATGAAATTAAAATTAATTATAATAGAAAAGTATTAAAATAATAAAACTTACATGTTTAATAATTTATTAAAAGTTTCTTTCACGTTAATATGTATAGAGCATCACCAGTAAACTATCTTCTCTTTTGAAAAAAAAACACACAACATCCAATGGATAATAATATATAAAAAATATAATGTGAGTGGTTATTTAGTTAATATAAATAACACTAAGAAATATATATTCCATACTCTTTAAGATAAGGAAACATACAACTATGAATTGTATTATTTTGAGATCTTTCAGTAATATATATTATTCTTTATGTATCTTTCATTATCATCGCTATTGGTGAAATAAACCGCGGGTCAAAAAATCCATATACTGATTTCATATCATACTGAATATAGATCGTATAAAGATACCTAATACAAAACAAATATAATTATTAAGTTTTAATAAATTAAAAAAACTAAAAGAAATATGATAATAATCTTACATGGAAAAGACTTTCATCATGTTTATGTGCAACAAATTTCTATTTAAAAGCTCTATGATATATCTCTTTAAAATCATCATAGAAATTTCACACCCACAAATGTTATCATCCACTATAATTTCATAAAGTCCAAAAAAAGATGAATATATTAATAATCTATCAAGTCTAGAAGTAGTAGCAGTTAAAGTCATAACAACCTATACTTGTTGTTGTCTTTACAACATGTCTTTACCTTTAAAGTATTCCTATAAAAAATAGATAAATATATAAATTTTAAAATATTAAAATAAATTTAACACCAATATGAAATAAAGGATATAATATATAAATACCTTGATGGTACTCTTTTGGAAAAATCTCAATGACCAAACAAAAAAATGAACAATACTTTGTACAAATGTAGTGACCTCATCTATATGAAACAAAACTCTTGATGATCTATCTATACATGGCGACCCTAAACTATTCAATCCCTATCTGTTGATGATGAAAGGTATCCCCAATATAATATATAACCTCATATACAATAATATTATATTGGGGATCCTCAACATATAACTCACAATAAATGGGAAACTATGGAGGAGGAGGTGTAGGAGTTGGATAAAAAGGTGGAGGTGGAGGAGTGAGATCTACAACCTAAAACTATCTTTTCATGTCTAAAAACATTGAATGTACTGAAACTATGATCATATCCTCCATAATCCTACTCATCTTATAAACTTTATCTTTTAAATCTTATATTTTTTTCCTTTATATACATCCTCCTTTGAAGAAGCACCATAATGACCAAATACTTTTTTTATTGATACACCTACCGCATATCCTCATACATGAATCAGATGTTTAGGACTTCTTAATACAGTAGCTAAAATATCCTTCCTATCCCCAGGTATGAAGGTCCCTCATGTGCTCTTATCCTCAAGGGATTTTTATATATAATATTTTAATAATTCATTATTGGATCACAATATATAAAGAGATAAATTAACTTAAATAACATAAATAAATTAAATAACTCCTTATAATACTCTTATCCATAAACCTCAACTCTTTCATAAGATACTATCTCTTTTTCTTTCATTTGGGCCATTTTCCATTTTTCATGTCAAGTTGGAGGGAGGGGGAGGAGGGCCAACCTCTACATTCCCTAAGGACTCGACTCTCATTTTTTAAATTTTTCCAGCCATCATTTTTTCTTCCAATAATGTATACCCTCCATGAGATAAAGTAGAGGGTATACATTTTTAGATTGTATATGCTAATGAGATCTCTTTAGTTTCTATAAATTATGAATAAAAAAAATCATTAATATAATCATTAATATAGAAAAAATTTCTAAACGGTAACATTTCACATACAAAAATGATTATTGTTGGTTACTTTCAACAAACTTCTTCCATGTATCTTCATCTAGAAAAGTATATATTTTACATGTGTTTTTATCTTTTCTTTACCCAAAAATGAAATTGTATGTGAGGTATGATTTAAAATCACTCAATCTTCTAGTATCAAAATATAAACATTTCTTCTTATCTTATCCACTGTCAGGTATATCATATGTCATCTGATAAGAATGGAAAAAACCCATATTAGTAAAAACATTTCATGAAAATTAAAATAATAACAAATGAGAATACCAAAATTATCTCCCATAATTGAGATAACACTTTGTCGACACTTTTAAAATCACAAATCAAAATAAAAACTTTGTCCTGATATTGAATTGAAAAAAATGTCTTAAATTATTTTGAATTTTTACCCCTAGGAATTTCATTATCATCAAACTAAACATATATCCTCTGGTCCTGGATATAGGTAAATGATAATTTTGGTAAACATGTGTTACCATATTTACCAACCCTAGAATCCTTATCTACCCTTATGGAAGTAGATGGATCATGTGAAAAAGGATAAGGAGGATCCTCAACATAAGTATGTGTACAAAACTCCCTAGAAGCTCAAGGTGACTCAGATGTTTGATATGAAATTATCCTACATATAAAATTAGTAAACAATTAGTACACAAACATAAAAATCCAACTATTACATATAAAAAATAAAAAATGAAAACAATTAAAAATGAAATGACATAATGAGAGATAGAATGACATAAAAAAATGAAAATAAAAATTAAGTAAAAGATTATACAAATCCAACTATTATATAAAAATTTGAATATTTTTTTTTAAAATAATATAAAAAAATAAAACAAAAAACAAAAAAACCCTCTCTTTATCATATTATTTAGAGTAGTTAACAATAATGTTAAAAATAATACAAAAAATATTCTTTATATTATTCTTTAGTAGCTAACAATGTTAAAATAATACTAACAATGTTTATGAAACATAAAATGATATAGAAAAAATAAAACAAATATTAAGTAAAAATTAATATAAATTCAATAGTTATATATAAAGTTAAATAATTAAAAAATAATACAAATAAAAATAAACCAATCTATAAAAACAATTTATCACATTTCTTAAAATATGTGTTTTAAGTGAAAAAATTAAAACTAAAATATATAATATTTTATGTAATTTAAAAGGGTAATAAATAAATAAATATATGTTACCTATAAAATTAGGAAATTACTAAAGGATTTTTTTCAACATTCCTTCCTTTTGATCATTCTACATGGAACAAACCATGTATACAATGCGGTGATCAATATTCTTTGATAATATTTCCATGGAAGTAGGTATCTCATATAAATCAACATCATTTCCAAGTTTTTCATCACTAAAATAATATTTTTTCATTGTAAAACAATAGACCACTACACCTTTAAAGGATCAAGAACATAATTTTTTTCATGAATTTCCATGATTAAAGGATTAACTGTGTATTCCAATATGTTCAGATTAACTAGTGTCTTACCAAATTCATCTTGTCTGAAACTATTTTTAATAATAACTCATGTGTAGTTAAACACTATAAATCAAAATTTAATGTGAAAAACCTCACATATTTCTTCAATAACTCCATAATATTCACTTGATGAGGAGGTTGAGTTTTCATCTTTGGCACTCGAAAAATGCATTGCTTATGTGAACACCAATACACTACTATTCTGAATTGTACTTTTGTTGTTCTAATGTTTGGTATGAAATATATATCCATTAATGTCATACTCAAACCATGTTATCAAATTTATACTTGGGCCGCTTTCTAACCATCTCAATATTTACGATGCATATGATCTACCATTAATGGTCTCTTTAAACCATGAAAAAAAAGTTTTGTTATACTAATTCAAAATCCACATATATTTCTTCTTCAGATAACATTATTTTAACACACTAATATGAAAATTTATATATGGATGAACATAATCTATGTTATTCAAGATGTATAAATGCACACTATTTATCTATTTGTCTGTCAATGATTTTACTTTCAAGATAAAAATCCCATTTTCCCTATAACTAATTCATTCATGGAATAATGTAGAATTTTTTTTTCTCTACTATAGACAAGTAGTTTGTACAAAACTCTACAAACTCCTCATAAATATACTTCTCAATAATGGAGGCTTTGGGTATATATAGATTCTTAACATATACCTTCAATATATTCATATAAATTTAAAAAGGATACATCTAATGTAGATATAAAGGTTTAGAGAGCTTTATTTATCACACCAAGTGAACCATTAAATTCTCCATGATATCAAAAAAATATGGAGGGAAATATATTTCTAGTTTACAAAGTATAGAAAATGAACTATTCTCTAAATTTTTCAACAAATTTAGATCAATCAATTTATTACAAATTGAATTGAAAAAATAACACACCTTCATGATAGTCATTATGACATGGATGGGTAATATTACATGCAATAAAACTGGTAGGATCTATTTCATCATGACATGACAATCATGCGATTTCATTCCTGTTAAATTCAAACCTTTTAGTGACATAAAATTTTTCACATTTGAAGAATAAACTGAAGACACTTTGATACCATGACGACACTGAAAAAAACTAATTTTATCCCTATTGGATAATGTATGACAAGCCAAAGGTAGGTATGTTCATATTTTATTAGGAGTAGGATATAACTTCAAACATATTCCCATTTATATTAAGTCTAATATTTTATTCAACACATATTTATTATTTCCTTTAATATATAATAATGTTCTAATAAAACCATCAAAAATATTCTTCTCCAAATGCATGAAATCACTATTATGTTTGATCTCATGATATATCCAATATGAAAACTTTAAAAATATTGATTTTTTATTACAAATATTTCTATCATTACCATATTTTTATGTCTTTTTGAATGTAACATCAATGTTTTTTACCCTCTCAAAATACTGATTGGTTGAAAAAGGTTTTAGAGAAATATAAAATTCTTGTGATCTGTTGAATTCATTTTTTAATATTTAATAAGAGTTATCCATATAAAAATCCTCTAATGACCCATGTATACCATTTTCTACCATGTTTTAGTTGATAATATGAAGTCTATTATTTACAAATTGTACAATATTTATTCCCCTCAACACTATATCTAGAAAAATTTCCATATGTCGGGAATTCATTTATAGTGAACATAATCATTGTAAGTAATAGAAAATGTTACATTTTATAATAATCATACACTCTAATACCTTACTTCTATAAAAGTTTAAAATCATCAATTAATGGTGACAATAAAACATCAATAAAATTTCTATGTTGTTTTGGTCTAGAAATCATTAAAATCAACATGATATATTTGTACTTCATACAAAATTCATGAGATAAGATGTAAATTAAAAATAAAATGGGCCATGAACTATGTTTTCTACTAAGGATTTTATATGAATTCATTTCATCTATGTATAGTCTAAGTATGAGAATTATAACTTCATTTATAAATATAGGAAACTATTGATCATTTTTCTTCCACTTTGGAAATCATCCAGTGACATAATTTTACATTAGATATATGCTCATCTACATTATATCTTAACCTTTTTGCATCATTTTAATTTTAAAATAAATGTTTTAAATGAGTAATTATAAGAATATAAAAAATTGACTTGGAATGAGTCTTTATAACAACTAAATGAGCCTCTGATTTTTCTTTCAACTTATACTGTGATGTCCTATATTTAGGACACTTTTATAGACCTTTGTATTCCTTTATATATATAATACAATGATTTGAGAAGGCATGTATATTATTGTACCCCAATCACATTATACATAATATTTTCTTTTCATTATAATGTGAATATGGAAGATCATTCTCTCTATAAAGTATGTATTTCAACAACTATAGTAACTATGTAAAAATCTTTTCACTCCATCAATTTTTCACATTCAAGTTAATAAATAATAAAACTGCTGATAATACCATAAATTTCATACAACCTAGATACAATGGTTTTTCAGAATCACCATCTAAACAATAAATTATTGGTGCTTTCCCAATTTCCTCTACTTCAATATCATGAATCATTTCTTCAATTTGATCTGACTTATCATCTTGAAAATCATTACCATCAATAGATCTTGAATTATTCCATATTTCACCATACCAAACCCAAGGATCGTAACTCGAATTTAAGCCAGGGAAAATTAAATGATATTTGATTTATATGCTTTTAAACCTTTTCATATTTAAATATTTAAATCATGGATAGAAAAACATGTCATTTTTTGGAATATTTCATTTAAAATATTCCATAAAAGCATCAATACCTTCCTCATATTCATCACTTGTTCATAGTGCATTAATCTATATTCGACTCATTATTATCTATAACAATTATCAATAATTGAAAATATATTATTTAATTTTGAAATTTTGTTTCAAATTTACTATTATAAATAACAATAAAAAATAATATAAAATATTTCACAAATAAAAGAAAGACAACATATTTGATAAACAAAATTATCATTTAGAACATATTTAATTATCATGATTTTAGAAAAAAATAATGGTATAGAAACATAAATATTGATTTTAAATGGTTGGCCACAAATAAAACACAATTATTCCTTATTTTTATTATGTAATTTCATAATTATATATTTATAGTTTTCAAATTAAATAAATAAATATCATAATATAAAGGGATAAATATTAAAAAGTGATAAAAATCTATTACTCTGAGTAAAATGTGTGGATACCTTCCACGCCTCACTCCCCCATCCTGTTTCCCATCCAATTTTCCCTTCCCTACTAATGTAATCTCCTCTCCCCTATTATTCCTTAATTCCCATCTATGACTCCCACTCCGTGTGTTGCCATCCCCACCTCTTCTCACTGTTTCTATTCTCCCTCTATCCCTACTCCCTTGATCCCTACTTCCTTAACTTCCATAAATGAGTGTCTCCATATCCCTTGAATCATGATCCGTCACTTTATATCAATCTTCCATCAATTAGAAATGAACCCCCTCACAGATTTCAAATCATCAGTCTCTATCTCCCGCTCTCTTTCTCACGATCTCATCCTCTTATCAGCATCCCTTTGCTTCGCCGACCCCCATTCCCCCCTCCTGGATTCCCGCCCTACCCCCACTAAATATCTTTTTATTCCTCGCATCAGGATCACTCCCTCAGCATCCATCTCAGATCAAAAATCATGAGGAAAAGTTGAAAAATATAATCAGATCAGGTATCCTTCTCTTCCATTTATACCATATGATCACTACTACATTTTTGAATCTCTAACAATACTTCCCTATTTGATGTGTATATTTTTGGTAATGAACATAACCCTATATTGGTGGGTTTATATTCTGTGTTCAATGCTACAGAAAACCATAGATCATATTCCCAAACTACTTTCCTCTCCAAATGACGCTTTACATGAACCTAAAATTCTTCTATTTAATGCTACACTCATTATCCATCATCTACGATACCAGCTTTATTTACTGATTCCCTATTTGTATTTCCCTTTCCAATGTGTATTTTTTAATTTTTTTTCATTCCTTGTTTCTTTTATTGTATATTTTAAAATCCTCTGTATCCATTACTGCATTGTCTTTATTTCATCCCCCATCAATAAAGTAAAGACAACTTTCTCTAGATGTGTTTTATATTATTCCTTTCATTCAATTATTTGGATCCTTTCAAATAAAGGTATTCCAAATAAATCTTCCCAATTTAAAAACAATTATTTTACTTAAAAGTGGTGTGGTATTTAAAAATTGTTAATTTTTTCTCATTTACTTTCTTTTCCAAAAAAATAAAAGTTTTTAAAACATGTGTTTTTTTAGATTGAAGAATGTGAAAAACATGTCACAATGAATAACATGTGATTATTAAAGAACAAATATTTTATTTATTTTTTTATTTTTCCCTTTTTCCATTCTTTATAGTCATTTTTTCACCTATTGCGCTTATAATACTTTATATATTTTTTAATTGATGTTTTTTTATTTGCAGTGATAGATGCATCACTTGGGTAGTATTTTTTTGTCATTTTTATTGTAATTTCCAGAACTTATTATGCATGTTATGATTTTTTCATTTTCAAACCCATGTTTTTATGATGTTTACAATGGAAAGTGTATCATGTGGGCATGATTTTGTTGAGAATGATAATGAAAGATGGATGATGTGTGATTATAAGGTATTAATACAATGTTTTAATTAAATTTAACATTTAAGGTTTTCCTATACTATATGATTTCTAGGAAGGTTTGGATAAGTGCCTCAATTCAATGTGTTTTTGGTTAATTTATATGGAATGAGAATATGTAAAAAATTTGTTTTTTGGCTTGCAAGATGTGATAAAATATGGAACAATTAATAACATGTGATCATCAAGGCACATATATTTTATTTTATTATTATTTTTTCTCTTTTACCATTCTTTATAGTCATTTTTTACACCTATTAATCTTATAATGTTTTCTACATTTTTGAACTGATGTTTTTTATATTTGTAGTGATATAAGAATCACTTGGATGATATTGTTTTTGGAATTTACCATTGTAATTTCCTACACCTGTTATGCATTTCATGCCCTTTTCATTTTCAAGCCCATGTTTTTATGATGTTTGTAGTGGAAAGTGCATCACTTGGGCATGCTTTTGTTGAGAATGAGAATGAAAAATGAATGGTGTGTGCTTTAAAGGTAATGATATAGTGTTTTATTTGAGTACAATCTGTATCCAAAAAATCATTTCATCGTGATTTTTGAAAGTGTACATCATCCACCTTTCATTCTCATGCTCAACAATCTATAATTAACATCATTTTAGCATGATGTGTGATTTTAAAAATCACGGTGAAATGATTTTAATTATAATGAGTACAATCTACATCCAAACAATCTGCAAGGACACAAATTTTATATATTTTAGATATTTTCTATCATTATACATTTAAAAATCCATTTAATAGTTGTAGAGACCTTATAATTCATTATTAATTGTATATATTTGTATCCTTACATCATATTGAATGTAAAGAACAATTTTTATTGTACTTATCTGTACAATTTATTTAGTACATTCTCTTATAGTAACTCAAAGGTTATGTTAAAGCATATTATATTTATTCTAATAATTTTATTTTTAATTTTTTTACCAGGTCAATTTTTTGATTGAATTTCATAATTACAATGCACCTCAAACTGTTAATGATTTGGATTCTTCTTCTTCTAAAATGATGTTCCATGATTTTGATTATCCTAATTTAGACATAATTTGTTTAAAACAGTTACAAACAATTGTTTAAATTTTGTTTTGTTTAATTTATATCCTTTAGATTTATATTTCTATTCCATAACTCATTTTTAATGTGTTTTATCATTTCTTAAACAATATCCCATTGTTTTATTCCATGTTTTCTATTTTTTCGTTTTATTCTATAATTCATAATCAACACGTGTTTTAAAAATAAAAACACACATCAAATATCATGCAATTTCATGGGGGAAATACTAGTGAGATTACAAAACATGATAAATAATATAAAGATATGCCTATAATTATACCAAAATTGACATGCAAGGGTGACTATAAAAACATACTCATTAGGCTTACAAAAAACAAATTCCATACAAATAAAATTTAAAAGAAAATATAGTCATTTCATCTTGATATTATTAGAATAATTCAAATATTTAGAAATGTGTCATATAATATAGTAAAAAAATAATTAAAACGATTCAATTTAAAATTTTTGAGGTATTCATGAAATTTTAAAAAGACACAAATAACATATTAAAATCAATATAATGTTTAACCTAAGTTAAGATCTATTTATTCGAAGGGGGTTTAATAAATAATGTACTAAAATAAAATTATCTCCCTATTAGAAATATAATCACACAATCTGTCTTGATTTAGTAAAATTATTAAGTAGAAGTTAGAACGTTTTTTTGATCACAATACAATTGTACAATCAACATGATCATCTAAATATATATTATCAAACTTCGTATTAAAACTCCATAATCCACTATACCTTAAAAACACCCATTCACAATGATGATAAAAACATACCTTAAAAACCCATTAATTATTAAATTAAAATTATTTATAAAACCAATTCATAAAATAATCATTTAATAAAACCTTAATATCAAAACATTCATTCATCAATTAAAAAATACCTTAGATGCATGAATAACCATAATTAAAAATAAAAATCATGAAGATATGTAAAATAGAAGCGGTGATTGAGATCATTCAAGTAAACAAGTCCAAAAAAACATTCATAAAATTAAAAATACCTTGGATGAATGAAAAATTAGAATAATAAATACAAACCAAAAATAGATTTCAGAGAGAAGCCACATTAGATGAGGGCACTGAATGAGAAGGCAATGGTGATGAAGATGATGAAAACTATAGTTTTTGAATGTGTCAACTTAAGGAATATAATGATTAACCAATAATTTTTTATCATTCAAAATTATAATTATGATAATAGAATCTATAATAAGAAGACATTTCAAACCATAAACCTTCTAATAAAGATACCTAATAGGGTGGAGGATGATGAAAATGAGCAACGAAAGATGGTATAGTGTAACACCCCAAGATTTCATAGTGTGTTATTTCTTCAAAATAATTCAATAACTTGCACTACACGCAACACTGAGTTCAATCACACCATGACTTACAAAAAAAAAGCCATTCAAAAGAGGTTATGAATAGTATTATCTAAATTTTAAACTTTATATAATCCTTATAATTTTAGAATCCATATTATGAGTTTCTTAGATATAATGCAAGAACAAATTCATTTTCAGTATTGCACTTTTATCAACTTTTAATAGTGAACCCTTTTTAAATACAATATTTTAAACTTTTTGACTAAATGGGGACATCAAAAATTTAAAATGAAACATCCCAAGCTTCCACGGTACACTTTCTTTGAATAATACAGTAGCGTGTGTTGTACGCAACCTTGAGTTTTAACACACACCACAACCAATCAAACTAGCCGTTATGAATAGTAATACCTACTTTTTAAAATTATATATATTTTATATTTGAAAATGGACTTCATTTTTGGATTCGGAATATCGAATTTAGCCTAAGGTGAAATTTTGGTACATTTCGGATAACTTTCATATTTTGATGAATAGTGAAAATTACTAAGTTTTAATTAAAAACAACTTTTTTAATCAAAATACTTAATAGTGATAAATTATGAATTTGAGTGGTTTTAAAGTATATTTAGAATATATTTTTACCATTTAATATAATGTTGGTCATTGGACATAATTTTACAATTAAACCGAACATAAATGAGTGTCAATCTTTTGATAGTTATTATCTCTTAAAAACACGCTTTTTGTTTTGACAACGGGAATTAATTTTAAATTAATTTCTGCCACTTCTGTGTTTAGAATTTAGGAAAATGGATTCCATATTTGGAATCAGGATGTTCAAATTGTGTAAATAGGTAACTTTTATTTTTAGACATTTTGAATAATTACTGCGGTAAATATTTTATTTACCATGGTTAAGGGTAAATCCGGTAAATAAGGGTTAAAAAATAATATTATAATAATACTAAATTACCCTAAAATGTGTCTTAACCCTATTGGTTGATAAATGTCCGACCATGGGAATCTTTGGGTCTATTTTGGGACCCCATGGATCCACTTGTAAGTGATAATGACACTTTATTTTAATTAAGTTAAAATGAATACAAAAATGACACAAGCATATATCTTTTAGAAAAACAATTGTTACATAGGGTTATATATGTTGGATTTTAGATTATAAATATTCATTAGAAATCTAAAAAGATTTAATACATAATGATATTTTATTTATAATTTTTAGACATTAAATAATTTATTTTATTTATGACACAATGATGATGCAGTAATTACTATAATAGTGAAAAATTAAAATAATTGATATTATAAATACCCAAATAAATATAATATGAAACTTTTAAGGAATTAAACTAATTTTCTAGGATAATATGATATATTAGGATTGATTTAATTGACTTTGTTCGAAGTAATCAATCTGTTATGAGTTTCAAAAAAATCAACTATTGAATAGTGTCAAAATTGACATAAAAGAGTTCTTAAAACAAATATTATATTATTAATTGATATTAAATTCCTAAAAATCTAAGGTTCGGCCAAGAGACTTATATCATGATAGGTTCATCATTAATGTACCACTTGGGGGTCTCTTGGATGTATATAGTAAGTTTATTAACCATATTATATAAAAATACAAAGAGACATTGTAAAAGTGAAACTAATTAACTTAGAGTTAATACTTAAAGATAAGGTTAATATAAGTACCCAAACCTGTCTAAATTCTATTGGTTGAGTGGTTTTAGACCTATCCCCACCTTAACCTTTGAATAATCAACTTTGGAGCCATTAGAAACCGAATATGAATTTATTATAAATTAATATTTCTAGCTTTTCCAAAGGTGCCCCTCACCCCTCTTATAAAAGGGCACTCCTCCTTCTCATTTCTTCACACCTTAAAAGTCTTTTGGTTCGGCCAAACTCTGCCCAAATACTCTCCCAACATCCCTCACTACAACCTAGAGGCCTTAGTTTTATCATAAATCCAACCTAAGGAGCCCTTTTGATCAAATCAAAAGGAAGAACCCGAAGAAGAGGTAATGATTTCACCACCCTTCTCCAAGTTCATTTCTTCTTCCACTTCTTCTTCCTTTGTTCTTACCATTCTAAAATAATAACTCCAGTATCTCACATATACTGTGATGTTATTATAAATATGGTACAACCATATTCAGTATTCTATCCACCCTTTGAATAACATGTCACCATACGTGCGTACGTACGGACTACCGTCTCCACGTCGTGGTGTAATTGTTATTCAATATAATATTATTTGGATGGGTATAATAATGATGTGTAACTCATGTAAATAATAAATATAACATGTTAATGATTCTGTATATATGATATACCATCCATTTATATATTATTTTAATATCAAAAGATTGATATTGTCGCTCGTGCGTACGTACGGACTACCGTCTCCACGAATGCAATGAGATTCATTATCCATCGTATCCATTCAAGTATAATTATCATTTGATGATTTAAAAATGATGTTTAAGGACTTGATATCATTCTGGATATGAATAATATACAACCTATCCTTTACAAACATGTCTTACGTAACAAAACATATAAAAGAAAACAAGTAAGTTGACACCCGAAACGACGATAATTCTAAGATATTATTAACAAATCAATGTTAAAAGATCATATATGATATCATATTAATATATATGATTCTTGTATAATTTAATAACAATTATTTCACCATTATACAGGAGGTTAACCTACCCCAACCAAGGAAAAGTACAAGGTAAGGTTTATTTCACAATCTCTTCATTATCTGAGGTTGTTTATACGTAATAATCTACTGGGATTTCTTTATCATCCACATCCATGTTTCTTAAAAATGTACTTCAAAACATTTTTACTATTTACAAGAATATGGGTTAAAGTAATTTATACCCTTGTTTGACTTTTTATAAGAGGTTTATAAAGTAATCTTTCCGTCGTTTTCAAAACAAGGTCTTTTTTAACCTTTTCGACAGAATTGAGGTAAGAATGTTTTTTTTAACTTATACAGCGGGTGCGGTTATTTTACGCCGTTATAAAATCTTCAAAGCTTTCCTTACAAGCTTATAAGAATATTTTCAAAGAAAATGTTTTATTTTATATGGATCTTAAATGATTTCAAAATAAAAGGAGATATTTCTTTAAAAAGAATTTTGATTTCATCTACGTCAACATCCTTTGATGGATTTTAAGATTATTTGAAGTTGATTTATTATGATACAAAACTTCTATATTGTATTGAAGGTTTTGTGATATGTTTGACTATGGATGTGCTATTTTTATACCATTCATAGTTTATGGTGAAATTATTGACATTTCGTATGCTAGTTTTAATACGAATGTTTATGTTATGTTTAAACCTTTTCATATGGGAATGCATTGGACTTAATAAGTGACGGGTGGAGCCCGCTATAGCTCCTCGATGAATCGGTAGGTCTCATGAGACAAACTAGTGTCTTGGAACAAGGCCTTGACAAAATCTTATTTGTAGTCTTGGCACGAGGCCTTGACTATGTGGTTATGATAGTCTGGCATTATGCATTCCAACATTATGAAAGTGGTTATTGATTTTTTCATGTGATTATTAGATTAGTAGAATATCCATGTGAGTAATTAAATGGCATTATTTCATTTTATTTATGCCATACCATGTTGAAAGTTCATGTTTGAAAGGCTTTTGTTTTAGTTATACATTGCCTTAAAAGTTTATTCTTATTTATGAAAGTTTTCGTTATATTGTTATCCTTACTGGGCATTTGAGCTCACCCCTTTTCTATGTTTTATTTTTCCCAGGAAGTGAAGAAGTAAGTTATGAATGACCTGCAGGGATATTATGTGGGGATATGAGTGTGGATTATAGAGACAATATGTTGTTGTAGTAGTTTTTCGTTTAATGATGTAATGTAAAACTTATGAATATATCTAGTGTTTCCAAGGCTACTAAACCAATCGGTCTTTCGAGATTTGATCTTTCTTGTGATCATGCCAATGTTACGAAGTAATGCACCGACTCTGGGTAGCTGGGGTCGGGGCGTTACATATAGAGCCCAAAAGTGATGATTGGCAATGGTTGAGGGTGGATAATGGTGGTTAATTCTTGATGAAATAGATTCAAGTACACTATATTGAATAAAAAAGGGTTAGGGTTCACCATGTAAAAGAAAGCCGGCCATTTTCATGAGAATGAATAAATAAAAATTAACTTTTCCTGATATTTCATAAAAAATTTAAAGGGTTTTTTATGTTGGGTTTTTAATAAATAATGTTAAAAAAAAGTTTTCAACATCAATTATTAAATGAAAAACTTTAAAAATACATGCCTCACATTTTAAATATATTCTACACTAGTGCTAGTATGATTCCCTTTTGAGGTAATGTACACATCTAAAACTTGAGTGGTGACTCTTATCTTCATATCTATTTGGGAAATTCTAATTCAAACTGATTCCAAATTTCTAAATTCAACTGATAACTCAAGATACTTTATACTGAATGTTTTTATCTCTACCACAATTGAGTTTAATTGATCTTCCCATTCATATATTAGCTTCTAAACTTTTTCCTCATGTAGCTTGCTACTTTCATTGAGAGAGTTGTCAAGGTATTTGAATCATCTAGATTTCTCTTCTAAACGAGATTCCCTGACATAAAATATATCCTTGTGATATTTTCCATATAATAGATCTTTTCTTCATAGATTTTACAAATTCTAATTTTCTCATCAATA
The DNA here is from genome assembly GCA_963277665.1 of Viscum album. NCBI lineage: Eukaryota > Viridiplantae > Streptophyta > Magnoliopsida > Santalales > Viscaceae > Viscum > Viscum album. Next base: position 432,321,076 of record OY728147.1, on the reverse strand, counting down.
CATAATTACAATTCTTTTCTACAATTATAAAATTTTATTTACTAATTTTTATGTATTTTTCTTTCTCTCTTAGTTATATGATGAGAGTATTATTTTTTCTACTATCTTGAAAATTCATTTTACATTGAATCAACAACTTCTACTAGATATAACTTCTCATTATAATGAACCTTAAGGTATATGTCTTCACAAATTGTTCTTCAATCATTAAAAAGAAAAATATATACTGTTTTAGCAGATAAGTACGCACCACTTTGAACTTTTCTAATTAGTGGTTGATCCTTGTATTTATTTAAATTTTTATTTACATTATTTTATACTTTATTCATCCTATTTCTCAAAGCCTTTGAAGATACTTATTATTAAACACTAATAGTAATAGTGATATATTTTTTCATTTGGAATTATTCCTCAAGCACCTCAAATATTCACTTCATAAGATCTTATGAAATTTAGTGGGTCTTCAAAATAGATCTAATTAGAGGGTAACCTTGGCTCTAATACCACTTTAAATTACCTATATTATTAGTAAAAACACCTGTGAGGGGGGATGGATTAGGTGTTTCCTATTTTTCCTAAATTCCAAACTCACTTGGAACCTTTTACCCCCTTTCAAATTTTACCCATGCTATCGCTTAGTTCATATGAATCTATTTAATGTTTCACCAAGAAACCATCAACCATATACATGCAAATAAAGAATATAAAAGGAACACAATATTTTTACATGGTTTGGTTCAAATTTATAATCCTTTCCATGATTTTTTATTCTCTCCAATCATGGATTCTTCTTAATCACCATAAGCTTAAGTGATTACAATGGTGTTTATCACACCAATAAAGAGTTTCACTACGTCCCTAAAAATGATATCTTATTATTTTACTCAACTCAACTTCACACTGAACTCACCACTTCACATTGTGTTATCCCTATATACCCTAAGTCTCACAAGCTCCATAGCTTCCCACCATGTATATGAAAGTTTTTTTCTTTTAGTTCATCCTTAAAGCCGATATCTAGTTCAATATATGGTGTCTCTACATCCAATATATCTAATATCTTTCCACTTAACACAAGGTCTTTGAATTATAGTAAATATTAAAGATAAAATGCATAAAACTTGGTCTATATTCTATCTTAGATTCATAAAATTTAATAAAATTTCTTACCTATCCTTCTCACTTCTCAATCTCTGAAAGGCTCAACTCAAAATGATAAGGAACTTGCACAACAAATCAGTCTATCATTAGCACATCCTTTTATCACTAATTCAACTTACCCAATTTTATCCCATATTAATGGTTTACTTATTCTTCTTCCTTGAGATTTGATACCTAGGAGATTTGTAGCTTCATCTCAGTATCAAATTATCTTAGTTATTCTTATTTGAGAGTTTCTTCCTTACTATTCAATATACACAGGCTCCTAGATTCTTAAATCACTAACTACATTTCCCTCACTATATTTTTCTTTTTATACAAAGGTCACCTAAAATTTACTATATTTAGAATATAGAAAATATATTTTAAATTATGGGTATGATATCATTCCATTTTCTTCTCACCTTTTTTTTCATAGGATTGTCCCACGATCCTCATTAATTTCTATCTCCTCACTCACTGTCTCATGGGAAATTCTAGGAGTTCCCTTGGTTTTTTTTCTTTTCTCATTTATTTTCTCATATCTATAAACCAGGAGAACATGTTCCAAATCCTTCAAAAAACCTTAAGATCTCAATTTCTTACTCAAATCCTTCTCAATATACACATATCAACTTTCTCACTGAACCATCTCAACTCATATTCAATTTGATTACAGTATAAATAACTCCTCCTATAGAATCCCTGACCTAGTTCCCCCACACATGACCAAGATGGGTCACTATGTGATCTTAATCGTGCCTACCCATATTCTAGAGGCTACCATTTAATAGTGAGGGTCTAAGTAATATAAAAGGGAGACTATAAACTCAATAACAGAGTATTAAACACAATATAAATAAGATAAAATCATTAAAACATACAACTCAAGCAGACAATTGATTAATACCAAACAATACAAATATAATAAACCACACCATGCCATACAGTATGCAAAACTAAATTCCATGTTGAAAGTCATAAAAGAAACCAACTAAAAGATGTACTCTAAAATAAAGACTCCAAAAACCTAGTCATGATCTCTATATTTGTTCCCACCTCCATGCTATAATCCCAACTAGAATAGAAACCAATCAAGAAGAGAGTCCATTGACCTTGTCTGAACCTTCATCCATGAAGACTGTTTGAGTATTAAATGATGCCTAAACAGGGAGTGAGTAAAACTCGGTAGGCTGACACCCATGGAGTCTAAAAAAATCCAGTATAATGTAATAATTCATACAATAATATGATAATCATGGGAAACAATTCAAAAATTAATACATAATATCAAATAACTTGATGACCCTCGAGCTTTAGGTCAACACCCAGGGCCAACCAACACTTGTTTCGACCTAATGCCAAATATCTCTGTCTGTGACATCATTGAGTCTAGGAATATTCCCATGACAAGGACCAAATACCCATTCCAAGTGTCAAGTAACAGTGTATCTCACCCTTAGGCATCGTGTAACCATGTATCTCACCCTCGAGCATCAAGTAACCATGTAATAATGGACTTTATGCAAATTCCCATGCTAGATCCACTTATATGTTCCCAAATCACAAGACCATACCAAGAGCAAAAGTATCAATGGACATAGTGTGAATTCCCATGATAGGTACACTTAAATTCTTAGAGGACATCAAACTCTATGTGAATTTCCATGCTAGAGTTTATTTAACATTTCACAAAATTAATGAAATAAGATCCAATGAATTCCAATTTACCAAACATTCCAAACATGTCAACATATACCATATTGGTTATTTCATCCAAATTACCAATTATCATACCACTTATTTAGTTATTAAAAGCTACCCATTTATCTATCCACCATGCTTGATTATTAACTACCCATTTCATGACAATTTAGATAACATTGTAACAATTTTTATTAACATATTAATTAAGACCAATTACCATTTCACATTTCATTATGTCATTATACCGTTATGTCATCATGTTGAGTTTAATTTTATGATAATTAAACACTTATGAACCAAGTGATTATTTATCAATCCAATTACCCCAATTTACATGTTAATCCAATTTACAAATTAATCCATTCCATAAACAATTCTCAATCCAATGTAAGGTTCTAGGTTCATAAATTCCAAATCCCAACCTTGGGTCAAGGGTAGGAACACCTCTTGAGTGGATGCAAGTCCTGGTCTCAATGAAAATGATTTTTATGGGATCAGTGATAGGTCTAAGAATAGGGAATTCAATCTATACAATAATATTCCCTTCAACAGGGGTCACACTTATGACATGATGATGCAATCACAAAAGTTACACATACTAGAAAGAAACAAAAGACCTTAGGGAGATGTTTTAGACCAATTAACACAAAAAAGGAAGAAGATTACCAAGATCAATCATCCGAATCAATTTGAAACACCCTGATCCCTTATGTACAATGATAAATCCACTATATCAAGGTAGAAATAAGAATATCCAAGGAGGAAATAAGATGAATTCACTAAAACCGAGAAAAAATCACTGACTCAATTTATCTATATTGAAGAATGAATCAAGGAGTCAAGGAACTGAATTAGAGAAGATAAGGAATCCTTAAAGAACCCTTCAATGTTTAAAATCCTAAATTAGGGCCATAAAAGGGGATTAAAAGGCTTAAATGGGGGTTTTGGGGGGGGGGAATATGATTTTCCCTTCACGCAACCCAGTATGATGCCTTCGGCTAGTCAGTGGTGTCAGCTGGAGCCACCACATGACTAGAAGCCCTAATAGTGGGCTAGTGGGTCTTCTATATGAGACTCATTTTTTATAGTCTATATCAGCTGGATGGTGGGTCTCATCAGTTAGCTGGTGGGCCTCCTATAGCCATGGTCAATTACTGTATAGTCCACCGGCTAGCTCGTGGAACTGTATCATCTCGCAAGCTATAAACCCCACTAGCCACCACTAGAACACCTCTTCTGAGCCCCTGGGTGCATTCGTAACACCATTTTAAGTCAATAATGGGGCTTGATTATATAATTTTTTAATAGGTTCAGACAAAACTTAAAAAGAAAGAGTAAATGGAGAAGGGAGGGAAGCTTACAACCTCTCCAACATATAACATCTCCTCCTTGAGCTATGATCCCAAGCATCATTATTATGTATTGATGAACAAGTCATGACACTATGCCTATATATCTGAATTCCTCTCTCGGGTCTCCTCCTAAACTTTCACTTACTTCCACTACACTTACATTAGGGTAACTATATTTCCTTGTATATTCTTCTCACTACGGTCTATGATACATATCAGATGATCCTTAAAGGATGCATCAATATTAATATAAACATAATCAATATTTATCACATGAGAAGGGTTGGGGTGATATCTCTAAATATGTGACACATGAAACACATCATTCATGACACTGTAACACCGTGGAAGAACCAATTAGTATGCCACTAGACGAACTATTTCCACTACCTCAAACGGCTCAACGAACCTGGGTTCTAGATTTACCTACATCCAAATATGAAATTTCCCCAGCCTAGGTGATACACATAAAAGACCTAATGACTAAACTCCAAGTCTAAAGGCTATCTTTGATGGTTAACATAAGATTTTTTCCTGCTCCTCATGGTTACCAACTACTTTATGATCAACTGAAACTACTTAGATGTCTCCTGCATGAGACTAGGTCCAATGAACACTAACTCACCCGCCACTAGAAAACATAAAGGAAAATGACACAGACATCCATATATATCCTCAAAAGGATCCATTTGGATCGATGCCTGGAGGATATTATTATATGAAAACTCTATAAGTACCAGATTTCATTCTCAAGAACCACCAAAATCTAGAACACAAGCTTATAATATGTCCTCCAAAATCTGAATCAACCCCTTAGATTGGCCTCTAGTTTGAGAATGGTAGGCTATGATCAGAAGAAACTATGATCCCAACACATTATAAAGGCCCTTCCAGAATTTTTATGAAAAACAAGGATCTCAATAAAAATGATACTTCTTATAACACCATGTAACTGAATCATCTCTCGCACATAGAGATTACCTAGATTATCAATAGTGAAGGTTTCCTTCGTAGGCAAGAAGTGGGATACCTTCATCAGTCGATATACAATTGCCCATAATGCATCATTTTTTCAAGGTTTCATAGGTAATACTATCATGAAATTCATAGTGATATCACCCCACTTCCATTCCAGAATGTGAAAAGGCTGTAGAAACCCAACAGTCCTCTAATGCTTGGCCTTTACCTGCTGATAGGTGAAGCATTGGTCCATAAAGATCACTATCTATTCCTTCATCCCTAGACAACAATATTATCTATGGAGATCATGGTACATCTTAATCATACTAGGATATACCACCCATTTAGATGCATGATATTCCATCATCATCTCCTCATGAAAACCCATATGAACCCAGATAAAACTATGGATACAAAGAACATCATTGGCGCTAAAAAGATAACCTGATGGTGGATCCCCACTATATATGTCATCCCTTAGGGATAAAACCTTTATATCATATAAATTCTCTAACTTGATCTAATATAAAATCATAGGAATAAAAGATTCCAATGTCAAAGTCACTCACCCCTGAGACCCCTGGACATATAGATGCAATTCTATAAATATTATCATCGACCACCACTCATCACAAGATTCTCACACTTCCTCTAACTGCATCTTCCTCCTTATAGTGTCAATAATTAAATTACCCTTTTCTAGAGTTAATAATAACTCAAATTCTAAAGGCTATAGATACTCAAACCACCTCCTCTGCTGAATTTTCAGGTTCCACTGTGAAAAGATGTACTTTAGGCTCTTATGGTCCATGCAAACCACAAACCTATAACCTAATAGATAATACCGCCAACATCACAGGGTGTTTATCACTATATATAACTCTATATCATCAGTAGGATAATTTTCTGATGCATCCTCAACTATTTTGATCCAAAAGTAACCACTCAATCCTCCTACATTAGAACTGCTCTGAGATCGACTCCTAATGCATCAAAAAACATGGTATACTTCTTACTCGACTTAGGTAAGGTGTGGATTATTACTTAGGTTAATATTCTCTTCAATTCTTGGAAATCCTCCTTAGAATAATCTAACAAAAAAAAACTTCATCCCTTTCTTATTCAGACTAAACATCAGAGTTTCTAGATGAGAGGAGTCCTGGATGTAATGCTAGTAATAGCATGTTAAACCTATGATGATTTTAATCTTAAATATGTTCTTGAGTTGTTTCCAAGATACCAAAAATACCACCTTCTATGGGTCCACTGACATTCCAACCTATGAGATAAAATGACCCAAAAAGTTCACTTTGTCAATATATAAATGATATTTAGATAGATTAGTGTATAGAAGATGCTCTCTCCACATACTTAAGACAATGTAAAAATTTTGGGCATGATCATCTATGGACTGAGAGTACACCAAGATTTCATCAACGAAAACCACCATAAATAGATCCAAAAATGGATGTAAGATCCAATTCCTCAAGGGAATGAATATCATCGGTTCATTTTTTTAGAGAAAATGATATTACCACAAACTCATAAAAGTTATACATGCTCCCAAAATTAGTTCAGGGTATGTTAGATGATATCACTCTCAACTAATGGTACCCTATACCCAATTAAATCTTATAGAAAATCTGGTCACTTTTCAGCTGATCGAAGAGATCTTCGATGCACAGAAGGGGATACTGGTTCTTGGCCATCATCTGGTTTAGCCTATGGTAATCTAAACATAAATTCAAAGTCCCATAAGCCTTCTTTGAAAAAGAATATGAGAACATCAAAGTTAAGTACTAATACATATAAATCCCTTATATTCTAGATATTCCAACTGAACTTTCAATTCTTAAATATTTTCTTGTTCTATCATATAAGGCAGGATAAAAGTGAGTTTAAATACTAAAAACAACTCAATAGTGAACTTGATCTCCCCATCAGGTGGTAAGTTTGAAAATTATTAAAAAAAGACATCCTAAAAGTGGTTTAGAACTAGAGGAAATGTACCCTGTTGTGTCTCACTATCATATTGAATAAGGCTTGTTACTTAGGTTGTGAGACAATCCAATATGCATTGAATTGGTCCCATATGACTAACCAAAATATACCATTCACCACGATGGATAGAGTCACCCCTTATAGAGATAATAAATTCCATATCCTATGATAATTTTTGATATGATCTCGGTACATAACTATCCAATCCATACTCAGAATCAAATCAAATCCTACCATTTTCAAAAAAAATAGGCCACAAAGGAATCAATAGCTAATAATTTCAATAGAAAATTCCTTACATCGTTTGATACCCTATGAAATCACCACAAAATATGTATTTATGGTCATAACCACATCTAAGATCTCCATATAAAAATTAAATACATTGGAAAATTGAGAAGATATAAAGGAATGTAATTCCACTGTATAAAACAAAACACATGCAAGGGTAGGTGACACAAGAATTGTACCTCTGACAGTGGAAGGTCCTACATCCGGACTGGTAGGAGTAGAATATATATCAAACATCAAAATTTACCCTATTTAATGGGATCTAACCTGAATCCCTTGTGATTTTCCATCCTGCTGATACAGCTGCTCCTGTATTGGGGTACCACATCCCTACCCCGACCCGAGTGACCAGTGGAATTCCAACTACTTGTCTACTGATGGGTAGCTGAGTCCTTTAGAGACTCTAGTGCCTACCATAATCGTTTTCCACTACTTGACTATTGGTTTATCCTATATAACCCTTAGAGATAACTCATTTTACCATAAGGGTGACACTCCACAGTAGGGAAAGGTCACTAGAAGAACTTGTGTCCAGCCCCACCATACTAAAAGAACTGCCCCTCGCCATGGTCCTGAGATGGATATCCACTCCCTTGGATGCTATTAATTCTACTTCCATGGAAGAAATTGTCATAGAAACACTTATTTCCACTTAGATAATATCTTCTAGATTGTCTTGTTGATACTTACTTCTTAACACTTGGGGTTTCCTTTAGGTTCCCTTTAACAACGAGAGTCCGATTCATCACATCATAGAAGTTGTTGAAGTGAAAGACATTCACCTATGACTTGATCTCATACTAAAGACCATATTGGGAGAACTTTACCATTTATATCTCATCTAATACTAAATATAGAGAGCTATAGGTTGGTAAAAAATCTGATGTAGTATATCACCAATATGATCCCCTATATCAGGTGCATGAACTCTCAATCCCTCCCATACCTCTATGTCTCTAGATAAAAGTGACTGAGAAACTTTTCCTCGAAGTCCTTCCAGGTCAGATACTCTTACCTTCTATATTTCTCTATGATATCACATCAATACTTGTATAGTCCTCATATGATATAAGTAGTAAGCTCCACCCTCATATCCATGAGTATCTTTAGGTTTTTGAAGATCATCTAGATGAACTAAATCCAAAACTCAACTTCCTGAGGGCCTCCCTCCCTAGTGAATGTGGGTGGGTGATACAACTGGAACTCTATGGTAAGATCAAATATTGAAGGTATGATGTGATTATTCTCCCTCTACATAGTTCAAATAACCTGTAGAAAACTATCATGAAGCCGATCATCCATTAAGTTCTCTATAGCTATATGAATTTCTGGCCCAGCTACGTGAGCTGTGTGTTAGTTACCACTATCCTAATGATCAACCTAAAGATGAAGTGGAGAAATTTTATCTATAGGAATCAACACACTCCTCATATCATAGTATATATAACAAGATCAAGACCATAAGGATAAAATGACAATAGATAACCATTGACACAAGGTTACTCCAAAACTTGTCTTAGCCAGTGAATTATAATATTGTAACAACTTCATTTATCCCTTTTTATATGATATGTTAAGGGATTACATTTCACAATTTAGATAGGTAGATATATCATATGTAGTAAATATGTACCTAGCATGAACAATGCATGTCAACATATTTCTCCATGTGCCTACCATTATGCATGCATACACACCTAATTCCATACCGAACCATGATTAAAATCTCATAAAAAAGTAACATCACGCAACAAGTGCATCACCCATGGTGAAATAATATCACACTTATAACAAAAAACATCAAGAATAATAATTACATACTTGGGAACTTGGGTTTCACTCTGCACATGGGTTAACTACTCCCATATATGAGCTTATTTCCAAGCCCGGAAACATCCCAGTTTCACATCTACCTTTCCTAAATATTAAAGAAATAGAAATTACCCAGGATCTGATACCACTTTTTAACATTCCTATCCCAGTTCTCCCTCATGTGATTGAGATGGGTCACTACATGATCTTCAATGTGCCTCCCCATACGTTAGCGGACGTCGACTAACAATGAGGGTATAAGGAATATATTAGGAAGACTACACCATCTAGAATAGATTAACAATAACAAAAATAAAATAAAATAAACCAATAAAAACATATAACTCAAGTATATAATATATTAATACAAAATAATCCAAATATTATAAACCATGTCATACCATATAGTATACCAAACTAAATTTTATGTTAAAATTCATACAAAAAACCAATGAAAAGAAGGACTCCAAAATAAAGACTCCCAAATCCTGGTCCTGACCCCATTTATAGTATTGCCTCCATACTCTAATCACAACCAACATAGTAACCAATTAATCATAGGTCTTCTTACCCTTATCTAGACCTGCATCCATGAAGTCGGCCCAGGTACCAAATGACACCCGAACAGGGTGCGAGTAAAACTCAGCAGGACAACTCCCATGGTGTCTAAAAAATACAGTCTAAGATAATAGTACATAAAATAGTATGGTAATCAGGGGAATTAATCCACAAATTATGACATAACATGAAATAAACCACCAACCCTCAGGCTCTAGGTTGACACCCAGGGTCAGTTAATTCCTGCTTCATCCTAATGCTATATATCTCTGTCTATTCCATCATCAAGTCTAGGAAGATTACCATTCCAAGGACCAAATACCCACTATAGGTATCAAGTAATTGTGCATATAACCCTAAGGCATCAAGTAACCATGCATCATACCCTCAGGTATCAAGTAACCATGTAATAATGGACTTTATGCGAATTTTCATTCTAGAGACACTTACATGTTCCTAAGGTGAAAGACCATACTAAGGGAAAAAATATCAATGGACCCAATGTGAATTATAATGCTAGGTCCACTTAAATACTCAATGGACATTATGATCTATACAAATTCCCATTCTAGATACAATTTAACATTTCACAAAACAAAATAAACAAGAGCCAATGCATTCTAATTAACCAAACATGCCAAACAAGTCAACATATACCATTTTAGTTATTACATCAAAATTACCAATTATCATAGCATTTATTTAGTTATTCCAATTTATCTATTTATCGGTCTACCATGCTTGATTCCTAATTACAAGTTTCATACTAATTCACATAACATCGTGACAATTCTGATTCACATATCAATTAAGCCCAATTACTATTTCACATATCATTAAGTCCTTATACCATCATTTTAACAAGACAAGTTTAATTTAATTATAGTTAACCAAATAGTATCTAAGTGGTTCTTTATCAATCCAATCACCAAATTTATATGTTAATCCAATTCAAAAATTAAATAATTCTATAAAAAATTCCCATCCAATGCAGGGCTCTATGTAACACCCTGAGATTTTAAAAGAGGATCATCATCTTTAATAAAATACATGACATGAAAAAAATAATATTATAAGAGAATGAAAGACACCAAGACTTTACAATACATTTATTTTTAAATAAATTTAATCACTTTAATATCTTGAGATGCATGTAACATTGGGTTTAAATGGAACATGATACTCTATTAAAATATTATTATTTAAACATGACCATTATAACCAAGCTGTTAAGTTAGTAGGTATGAATAATACTAAATAAATTATGAAAATTATATGGTTTACACATGTATAAAATAAATTTAATGGTTATATATTTATTAGAAATAAAATAAGAACCATTTTAAATAGAAAGAAATGTTCTTAGAAAAATTGTATTTTTTTAAAAGGAGGATTAGTTGCGCTTTGCACACATAATTTAAAATTAAATTTTACCTTTTTTATAAAATTTATTTGAAAAAATAAACTTATTTTTTATAAATCTAAATTTTAAAATTATCTTTGGGTGAATTTTTTATAAATTTATGAAAATATTAATTTTTTAATGAATAGTGAAAAATATTGATCTTTAATGAAAACTACCTTTTTGTTTAAATTATTTACAAGGTTAAATTATATTTTAAATTTGGTTTAAAGTTAAATTATTTCAATTATATTAAAATTTAACTAATTTTGGTCATTATAATAAATTTAATATGGAGTTATTATATAATTTTTTTTAAACTTTTGAAAGTTTTTCTTTGGAAAAATCGTTTTTTCAACGTGCCTTAGGGTTTAATTTTAAATTAAATTTTACCACTTATGTGAATTGAATTTGAAAAAATGGATTGAATATTTGGAATCAAAATAATTTATATTATTTAATAAGGTGAAATTAATTTTTAACCATTATGAATAGTAAACTAAGTGAAAATTAATTATTGTGGTTAATGTAAAAATGGGTTTACTAGGGGTTAAACTAAGAAGACAAGGGTTAAAAATGACCTAAAACTTATCCAAAACCCATTTTATGGACATATTTATACCTTATAACCTATAAGGTTTTATAATTACCTATTTTTAGTATTTTTAAATTATAAAAAGGTGGGGATCACCGTATCTTTTAAAAAATTTCATGTGTGTCCTCTCCTATACTTATAAAAGGACACCTATCTCCTCCCATATTAACACTTATGAAACCCTTTGATTCAGAAAATAACAACCCAAATATCTTAATTAATTCCATACCCACATATTAGATTCCTTATTTTTATTATTAGTCTCTCCTAATAAGGATTTAGGTATAAACCTATAGAGGCTCTTTGAAGAAGAGGTACAATTCTTAAACGTGAATATTTATTTTATTTCTTCTTCCAACTCCTTAAAATCATATTAAACTATGATAATATAATAAAAAAATTATACCATATATAATATTTTTTTTAATTTCATAACCCATATCCATCTCTATTTCTATCAAATAGGAAATGAAACCATCAATCATGTGTACGACGGACTACCGCCTCGTGAACCGATATAATTCGTTTTCCATCACCACCTTTAAAGGATAGATATAATGATGTATTTAAATTTTTTATATTAAATTTATGAAATTATTATACTTTTTGAATTATTATATCACATATGTATTCTTACTTTCCATTCCATGGGGGATACGATAACGTTGCTCGTGTTTATTACTGACTACCGCCTTGCGAAACAATGTGATTCATTTTTCACTTATATTTTACATGAAAGGTAGTAAGGATAAATTTAATGAATACATGTTATATTTATGAAATAAAAATACTTATGGAAATATAATATCACATATAACTTCTTACCTTCCCATCCTTTGGAAAAAAATAATATCGCTCGTGTGTATGTGTGGACCACCACCTCTACGCAACGATGTGAAATGTTTTTCATTTTATTTTTACATGGATGGTAATAAGGATGTATTTGATTAATATAAATTATATATATTAAATAATAATAATAATTTAATGGTTAATTAATATTTATTTTCATTTCATTACATCTGTTGAGAAAAATGGAAACAACATTCATTTGTACGTACGACATACCGTCTTTATGAACGATGTAATCCATTTTTCGTCTCTAACTTTTATAGATTAATATAAATACATATATAATGAATATATATTAAATTTATATCATGGTTAAAATTCTGGATATTATGTAACTGTTATCAATATAAAAGGACTAAAATTACCGAACCAAAACATACATGAAAAACAAAGCAATTATCACCTGAAACAGTGATTTTAACTAAGAATTATTAATAAACAGGTCATAAAAGAATATAATTAAATCATATATGGTATTAAATATATGATTATTTTTCTATAATAATTTTATAATAAATATATATTTATTATTTAAGAGCTTTGTACACGTATGAAGGAAGTCAAACCTAAGATAAAGGTTTCTCATATTACTTTTACTTCCGTGAGATATACACCATATTCAGCACTTATTAATTTTTGTGGTGTATATAATACCCCTTTTGATATTTTATATGGTGAATATATTTCTCTTTATAGTATTTAAATTTTCATTTGAAGTTATTTCTTTCAAGGGCCTTATGATTCAAAAGTTATCAAAGTGGTAAGGGTTTATTTCACAATCTCATAATTATTTATGATTGTTTTTGTTTAAGTATCCATTGGGATAATTATTTGATATTTATATCTTAAACCAAATATATTTTATTCTAATATGGTTATTAATGAATTTTTTCAAGTAATATTAGCAATTTTACCACTCTTCGGTACTAAAAATGATTGAGAAAATATTTTTAATAAAATACGACTTTATTTCTCTCTTCAGTCAAAAACCTTTTTCATCAAAATACATGTTTTCTAAAAATGTTTATAACCTTTTAAAAATTATTTATTAAACACATTTTTACCAATTTTTATTTTTTACAAAACGTTTTTAAAGAAATATTTATTTCATTATCGAAACAAGACCCGTTTGGATTTTATAGAAAATGTGAAAGGAATATTTGTTTTAACATTTAAGGAATGAATGAAATTTCCCACCATCATGACCAATCAATATTTTAAATATCCCTTTATAATTTTCAAAGTTTATTTTCAATGAAAATTATTTTCAAATTATTTTGTGAACATTTATTTTTAAAAATATTTTCAAAGTGAAAATGTTATTTTCCACAAAAATGTTTTAATGAAATCTTGTGGTATTTATATTCATCAATGACATAAAATCTTTATTGTAGTTATGATACACTGGGGATTTGTTGTATTGATACCATCCTTATTATTTATCTATATGGTTTATAGTCAGTTTGACTGGGTATATACAACTTTATCACCATCCACCATTTTACTTTGTATGGTTTATGATTATGTTTATTGATTGGGGTAAGTATTTCCATTTTATATGTTAGTTTTTAAATAAAAATGTTTATATTTATTATGTTTTATCCCTTTAATATGAGGAATACATTGGAATTATTAAGTGATGGGTGGGGACTGAAATTACATATCCCCTCGATGCATCGGTAGGCCTCCTAAGGTAAATTAGTTGGCCAAATTAAATAGGTTTTTACCCATATATTTAAACTATCATGTGGAAGGTCTTAATAGTATGTTTCAAATGTCCAATATTATTCATTCCCTAATTATAATATTTTTTATTGATGTTCCATGTGATTATTTGATTAGTTATAATATCTATGATTAAGTTTCAAGATCATGTGATTATTTATATGGAATTATTTGATCATCATTTATTCATTCCATATAATTCTTCATGTTCAAGTTATTAATTAAATGGAATGCATTTCAGTTATTTACCTTTCCATATTAATTATGAATTATATATTCACGATAGCTTCCACTATATGCATACCCTTACTGAGCATCTGATCTCACCCATTTCTTATGTTTTATTTTTTCCAGGATAACAGGAAATGTTTTTTGAATGTATGGAGGGATATGCTAAGGGGAAATATGGATTTTTTAAAGAAAGAAATTTTTGTATTTTATGTTTTCAATTGTAATGTGAATCTAAATTATGTATCTATTCTACCAATACTACTAAAATATTCAGTCCTTTGGGATGTGATTTATTGTATCTTATACCAATGTAATAAAGTAACCACTGACTCTAGGATACTAGGGTTGGGGTCTTTATGCTATAGGTTCATACGTTACAAGTCTTAACCTAAGGTCAAGGGTAGGCACACCTCTTGGGTGAATTCAAGTCCCAGTCTCGATGCCAATGAATCCGATGAGATTCATGGGAGGTATAAGAATAATTAATTCAAGCCATACGAGTGAATTCCCTTAAATAGGGGTTGCATGTATGGTGTGCTGACGTGATTGCATAAGTTGTACATACTATAAAGAAAAGGTATACCTTAGGTAGATTTTTTAGACCGCCTACCTCAAAAGTAGAAAGAAGATTCCCAAGATCGATTTTCTATATCAACATGCAACACTATGACCCCCTATGGATAGTGGTATATCCACTATATCAAGACTATAAGAAGAATATCAAAAGATTAAACAAGAGGAATTCACCAAAATTGAGAAAAATAACTGATTCAAGTAGTCTAGATAGAATAAAAGATCAAGGAGTTAAGTAACTACATTAGAGAAGCCAAGGAATCCTTAATAAACCCTTAAAATTCATGAATCCTAAATTAGGGTTGCAAAAGGGGATTAAAAGGATTAAACATGGGTTTCAGAGGAAAAAATAAAATTATTCCCCTCACTTATACAACCTAGATCGACACCACCAGCTAACTAGCGATGTCATCTAGATCCACTCCATGGTTGGAAACCACACCTACAGGCTAATGGGTTTCCTATAGCCTTAGTGAGCTATTGTTCAGTCCACCAGCTGATCGATGGACTACACCGAATATCCAGTGGAATTATAACATCCCCCAAGCTACAAACCATCACTATCCACCACTAGACTTCCTCTTCTGAGCCTCTGGGTACCTCCATAACACCATTTAAAGTCAGGAATGAGGCTCTTTTATAATATTTTTTAATAAGTTCAAACAAAACTTAAAAAGAATAAGTACCTAGATAAGGGAAGGATATTACACCTATATAATTAAAAACTCAGATACTCACTAGATTGAATCACCAGTCACTTAAGAATATTGTTTTATTTCATAAAATTCTGTCCCTTCATCTTGAATCACATTTAATTGTGCTATTTAGTACATTGAATATCAGCTCAGGCACCTTCTAATTTATTATCTTCTTCATCATAAATGAATTATATAAACTCAACATAACTTTACATAACTTCTTATTTATTTATGATACCCTTACATAGATTCAAATTATCTTTACATATATCATATAAACTAGGTATTACCTTTACACAAGTTAGGATGACCATTACATAGATGTCGATTACCTTTATTTTGGTCCAGAAATCATGAAATACCTTTATGTACATCCTAGATACCTTTATGTATCCCTTAGAAACTCAGTATAACCCTTAAATTTATGTATCTAGTTACCTTTATCTTGCTCTTAAAATTCATGGCTTACCTTTATGTAGTTCATTGAATTTCTATGTAACCTTTTCACAACTAGTAAACTTCTAGGGATACATTTATGTAGCTGCTTATATTTTCCCAATGAACTCCAACCACCTCATTATTCTCAAATCAATATTGAATAAAGTCTTTTAAAATATTCATGATGTTTTTATCATGTTATAATGATATAATAATCTTACCAATACATTTACTTTTTCAGATTTGAAATCTGAAAAAATCACTTTTGATCAAGTAGAAAATTCAAATTTTCACTAAGTATTGAAGCCATATGGTTTACAGGAAGTCTTATGAAATTCCTTTAATAATAATTTTTAAGACTTATGAAGTAAAAATTTCCATTTTCTAAGACTTTATAAGTCTTACAGATTCATCCCTTGACTAATTTTCGAGCAATCTTGTATTTTGTAATACTTGTAAAGTCATAAAAAACTCTAGTTGAAGACATAAACTTGTCTTAACTGACTCAAAGACTTATGGTGAATTCATATGATCTAGTGAAGTCTAATGTTGAAGTTATACACTCATTACTTTACAATTTTTTCACCTTATCTCAAAGTCATATGATGAACTCCAAGACTTATGATGAAGTCACATGATGAAGAATTATGATTTGTAGGAAGTCATACAATTAGCCTCTGAAGTCTCAGAATCTTGTCATATAGTCAGGAAAAGTCATACGATTGGCTTGAATTCACATGATCAAGCCAAATTCATACGTTCAGGTACTTTTTCCATATTTTAGAAAACTCCAAAATTTTAGATTTAATCAAATGAATTCCAATTTCTATAGGGATTCTCCAAACCTTTCTAAACTTCATCTAAGGAATGTTCACACTTATTTTAGACACCAAAATTCTAGGTACTCCAAGGATGGTTCCTACAACTTTATGTATCTCTCTCAATCTCTTTGAAACTGTTTTAAGCATTTAAATACAACTTTATCAAGTCATCCAGAATTGTTCAACAACCATTTCCTCTTCAAAATTCTCCACTTCCTTGTATATGTTGTATACAACACGTCTTCTACTATTAACACCCATCAGAAGTCAGTGTATACTATATCAATAATAATAATCTAATTTAAAATTATTTTCTTACCAAGGAACCTTTATTTTCACTTGTCTTTACCATCATAAGTGTCCTTTGCATTTCTAATGATAGAACCTCAACTTCAGTTTCCATAAAGTATGTGAAGCTATAAAAACTTCCTATAATGTGTGGATACTCAATCCATCACCTATAATGGGTGGATACTCAATCCATGACCCACGTTCTGCAAGCACATTAACTTAACTCCAAAAAGTACATTAGAAACAAATCCAAAATTAATATCATAAAAGGGGGAGTAAAATACATTGAATTTGTTATTTTAATATGTTGACTTTGTGATGTAAAGTGGTATTGAAAAAAATAAAACATTAGAATTTCCAATATATTTAGTTACTTAAAATAACTCAATTCTGGAATAGAACTCATAACACATGCACAATCACCCTCTCTTCTTTTTGCCTTCTAGCATGCATAGAGGGAATATTCAGCAAGAATATTTACACCTCAAGAACCCCTTAAATATTGAATATGATATATCTCAATGGTATACTTAAAAAAACTACTTCCTATTTTTTTCAAGTATATAATCATCTTCAATAAGTGATATTATTGACTAGTCCTCCATTATTAAACTATAGTAATCTTTAATAAAATCATCCCTTAGCCTTGTTATTTTTAGTGCGATAGAGTATTCAAATAATTATAAACACTCACTCAATAATTTATTTGATAATAAGATATCTTTTCCAACACACTGTGAACAAACATTTTTCACCTTATTTTTAAATATATGATGAGATTTAATTCATGGAACACTTTCTTAAGAATCAAAGTAGTGAGTATAAATCTCACACATCAAATCATCCTTTAAACCTCTTCTTTATGTGTGAATGGATCCTCAATTATAGACTAGATGATTTATATGATTATCTTATATTATATCTAGTGTATCTTATGTCATTACATTCCATTCCAAGGCTATAAGTTCATGAAAACATAGATAAAGAATACTAAATACATAAAAACCCACCTTGTAGTTAAATATTCAATAAAATATTTAATCCATGGGTCAAATATCTCCTCCCATTCTTCATAAATTAATTAGGTATATAGGGGACACCAAAAACCTAATTTATTTACTTAAAAGGCTATTTAAGACATGTGAGAGTAAATAATAAACCCCTATTTTAAATACAACAAATTGGGCACAATTTTTGGTAATGTATAAAATTTTCAACTAGAAATCCATTAGAACTCACCATAATTATATTGGGCATTTATTATCAAAATAAAATAGATTTTACTTCAATAAATCATACATAAATTTTGAATCATACCACCAATTAAGGTGATTCAACTCATTTTTGAATCAAACTTCAGTGGATACATATATTCAGATATAAATAATATATACTAGTCTATTTTATACCCTAAATATTCAATATTTTCACCTAAATAAAAACTACTACTCTAAAATTATTATCATTCCAAAAATTTATTATTAATTTAAGTTTAGTTCTTAATTAGGAGTGGTATAATTCCCTAAATGTGTCTTTAATATTTCATTGAAAACTCAAATTAATGTTCTTGATCATCATTTGTGTATCTTCTCAGATGATGCACTTTTTCACCATTCTTGATCTCAGGAAACATTTATAAACATACAACTAATGTGCATCAACTTTCTTAACATAATGTGTACTTTATATATCATATTCCAATAAGATACTTTTCCCACTTCAATTTTTTTTCTTTCATGTTAATATAGAATATTCATTTCATGTTCTTAATTAATCAATTCATCATGTAATGCAACACAAGTGCACCACTACTCTTCAACAAATAGACAAATATTTACCTTCCTCTGAGTATTAAATGAATTTTAAGTTAATATCATGTGATAATGCAATTTACGTTCTCTAATACATCATCCTAAATATTTATTCATCATGGAAGACCATATAGTTTATTCCACCCTCATATATTAACTCCATCATGCTTCAACCGTCTAACGCTTCCATGTCAAGGCATCTTTTGCACACTCCAAACAATCCCTTAAATATATATTTGATTATATGATCTTATTAATTCAATAATGATACATATCATGTACTTATAATGTCATAATTCTATACTATGTGAATAAAGAAAATCCCATCCCCCAAATAGCAGTATATGACAATGAATCATTTGGGTAACCTTTTCTTTAATGATAGATTATGTCTTCATTAATGAATAATTTTCATGGATTACCCCCAAAGGGAGGTTCTCACCAACACATCATTGGATTGAGTGATGTTTTTAGGAATATTTATTCCTCAGTGTGAAAAAAATTGTGCATTTCATGAAAACTCCACATGCATCTTCTCATGAAGTATGATACTTATTTTCTTTAACCTCACTTATGGATGTCCAAGATGAATATCTCATGATCATGGGTTGATCTTCAATATCATGACCTTTATAAATCCATTCACTTCATCATAACATTACCATAAGTAGTAATTATTCATCTTCTCATGATTATTATATATAATGAACTTTATTTTTCTTCTCCCTCCTTCATAAGATAAGATATTTATAATAAATTGGAAAAAAATCCAACTTGGAATGAACAAGTTCTTAAATATACTCTTTGAGGTTAATTTTTAATCTTGGAACACCAAAAATATTGATTTTCTAAGTAATACACATGAAAATCTTGGAACATATATTAGTATTAAAAAGAACTAAACTCCCCCTCAATTAAATCTCTCTTTAGATAACTCAATGTGAAACTCCCTTAATTCAAACTACCCTTATATAACTCAATGTAAAACTCCCTATTAAATTATGGATTTGTATTTATGTGAATTTATCCCCCTTTATAGTATAATAAAAATGTAATATTAGGGAATTGGACAAGGGGAAAACCTCAATGGCATGAAGGGATCATGGTCCAAATTTAAACTTACCATATTGAATTTATCATGAGGAAGATCAAGAATAAACTTTCCATATTTTTTGATGAAACAATCCCAAATTTTTATTTTCTTCTATACTTAATTTTATTCCAATGATACCAATTGAAAATAAATATGTTTATATTAAATAATGGTACCATAAATTCAATAATGAAATTTATCATAGATAGTGCTCCTTAGACCATTAAAAGGATATGAGGTTTTCTACTTCATAAGTTCTTCAGCTCGTTGCCACTTTGTTTGATACCCCCATTGATTCATGACTCCTTATAATATTATATTTTATACCATTATTCCAAAAATAATTGGAAATGTGTCCCAATATTCTATAATTCCAACAAATCCCATTAAATCACTATTTTTTATATGTGAAATATTCCATCTAGTTTATGTATACTGTTTTTAATACTATTTTGAGTGTTATTTTCTTCTATAATCATCATGAGAAATTTATTGGAACATTTATTACATGTAATCTCCCATATTGTAAAATTTACTGTGCTTTTTTAGCCCATATTGTCACAAAAATTCCATGGATTCCTGTGTTTCTACTAAAAATATATTATTTATTTTTGTTTTTCATATTCTATTTCTTCAATGATGGATCTACTTTTCTTTCTCACATGAAAATAGTGGTATTCCTCATCCATGAAGTAGTATTATAATTCATTTTATTATTCTCACTTATCCTCCAAGATAAGAGCATTTTCATCATTTGTGAAATAATATTTTTTTATCCTTTAGTCTTCATAACCCATATCTTGTTGGTTTTATATACATGAGTAATGATATTTCCTTGATATGAATCTCCTATAACAAATTTGATTTTGATTTTGGGGATATTGTTCTTTCATTTTATTACCTTTAATATATTTAATTCATTCATTTCTAATTAATTTATGGCATTGAGATTAAAGTAATTCATTTAACTCATTCAATGCTTCTATCCATCTTTCAATAGCTTGTGAAACCTTCATTTTTTCCTTAATTTATTTTAGTTCATGTTGTAATGTCTTTATTTTTATCAATTTAGTTTTTAACTTTTGATTTTCATCTTCTTCAATTACAATACCCTTTCCCTTTAATTTAGATAATTCTAGGATAATAACATTTTCTTCTTTAATTTTAGGTATTCTAAATTTTAGCTCGATGATCTCATTCTCCCCTATTATCCTTTCTTCTTTAAGATAATTTATCTTTTCAACATTCTCACCCATTAACCTTGGGATTTTAGATTTGGAAATTTTCAACTACTTTTATGATTCCTCTAACTCTAATTTAAACTTTATTATAAAATATTCATGACCTATAATAAATTTATTGATTCACTGATATTATCATTCACCATTTCATTTTATATTTTGGATTTTATGAAGGAATTTTTTTTATTTTTTCAAAAACTTGTTGTTTTTTTATCTCTTCAATTTCAAACTCTATAATTTTCATTTTCTTCTTAATACAATTAATGGGTTCTTATCTTTCAAAAACTTTTGTTTCTATTTTATTCTTAATGTTTTTAATTTAGTTTTAACCAATTCAAGCTCATCCCTCATCATATCCATTTTATTGGTGAGGTTATTTTGAATCATCATTCCCTCAACCAATTTTTCATTTAATATATTTTTTACATTTCAATCTCAAAGTTCTATTCTTTTAAACTTCTATTAAAGTCATTGGATATGCCATAAACAGATTTTAAAACTTTCTTTGGAAGTTCCTTTAAGAACTGATCAATGTCAATGTATAAATCTTCATATAAACCCATAGATAAACTATTATCATGATGAATATATGACTTAAATATATGAATATATATGATGTATAAATGGTATGCATCATATTTTACAATATTGATATATAATATATTAGGGAATATATAATCCAAAGGCATATCTCATGCTCTGGTTTAGGCATATTGTGGATAATGATATTGGATATTGTTCCACTGACTTATTCATGTCATAACATGTGATATAATGATATCACAAACTATGATATGGATTAATCATAATATCTGATTGATAATGAAACCAAATGTTTTAACGTTAAATAATTTTCCATAAAAATTGGTCATTATTATTTAAAGTTCATATAATGAAATTTTAGGAACATTGAAATCAATCAAATGCTACAAATATTTGTAATTTTTGTGCATTAATTTTATATTTTGTAATGTACAAGTAAATGGGTGTGAGGATCATGGAGTATCCTTAAGTCCTATATAAAGGAGGTCGAACCACAAAGAAGTTCATGTGACATTTGCCCAAGATTTATCTACCAAATCTCCTGAAACTCTCTCTTCTACTATCCTTTTCCACTTAAGGTACTAGAATACCATGGTTTTTCGGAAGATCCTACCCAAGCATTGGATGACTTGAATCATCCCATGAATACAACATGGAGAAAGGAACCTAATGGTTGCTTCTATGGGATCATCATCAAGCATATGATTAGAAGTTAGTAATTATGGATATCATTGGTGAAAGGTGCATGCTATTAATCTATTTATACATGGTTTGAGTTTTTCATAGTATGGTGATCTTGGGAATTGAGGTTTTTATTGTATTTCACTGCATTAGATATTTAGAAACCCTTCAATGGTATCAGATCCACACAGTGATTCTTGATTCATGAAATCATGTTTGAAATAAAGAAATAATATATTACATATTGGATATCATAGTCCATGATATGAATTTTCTATTAAAAAATAGTTATTGTAATTGATATCATTAAATATTATATAAAATTTTCACCATGTATTTTATTACGATATATTATATCATAAGACATGATAGTATCTATATATACAATACAAGATATCATAATTTGTGACATAGTTGAATCAATTTGGTTTTAAATATATCACAGTGTATGATATGGGAAGTCATATAGGGTCATAACATTAATACAAACATCTAAAAAAAGCTTCGCATCATTGATGCGATATCTACATATCATACAATATGATTTCTAGGCACCAAGGGATGATATCACGGTCTTTTCATAAGCCAAAGTATATGTTTTGAACTATATATAGATTATGATATAAGATATCATAAAATATTATAGATAGTGGTCGAATAATCTATTATAGGTCACTGAGTATCTATTGTAAACCACAATTTCAGTTTTGAACTATAACATGAGTTTGAGGGGGGGGGATTTGAACCATACCAATTTTTTTTAGATGTGATCATGGTATAATGTGAACTCACATGGTTTAGAATAAGGTAAAATATAAAAGTGTTTATATTTATTTATTAATAGTTCATAAATGTAAATATAAAATGTTTATATTAATTCCTTATATATAAATTATTAAAATCATTCCAAAAAGGTTTTTTTCATGTTATGATGAACAATTTAAATAAAATCAAAATATGAGATATTAAAATTATATAAACTATTTACATAAAATATTAAATGATTATCATTAAAAAATAAAACCGATCATAAAAATATACATCACATTTAGGAATATAAAAATGTTCCTATTAAAACCATGTAAATAATAATATTATAAGTTCATATTGGATAAAAGAATTTTTTTTATGTTTATCCATGCCTAAATTATAAAGTATTTATAATTTATTTATGAATTGTTCACAAATGTTTATCCCATGTTTAAATATATAATTTTTTCATTTATTTAATTATTCCTTGACTTATTATTCATGAATATATACTATGAATTATTATTTATGATTTAGTTTAAAATTTTAGACTGCTTCTAAGTTATCATAAACAAATTTAAGGAGTTACATGCTATGTATGATAATTGATTTAGTTTTATTCTAAATTAACTATGGCTTGTTTATGAGATGTGTAAAGAGATACAAATCAATATGTTTTGAACATATTGATTTGGTGGAAGGAATACATATTCCAAACTAAATATTTATGAGAATTCATACATATAAAGGGAATACATGAGATAATATGGTGAGATAAAAACCCTTTAAAAACAATTATTGTTAGATACCTTCCAAAGAAAACAGCTATCAAAGACATGATCATCCAACTAGGAAGGTCATGCCAACTTTTGGTTCCCCTATATTATATCACATAAGGAAGGAAATTAATGAGTAACCCTAATAGGATTAGGTTCCCATTTTGAAATTTTATTTCAGTAACACTTAGCCAGGAAACCCTAGTAGGATTAAGATACCAGAGGAATATAGTTGAATTTATCTATATAATGGATTATAAAAAGAGTTGTGTGATCAAATATCCAAGAGTAATATATAATATGATTGACATGATGAACTACCTAAATATATAAGTGATGGGAGAAATTACAAAGTGAACCAAATCTTTGTGAAATATGGTTATTATCCCACTAATATATATTATGGATTCAAAAGGGATCATAATTTTAATGGGATCACATTTAATAAAAGTACTTATTAAATAAATATATAACATGATAATCATATAATAAAATATTCTTTCGTAGATAAATTACATCATCATCATTAAATTTGACCTTTATACAAACCTTAGAAAATAGAATGAAATGATTATTAGAATTAATTTCCTAAAATGGTCTTGGAACTTAAGAATCATTCTTAAACAAAGAAGAAAATTCTATGCATTAGAGTAACCCATTATTAAGAAAAAAATGTTGAAATTATTTATAAAAGTGGATCTATATGCTTATAAGAATAATATAAGGATTATCTTGTGGTTCCAAAGGTATTTTATATAATATAACCAAAGTTATTCTAGTATCCACTCATTTAATCAATAAGACTGGGCACATCAATGATCCAATGTGACTAGATATTTTCATTATGGATTGATTTGGCTATGAAATTCATTATATATTCATCATTGGAAATGTTACAATAGAGTGAATGAGTTTTATAAATGTTTACCCTATTTTTTCAATGTGGTAAGAATAGATGAACTGGGCATGTGATGTTTATGCTCTTGGACTTTATTAAAAGTATCAAAGGGTAAAGTTTTATCCAGAAAAAAATATTTTATGGTATAATATTTATCCTCATACATTGAAACCTAAATGATCTTTTAGGAAGGTGGATTAATATTTCCATATGTGATGGATTTTTTTAACACCTAAATAAGTTTATGAAACTTTGTGGAAAGTACATGTTAGGTATCAGTGTTATCAAAGTCAATTATTTGATTTTAAATGGTATATGATACCAAATGAATATTTTATAAATGTTTTAAATATAAAATAGTTCAATAATAAGGAAATAATTGAAAAAGATTGCAGTTTTCATTCAAATGATGAAGCAAAGGGTTGTTGAATCATGGATTTGAATATAAAGGAATATATTTCAAGCTTAAATGAATCTAAATAAAGGATGTGTATTTAATACTTTTCTATTATATAAAAAGAGAATCTATTTTTCAACAAAGAGATATTATAAACAACATGAGATGATGTTTTTTATACACATGGTTTATGATTCATCATACTATATAACATGTTTGAAAAGAAGATGATGATAAAAGGAGTTTTATCTAGGATAAGTGAGTTTATCCAAGATGTTTGTTAAAATATGAGGGATTTGATCCCACTAACCTACAATATCATATTTTAAAGAATAAAATATTCTTTTAGAAAACTGTTTTAAACACATATAATACCATTCAAGATATGGTTGATTAATAATTTATTTGTTAAGCATTTACACTAAAAGAATTTAAGTGTTATTTCATAATACCAAATGAGTTTGTGTATCTTATAATTATATTATTGAGAATAATAGTCTCTAAGAGGCTAGTGGGATTTTTTTTTGGAATTATAAAAGTTAAAATTTAACAAATAAAATATTATACTTGTAAAAATACAAAGTGAATGTCACTTTATATCCTAAAGGATTTTATGATGTGTCAGTAAAGAAATAATATAAATAGTTATAGTTAGTTAACTAAATGATCACAAAGAAAAGTTTTGATATAGAAATTTATAATAACAGCAATGATAATAAACTTATAAAGAGTTCTAAGTTCACAATAGAAATGATCAACAATGTAAAATTAGATGTTGTGAAGTAAAAAAGTTTGAATACTATGTTCAAAGAGTTAAAAATTACGAATATTTTTCCTAAGTCTCATCATTATTCAAATCATATCACTTCATAAATGTTACTCACTAAAGTATCTTAGTGGGAGGTTTTATTAGTTATTCATATAGATATGTGGTGGGAATTACATAGAGATGTAACTAGTTTAACAAAACCCTAAAAGTAAAACAAACATAAGGTCTCTCTAGTGGTATATCATATGGGTTATAATTAGAAGTTATGTATGGTTTTTTAAGTATTATCAAAGGAGTTTAAGAATATAAAATGTATCATGTTATACAAAAGGTGGTCTCCACTTTATCATTTTTTCATGTTGGAAGTATATATTGCATAAATTGAAATAATAATTGATCACTCAGAGTATGAATTTGATTCATACCTAACCAATTTCCATCATGTCGTATTATATTACGTGACAAAATTTTATGTTTGACACAAGTAATATTTCGTATAAAGATATAAAATATTCTCATATGAAAAAAACATAGATTTTTGTACTGGATGACCTACCAAGTATACCATATAGAGAGTGTCATAAACTATGTATTTGGTATACTATAGGTGTGTGTTTCATATTTAATCCTTATACCTGAGGTTAAAAATAAACATAGCATGAGAAACTTCGTACTTTAATACCTTTATTACAGAAGCCTTGTGGATAAACTAATCAGGGTCTTTTTAGGTATGTTGCTGATCATGTAATCAATTTAGGATTAACCAACATGGTATTTTTCTTCTCATATAGAGAGAATAACATATGTTTCCTCAATTTATAAAGATCTAGGAAGTGTATGGTCATATCTAGATAAGGTGAATGCGATGTGCTTATCTATTTGGATGAGGGACATGTGATGTGATCATAAACATAGATGAATGAAATTTGATATATTTGTTATAACAATATCTTTATCATGGTAGTTTCATGATAAAAAACACTCATATTTGTATCTAACAATATCATTGAGTGTTTCTAAATTATGACTTTTGAATATCAAATCATGTTCTTATTGGACCAAGTGATGAAATTCAATGACATTTGAGTATCATTCTTGAAGGCCTTTGAAGATATTATTAAATTCTATTTGGATGTGTTAAATCCTTATAAGTGGGGTGAAAGATACTATTAAGGCTTTGAAATAATCTTATTGGTCCACTTTTTGAAGATGGATGTAGTAGGAAACACCAACTAGCTGGTACAGATCCACCGACCCGCTAGTGGTGAAAACAATAGCTTCCCCAAACCTCAGGAGTCCACTAGACAACTGGTGATGGATAAATAACAAAATGATGGAATCAAGTAGAGTTAGTGACTTCCAAATGCGCCATTAGCTAACCGGTGGTATCATGAAGCTATTTGATGATGTCAATCCTTCTTAGTAAAATGGAATCCATTACTTATTTAAAAGTATTAACTCAACTCATTAAAGATATGAATCAACTTAAGGAACCTCTAGCTCATAAGAAGCCTATAAATAGATTGTTAAGGTGTCTTAGATCTTTTCAAGAATCATGTGAATAAACTATATAATTAAATCAATGCTAAATCTCTAGTGATCTCAAATATTCCTCTCAAAGAGGCAATTATCATTTCTCAATCTCAAAGGTTTTCATATAATTTCCTATCTATATCTCATCTAAATTATATAAATTATTCTAGAGATACAAGAGAGTTTATTTGTAATAAATTTTCTCTAAAAAAATATTTCTCTTATCAGCATACCTTATACAATGAATTTCTTGTTACAACTGATGAAAATTAAGGGATACAGGTGCTTAGTACCATTAAATTAAGAGAGGATTAGTTTCTTGAAACTTCTATAAA
Source organism: Viscum album (assembly GCA_963277665.1). Lineage (NCBI taxonomy): Eukaryota > Viridiplantae > Streptophyta > Magnoliopsida > Santalales > Viscaceae > Viscum > Viscum album. The sequence continues at coordinate 432,292,802 of OY728147.1, read as the reverse complement.
AAATAATCTAAGGGCATAGTTTCTCGATCTCTATTAAATCCAAGGGAATACGAAAAATATCTCAACCTGAGGGGAGGAGACATAGGGGCACACACTGAGCTATTATCGAACTACTTTAGCAAATTGTGTTTGATCTCTAATTATTTTTATGCATTGCATCATATGATCTCAATATTCATAAAGTGACTAAATTTGATATGTATATTTTATATTGTGTATACTCCCTTAATTAATTTTGATATTAAATTTATAATATAGATCAAATTTATTTCTTTATAGCTTCATCACATCGAAATCATTTTTATTTGAATATGTCCTTTTCATTTATTATTTTAATTTTTAAAAGTTAATCCACCACCCTCTTGAAATTTTCTCTTAGACCAAAACTTGGTATGAAATGTTACCTTTGTCCTTTTTTTCAAAAAAATTAGATTTTGTTTTTTTCTTAAAAAAAACCTTAATTTCAAAATTAGTTTTGTGTTTACAAAATTTTTTGTGTTTAATCTTAATAAATTTAAAACTATGATTTTATGATGGAATCTACCTCTTATAATCATGATCCTTTGTTTGATGGAACAAATTAATTTTATTAGAAAAATTACATGTGAATTTTTCTTAAAATAATTGGATATCTTATTTGTAAAATGGCTATTCATGATTATATCCCTACAATAGAAGCGAAATATAAATTGACTCCCCAAGACATTGTGTCTTTTGAATTAGATGGTAAAGCTATGAATTCATTATACTGTGGTCTTAAACAAAATGAATTCAATAAAATATCAACTTGTAAAACAACCCATGAAATTTAGAATTTTTAGAAATTACTCATGAATGCACCAAAAAGGTCAAATATTCTAAGCTTGATTTATATAGAAAAAACTTTGAAAGTTTTAGTATGACTTCAAATGAATCTATTTGTAATAATTTTACTTTCTTCACTAACTTTTTCAATGGGAGAAAGTCACCTAGTGATGATTTTTCTTTATGAAATTTAGTAAATAAAATTATCTGGATCTTACCAAGCTCTTGGGCACTAAAAGTGATGGTTATATAATAAGTAAAATTCATAAAAAATATACTGTTTGAATAACTAATTGGATCCATCATTATGTAAAAAATTATCAATAATAATTAATCCAAAAAATAATCAAAAGAATCCAAGGAAGAAAAATAAGTGAATATAAAAATTGATTTTAATGCTATTGATAATTAATATTCAATTGATAATGAATATGAGATTCAATGCTAGAATAAGATATTGGAAAAATTGAACAAAAAGAAGAAAAAATCCCATGGTTATAAAAAGAAATATCAAATTGAAGCACCAGATGTGACATGTTATCAATGAAATAAGAAGTGAAATATTATAACTGAATTCCCTATCTAAAAAAAGAAGATGGAAAAGAAGAAAGAAGGTAATAAATCCCTTAAAGTTTTGATTTTGAGTGATAGTGAAGAATCTCTTGACTCAATCACCTCAAGAGACTCAAGTTCTAAATTCTTCATGGAACATCTTGAGGTGGGTGATGGAGTTCGTTCTACCATTTCTCACTCTCCTTATAATTAATCTTATTTATCTAATTCATCATCTTCTTCTTCCTATTCTAATCAATAAAATGATCTTGTGAATTTTTGTGATGAACTCCTTTCAAAATAAAAATATCTCAAAATAAAATATAAATAAGTTCTTAATGATAAAATTAAAATTTATAATGAAAATGATATTTTTTTTAAAGAAAAAATGACTTGGTGTTGAAAATTCAAAATCAACCTAAAGTTGTGAATTTATAATCCCAAATCAAAGAGCTTAAAAATACTCATTCTCAATTCACCCAAGGTGAACATAATCTAAATATGATTTTGGGTTCTCAAAATTTAACCAAAGATAATTCTATAATTGAATTTTAAAGTCAAAATGGTTTTTCTAATCAAGCTAGTTCTTCCAAAAATATAACTTTTGTAAAAGGGATTTCAAAAAATATGTTTTGTAATTATTTTCATAAAAGCAGGCATTTAATTTATGAATGCGATTGAAAAAATTATCAATATGGGAGACCTAAATATATTTATACTTTATCTCATATAACTCATAGATGATATCATACTAAAAATGTTTGATTTCTTAAATCTTTATTATCTAATATTAGTGGACTAAAAATTATTTTAACATTTAAATGTTTATTAGCTAATATGGCCAAACACAAATTCACAGGGGTACCAAATGACACTTGATTTTGAAATTTTTTAGGGATATGAAATTGAAATTCATTATTATATCATAAGGTGGGTTTTATATAAAAATGGAATATTATACTCTTAAAATTATTGATATATTATTACCTATTGATCTCTTTGTTAAATGCACAAATCAAGGGAGTGACTCTCTTTTTTGATTTCCAAGAAGTTTATTTGCATTGGAATGTGTTTTTCAATAATTTTAAATTATTCTTATCCCTATTTAACTTAATTTCAAGATCTATCATCTCTCTCTATATCTCTAATATATGGTTTCTTATTCTAAAAAGAGTAGAGGTAACATTTTTAAAGTTTTTTAAAAAAAATCACGTTCTCTCTCTATTATTTTCTATTAAAATTATTTTCTAATAAATCTCATATATATTTTTTTAAATTTATTTTTCTAATATTTTTTATTTTAATATTTTTAAAACATTGAAGTTTCACTCTTATCATTTTTAAAATTTCTTTTCATCTCTAATATTATATGAATATTATTATAATTTGAGATGATGTGTTCTTTATTATTTTATCTTTAATCCATATCATGCACTTTACTTATTTATATATTATGAATGAACTTTGTTTTACATGCCTTATTCTATAATATTTTATTTTTTAATTTATGGTAATCATTAAGGGGGATAAAGTAATGCATGTATTTATTACTTCACCTTATGTAAAATTAATTTCTTGATTTAAATATATTCTCTTTTACAATTATTATTATATTTTTGATATTAATAAAGGGGGAGAAGTTTTGGTGGTTTAATTTATGAAAATTATTTTATATATTTAAAGGGGAGAGGATTTTGGGTTAAATATAGAGATGTTTTTGAATACCTTGTGTTTTAATTATCTCTAAAGCATATTGAATATATTTATCTTTTATATATTGAATTACTTTGAATGATTATTTCACTCTTGATTTACACTTAACGTATATTTTTATGTTAAATGTTTGTGATCATAAAAAAAGAGGATATTATTGTATCTCTCACTTTCTCATGGTGTTTTCATGATCACAAAAACTCATATTTGAATATAACATTTTTATTAAGTGTTTCTCAGTTATGAAATTTGAATACCAAATCATGTTATTATTAGAAAAAGTTAAGGAATTCAATGGAATTTTAGGATATTTCTTAAAGTTATTTGGACATCTTTTTGAAGTCTCTTTGGATGTGTTAAATCCTTGGAATAATGTTAGAAGATCCAATGAATTATTTGGGAGAATATTAGAGGGATTATTTTTGAAGACGGATGTAGCAGGAAGTGTCAACTATCCATTACTGTGAAACCAACCAAGTTATGGTAAAGACAAAAAATTTCACAAATTTTAGGAGTTCATAGGCTAGTAGGTGGAGGAGAACCCGCCAAATGGTGGAAGAAGAAAGAGATAGAGACCTCCAGGTGTGTCACTGGCTAGCCAGTGGCATCAGGCAGTTAGCCAATGCTTTTGATCCAGCTTAGTCAAATAGAATGAATTGTTTTCTTTAAAAATGTTTACATGGCCCATTAAAGCTCTGACTTGACCCAAGGAACCTCAAGATCCTATAAATCCTATAAATAGAGACCAACGGAAACTTGAATATCATCAAAATACCCATTTATCAACTCTACGATTGAATAAATGCTGAATCTCTAGTGATCTCAAAGAGTCTTATCAAATTTCCAATTCTCATTTCTCAATCTCAAAGGATATTATATTTTTTCCTCTTTATCTATTCTCTAAATTTTATGAATATTTATAGAGACATAAGAGAGAGGATTTGAATAGGTTTTCAACAAGAAAATAATTCTATTCTCATCCTACCTTCTATAATGAGTTTATTACTACAATTGGAGAAAAGCAAGATATAAAGGTGCTTACTACCCTTTAAGTAAGGGAGGAATGGTTTCTTGATCTCTATTAAAATAAAGGGAATAAGACAAACCTCTCAACCCAAGAAGAGAATATGTAGGGGATAAAATTGAGATATTACTGAACTCCTTTATCAAATTGTGTTTTCTCTCTATTTATTTTTATGCATTTCATCATCTAATCTTGATATACATAAAATGAATAAATTTTATATATCTGTTTTCTACTGTGCATACATTCTTAATTAACTCTAATATTACTTTATAATATAGATTGGATTTTTTTCTTTATTTCTTCATCGTATTAAAATCATTTTGATTTTAATTTATCCATTTCATTTATTATTTTTATTATTAAAAGTAAATTCATACCCCTCTCACCATTTTCTCTCCAACCAATAACATTCATCAACCTGACCACTCTATACTTGGAGAATTGAGAATGTATGAGTAAGATATATGATATTTAAATAATTTGTGTCCTATGGTCACTTTATGTATTGGATAAATGGATTATATGATTATGTATGCTTGTATATGATATATCCAATAGACACAGGTATAGATACACATATGTTTGATGGATATCATTCCAGATCCCTTTATAGAGAGTAGCACTAATTCTCTACTAAATACCACTCTTTTCTTTAGCTTATGAATTTTATAATTCATATTTTTTTCAATGATATAAAGTCCCATGGGGTTACACTTTGTGGTTTAATAAATATGGATTAATATTTATAAAAACCTAGAGAGATTCTCTAAAATTATTTTAGAGTTTATCCAAAAGGAGTTTTGGATGGATATTCACAAGGTGTTATATATGATGCGATGCATGTTGAAATTTACAATGAACCCCTAATATCATTTTGGAAATATCTAAAATAAGTTTTGGATATGGTTTCACAAGTTATTGTATGTGATACAATATGAGGTGAAATGACATAAAGTCTTTATGGATTTAATACAAGTGGGAGATTGATAGAGATATTCCCTAAATCCATGAATTCATATGATGTATAAATCATTTTTATCATATTGTATAATATAGATATGTCATAAGGTATGACATATATAATCAAAATTCATATCTTAGGGGGTGATATAGGATATGGATCCACTACCTTGGACATGTCATACCATACAATATGATGATCTCACAAATTATGATATAGATAAATTATAATGTATGATCGATAAGGAAACCAAATGTTTTAATGTTCATGAATCTCTCAAAAATGACTATCATTATTATTGATGTTTATTAAAATAAAATGTTGGGGAGAGTTGAATTGGTTAAAGGTTACAAAGGTTTGTAATTGAAATTCATCACTCATATGTTTTTTAATGTATGAGTAAATTCTTTAGAGGCACATGGAGTGTCCCTAAGGCCTATATAAAGAAGTTAGTATCCATGAGAAGTTTTCATGATCTTTGTCCAATATTTCTCTTTTTAAATTTACTAATCTCTCTCACCCTCCATCATTATCCACACGAGGTACTAGTATACCATGGATACAAGGAGAGTCCTACCCAAAATTTTAGTGATTAAAATCGTCCCATGGATACACTATGGAGGAAGGAACCCAATGCTTACTTCTACAAGATCTTAATCAAGCATATTATTTAAATGAAGTCGTTATGGATATAACTCATGAAAGTTTTATGATCTCCACCTATTATACATGGTTTAATTTTTTCACAAAAATATGATATTAGGAATTGATGTTTATATTATCTTGTACTACATTAAATAAGTGTTATTTGATCCTTAAAAATCCATTACACCACATCTTAATAATATTTTTTATTAATAGAAATATTTAAATATAGTAATGAAAACCTATTAAAATTTAAAAAGAATTAAATTTCTTGGAGTTTCATTTATATCCATGAAATTTACAATTTGTGGTTGAATCACCAATATAATTTCATCCACATTGATGTTCATAATTTCAAGATTACCACAATTTCATGTTAACCCAAATTCTTACTATTGTTTGTAGATCAATTTCCATAATCTCTTAGCCACATTATTCTTCTCGTTTCTAATATTCTTGTTGGGTATAACATATACTTTCTCCATGGAAGATTCATTTAAGGATCTCATGGATGGTTCCTCAAAATCAAACCTCATATTACATATAAATTAGTTGAAAATAATACTTATATAATGAATTAGAGATGAAAATTAGTAGGGAATTACTCCAATCAATATTAGGAGATTATATAAAATAATCCAAACAAAAAACAGTCTTCAAAGAATAATAACCTAGTAGATAAAAGCAATAAAAAAATATCTAAAAAAAATGAATCCAAAAATCAAACCCAGAGTGACTGAAAAAACAAGAAAATGGGGATCTGATACTAATTATAGGTCCTCTTAGAGACGTGGTGATAACTTGGGGGTGGGGTGAGGGGGTAAATAAGTGCTCAATGCCTTAATTAAATTTTTTAACATTGAATTGGTCCTATTTAGTCACCATTCCTTCTAGATAGTTAAGGCTCTTTCACACTCTTTCTTTGGAATTCCTTACTCTTAAATTCAATGAAATAGAAATAAAAAAGATTTACACTAAGATATTTATAAGGTTCACTGACTCTTATGAGTGGATGGTCCTTGGTGAGGAGTGGTGATATCCCACTTATCACCAACTTTGATTTTTATCTTGATAAGACCCTCAAGTCAAGGTAATTTCTCCAAACCTCATATCAATTATAGTGCCTCTCCCGACACTCACATCTTGTGTTCAAGGGAACTTTTTAAATATAAAATACAAAAATGAATATTTAACAATAGAGTACTCAACAATGTCACGATAGTGAGAACTCCCTTATCAAGAGTTCTTTAAGGCCATGCAATTTCTTCTTCCCAATCCAAATTGGTAAGATTATCATTATCTTCATGAATTGTAGTATACATAGTGAATAATATGATCTTTTTGTTGATACATCATTGTTTTAATAACAATCACATCACATACATACTCACCATGTCTTCTTATTTACCTTATAATGTGTGTTGAGATAATACTTATCAAGAGTCTATAGATATCATGAGATCCTTAAACAATGAATATGATAGATCTCAATGGTATACTTCAAGCACATCCTTCCTATTTTTTTTCAAGTATATAGTGACCATTAATAAGTGAAACACTTAATTTGTCCTCCACTATTAACCTTTGGTAAGTTTTAACAAAATAAACCCTATTAATTATTCTTCTTGAGTATGGTATATTCTTAAAATAAGTATAAATACTCACTCAAGATATTCTTTAACGAAGAATAAAATGTCTTTGGAAATACACTATGAACAACCCATTTTCACCTTATTCTCAAGTATATGATGATCCATAATTCATAGAACTCTTCCTCAAGACTCTATTATAAACATAAATTAAATTATTTAATATATCATAGTGATGTTAATGATGTGTTTTGGATGACCATAACATGATCATGGTAGTGTAATAAACCCATAAAAGTTCTTGATCCATCATCAATAAAGGAACATGCAATATGAAGAACATAAATAATAGACCGATGTGCATGTAATAATATAAGATCCATATATATCAAAATTGTAGGAGTTTATCTGATAGTTATCATTAAGAAATAACCAATAGAATATCACCTCTAAAGGGATGACACTGACCACTAGAATCCTCATTCATAATGATAGGACCCCCAAACACCAAACCTTCTCCATGAAGATGAATAGTGAACTAGGATGAAGAGAGTTTTGGATATGGTTTATTTGTATCATAATGTTACATACCAACACATGAAAACATGTGTATCACATAATTTATATTGGGCTATCTTCATTCAATGAAGGGAGTCAAACTTCGGTTTCAATTGAATTGTAACCAAAATAGATTACGATAACATATGCAGATTAGGGCTTAATAATCATTGAATGTTTCAATAATTATACCATGAGTTTATAGACATAAATTAATCAACCCATTGATTTATAACTGATGATATACCATGTATATTATGTGTTAGAATCCATTCACTTTATATCCTATATCACTAACCTATCATACAATACAATATATATGAATAGTGGCATCCCTATGCTACTTATAATATGAATATATTTTAACACGTGTTATGAATTGCATGAATATTATAGGATGTAACTCAAGGTATACCATACAATATTATATACCCCATTTTAGTTCATATCCAACAATCTACCACTTTCACTAAAATCCATAATGAATTTTATGTAAATCTTCATAACTCTTTACAAATCTTTTTAAACTTCTTTAGACATAGTTTATCAAACTCTATTCATTTTGGAATAAAAACTTTGTACAAAACTTAATCCTTATTCTAATGAAAAATCATGTAACCCTATGGGCCTTTTTAGTGTTTACAAAAAAATATTAAATCAAGGTTTCATATATGTAAACAAATAAAATCCTCTAGAAAACATCGATTCTACTCAAGCTCCAAAAATGGGTCTAGTGTAATCTCAATCAAACATGATCATATATTCATATGAACATATATACCACAATATGTATCATATAAACCATATTTATATCTATATAATCCCTTTTTAATTGAAATTAAGTGACCACTATACACGTAACATGTCAATATAGTATAGTCCATCTCATACATTTATGATTCTCCAAAATAGACGAACCAAGTTGATGAATACATCAAATTTAATTCATATAGAAGATGAGAACATCACATGTACCTCATACAAATAGTTTTTAACATCACATGTCAATAAACTATTAATGACCATGAATTTCATTAGTATAATTCAATTAAGGGCTTGGATGCATTTTCTCATCATATGAGTGGATAAATACCATATTGGTTGATCTCCAACTGAGGACATGATCAACAATATACCCAACCACCTCCAGAGTAGATAAAACTCAAGGATTGTGTAAGAAAGGTATCAAAGTATGAAGGTTCTCATTATAGGTATCTCCAAAATCTTAGGTAATGAGGATTCAAAGAAAGTATACACCCCTAATTATATCATTGTATCTATGAAATTCCATGTGATATACTTTGATGGGTTAGTCCAGACAATAATTTGTGACTTATTACCTCATGAGTCTATTCTTTGTATATCATATAAAACTATTTTTATCGATTATAATATTTTACTCATGATAATATTAACATACCATTAAAACCAATAATGCTCTATGATGATTATTGATCAGGGACAACTCAAAGTTGTACTTTGATAGGATAATCACAATTTCACTTCATGTAAAATATGTATCCAACATGAAAGAATGATAAAGTGGATATTTACTTTTATAAAACAAGATGAAATTTTTATTCTTAAACTTATTTAATAACACTTAATAAAACCATACAAAAGCATATGTCTAACATATCATATATGATAGACTTCCAAACTAGCATTATGTTTGCTACACTTTTAAGGGTTTTATTAAACTAATTATATATCTGTGTAATTCCTACCTCATCTATATGTAAAAAACAAATAAAACCTTACCAATAAACTATTTAATGAGTAAAATCTATTAAATAAGATACTTCTAATAATATTGATATTTAGGAATCATATACCTAATGTTCAACTCCTTGAACATATTGAAATTCCTTAACTCAACAACATCAAATTTTATGATGTTAATAACTTATGTTGTCTACCTATAACTCTTTCTAAGTCCATCAACATAATTCTTATAACCATTTTCATTAAAAATTACCCTTCAAATCCTTTTGGTAACTAAGGTAAATATTTACATTAATCTTGTACCAACATACCCTAAACCTTTTAGGATATAAAGTGACATTCAATTTTAATTTTTACTATAATAATATTTTATTTATTATCTTTGAAATTCACTTAGTCTAAATATACTCCCACTAGACTCTTAAACACTATATACTATTCATAATACAATACTAAGATATATATACTACTCTGTGTTAGGAAATAACACCCATTTTCTCTTAGTAGGAATATTTAATAAACAAATTACTATTTCCATATCATATATGGTATTCTATGTGTTTGAATCATTTAATATGAAATGAATTATTTTTTAAAATATTCCAATGATGGGTAGTGGGAAAACCATGAATCATATTTTAACAAATATCTAGATAAACACTATTATTTTAGATAAAACATTTTTATCCTTATATCCTTTTCAAACATGTTATAGAATCTAATGAATCATAAACTATATCAATAATCTCATATTGTTCATAAAAACATCATGTTAGTAAAAAAAATTATATTATTATATAATATAAATGAGATAATTATACACATACTTGATGAAAAATTGATTTAATCATTCTATATTCCTTTACATTCAAATATTTGATATAACAACTCTTTACTTCATCACTTGAATGTAAACTACAATCTTTATCAACTTTTCTCTTGATTTTAAACTTTTATATACTCATAATAGTTGTAAAGTATACATTTGGTATAAAATACCATTAAAAATCATATAATTTGTTTCTATATCCAATTTATATTTTCCACTTTTGGAACCTTTTACCCTTGAATAGTTCCATTTAATTATTGAAAAATAATGGGTATTCACAAAAGTTCCATTTCCTTTACTTATAAAGTGGAAAAATTTTACCCCATAATGACACCCTCATTATTTTGAATTCATTATTTAAACTCTATAATTTTACCTAAACTAAAACCCTATTCCACTTTTTTAATCCTTTTGTTCCTTAAGATTTCCCAAACCCATTTTAAATCAAGAAAGTTTCCAAGATAAGATTAATCTATTCTACATAAGTGTCACACCTCTCATTAGTTTTTATTATATATTTTATTATGTTACCACCCCCATATAAATTAAAATATAATGATATAAATATAATTAGTAAAATAAAGTTTTATTATATTAATGTAACTATTATTATTTATTCACTTAGAAAAACAAAATAACGTTGATTTGCATTTGTGTAGACTACTACCTCCACGAAGCGATGTATTCTATTTTTTACTATTGCCAATATTTGATGGTTATAAGGATGAAATTTAACTATAAATTTGAAATATATAATATAATTATGATAATTAAGAGATATATTATAATCCACCATCATTTCCTCTCATTCTTTGGGAAATGAAAATGTTAACCATGAATTGTGCGGACTACTGCCTCCATGAAATAACGTTTTTCATTTTTCATCTAGATTTTCATTATTTATAAAAACCTATTAAAATATGATTCAAAAAATTAAAAAAATAAAAATAATTTCATTATTATTCTTTTATAATGATATTATGTCAAAATAAATAATTTCTTAACCATTCTCACCCATCAAATTATAGCATATTCCTATTTGGGTTGGTTTAACCACCTACATGAACTATTCTATAAAAATGTATCATGGATGACTATGGAAACTTAAATAATAAAATTATTATAAGTTAATAAGAAAATAATGATTGGTTTATGGTTCTATAAATGTTATATTAAGTATTTAAATCATTATTGAAATATCATCTTCGATTTCTAAAATTACCAAAATAAGTCAATTCCAATTCTATTTTCTCACAAAATAACAAAGACACTTATGGAATAAGGTAAGAGATTTATAAATTAATATAAGTTATACATTATATTACCTTAAAATTTATATTATTTATGAACTTAGTAACCAATAATGGGTATCAAAATCGACATCACAAGGCATGCCCAAAACCAATAAAGTTACTAACACCCGATGGTAAGAATAAGCCAAAACTAACTAATATATTCATAATAAATGATCATAAATGAAGTATATAAAAGGTAAATTATATGATTAAGGTTATTAAATGTAATATTAAAATAGTTATTTTTTTTATATTAGGTTAGAGTGAATTTGATTAAGTGGAGAAACAAGGTAAGGGGTTCTTTATCTCAAATTTAATTTCTTGAGACATAATTTTAATTGTGAACCATGATATCTTTAATATGGTGTGATTAATATATAATAAATTTATTATACCATATTTAGGTAATTTTTGTGGTTTGAATATTCATATCTTTTTCTTTCTTCAAATGAATCTCGATTCATAAGAACCAAAAGTTCTAAGGGTTTTTGATAACTAAACTCCCTTTATTGAGTTAAAATGTTTCTTTTTAAACTTATTTCTTCCAAGACTGATTTTTTACACTATATTAATTTGTTTAATGGTACCTTAACTTCCTCTTTAGAGTAAAATTACATTTTTTATTCAAATAATTGACCTTTATAAACTTATTTCTAAAAAAGATATATAAATTTTGAGAATAATTCCCATTATCTTTAACAGCAGTTTCCCCTCATTGTCCATATTTTTATTTCCCTCTAATGTTATAATTTATATATGGAAACCAAATTATGTGTTATCTCATGTGAAATTCACATTTCCCTTTTTATCTTTTTAAAAATGAGTTTTTTATCCCTTTTTATGATGTGGGTTTCAATGTAGGCATTTTAAAACATTTAAATGGTTTTCCTTCCATGATTATTTTATTTATCTTCCACTCAAAATTTTCTCAAGATAACCTTTATATCCCTTTTCAAGACTCAATTATTTAATATTATTTTAAAAATTATGTTCTTTAAAATCACATTTTCAATTTTTTTTTGAAAGTGACCTGGAACTTATTCTTTTATGATAGTGTTAAAAAAATTTCCTAAAAAATATTTTATGGTTTAACTTACATTTTTTTATTTATCATAAAAATGTTTTTATTTATTCAGATTTTTTTTTTCATAAATTACCCTCTAAATTCTATTGTTCTATTTTCGGTGATTAAACTTTTTAAAATCAAATTCTTCTCTTGTATTGACTAATCATCCACTGTGTATAAAAATGGTTCTCTTTCTAATGCCTTTACTCCTTGAGAACTTTATATTTGCTTAATTTGATTGAAGGGTGTTAACCTAGATGTCATAAATCAATTAATTGAGGAAATTATAGAATAATGGTATACACTTTATCTATATGGTGTAAATATGATATACTTCATTAAATGGTATCTACCTAGAAATTTATTTAGTATCATTGGATACTAATTTATATTCCATGGGTTTATAATATTTAATGATGGAATTATAAATGTTTTCCTTATATTATTCCACTTGAAATGGATATGAAACCCATATTATTTTTATAGGTTCTTTATGATATGATGATGATTGATTTTATATAGCACACATATGTATAGATTATGATGGATGGGGTCCTATATTTCCCTCCCATGCATTGGTTAAGTTTGATATCTCATGAGAAGTTCAGGTGCGAACATAATGAGTTTGTTCACATAGGTGTGGGAATAATGAGTTTTATCACATTTTTAGGCATGGATATAATGAGTTTGTTCATATAGGAATGGGAATAATAAGTTTTCTCACAATGTTTTTTATGCTTAGGATTGTGCTACCTTTCTAAGTTTATTTTGTTTTCAGGATATGTTACATTTCATGTTTATGACTCTTTTATAAGATATTATACACTTTTATGTTATTCCATGACTTATACCATGATTTATGATATATTATTTATTGGGTATAACTTTATTATGTATCTTTATTATAAACATATTCTCATATTATTCTCCCTTATGATCTTTGTTTTTTATCGCTTATGTTTACCCTTAATGATCATCTAAGATCACCCCTTCCTTATGTTTCCATTTCTCGAGGTTATGAAAATTAGTATCACATATAATAAGTATAGAAGGGTGTCTAGTGTGGTTAAATTATGGATAAAGGTTTACAAGGGTTGTAATATAATATGCTTATGTGGATATACCTCAAATACACTAAACCTTATATTTTTGGTATCGCGTGATTATTTTTGAGATGTAATGTTTATCTTATGGAAATTTTGTAAAATAAAGATATGATTAGCTTGGGTTATTATAGTTGACATGAGAGTAGATTTTAGTTATTTTTGAGGATTTTTTTTGATCTTTTGGAGATTAGGATAAGATAACTTTAGTGAAAAACCTAAGGATAAGTCTAAGTAATGGATAACATCATGATGTTTTAGTAAAGTAGAGATTGTGTGGTTCTCTTAGATATTACATCCATATTTGGATATTGAAAAGTGTATGTGACTGTGGAATAGATGCAACTAGGTGTAATCACCCTAAAAAATTATGGTTGAGTATCAACTAAATATTTCCTCTAGTGCATGGTGAGTGGGACTAAGACTACACACCTGGATAGAGACTCACGATGAATATACTTTGGTTAATCATATGATCTTTATAAACCATTATAAATTAATTATTTCTTAATTACTTGAAGTTATTAGGCTAATTAATTAGAAAATAACTTAAAGTAACCTAGGTTTAATCAATTGAGTTATAGGATGAACCAAGTGTGACATAGTTGAAATGAAAATATCATAGGTTTAAATGAATGTGTTATTAGAGAATACATATTAGGATTTAAATTTCATATTAATATGATCATTTAATCTGATTTTATTGAATACTACCATAATCATTTTGTTTTTAATATTTGGTTGGAAACATGATCTTAAAAATTAAGTTATACAAGGCATGTCTCTAGAAACTCCTAATACTTATCTATAGAGGCATATTTGTAATAAATGGTTGATAATATTAGTATATACCTATTATGTGGTAAAAGATATGTTACATGGTATTACCTAATATATAAAGGTTTATATCTCTTAGAATCTATATATTGAGTCATTATTATATTTATATTCTCTTAAATATTATTATTAGTAAGTAATAACAATGATAATTTTAATGTACACATAAATTTTATGCTAAAAAACACAATTTTTAAAAAAACTGTTTTTATGCATTATACACGCTAATACTAAAATTAATTTTCCCAAAACTGAGAAATTTTATTTGATAAAACTATTTTTAATATTTTAAATTATAATATCCAAATTATTTAATAATTTTTATTTCAAATTTTCTCTCAAAATAAATCACAAAGGTTAAGAATTAATTACCACGGTAAAAGGTTAATTATGGTAAGAGTTAATAAAAGTAAAAAATAAACACATTAAATCACTCTAAGTTGTCTCAAAATTAAGTGGTGTATAGTATGATAGGACCAATAAAAATATAAACTTCATATTTTTCAATTTTGTAACCTGTGATCATTGAATAGTGTCATTCCTCTATTGAAAAATAATGGGTATTTACAAAAGTGACTTTTTATTCACTTATAAAATGGGAACACTTACACCCCTTAATTATAAACTTATTATTTAAAATCTACCATTTTACCTAACATATAAACCTATCCCACTTTCTTAAGCCTTTGGGTCCTTAATATTTCCCAACCCCCTTCAAAATGAAGTAGGTTTCCAAGAAAAGATAAATTTATTCTACATAAGTGTCTCACTTCTCTTTAGTTTAAATATTCTTCTTTTTACACCCCAAAAATCAATTAAAATATAATTAAATCATCATCATTAGTAATTATAATTGTTATTATATTAATGTAACAATAATTATTAATCCATTCTCATCCACTTAGAAAAAAAGAACATTGATTGTGCGTTTGTGCGAACGACCACCACCACGAAACGACATCTTTTGTTTTTCACCACTACCTAAATTTACTGGTTATAAGTATGTAATTAAAGAATAAATGTGAAATATATAATATAATTATTATTATTAATAGAAAAAATTATAATCCACATTCATCCCCACTCATTTTTTGGGAAATGAAAACATTAACTGTTTGTTGTGCAGACTACCACCTCCACAAAATAACATTTTTCATTTTTTATATATATTTTCATTATTTATCCAAAAATAATAAAATATTATTCAAAATATTTAAATAATATAATTATTCTTATATTATTATTATATTATTTCAAAATAAATAATTTCTTAACCACACTCACCCATCAAATTATAACATGTTCTTATTTGGGAGCCGACATCGATTCCGTTTTCATGAAACATAACTAATAATATTATAAAATAAGGTAATATATTTATAAATAAATATATGTTATCTATTATATTAAGTTAAATTTTCTAGTATTTATGAACTTGGTATCAAATAATGAGTACAAAAATCGATATCATAAAGCTTGCACAAAACCAATAAAGTTTCCAACACCTGATGGTAAAAATAAGCTATAAATAACTGATATATTTATAATAAATGATCATAAATGAATTATATAAAAGTCAATTTATATTAATAAGGTTATTAAATATAATATTAATATAGTTATATTTTTTGTACAGTAGGTTATAGTTCATTCGACTAAGTGGGGAAAAAATAAAAGGGGTTCTTTGTCTCGAATTTGATTTCTTGAGACATAATTCTTATTGTGAACCATGATATATTTAATATGGTGTGATTAATTACTAATGAATATATTTTACCATATTCATGTAATTCATGGGGTTTTAATATCCCTATCATGTTATTTCTTTAAATGTATTTTGATTCAAAAGGTACCAAAGTTGTAAGGGTTTTTGATAATTCAACTCAGTTTATTATGTTAAAACGATTCTTATTAAAATTGTTTTCTTACACTATATGAATTTATTTCATAGTAAATTATATTACTCTTTAGGGGAAAATCAATTTTTTATTTAAATCATTGACCTTGATAAACTTCTTTCTTTAAAGGTCATATAATTGTTGAGAATAAATCCCATCATCTTTAATGACAGTTTCCCCTCATTTTTCATATTTTCTTTCCCTTCCAATGTTCTCATTTATATATGGAAACCGAATTATGTATTATCTAATGTGAAATTCAAATTACCTTCTTAATATTTTAAAATTTATTTTTTATCCCTTTTTATTATGTGGGTTTCAATGAAGGTATTTTAAAACATTATAATGATTTTCCTTTTATGATCATTTGATTTATCTTTCACTCCATATTTCCTTGGGATAAACTTTATGTGTTTTTTAAAGACTCCATAATTGGGGATTATTCTAAAAATTAAAAATTTTCAAAGGTTTTTAAATCACCTTTTCAAAAAATTTATTTTGGAAGTGACCTATAACTTATTCTTTTATGAAAATGTTAAAAATGTTTCCTAAAAACTCTTTTATGGTTTTTCTTCCATTTTACTCTTTATAACAAAATGTTTTTATTTCTTCAGAAATTATTTTTCATAAATTACCTTCTAAATTCTCTTGTACTATTTTGGGGGATTAAACTGATGGAAATCCATTTATGCTTTTGGCTTACCTAATCATTCACGATGTATAAACATGGTTCTCGTTAAAATTTCTTTCCTCTGTGAACACTTTATATTTCCTTCCTTTGATTAATGGGTGTTAACTTAGATTCCATACTTAAATTGATTGGGAAAATTATTGACTAAACCATATACCCTTTATCTATACAGTGTAAATACTATAAACTTCATTAAATGGTATCTACCTAGAAATTTATTTAGTATAATTGGATACCCATTTATATTCCATGGGTTTATCATGTTTATTGATGGAATTATGATTTTTTTCCTTATATGATTCCATTTTAAAGGGTTATTAAACCCATTTTTTTCTATGGTTTGTTTATGATACGATGATGATTGATTTTATATGGCAAACATATGTATGGGTGATGATGGGTGGGGTCTTATGTCACCCTCAAATGCATTGGTAAATTTTGACATCTCATGAGATAGTCGGGCATGGAAATCAAGAGTTTGTTTACATAGGTGTGTACATAATCATTTTGATCATATTTTTAGGCATTGAAATACTGAGTTTGTTTATATAAGTGTGAGCATAATGATTTTTTTCACAAGGTTTCTTATGCATAATATTATTCCAATTTTCTATGTTGATTTTTCTTTTTAGGCTATATCACATTTATGTTTATGCCTATTTTCTAAAATATTATACACTTTTATGTTATTTTGGGCATTATTAAATTATTTATGATCTATTATTTTTTGGGTATAAATTTCTTATGTATCCTGATTATACCCATATTCTCATCTTATGCTTACTTACGATCATTGATTATTATCGCTTATGTTTACCTTTACTGAGAATTTGAGATCACCCCTTCCTTATGTTTCTATTTTTATAGGTCATGAAGATGATTATAATATATAATATGTAACACCTTGAGATTTTCTGATATAGTTATCTATAAAAAAATTGTTTTCTTTGATAACTTTACATTCAACACTGAGTTTAAACAAACCACAATATACTATTAAAATATTATTATTTAATATGATAGTTATCACCCAGACATTTTATTTATGGGTATGAATAAGACTAAATAAATTATGAAAAATATATGGTTTACATATGTATAAAATGAATTCATTGTCTATTAAATTAATTATAAATAAAAATAAAAATTATTTGAAAATAAAGAAATGTTTTTCTGAATTTTTTATGCATGCAATGTGTTTTTATAATAATAAATTAAATTAATGACTATTGGTAAATAGTTTTAATGAAATTTATATATTATATATCCAATCAATTTTTTTAACATTCATATAATATTTTTGATAGGCATGAGATATGAATAAATCCAGTTTTATGATTAAAAATGTATTTTTCTAAAAAATGGTTTTCATTGTGTTTTACGTACTTTTTTTAATTTTTTTAAAAGCTAAGGCAAAGAATATTTATTAAATATAAAAATAAAACAAGGCACTAGGAGAGGAATAGGGTTAGACAAGGCAATATTCCCTCATTCAAGATCAAAAAATGTCAAAAGAACATCAGTTTTCAAAGACAAGAGGATTATAATCAATATAATCCTAGTCAAATTCATGCTATAATGGAGTAAAAACATTACCTTGAGTCTTTATCCCAATTGAAATAGATCTAGTACTCATAGTAGGCTTATAATCTGAGTATTACTTGGAATTTACTTCTTTAAAGGCATCGATGAGAAGACTTCAATGTCCACCGCCTTCCTTTTTCAACAGAATCTCGATATGAGGCTTTATTTGGTGAATCTTCCTTCTCTGTGTATGTCCAATTACTCTTAATTTTTTTAATACTTCACTGCTTATTAAGATCATCAATAATATTGGAACCTTTATTTTCACCATAGGTAACCAAATCAGTATAATGTATCAATTCCCCCTTTCTTACAGCATCCCATAAGAACAAGACTGAGTGTGTTCAATCATACCTCCTTAACGAGGGACAAAATCAACCAATTTTTGTACTGATTATCCTGAGGACCTATAGGGAACCATATCAAGGCTTGCCTATCCATAGGGCTTGTCACCAGATTGTTGAATCACCTCAACTTGGTAGTGAGGCCCATCCTGCTGATTTTTCACACTACTATGTTGCTAGACAGCCGGTTCCTGTACCGCATCAACACCAAAAATCATAATTTTCATATAATATCCTCCATTCTTCAGAAACATTTACAATATCCAAGGTTTTTTCCTTGAAAATAGGTAGGGAGTCAGATGATCCTACTTTTCCTTGCTTTTTTTGTAGCTTCCTACATACCTGTTGGTTATGACCCTTAACAGAACAAAAGGAATACGTATCATTCCTAAAAAAAATTTCCTTGAGGTGTATAATGGACTAGAAATCTAAGAAAAATAAAGGAATATTCTCATATTTAATATGCAAGTTGAAATCATCTTTTGATGTGGAGAGTACAACCTTATCAGCTAAATTAGAGTTGAGATCAATTTCAACTAAGACCTTAGCATAATATCTTGAACTAGCCAATTTTGTAAGTCTGTCCATATTAATTGGAATTACCACACCCGATGAAATATAAAATAGGATGAGAGGGTTCCATAATATCTAATTCAAACCCAAAATTATAATACATACTTGAACTCTAGTGTTCTTGATGGAGAAAGGGTTGAAACTAAAGCCCCATTCCTAGATGGTGATCAAGCCTAGATTTAGGGAAATGGAGACAGAACCCCATGATAGGTTCTTGGGCTCATCAGATGGGAAGAGGATGTGAAAAAATACCCTTCTAATTGGAATACATCTAAATTCATAGAAACCCCAAACTACGTTGAGTCTTGCCGAATGATCGATTACCTTTTACGGCTTAGACCCAAGAGGAAAAATAGATCAAGAAAGAATCAAAACGTGGTAAATCTTACACCTAGAAGCAATATAATACTCATTATCTTGAACATGAATAACCTTACCTTTGTATATTATTCTTTCAAGAGAAAAGTCCTTTAAATAAGAAAAATGCCTCCTACTTGTATCATCGTTTCTCTCGACACCTTCGTAATTCTCTTATGTTTCTGAGGTTATCCTAGATCAAAATAAGGGAGGAGAAGCCCCTCTAGAGATAATATTGAACTCTAGGTCATGATGAAAATCAATTTTTTACAAGAAACCCTAGACCCAAACATCACCGCCACACCAGCTCTGGAACCTGCCCTCCATCTCCCACAAAACAAAAAAGTACACCCAACTCACCTTTTTAAAATGGATTTCTTCCACTTATAAAAAATGAATTGTGGAAAAATAGATTAAATATTTTGAATCATGTGATTTAAATTTTTTAAATAGGTCCCCTTTATTTTTAGAAATTACGAATAGTAACCATGAAAAAATTTATCTCTTTTAGTAAAGGGTAAATCTGGTTAACCCAGGTTAAAATTAAATGTTAAGGTCACCCTTTTTCATATTAATTCTTATTGTATTAAGGTAATTAGACCATTATCACCTTATTCTATAAATTTAATTATTTAAGGTACACTTTTTCATGAAAATGACCAATATAATAATTAAAGTACAAAAAAATGTCACTCTCTTACTTTTAAATATATTTTATGAGTTCACATAGGGAAAAAGAAATTTGTGAATGAATATTAATGTATATTTTTATAATAATAAAATTATTTTCATTATGATAATTTATTTCAATTTTTTTTAATTATACAATTACGTTAAATTCTTATGCAATGCTGACATATATTTCATAAATTAATATAAAAATAAAATACATGATTTTAAAAATATTAAAAGTATTATAATTTGAGTGAGTTATAGTGTTCCATGAATTTTAAAGATAAATATAACACATTAGTGTTGTGTCAAAGTATTATATTCTAATTCCATCTTTGTCTTAGTGTGTTTAGTGTCAAATTAAATGAATAGTGTCATAAATGACATTAATGATATTTTATGAAAATAATATTTTATTAAATTATTTTAAAAATCATAATAATATTTAAATAGGACAATTTGGATAATATAAGGTCTAAAATTTCATACATTGGCCATTTATAATCTAATTTTCACCTTATAAGTAAAATTATAACCTTTTAAGACCGAAAAAGACTTTACCACAGTTAAGGTTAAAAATATGTTAAATAAGCGGTTAAAACAAAATATAATGTTTAAAACACCTCTTAAACCTATCCATATTTTAGTTTTTGATGTGATTTACACAAAATAATACCTTATATTTGAATATTTTTCCATTTCAAAGCATTTTTTTATATAAATACTTTTTTTAATATTTTAATCTTTTATGAAATTCCAAGAGTGCCCCTCCCCTCACTTATAAGGGAACCCTACTTTGTCTTCTTTACACAACTTTGAGACTTCTATATAAACAAAAACCAACCAAATTATATTATAAACATCATTATCCACATTTTAGAGGTTCTTTTTTTCCCAAAAGACCAACCCTAGGACCCTTAAGAGGAGATCTAAAGGAGTTCTTTGAAAGATGAGGCAATCACCATAACCGATCACTTTATTTCTTTACTTCTCCTTTTACCTCCTATAAATCAATAAAATTTATCATATAATAATAAATTAAGTATCCTAAATATACTTAAATGTTATTATGATTATTAAACCACCATTATCCACCCTCTTTCACATAAAATGGGAAGTAAAATCACCACTCATACGTATGTGCATATTATCGTCTCGACGTAGCAATACAATTATTTTTTCATCACCATATTTTATGTATGGGTATTATAATGGTTTTAATGTTTATATATGATATTTATGAAATAATTATCCCTTTTAATGATAATATCAGATCTAAATTCTTACCTTCCAATCCATTGAAAAATGACAATGTTGCTCGTGCGTACGTGTGGACTACCACCAATACGAAGCGATGCGATACATTTTTCATTTACATTTTATATGAATGGTAATAATGATGGATTTTATGAATATATATGATATATATTATATAATTATTATTATTTAAAGTTTAATTATTATTTATCTTTCTTTCTTTCAGTTTGTCGAAAAGTGAAAACAACCTTCATGCGTACGTATGACCTACCGTATCTATGAATGGTGTGATTCATTTTTATATATATAAATTTTATTTATGAATATAAATATATATAATTAATATATATGATATTATATCATGATTTAAATTCTAGATATGATGGAACCATGATTAAAGTACAAGTTCTAGAACCACTAAACCGGAATTTTTATGAAAAAACGAAATAGTTAACACCTAGAAATAAAGATTTTAATTAGAGATTATGTAATGTCACATATTTTCTATATATTATTTTTAAAAATTATATAGAATTATTTCAATACTAGGAACTAATACGACATGCGATTATGAGGCCTGATGTTCCCGGAATAAATGTTTGAAATATATTAAATATATTAAATAGCATGCACACATGATATTTCTGAAAAAGTGGAATAACATCTAAACAGGTGTCAAAATCAGAAATATAAGGGTATCATTACATTTAGAGCAACATATTTACTTTATGTGAGACTTAACATCAGTCGGTGTGGGTCGGCTGTGAAAGTTAGTTTTTGGACGTTTAAGGAAATAAAATAAAATAAAATATTTATTTTATTAACTTTACATCAACATAGCGATGAGAGATTTTAAATAATCTATTAGTTATAATTTATCGGGTTATCTGTATAACCTTTTAATTATCTAGAGTTGTAGAGAGGAGCCCCCTTGGAGAAACCTCTTGATAACAAATGATGAAAAATCGACCATTCGTGAATCACGATGCCAATGGAGTTAGAGGATCTCATCGGTGACAGAAGTTAAATCCCTCTCCATTAGTGATAAATCCTAACTCAAGATAGGGTGTGTGTTTTTTATTTCCTTCTTACCCCATTATTTAATTAAAAAATGAATGTGGATCAACGCATGAACAAGTTTACCTGTGGGTCACTTGTTCTTGCAGGAGGGATTCTATTACGTGTTTTGTTTTGGTGAATTTGATTTATGTTTTCGATTTAGTTATTGATCCTTATAATGGGAATGGATCAAGGCTATAATTAAAAACATATAAGTTTATTTCCTCAATTTGTTCCCATGTTTCTTCCCCCTTTATCCTCGTGTGTTCTTCGTTCTTCACGGGAAAATGAATGAAGGATCGCTGCACATTCATTTCTTGGTGCAACGATCCAAAATTGCAGATCTGACATTGTGACAACCCAAAAGAGGTGCGGAGACGATGGCGATATATGAATTGACATGGTTTAGAAGAATTTTCTCTTCAACCATTCTTCATGCGGATGATCGAAACAAGTTTTTAGGGCTGATCAGACACTCGAAACTTACTGAATCGGCGTTGCTATGACGGGATGACCCAAGATCTTGAATTTTGAGATGATTGAATGGTTGGATCAAGAATTGGAGGAGAAATTGAGGCATTCTATCAAAGAACAATGTTTTTTAATTTTTCCCGAAGAACA
The DNA here is from genome assembly GCA_963277665.1 of Viscum album. NCBI lineage: Eukaryota > Viridiplantae > Streptophyta > Magnoliopsida > Santalales > Viscaceae > Viscum > Viscum album. The sequence goes on along the minus strand of OY728147.1, from coordinate 432,269,042 downwards.
CGACGTGTATCCCGAAGAACACGATGTATGGGGCCGACTCGACGGTGGCAAGGGTTTCGGGCTACAAAGGAGGATGACACAGAGTGTGAAACCTATTACATGGTGTGTGGGTCATTATGAGGGACTCATCATGTATCTTGGATGATACATAGACACGGGGTGGAGTACACCACATATACTCCACCACACGGCTAGACCAGGCCGATTATGCGGGTTACCCCATGTACCGGTACACGAGTTGGTAGACACGGATTAAAGCTGTGTACGAGCACATGGCCAACGTACACGAAGTGCCCCCCCAAAATAGTAGGACATTATGTGTTACTCCTCTACACAACCTGTATATATTTTTATACATGACATACCCTTTTTGATATGGGCCGTTGTACACGGGCAGTACCTGGCACTACCACAAAACTGGGCAAGGCATGCGCCTGCCTTTATCAGCGCTTTTGTTAGCGCTGATAAAGGTTGTATTTATCAGCATTTTTCATTTTAGCGCTGATAAATACATCCTTTATCAGTGCTTTTTACTAGCACTGATAAAGGCTCACACGGATTTGTTAAAAACCCGCGGTTCCTCTTCCTTCTCCCTACACCCGGTCAAGATCTCGCGGAAGCCCTCCTCTGCACCGCTGCCGCCTCCTCCTCCTCCTCCGCTGTGGCCGCAGCCTCCTCCTGCTCCTCCTCCTACGGACGCCTCATACTCCTCCGGCCGCCGCCTCCTCCTCCTCCTCCTCTGGCCGCCGCCTCCTCCTCTGGCCGCCGCCTCCTCCTTCTTCTCCTCCTCCGGCCGCCGCCTCCTCCTCCTCCTCTCCTCCTCCTCCTCCTACTCCTCCTCCTCCACCGTAGCCTCGTCCTACTCCTCCTCCACCGGCGCTTCCTCCTCCTCCTCCTAGTCCGCTGCCTCATCCTCCTCCTCCACCGGCACCTCCTCCTCCTCCTCCTCTACCTACTCTGCTGCCTCCTCCTCCACCGCGTTTTGAGAGGTGCCTCAAGTACTCAGGTGAGTCTCACAAGATTTATTTTAGTTTTATATGATGTTTTTTGGAGATTTTTCAAATGAAACATGGTTTTGTGTTCATATTTTTTGAGAAACAATGTATAACCTTGAGCATGAGGAGGTTTTCAGTCCTCTTTCTAAATCACATAGTTGACTTTCATGGTTAGTGAAGGTTAACCATGAGATATCTTAGAGGAAACCATGTGAGGTGGATTTTAGTTAGGGATTAACATACCATTTTTTCATGATTTCGTACAAAACATGTGAAATTTTTTAGACTGAGGTAGTTCCAATTTACATAATTAATGCATAGTTTGGTAAACTATGTTGACCAAATATTTTAAGGGGTTTTCTTGTACAGTGCCACCACATTATTAATATATGGTTTGGAAAATTGTGTAGAACATTAAAATTATATTTTCATCTTTTTCCCTCTGAAATTCCAATTGGGGAAGCCCCCATTTCTCATCCTCCCTCTTATACAATGCCCAATCGACCCATCCTTTTATTCCTCTTTGATTCCCCTTTCCATGGGGAGTTTTTTAGTGGATTTATTCAACAATTATAAGTGATTTCACCATCTTCCTTACCATTTTATTCTTTATATTTAGTTTCTATTGATTTTTGATTTATCTAGATTAGGTTTTATGGGTGATTCAACTGGAGCACGGTGGTATCATATTGATTTGATGGGGGTGTTTTCCTACCTCATGTATAAGAGGAATCATGATGGTATCTGCAAGTCACCAATCATTATGAAGGATTTGTGTTTCCTTTTGTAGTTTTCATGGATATTGAATCAAATTATATAATGTTGTCTATGGATTTGGTTCTGATGGTTGGGTATTTTTCCTAAGATGTAACTAAGATCCCACTTCAGATCTTATATGGATTTTTGGTCTTTGTTCTAACATGAAAAGTCCACAAGATGAGTTTCTAGTGAATATAACTAGTTTAAATTGATTTGGATAATTAATTATAAATGTTATAATTTAATAATTTTGGTTTTTTAGAGAGAGGAAGGAGCTATATTGACGAGTTGATCTTGGGGTAGACATTGGACGAGGCTTAGCGAGCCTAGGAAAAGTTTTCAACTTGGAATTAAAATAGTAGAAACATATAAAATATGTATGTGGTCCTGGTAATTTCTTTATGGATTTATAAATTCCTTAATGGGTGTTATTAGAGTGAGTGTGACTTAGAGGACCTTGTTAGGGGGAACCCGGAGACCTCTTGGAATACATTCTGTGACTTTTATGTATTTGTTCCCATAGGCCACACATAGAACTAGTGATACATCAAATCCCTTGGCCTTATTGAATTGAACCTAAAGTGTGTGAACATCCCCCTTGGGGATGTGACTACTTGGGTGGGTATAACTTTTTAAGGTTATTGATAGGCTGGATGTGTAGACTGACCCAGAACAAACCTATATATTGAAATGGGACATGAGCCATCTCTTGAGACTATTTATAGTATGGAATATTACCATGTAAATATTATGAGGCTATACCATGTAAGACACTGATAAATAATATGATTCTCTCATGCGATGAGTGTTTCACTACATCATGTGCTTCTGTTGGATGGTGACGTTGCAATGATGGTCTTCATTCTTAACAGCTTATTGATCCAAACCTTTAATGGTTTTCATTTCTAAACATTGGTTTTAATGTATTAAGGTCTTTCTCAGGTTTCATTTCATCCCTTCATTTTAAAATAACAACTGTATAACAGCATGAATAACATAACTCAAGTTGATAGAGAAGAAAATTTATGAAGGCATTGGATTCCCTTCGAGCCAGATGGATTAGTGCTGTCCTCATGGATAGTAAAACCCCTTTTGGAGATCATGGAATAGTTGATAATAGGTTGTTTGGATCATTCATTTCTTCTAGATATTTTTCCAGATTTTCCTTGGTGTTTTTGGTTTATACTTCTCTCAATCCCTACTGGTGTAAGTTCTTTTCACCTTGTGTTTGTACTTATACTCTTTTTTTTAATTGAGTCCTTTGGGGCATGAATTAGGTGACCAATTCATGTCACCACTTTTATTAAAAAAATGACCTTGAGGTGGTATTTTATTGAAATAGAAAAAATTACATAGTAGTGAGGTCTATGATACTACTAATAGGGATGCCATTGATTTTGAGTAGTGATTATATTTATTATGAAAAGTGGATAGGTGAGAGATTTCAGTCCTTATTGTGTATTTGGCCTGTTTGGTTGAGTGTCCTACACTACTGGGGTTAAGTTGTTGGGAACAATTTTATACTAGTATGGATACTACTCAAGTTGTGATAATGGGATGGAGGTTTTCCAGGTTATTATCATATTCACCAGGGTGAGTTTATATCTAGGGTAATTATCAATGTATACTAGGGTGAAAGACCTCATGATTATTGTTATGGTTGGTATAGTCATCACAATGTTCTCAAATACACTTTGGCACTAGCCAAAGTTGGTATGGATGATCGAGGCTACGAACCTGAGGATCAATGATGATTTATTTATTTATTTTTTAGATATTATTTATTTATTCAGAGCATGAAACATGCACATATAACTAAAAATTAGAATTTATGAAACCACATTGGTGGTTCCCTACTGAGTACCCAAGAAATCCTCATGTATTGAAGGTCAGGTAGAATTGGGTCCCAGTGTTTCCAGATCGAGTTGGAGTAACTTTTATGGGTTTTAGAGATCTAGATGATGTGAGGCTTGGGGATTGTAGTGGTTCCCAATATATTTTTTATTTTGGTATTTATTTATTCCTTTATTTCCTTGAAGTATCTTGTTTTTTATCTAAATTATACTCATATTCCTTCTACTTTAACCTATATACTTATCCTATGGATTTTAAATAGGATGAATATAAATAAAGAATGGATGAATGCCAATCGGTTGACAAAAGAGTATGAAGAAGGCGTGAAAGAATTTATCAAGTTTGCAAAAGATCATGCATGTGACTCTTCTCAAATCCTTTGTCCGTGTTTACGCTGTTGTTATTCAAAACAAATTAGTCCAGATGAGTTGGAAGAACACTTGATCTGTCACGGAATAGATCAAAGTTATACATGTTGGAATAAACACGGGGAAACAACGAATGTAGGTAGTGACTGGGGTGACACTGCGTTTTATGGATCATCTGATATGATTACAAACATGAACAATGAAGATGACCATATGGAGGATGTGATTACAGATGTGAATGATGATGAAGATCGTATTGAGAAAATGACAAGGACCTTTGAAGATTAATTTCGTGATTGCCTAAAATTGTTTGAGAAGTTAAAAAGTTATGAAAAGACGCCATTGTATGCTGGTTGCACTAAATATACAGCATTTTCAGCCGTACTGAAGCTGTATAATTTGAAAGCAGATAACGAGTGGAGTGACGACAGTTTTACGAAACTACTTGCCCTCTTGAATGACATGCTCCCAGAAGACAATGAGCTCCCGAGCCGAACATATGATTCCAAACGAATGCTACTCTCTATGGGTATGATCTCTAAAAGAATAAACGCTTGCCTGAATGACTGTATACTATTTATCAAGGACCACAAATCACTTAAAGAATGCCCAAAGTGTGGTGCTTCTCGATACAAGAAAGATGAATCCAGTCCTACTAAAGTTGTATGGTACTTTCCAATCATTCCAAGGTTTAGACGCCTATATGGAAGTGAGGAGACTGCAGAACAATTAACATGGAATGCAGATACAAGAATTAAAGATGGGATACTACGTCACCCGGCAGACTCTCCTCAGTGGAAGAGAATCGATCATGAGTATCCTGAATTTGGAAACGAGTCGAGAAACCTTCATCTTGCGTTATCTACAGATGGAGTGAATCCTTTTGGTTTTCAAAGCAACAGTCATAGTACATGGCTAGTTATGTTGATAAATTATAACTTACCACCGTGGTTATGCATGAAATGAAAATACATCATGTTATCTATGATTATATTAGGACCAAAACAACCGGGTAATGATATTGATGTTTATTTAGCTCCATTGATCGAAGATTTGAAATTATTGTGGGATTCAGGTGTTACATTGTATGATTCTTATAGAAAGGAAGATTTCAATTTGAGAGTCATGTTGTATGAGATGATAAATGACTTCCCAGCTTATGGAAATTTGTCAGGATATAGCATTAAAGGAACTCAAGGATGTCCCATTTACGAAGAAGGTATACAATCAATTAGGTTGAAACATTCATCGAAAACCGTGTTTCTAGGACATCGCAGATTTCTACCGCGACGACATAAGTACTGTTCTTGGAAGACATCATTCGATGGATGTTCAGAAGAACGTACAACACCGTCTCCACTAACAAGCAATCAATTGTTTTAGAAAGTTAAAAATTTGGACACTACTTTTGGTAAACAGGCTTCGAAAAACCTTACGAAAATCGGTTGGAAAAAGAGATCAAATTTTTTTGAATTACAATACTGGAATTGTCTGTATGTAAGACATTTTATTGATGTTATGCATGTAGAAAAAAATGTATTTGATAGTGTTATCGGAATGTTGCTAAATACATCTGGAAAAACAAAAGATGGAATTAAGGCTAGGTTGGACATGGTTTAGATGGGAATACGAGAAGAGTTGGCACCAGTAAAGGGTGAGAAACGAACATTTCTTCCTCCTGCTACTTACACTCTTTCCAGGTAGGAGAGATATCAGTTTTGCAACTTCTTGAATGACGTAAAGGTTCCAGAGGGGTATTCGTCAAATATCAGTAACCTTGTGTCAATGAGTGAATTGAGGTTAAAAGGTCTGAAATCACATGACTATCATGTTTTGATGCAAAATCTCATTCCAATTGCTTTACGTTGCATTTTGCCCAAGAATGTCCACTATAAATTAACGAAACTGTGTTTCTTCTTCAAAGCTATATGCAGCAAAGTTATAGACCCGGCGAAATTGCCAGCTATGGAAAAAGAAATTTCCATCATATTATGTGAATTAGAAATGTTCTTCCCGCCTTCATTTTTTGATATGATGGTTCATTTGATGGTCCACTTGGTGAGAGAGATTCGACTATGTGGTCCTGTACATTACAGATGGATGTACCCCATTGAACGGTATATGAAGATTTTGAAAGGGTATGTCAAAAATCAAAGTCGGCCAGAGGGTTGTATTGAAGAGCGATATATTGTTGAGGAAGCCGTTGAATTCTGTACCGAATACTTGTCTGGTGTGGAAAGAATTGTCTTACCGAAATCTCATCACACTGGGTGACTAGAGGGTGAAAGAATTTCTGGAAGAAAGGTTGTCACAATCAATATTACAGATCGGGAGCAGGCCCACCTTTATGTTTTGCATAACAGTTTGGACGTTGACCCATATGTTGAAATCCACAAAGAAATTCTTAGGCAATTGAATCCATCAAGGGCTGAAAAATGGATATCAGATACACATAATCGACAGTTTATAGGATGGTTTCGAGATTATATTTTTAAGAAGTCAGATGAAAATCCAAAGTCTATTTCGGAACGACTTCGATGGCTAGCCGGAGGACCAAGTGTGTATGCATTATCTTACAATGCTTATGTAGTTAATGGTTATACATTTTATACTAATGAACATGATTAAGGCAGTACCATGCAGAATAGTGGGGTTACACTTGTGGCCAAAGCGATTCATGTTTCTAGTGCTAAGGACAAAAATCCAATTTATGCGAATATGTCATACTTTGACATCATCAAAAAAATATGGGAGTTGGATTATACGGAATTTCAAGTTCCGATATTTCAATGCAAGTGGGTTGATAACAGGAGTGCTGTTAAAATAGATGATTTGGGATTTGTGAAAGTTAATTAAGGAAGGGAAGAAAGACGAACCATTTATAATGGCATCACAGAAAGTGCAAGTATTTTATGTTCCCGATCCCGCAAACCGAAACTGGTCAATTGTTCTGTTATCGACCAAAACAGCTGAAGGGTCAGATGAAAATTCAACGGAAGATGACCCTTTCCTTGGGATTTCGCAATCATTTCGCAGTGGTCCCAATGTAGACGACGTTTTGTATGTCAGAGGAGACCACAATTAAGGGATATGGATAGTTGATAGAGGGGTCAAATCCCTTCAGCCTTTTAAAAAAAGGGAGTTCAATAATCAGGTTATTGATTTTTATTGTAATATAGATTGTGTTACATTATGTTATTATCTGTTCGCTGCTGCTTTTATGTGATCTAACTTAAATTTTAAACCAGTTCTATAGATAATGACTTATTCACCTACTGATGCACCCAATACTGAGACACAACACGTCTCTCAAACTTTTTTAGCTGGTGCCACTATTGAGAGACAACAAGCCTCTCAACCTGTTGCAGCTGGTCCCACTGCTGACGTACAATAGGTCTCTCAACCTATTGCAGCTGGTCCCACTGCTGAGAGACAACAGGTCTCTCAACCTATTGCAGCTGGTCCCACTGCTGACGTACAACAGGTCTCTCAACCTGTTGCAGCTGGTGTCAGTGCTGAAGCTAGCGCTTCGAAGAAACATAATGATGATGCAGAAACTGAGGAAACGGTGGCGATGAAACCCCAGCGACACAAAAAAAACAGGTGCACCGTAGTTTGACAGTTTTAGCAAAAATCCTTAAGGCAAAAGCAAAAGGCATCAAATATGAGGTGGGATGGAATAATCTAGGCCAGCATGTAAACCCCAACAAATCCATGTTTAGTAGCTACATTGGAATCGTCACTCGACAACGCGTGCCGATTGACGTAGAGTCGTGGCACCATGTTGTCAGCGGGTTGAAAACATTAATGTGGGAACAGATTACGGTAACATTACGATATCATCTATTTAATTTATTAAAATAAAATAAAATATTGAAATATTGACTAACCCTTCATCATCTCTTGCAGACACTGTTTTTTTAGTGCAGACGCTGTTTCTGAGATCATCACATACGACTGGATAGGCGCCTCAGTTATAAATGTATACATGAGGTATGTTTTCATGATTTGATTTTACAGAAGTTTATATACTTTGATAATTATGGATAAATACATCTCATATTTTTCACAGGCGTATATATGAAAAACAATTTAAGGGATTTTCCCATTAATACAAATTTGGACTCGTTAGTCCTCACACCATTTCTACACAATGAACAGAAATAGATTCTAATTTTCAGGCTGAATTGATGTCAAATCTGCTCAGAACGTTTCAAAGAATAATTACGATTGACAGGCTCTTTTTAATACCAACGATGCAAGGGTAAAACTCTACATTTTAATCATATCAATTATATTTTCATTTCTATCAGTAATTATTTCTTTTTGTGTTTTTAGGGAACATTGGATGCTCATTGCAGTCAATTTAGATACTCCAAAGATTTATTTTCTGAATTCACTGCATGGATATCCAACTAACCGACCACACATGATGGATATTGTCAATTTTTAATACACTATATCCAACATTTTAGAACTAAATATCTAGTTGTATAATTTATATTATCTTTTAACGAGGATTTTGTTATGATAGGGTGGTGTATGAATATCGTCTAAAGGCTGGAATGAATCCAGGGCATAAGGACGACAATGCCCACAAGATCTAAAAATGGAGAAGTATCTGGGTATATATAATTATATTTCACTATCCAAATACATATCAAAACAAATTACTTATTTTTCTCAATGTTTTTGCAGTGTCCGAAACAAACAAATGACAAGGACTGCAGTTATTATGTTTGTAAATTTATGAAAGAGATCATATTTCATGAACAAACTAGCATCCCTGAAGAGGTATTTTTGAAAATAATTACTACTTTATTTAAAATAATTATTAATCCTTTGTGTATTTATATTTTTTCAGTACTACTATGAATGTCGCAAAAACTCCTATTCAGAAGATTATATAAATGTATTTAGAAACGAATGGGCAGCGTACCTGATCGAAGAATGTAAAAAAATAGGACAATGAAGGTGAATTACTAATACTTATGTTATCTTTATATGATCATTGATATCTCCCTTTACACTTATTGAGCATCTATGATCTCCCTTTCTTATGTTTCATATCCTTAGATTAGTGAATTCCTACTACTTAGTTTCAAATTGAGATAAACTTTGGAAAACAACACCAATGACATACGCCAAATGGAGCAAACACATTCGGATTGTTTTGATACTTTAGGAAAACGATCCACGAGTCATTTGTGATGTGTACGAATCGACCGCACCTCAATCCGACGCACGGTGTGACCGGTATGGCTAAAAGTGTATGATATCAGTTTCAAATTGAGATAAAATTTGGAAAACAACACCAATGACATACAGCAAACCAAGAAAATGCGTTCGGATTGTTTTGATACTTTAGGAAAATGATCCACGAGTCATTTGTGACGTGTAAGAATTGACCTCACCTCAATCCGACGCACGGTGTGACCAGTATGGCTAAAATTGTCTGATATCAGTTTGAAAATGACATAAACTTTGGAAAACAACACCAAATACACACAGAAAACCGAGAAAACGCGTTCGGATTGTTTTGATACATTAGGAAAACGATCCATGTGTCATTTGTGACGTGTACGAATTGACCGCACCTCAATCCGACGCACGGTGTGACCGGTATGGCTAAAGGTGTATGATATCAGTTTCAAATTGAGATAAAATTTGGAAAACAACACCAATGACATATTCCAAACCGAGCAAACACATTCGGATTGTTTTGATACTTTAGGAAAATGATCCACGAGTCATTTGTGACGTGTACGAATTGACTGCACCTCAATCCGACGCACGGTGTGACCGGTATGGATAAAAGTGTCTGATGTCAATTTCAAATTGAGATAAACTTTGGAAAACAACACCAATGACATACGCCAAACTGAGAAAAAACGTTCGGATTGTTTTGATACTTTAGGAAAACGATCCACGAGTCATTTGTGACGTGTACGAATCGACCGTACCTCAATCTGACACACGGTGTGACCAGTATGGCTAAAAGTGTCTGATATCAGTTTCAAATTGAGATAAACTTTGGAAAACAACACCAATGACATACTCCAAACTGAGCAAATGCGTTCGGATTGTTTTGATACTTTAGGAAAACGATCCACGAGTCATTTTTAACGTGTACGAATCTACCGCACCTCAATCCAATGCACGATGTGACCGGTATGGCTAAAATTGTCTGATATCAGTTTGAAAATGACATAAACTTTGGAAAACAACACTAATGACACACGGAAAACCGAGCAAACGCCTTCAGATTGTTTTGATACTTTAGGAAAATGATCCACGAGTCATTTGTGACATGTACGAATTGACCGCACCTCAATCCGACGCACGGTGTGACCGGTATGGCTAAAATTGTCTGATATCAGTTTGAAAATGACATAAGCTTTGGAAAACAACACCAATGACATACACCAAACTGAGCAAACGCCTTGGGATTGTTTTTATACTTTAGTAAAACGATCTAAGAGTCATTTGTGACATGTAATAATTGACTGCACCTCAATCCAACGCACAGTGTGACTGGTATGGCTAAAAGTGTCTGATATCAGTTTCAAATTGAGATAAACTTTGAAAAACAACACCAATGACATATGGAAAACCTAGAAAACGCATTTGGATTGTTTTGATACTTTAGGAAAATGATCCACGAGTCATTTGTGACGTGTACAAATCGACCGCACCTCAATGCGATGCACGGTGTGACCGTTATGGCTAAAAGTGTCTGATATCAGTTTCAAATTGAGATAAATTTTGGAAAACAACACCAATGACACACGACAAACTGAGCAAATGCGTTCGGATTGTTTTGATAATTTAGGACAACGATACACTAGTCATTTGTGACGTGTACGAATCGACCACACCTCAATCCGACGCACGGTGTGACCGGTATGGCTAAAATTGTCTGATATTAGTTTGAAAATGACATAAACTTTGGAAAACAACACCAATGACACACGTCAAACTGAGAAAACGCCTTCGGATTGTTTTTATACTTTAGGAAAACGATTCACGAGTCATTTTTGACGTGTACGAATCGACCACACCTCAATCCGACGCACGGTGTGACCGGTATGGCTAAAAGTATCTAATATCAATTTCAAATTGAGATAAACTTTGGAAAACAACACCAATGACATACGCCAAACAAAACAAATGCATTCGGATTGTTTTGATACTTTAGGACAACGATCCAAAAGTCATTTGTGACGTGTAAGAATCGACCGTACCTCAATCCGACGCACGGTGTGACTGGTTGGCTAAAAGTGTCTGATATCAGTTTGAAAATGACATAAACTTTGGAAAACAACACCAATGACATATGCCAAACTGAGAAAATGCGTTCGGATTATTTTGATACTTTAGGACAATGATCCACGAGTCATTTTTGACGTGTACGAATCGACCACACCTCAATCCGACGCACGGTGAGACCAGTATGGCTAAAATTGTCTGATATCAGTTTGAAAATGACATAAACTTTAGAAAACAACACCAATGACATACACCAAACTGAGAAAACGTGTTCGGATTGTTTTGATACTTTAGGAAAACGATCCACGAGTCATTTGTGACGTGTACGAATCGACTGCACCTCAATCCAACGCACGATGTGACCGGTATGGCTAAAATTGTCTGATATCAGTTTGAAAATGACATAAACTTTGGAAAACAACACCAATGACATACGCCAAACCGAGAAAACGCATTTGGATTGTTTTTATACTTTAGGAAAACAATCCACGACTCATTTGTGACGTGTAAGAATCGATCACACCTCAATCTGACACACAATGTGACCGGTATGGCTAAAAGTGTCTGATATCAGTTTCAAATTGAGATAAACTTTGGAAAACAACACCAATGACATACGCCAAACTGAGAAAACGCGTTCGGATTGTTTTGATACTTTAGGAAAACGATCCACGAGTCATTTGTGATGTGTACGAATCGACCAAACCTCAATCCGACGCACGGTGTGACCGGTATGACTAAAAGTGTCTGATATCAGTTTCAAATTGAGATAAACTTTGGAAAACAACACCAATGACATACGCCAAACCGAGCAAACACATTCGTATTGTTTTAATACTTTAGGAAAAAGATCCACCAGTCATTTGTGACGTGTACGAATCGACCGCACCTCAATCCGACGCACGGTGTGACCGGTATGGGTAAAATTGTCTGATATCAGTTTGAAAATGACATAAACTTTGGAAAACAACACCAATGACATACGCCAAACCGAGAAAACGTGTTTGGATTGTTTTGATACTTTAGGAAAACGATCCAAGAATCATTTGTGACGTGTAAGAATCGACCGCACCTCAATCCGATGCACGATGTGACCGGTAAAGCTTTTCATTAGATAAAGAATCAGTATTTATTAAATGAGATAAATCAATCAAAAACTTATTGATTTTACATTATTCCCTTTCATTGTTATGAAAATGAAAAATTTTGAGTTTAAAATTTAATATTTTAGTTTCACATTTCCATATTAATGTATTCTTTCATATTACTGTTTTAATTTCTTTCATTATTGCATTACTAACATAATATTTGTTTTCTTATATAGGTGAATTTTTTTCCTTGAGTTCAGATGCTTTGTTCGGAAACAAATACCGTCGAGAGCGGATCACGGATATCAAAGGATGAAACATGAATGTTTATAACTGTTGTTGAATAATTGTAAATGTAACCATGTAAAACAATGTTTGAAATGTATATAGAAATGCGTTTTTTTTGTATTCATGATGTTAAGTAAATGTATATACCGTTGTCAGTCAAAATATTGGGTGCGGGTGCTATGGTGTGCAGGTGTGCATGTGCTACATTGTGCAGGTATTCTGGTGTGCAGGTGTGCAGGTACTGTTTTTTAGGTGCAGGCGCTGGGGACTTTATCAGTGCTTTTTTAGCGCTGATAAAGGACACCTTTAACAGCGCTAGAGGAGAGCTGATAAAGGGACCCTTTATCAGCGCTCCGAGAAGCACTGATATAGATGACCTTTATCAGTGCTCCACGATGCGCTGATAAAGGACCCCTTTATCAGTTCTCCGAGAAGCGCTAATATAGGGGACCCCCCTTTATCTACGCCGGAATTAACAGCGCTTTTCTAGCACTGTTAATGCTGGTTTTTAGCGCTGATAAAGGGGCAGGTTGTAGTAGTGTGGGGTCAGAGGACATGGCGTGTTACACTTATACACACCGTGTACTTTCTTATACATGGATTGATATCCTTTTCCACTGTATCTTGGACATGTTTTTTTGGGTTAGTTCCCCTTACTTATTCCCCTGAATCTCATGTATCATTTTTTATTTGAAGGAGTATAATCCCTTCTACAAGACTTTCTGGATAGAGTCAGGAATTCCCTCCGAGAGGCCCAGATAAAGATCCTCTATCCATTCTTGACCCTAGGTAGAGTTAGTTATCAGCATAAAAAATCCTACTATACTTCGATACTCTACTTAGAAGTCGAATCCAAATGAGTCATGGTATACTCCAAGTCCATGACAGTGATCCTCATTAGTGTATCAAAATATTCCCCACTCAGGAGTGAGATCTTTCATAATGAGTCTATCTCTCTCTCTCTTGACAATTCCTGATGAAAATTACTTATCAAACAGACATAATTAGGGTTTTCAGACTCAGGAGTGAGTTATCCTAGATGAGTTCTTCATGAATCTTTGAACTAAATCCCTAGCCTGGGTATGCGGGTTATTTTGATTTACCTATAGGCTATGGATCTGGGTTTCGAGTATATCCAAATATTTCTATTGTTATATGTTATGTAGACATATACTGTTTAGGGCTAAATGTACCTTTAATTTTTGTATTTCTTTGTGGTTTCCTACTGAGTATTTGCATAGGATTTTCCTATATGTATCGTGTCTTGTGCAGACGAGCGAACTTTTGATGGAGTTTAGGGTAGACCAAGACCGGACAGAGCTTTGTGAGTTTCCCTACAGGCCGAGGTGTTCCATCAATGTTGAGTAGAAGTCCCAATACCTTTCTTATTTACAGGTTGGACTTTTCAGTTTGTAGACTCTTTCTTTTGGTGGGCTTGTATTCTGGCCTAGTTACTTTTCCGCACTTTACTTACTGTTGTACTCTGTTGGGTGGGTTTAGTTGTATGCATTAATTTTATTCCTTAGTGGGTTTTACATTTCAGCATTTGTGACCTTGGATATGTGTGCATGTGTACAGGTACTTAGGAAATGCCTCCCATGTTAGTGATATGCCTATTTGGTGCTAGTCACCAGCCTGTAGCCTATTGGAGGTGGGCTTGGGGAGTCGCGATGCGGGCCCCACTGGGAGGGGTCATGAAAGAGTGCTATTAGAGGTGGTCAGTTTCACTTTGGGATCAAGAGTCTGTGCGGTTGTTTTGGGGAAATAGTGTTAAGTGTTTCGAGTTCAGATTTTAGGATAGGGACTCTAGTGTTGGTGCGGCGACCGACGTATCCATACACCAGGACTTTGATAACCTGCTTTTGGACTCAATACATGATAACACAAGTTGTAGTGAAAAAAATAGTACATGCATCATATAGGAATGATTTATAGTTCCATGTACTTCTTGATTAAGCTATCTAGATATACTCAATGACTGTGGTACATCTTGTGTTCATACAAGATGCCTCCGAGATGCATAATAGATAGGATTTAACAACTCAATAATAAGGGTGATCCCCTCAGTGATGAGGCTATGATACAGGGGTCAGTTACCTAGATGACACCTCCAGGTGGTGCACCAGCCATGCCCCCGCCTATAGAGAAGTACACAATACCCAAAGTACCAACAGATGAGGTGTACAGGCTAAGTACGCTTCATGTGTTTCAGAAGAAGAAACCCCTCAGGTTCTGAGGTGAGCCTGACAGAAATGCGGATGAGGACTCGTTTGAGGTAGTGACCTAAGTTTTTAATATAGTCAAGACACCAGTGGATCAGATGGTGTTCTTGGCGGTGAGTCTTTTTTATGGTTCAGTAGGGTAGTGGTGGGGTTTAGTTACCCGATTTTATGATGAGGTGACCCTATCATGGGAAAAATTTGAGAAAATATTTAGAGAAGAGTTCTAACCTTATAAGCTAATGGCTATGTTTATCCAAGATCTTCTACAACTTTTACAAGGTGACATTTTGATATATGAATATTCATTGAGGTTCAACAATATCTCCAGGCATTTGATGAATATGGTACTCGATCAGTTCTTCAGGGATCAGATTTTTGAGCGAGGTCTACATAGATATATCTGAGCCTATGCTACCCCTATGATAATTCCTACTTATGATATAGTTCTTGAGAAAGATTTGGTGGTCAAAAGTTTCTTGTCTAAGAGGATATAGCCGATGATTGTCAGTAGTGGGAAAGCAGGAGAAGATACTTCAGACAAGGGATCTGACGTTAGCCTCAGAAACCTAGACGTAGAAGAGGTCACAAGAGGAAGACCAAAAGTAGAGGACCTATAGTTCAAGGCTTGCAGGGTGGGTCTAGTATTTCTGGAGAGAGGTGGTGCTATGCATGCGATGGCTGGGGACATCACGCTCAAGATTGTCCAACCCATCATAATATTGATAGGAAGATAGTGGGTAGACCATTGAGGTAGATACGATGGTAGGATAAGAAAGATATGTAGGGATAAAAATGTGTCAGAGGATCTAGGAGTGAAGTAGGAGGTGTTCGATGTTTCAGCGTATTGCCACCACCACCCCCAGGTGGTCCATGCCAGACTCCGGGAGCTGGAGGACAGGGGCAGGGATAGCTGCACAAGGTTGGGGCTTGTGACCCAGGAGCTCCAGGGATGATTCGAGGTACGATATGTGTCTTTTTCAATTTAAGTTGCCTTTGATAGACACAAGTGTTATTCATTCATTTCTTACCACATAACTTGTTTAAGACTCTAAGATTCTGGTTAAACCATTTACTTGAACCTCATGTATGGAGACTCCTACTGGAGGAGACCCAATGATCACACTCTAGTGTTGAAAGTGCGACCTGACTCTTGGAGAAGAGTGTTTTGGTTGAGATCTCTTGGTAGCAACATTGAGGCCTTACTACATCTTTCTTAGTATGGATTGATTATCTTTGGTCCATGCCCGGATTGACTATTTTAGGTGAAGGGTACGATGTGTACATAGTGATAGAAATGGGGTTTACCTTTGTTGGTGAAAAGGAAACCCAGGTAGCATAGGATGAACTCATGCATAGGATGAGGATAGATGATGGCTCACCAATTGACTAGTCTGGCCCTTTGTGTAGTGGATGTTATGAGTTCCCAGTTTCCCGAGGTAGTGGTGAAGAGCAAGGATGTCTTCCCTAAATATGTCCTAGGATTACTTCCTCACCGAGAGATTGACTTATGTATTAAATTGCACCATGGGACGACACTGATGTCCTCACCAGCATATCAGATCGCTCCTTTATAGCTTCATGAGCTAAGGGTGCAGTTGAAGGTCTTGTAAAGGAAGGGCTTCGTAAGACCCAATTTCTCACCCTAGGCATCCCCAGTTTTTGTTTTCCAAGTAGGTCGATGGGATCTTGAGTTTGTATGTGGGTTTCTAGTGATTGAATCAGGTGACCATGAAGAGCGAGTATCCATTTCTGAGGATTGATGACCTCTTAGATTAGTTAATAGGGGCATGATGGTTCTCAAAGGTCGACCTTTGATTAGTCTATCACCAGCTTCAAGTACAGGACACAAATATACCAAATATTCCTTTTAGACTTTGTTATGGTCACTATGAGTACTTGGTGATACCCTTTGGTGTGAAGAATTCCCCAGTAATGTTCATGAGATTCATGAATTGGACCTTCCATCTTAGATCGGTTCAAAATAGTCTTCACTGACAATATCATTGTGTACTAGATGTCCTAGGAGGAGTACACGAGATAATTAAGCATGGTTCAGGATTCACTCATAGAGCACCGACCTTATGGGAAGTTCTCAAAGTTCCAATTTTGAATTCAGGTGGTCCACTTTTTGGGACATGTTGTCTCAATGGATGGAGTGGTAGTGGACCCGACCAAGGTGGAGGTAGTGTTAGGATGGAATCTGCCTAAAGAGTGTGACAAAGGTGTGGAGCTTCCTCAGGATAACAGACTATTAATAGAGATCCATCAATAATTTCTCTAGGATATCAACAACCATGATAGCTTTGAACCAAAAGGGGTGGCCTTTCATGTGGACAGAAAAGTGCCAACAAGTTTTTTAGTAGTCGAGGCAGAGTTTGACGAGCAACCCAATCTTGAGGTTACTAAAGGAAGGTTTCGAGTATGTTTTTTTCTGTGACACATAAAGAACCGATATGGGTTGTGTCCAAATATAGAGGTAGGTGGTGGTTATATATGGTTTGTTCTAGTTGAGACCACATGAGTAGAACTACATGACCCATGATCTTGAGTTGGTAGAGGTAGTCTTCACGTTGAAGATGTGGAAACACTACCTGACGGGTTAGCGGTTTATCATCTATTCTGATTGAGAGAGTCTTAGGTATACCTTATCTCATAATAATTTTTACTTGAGACATAAGTGATGGCTAGAGTTACTCCAGGATTGTGACTTTGAAAATTGTTTATACTCCTGGAAGGAGAAACGTGGTGGAAGATGCTCTCTGCAATAGATAGAGTTCACAACTGTTGAGTGGGGTGAAAAAGTAGTTGGCCTCATTAAAATTATCCATCATGGATGGAGATGATGTATCTTACCTATAGTTGGTGGTTGTCATGTCTCCACTCATACATCGAGTTAGGAAGGAACAACTTGGGGATACCGATTGTGAGACCCCTATGTGCTTAGTTATCCATAGGATATGATACTAATGGATATTTGAAAGGTGGGGAGCGTGTTTTTATTTTCATAAGACACATAGTTGTACCAGTGGTGTTACATGAGGAGGTTCGATGGGAGTTTCATACATCCCCTTTTTATCAGTACATCTAGGTGTGGGGAAGATGTAACAAGACCTCCGATATCAGTTCTAGTAGTTAGGGATGAAGAAGGTAGTAGCAGAGTTCTTTTCTCGATGCCTTACGTGCCAACAAGTGAAGGCTGAGAACCAAATTCCAATGGGTTTGACTCAACCCATTGAAGTGTCAGAGTGGAAGTGGGGTATAATGTCAATGTACTTTATGATGGGGTTACCGTGAACATATAGGAGACATGATACTATCTGGGTGATCTTTGGGTGACTCACCAAGTCATCCCACTTTATATCTATCTGGAAACTAAGTTCAGTAGAGGTCTTGGGATGCCTCTATGTGCATGATATGGTTCAGATTCTTGAGGTTAAATCAACAATTGTTTTATATTATGATTCTATTTTTAAATCCTGGTTGTTTAATGGGATTACAGTAGATGGTTGGGACTTAGTTACACTGGAGCACAACGTTCCACCCACAAACAGAGGCTGTTGAAGTTAGAGGAATGAGACTGTGTGTTCCTTCGGTTTTCACCTCGATGTGGGTTGTAAATATTTGGATGGGGTGACAAGTTATCTTCGGGGTTCATTAGTCCTTTTTCAAAATCTACATAGAGTTGAAAAGGTGGCACACCACCTAGCTCTTCCCCCACAGTTTCTTTGGGTACATGATGTCTTCCACATGTCGCAGTTGAGGAGGTACATGCCTGACCCATCACACATTAGCGACTTAGGCGAGCTGGACATCGAGGGTGGAGTGATTTTTATGAGTACCCAGTGGAGGTCAAGGATTGGTAGGAGAGGATCCTTCATGGGTAAGTGAATCCATTGATGCATTTCTAGAGGCATCATAGGAATCTTCAGGAGATAACATGAGAGTAGGAGGATCAAATACGTGTACAATACCCACATCTTCTCGAGTAGCCTTTTGTTTTGGATTTAAAGGATGTAAATCCCTAAGGTGGGGGGAATGTAATGTCCCAGATTTTCTGTATATTATTTTTAAATATTATATGGAATTATTTCGAGACCAGGCGCTGAGACGATGTGCGATTCCGAGGCCAAGTGTACCCGGAATAAATGTTTGAAATATATTAAATATATTAAATATAACACACGTGATATTACTTAAAAATTGGAATAACATATAAATAGTTTCCTAGATCAAAAATCTGAGGGTACCATTGTGTTCAAAGTAGTGACTTTACCTTAGGTGAGACCTAACACCGGCCGACACGGGTCGGATGTGAAAGTTAGTTTTTGGACATTTAAGGAAATAAAATAAATTAAAATATTTATTTTATTAACTTTTCATAAACACAGTGATGGGATATTTTAAATAAGATGTTAAGTAGAATTTGTAGGGTTATTCGCATAACCCTAGAATTCTCTGGAGGCATGGAGAGGAGATCCCTTGGAGAAACCTCTTGACAACGAACGCTGATGAATCGACTGTTCATGAATCGCAGTGCCAAAGGAGTTAGAGGATTTCATCAATGATGAAAATGAAATCCCTCTTCATTAGAGATTGATCCTAACTCGAGGTAGGGTGTGTGTTTTTTATTTACTTCTTACCCTGTTCTTGAATTAAATGACGAACGCAAATCAATCTATGAACAAATTGAATCACAGGTCGCTCGTTCTTGCGGGAGGGATTCTATTATGGGTTTTGTTTTGGGGAATTTGATTTATGTTTCCAATTTAGTTCTTGATCCTTCTAACAGAAATGGATCATGGCTATAAAAAACAACAAATGAGGCTCATTCCTTGAGTTGTTCCCATGTTTCTTCCCCCTTTATCCCCACGTGTTCTTCATTATTTGTGGTAATATGAACGAAGGATCCTTACGCATTCGTTTCTTGGTGAAACGATATGAAATCTCAGATATGACATTGTGACGACCTAGTAGAGGTGAAAAGGTGATGGCGATAGGCTAATTGACACAATTCAGAAGAAATCACTCTTCGACAGTTCTTCACGTGGATGATCAAAATGAGTTTTCAGGGCCGATCGAGCACCCAAAACTTACCAAATCAGCATTGCTATGATGGGATGACCCAATATCTTGAGTTTCGAGGTGATTTGATGGATGGATCGAGAATCAGAGGAATAAATAAGGTTCACTGGTGAAGAACAACATTTATGGATTTTTCCTGAAGAACACGACATTTGTCCTGAAGAACATAGCCTGTGGGGCCGGCTCAGTGGCGACTAGGGTTCCAGGCTATAGAGGGGGATGAAATGGAATGTGACAATTGTAACATGGCATATGAGTCCTTACATAGGACTCATCATGTATCTCAGATGATACATCGACACAGGGTGTAGTACATGGCGTGTACTCTACCACACGACCAGACCAAGCCAGTTACGTGGGTTACCCCATATACCGGTACACAGGTTGAAGCCATGTATGGGCACATGGACGACATACATGGTGAGACTTAAAGATAGTAGGACATGATGTGTTACTATTCTACATGTTGTGTATATTTTTTTCTACATGACATTATCTTTTTGACATGGTCTGTTGTACAGGGGAAGTACCCGGGGTTAGAGGACACGACGTGTTACACTTCTACACGCCGTATACTTTCTTGCACATGGATTGGTCTCCTTGTCCACCATATCTTGGATAGGTTTCATTTGGTTTAGTTACCATTGATCATTCCCCTGAAGGTTAGGTATTATTTTCTATCCGAAGGAGTATGATCCCTTCAACATGACTTTCTGGATAGAGTCAGGAATCCCCTCTAAGAGGCCTATAGTAGGGCCCTCTATCCATTATTGACCGCAGTTAGAGTCAGGTATCGGCACGACCAATCCGATCAGACGTCAATCCTATACTTAGCAGGTGAATCCCGATGAGTCATGGTATACGCCAAGGACCTAGTAGTGATCCCCATCCTTGTATTGAAATCTTCCCCACTCAGGAGTGAGTTCTCTCGAAATGAGTCTATATACATATATCTCTCTCTCATGAAAATTCCCGACAAACAATAATTATCAGACGGACATCATTAGGGTTATTAGACATAGGAGTGAGTTCTATTTGATGAGTGCTTCATGAATCTTCTAACTGAATCCCTAGAATGGGTATACGGGTTGTTGTGATTTACCTCTAGAGTACGAGTATAGGTTTCAAGTATATACAGATATTTCTCTTATTATATGTTATATAGACATATACTGTATAGATATGTTTTTACCTCTACTTTTTGTATTTATTTTTGGTTTTCAATGTGTCCTACTGAGTATTGTTATACTCACCCCTACACGGGATTTTCCCGCACGTGTTGTGTCCTGTGCATATGGGCAACCTTTTGATGGATTCCAGGGCAGACCAGGACCGAAAAGAGCTTTGTGAGTTTCCCTACAGGCTGAGGTGTTACTTTGGTGTTGAGAAGCAGTCCCAGTACCTTTCTTGTTTACAGGTTGGAATTTTTAGTTCACAGACTCTTTCTTTTGGCTGGCTTTTATTCTGGCCCAGTTACTTTTCCGCACTTTACTTACTGTTGTACTATGTTGGTTAGGTTTAGTTGTATGCATGCATTTTGTTCCTTAGTGGATCTTACATTTCATCATTTGTGGGCTTGGAGATTTGTGCATGTGTATAGTTACTTAGGCAATGCCTCCCATGTTAGTGATATGCCTACTCACTACTAGTCACCAGCCCCTGACCTATTAGAGGCGGGCTTGGGGAGTCATGGTGCGGGCCCCACTAGGACGGGTCATGATTGATTATCAATAAATGGGTGTTGAAATGTTATAAAGGGATCATATATGATATTATAAGTATGTATATGATTCTGGTATATAATTATAATAAATTTAAATTTGTTATATAGGAGTATAGATCACTTTCAAAGAAATTGGAACTCGAGGTAATGGATTATGTTACAATCTCATTGTTTATCGAGATTATTTATGATTAAGTTTATGATGATGAAATTTATTGATACATATCTCAATAATCTCGTGAATTTTATTATACTATGGTTTTTTCTTGATAATACATATTTTCCTTTCATTTTACTCACTTTAAGATCTCAAGATATCAAAAGAACATTTTTAAGGGAAAATGTCTTTATTTCTCTCTTCGGTCGAAAATACCTTTTCTTCCATATCCATGTTTTATAAAAAAAATTTTAAGATTTTTTTTACAATTATCCCGTGATTTTTAGAGTTATTCTCACCCATGATTGAATTTTTATAAAATTATTTAAAAGGAATATTCTTGTATTTTTCTAAATGAGGTACTTTTTGACTTTTTTTACAAAGGCATGAAAGGATTGTTTTCTTTTAACTTATAATACATGAATGAAATTTACCACCATCATGGACAATAAATAATTTGAATATTAATTTATAGGTTTCAAAGGTTAATTTCAAATAAAATGTTTCCATAATATTTTGGAAATTTTTATATTTTAAAGAAGTGATTTCAAAGTGAAAAGGGTATTTTTCTTAAGAAATATTCCATGTGATATTCTAAGGGAATTTTAATATAAGATGAAATCATTTGATGTTACTTATGATTCAATGAGGACATGATCTAATGATACCATCCTTTTTATTTCTACAGATGGTTCATTATTATGATAATAATATTTTTATAAAACCCATTCCTTTTCCACAGATTATGCTATGATGAATTGATGAAATTTTTATGCAAATCATTTGTTTTCTATAAGTTATTCCATGATAACATGTTTATGAAACCCATTTATTTTTCATGGGTTATGATATGATGAATGTTTTATGACTCCATGAAACAAATCTATATGATTTTCATTATGTGATAGGTGGGATTGAAATTATATACCCCTTTAATACATTGGGTAAATATGGATATCTCATGAGATAAACAAGACTAGAATGGGAAGTGAACCTAATTTAGTAAGGGACTCAATCGACTATGATAGTCTTGGGAGTGAACCTTGACTACTATGATAAAATGAGGAGTAAAACCAATCCAATATTATAATATTATTAGTGAGCCTTGTATACTAATGAAATGATTTTTTATTCTTATGTGTATACCATAAATCTATGTCTTAGGTCAATGTTATACTCTCATGGATCATGTTCTTTGATTTTTTTATGATTTATGTTTTATGAACTACCATGATTTATTCCATGAATCAAGATTATGATCTTTGATATATAGGGTATGTTTTTTAGATTTTAATCTCATGTTCTCATAACCTTATGCTTATGATATATTTATGTGATTAATAATGTATCCCTTGTTAACCCTTACTGAGCATCCAAGCTCAACCTTTATTATGTTTTTTTCCTAGGTTATGAAGAAAGTTTTTAGGTATGATATGTCTAAGAAGTGTGTTAGTTATGAAGTACTAAGTGGGCGGTGATGTAGATATATTATGAACAAGTTTCTTATGTCTCCAAGTTTTTAAAGATACTATAACTATATGATTTTGGCATGAATCATTATTTTATGTAATGAATATTCATATAATAATATGTAATATATGTGTATGAAAAATATGGGTCTCTATTATTGGTATTAGAGAAGTGTTTTAGTTACCTTTGGAAACAAGGATGAAAAAAACTTAGTGAAAACCACGGGGATAATTCTAAATATAGGATAAAATCCTATTTTTTTATGTAAGAGATTATGTGGTTTTCCTAGAAATACATCGCTATCTGGATACTACTAGTGGATGTAGTTTTAATATAAAAGAAACTAGGGGTAATAACCTCAAAAAGATTTAGTCGAGTATATCTCATCCGTTATTCTAGTTCACAACAAGTTTGTAAGAACCCGGATCATCATTTCGGGTATGGATCTTGATTTCAGGTGTTTTTGAGAAAAAATGGGAGATTTTGGAAATTTCATAAGTACACGCAGTGTACTTAGGAGTACACACTATGTACTGGCCGTGTAACGGACGAGTACATGGCCGTGTGAGGTGACCTGGAGACCACCTAAAGCAGGGCCCGGTAAAGGCCTATACACGCCGTATATCCTAAGGGAACACACAATGTATTTTTATTTTTTATTTTTATATTGGACCGGAGTCATGTCTAATCAATAGAACCGTCTTCTTCTAGTGTCGTCTCATCCCAGATCGACAGATATCACCGATTCATCTTTGAGCCCCCATTTGGCCATCTGTTCTCAGAATTGAACACCGTTAATTATGTTGGAATAATATTAGTGAGTTATTTCTTCTTCTAGAGCCTCTTCTCTTGATTTATACTCTTTTGTGAGTTATTAAAGTTTGGGTGTTTTTGATGTTTTTGTAGATCAATGAAGTTGTTGGTCGATTCAAAGGCTGAGGTTCAACTATATCGATTGCACAACATCGAGGTAGGTGGTTTGTGCCTTTCTGTATAAGTCATTGAATTTATATGTGAAAAAAGTGCCCAATACCCTAGTTTAGGGTATTGCGTGTTTTATTAATTTAACCCTATTGATGCATGCAATGATTTTTTTTCTTGAGTATGGGTTTTTGATTATGAATAGGGGTTATTACCTTGCTATGGATGTGTTTTCCCATGTTTGATTGCTATTGGACATTGGGTCTATAACTGCCTATTAGGCTATTATGTTTTCCATTCCTAGTACTGTTAGGATGGAGTTGTTCATATGAGATTCTAGTGATATGAATTGTAGTTTTTTATCCAAGTAGTATTTTGATATTTACTTTGGCTTCTGGATATCATTGTGCACATTTGTATTACACAAGGATGTGAGAACCTAGTGTAGTTAGACCATAGGGGGAATTGACATTGAGGGCTTCCCCAGAGTGTCTGTTATACTTTTTATGTTGCGAGACTATAGGGGGGATGGATGGTGAGTGCTCCCTCATAGTGTCTATAGTATACCATTATGAGATCACAAGGAGAATGGACATTGAGTGCTTCCTCAGAGAGTTTGTAGTTATTGTTAAAAGACCACACGGGGAATTGATAGTGAGTGCTTCCTCATAAATTCTTTATCTTGTGAAACCAGAGGGGTTAGGCTATGAGGAATTTTCTAGAGGGTTTCTTGTGAATGATTGGTTGATTGATTAATAAATGTAAATGAATGTAGTTGAAACTATAGGATTGTTTACTTTTGAGTACTTCCTTGTTTATTACTTCCTTTTTCATATTTCATGTTGTATATATATTCACTAATAGTTAGGCACAGATCTTTTGGTGGTTTCCTACTAGGATTTATCTCAAAACCTATTTGGGTCATGCTTTTGGGCCTAAACAGATTATATTGTTGCAAGTATAGATAAGGGAAAGCACCCTTCTACTTCAAGTACTTGAGTACTGTGGATCTGGAGAGCATGGGACCAAGCTGAGGCTTGCGATGCTGTTGGAGTTTACTTGTTTTCTTCATACTTTGGATTACACTTTATTTCCATCTTTGTGACTTGTTTGTCTATTTTAATAGACATATGTGGCATGCATAATTTATATACGTTCTCTATTTGTTTATTTACTTTCAGTATTCCATTGTTTACTTATTGTGTGGTATTACTGCTTCCACTTTTGTATATTATTAGTAATCCACTGCATTACTCTTCCAATGAGGGCATAGTTTCCCCACTGTCACACCCAAGGCCCTCACTTTTATTCGGAAGCCTCTGGCATTCAGGGAAATGTGCTTGATGCCACGTGACCAACCGGGTACAGGGCACCTTTGGGCGACACTCAGAACCAGGATGTTACAAAGTGGTATCATAGGGATTATTTTCTTCTTGACTTACTGTTTGGAGCCTATAGATAGGGATAAGAAGGAATAGATAGTTGGTAATAAGTTTTTCCCGAGATTAGCTAACCTATGTACAAGGAAAATCCAATATTCCTCGATTATTGTAATTTTCTGGTTTTTCAATTGTTACGGTTGATTTTATTTCAATATTGGGTGATTCATATGTTTTGTGTAGTTATCATTGATGTTATTGAGGTTCTATTTTTGTTGAAACCTGATGAGATGAGGGTATTCTGTCTCATGAATCATATAGGAACTTGCTAGAGATCACATGTCATGCATT
This sequence comes from Viscum album, assembly GCA_963277665.1. Classification (NCBI taxonomy): domain Eukaryota; kingdom Viridiplantae; phylum Streptophyta; class Magnoliopsida; order Santalales; family Viscaceae; genus Viscum; species Viscum album. The sequence continues at coordinate 432,243,116 of OY728147.1, read as the reverse complement.
CTTGTCATGCCATTTTGGGTGCATTACCAATTTCATGTTGTTGTGATAGATGTTGTGCTAGATATGTATGATGTTGTGATAGATTCCTTGATAGAATACCTACTATTTGATAGGGTATTGCTAATATGTAAAGATTCATTTGAATGGGCACCAAACTTTGGTCCTTGAGGTGTTATGGGCCCTCTTGGATCAGAATTTGGTGGTTGGATCATGTGATTTATTTCACTGTTATACTTTGTGATATGACATGAATATGACACCAAGCTTTGATTAACGGGGAGTATAACCCCCCATGGATTGAAATTTGAAAATTTATTGCTTGTTTCAGTATTTTTATGGGGTTCAGGAGTAGTTTCTGAGGCTTACTATCTGGAAAAACCCAGAATACATGGTGTGTGATGATAAATACATGACATGTATCCTTCTGCTCAGGAAGAAAATGTTTTTCTTAAGTGAACATTGTGTACTATATGTACACACCATGTAGTCCTAAACCGTGTGACTGGCTGTGTGGGCAGAGACACGGGGTTGGGAAATGTTTGGTGGAACATGCCGTGTACTTAGAGTATACTTCGCGTTGTAAGAGCTGTGTATCCAGCCATGTGACTAACGAAACGGGTGGATAAAACCTAGGTTGTACACAATGTGTTCTGTTCTTTCACACTATGTAGAGTTGACCGTGTCACCAACTATGTGACTAATGACATGGGTGGTTATAAATTAAGGGGGTACATGTCGTGTCTAGGGTGAACACTCCGTGTGGAGTTACCTAGGAAGGAACCATGTGTTTAGCCGTGTAGAGGAACTTAGGTAGGGGGAAAAGGATTCAATTACACACTGCGTCTCAAAAATAACACTCTATGTTTATGGGGTGTTATAAGACCAAGGTTGGAAGAAGTACAAACCCATGTAAAGGCTTAATAGAACATTCCATGTAGGGGTCATACACGTTGTGTATCCATGTTTTTAGAAACTTGAATGTTTTATTTATTCTGTAATTTTTCCGCTCTTCTAAGTTTCAATCCTTGAAAATATTGAACTAAGGTGTGCTCTTGACCTTGAAGAGTCATGCAACTGAGACATCCTCTAGTTGTACGCTAGATACATGGAAATGATCAGACACTAGACATGGTAGATCATGGACTACCAACAGATCCTCCCATCATGTCTATATTGGAACCAACCTCCATTCCAGATACAGGTGCCGATGCATAGTTCCGAGAAAGCTTCATGAGGTTTATACAGAACTTCCAGGGAGCACCACACCCTTCCCCTTCTATGGAAGAGTTGAATCAGCTTTTTCAGTAGCAACATCCTCCCACCTTCTCAGGGGATGGAGGACCCTAGGCTACAAAGTCATAGTTATAAGCCATGTTTTCTATCTTCGAGAATCTGGATACACCTCAATAGAGGAGGGTGAAGCTCGCTATATACATGCTTTGGGATTTCTACAAGAGATGGTGGTATGTGACATCACAGCTGGGACTCCAACGAGTTATGTCTTGGGATGAGTTCTAGCGTACCTTCTATGATTACTTCTACTCGAATACTTTGAGGGCCAATCGAGCCCAAGAGTTCATGAGTCTAAAACAGGGTACTCTTTCAGTCATGGAGTATTCTTATTGCTTCATAGAGCTGTAGCACTTCACACCCATTCTAGGGGGTGATGAGTTATTCATGGTGAGGAATATTGAGTATGGACTCAGGAATGATATCCAATCTCAGGTGAACTTATTCAAGTTGACTTATATCACTTATATAGTCAACTAGGCGCTGATCACAGAGCAAAAATTGAGGGATTCTGAAGCTATGAGCGAGGGTGGCTCGACACCCATAATTGGCACCCCTCTGACTAATAGCAGGAAGCACTGTATGGAGTCTATTCATGGACATCTGAGTAGGTGGGATACTCCTTTAGGTTTCTAGGTGGTATGCTACCAGTGCAGAAAGAGCAGACATATGAGGCCACATTACCCGAGGGACCTAGTTGAGTGTCGATCTTATGGAAAGATGGGTCATCTTCAGTGTTTATATCAGTTTTTCTCACAAGAAGCTGGTGATATGGGTTCTGTTTCGAGTCCTCATATTAGAGCAGGACCACCAGTCCCACATCAGTTAGGGAATTAGAGTTATTCAAGCCATTCAGGCCGAGGTGGAGGTTGTGGAATTAGTGTCCAGACATATGGTTTTCAACAACCACAGGGTAGATCAACTGAGGGATCACAAACATCTTCACAGGGCCACGGTACAGTTCAGACTTTTGCGATAGGTCAGACCTAGTAGAAGCAAGATCTCAGACCCTCTACAGTTAGAGGTATGATTTTGGTTGCCTTAGTTTTATCTTCTGAACTTTTCTATACAAGGGATTCCCATAGTTTCATATCTGTTTCTGTTGTGGAGAGTCCTAGGCTCTGTATCTTTACTTCTGCCGATATCTTGATGCTAGAAAATATGTTGGGGACTAGAATGACTAGTGTGCATCAGTGCAAGGATTGATCTCTTGAGGTCTGCTGGTGTCACTTATTATGGGACCTTTATTTATTAGAGACGATGGTCTATGACATCATTCTTAGAATGGACTGGTTGGTTCCCTTCCAGAATGTTGTCGATTGCTATCGCTGCAAGGTGAGGTTCACATCACCAGAGGGTGATTTGTTTCTATATAAGGGTGAATGGGATGTCCAGTTGAGCAGAGAGGGACCTGAGCATCATGGGTTGGGAGGAGTTATATCCTAGTTTGCTAGTTTGTATCTGAATGACCAGGGGACTTCACAGATGGACTTTCATCCAGTGGTGGATCACTTCATAGATGTATTTCCATAGGACTTTTCAGGTTTTACTCTAGATAAAGAGGTATATTTCTCTATCGATCTTGTTCCAGGAGATGCACCAGTGTCCATTCCTCCTTATAGGATGGCTACACCAGAGTTACAAGAGCTCAAGAAGCAGTTGGAGGAGTTTCAGGAAAAGGGTTTCATCTGACCCAATACTTCTCCTTGGGGTTTTCCTATCCTTTTTGCAAAGAAGGCAGATGGTACCCTTAGACTTTGTGTGGATTATAAGAATCTGAACTAGTTGACAGTCAAGAACTAATATCCCTTGTTGAGGATTGATGATCCATTTGATCATATTCAAGGAGCCCAAGTGTTCTTGATGATTTAATTGAGTTCTAATTATCATTAGTTGTGCGTTAGGCCATCTGATATACCTCTTATAACATTTCAGAGAAGGTATGGTCTATAAGAGTATGTGGTTATGCTGTTCGGTCTCATGAATGTGCCTGTAGTTGTTATGGAACTGATGAACTGAGTGTTCCATCCATACTTGGACTCCTTTATTGTGGTTTTTATGGAAGATATCTTGGTGTACTCTCACAATCGACACGGCCATGCCAAACATATTGAGATTGTTTTGATTACACTGAGAGAGAATCTATTATATGTTAAGCTCCCAAAAAGACACTTTTGGATGGACTAGATTCACTTCTTGGGTCATGTTATCTCAGAGACAGAAGTATCAGTAGACCCAGAGAAAGTGATAGAAGTAGTTTCCTAGGAGAATCCAAAGAAATTATTCTAGTTAAATAGTTTTCTAGGTATGGATGGTTACTATAGATGTTTTATATAGGAATTTTCACGCTTAGCAGCACCACTGATGGGCCTGACTAAGAAGGGTGAGAAGTACCTATGGACAGATTCCCGCGAATTAGCCTTTCAGGAGCTGAAAGGGAGGTTGAATTCAGCACTGATACTAGTATTTCTAGATCTGGGTAAGAGTTATATTTTTTACTGTGATGCATCAGGTATCGGGTTGGGATTAGTTCTTATGCAGGGGGGAGGAGTCGTTGCATACGGGTCTCGGTAGTTGAGGGAACATGAGAAGAATTGACAGACACACGGTCATGAGTTAGCTGCAGTTGTTCATTCCTTGTGCTGTTGGAGACATTATCTATTAAGATAGAATTTTGTGTTTGTCACCGACCACAAAAGTCTCAAGTATATCTTCACTCAGTGTGATCTGAATTTGAGACAGAAAAGGTGGGTGGAGTACCTTCAGTCATTTTATTTTGAGCTTTCCTACACGATTGGGAAAGGTAACATAGTGGAAGATGAGTTGAGTAGGAGGACTCAGATACAAGAAGTTTAGAAGGCCAGCAGTGAGTGAAAGCTTATGGATATATTCTCTGAGATGCATTTTGAGGTGCACGACAGACAGGGGAAGAAGTTTATTTCTTTGGTAACAGTTACCTTTAATCTTCTTGATCGAGTGAAAATGAGGTATCTATCAGATTTTTAAGGCCTATTTCTATGGGAGAGTGTGTCAGGAGAGGACCCTATTCTTGGATGGACCATTGGAGAGGATGAGATCTTGCGCTTCTATGCACGCGTATGGGTGTCAACAGACATACATGAGAAGATGATGATGGATTTTCATTCTTCAGTTTGGGAAGTTCATCCTGGTGTCACCAAGATGTATCGAGATCTACACCATCAGTATTGGTGTCCCGGTATGAAAAAAGATGTTTCTAGTTTTTTGATGAGGTGTTCCACCTGCCAGTAGGTGAAGGCGGAGCATCAGCGACCAGCCAAGATTTTGAAGCAGTTGCCCATTCCCGAGTGGAAGTGGAACGATGTCATGATAGACTTCGTGACATGCTTACCTAGGTTGTCTCGAGGGAACGATGCAGTTTGGGTTGTCATTGATAGACTCAAGAAGTTTTCACACTTCTAACTGATCAAGGATACCTTCAGTGTTGATGAGTTGGGAAGGTTTTATGTCCGGGAGATTGTACATCTGCATGGGGTTCTGCACTCCATCATTTCAGATAGGGACACCCATTTTACTTCTCAGGTTTGGAAGGTACTATAGATGGATTTGGGTACACATTCACTTCTGAGTACAACTTACCATCCCTAGACAGATGGCTAGTCCAAGCGTACAATTCAGGTGCTCGAGGACATGCTTTGAGCATGCGTCCTAGATTTTGGATGATCTTGGGAGAAGCACATAACTCTGGCGGAGTTTTCCTAAAATAATAGCTTTTAGGAAACTATTCAGATGGAACCTTATGAGGCTCTATACGGTAGGCTATGATGATCACCCCTATGTTGGCTGGAAGTAGGAGAGGCAGCTATGCTGGGACCTCATCTTGTCCAGGAGACCACAGAGTAGGTGGAGTTGATTCAAAAGAGAATGGCTACTACAAAGTCATGGCAAAAGTCTTATGATGACTGACGGAAAAGACCTCTGGAGTTCAAGATCGGAGATCAGGTTTTCTTATGTGTCACACTAAGGTTGGTACATAGAAGGATTAAGAGACAGGGCAATATTTCACCGAGATATGTTGGTCCATTTGAGGTTGTGGATAAAGTCGGTCCGATTTCCTATTGTTTTCAATTACCTCAAAGGTACTAGGCCATGCACGACATCTTCCATGTTTTTCAGCTACGATGTTACTTCTCAAAACCGTCTCATGTTTTTCAACCTGAGGAGGTTGAGTTGGAGGTGAAAACATCATTCGAGGAGAATCCTATCCGGATTATTGATTGAAGTGCGAAGGTTCTCCATGGCCACTCTTTTCCTCTAGTATGGGTGCTATGGAAGCACATGCGAGTATAAGATGAGACTTGGGAGAGGGAGACCGATGTGCGATTGCAGTGATTGGAGTTGTTTGAGGATTCTTCTGCGCCTCCTTCTTAGGGAAATTCGGGGATAAATTTCTTTAAGGGGGGAAGTTTGTAAGAACCCATATCTTCATTTTAGGCATGGATCTTGATTTCAGGTGTTTTTGAGAAAAAAGAGAGATTTTTAAAATTTCATAAGTGCATGCCATGTACTTAGGAGTACACATCGTGTAATCGATCGCCGCATGTATCCATGTACAAGCTGTGTAACAGATGAGTACATGGCTGTGTGAGGTGACCTAAAAACCGCCTAAAGTGAGGCCTGGTAAAGGCCTATACACACCATGTATCCTCAAGGAACACACCATGCATTTTTATTTTTAATTTTTATATCAGACTGGTGTCGTGTCTAATCGACAGAATTGTCTTCTTCTAGCTCTATCTCATCCAGGAGAGATAGATATCGCCGATTCTTCTCCGAGACCCCGTTTGGCTGTTCTTTCTCCAAATCGAACACCGCCAATTGCGTTGGAATCACATTAGTGAGTTCTTTATTCTTTTAGAGCCTATCCTATCGATTTCTCCTCTTTCGTGAGTTATTCAAGGTTGAGTTGTTTTTGATTTTTTTGTAGATCTATTATGTTCTAGGTTGATTAAAAGGCCTATGTTCAACTATATCGATCTTACAACATCAAGGTAGGTGGTTTGTGACCTTTCATAGATGTCGTTGAATTTATATGTGAAAAAATTTCCCAATACCCCAGTTTAGGGTGGTGTGTTTTAGGAATTTAACCATGTTAATGCCTACAATGATTTGTTTGCTTGAGTAATGGTGTTTGATTATGAATAGGGTTTATTACCTTGCTATGGATGTGTTTCACATGTTTTATTGATATTGGCCGTTGGGTCTAGAATTTCCTGTTAGACTGTTATGTTTTATATACCTATTACTATTAGGATGGAGTTGTTCATATGAAATGCTTGTGATATGCATTGTAGTTGTTTATCCAAGTAGTATTTTGAGATTTAATTTGGCTTCTGGATATTATTGTGCACATTTGTATTACACCGGGCTGTGGGAACTTGGTGTAGTTATACCATAAGAGAAATCGACGTTGAGGGATTCCCCAAAGTGTCAGTTATACTTTTTACATTGTGAGACCATAGGGGGATGGATGGTGAGTTCTCCCTTAGAGTGTCTATATTATACCATTACAAGACCACAAGGGAAATGGACATTGAGTGCTTCCTCGAAGAGTCTGTAGTTATCATTAAAAGACCACAGGGGGAATAAGTGGTGAGTGCTTCCTCAGAGAGTATTTGTCTTATGAAACCAGATGGGTTAGGCTGTGAGAAATTTCCTAGAGGTTTTCTTGTGAATGATTGGTTGATTGATTAATAAATGTAAATGAATGTAGTTGAAATTATAGGATTGTTTACTTTTGAGTACTTCCTTATTTATTACTTATTTTTCCATATTTCCTACTTTATATATATTCACTGATAGTTAGGCACATGTCTTTTGGTGGATGCCTATTGGGATTTATCTCACACCCTATTTGGGTCATGCTTTTGGTCCTAAACAGATTATATTGTTGCAGGTATAGATTAGGGAAAACGCACTTCTACTTCAGGTACTTGAGTGTTGTGGAGATAAAGATCATAGACCAAGCCGAGGCTTCCAATGCTGTTGGAGTTTACTTTTTTTCTTCGTACTTTGGATTACACTGTATTTCCAACATTGTGACTTGTTTGGATGATTTCCTAGACATATGTGACATGCATCATTTATATATGTTCTCTAGTTGTTTATTTAATTTCAATCTTCCACTCTTTACTTGTTGTGTGGTATTACTGATTCTACTGTTGTATATTATTGTTAATTCACTGTGTTACTCTTCCAATGAGGGAATAGTTTCCCCACTATCACACCCAAGGCCCTCATCGTTATTTGGTATTCTCTAGCATTCGGGGAAATACACTTAAGTCCATGTGACCAACCGGGTATGGGGCACCTTTGGGCGGCACCTGGAAGCAGGAAGTTACAAAGTGTGCCCTTAATGTACACCTATTTTGACACTACTAGGGGATATTGTTTGGATAAATCACATTTTTATGAATAATTATGAAGGATTTGAATAAATTATGATCATGGATGACCTAGGTTAAACCTAAGGTGTCATATATTTAAAAGGCGTTAAGATTTAGACAAACTATGAATGATTGTTTCATGATTGATCACACTGAACAAAGATGTCTGATGGTCATGCTAACTATTCCGGTTTTAATAATGGATTGAAGAAAGAAAGATAAAGCTGAGGTGGTTAAAAGTATGCTAAAATATTAAAGTACCCTATTTGAGCATTTCTATATGAATTATTTTATATTAGAAAAATTCTCAAGGAATACTAATTTATATACTCAATTAATGGATATTTAATTTGCTATGAAAATATTTAATGGTATGATGATTTCATCTCAAGTTTATGATTATTCTATAATTGAATTTTATGGGAATTTACTTCTTGAAAATTTATCTTTCTAGTTGAATTTGATGTTATTTTGGGTATGGATTGACTTTATTTACATAAATCCCACCTCAGTTTCTAATAAATGGAAGTCACATTTGATATTTCAAACCAACCTTTGATTATCCATAAATGAAACAATAAATATAAAATTATAATGGAAATTAAATCCATTATATGGGTCTTTATTCCTATTCAAAATGGGTGTTTATCTTAGATGGTTAGAAATGAACTCAACATGGAAGATATGCCTATTGTGTGGGAGTTTGTTGATGTATTTCTAGAAGAGTTTCCTAATATTCCACCAAATTATGCAGTTCATTTCTCAATAAAACTCATACATGGTGCTGCACCTATTTCAAATACCCCATATAGAATGTTCCTAATTGAGTTATAGGAATTAAAAAAGAAACTCGAGTAGTGTAACATCCCCCAATATGGAACTCTCTCACATGGCCGAAAAGGGTTGGTTACGGGACCTCAAGCATGCCTCCCTATACGCCAGAGGACATTGACTGGTATCAGGGGTGTGAAATGAATAGTGGGGATACTATACCCCCTCGTATGAAGTGTCATAGAAAAAGAAGCAATTCACAATAAAATGAAAATAATCAGAGTAAAAACAACGTGGAAGAAAATAATAAAACCCAACTAGATATCCAATAAATAATAAGGAATAATGTAATGATGTGATAGAATGTAACTAAATTTAATGTTAGAACAATACAAGAAACCAAATAGAATACTCAAATAAAATATTCCAAGTCCCCAGTCCCAAGCCCCATGCCAGTCCCATATCCAAACTCTAGTCCCACAATAAACAAGAAATCAATAGCGAGGTCCTTTGACCTTGTCCAAACCAGCATCCACAATATCTTTTTGGGTGCCGAACAGAAACCCAAATAGGGTGTGAGTATAACTTAGTTGGTCGACACCACCATGTCTAAACAAAAACAGTCTGATAATAAGTTATGCAATAAAGAGATAAATAGGTGTATTAATTAATTCAATAATTAATAAAATACAACAACAACCTACTTTGTCTCCATTCTGAAATATATCTAAGCATGTATTATGACCATACCAACCACAACCATATAATCAAGGTAAAACAACCTACTTCAGCACCATGCCATAATATCTCTAAGCATGTCTTATGAACATTCCAACCACCACCATATAACTAGGGTATAGTCACAACAACCAATCCAGGTCAAAGCACTATAAGCATCACAAAATTTTCAGGTCAAAGTGCTATAAGAATTACAATATCTCTGGGTCAAATCCTTATAAGCATTACAACATGGTAATGGGCCGATCCTTCTCTCTACAACCATTAAAACATATACATGTGCAAGTTCCTAGGATTATCCCATTATATAATCATCTCAACATGGAACACAATCCCTGTCATATATCATGGATATCACAATATCACATCATAATTATCAATGGTTAATTATGATAATTACCATTCTTATTTCTTATTACACACACAATTCAATTTATAATTGATTAACAATTATATCAATAAGCAATAATACATAATTTAGGGATTCTATAATAAGAAATCACCCTAGGTCTCATGTCATGCTAAACATACTTTAATCCATTATCCAATTAAAAATCCATTTGAAACCAAATGAATTCAAGGGATAATATCATTCAATTATTTAATTATTTTGGGAACACACAATGATGGATCAATCACAATATTGCATAAAATTGGAAATTATCAAACCATAGGGTTAATATTTAGACCCCCACCTTATGTTGATGATACAAAAGAACTTCCTATAACCAATTAAAATGAGGAATAAAGTACATATGATTACAAAGAGGTTCCTAGATAAAAAATGATCAAGATTGAAACCAATAATTCTATTGGGCAAAGGATTTCCCCACAATGGTTGGAGAACCAAAGGAAAGAAAGAAGAAACCTGACCAAAGGAACTTACTAGGGATTGAAGACAAAAACGAAATGTTCGAAAGGGAAGTTGGAACTAAAAAATTTCCTGGATAATTCCCTAGGGTTGAGAGGGGAGAAGCTATAGTGAAATAGAAAAAATTTTAGCCACATAAAATGTTTAAAACTGCAGGTTGGTAATTTACACATCATGTAATTAAATTACATGTCATTTAAATATTTTTAATGGTATTCTAAAAAAAACCATCACCTCATATTTATTTAATTAAAATCCACGAACAATTACATGACGTGTAATCCCTTTACATGATGTGTAAATGTTCTACAGTTGAGTTTTCATCCCATTTTCCCTTTAAGTCTTCGAACCTCCTTTAAATATCTGAAACTTACCAAGAACCCATGAAAAACTTCAACCCATCTATAACCATACTTCATTAACCAAACCAAGAATACATCCTTGAACTTTAGATAATTTTCTCCAACAAAGGATCTCCATATCCAAATAAGTCTCAACCATCAAGTCTTAAATGAAAAACTCAAAGAGAACTGTACTTGAAAAAAGAAGAGATCTTACAACCTCACCACCTTATAACAGATCGTCCTCGAGCTGCTCCAAGCATCACTGTAAGGTCTCAGTGAACAAGTCCAGCCATTGTGTTTGTATATTAGACTCCCTTTCTCTAGTTTCCTCCTAAAATTGACCATGATGCTACTACACTTGAACCAACAATATAGTTCAACCTTGAAGATATTTCCCACTACGATCCACAACCCGTATCAGATGATCCTCAAAGGATGCATCGCCACAAAGATCGATGTATTCTATGTCCATCACATGGGAAGGGTCTAGGTGATATCTTCATAGTTGTGACACATGGAATATGTCATGCATCAAACTATATCATAGTGGAAGGGATAAACTGTATGCCACTGGACCAACCCTTGCCACTATTTCAAACGAACCGACTAACCTGGGCGTTAGATTTCCCTATTTCATGATACGGTGCTGCCCCAACCTAAGATAAACCCAAAGAAAAACATGATGACCAACCTTTAATTTTAGAGGTTATCTTCGATGGTCATTATATGAGTTCTTCCTTCTCTATGCGGTCACCAACCACCATCTAATCAACTGAACCTCTTTAGATGTCTCATATATGAGACTGGGCCCAACAAGTGCTGACTCACCAATCTTCATCCAACAACGAGGTGAACAACAAAACCTTCCATACAAAGCCTCAAAGTTTACATTTGGATCTATTCCTATAATCTATTATTATATGAAAGCTCTGTGAGTGCCATATTTTTATCCCATAGACAACAAAAATCCAAAACATAGGCTCATAGAATATCCTCTAGAACTTGAATAGTTTTCTCATATTGACCACCAGTCTATGGATGATAGAATGTGCTTAAAAGAACTTGTGATCCCAGGGGTTTCTAAAGACCCCGATAGAAATGCGATGTGAAACGAGGATCTCTATATGAGACGATACTACCTAGAACACCATGTAATTGAACCACCTCACACACTTAAGGATTTCCTATATCTTCAACTGTGGAGGTTTCCCTAATAGAAAAAAGGTGGACTAACTTAGTCAGTCGATCCAAAACAACCCATACAACATTATTATTACAGTCCATACTAGGTAATTCCATCACAAAATCAATTATGAAATCATCCCATTTCCACTATAGGATGGGTAAAGGCTACAAAATCCCAGTTGGACTCTGTTGCTCGGCTTTCACATGCTGAAAAGTAAGGCATCTATCCATGAAGCTTGTCACCTCCTTCTTCATTCCTAAACAACATCACTTTCTATGAATATCACAATACATATTTGTTAAACCAGGATGTACCTCCCATATAGAAGCATGAAAGTCCCTCATAAGCTCCTCGCACAAGCCCGTAGGAACCCATACTTAGCCATAGAAAAGAAAATAATTTCCACTATCGAGAGACCATCCAAATGGAATCTCTCCACCATATAATTTTTCACTTAGAATTGAACCCTCCAGATCAGACAACAGTTCAGTCTTAATCCAATACAAAATCACAGGTATAATAGATATTGAAGTCATAGCTACCCACCCATGTGATTCCTGAACATCCAGACTCATGTTTGAAAAAGGGCCATTATTCACCACTTGTCACAAGAATCCTATACTTCCACTTTCTGTGTATTTAGTCTCAAAGCGATGGCAAGGAAGTTTCTCTTTCTTGGTGTATAATTCAATTCAAAGTTGAAATATTATAGATACTCGACCCACCTCCTATACCGAAGGTTAAGGTCTCATTGAGAAAAGGTGTACCTAAGGCTCTTGTATTCCATGTATACCAAAAAACTATAATCCTTGAGATTGTTTCTCCAATATCTTAGGGAATGTACCACTGCTGCTAACTCCAGATTCCGAGTAGGGTAATTACTCTCATACAGTCTTAGCTTCTTGGAGCCATAAAAAACCACACAATCCCCCTGCATTAGAACTTCTCTAACTACAACTCTGGATGCGTTACAGTACACAGTATATGCGTTACCTGGAACAGGTAATGTGAGGATAGGTGCTAAGGACATCCTACCTTTCATATCTTTAAAATCTATTTTTGTAAGAACCCGATTCTTATTTTGAGGTATGAGCTTCTTCTTTTCTCTTTTCCTTAAGTGTTTTTGAGAAAATATGGAAAATGGGGAAAAATCCTGAAATTTGGAACTACACGCCATGTACTTTTCCACACGCTGTGTACTTTTGGCCGTGTGGGATGGGTACACGGGGTGTATAGCCATGTCGGTGACGAAGGGTGTAGGAACCAACTACATTCCGTGTAGTGGTACTTTACACACCGTGTAGTCAGTCGGCATGCCGAAATAGTAAGGCGGTGGAGTAGCTGCCAGCTGGGCGACAGTACACGCCGTGTAGTCAGGAGTACATGCTGTGTACTCATGTCGATGGATGAACAGTATGGCGGTGCCGCCAGGGGAATAGTTAAATGAAGGAAGTACACACCATGTACTCAGAAGTACACGCCATGTACTTTTTTTTCCGCTTAAATCAGCAGTAGCCTCCCCTGTTCACAGGGAAGGCTTAGAACGAGAAGGAAGAGCGGGAGAAGGAGGATGGAGCTTCGGAGATCCGCCGAGCGTCCGTCGGGAATCTGATTTCTGCACCGTCAATCTCCCTGGAACTGCACAGGTGAGTTCTTCCTCCTCTTGGTGTAGTTATTACTAATTCTTTCCCGTTGGAGAGTTATTTGTGGTTGAACAGTTTATATTCTTCATCAGATCTATGTCGTTCTTGGGTGTTTCTGTAATCAGCGTTCGTGTATAACGCTCGTTGGCATATAAGGTAGGTGGATTGGTGTTAATTTTTCCAACTGTCGTGTGTTTTGTGCAGTTTTGTGCCACGAACCCATGTTGGGTTGTCGTGTGGCTGAGTCTGTTGCTATATTTAAACACCTAGAATTGATTAGGTATTTAAATATGATATTAAAATTCTGGTTGGGATCATTGCTTGGATCTGGAACCACCTCGGGGGTGTGTTCCACTGTTTAGATGTTTGGCTAGGATACCCGAGGGTATGCCTTTAAAGTAGTAATTGTAGAATTTCCTTGAGAGGAATTGCTTGTTTACTCCTTGTTTACCTGTTGGGCATGACCTGATTACTTTTTTGGACTGAGGGCATTGTTGTGATTAGCCTGAGGGCACTGCACTATTTAGCCCGAGGGCTGTAGTTATTTCACCTGAGGGAAACCTTTCGTGCCTGAGGGATTGAATTCTGTTCCTGAGGGCGACACTTCCTATGCCTGAGGGCAACTTCTGATACGCCTGAGGGCTATACCTGCGGGTTGGATTCTGCTTAACTGAGGGTAAGGTTTTGCTTGTTTGAGGACATGGATAGTTTAATTAGAATTGCACTGTGGTGATTTCTAATATTTAACTGATTAAATGAATAATAAGATGGCAATATAACTGGTAGTTAGTTACTTTTGAGTACTGCTTACTTTATTTCATTTTACTACTGCACACTGTTGTTGCATGCTTACACACAGTTGGGCACGGGCCTTTGGTGGGTGCCTACTAAGATATATTTCTCACACCCTATTTGGGTCACACTTTTCGGCCTAAATAGATTACGTTTCTGCAGGTGTAGATAGGGGCAAGATTCCCTATACAGGTACTTGAATATTGCTGAGGAGTAGGAGGGCATGGGACCGAGCCTAGGCTCGCGATGCCACTGCCAGTTATTTCACTTTGTTTTGCTGTACTCTGCATTTTTTTGTATTGTATTGATGTATAACATGTTCTGGCTGTTTTCTTAGTACTTGAGACATGTAGCATCATTACTTATATACTGTTGTTTATTTTAGTTGTGTGTGGTTTACTTCTTCTGCTGTTTGTTGTATGTTTTATTTAAATTCCGCTGCGCTACACTTTGAAAAATGAGGGCATAGTTTCCCCACTATCAGACTTGGGCCCTCGCTGCTAGTCGACAGCCTCTGGCGTTTGGGGAAATGTGCTTGAGGTCATGTGGCGAACCGGGTTCGGGGCACCCGTTGAGTGGCACCTGGAACCAGGATGTTACAAAGTGGCATCAAAGGGGTTCTTTTCTTTGACTTAATATTTGGATCTGTAGTCAGGGATAGGAAGAACGTAGTTGGTAATAAGCTACGCCCGGGCGTAGCTAACCCATGTACAAGGAAAATCCAATTTATCTCATGTTGCAATTTTACTGATTTTGCAATTTACTGTTGATTTGTTTTCACCGTTGGGTGAAACACTTGATATTGTGCTGTTTATAATTTATCTGTGGGTTCTATTTAGTTGCAACCCGATGAGATGAGGGTATTCCATCTCATACATCATTTAGGCACATGCTAGAAATCACATGCCATGCATAGTTTCCATGCCATGTAGGTGAATTAGAAATTGCATGTTGTTGTGATAGTTGTTGTGATAATAAAGCATGATGTTGTGATAACTGCTTGATAAATACCTGCTTGTGATATGGTATTTTTGTTTGAGCCTATTTATAGAATGGATGCCAAACTTCGGTTTTTAGGGAGTTTGGGCCCCCATTGACCAGAATTTGGTGGATCATTGACTGTTTATTTGATATAACACAGATAAGATGTTAAAATTTGATTTGTGGGGAGTATGGGCCCTCACAGATCGAAATTTGACACTTAGGTGTTGGTTTTTAGTATTTTCTAGGTTTCGGGGAAGTTTCTGAGGCATAATGTCCGGAAACCCAGTATAAACGCCATGTAGTACTTTATACACGCAGTGTATGTTCTTCTGTTCGAGAAGAAAAATAAACTTTTTGAGTACACGCCGTGTACCCTGAGTACACGCTGTGTAGTCTCTTCCCGTGTCACAAACCGTGTGGGTGGCGATACTGGGTAGGGAAAAGCTTGGTTAAAACATGCCGTGTATCTTTTTTACACGCCGTGTAGTGTTGAACTGGAGTCCGACCGTGTAACTAACAACACGGGTCGGTGAACTCCTGTACAGAACACGCCGTGTCAATGATGAACAAACCATGTAGTGTGACCTGGGGACTCGGCCGTGTAACTAACAACACGAGCCGGTGTTACCTCTCCTTGAACACGCCGTGTACCTGTGGGACACGCCGTGTAGTCTTGTACGAGGACAGACCGTGTGGTGTTATCCGTGTGGCTGGGAAACGAGGTGGTGTACACGCCGTGTGCAGGTGCAACACACTGTGTAGTTGTAAGCCGAGTAATCGGCCGTGTCACAGATGACACGGGCAGTTGGAAAATAACACCATACACACCGTGTAGAGTATATACACTCCGTGTAGTTTTTTTTCAATGGAATCTGTGTGGCTTAGCCGTGTAGAAGGACCCAGGAAGGGGAAGGGAAGTCAAGTACACGTCGTGTAGTCATTGTACACGCCGTGTAGTCTTGTTTTGAAAATATTAAAATGCCTTATTCCTCTTGTTTCCTTTGTGGTTCCTTCGATTTTTAGTCTTAATAATCTTGAATCTAATGAGTGATTTTGACCTTGTAGTGTCATTCCTCCTAGAAGACCACGCGTTGTTCGTCAGGAGAGCGGTGACGACTATACTCTAGAAATGGTGGGCCATGGGCTACCAGTAGATCCTCCAACAAAGCCGGATGCGACGCCAGCTGTTATACCGAACACAGGCGCGGAGGCGCAGTTCTGTGAAGGCTTTATGCAGTTCATGTAGAACTTTTAGAGAGCACCGCAGGCTACCAAATCTATGGCCGAGCTGACGCAAATCTTCTAGCAGCAGCATCCGCCTACGTTCTCAGAGGATGGCGGAACACAGGCTGCAGAGTCTTGGTTGGGGTCGATGCAAACTATTTTCGAGCATCTAGAGATGCCTCCAAGGCGGAGGGTCAAGCTCGTGACATACATGATGCGTGATTCCGCCAAGAGGTGGTGGGATGTTACCATCCAGTCAGAGCATCAGAGGGAAATGGCATGGGAAGACTTTCAGAAAGTCTTCTATGAATTTTTCTTCCCAGAGACGCTGAGAGTAGATAGAGCTAGAGAGTTCATAAATCTGCAGTAGGGTGCTATGTCAGTGATGGACTATTATTCTCGCTTTACGGAACTTCAGTGTTTTTCACCCATGCTGGTGGATGATGAGACGTTGAGAGCCAGCCGTTTTGAGGATGGTCTTCGGTATGACATCTGAGCATTGGTAAATGTTTTCAGGTTGCCTTCAGTACACTCTATCGTGAATCAGGCCCTGATTACAAAGAGGAACCTGTGGGAATCTAGTGGTGTGGGCCAGGGCGGTTCAGCACCAGTTACTGGTACTATTTCTGCTGGCAAGAGGAAGAGACAGATGGATTTCTATCAGGGAGGCAGTAACAGCCAGGCAGCTTCTTCAGGTGGCCCGATCAGGTGCTACCAGTGTGGCAGAGAGGGGCACAAGAGACCGTAGTGTCCATGAGACCTAGTGGAGTGCTGAGCTTGCGGAAAGATGGGTCATCTGCAGCGCTTTTGTAGGGAGTTTCCACCAATGTCTAGTGAGAGGGGTTCTGTACAGACTCCGCGTGCGGGAGCAGGACCAGTGGCTTCTTACCAGTCAGGGAACTGGAATACGACATGGCATGTATGCAGAGATGGTGGTCGTTGCTGTGGTATCCAGACACCAGGATATCAGAGGTAGTAGGGCGAGGCAACTCAGGGTAGTCAGGCTGTGTCGCAGGGCTGCGACACTGGTCAGACATATGCAGTGCTACAGACCCAGCAGGAGCAGGATCCCAAACCTTCGACAGTCAGAGGTACTATTCTAGTAGCTTCTATCTTATCTTCAGTACTTTTTGATACGGGTGCTATGTATAGTTTCATATCTGTACCCGTTGTGGAGAGCCTTGGGATCTGTGTTTCTACTTTTTCTGATATCTTGACGCTAGAAACTCCGTTGGGGACTAGAACGGTTGGTATGCGTTAGTGTAAGGAGTGCCCCATTGAGGTTGGTGGGTGTCACTTTCTATGGGACCTCTATGTCTTAGAGATGACAGCTTATGACGTCATTCTTGGAATGGACTGGTTGGTTCCCTTTCGAGCCTTTGTAGACTTCTATCACCGCAGGTTGAGTTTCACGTCACCAGAGGGCGGACAGTTTCTATACAAGGGAGAATGGGATGTTCAGGTGAGTCGAGTTGGACCAGAGCATCATGGGCGAGGTGGAGTCACAACCCAGATTGCGAGTTTGTATCTGGATGATCAGGGGACTTGTCAGGCAGATTTCCCTCCAATTGTTGATTGTTTTAGTGATGTCTTCCCGGACGACTTTTCAGGTCTACCTCCATAGAGAGAGGTGGATTTCTCTATTGAGCTCATGCTAGGAGCAACACCAGTGTCCATTCCTCCTTATAGGATGGCTACACCTGAGTTGCAGGAGCTCAAGAGGCAGTTAGAGGAGTTACAAGTGAAGGGTTTCATCCGACCCAGTACTTCTCCTTGGGGTTCTCTGGTCCTTTTTGTGAAGAAGGCAGACGGTACCCTCAGACTCTGTGTGGATTATCGGAAGCTAAACCAATTGACGGTTAAGAACCGATATCCCTTGCTGAGAATTGATGATTTTTTTGATCAACTTTGTGGAGCACGAGTGTTATAGAAGATTTAATTGAGATCCAGATATCATCAACTATGCGTGAGACCATTGGATATACCACTTACGGATTTTCGGAGCAGATATGGTCTGTACGAGTACTTGGTTATGCCGTTCGAACTCACGAACGCGCTAGCAGTTTTCATTGATCTGATAAATTGTGTGTTCCATCCGTATCTTGATTCTTTTGTGGTAGTATTCATGGACGACATCTTGGTGTACTCTCACACTTGACATGACCATTCCACCCATCTTGAGATTGTATTGAGTACACTGAGAGAGCATCGGCTATATGCTAAGCTCTCAAAGTGCCACTTTTGGATGGAGCAGATTCACTTCCTGGGTCACATTATCTCAGAGGCAGGAGTTGCAGTAGACCCAGAGAAGGTGAGGGCAGTAGTTTCCTGGGAGCATCCTAAGAACGTGTTTGAGATACAGAGTTTCTTAGGGCTGGATGGTTACTACAGACTCTTCATACATGAATTCTCCCACTTAGTGGCACCGTTGACAGGTCTGACTAAGAAGGGTGTGAAGTTTGTTTGGTCAGAAGATTGCGAGACATCTTTTCAGGACCTGAAGGGAAGGTTGACTTCAACACTGATCCTGATACTCCCAGAGCAGGGGAAGAGTTATACAGTTTATTGTGATGCATCAGGTATTGGGCTGGGAGAAGTGTTGATGCAGGGAGATCGAGTCGTTTTGTACGGGTCTCGGCAGTTGAGACCATATGAGAGGAATTACCCAACTCATGATCTCGAGTTAGCTGCAGTTTTTCATACGTTACGCTGCTGGAGACAATATCTTTTGGGAGAGAATTTTGTGGTTTTCACCGACCACAAAATTCTCAAGTATATCTCTACTCAGCGTGACCTGAACCTGAGGAAGAGGAGATGGATCGAGTACCTACATTCCTTCGATTTTGAGCTTGCCTATACATCTGGTAAAGGTAATGCAGTAGCTGATTCACTGAGCAGGAAGACTCAGATACAGGCGGTGCAGGAGGCCAGTGGTGAGTGGGAGCTCATGGCCTTGTTCTCTGAGATGCATCTGGAGGTGTACGACAGTCAGAGGCAGTATTATCTTTCCTCTTTAGCTGTGACTTCTACCCTCCTGGACAGAGTAAGTATGAGACAGCTATCGGATTCAGAAGGCCTTGTTCTACAGGAGTCAGTGGAAAGTGGGGACCCTTCTCCTGGGTGGACGATAGGCGATGATGAGGTTTTTCATTTCCATGGATGAGTGTGGGTTCCATGGGATATACGCGAGGAGCTGATGCGGGAGTTTCATGCTTCAGCTTGGTCAGTTCATCCTGGGGTTACCAAGATGTACCGTGACTTGAGGCGTCAGTACTGGTGGCCGGGTATGAAGAGAGAGATAGCTGGTTTTGTTACAAGGTGTTCCACCTGTCAGCAGGTGAAGGCGGAGCAATAGAGTCTAGCTAGGCTATTACAGCAGTTACCCATTCCAGAGTGGAAATGGGATGATGTCGCGATGGATTTCGTGACGGGGTTGCCGAGGTAACCTCGAGGCAATGATTCTGTGTGGGTTGTTGTGGACAGACTCACGAAGGTACCTCATTTATTGCCGATCAAGGAGACCTTCGGTGTTAACGAGCTCGAAAAGTTTTATATCTGAGAGATCTTTCGTCTTCATGGGGTCCCTCGTTCTATCATTTTAGATAGGGATGCCCGCTTTACATCTCGTTTCTGGAAGAGTTTTCAAAGGGAACTGGGTACACAGGTGCTTCTGAGCACATCATACCACCCTCAGACCGATGGCCAGTCAGAGCGTACTATACAGGTGCTAGAGGGCATGCTTCGTGCATGCGTCCTGGACTTTGGGGGCTCTTGGGAGAAGCATATACCCTTAGTCGAGTTTTATTATAACAATAGATTCCAGGAGACTATTGAGATGGAACCATATGAGGCTTTATATGGTAGGCCATGCCGTTCAACTTTGTGCTAGTTAGAGGCAGGTGAGGCAACTTCACTAGGACCACAACTCATGCAGGAGACATCTGAGCAGATCCAGTTGATTCAGAAGCAGATGGCTACCACGCTATCTCGACAGAAGTCATATGTTGATCGCCGCAGATGACCTTTGGAGTTCGTGGTTGGGGATCAGGTTTTCTTGCTTGTTTCGCCGAGGCTGGGACACAAGCGGATCAGGAGACCGGGTAAGCTTTCACCGAGTTATGTGGGGCCATTCGAGATTCTGGAGAGAGTCGGGTTGGTTGCCTATCGGTTGCAGTTACCGCAGAGGTACCAAGCCATGCACGATGTCTTCCACGTGTCTCAGTTGCGTCACTATCATTTAGACCCATCTCATGTCTTTCAGACTGAAGAGGTTGAGCTAGAGGCAGATGCTTCCTTTGGCGAGCATCCAATTCATATCGTTGATAGGAGCATGAAGGTTCTCTGAGGCCGGTCAGTCCCTCTCGTACGGGTGCTATGGAAGCATGACCGAGTGAAGGATGAAACCTGGGAGCGGGAGACTGACGTACGTGCTCAGTGGCCAGAGCTGTTCTGAGCTATATCTTCACCACCTTGGAAGGGAAATTCGGGGATGAATTGCTATAAGGGGGGAATTTTGTAAGAACCCGGTTCTTATTTTGAGGTACAAGCTTCTTCTTTTCTCTTTTCCTTAAGTGTTTTTGAGAAAATATGGAAAATGGGGAAAAATCCTGAATTTTGGAACTACACGCCGTGTACTTTTCCACATGCTGTGTAATTTTGGCCGTGTGGGATTGGTACACAAGGAGTGTAGCCATGTCGGCGACGAAGGGTGTAGGAACTGACTACATGTCGTGTAGTGGTACTTTACACGCCGTGTAGTCAGTCGGCATGCCGAAACAGTAAGGCAGTGGAGTAGCCGCCAGTTGGGCGACAGTACACGCCATGTAGTTAGGAGTACATGCCGTGTACTCATGTCGATAGATGAACAATATGGTGGTGCCGCCAAGGGAACAGTTAAATGAAGGAAGTACACGTCGTGTACTTTTTTTTTCACTTAAATCGGCAGTAGCCTCCCCTGTTCATAGGGAAGGCTTAGAACGGGAAGGAGGAGTGGGAGAAGGAGGTCGGAGCTTTGGAGATCCGCCGAGCGTCTGTCGGGAATCCGATTTCTGCACCGTCGATCTCTCTGGAACCGAACGGGTGAGTTCTTCCTCCTCCTGGTGTAGTTCTTACTAATTCTTTCTTATTGGAGAGTTATTTTTGGTTGAACGGTTTATCTTCTTCATCATATCTTAGTCATTCTTGAGAATTTCTGTAATCGGCGTTCGTGTATAATGCTCGTTGGTGTATAAGGTAGGTGGCTTGGTGTTAATTTTTCCAATTGTCGTGTGTTTTGTGCAGTTTTGTGCCATGAACCCATGTTGGGATGTCGTGTGGCAGAGGTTGTTTCTATATTTAAACACCTATAATTGATTAGGTATTTAAATATGATATTAAAATGCTGGTTGGGATCGTTGCTTGGATCCGGAACCACCCCGGGGGTGTGTTCCACTGTTTAGACGTTTGTCCAGGATACCCGAGGGTATGCCTTTAAAGTAGTAATTGTAGAATTTCCTTGAGAATAATTATTTGTTTACTGCTTGTTTACCTGTTGGGCATGGCCCGATTACTTTTTTGGCCTGAGGGAATTGTTGTGATTAGCCTGAGGGCACTGTACTATTTAGCCCAAGGGATGTAGTTATTTCACCCGAGGGAAACCTTTCGTGCCTGAGGGCTTGACTTCTGTGCCTAAGGGAGACACTTCCTATGCCTAAGGGATACTTCTGATATGCCTGAGGGCTATACCTACGGGTTGGATTCTGCTTACCTGAGGGTAAGGTTTTGCTTGTCTAAGGACGTGGACTGTTTACTTAGAAATGCATTGTGGTGATTTCTAATATTTAATGGATTAAATGAATAATAAGATGGAAATATAACTGGTTGTTAGTTACTTTTGAGTACTACTTACTTTATTTAATTTTACTACTGCACACTATTGTTGCATGCTTACACGCAGTTGGGCACGAGCCTTTGGTGGGTGCCTACTGAGATATATTTCTCACACCCTGTTTGGGTCACACTTTTTGGCCCAAATAGATTACATTTTTGTAGGTGTAGATAGGGGAAAGAGTCCCTATACAGGTACTTTACTGTTGCTGAGGAGTAGGAGGGCATGGGACCGAGCCTAGGCTTGCGATGCCGATGCCAGTTGTTTCACTTTATTTTGATGTACTCTGCATTTTTTTGTACTGTATTGATGTATAACATGTTCTGGATGTTTTCTTAGTACTTGAGACATGTAGAATCATTACTTATATACTGTTGTTTATTTCAGTTGTGTGTGGTTTACTGCTTCCGCTGTTTGTTGTATGTTTTATTTAAATTCTGCTGCACTACACTTTGACAAATGAGGGCATAGTTTCCCCACTATCAGACCTGGGCCCTCGCTGCTAGTCGACAGCCTCTGGCATTTGGGGAAATGCTCTTGAGGTCACGTGGCGAACCAGGTTCGGGGCACCCGTTGAGTGGCACCTGGAACTGGGACGTTACAATTTCCTAAGCATTAGACCAAACAAACTTCACTCTTTTTTTGGTCAGCCTAGACATTGGTGCTTCCAAATGGGATAAATCTTGGATAAAACCTTGGTAATAACCTACTAAACCCATAAATATATGAATTTCAAAGACATTATTGGGATGTTTCCAAGATTCCATAGCTATGAATTTATATGGGTCCACTGACACTCCTTCCTATGAGATAACATGGCCCAATAAGTGAAATTTATTTATCCAAAAACTGCATTTATTTAGCTTGGCATAAATATGATGCTCTCGCAATGTACTTAGAATGATGACAAGATATTTGGAACAATTGTCTACTTTCTGGGAGTACACTAAGATATCATAAAAAAACCATCCAAAATTGATCCATAAAATAATGAATGAACCTATTTATTAAGTCCATGAATACTGTATTCACATTAGTCAACCCAAAATACATCACTAAGAATTCATAAAAGCCATACCTTCTTCTAAAAGTTGTCCAAGGTATGTCCGTTCGTCTCACCATTAACTGATAATATCCTGTTCTCAAGTAAATACTAGATAATATATTAGAACCACTCAATTGATTTAAAAGATCATCAATGCGTGGAAGAGGATATCATCTCTTGACCGTCATCTGGTTCAACCTCTGATAATCCACCCATAAGAACAAAGATCCAACAGAGATCCATCAACCTTTTTGGGAAAGAGAACTAGAGAATCACTGGAAGATGTACTCATCCATATGAAGACTTTATATTCTAGATCTTCTAACTAAACCATCAACTCCTGAAGCTCTGCTGGTGTCATTCAGTAAGGAAAGATAGAAATTGGCTCTGATCCTAATACAAACTCGATTGTGAACTCAACCTATTGCTCAGGTGGTAAGCCATAGAACTCTTTAGGGAAAACATCCCAAAAACTGTCTACCATTAGAGAAAAAGAATCCAGATACAATCCACCATTATCTAGAGAAATAACCTTTATATGATCCATGAGACAATCTAATCTTCACTAAATTGGTCCCATATGACCATCCTAAAGATACCACTCACCCTGGTGAGAATAGTTGCTTCCTTCTAAAGATAAGAAAGTAACTCTCCTCCTTAATAGCCGATATAATCCTGGTATAGAACTAACCAATCCATACCAAGAATCAAGTAAAAACCTATCATTTCTAGTATGAACAGTTCCCAAAATAAATGGTGACCACCAATATCTGGAGAACACATCTTGCAACATTTTATATTCTCTGAACGCACTCCAAAAAACGTTTCTATGGTTAAAACACCATCTATGATTTCCAAATCTAGGCCCAAACCATTTTCAAAAAGACCCGATAGAAAATAATGGGATTATCATGTATAAAAAAACACAATCTTAGGTAGATGAAAAAGAATAATACCTATGATGGTAGATGGTCCTGTATCTACATTAGTCGGAGTAGTATGCATAACGTGAAACTGACTTGTCCCTATGCCCTGGTCTCTAGTCTGACTAACTTGTACTACTTCCTTTATTTGGTATTTTTTCTTTTTCACTGGGGTACCGTGTACCCTTCCTCATTCTGAATGACCTGTATAAATTTAACTACTAGCCTGTTGATGTGTATCTAATCCCCTTCCCAATTCCGATGCCTGTCTTGATCCTCTTCCACTGGTCTACTATGGAAAGTTTACACAGAACCTATAAATATAACACAATCTTCCACATATGTGACACTCGACTGTGGGGTAAGGACATTGTGGGTGATTTTGACCAAAATTACCACATTGATTGCACTAGAACAGAACACAATCTTGAGATGGTAGTCCACTGCCCTGATTTCTCTACCCACTACTGCTTTAGAAAAAACTGCCATAACAGTGTTTCTTACCACTTGAAGAAGAACTTCCAAATCACCCTATTGAAAAATCCTGACCACTACTCGAGGCCTCTCTTAGATTCCCTTCTATGATGAGTGTATGATTCATCACATCTTCAAAGTTTCTTAAATGGAAAATGTTTACATGTAACCTGATCTCAAAATGAAGACCATTCTGGAATCATCTCACCCTAGAGATATCATTAGTTTCCAAAGATGGTGCAAAGTGATATAAGTCGGTAAAATGTCCAGCATAGTCTGGAACTGACAAACCCTCCTACGTTAGATTCATGAACTCGCAATATTTTTCATCCCTCAAGGTTTCAAGATAGAAATAGATAAGGAAATTCATCTTGAAGTCCTTCTAAGATATCTCATCATGATGCCCATCTTCCCACAAAATATCCCACTAATGCTTGGTAGGTTCACAAAGCATATACACAACAAGTTTCACCCTCCTATACATGGGTGTATTGAGATTCTTGAAGATTATTTTGGACTATCTCAATATAGAACTCGGCTACTTGGGGTTCCCCTTCCTCAGTAAACACAAGCAGATGCAGCAACAAAAACTCTCTTGTCATATCAGACATCAAAGGAATGGTATGAACAATCTCCCTTTCCATGGATCACATGACCCTTAAGAAGATGTTGTGAAACTAAAAATCCACATAATCCTCATAATATATAGGAATTTATGGTTTAGATATGTTAGGAGCGTGTTGACTTCCACTCTCTTGATTCTCAAGTCGAAGATGATGAGGAGGTATTTTCTCTACAAGACATACACACACTTTAGAGAATTGGCTAGTAGCAAGGTCAACTCAACATGTGACTGCAATAGAGAACCACTAACTCCTAGTATATCGGAACATGGCTTTCAAATATTTTATCATGACATGCCAACTCATTTTATTTATCCAATGAAGTAGATATCTTATATTACGGTTTAACAGAAAAGTATGTATCACATGTAAAAATAGATATTCCCCTATTATGAACAATGCATATCAATATATCCATATGTGCCTATTATTATGCATATATTATTATCTCACTCCATACTGAGCCATGAGTAGAAAAATAAAGAAATAATAACATCATAAAACAATAACCTCACACAACATGTGAATCACCCAAGGTGAAATAACATCAACTGTAACAAGCGCACAACACAAACAATGATCCCATACCTGGGTACTCATATTTTCCCTCATACATGGGTTAGATACTCCCATGAACAAGCTCATTACCAAGTATAGAAATATCTTAGTCTCCTTTCTACCTTTCCCCAAACAGTAAAGTAAAAGAAAAGAAAAATTGAGGTTATGATACCACTTTGTAACACCCCCCAATCTGGCACTCTCTCAAGTGGATAGAAAGGGTTGGTTATGAGACCTAAAGAATGCCTCCCCATACAATAGAGGCTGATGGCTAGCAGTGAGGGTGTGAAATTTATAGTGGGGAGACTATACCCCCTAGTATGAAGTGTCACAACAAATGAAACAATTCATAATAAAACAGAAATAATTAGAGTAAAAACAATGCATAAGGTAACAATAAAACCCAATTGAATATACAAAAAACAATAAGGAATAATGTAATAACATGATGTAATTTAACTAAATTTCATGCTACAAAAAACACAAGAAAAAGACAAGAAGACACAAATAAAATACTCAAAGTCCCGGGTCCCAATCCCCATGCCAATCCCATCTCCAAATTCCAGCCCAATAGAAATCAAGTAATCAACAACAAAGTCCTTTTCCCTTTTCCAAACCTGCATCCATGAAATTTTCTCGAACACCAAATAGAGGCTCAAATAGGGTGTGAGCATAACTTAACAGGTCAACACCACTGTGTCTAAACAAAACTAGTATGATAATATGTGTATGCAATAAAGCGATAAATAGATGTATCAATTAATTCAATAATTAATAAAATAAAACAACAACCTACTTCAGCTCTATTCCAGAATATCTGTAACCATGTATTATGACCATCCGAACCACAACCATATAACCAAGGTAAACCAACCTATTTCAGCACCATGCCAGAATATCTATGATCATGTCTTATGACCATTCCAACCACCACCATATAACCATGGTATAGTCACAACAACCAATCCAGATCAAATTACTATAAGTATTACAACATTTCTAAGTCAAAGTCCTATAAGAATTACAACATCTTTGGTTAAAATCCCTATAAACGTTAAAATATGGGACTGGGCCGAGCCCTCTCTCTATAATCATTACAACATATACGTGTGCAATTTCCTAGGCTTATCCCATTATATAAGCATCTTAGCATGGAACAAAATATGTGTCATATAGCATGGATATCACAATATCACGTCACAACTATCAATGGTTAATTATGTTAATTACCATTCTTCTTTCATATTACACATGCAATTCAATTCACAATTTATTAACAATTATATTAATAAGAAATAAGACACAATTTAGGGAATCTATAACAATAAATCACCCTAGGTATCATGTCATGATAAACATAATTTAATTCATTAGCTAATTACAAATTGATTTGAAACCAAAAGAATTCAACTGACAATCTCATTAAATTATTTAATTAGTTTTGGTGCACCCAATGATGGCGTGATCACAATATTGCATAAAATTGGAATTTATCAAACCATAGGGTTAATATTTAGACCCCTACCTTATAATGATGATCCAAAATTCTTCTTACAGCCAATGACCATGAAGAAGAAGGTGAAGATGATTGAAAAGAGGTTCCTAGATCAAAACTGATCAAGATCAAAACCAACAATACAATTGGGTAAAGGATTTTCCCACAATGGTTGGAGAACCAAATGTAATAAGGAAGAAACCTGACCAAAGGAACTTACCAGGGATTTAAGACACAAACAAAACATTTGGAAGGGAAGTTGGAACCCCAAAATCACCTGCATAATTCTCTAGGTTTGAGATATATAAGCTACAGTGAAATAGAAAAAATTTCATCCACAAAACATGTTTAAAACAGCTGGTAAAGAATTTACACAACATGTAATTCAGTTACATTTTATATAAATATTTTTAATGGTATTCACTGAAAAAATCATCACCTCAGATTTATTTAATTAAAACCCATGAAAAATTACATGACATGTCATCCCTTTACATGATGTGTAAATGTTTTTCAGTTGAGTTTTCATCCCATTTTTCCTTTAACTCTTCGAACCTCCTTTAAATCTTCTCAACTTACCAAGAAACTATGAAACAATTTAACCCATTTAAACCCATACTACATTAACCCAATCAAGCATACATCCCTGAACTTTAGATCATTTTCTCCAACAAAGGATCTCCATCTCCAAACAAGACTAGGCCACTAAGGGTCAAATGAAAAAATCAGAGAGAAACGTACCTGAAAAAAGATGAGATCTTATAAGTAGAATCTTTAGAAGGGATTTATTCAGAAAAGTGCATCACCTTGGAGTGCACCTATTCATTATGTTAAGAAGAATGATGTATCAATGCGACTTTTTATTTATTATTAGGAACTTAATAATATACCAATCATGAATAAGTATTCCCTACCATATATTGATGATTTTTTTGATCAACCATGTGGAGATCACTACTTTTACAAGATTTATCTTCATTTTGGATATCATAAATTGAGGGTTAAGAATGATTATATATCCAAGGAAAAATTCTGTACACGTTATAAACACTATGAATATATAGTGATGCCGATTGGACTTACTAATGAAACTGTTATCTTCAATGATTTAATGAATAGATTCTTTAGTGATTACCTTTACCAGTATTTGGTAGTATTTATAGACGATATTATTATATATTCAAAGAGAAAGGAAGAGAATGGATATCACTTAAGGATTGTACTAAAGACACTAAGGAAGGATAATTTGTATAAAAAATTTAAAAAGTGTGAATTTTGGATATGAAAAAGTTTCATTTTTGGATTATGTAATCTCAAGTGAGGGTATATTGGTGGATCCATAAAAGAATGGGATTATTGAATGTTGGTCCAGACCAAACATTGTGACCGAGATCCTTAGTTTTCTTATTTTGGATAGATATTATCAATGCTTTATGGAGAATTTATCACTGATATCTAATCTACTCACCAATTTAACCTATAAGGGAGCCAAGTTCCTTTGGATAGATGAATGTATAGAAAATTTGAAGGAACTTAAGAGAAGGTTATCTAATGAACCTATTCTTACACTAATCAAAAGTAGAGAATGGTTTACGATCTCAAGTGATTAATTAAATAAGGGAATGGGATGAATCCTCATGTATAATGATATGGTGATAGCCTATGCCTCATAACAATTGAAGGCTCATGAGAAAAATTACCCAACTCATGATTTGGAGTTAGCTGCAGTATTTTTTATATTAAAGATATGAAGAAATTATCTTTACAAATAAAGGTGTAATATATATACTGATCATAAAAGTTTAAAGTATATATTCACATAGAAAGATTTTAATATTTTCTCAATAATATGGTTATAGATGATTAAATATCATGATTATTCAATACATTACCACCCTGAGAAGGAGAAAAAGATTCCATATGCTTTAAGTTAAAAGGATCATGCTAGCTTATCTATTGTGAGGATAATATTTTTTCCAAAATTTCTAGATTTTCAAAGAATAGATCTAAAATATTAAAGGAGGGGGGGGATCTTATCTTTCACAAATGAGTGTTCAACCACATATCCATGCGAGGATTAAAGAGGCATATAAGGAATATGTGGAACTATATAAGAAGGTCATAAATGTTTTTGAGTTCAACAATGATTGTAATGGAATGATAAGGTTTAGGAACCGTGTATGTTTTCTACCAATACCTAATTTTATGAATATATTGGATGAGGCTCATAGTTCATCATTCTCTATTCATCTTGGAATTATTAATATGTATTAAGATCTTAAAGAGTATTTATGGTGGGACAACATGAAAAGAATTATTATAAAGTATGAATCTTGGTTATTGGTATGTTACCAAGTTATGGTTGAGAGATATAATTCTAAAGGTTTGTTACAACCATTACCCATACCATAATGGAAGTGATAAAACATTACTATGAATTTTTTTGTTGAACTCCCAAAAAAGTCTAAATGGAATAATTCTATTTAGGTTGTAGTCGATCACCTTATGAATTTATCACACTTTATTGCTATTAGAGAAGATTTATATCTTGATAATATTACCATAATATACATTAAATAAGTGGTAAGGTTGAAAGAAGTACCGCATTCTATTATATCTGATCGAGTTTTGAGTTTTACCTTGAAGTAATGGATAAGTATTCAAAAAACTTTGGATTCAGAGTTTTGTTTCAACATTTCTTATCATCCTTAGATAAATAGATAGTATAAGAGGTCCATTAAAACCCTTGAGGATATGATAAGGTCTTATTCTATTGATTTTAATGGTGTTTGGAATCAACACCTTCCTCTTGCAAAATTATATTATAATAATAGCTTCTACTAGAGCATTTAGATGGATCCTTATGAAGCCCTCCATGAAAAGAAGTATAGAACTCCTACATGCTGGAATGAAGCTAGAGAAAGAAAGTGATTGGTACCTGAGCTAGCTGAGGAAATGGTATAAAAGGTCAGATCCTTTTAGCAGCATATCAAGGTAGCTTAGAGTCGATAGAAAAATTATAATGACAATCGTCAATAAAATCTGGAATTCAAAGTTGGTGAGAAGGTTTTTCTATGAATTTATCCAAGGACTAATGGTATTAGATTAAAAAATATTAGAAAAATAATCCCTAGGTATATTATCCTTTTTGAGATTATTTATTTAACAGGTATGGTAACTTATCACTTGGTGCTTCCACTGAACCTCTCTTAAGTTCACAATGCGTTCCATGTATATCTCCTAAGGAAGTATATGACTGATCCATCACATGTACTTAACTAACAAGAAATATAAATGGAGCATGATATTTCATATGAAAAACAAGAAATATAAATCTTATATCATATAGACAAAGTGCTATGGAACCATACTACTCACTTGATTAATGTTCTCTGTAGGAATCCAAAATCTAAAGAAGCTAATTGAGAACTCGAGGATATAATGAAATAGATATATCCTTATTTGTTTGCATCAAAGTGATGGAATTTTGAGGGATAAATTAATTTTAAGGGGGTAGAATATAACAACCAGAGATTTTATGATATAGTTTTCTATAAAATAATTTATTTCTTTGATATCTTTCTTTACATGAAACACTGAGTTTAAACGAACCACGATATACTATTAAAATATTATTATTTAATTTTACAATTATCACCTAATAATTATATTAGAGGGTATGAATAGGAATAAATAAATTATAAAAAATTTATGGTTTATATATATATAAAATTATTTCATTGGTTATCAATTAATTATAAATGAAAATAAAAATCATTTGAAAATAAAGGAGATGTTTTTCTAAAAAACAATTTTTATATGCGTAATGTGTTTTTATCGTAATAAATTAAATTAACCAATATTAGTGAATAATTTTAATTAAATTTATATATTATATATTAAATCAAATAATTTAACATTCATATAATATTTTTTCTAAGCATGGGATATGAATAAATCTAGTTTTATGTTTAAAAATGTATTTTTTAAAACCATTTTCATCATATTTTGCACAATTTTTTTCAAAACGAATTTATGCCACTTATTTAAATTTAATTTTGGGAAAATTATTAAATATTTAGAATTATAATATCCAAATTTTGTAAATATTCACCTTTAATTTTTAGGCGTTATGAATAATAATCGTGGTAAAATTTATCACATTGATAAAGGGTAAATCGGGTTAACCTGGCTTAAAAAAATGTTAAAGTTAACATTTTTCATTATAATTATTATTGTATTAAGGTAATTAGACCCTTATATCCTTATTATTGAAATTTAATTGTTTAAGGGACACTTTTCCATGAAAATGACCTATATAATATCTAAAGAAAAAAAATACAAAATGTCACTCTATTACTTTTAAGTATCTCTCATGTGTTCACATAGGGACAAAAGAAAGTTTTGAATTAATATTAATGGTTATTATTGGGTAAAAATCCCTCAAGGTATCATTGAATCATTTTTGAGGTGATTGTGTTTTTTGACAAAGTGGACATCTGTGTTGTGATTGTTGACACAGAAAACCATGCCATACAAATTTGTTGAAAAGGGGGATTTCATGGTGGAATGTCGAGTTCAAGGGATGTGGTTAGCGATCCATGTTTGATTCAAGAATGTCGAAAAAGGAATGGATGATCTGGTGGTGGTACAAAAAAAAGCGGATACAAGGTGGCGCCGTTTTCCAGTGTTTTCCAAATTTTTGGGCCTGAAAATCGACAAATGGAGAAAAGTATTTTTGGAAAAGGGACTTGTGCTCCGAGGTATTAGAGGCTAGGAAACTTGCGTGCCATATGTTTTTCAAGATAAGAACATCAAAATATGGAAAATGGAAAAGGGGCGCCCAAGTTTTAGGGTTGTTCGCGCAAGTGACCTGCGCGGCAGAGGCTTGTGCGCCGAAACTTGCGCGCCGAGGGGAGACTTGTGCGCCATCGTGAAGGGTGTCCAAATTCCTATAAATAGAGGTCGAACCCTCCTCATTCATTGAAGAGTTCAACACTTAGAAAAATCATAGCTCCCGTCACGCAGGTGTGGTGGTCGCGCAAGTGGTGTGTGGTCGTGCAAGTAGAAGTTGTGCGCTAGGTGATAGTTGCGTGCATAAGGTGGTTTGGGTGAGGAAGGAAGTGAGTCGCCCAAGTTTTGAGTTAAAGAAGGGGGTGTCACACAAGTGGTTGAGGTGAACTTGCGCGCCATTTTTGAAGAAGCGCGAAATTTGTTGGTTGTGCACCAATATTGGTTTGGGCGTAAAGGGGTGTGAGTCGCGCAAGTTTGAAGTTGCAGAAGCTTGTGTCACACAAGTGGTTGAGGTGGACTTGCATGCTAGTTATAACTTGCGCGCCTTCTTAGAGAAGGGTGCCGGGTAAGGTTGATTCACAACAATCATTCAGGGATGCGTGAAAGCTGGAATATTTCATGATACTTTCGGTGCAAAGTGATATTCATCTACAGGTGAAAGTTGGACTTCAACAGGGCATCCATATACAACAGAGGATGTATTCATTAGTGATAATGAAGAGACCTACAAGTATATAAATTGTGAGTGGATCCTTTCTAGAGTAGTGAGCAAAGGAAGAGGAAGAAGGTGATCCTCTCCACTAGTAGTGATCCAGAGAGAGAGAGACAGGGAGTGACCCTTGGGAAAGCAGTGAGCTGACCCTAAACATTGTAAAGGTAGTGAGTCTGGGAATAAAAGTGATCTATCCCGAACTTTGTAAACAACAGTGCACTTTTAGTGGATTTGGTACATCGGCACATTGCTGGTGTATGCTCCTTGGATGTAGCCTAGTGAGGGTGAACCAAGCAAAAATCTATGTGTCCTATGCATGCTTTAGTTTCTATTTATACTTTGCTGCAGGAAAGAGAGAGAAGAGAGTCTTGCTTAATAGCGAGACAAGATCAATAGGGGTAGTTATTTTAATCTTTCATACCCAGATTCACCCCCCTCTCAGGGTATCTAACCTAGTTGACCTAACAGTTATTTTGAGAATAATGAAATTATTTTAATTATATTAATTTATTTATATCTTTAGTAATTATATAATTACCTTAAATGCTTATGCAATGCTGACACAATATTTCTTCAATTAATAGAAAAATAAAATAAATGATTTAAAAAATATTAAAAGTACTATAATTTGAGTGTTTTATATTTTTCCATGAATTTCATAGATTAATATAACATATCAGTGTTGTTTAAAATTATTATATTATATTTCCATATTTTTCTTGGTGTCTTTAGTGTCAAGTTAAATGAATTGTGTCAAAAATGACATTATGATATTTTATGAAAATTATATTTTATGAAATTATTAAAAGATAATAAAAATATTTAAATAAGACAAGGTGGATAATATATGGTCTAAAATTTAATTTATTTTCCATTTATGATCAAATTTATACTTTATAAGTAAAATTATAACCCTTTAAGAGTGAAAAATTATTATCACAGTTAAGGTTAAAATAGGTTAACTAAGGGGTTAAACCAAAATATAAAGTTTAAAACACCACTTAATCTTGTAAAAATTTTATTTTTTTGTATTATGTCAACCAAATAATACCTTATATTTGAATCTTTGGACATTTTGAATCATTTTTATGGATAAATACTTCTTTATATTTTAATCTTTTAAGAAATTCCAAGAGTTTCCCTCCCCTCACTTATAAAAGGGAAACCATCCTTTATCTTCTTAAATAAATTTGAGCCTTATATATCAACAGAAACCTAAAAAATTACCTTCTCAACATTCTTACCCATATTATATATGTACTAGTATTCCAAAAATACCAACCCTAGTATCCTTAAGATGAGATCTAAAAGAGTTCTTTCAAGGAAGAGGTAATCACCTCAACCAATCACTTTATTTTTACTTATTCTTTTACCTCATATAAATCTATGGTAATAATCCTAAAATAATAAAATAATTATCCTAAATATAATTAAATTTTATTTTTATTATGAAACTACCATTATCCACCCTCTTTCCTATCAAATAGGAAGTTAAAGTCTCACTTGTGCGTACGTACGACTTACCATATCCACGTAATGATACAATTCATTTTTCATCCTCATATTTTATAGATGAGTATTATAATGGGTTTAATATTTATATATGATATTTATGAAATAATTATTCTCATTTAATCATAATAATATATCTACCTTCTTAACTTCTAATCCATTGGAAAATGATAATGTCGCTTGTGCGTATATGTGAACTACCACCTCCACGAAGCGATGTGATTAATTTTTCATTTATATTTTATATTGATGGTAATAAGGATTTATTTTATGAATATATATGATTTATATGATATAATAATTATTTCTTAAAGGTTAATTATTATTTACCACATTTTTTCTATCCTTCAAAAATTGAAAACAACGTTCATGCGTGCGTACAACCTACCGTCTCCATGAACGATGTAATTCATTTTTACATATCTAAATTTTATGGATGAATATGTATATATATATATATATATAATGAATATATATTATATTTATCTCATTATTAAAATTATGTAGATTATGGAACCGTGATCAAATTACAAGGATCAGAACTATCAAACTAAAATTATTATGAAAAAACGAAATAGTTAACACCCGTAAACAATGATTTTAATAAGGAATTGTCAAAAAATGGATGTCAAAATGTTATAAATTTATCATATATGATATTTTAAGTATTTAAGTGATTCTAGTATATAATTATAATAAATTTAAATTTATTATAAATGAGTATATATCACTTTTAAAGAAAGTGTAACTCGATGTAAAGGATTATGTTACAATCTCATTATTTATCAGGATTGTTTATGAATAAGTTTATAATGATAAAATTTCATGATCTATGTCTCAATAATCTCATTAATTTTCTTCTCCTATGGTTATTTATTTAGAATACATTTTTTTATTTCATTTTCCTCACTTTAACTACTCAAGATACCGAAATAACATTTTTATGGCAAAATTACTTTATTTATCTCTTCGGTTGAAAATCCTTTTTCTTCCATGTCCATATTTTTCAAAAAAGTTTTTTACTATTATTATATGAATTTTTAAAGTCATTTTTACCCATGATTTTGTTTTAAAAAATTATTCAAAATGAATATTTTTGTCTTTTTCAAAATGAGGTACCTTTTTACAAAGGTATGAAAGGAATGTTTTATTTTAACTTATATGGAATGAATGAAATTTTATTCCATCATGAAAAATAAATGATTTGAAGCTTAATTTTCAATTTTCTAGGTTTATTTTCAAATAAAATGTTTTCTATAATATTTTTGAAAATTTTACATTTTAAATAAGTGCTTTCAAAGTGAAAAGGATTTTTTCTTCAAGCAATATTTTAAGTGATCATTTAAGGTAATTTTAATCTAATATGACATCCTTTGATGTTACTCATTATTTACTAGGGATATTATCCAATGATACCATATTTATCATTTCTCAAGATATTTTATGGTTATTATGACAATATGTTTATGAAACCAGTTCCTTTTCCA
Organism: Viscum album; assembly: GCA_963277665.1. NCBI lineage: Eukaryota > Viridiplantae > Streptophyta > Magnoliopsida > Santalales > Viscaceae > Viscum > Viscum album. The sequence goes on along the minus strand of OY728147.1, from coordinate 432,207,359 downwards.
TGGGTTATGCTATGATGTATTGGTGAAATGTTTATGAAACCTATTTATTTTACCTTGGTTATTCCATGATAAAATATTTATGAAACCCATTTATTTTTCATGGTTTATGATATAATAAATTTTTTATGATCTCACAGAACACATCTGTATCATTTTAATTTTTGGATGGGTGGGTCTAGAATTATACAACCCTCCAATTAATTGAGTAAATATGGATATATCATGAGATAAATTGGACTGGAATGGGGAGTTAACCTAGTTTAGTAAGATAATTTGTCTACTATAATAATCTTGGGAGTAAACCTTGACTTCTCTGTTGGAAATGACAGTAAACAAAATCCACTATGATAGTCTTGGAAGTGAACCTTGACTACTAAGGAAATGATTTTCTATGCTTATGTTTATGCCACAAATCTATGTCTTATGTCAATGTTATTCTATCAAGGATCATGTTACTTAATTCCTTTATGATTCATGTTTTATGAAATTCCAAGATTAATTAAATGACTCAAAATTATGATATTTGATATGTAGGTCATTGTTTTTATATGTTAAGCTCATGTTATCATACACTTATTCTCATGATATATTTATATGATCAATGATAACTCCCTTGTTTACCCTTACTGAGAATCTATGCTCACCCTTTCTTATATTTCCTTTTTTTATGTTATAAATAAAGGTTTTAGGTATGATATTTATAATAATGGTTCTAGTTATGAATAAATAAGTGGGATACAATGTATATATATTATAAAGATGTTTCTTATGTGTTCAAGTTTCCAAAGATACTAGACCTATATTATTATGGAATGAATTGTTATGTTATGTAATGAATATTCATATAATAATATGTAATATCTATGTATAAAAAGTATGAGTCTCTATATAAGAAGTATATAAGGGAGTATAGTGTGGATAAATCATGGAGAAATGTTCACAAGGGTTATAAAATAATTTACTTATATAGCTAGTCCTAAAATACACTAAACCTTTCATTCTTGGGATTGTGTGATTATTTGTGAGATGTAATATTTATCTTATCGAAATGTTGTAAAATAAAGATGTGTTTAGATTTTTTTATTATGCACAAAACCCTTTAGGTATCATAACAATTCAATCATATGGAATCATTTTTCCTTAACTTCCTAATAACAATAGGTTTCAATGACCTTTATTGGATATTAGAAGAATCATTATTAAAATTTCCAAAGTACTTTCCTTATTTTAGTTTGAACCATTACCCACTTTTGTTTTCAATACAATAATGAAACCTAGATATCTCATGCCTAGTTCATCTATTATTAATATTTTGAGAATATCGGGTAAATTTTTCTTGAACTCACTCACATTGTCATAACATTTACATAGATGAAAAAATAATTAATTCCTCAACTAGAACAAGTCTTTAAAGGACATATTTAATCTTACATAGTCATTGGTACACTCAATCATATTGTGTATATGAGTGAAGACTAAATTTATTTATATCATTTTGAATCTAATGAATTTAAAACCTCAAGTGAATCATTCTATTCTTCCATAAGAATCAATTCATCTATTTAACAACTTCAACAATTTTGTTACCTAAGAAGGATTTTTTTCAAAAAATATAATTTCACTTAATTTAAGTACTTTTCTTAATTTACCAGTCTTAAGAGTTACCTATATCAAGATTCACCTTTTCAAGGGATAATATTAAAGTTAATTTTGATTATGATGGTTCTATTTATTTATAAAATAATATTTTATCATATGAGTATAATATTTTATAAACATTTAATAAGGAATTTTATTAAACATACTCCAATTAAAATGATCACCCATTTTTAAAATTTATCCTATACATTGGTGGTATAATATCCATATTTCACTAATTAATGAGTCCACTATAGCATTTCTCTCACCACTTAATTATTTAGGTAGGTAATCATCCCAATCATATCTGATATGAATCTTGGATAGTTGTGTGGATAAATATTTACCCAATCCATCATATGGATAAACTCAAATCTCTTCCTTTGGTAACCTAATCCTATTAGGTTCTCTTGACTAGTGTAACCTAAATAAAATGATAAGAAATAGGTGCCTAATACTATTAGGTTCAGCCATTACTTTCTTTCCTTACAAAAGATAATATATGGGTACCCAACTATGGCATGAATTAACCAGTTGTATGATCAAGGTCTTGATAAGTTCCACTTTGGAATGAATTTAACACTTAGTATTATTAAGGGGATTGAATCTCACCATCTTATCTCATGTTATTCCCTATAAATGCATGCATTATTCTATTCATTTAGTTTGGAATAATATTCCTTTCAATAAACCAATATGTTCAAACCATATTGATGTGTAAATCTTTACAGAACCTATAATTTGTGTTACTAATCAAAAAATAGAATCCAAATATATTTACACATATCTAAATACATCCTATGAATAAGGTACATGAAATTTTCATGTATAGGTTTATAATTATATGAAATTATAATTCCCCATATGAGCAAGCTTGGGGTTATATATATCCATCCAACATCTTTCTAGAATAAGATATAAGACTCCAGGCCAGTAGGAAGTTTGATTCAAAGTTCCTCTACTGAGAGATAAATTACTTAAGAGAGATTTCAATTAATTATAACTCTAATAATCAATATGTAGTAACTATATTAAATAACCTAATTCAAGATAATAACATTAATTTCAAATTAAATTCAAGGTAGAAGAAAACTAAATACATTATCACACCTAGAATATAACTCCTTAGATGCATGTATGATAATTTAAAGAAGCAATTTAACAAACTCAAACTAAATCATGCATACCAATTAACAATATAAAGAATATACATGAATAAATAAAATAATAAATTTTAAATAAATGAAAAATTAAATTATTTCAATATGAGATAAACATTTAGGAACAATTTATAAGTAAATCTAAAAATAAACACTTTATAATTTAGCTAACCTTATGGATATTCTATAATTTTGAATATAAACACTTTATATTCATATCCTAATATGAAAATTTTCATATTATTTATTAAATGGTATTTAATTTAAATATAGGATATTATATAAAATATAATCATTTTATATTTTTATTTATATTATTTAAAATATTTACATAATCCAAACACCACACATTTAATATTTATTTAAACCTTGATCAAATCAACCATAAAAAGTTATTTTGATATGATTTTAATAATTTCCTAAATAAGGCCTTAATTTGAACATTTAAAATAAATAATTATGAATAATTCATAATTTTAAATATAAAATATTATATGTATAATTAATTTTTAATTTATAAACACTTTATAAATAAAACTTGTAATTTAAATATAAACACTCTATTTCTAAACTATAAGTTATTCCATATAAGATTCACTAATTTAATATACATCTTATGCATATTAAATTCATAACTATTTCATACCATTTAATATTTATTATCTCATGTTTTATTAATCTATGCATACTTTACAATCTATAAGTATTTAATTATCTATTAAATTTATTCATACATAATATTCAAAATATACCAATAATATATATGTTAATATTTAAAAGGAATAAAATAATAAATAAACATTTTATTTATTTTCAAAACATGAGATATAGATATGAACAATTCATATTTTATTTAGGCATCACAATATCCTATTTATAATGCCTGATACTTATCATTTATAAAAAATTTATAAACTATTAACATTTTTAGCCAAAATATTAAATTTAATAATTTTTGGATTAACTTGTATTTTATGATTGATAGGGAATTATCAATTGAAAGTTGTGACTTAATCAATGCTTACGATAAGCACTATTAAAAAATTGTAACCCTCACATATTTAGAAAAACTTATATAATAAAGGCAACGACCTTTACATATAGCATAACCCATACATAAGAGATTAAATCATGATCAGGAAAACCCTTACATATCAAGTAACCCTTACGCAAGAGAGAAACCCTTACATTTCATTTATAAAAAAGGGATATATCTTTTGTATGGGTCTTGTATAATCTTATGCATGACCAATCATTATTAATGATATATGCTAAATTGTAACTATGAATCTATGCTCTATTTTCACACCACATGAATTTCAATTGTAGCCTATGATATCGTATATCATAGATTACAACATAGAAAAAAACCATTGGTTTTGATGTATTATACTCTATGATAAAAACCAATCATAACTTATAACTAGAAATTCACATTACGTTATCCTATAACATAATGCTAGGAAGAGAAATTCGATAATCTGATGATTGACATTCATCCATGCCATATAGTATACTATGATATGACCTCAAGTACATCACTATATGTATGTTCTTCATGAAAATAAATAAAGATCGTATTGATTCATTAATAAAAATGGATTTTATACCATTAATGGGTTTTAGTGGATAATCTCAAGATCATAGAAATGGAAGAAACCTACAAAAGTGACTAATTGATGGAGATCACTGAGTAATAACCAAAAGACTCTAGCCTCCAAATGGATGGAACCATTCATTAAAATCCTTATTCACAATTAGAGTTCCCTCAAACATAAAAGGTATAATAACACATTATTCATGAATATGAATGGTGAATTGGGCCAAAAAAAGTTTTGATTATGGATTATCAGTTTGATACTATTACATACCCACACACACCAACAGAATAATTGTATCCTTTATATAGGGCTCCCTTAATTCAATTAAGGGAGTTGAATGTTTGCTGTCATCGCATGGAACATGAAATATGTTACAATAATGTATGCTTGTTGGGGTTTTATAATCATTTAATTTTTCAGTGATTATATCCTGTATGTATAGACACAAATGGATTAACCCATTGACTCATAACTGATGATATACTATACAAAAGATGCATTAGTGGCCATGCACTCAATATCCCATATCACTAACCTACTATAAAATATGATAAATAACAATAAAAACATATTTATACCTCTTATGATATGAATATATCACAATCTGCAATATGCATCACATGAATACCATAGGTTATGACTTAGGAAATATTGTATAATATGATATACCATATTTTAGTGCATATACAATAATTCAAATATTTAATTACCATATTAATATAGGAAACATGATAAACCAATGAGTATAACTTCTATAACACTCCTTCTATTCCATTACCATGATACATATTTTTTCAAACATAGAGAAAGAATCTTTGATACATCTGAACCCACATTGGGATTAAATATTTATTAAAACCTTTTAGTCGTGGGTCAAATATCTCCCCCCCCCATGCTTCATATATTAATTAAGTGTATGATGGGCACTAAAAACCTTATTTATTGAACCATAAGGTTGATCAATACATGTGTGAGTAAAATAATCAACACATGAATAAAATATAACAATCTGGGAATAATTTTTTATAAAGATATGTATTTTCTACCAAAAATCCATTAGAACTCACTAGAATTCCACTGGAAATCCAGTAGAAAAACAATACAAAGTTTCCTTTGCTAAATAATTTAACATCCCAGGTAAATAAAGAATATGAATTTTTCATATTTATTAATTTTTTAATTAAATATTAATTTTACTTTAAAAGGGTTGCTATGTTCGATAACGTACCCGATACGCAACAACGAGTTTCTTTGAAATCTTACACTGCACACTAATAATATATTATTATTTTAAACGGTAGTTAACTCCTAGCCGTTGTATTGGCAGGAATGAACAAAACTAACTACAATATGATTATAAATGTTTGTTAAATGTATTTACATTTATCTAATAAAATTTAGAGGCTTAAAATGTGAATGAATCTAATTTTAAGCATAATTTACATTAAAAGGCCAATTTATCATCTTTTAATGGAGAAACCTTTTTAAATCTAGTTTTGATCACTTTAATAAATTCTATATTACCAAATAAAATCCTTCTTTAGAATGGGGACATCAAAATTTACTTTTTGTAAATTTTTGGAATTTTTCCGATAAAGTTCATTTTTAATGAATAGTGAACAATATTGTATTTTAATTCAAAAGTGCCTTTTAATCTAATTTATTTATATGATTATATTATCTTTTTAATTGGTTTTAAAGTAAAATTAAAATATATTTTTACCATTTAATACAATTTTGGTCATTGGAATTAATTTCACTTTGAAATTGGACACAAACAAGTATCAATCTTTTGATAGTTATTATTTCTTAAAAACACACTATTTGTTTTGATAACGGGAATTAATTTTAAAATTAATTAATGAAACTTTTATGTTTTTAATTTGGCAAAATATACATCATTTTTGAATTCAGAATATCAAATATATCTTAGGCTGAATTTTTGGTATTTTTTTGAAAAACTTCAATTTTTGATGAATAGTGAAACCACTTAGTGGTAGTTAAAGAAAATAACTTTTTTATTTAAATGAAATTTTACCACTTCTGTGAATTGAATTTCAAAAATACGATATACATGGTTGTTATCAAGAAGTAAAATTTGGTTCAATAAGATGAAAATAATTTTTGGCGAATAGTAACTTTTGACTTTTATTTAACACGATTAAAGGTAAATAGGGTAATTCAAGGTAAAAAGATTATTATAATAATTCAAAATTACCTTAACACTTGTAAAAACCTTATTGGTTGAGTACTTTACGACCATGGGAATCTTTGGGTCGATTTTGGGACCCCATTGAGCTACTTGGGAGTGATAATGACAATTTAAATTAATTAACTTAAAGTAAAGGCAAAAATGACAAAAGCAAATATCTTTTAGTAAATTAATTTTTATATGGTGTTATATAAGTCATATTTTCTACTATAAATATTATTTAGAAAGATAAAAATATTTCCTACATGATTGTATTTCTTTTATAATTTTTAGACATCAAATAATTTAAATTATTTATGACACAATAATGATGCAGTGTTTACCTCATTAATAAATCATTTAAATAAATAAGATTATAATGATTAAAATATTATACAAAACCAATCCAATTCCTATTGTATTATTTTATTTAGACCTTAAGTAATCTTATATTCTAATGTAATGATTTTTGGACCATTAGAAACCGAATATCAATATATAATAAAATAATGTTTTCACACTTTCCTAAAGAGCCCCTCCTCTCCCTTATAAAAGGAGACCACTTCTAACCAATTCCACACACCTCTCAAGCCTTTTGGATCGTCCAAACTCTGCCCAATTAAGCTCCCTACATCCATATCCTTCTCTTAGAAGACTTAACTTAGGAAGAAGGTACTTCAAGAAGTCCTTTGGTTCAAACCAAATGGAGTTACCCAAATTAAAGGTAACGATTTCTCTTAATTTGTTTTTTTTATTTTACATATCTAACCCCTAAACTCTTTTATTCCTTTATTTTGCAACAAAACCAGTATCCTCAACATACTATGATGTTGTTATGATAAGTATTAGAACTACACTTACACACACCTCCATCTAATGGATGAAGAACATAATGTTTCTGTGGATGGAAAACTAACGCCTCACGAAACGATGATTGTTCAAATATCTACAACCGCCTATCATGGTGGCCATTATGATGGAATTTTATTTATATATGATATATATTATGTTTATGTTTTCTTTATTCTTATTTATTTTACATTTATATTATGCCTTTATGGTTTCCATAGTGGGTAAATACGATAATCTCATTTGAGGAAGCGCGGACTACCGCCCCCTCAAAGTGATGTGGCTCGTTAATGCCTTATGTGGGATGGATAGAGTTAATGATATTATATATGATATTATACTGTAATTATAATATACCTATGTATCATTATGTTTTAATTCCATTAAAATAATAAATATAAATGAAAGTAGCGTTCATGCGTATATACGGCTTACCGTCTCCATGAATGGTGCATTTGATTTCTTACCTCTAAATGTTATGTATTATTATAAATACATGTATATAATGGATATATATGATATATATGATATCTAAATCATGAATATAATTCTGTATATAATGAAACTTTGACCATAAGAACAACATGTAATTATAAGAAGTCCATTTTTGACTCAAGTACCAAATATCGACAAAACGAACATTATTAACTTAAATGATTACATAATGTTTATAACATGGTAATAAGTGATATAAAAGGAATAATAAAATTTAAAAATGTTCTTAAGAAAGTATAATTTAACTTTATTTTATTATTTAGGAGATTAAATAATGATCGAGTCAAGTCGGACATGAGGTAAGAGATTTTCTTATCTCACTTTTAATTCTGTGAAATTTCCATTGTTCTCCACTTATTCATTGCATGTGGTGTATTTTTTTCTTCCATTTGATATATATTATCATTATTATCATTATATTCATTTTATTATGTGATTAATTTGGTGGTTATTAACTTTTGTTCATACGACTCAGTTGATTAAAACGTGGTAAATGGTTTCATCTCACCTTTTATTCCCGTGAGATTCATGCAATATTTGCCACTATTTCCTATTGTGTGGTGTATGTACTGACCATGATTATAATAGTTGTGTAACATAATTTCATTTATTAGTTTTTACATCTTCATTGTATGATCATTTTTTCATGTGGCGTATGTTTTGTAAGTTATCGAATCGGTAAGGGAACTTTTCACCGTCCTCTTTTTAAAAGACTTCTTTTTGTTATGTCTTTTAATTTACATCTTATTATGTTGGGATATGTTCTTATATATACTTATTGATGTAAAAATTATGTCCAAGTGATGAGATACCATTTTTATATCAACAACTCATTTTTGTAATTTTAAAGTGACGCCGTTAGGCTGTCGAATTTTTACAAGGGAACTTCTTAACCCAATTTCAATTCTTTGGGTTAAACTTGTACTTCTTGAATATGTCATCCTATGAATATGTGTTAATGACCTATGATTGGTTTACACTTAATATCCATTTATATTGGGTGTATTTATATTTGTCACAAATAATTATGTGATTGATTTATCCTTAATTTAAGGATACCATCTTTATAAGGGATTTCATCTCAATTTACATTTCCACCAAGACTTCATTGTTGTTATGAACCAATTCACTCTTATATGGTGTATATACTGTATTTTGGCATATTATATCATGAATAACTTTATTCTCATGATATTATAACGTTTTTATTAAATTATATTTCCTCAATTATTTTTATTCAAGCATCTCTCATTTTATTAAAAACACATCAATTGAAATATTGTTTTAAATGTTTTAAAGATTTATTCTTATAAATATTTCTCATTAATGTCCATGTTTTCAAAATAGTTTTTAAGGATTTATTTATATGGACATTAATGTTTTAAAATGTTAATTCATTTAAAATATTCAAATTGTTATGGGACATTTTGATTCAAAAATCTCCTTTTAAATGGTTTTGAAAATGATTTGATAAAGCATTGTTTATTTCAATATCTTGATTTGATATATTGGAATGTGGAAATTTTATCTTTCCTTTATACATGTGTTATATGTTATGATTATGTTATGGTTATTAGGAATTGTTTACGTATATGGGTGGTTCCGTGATAAACCTAGGGCGGGTGAGCTCGAGATAGCTCTCCAATGCATTGCGTAACGTGACAGTGGTAAACGTGATGTTTCTACTAAGAGATTTAGGGAATATAATGTGATGGGTATTCCATGTGTAACTATCTACGTATCTATGATAGATACAATGTAAGTTTGATATGTATTCTATAACCAACCTTTATGATTTATGATTTGTGTGTGTTATTCATAAATATTATGTTTTCATAAGGTATGTTATGATTGAAAAGTATGGTTTCATGGATTTGTATTTATTGTTGGGATAATGTTTTCCTTCCTTACTTTATAACCCTTACTGATCTTTTTATGCTCATCCCAAGTTTTTGAAATGTTTTCCACAGGACTTAAAGATGAATATGTTCAAGGATGGGATCAAGGAAAAGTCATGCTGTCTAAAACATGGAACTAGACATGTGTCTTTTTAAGAGTTTTTATTTTATAAAAAAATGGATACTGAGTAGTAGTGTCTAGTTGTAATATTCAAGTTGTTATGTAATAGTTATGGCCTAATTATCTAAAACTCTAAACCTGAAAAGATCCCCAATGTGAATTATTCATTTAATTCAAGATTATATAACGTTTAAGGTCGGGTCCTTATAGTTGGTATCAAAGGTTTGTTTAGATAACTTTAGAGGTTAGGGAATTCTTTAAGCATAAGTGACATTACCATAATGGTTAGGATTTCAGAAAGAGTCATAGTTTTTTTAGATAAAGTAAATGAGTTTAAGATAACATGAATAAGTATATCTTAGTGTTTACCCTCATCATAAGATATTATATGATGATTTTACTGATATAATCACACTGAACTTTTTGGTTTTAGTAAATGGCTGGATCTAGTAGGCACCAAAGTAATAGTAGATGTGAAGAAAACTGTGACGGTTTTCTGAACGAGCAACTGAATGATATGGGAGCTTCAATGAGAACACTTGTGGTTATTCACAACCAACTATCTAGAGTCATGATTGACCACCTGAACCTTAGTGATCTTTATAAGGCATCATATATGAGAGAAACAAATACCTACAAAATTTCAGGTAATAATCATAAAGGTCAGTGTGTTCAAAAACCTATGTGTCAAAGATGTGGAAATAAACACCTAGGAAAATGCTTCAATGGGATGAGAAGATTCTATAGATGTGGAAATGAATGTCATAAAGAAATAACCTGCCATGGAAAAAGGAAGCATCCAATTGACTCTAGGAAAGGGAAAGAAGTTCTTTCTGAGGGACCAATTGAATGTTTTAAATGTGGTGTGCATGGTCATTATACAAAAACATGCCCTACAAAGAAGTTTCGGGAATGGGATCACCGAGATTGTACAAATATTTGTTTACCAATACCTAATGCCATTCCAATTGAGGATGAAGAAACTGACAATGACCAATGAAAGGTATGGATTATTTCTTAACATATGTTTTGACATTATTGAATCTTAGGATATGATTCGTGATTTTGTTTGTAGGGAAGAATTATTTCAGAATAATTTGGAAAGTAATGGTTAATGGATCATGAATAATGTTGAATGAGTAAGAAGTCAACATATATGGGATTCAAGAGTTATGATAGAATTTAGGATGGTGAAATGCTTAAAAGTATTAAGGCTCTTCTGATGATGGGATTACATTAGAAGACTTTTTATAGTATGTGTAACCATGATGTTTGATATATGAAAATTTTATTCAAGGAATAATTATATTCTCTTTTGTGGATATAGTTATAAAGAACCATTTGGGTTTATATGATCCTTGAATTTGAGGCAATTACCAGTTAATACATTTTGGGATGCAAAAAAAAGTTATTAGATAACCTTTGTGGTTAAAATATGTTATGGTTATTTTTGATGAATTTATCTCTTTTTGGGAATGTTATAAAATTATGTAGTTTTTGAAAAGGGAAAAAATGCAAACAGTGTGACAACCCGTCGCGTCGGACGAAGCTGTGAGAATCAAACCCACAACCAAAGTGCGACTGGTATTTATCACCTACCACTGGACCACGTGAAGTCCCTGGTTAGTATGACTAATTCTTTATTTAGATGACCTTATAAATCAGGAATAAGTTGATTTTGGGTTATCTATGGAAATGATTAAACAATCATGGATGATATGTGATTAGGTTAATTACTTTTCAGTATGTGACTTTAAGAGTAACTGATGTTATTTGGAGATAAATGTTCAGATTTACCTTGGAAGACTATGTGATTAAATCCTTCATATATTTGGGTTTCAATCTTAGTTTGGATTACTTTAATGAATTTTAAGGATAACTGTTTATTTAATGGTCTTTCTTGAACCTTGGGTTCTTTTTGTTGAATTTTGGAGATTAAGAGTAGTATTTCTTTTTATAAAAGATTATCCTTTTGGTGATTATCTGATCTTGTACTAAAATTTTTGGTTTTAGTTGATGTCTAAATACAAGGGAAATAGATAGTTCTCCTTTTGTGGATTATGTGATTCTCTAGAAGATGATTCTCGTGCTTTTGATGTGACCAAGTCTTTTTGAATGCTCATCGTTTAGAGAAATGATTAGTTTCGGAAGAAACTTATTAAAAGATGAAACTATACATGAAGGTAAGTATATTTCCTTATGTTTTTATTCTATGTAGAAGATAAATTCCTCAAAATTATGAAAAGGAACGTAAAAGAAAAACGTTGTTGGTTTACGTTTCCTACTGGGTAATCAAAGACCGTTTACACACATCATAAGTTTGTGATTTTCTTGTGGTTAGCTTTCTCCTAATAAGGTTTCCTATCACTCTCCATCAGAACTTGACCTTTTTTTTCTCCTCCATATCCATGTTTTCATGGAATCTTAGTATGAGTGAACTCAGGTGACCTTTGTACTTCTCTTTATTTCTTTTAAAGTGACAGTTTTACTGACTCTTTTCCGATATGGGACTTTTAATAAAGTTTCCAAGCCCAAATTTTAAAAATGCAAGGACACAATTCCCAAAAGGGGGGAGGGATGTAACATCCCAGGTAAATAAAGAATATGACTTTTTCATATTTATTAATTTTTTAATTAAATATTAATTTTACTTTAAAAGGGTTTCTATGTTCGATAACATACCCGATACGCAACAACGAGTTTCTTTGAAATCTTACGTTGCACACTAATAATATATTATTATTTTAAACGGTAGTTAACTCCTTGCCGTTGTATTATATGGAATAAACGAAACTAACTACAATATGATTATACATGTTTATTAAATGTATTTTCATTTATCCAATAAAATTTGGAGGCTTAAAATGTGAATGAATCTAATTTTAAGCATAATTTACATTAAATGTCTGATTTATCGCCTTTTAATGGAGAACCCTTTTTAAATCTAGTTTTGGTAACTTTAATAAATTATATATGAAAAAATAAAATCCTTCTTTAAAATGGGGACATCAAAATTTACTTTTTGTAAATTTTTGGAATTTTTCCGATAATGTTCATTTTTTAATGAATAGTGAAAAATATTGTATTTTAATTCAAAAGTGCATTTTAATATAATTTATTTATATGGTTAGATTATATTTTTAATTGGTTTTTAAGTGAAATTAAAATATATTTTTACCATTTAATCCAATATTGGTCATTGGAATTAATTTCACTTTGAAATTGGACAAAAACAAGTATCAATAGTTTGATAGTTATTATTTTTTAAAAACACGCTATTTGTTTTGATAACAGGAATTAATTTTAAAATTCATTAATGCCACTTCTATTTTTTGAATTTGGAAAAATAGAAATCATTTTTGAATTCGGAATATCAAATATAGATTAGGCTGAATTTTTGGTATTTTTCTTAAAAACTTCAATTTTTGATAAATAGTGAAACCACTTAGTGGTAGTTAAAAAAACTGACGTTTTCATTTAAATGAAAATTTACCGCTTCTGTGAATTGAATTTCGAAAATCTGACATACATGGTTGTTATCAATAAGTAAAATGTGGTTCAATAAGAGGAAAATAATTTTTGGTGAACAGTAACTTTTGACTTTTATTTACCGCAGTTAAAGGTAAATAGGGTAATTCAAAGTAAAAAGAGTATTATAATAATTCAAAATTACCTTAACACTTGTCTAAACCTTATTGGTTGAGTCATTTGCGACCATGAGCATATTTGGGTCGATTTTGGGACCCCATTGAGCCACTTGGGAGTGATAATGACAATTTAGATTAACTTAAAGTAAAGGCAAAAATGAAAAAAGCAAATATCTTTTAGTAAATTAATTTTTATATGGTGTTATATAAGTCATATTTTCGACTATAAATATTATTTATAAATATAAAAATATTTCCTACATGATAGTATTTCTTTTATAATTTTTAGACATCAAACAATTTAAATTATTTATGACACAATAATGATGCAGTGTTTACCTCATTAATAAATCATTTAAATAAATAAGATTATAATGATTAAAATATTATCCAAAACCTATCCAATTCCTATTGGATGATTTTATTTCGACCTTGAGTCATCTTATCTTTTACTATAATGATTTTTGGACCATTATAAACCGAATAAAAATATATAATAAAATAATGTTTTCACACTTTCCTAAAGAGCCCCTCCTCTCCCTTATAAAAGGAGACCACTTCTAACCAATTCCACACACCTCTCAAGACTTTTGGCTCGTCCAAAATATGCCCAATTAATCTCCCTACATACCTCTACTCCTCCTAGAATCCTTACCTTAGGCAGAAGGCACTTTAAGAAGTCCTTTGGTTCAAACCAAAGGGAGTTACCCAAATTAAATGTAACCATTTCTCTTAATTTGTTTTCTTTTATTTTACTTCTCCAACCCATAAAATATTTTATTCCTTTATTTTGTAATAACACCAATATCCTCAATATACTATTATTTTTTTATGATAATTATTCGAACTACACTTACACACACCTCCACCTAATGGATGAAGAACATAATGTTTCTGTGGATGGAAAACTAACGCCTCACGAAATGATGATTGTTCAAATATCTCCAACTGCCTCTCATGGTGGCCATTATGATGGAACTGTATTTATATATGATATATATTATTTTTATGTTTTATTTATGCTTCTGTATTTTCCATTTATATCACGCCTTTATGGTTTCCATAGTGGGTAAATACGATAATCTCATTTGAGGAAGCGCGGACTACCACCCCCTCAAAGTGATATGACTCGTTAATGCCTTATGTGGGATATATAAAGGATAGAGTTAATTATATTATATATGATATTATACTGGAATTATAATATACCTATGTATCATTATGTTTTAATTCCATTAAAATAAGAAATAGAATTGAAAATAGCGTTCATGCGTACGTATGACTTACCGTCTCCATGAACGGTGCATTTCATTTCTTACCACTAAATGTTATGTACTATTATAAATACATATATATACTGGATATATATTATATATATGATATCTAAATCATGAATATCATTCTGGATATAATGAACCTTTTACCACATGAATAACATGTAATTATAAGAAGTCCATTTTTGACTCAATTACCAAATATCGACAAAACGAACATTATTAACTTAAATGATTACATAATGTTTATAACATGGAAATAAGTGATGTAAAAGGAATAATAAAATTGAAAAAGGT
This sequence comes from Viscum album, assembly GCA_963277665.1. Taxonomy (NCBI): domain Eukaryota; kingdom Viridiplantae; phylum Streptophyta; class Magnoliopsida; order Santalales; family Viscaceae; genus Viscum; species Viscum album. The sequence goes on along the minus strand of OY728147.1, from coordinate 432,192,188 downwards.
TCTTATGCAAGTATAAATCAACTTTAGTTTATTATTCAGAAGATTAAAGAATGATCGAGTCAAGTTGGACATGAGGTAAGGGATTTTCTTATCCCACTTTTAATTCTGTGATATTTCCATTGTTAGCCACTTATTCATTGCATTTGGTGTATTGTGTTTTGAAATTTGATATATATTATCATTATTCTCATTATATTCATTTTATTCTGTGATTAATTTGGTGGTTATTAACTTTTGGTCATACGACTCAGTTGTTTACAACGTGGTAAAGGGTTTCATCTCACTTTTTATTCCGGTGAGATTCATGCTATATTTTCCACTATTTCCTTTTGTGTGGTGTATGTACTGCCCATGATTGTACTCTTTGTGTAACATAATTTCATTTATGAGTATTTACATCTTCATTTTATGATCATTTTTTCATGTGGCGTATGTTTTGTAAGTTATCAAATCGGTAAGGGAACTTTTCACCGTCCTCTTTTTAAAAGACTTCTTTTTGTTATGTCTTTTAATTTACATCTTATTATGTTGGGATATGTTCTTATATATCCTTATTGATTTAAACATTATGTTCAAGTGATTATATACCCTTTTTATCTCATAAAATCATTTTCGGAATTTTAAAGTGACGCCGTTAGGCTGTCGAATTTTTACAAGGGAACTTCTTAACCCAATTTCAATTCTTTGGGTTCAACTTGTACTTCTTGAATATGTCATCCTATGAATATTTGTGAATGAACTCTGACTGTTTTACACTTAATATAAACTTATATTGGGTGTATTTATATTTTTCAAACATAATTATGTGATTTATTTATCCTTAATTTAAGGATACCATCTTTATAAGGGATTTCATCTCAATTTACATTTCCACAGAGAATTCATTGTTGTTATGCACCAATTCACTCTTATATGGTGTATATACTATATTTTGGAATATTATACCATTAATACCTTTATTCTCATGATATTTTAATGTTTTTATTAAATTCTATTTTCTCAATTATTTGTATTCAAGCGTCTCTCATTTTTTTAAAAACACTTCAATTGAAATATTTTTTTAAATGTTTTAAAGATTTATTCTTATAAATATTTATCATTAATGTCCATGTTTTCAAAATAGTTTTTAAGTATTTATTTATATGAACATTAATGTTTTAAAATGTTAATTCATTTAAAAGAATCAAAGTGGTATGGGACACTTTGATTCAAAAATCTCTTTTTAAATGGTTTTGAAAATGATTTGATAAAGCATTGTTTATTTTAATATCTTGATTTGATATATTGGAATGTGGAAATGTTATATTTCTTATATACATGTGTTATAAGTTATGATTATGTTATGGTTATTGGTAATTTTTTACATATACGGGTGGTTCCGTGATAAACCTAGGGCGGGTGATCCTGAGATATCTCTCCAATGCATTGGGTAATGTGACAGAGGTAAACGTGATGTTTCTACTAAGAGATTTAGGGAATATACTATGATGGGTATTCCAAGTGTAACTCCCTACGTAGCTGTGATACCTACAATGTAATTTTGATATGGATTCCATAAGTAACCTTTATGATTTATGATTTGTGTGTGTTATTCATAAATCTTATGATTTCATAAGGTATGTTATGATTGAAAAGTATGGTTTCATGGATTTGTATTTATTGTTGGGATAATGTTTTTCTTAATTTATAACCCTTAATGAGATTTTTATGCTCATCCCAAGTTTTTGAAATGTTTTCCACATGACTTAAAGATGAATAGGTTCAAGGATGGGATCAAGGAAAAGTCATGCTGTCTAAAACATGGAACTAGACATGTGTCTTTTTAAAAGTTTTTATTTTATGAAAAAAATGGATACTGAGTAGTAGTGTCTACTTGTAATATTCAAGTTGTTATATAATAGTTATGACCTAATTCTCTAAAAATATAAACCTGAAAATACCCCCAATGTGAATTATTCATTTAATTCAAGATTATATAATGTTTAAGGCCGAGTCCTTATAAATAAGCCATAAATTTTGACTTATACTTACAATTGAGTTAATTTAACTTGAGTTTTAAATAAGATTTCATTGTATAAATTTCTCTAATTATAAATAAAATCTCTATCACCCTTTATTATAATCCAAATATTCATTTTTTTCACCTGAATGAAAACTAATACTATGAAATTATCATTCTAAACCATTCTTCTTAGTTTAAGCTTAATTCATCTTTAAGGTGGTCCAATGGCCTCCTTATGTATCTAATATGTCATTAAAAACTCAAATTAATTTCCTCCATCTTCATCTATGTATTTTCAAACATGATATGTTTCCTCACCATTCTCAAGTTCATGGAATATTTATAAACATACAACTCATTTGCACCAATATTTTTAATACCATGTAATTTTTTATCATATCCTTATTCAAGCTCATTTTTCCAAATCAAAAAGTTTTTATTCTAAGATCTTATGGATTTTTTATGACATGTTCTTTGTCACGACCAAAGATTTTAATATATGTTTTTCTCTAATTTGTAAAATATATTCAATAGATTACTCTATATGAAACACTGAAGTAAAATGAAACCAAGATATATTCAGACCATGATAACCTTTCCCTTGAATTAGTATGTATAAATAGAACTAATTTAATTATGAAATATATTAATATATATTTTTATATAAAGGATATTTTATATAAATTTTCTTAATTCATTATTGTGTTTAAGAATCTATCTTTTTATTCACTCTAATTTTATTAAATAAAACTAAGTAATTTTTTTAAATGATGATTTAAATAAAATATAATATTTACTTATTAATTCTAGCTTTATCAGTGTTTTATAGAAATTAAGAATGAGAACAAATAGTAATTTAAGAAGTTATTTTCTTATAATAACAGTTTCTAATTGTATTTTATAATTTTAATTAAAAGTTACAATTTAAAATTATAGAAATTTAATTTTACAAAATAATATTCAATTTTTGATTTAGAATTTCAATATTAGTCTAGGATGATTTTTTGTTTTTTATAAAAAAATTGATTTTTAGGTGAATAATGTAAAGTAACATTTTTATAAATAACACGACTTTTATGAAATTATTCATATAAAATTATTAATTTTAAATTCATGAAACATTTTTTAAGACCAAATATACATTTTTTAAGTGACTTTATTATTTACAAAATATTGTTTTTAATTTACAAATCTATATTTGACCTTTTAGAACTTAAGTTACACACACTATATATTTAAAGTTTTAAAATTATTTTTTATCACTTATATAAGTTGAATATAATAAAATGACTTCAATTTTTGGATTCATCACATTAAAATAATCTTAGTATTAATTTTTGTAAATTTTCTAAAATAATTTATTTATAGATAAATAGTTAAAAATATAGTTTTTGCCAAAACAATGACTTTTATTGCTTTATCACTATACAATAAATACTTAGAATTTTTTTAATTTATAAAATATTTATTTAATTAATAATTTTATTCATTTTAAAGAAATAATTTTAAATTTATAAATCCTATGTTTAACCTTATAAAAAAGTAATATTTTAATCCAAATAAAAAAATTATTTTTAATATTTTTGAAAATTCATTTTTTGGATTGATTTGAAAGCCAAATATCATTTATTTTTTTTATAATAATCCTTTTTATCTCTTTAAATTCATAAAAATTAATAATATTATCCCACACTAAAATTTTAAGCTTAAAACTAACTTTCTCTATGGAACGACTTTGACATGTTATATGTGATAATACTAAAATTACTTTCTATAACCCATGGAAATTTTATTTTATAAAATGATTTAATATTTTAAACCCTAATTTAAAAATTATAAAATAAGGTTAATTTTAATTTTGACCATTAAAATTATTTTCCAATGGTGAAAGTAGAGTTACCACGGTAAGATTAAATTAGGGTAAAAGTGGTTTAACACAGTGAAAGAGGTTAAAACATGAAGAAAACATGTTTGATATTGGATTTTTGAAGGAAGATTAGCCTTATATATTTCCCCACACCATTATTGTCTATTTTTATAGTGTTGTTTCTTGAATAATGGATTGATATTATTTATAATTCATGAGTTTTTACAAAAGTTCCCTTTTCTTCACTTATAAAAGGAGATCACCTCCTCCTCAATTCACCACCCATTAAAAAGCCTTTGATCAACCAAAAATCTAACCCAGTCACTCCTAAACACCCTAAACATGGTTTTAAATCCTTGTTAACACCAAAATAATAAGCTAGGTAGTCTTAAAGAGTTACCCAAGGGAGGAATTCCAAGGGAAAAATAATACTCTCAAACCAACTTTTCTAAGTTCTTTTCTTCTTCTACACCCATCAAGTACCCTCTATACATGAGGTTATGATAACACCATAATTTTTAATGTGATTATATTTAATTATACTAATTTAATATCCATTTTATACTTTCCTACAAAATAATCGAGAAAAACAAGTGTCTTTATGTGTTTGTGCATACAACATCCTCCATGAATGACATGTTTTTTTTTTCATGACCATCCAACATTGATGAATTTAAAAATATATTTAGTATGTAAAAATACTATTTTTTAAACCATTAATATTATGTAATTATAATAAATGAAAATATATAATTAATAAAAATAGTAAATGGTTATAGTAACTTCAACTGCCTTAAATGGACTTATTAAGGCACCTTTCATAATTTGATTTTTTGGATAACCGTTGAAAATATATTATAATTATACCAATTTAATAATAAAAAACACAGAACTTAATAATATTAATATCATGAAGTTATTTTACAACACCGTTGACTATGGTCAATAAATAGAAAGTGTTACGAAGAAAATAGTTGCACAACCCTGAGAAACCGGTGTAAGTGAAAACTATATTAAAAATAAAGACCAAAATTTTGGTCAGAGTAGATCACTCAAGAGGGGGGTGGGGGTGAATTGAGTATCTATAAAAATCTCTATTAAAAAATTGTTCTTTTAAAAAAACACATTCGAATAAAGTAATCTAAGTCAGTTTGTAGTGAATTTAGAAAAGTCTTGAATGCTCAATTAATTTCGTAGAAGATTGATTTGTTCTCATATTTACCAATATAAAGATTAGTCAAACTGTTGAAACTAATCTACTAATTCAAAAAAGATATAAACACTTGCTAAACTAACTCTTAAAGTTCAATTTATCTTAATGTGAAATGAATTAAACACATATCAGATTAAAAGACAAGACAAACTACACATCGGGTAAACACAAGAGGTTCAGTCTCAAGTTGAGACTTAGTCCTCTCCACTTGGTGATCACCTTCCAACAAGTAGTTTATATTAATAAAATTTTTATCCACACCCTGGATCAGGGTTCACAACATCACACAGGGCTGTCCAGGTCACACTTGACCTCTACCACAGTTATTTGTGGGAAAACTAACAAATAGATCACACATGATCTCTTCCATAGTTCTACGTGGGATACAAGAGTGAAAAAGGGATTGAGTGTGAGGATATTTTAGTATCCTCCAGTTATGCTCAGGAGACAGTGTGTATGAAACAAACAGATGCACACACTAATTGAAAAGTAAACACAAGAACACAATAGAGTTATAAAATAAAAATAGAGTTTAAAAATCTCTGTGTGTTGTGAAGTAAATATTTAGACTCAAGGGATGTAGAGAAGATGATATTTGAGTACTCTTCTAGAAATTGGCTTCATAACAGAGTAACACAGTCTTTGCAATTTATCTTCCAGGTGAGTAAAGGTTTAACTATTTGATGTTAGGATGTTCAGAGAGCTTCAGCAGGTTGCAACTTGTAATATTAAACTTCTTGTATACTCAAGATTCGAGTTCTTCTATTTTCAATATCTTTCACATTCACACATCCAACCTTTTTTTTTTCTAGAGGGATCCCAGTGTATCACATTTAAGGTTGAGCTTGTAATCCTTTTATACTTCAAGGTCTCGTAGGAATGAAGATACCCCCACGTGCATGTACCTTGTACTGTCCATGAATAGTCCTACAGACAACATTAAATAATGTCAGAAACATTAATTTGTCAAAATATTATTGTTAGAAATAAATTTTAATTAATAAATTTAAAACAGTTATTTATGACTATCAGTGATTCATAAGTATCGGTCTGTCATCATCGGTCTATCACCATCAATTTTTCATCATCGGTTTGTCATCATCGGTCTATCAGCTTCGATTTTTATTAGTTTGTTATCATCAGTGTGTTATTATCAGTGTGTCAGCATCGGTTGTGTCGAACATTGGTGTGTCGAACATAGGTGTGTCGAAAATTGGTGTGTCAAACATCAGTGTGTCAAACATTGGTGTGTCGAACATTGGTGTGTCAAACATTAGTGTGTCAAAGATCAGTGTGTCGAACATCGGTGTGTCGAACATCGGTTTGTCGAACATCGGTGTGTCGAACATCGGTGTGTCGAACATCGCTGTGTCAAACATCGGTGTGTTGAACATCCTATCAGTGCCAAAAACTCTGAGAAACTTATGAAGTGTATCTTACACATAACATTACCAAATTAAGTGACATAAAAAAATACAGGTAAGAATACTCTTGTAAACATATTGATTCATAAATATAGGTTATTGACTTATTAAAAAATATTGTTCCATATGAAATAATTGATTTACTTAGAGATATTAAATGAAATGAAATAGTAGAATATGTAGATTGAAATTATTTGTGATTATGAAAATGACTATAACATAGAGGGTCCAACAATCTCCCCATTTTTTATAATCATAAATTATGGAATACATGTAAATATAAGGAATAATAATAACTAGACTTAGCATATTCTTCACTGAATGTGATTAGTCAATATAACTAAACCTTTACCTTGTTTGAGTTTTTTTAAAACAAATCTCACCCTAAATAAATGTATTGTGCTGAGTACTTGCCATGTGTCCTATGACAAAATTTCTTCGCCTAAAATTAATAATGTATGCCTCTTATTTCTCCCCCTTTTGGGATTAGCAAAAAAGAAAGAAAGTAAGAACATAAATAAAAAAAGAGAGAAGACAAGAAGAATTTATATTAAGAAGAAAAAGAGTAAAATCAACAAAAAGAGACAAATACCTATAAAAGATACAATACAGCTCTAAGGGTGTGGCTTCTGAGCGACTTTGCCTTTATCTGAAGGATCTGGAGTAGGATGAGAAGGTTTTGAAGGGACAGATGGAAGAGGTGGTCTGAAGACAACACTAGGCAAAGCAACACCTATAGGAACATTTGCTGCAAGGCTAGGCCTTCTTTCTGACAACATGAAACTAGGATATTGCTCTGTAATGACTGGTCAAATCTGGGAAAGTTCCTAAGAGACAATCATTGGAGTAGGAGACCGAGAGGGAGTACCAATGGAAGTATCAGGAGGAACCACAATTGCTTCAGCTTGGACATGCAAATACGTTTTAAGGAGGTTGATGAAATCATTGATGATTTCACCACCATATTACATAGATTTCTCAAATTCATCCTTATTCTCCATGAATTTATTCAGCAGAGGGGTAAAATCTTTCAATTGAGTAACTTGATTTTTTGAAAGCTTCTGTGACTGGAGGAATTCTGAGATTTTTAGCGAAAAACTTGAAGCTATTGATGAGATCATGCTTGGTACAAATCTTAGTAAAGTACTTATACACTTTCTCTCTAATATATTTCTGAGCAGAAGTGGCTTCATTTGTGCACTACCTTACCATATTGTACACAAGGTCTATATTTCTATGTACCTTTTCAAGAGTTTCTGTGTCTGAAACACTCTGAAGAGTTTTGAGTTCGTCTCTCATCGCAGCCTTGAGAGATTCCAAATCAACAACAACACCCTTTCCACTCCTAGAACTGGATGGGCCAATAATCATTTTTCCAAGCTCCTCTTTCAACTTATTCAGATCTAAACTTAGTAGATGAGTCACCAAGTTCCTAAGAACTTCCATTACACCACTAAAGGAGGTCTTGAAATTAGAGGTTAGAGAATTTAACTCATTGCTCATCTTCCTTACTTCTTCTCTCAGCAAGTGATTATGTCTAATGATGGTTTCTACTATATTAATGAGATTTGGTTGAATCTTTTGGATCACCATCCTTTCAATATTTACTACATCAGCATCCAAAATACCTATAGAAGTGGAGGCTTCATTTCTGGATCCAACAGAGGATTTCAAAGACTCACAAATATCATTTTTGAATTTCTCCAAATCGGCCTTAGTGACATAGTCACTAGGCACGGTCTATGCTATTGGATCTACTGCTGGAGGTGCAATTGGTGGAAGAGGTGCAACAGGTTTTTCTTCAGCTTGGGCTTGTGGAGTAGGAGGAGGAGGCACCCTCTCCCCATATAAGTCATATTCCAAACCAAAAAGAATATATCCTGGATCATTATTCCATTCTTGAGTATAGGTCTGGTCTCTTGGCTCAACAATGTCAATTTTGACCCTTCTTCCCTGAGGCCCAGGAACAAATTCATCTTCATCAACTTCTTCATCCTTTCCCCTAGCCATAATGACATTTCTAGGTACTGGTATCAACTGAGCTTGAGGTTCTAGAAGTGCTCCACCCACTTCAACTTCTCTAGGTACTTCATCAATTTGAGTCACCTGATACTCATCTTCTTCCTCATGGCTACCAGCTATAAGTTCATTCAATTCCTGAATGATTTCTTGATTTTCAGCATTATGATGGGGGTGAACTATCCTCATGACTAGCATATCTATGATCAAAATCTTCCTGTTCAATAGGCTCAACACCATCACCAGCTCCATGTACAAATTCCTCACTGGATCTGTCAACTGCTTGCTGTCCCACTTTTAAAGAATCCCTTACATGATCATCATTTCCTCCTTCATCATCATCATCATCATCATCATCATCATCATCATCATCATCATCATCATCATCATCATCATCATCATCATCATCATCATCATCATCATCATCATCATCATCATCAGACTCCTCATCTAATCTACTCACATATCCTTTATCTCCAGTAACCTCGGTCTCTTCCTCATCCTCATCACCTAACAAAGGTTCTCTTGAGGGTAAATCCAAAGGTGGACTAGCAAGGCCATACGACATATCTTTTGGGATCTCAGTAATATTAGGATCACTCTTGTCATCAAAAGGAGATCCTTCTTCCCTTGACACTTCAGTATTAGCTTCCTCATCAGAATAAACAGGATTCTCTCCTAGTTTGAGACCTGGATTAACATGATCCTTTGGTCTAGTGGGATGGTCAATTAGATTGAATTCTTCATATATCCTTTCCTCATCTCTTACCCAACATTTCTTACATGGGTTCCAAAAGATCTTCATCCTTTTATAAATATATTTTTGAAGACAGAAACCACTACATGCACTTATCACTTCATCTCCATATTCCACAAAACCTAACCATTTTAACATAGTAGAGATCATTCTGGGATAGTACAAAAAAGTTGCCTTAATGGATGGATTTATCATGTTAAAAACATGCACCATTAGATACCTACACAGGTTCACTTTTATCCCATTTTTCAACAAATAGATCAGGAAAACATCCTGATACTTCACAGCTGAAAAGTCTCCCTTCCTTGGGTAGATTTGATGTTGTTTAAATTTAAAAAGTAACCTTGCCTCTCCATCAAATTCACTTTCAATAGTTCTCCTAGATCCTCCATTTCCAGTCAGCTCATTCAGAGCATCTTCATAAGAGAACAAATCATAGGAAGGTGTAATATTACCTTGATAATCATCATATACACCTTCATGAGTCCAAGCACTCAACCAATTCCTTAGATGAAAAATATATTTCCTTTCCCTTTACCTCTGACTTCATCTTTTCTTCCTCAGCTTCATCCATGTATATCTTAAAATATCGATAAAACTCATGTACTAGATGGGGATAATAAGTCCTTTAATTATTAGAGAACCAGCTTAGCCACCCTTGAGATTCCAGTACTCGTACCAAAAACGACTTGCTTGATAGAAGCTATTCAGCAGATAATTCCTTCTCAGCTGTAACCACTCATCTTTCAAAGATTTGTTTTGCAGTCCCACTGGGCTCACCCTTCTGACGTTCAGTAGTTAGATATTTTCTCAGCTCTTCCATAGCATGCTTGGTCCTTGCCATTTTGAGGTTTCAGATTCCAAAGGAGTTGAGAGGCCGAGAGTCGAGAGATAGAGTGACAAAGGGTAGAGGGATTTACGACAGTGGGAAGGTGAAAGCTCAGGATGGATCGAACTTAGTATATCATTTAGGGATTGTAAAATGTAAATCATGAAATTTAAATGTGTCAAAAAGAATACAAAACAATTTCATTTTATTTAAAATAGATAGAATTACAAAAGAATCCTGAAATACATCGGTGTTATTGAATCAGTTTTACACGATCAGTTTCAAGGGATCAGTTTCAAGGGATTGGTTTCAAGAGACCGGTTTCAAGAGATCAGTTTCAATAGACCAGTTTCAAGAGATTGGTTTCAATAGATCAGTTTTAGGAGACCAGTTTCAAGAGATTGATTTAAAGAGATCGGTTTCAAGAGATCGGTTTGACAAGATCGGTTTCAGGGAACAGTTTGACAAGATTGGTTTTAGGGATTGGTTTGAAAATATCAGTTTCAGGGATCAGTTTTACAAGATCAGTTTCAGGGATCAGTTTCACAAGATAAATTTCAAGGATTGGTTTCAAAATATCAGTTTTAGGGATCTGTTTCAAAAGATCAGTTTCAGGGATCAGTTTGACAAGATCGGTTTCACGGTTTGGTTTGACAAGATCTTAGAGATTTATCATTCCTAGTTTATGTTTGATGTAGTTCGTTCTCTCAGAGTTTAGGTTTTTATTGAATATATCAGCAAGCTGATGCTCAGTCCCAACAAACTCAATAGTTATATCACCTTTTTGATAATGATCTCTAAAAAAGTGATATATTACATCAATATGATTTATTCTAGAATGAGAAATTGGATTCTTAGAAATGTTAATAGCACTTGTGTTGTCACAGTTTATGGGGATATGTCTGAATTGAAATCCATAGTCTAATAAGGTGTGTTTCATCCAAAAAAATTGTGCACAACAACTTCCAGTAGAAATGTATTCATCTTCAGGAGTTGATAATGCAACTGAATTTTTCTTTTTACTACACCATGATATTAGAGATTTTCCCAAAAAGTGACATGTTCTAGAGGTACTCTTTCTATCTAACTTACATCCACCAAAGTCAGAATCTGAATAGCTAACTAAATAAAAAGGTCTCCCTTTAGGATATAACAACCCTAAATTAGTTGTATACTTGAGGTATTTGAAAATTATTTTAATATAATTTAAATGCGACTCTTTTGGGTTTGCTTGAAATATTTCACACATGAACACACTAAACATAATATCTAGCCTACTAGTAGTTAAGTACAACAAACTCCCAATCATTCCTCTGTAAGCAGTTTGATCAACTGATTTTCCATTTTCATCAAGATCTAACTTAAATGTAGAACTCATAGGGGTTTAACTACTCTTAATTCTTCAAATCCATATCTTTCTAAAATATCTTTAGGGTATTTACTTTGATTTAAAACAACACCTTCTTTATTTTGAAATATTTAAAATCCAAGAAAATATTTAAGTTCACCCATTAAACTCATTTCAAACTCACTTTGCATTATTTTTGAAAAGTCATTACATAAAGTATTTTAGAAGATTGAAAAATAATATCAACTAAATATATTTTGGCTATTAAAAATTATTTTGAAATTATTTTTATAAATAAATTAGGATATGAAAGTCCCTTTTAAAGCCTTTCAAAATAAGAAAATTACTCAATCTTTCATACCAAGCTCTTGGAGCTTGTTTCAAACTGTATAAAGATTTAGATAATTTGAACAGATGATTTGGAAAGTGTGGATTTGTAAAACCTGGGGGTTTTTCAAAAAAAACATACTCAACTATATAACCATTTAAGAATGAACTTTTGACATCCATTTGATAAATTTTAAAATCCAAGTGCGCTATATAGGCAAGTAAGATCCTAATTTCTTCAAGTCTAGCTACTGGTGCAAAGGTCTCTTCATAATCAATTCCCTCTTCTTGATTATATCCTTGTCTAACTAGTCTAGCTTTTTTTTTCTAACTATATTTACAGCTTCGTCTACTTTATTTCTAAACACCCATTTGGTTCCTATGGTCAAAGTATCCTTCGATATATCTACAAGTTTCCAAGATTTATTTATTTAAAACTGATTAATTTCTTCTTGCATGACCATTACCCAAAATTCATCTATGATCACATCATTGATATTTTTAGGTTCAATATGTGACAAGAAGGCTTGATGTTCAACCTGGTTTCTCAAGGAAGCTCTCGTTTGTGTTCCTATATCTAAATTTCCAACAAAAATATCTAGGGGATGATTCTTAAGGGTCCTAGTTAGTCTAGAGAAGGTAGGAATTGATATTTAATGTTGGTCAGGTTGATCTGGTTCATTACGGTTAGGATCTAGAGAATTTCCAGAACTGGAAGTTTTCACAGATTCCTTCACATAATGATTTAAGGTTTTATCATTAATGTCCAGATTGAATATATCCTCTTCAATATTTTCTAGTGAGGTCTTGGTCTCATGTGGATCTGCTTAATCAAACTTGATATGTACAGATTCCTCCACACATTTGGTTTTCTTATTAAAGAATCTATAGGATTTTCTTGATGTAGAATATCTAAGAAATATTCCTTAATCACTTTTGGAGGAAAATTTATCCAAATTATCTTTAGTGTTCAAAATATAGACTTTACATCCAAACACTTTAAAATAACTTACTTTGATTTTCCTATTTTTCCACAACTCATAAGGAGTTTTCTTAAGGATGGGTCTGATTAAGACTCTATTTATTATGTAAGATATAAGGCCCCAACCTTAAACCTTACTTAATCTTGAGTTATTACAAGATTACACATTGAGGATCTTTTCATGTTTAGAGTTTTAGAGAATTAGATCATAAAACTTGCATTACATTCCACATATAAACAAAGTGGTTACATAAAGATAGTATTCTTATTTCCCATCAATGGAAACATATTTAAAATAAAACATGGATTCTTTCTTGACACTTCCTTGACACTATCATCATATCATGTACCTTTCCCTTGACCTGTGAAAAACATTTCAAAAAACTTGGGACGAGCATAAAAATCTCAGTAAGGGATATAAAAATATGGAAAGGAAACATGGGTACATATATACATAAGAATGAAATCATACTTTACCCATAAAACATAAGCACTTCAACATACCTCATCAAATCATGAATAAATCATAGAAATCATAAGACATAAAGGTAACTTGAGGCATTCATAACATTCTTACGTAGGGAGTAACCCTCTTAGTTACGTTTGGAATACCCATCACAGTATATTTCCTAAATATCTTCAGAGAAACCTTAACGTTTCACTCCTTCATGTTACCCAATGCATTGGAGAGTTATATCGGGCTCACCCACCCTTAGTTTATCACGGAACAACCCATCTTCATAATAATGCCCAAGAACCTCAACATAATCGTATCACATAAAACATGCATAAAGGAAACATAACATTTCCACCTTTCAATCACAAGATATCCATACAACACATTGATATAAAAACATTATGAAAAACATTTTCAATACCAAAATAAAAGAAAATTAAAACAAGGTATTTATTTTTCTTTTAAAAAAAGGTATGGCTTGTAGAGGAAGCCGAAACTCAAATAATGGTCACGGCGGCGGAGAAGTCGTTGTCGCCGTATACGTACGACAAAAACATTCCCTTTTGTCGTTTAGTAAACGCTTCGTATAAAAAATATTCCTTTTGAATAAATGTAAAAGTCAAAGGGGTTTATACACCGTATAAACAAGGTTATGTATAAAACAAAATATGCCTCAATGAAAGGAGATTGAGACGAAGTCCCATACCTCGGGTCCGACTTGACTCGGTCGTTCTTTAATCTCCTGAATAATAAACTTGAGTTAATTTCTACTTATTTAAGAACCTTTTTCAAGTTCATTATTCCTTTTATATCACTTATTGCCATGTCATGAACACTATGTAATTATTTAAGTTAATAACGGTCGTTTTGACGATCATTGGTACTTGAGTAAAAAATAAACCCTTTATAATTACATGTTGTTCATGTATCCATTATATCCAGAATTATAATCATTATGTATATATCATATATATCCAGTATATACATGCATTTATAATATTACATAATCATTTAGAGGTAAGAAATGAAATGCACCATTCATGGAGACAGTAAGCCGTACGTACGCATGAACGCTACTTTCATTTCTATTTCGTATTTTATAGAATGGAATCATAATGATATAAATGTATATTATAATTCCAGTATAATATCATATATAATATCATAGTTCCATCCTTCATACGTCCCACATATGGTATTTAACGAATCAAATCACTTTGAGGGGGTGGTAGTCCGCACTTCCTTAAATGAAGATACCGCGTTTACCCATAATGGAAACCATAAAGGTATGCCCAAAAAGAAAAATACAGAAGCTTAAGGAAAACATAAAAATATTATATATCATATATAAATATAGTGACATCTTAATGGCCACCTTTGAAGGTGTTAAAAGAATGTTGAACAATAATCGTTTCGGGAGGCATAAATTCACCATCCACGGAAACAGTATGTCCTTTAACCATTAGATGTAGGTGTGTGTAAGTGTAGCTCAAATCCTTCTTATAAAAACATCCTAGTATATAGAGGATACTGGAGTTGTTACAAAAGAAAAGAATAAAAAGATTTTAGGGGGTTGGAGAAGCAAAATCAAACAAAAGGACTCAAAAGAAGAAATTACCTTAAAATCGGGTAACTCTCTTAGATTTGAGCTCAAAGGCTTCCTTGGGAAGACTTCTGCCCAAATTGAGGCTTCAAGGAGTAATATAGGGATGTGGAGAGCCAAAATGGGCAGGGTTTGGCCGAGCCAAAGGCTTTGGGAGTGTGGGTAAGGAGGTAGAGGTGGGGGCCTTTTATAAGAGGAGAGGAGGGGCACTCTTGGAAGGTAAAGAAAAGTCACTTTATTTTAAAATGGTATTCGGATTTAAGAGGTCCCACATTGATGTGTTTTGATGATAAGGTGATTAGGGTTCTAAATCCACCCATCCAATAGGTTTTTTCCATGTGTAGTTCTTAGATTTTACATTATCATTCCATTTTATTTAAATCGTTAAATAATGAGGTCATCGCTGCATCATCATGATGTCATATATAATTTAATTTATTTAAAGTCTAAAAATTATAAAAAAATACTATGATGTAGGAAATCTTTTTATATTTACAATGAATATTTATAATAAAAAATATGATCTTTATAACCCCATGGAAAAATTGTTTTAGTAAAACATCTCATGTTTGTGTCATTTTTACTTTTACAATAAATAAAAAGTTATTTATGTCATTTCCCAACCAAAGTGGCTCCATGGGGTCCCCAAGTTGACCCATGGATTGTATTGGTCGGCCATGACACATCAAATGAGGATATGACATGTGTCAAGCTCATCTCATTTTATTAAAACATTATTCTTACCTTAAACTACACTAATTACCTCTAATCGCGATTAAAAACTTAATAAGTTACTATTCACCAAAAAATTATTTTAATCCCATGGAACCAAATTTTACTTCTTAATGACAAACATGTATGTCAGATTTTTGAAATTCAAAACACAGAAGTGGTAAAATTTCATTTAAATGAAAAATCAGTTTTTATAAGTACCACTTAGTGGTTTCACTATTCATCAAAAATTGAAGTTTTTCAGAAAAATACCAAAAACTCACCCTAAGCTATATTTAATATTCCTAATTCAAAAATGAAGTCTATTTTACAAAATTCAAAACATATAAGTCACATTAATTAATTTAATAATTAATTCCCGCTGTCATGACAAATAGCGTGTTTTTATGTAACGATAAGTATCAAAAGATTGACACCGGTTTAAGTACAATTTCAAAGTGAAATTGATTCCAATTACCACCATTGGATTAAATGGTTAAAATATATTCTAATTTCACTTCAAAACTAATTCAAAAAATAATCTAATTATATAAATAAATTAGATTAAAAAGCAGTTTTGATTTAAAATGCAGTATTTTTCACTATTCATTAAAAAACGAACATTGTCTGAAAAATACCAAAAATTCACAAAAAGTAAATTTTGATGTCACAATCATAAATAATATGTTTATTTTAAAAAACATAGCTTATAAAATTGTCAAAAAATAGATTTAAAAATGGTTTTCCATCAAAAGGCAGTAAAACAATCTTTTAAAAATATTAGTGTATTCCATGCTTAAGATTGGATTTATTTTCATTTTAAGCCTCTAAAACACTATCTAATTCATTAATAGACATAGATAAAAATATCTATTACTAATTACTTTCTTGGGATGTTACATCCTTCCCCCCTTTTGAAAATTGTGTCCCCGCAATTTATTTACTTATCGAATAAATGGGGGTACTTATCCCTCATTGCATTTTCAGATTCCCATGTTGCCTATTCCATCATGTGGTTTTTCCACAAAACCTTTACCTGATTAATTACCTTATTCCATAAAAATTGCTTCCTGTGGTCAAGAATCTGGACCGGTTGTTCCTCATAAGATAGGTTCTCTTCCAGCTGAACTACCTCTGGACTCAAAACATGAGATGGATCTGGCATATACTTTATCAATATCGAAACGTGAAAAACATTGTGTACCTGAGATAAACTCAGAGGTAAAGCCACCCCATATGCAACTGATCCAACTATCTCCAGAATTTCATATGGTCCAATAAACCTTGGACTCAGCTTTCCTTTCTTACCAAATCTCATCACACTTTTCCAAGGAGAAACTTTGAGAAAAACATGATCACCTACCTAGAAAGATAGATCCTTCCTCCAGTTATCCGCATAACTCTTCTGCCTACTCTGAGCTGTCCTCATGTGATTCTGAATCAACTGAAATTTTTCTGCCATCTCTTCTACCAATTCTAGTCCCATCAACTTCCTTTCACCCACTTCATCCCAGAAAGCTAGAGTTCAACACCGCTTCCCATATAATGCCTGAAATGGTGTCATCTGTATACTGGAATAAAAACTGTTATTATATAAAAATTCAACCAAAGAAATATGTTGGTCCCAACTTCCCTGATAATCCATAGAGAAAGAACATAGCATATCCTCCAATGTCTAAATTTTTCATTCTGACTGCCCATCTGATTGAGGATGAAAAGCTGTACTAAAATTTAATTCAGTACCCAACGACTTCTAAAGGCCTTTCCAAAAGTTAGAAGTGAACCTGAGATCATGATCAGATACAATGGAGAGGGGAACTCCATGTAACCTGACTATCTCTTTAAGATACAAACGGGAAAGTTGATCTAGGGAAAAAGTATCTTGTATAGCAAGGAAATGAGCAGATTTAGTCAAGCGATCAACAATAACCCATATTGCATTATTACCTCGAGGGGTCTTCGGCAATCCCACAACGAAGTCCATGGATATATTCTCCCATTTCCACTCTGGCACTGGTAAAGGATGAAGCATCCCTTTCGGTAACTGCCTCTCTGCTTTAACCTGTTGACACATCAAACACTTCATAGTAAAATCATCAATATCTCTTTTCATTACATCCCATCAGTAATACTCCCATAGATCACTGTACATCTTAGTACTGCCAGGATGAACTGAAAACGGAGAACTATGAGCTTCACATAACAACTCTCTCTTCAACTATGAATCATAAGGCACCCACAATCTCTTCCCAAATCTCAAAACGCAATCATTATCAATGTTGAATTCAGGAAACTTACCTTTCTGAACCAGCTCTACCTTTTTCTGCAACTCACTGTCTTGCTTCTGTGCTTGCTTGATTCTATCTGATAGAGATGATCTCACTGATACCTGAAACAAAACAGAAGAACTTCCTACACCAACAAATTCTATGCCAAAGTTCATCAAATCATTAACCAAAGGATGACGTTCCAAACGCAACATTTCTAATGAAGCATTACTTTTTCGACTCAAAGCATCAGCCACTTTATTTTCTTTTCCCGAATGGTAATGAATTGTACAATCATAATACTTGATTAATTCTAGCCATCTCCTCTGTCTCATGTTTAACTCTTTCTGAGTGAATATATACTTTAAACTTTTGTGATCATTATATATTTCACACTTTACTCCATACAAATGATGCCTCCAAATTTTTAAAGCGAAAACAACAGCAGCTAATTCCAAATCATGTGTAGGGTAATTTACCTCATGAGTTTTCAATTGTTGTGAAGCATAAGCAATTACCTGATCATTCTACATTAGGACGCAACCAAGTCCTTTCAATGAAGCATCACTGTATATAACAAACTCACCATTCCTGGAAGGTAGTGCCAAAACTAGAGAATTCACCAATCTTCTTTTCAATTCCTAAAAACAATCATCACATTCTTTTGTCCAGATAAACTTAACACCCTTCCGAGTTAGCTTAGTCATTGGACTAGATAACCATGAAAAATTTCTAACAAACCTTCGGTAATAGCCTGCCAAACCAAGGAATCTACGTATCTCAGTTACATTTGTGCGTCTTGGCCATTCTTCAACAACCTTTGTTTTTGCAGGATCAACAATTATCCCATCTTTAGAAAAAATATGACCAAGGAAAGAAATTTGTTGCAACCAAAACTCACACTTGCTGAATTTTCCATACAGTTTCTTTTCTTTTAAGGTTTGAAAGATAACCCTTAAATGTCTTTCATGCTCCTCTTTACTTTTAGAAAACACCAAAATATCATCAATGAAAACCACCACAAACTTATCCAAGAACTCATGGAAAATTCTATTCATTAGGTCCATGAATACAGCAGATGCATTGGTTAGCCCAAAAGGAATTACTACAAATTCATAATGGCCATATCTTGTACAGAATGCGGTCTTCGGAACATCTGCTTCCTTTACCTTCAGCTGATGGTACCCCGATCTCAAGTCAATCTTTGAAAAATACTGAGCTCCCTGGAGCTGATCAAACAAATCATCGATATGAGGCAAAGGATATTTGTTCTTAACAGTGATGTTATTCAAGGCTCTATAATCAATGAAAATTCTCATAGAACCATATTTCTTTTTAACAATCAAGACAGGATCACCCCATGGTGATGTGCTAGGTCGAATGAAACCTTTCTCTAATAAATCTTGCAATTTCTCCTTCAACTCTAAAAGTTCAATTTGAGCCATTCGATAAGGGGGTTTTGAAATTGGCTTAGCATCAGGAACTAAGTCAACAGTAAACTCAACTTCCCGATCTGGTATTATTCCAGGAAACTCATCAGGAAAAACATCAGGATACTCATTTACCACTGACACATCATTAATCTGAACAGTTCCTTTATTTTCAACGATGTGTGCAAGGTAACATTCATTTTCATCTTTTACAAGTTTATTGGCCTCTTGATAAGTTATCAACAGTAAGGGTTCATTCTTGTACACAAACTGAATGTCTTTTTGAAAAGAAACTTCTTTAGCTCTACAGTCAATCTTAGCATGGTAAATAGAGAGCCAATGCATACCCAGGATAACATCAAACTCTACTAGATGTAGAACAATAAGGTTTGCAAGTAGGTTCTTTCCACATATAAGGATAGGAAGATTCTTATAAATTCTTTTTGCCTCAACATTTC
Source organism: Viscum album (assembly GCA_963277665.1). NCBI lineage: Eukaryota > Viridiplantae > Streptophyta > Magnoliopsida > Santalales > Viscaceae > Viscum > Viscum album. The sequence continues at coordinate 432,172,494 of OY728147.1, read as the reverse complement.
CCCCAGGTGTTTTTACCAAAAGTTCAGGAGTCATTTCTTGAGATGGTATTCTCATTTTACTAGAAAAGGTTTCAGAGATGAAAGAATGTGTAGACCCCAAATAAAACAACACACTGGCATAATCTGAAAAAACAAAGTACCTGATACAACTTCATTTGATGGCCCGACATCTGCTAAAGTAGTTGCAAAGGATTTCACCACCCCTTTCTGCTTGTAGTATAACTGCTTCCCATCACCCAAGCTCTTTGTCGGACACTCGTTTGCATAGTGACCCATCTCATTTCACTTATAACATTTCACTAACTGTAAATAAAATTCGGTCTTACCATCACCCTGATCTTTTCCAGTGCAATCACAAGCCTTATGTCCCATATTACCGTATCGGTAGCACTTTCCAGAATTCAGAAGACATTCCCTAGCATGCCTTTTCCCACATTTATCACAAACTGGAAACTTAGATTTCTTACCGTCAGACTTTTTTGAATAATTCTTACCTTTCTCCTGCCACCTCGGTCTCTTCTTCTGTTGGTTGTTATAGAACACTTGATCATCGACAAACTCCATTTCCACCTTCTCAGCACATCGAACAAGCTTTTCATAACTTTTAAACTCACGAGAAGCTAATGCACTTCGATATTTTGTCTTTAATCCCGAGTAAAAACGATTTATTTTACTATCAAGGTCTCGGATAAAATTTGGAGCATACCTTGCCAATCGAGTGAACCTTTCTTCATAGGCAGCCACTGAGTCTTCCTCTTGCCTCAATTACAAGAATTGATTTTCCATCCTAAGTCGAACAACCTTAGGAAAATACATCTCAAGAAACATACCTTTGAATTCATCCCAGTCGAGAGCATCAATCTCATAAGCATCCCTGATATTTTTAACCATCGACTACCACTGATCTACTTCACCCTCCAAACGATAAATAGCAAGACTAACCTTTTGATTTTCTGAACACCCCATGACATCAAAAATCTTCTCCAGTGCTTTAATCCACCCTTCAGCTAGCACAGGGTCAGATGATCCTCTGAATGATGGGGGATGTTGCCTCATGAAATGTTCCACCACTGACATGTTCCTCTGCAGTTGATCTGGCTGATCTCGTGTATAGATACCACCGCCATTTATCGTTTGAGTCAACTGCGCCATTACTGCAACAAACTGTTCAGTTCCAATTCCGACCATCTCAGGATGCTGATTCGGAAGGTTATTTCCTTCTGCATGCCTTCCTAGCACTGCTTCCCTATTTCCTCTGCGGAAAACCATTATGAACAAACATGTCTTAGATGAAGCAACATGGTAATCTTCAAATACTATATCACTTCAATTTTACCATAAAAAAATATATTTTTGGATAATAATTTAATAGAATTCTAACTTCTAAAGTTATCTAAACCGACCTCTGATACCAACTATAAGGCCCCAGCCTTAAACCTTACTTAATCTTGAGTTATTACAAGATTACACTTTGAGGATCTTTTCAGGCTTAGAGTTTTAGAGAATTAGACCATAAAAATTTCATTACATTCCACATATAAACAAAGTGGTTACATAAAGATAGTATTCTTCTTTCCCATCAATGGAAACATATTTAAAATAAAACATGTATTCTTTCTTGACACTTCCTTGACACTATCATCATATCATGTACCTTTTCCTTGACCTATGAAAAACATTTCAAAAAACTTGGGATGAGCATAAAAAGCTCAGTAAGGGATATAAAAATATAGAAAGGAAACATGGGTACATATATACATAAGAATGAAATCATACTTTACCCATAAAACATAATCACTTCAACATACCTCATAAAATCATGAATAAATCATAGAAATCATAAGATATAAAGGTAACTTGAGGCATTCATAACATTCTTACGTAGGGAGTAACCCTCTTGGTTACGTTTGGAATACCCATCACAGTATATTCCCTAAATCTCTTTGGAGAAACCTTAATGTTTCACTCCTTCACTTTACCCAATGCATTGGAGAGCTATATCGGGCTCACCCACCCTTAGTTTATCACGGAACCACCCATCTTCATAATAATGCCCAAGAACCTCAACATAATCGTATCACATAAAACATGCATAAAGGAAACATAACATTTCCACCTTTCAATCACAAGATATCAATACAACACATTTATATAAAAACATTATGAAAACCATTTTCAATACCAAAATAAAAGAAAAGTAAAACATGGTATTTATTTTTCTTTTAAAAAACGGTATGGCTTGTAGAGGAAGCTGAAACTCAAATAATGGTCACGACGGCGGAGAAGTCATTGTCGCTGCATACGTACAACAAAAACATTCCCTTTTGTCATTTAGTAAATGCTTCGTATAAAAAAGATTCCTTTTGAATAAACGTAAAAGTCAAAGGGGTTTATACACTGTATAAAGAATGTTGTGTATAAAACAAAATATGCCACAATGAAAGGAGATTGAGATGAAGTCCCATACCTCGGGTCCGACTTGACTTGGTCGTTCTTTAATCTCCTGAATAATAAACTTGAGTTAATTTCTACTTGTTTAAGAACCTTTTTCAAGTTCATTATTCCTTTTATATCACTTATTTCCATGTCATGAACACTATGTAATTATTTAAGTTAATAACGGTCGTTTTAACGATCATTGGTACTTGAGTCAAAAATAAACCCTTTATAATTACATATTGTTCATGTATCCATTATATCCAGAATTATAATCATTATGTATATATCATATATATCCAGTATATACATGCATTTATAATATTACATAATCATTTAGAGGTAAGAAATGAAATGCACCATTCATGGAGACGGTAAGCCGTACGTACGCATGAACGCTACTTTCATTTCTATTTCGTATTTTATAGAATGGAATCATAATGATATAAAGGTATATTATAATTCCAGTATAATATCATATATAATATCATAGTTCCATCCTTTATACATCCCACATATGGTATTTAACGAATCAAATCACTTTGAGGGGGCGGTAGTCCGCACTTCCTTAAATGAAGATATCGCGTTTACCCATAATGGAAACCATAAAGGTATGCCCAAAAAGAAAAATACAGAAGTTTAAGGAAAACATAAACATATTATATATCATATATAAATATAGTGACATCTTAATGGACACCTTTTAAGGTGTTAAAAGAATGTTGAACAATCATCGTTTCGGGAGGCATAAATTCACCATCCACGGAAACAGTATGTCCTTTAACCATTAGATGTAGGTGTGTGTAAGTGTAGATTGAATACTTCTTATAAAAAAATCCTAGTCTATTGAGGATACTAGAGTTATTACAAAAGAAAAGAATAAAAAGAGTTTAGGGGGTTGGAGAAGCAAAATTAAACAAAAGGACTCAAAAGAAGACATTACCTTAAAATCGGGTAACTCTCTTAGATTTGAGCTCAAAGGCTTCCTTGGGAAGACTTCTGCCCAAAGTGAGGCTTCAAGGAGTAATAAAGGGATGTGGAGAGCCAAAATGGGCAGGGGTTGGCCGATCCAAAGGCTTTGGGAGTGTGGGTAAGGAGGTTGAGGTGAGGGCCTTTTATAAGAGGAGAGGAGGGGCACTCTTGGAAGGTAAAGAAAAGTCACTTTATTTTAAAATGGAATTCGGATTTAAGAGGTCCCACATTGATGTGTTTCGAGGATAAGGTGATAAGGGTTCTAAATCCACCCATATAATAGGTTTTGGTCATGTGTAGGTCTTAGATTTTACATTATCATTCCATTTTATTTAAATCATTAAATAATGAGGTCATCGCTGCATCATCATGATGTCATAAATAATTTAATTTATTTAAAGTCTAAAAATTATAAAAAAAATACTATGATGTATTAAATCTTTTTAGATTTCTAATGACTATTTATAATCAAAAAGATGATCTTTATAACCCCATGTAAAATGTTTTTTAGTAAAACATTTCATGTTTGTGTCATTTTTACTTTTACATTAAATAAAAAGTTATTTATGTCATTTCCCAACCAAAGTGGCTCCATGGGGTCCCCAAGTTGACCCATGGATTGTATTGGTCTTACATTACACATAAAATGAGGGTAGGACATGTTTCAAGCTCATCTCATTTTATTAAAACATTATTCTTACCTCAAACTACACTAATTACCTCTAATCGCGATTAAAAACTTAATAAGTTACTATTCACCAAAAAATTATTTTAATCCAATTTAACCAAATTTTACTTCTTAATGACAACCATGTATGTCATATTTTTGAAATTAAAAACACATAAGTGGTAAAATTTCATTTAAACAAAAAATCAGTTTTTATAAGTACCACTTAGTGGTTTCACTATTCATCAAAAATTGAAGTTTTTCAGAAAAATACCAAAACTCACCCTAAGATATATTTGATATTCCGAATTCAAAAATGAATTCTATTTTACAAAATTCAAAACATATAATTCATATTAATTAATTTAATAATTAATTTCCGCTGTCATGACAAATAGCGTGTTTTTATGAAACAATAAGTATCAAAAGATTGACACCAGTTTAAGTCCAATTTCAAAGTGAAATTGATTCCAATGACCACCATTGGATTAAATGGTAAAAATATATTCTAATTTCACTTCAAAACCAATTCAAAATATAATCTAATCATATAAATAAATTAGATTAAAAAGCAGTTTTGATGTAAAATGCAGTATTTTTCACTATTCATTAAAAAATGAACATTGTCTGAAAAATACCAAAAATTCACACAAAGTAAATTTTGATGTCCCAATCATAAAGAATAAGTTTATTTTAAAAAAAATAGCTTATAAAATTTTCAAAAGATAGATTTAAAAATGGTTTTCCATCAAAAGGCAGTAAAACAATCTTTTAAAAATATTAGTGTATTCCATGCTTAAGATTGGATTTATTTTCATTTTAAGCCTCTAAAACACTATCTAATTCATTAATAGACATAGATAAAAATATCTATTACTCATTACTTGCTTTGGATGTTACATAACAAGCTATATTAATAGCTTCAGCCTAGAAGTAAATGAGTAGGTCATACTCATTAAGCATAGTTCGGGAAATTTCCTCTGGGGTTCTATTTCTTATTTCTACCACACCATTTTGTTGAGGTTTCCTAGGAGAAGAGAAATTATGATTATAGCCATTTTGTGAGAAAAAAGATTCAAAATATTGATTCTTAAATTCACGGCCATGATCACTTCTTAAGAATTTCATCTTAAGTCCACTGAGATTTTCTACAGTCCTAGCATACTTGGTAAAGTGTGAACAAGCTTTACTCTTGTGAGATAGAAAAAAGGTCCAGGTGTACCTAGAGAAGTCATCTACAAGAAAATAAACATAGTACTTCCCATTGAGACTCAAAACTCTAGATGTTCCAAACAAGTCTATGTGAACCAACTCAAGAGGTTGAGAAGTAGTTACTTCTTTCTTTGGTTTGAAAGAGATTTTATGTTGCTTTCCTTTTTGAAAAGGATTACACACTTTATTGTACGAAAACTCTAATTTGGGTAAGTATTTAACTAAACCCTTTTTAGTTAACTTCCTAAGAGAGTGTATGTTGAAATTTCCTAGTCTTCTATCCCAGCGCCAAGACTCTTTATGAAAGGCATTTAGACAAGATACATTCTATGAGGCTAGTGTGTCTAGATTTTTAGCATATACATTATCATTTATAAAGGCAGTAAATACTAAGTTATTCTTGGCATAAAAAACATGGCATGGATCATTTTTTAATTTAACATTAAATCCATCATAGCACAATTGAGATATGCTGATCATGTTATACTTTAATCCATCAACATACAGTACTTTAGAAATTGAAATAGATTTAGGGTTACAATCTGGCCTAGGCCGATGATTTTTCCTTTACCATTGTCACCAAATGTGACATGTCCTCCATAAATCTTGATAAGACTTTTAAATTTTGAATAGTCCCCTATCATATGTCTTGAACAACAGCTATCCAAGTACCACAACATTTTAAAGGATCTCTTTAGGCAGTTTACCTACAAAACAGTTCATACAGGAAACGAATTTGGTACCCATATTTGTCTGGGTCCACATACATTAGTGATATAAGCTTTAGGAACCCACACCAGTCTTATGGGTTTCCTATATGCAGAATATAAAGTGTTTGAAAAGTAAACTCTATTTGGTCTTGAAGAATTGGATGCAGTAAAATAATTCTTGGAACATGAACTTGCTGTAAAATTCTCATTTTTGAAAAAGCTAGCAGATTTTCTAGATTTGGTTAAAAAATGTGATTTGGATTTTTTTTGACCTGGTTGATATCCTATCCCAGAAGTATATTTAAGAGCTATTTTTTCACCAATCATTTGTGTAAGATTCTTTTTCACATTAGTAAAATTTTCCAAATCTTTCTTCAATTGCTCATTAGAAAATTTTAACTCATTATTCTCCTTGTGTAGTTGAGAATTTTTCTCTTTTTTAGTTGTAAGTTCAGAGTTAACAGTCACAGTAAGAGCATGATGTTTTTTCAAAGATTTATACTTATCTTTCAACTCATTACATGTTTATTCTATCATATTGAAATATTTAAATAATTCATCATTTATCATATTCTCAGATTCACTTTTAGAATAATAAGAATTATGCATAGGAGAGTCTAATGTTACCTCAGTTATGTTTGTCATAAAACACATATTTTCCATATTATCTTTCTCATTTTGAGAATAGGTAGATTCACTTGAGCTGTCCTCGGAGGCACTCCAAGTGGACTTCATTGCTTTCTGATACCTTCTATCCTTATTTTAATACATTTTCTTGTATTTCATCTTTGGACAGTCAGCCTTGACATGTCCTTTCCTTTTACATTCATAGCAGATTATCTCTTCTGACTTATCATTTCTTTTCCAATCATTTTTCCAATTGCCATTGTTATCATACTTTCCTTTGTAATTGGGATTTCAGAAAAACTACTTTTTCCTATAAAATTTCTTGAATATTCTAGCCAACTGGGCCATTTCTTCATCACTGTCTGAAGCTACGTCATCACTGCTGGAACTTTCAATAGCAGTTTGAGATTTCCACTTATCTTTACTTTTAGGTGCAGTTGTCTTGAAAGATACAAAATTTCATTTGGGTTCATCCTCTTCTGGATTTACCTTCAATTCCTCTTCATACATCATTAATTTTCCAATCAATTCCTTCACTGGCATTTTATCAATATCGCATGATTCCCTAATAGATATAGATGTTCCACACCATCTTTCTGGTAAGCATTGCAGAATCCGCATAATATATTCTTTGGTTATAAATTCTCTTCCTAAAGAGATCCTGGTATTCATAATTTCATTGAACCTGTGATACATATCAGAAATAGACTCATCAGGCTTCATTATGAAGTTGTTATATTTAATAGTATAAGTATTTAATCTCATATCTTTAACATTAGATATTCCCTCATGAGAAATAGACAGAGTGTCCAAAATCTCATGTGCAGTTTTACAAGCAGATATACGGTTAAACTCTTCATATCCTAGTTCATAGTACAAATCATTTATTTATTTATAATTATTGTTATATGCAGTATTGGTAGATTCATCCCAAGTATATCTATAAGTTTCAGGAATTTCATATTTACTTTCAATAGCAGTCTAGATTTCAAATCCCATGCTTTCAAGATGTATTTTCATTTTAAGCTTCCACTGAGCACAATTAGTTCCATTAAAGAAAGGTGGTCTATTTGCAGTAGCCCCTTATAATCTATTATCAATGCTACATATTGTAAAAGGATTTCAAAGTGATAAAAATTTAGGAACAACAAATTTTTTTAGATCTTTGAAAAACAACTATAATCATAGTTGACAAGATTTGAGAAACTGAGAACAAGTAACAATTCCTCTGATACCAAATGTTGGTTAGAGTAGATCACTCAAGAGGGGGGTGAATTGAGTATCTATAAAAATTTCTATTAAAATATGGTTCTTTTAAAAGAACACCCTCGATTAGAGTAATTAAAGTCCATTTTTAGTGAATTTTAAAAAGTTCTGAATGTTCAATTAGTTTCTCAGAAGATTGAGTAGTTCTCAAATTTACCAATCTAAAGACTAGTAAAACTTTTGAAACTAATATACTGATTCAAAATATATATAAAAACTTTTTAAACTAACTATAAAAGTTCAGTTTATCTTAATGTGAAATGAATTAAACACATATCAGATTAAAACACAAGAAAAACTACACAACGGATAAAAACAAGAGGTTCAGTCTCAAGCTGAGACTTAGTCCTATCCACTTGATAATAACTTTTCACAAAGAAATTTATGTTAATAAACTTTTGATCCACACCCTAGATTAGGGTTCACAACAGCACACAAGGCTGTCCAGGCCGCACTTGACCTCTACCACAGTTATTCATGGGAAAACTAACAAAAAAATCACATAGGATATCTTACACAGTTCTACGTGGGACACAAGAGTGAAAAAGGCATTGAGTGTGAGGATATTTTAGTATCCTCTAGTTATGCTCAAGAGACAGTGTTTATGAAACAAAAAAATGCACACACTACTCGAAAATTAAACACAAGAACACAACAGATTTATAAAAGAAGAATAGAGTTTAGAAATCTCTGTGTGTTATGCAGTAAAGCTCTGGCCTCAATGGATGTAGAGAGGATGATATTCGAGTCCTCTTCTGGAAGTTAGCTTCATAAAAAAGTATCACCATATCTGTAATTTATCTTCTAGGTGAGTAAAGGTTCAACTCTTTGATGTCAGGATGTTCAGCGAGCTTCAACATGTTGCATCTTGTAATATTAAACTTCTTGTATACTCAAGCTTCGAGTTCTTCTATTTGCAATATTTTTCACATTTGCATAGCCAACCTTTTTTGTTTTTCTAGCGGGTTCCCAGCGTATCAAATTTAAGGTTGAGCTTGTAATCCTTTTCTACTTCAAGGTCCAATAGGCATGAAAATCTCCCCATGTTCATGTACCACTTACTATCTACGGATAGTCCTACAAACAACATTAAATAATGTCAAAAACATTAATTTGTCTAAATATGACTTTTAGAAATAAATTTGAATTAATAAATTTGAAATAGTTATTTATGACTATTGGTGAGTCATAAGTATCGGTCTGTCATCATCGGTTTGTCACCATTGGTTTGTCACCATCAGTGTGTCATCATTGGTCTATCAGCTTTCGTTTGTCATCGGTCTGTTATCATCAGTGTGTCAGCATCAGTGTGTCAGCATCGGTTGTGTTGAACATCGGTGTGTCGAACATAGGTGTGTCGAACATCGGTGTGTCGAACATCGGTGTGTCAAACATCAGTGTGTCAAACATCGGTGTGTCAAACATCGGTGTGTCGAACATGGGTGTGTCGAACATCGGTGTGTCGAACATCGGTGTGTCAAACATCGGTGTGTCGAACATCAGTGTGTCGAACATCCTATCGGTTCCAGAAACTCTGAGAAACTTATAAAGTGTTTATATTACACATAACATTACTAGATTAAGTGAAATCAAAAAGTACAGGTAATAATACACTTGGAAACATATTTATTCATAAATATAGGTTATTTAATTATTAAAAAAATTTGTTATGTATGAAATAATTTATTTACTTAGAGATATTAAATGGCATGAAATAGTAGAATATGTAGATTGACATTATTTGTGATTATGAAATCGACTATAACATAGAGGGTCCAACACAAAAGATAACAGATAGAACTTATAAAATTAAATATAGATAAATAAGGTTCTTGAGGTATATATCTAATTAACTTAATTTAATTATTCATGAAATTAATCACAAATGCAGAGTGTTGTTAGACACAAGGAAATAGTTTTCATCTCAATTTCTCTTCATTGAAACATGTTTTAATGTTATGCACAGATTTATTATTTATTTGGAATATATACTACCCAAGAATTTATTTTTGGCATACTCTATGCTTTAAATCATTAGATTTATAGAACCATATGTTTTTAATGTATCCAATGACTTTTGATTCAAAGATTAATAAAGCCATATGGGTTTCATCTCAAAATTTACTTCTTTGAGACACATTTTCTTTTACGCACCTATTTTCATTTAAATGGTGTATATGATTATAATTAGATATATAATATCATGAATTATAGTTATTCATGAAATTTGAACTTTAAATATATTATTTATTTCTTTCAAGTTGTTTTTGAAACCTATATTAAATGAAATTAATAACCTTTAAAATTGATTTTATAACAATTTTATATATTTTTTGGTATAATTATTGAAGAACACATGATTGAGGTATGGATAATTCTTTGGATTAATATAATCATGATTTTGAGGTAATAAAGGGTTGATTAATTTTGATAAAATCATGTTAGATAGTATTTATATCCTTGTAATTGATTATTTGAAAAAGTTATCCACAAATTTTTTAGTGAATCTTAGATCATTTTTTAGATTATGATATATATAGAGCGACCTTATGAACTAGTGGTTAATACCATTTAAGGATTAAATATAAAATTATTTTTTTGGTAGAATATGTTATTTCACTGTGGTTTTATTATTTGGAAACGTAGGTAGTTTTTGGAATGGTATACAATGGAGAATATATGATTAGGGTTTAAACAATCAATATTGTTTAAGTAAAGATAAATATGTTTTTATAGATTAAGATAGTAAGGTAGATATCACAATAGAATTTATAACTAAAATAATGAATATGTTAAAATACCCTCTCATACTTTCATCAGTGGGTAATAATTAAAATTATGAGGACACAATTTATTCAATGGGGAGAATGTAATGAATTGATATTTTAATATATATTTTCCTCAGATTATGTTAAATATGTTTGATAGGTGGATTCATATGAAAAACTAAACTAAAATTAAACCGTGATATGTTTAGACTATGAAACACTATCCATTGAATCAGTAGGTATAAATATATGTAACCAAATTATGAAATATATATATATATATATTATATATAAACATTATTTTATGCAAATTCACTTAATTCATTATTGTGTTTAAGAATATATTATTTTATACACTGTATTTTTATTAAATAAAACTAAGTATATTATTTTTAAATCACTATTTTAATAAAATATGATATTTATTTATTAATTATAGATTTATTAGTGTGTTATAGAAATTAAGAATAAGAACAACTAGTATTTTATAAAGTTATTTTCCTGTAATAAAATTCACAATGTATTTTATAATTTTAATTAAAAGTTAATATTGAAAATTTTAGAAATTTAATTTGATAAAATAAAATTCATTTTTGGATTTAAAATGTAAATATTAGTTTAAGATGATATTTTTTCTAAAAAGGTTGATTTTTTAGGCAAATAATGTAAAACACCTTTTTTATAAATAACATTACTTTTATGACATTATTAGTATATAAATATGAATTGTAAATATATTAAACCTTTTTCTAAGTTCAAATATGTATTTTATAAGTGAATTTATTATTTAAAAAATGTCGGTTTTAATTTACAAACCTATATTTGACATTTAAGAACTTATGTTATATACATTATATATTTAATATTTTAAAATTAATTTTTATCACTTATATAAGTTGAATATAATAAAATTACTTCCATTTTTAGATTAATAATGTAAAAATAATCTTAGGATTAATTTTTTGGAATTTTCTAAAATAATTGTTTTTTAGATGAATAGTTAAAATACCATTTTTTTCCAAAATGGAGACTTTTATTGATTTATCAGTATATAAGTGATACTTATAATTTTATAAAACATTTCAATTGATAAAATATTTATATAAGTAATAATTTTATTCATTTTTAATTATTTTTTTAAATTTATAAAACCTATGTTAAACTTTATAAAAAAGTAATATTTTAATCCTAATAAAAAACATTTTTTAATATATTGGAAAAATTTATTTTAGCTTGATTTGAAATCCACATAAAATTTATTTATTTTATAATAAACCAATTTATTTCTTGAAAATAATAAAAATTTATAATATTATCCCAAACATTAATTTTCAGCTTAAAATGAACTTTTTCTAAAAAATGATTTTTACGGGTTATATACGATAATAAAAAAAAATTAATTTCTGTAAATCATGGAAATTTTATTTTATAAAATTATTTAAATATTTAAAGGAATAAAATTTAAATTATTAAATAAGGTCAATTTTAATTTTGGACATTAAAAATAGTTTCCAAGGGTGAAAGTGTAGTTACCACGGTAAGGGTAAATTAGGGTAAAAGTGGTTTAACATAGAGAAAGAGGTTGAAACATGTGAAAAACATGTTTTATATCAGATCATAGAGGGAATATAAACCCTATATATTTCTCTACACCATTATTTTACATTTTTGGATCCTTTTTCCTTGAATAATGGATTGATATTGTTGATAAATAACACGTTTTTACAAAAGTGACCATTTCTTCACTTGTAAAAGGCCACCAACTCCTCTCCATTTCTCCACCCATTAAAAAGACTTGAATCATATAAAAATATTACCTATTAGTTTTTCAATACCCTCCCAATTCCTTTTAAGCCTTGATCTCACCAAAAGACCAAGCAAAGGAGTCTTAAGGAGTTACCCAAGGGTGGACTTCCAAGGGAAATGCAATACTCTGAACCGAAATTTTATAAGTTCTTTTAATCTTATACACCACCCCAGTACCATATATCCATGAGGTTATGATAAAACCATAATTTTTACTATAATTAAATGTTATTATAACAATATAATAACAATTTTATATTTTCCTCCAAGATCAGTGACAAAAACAAAAACGTTACCATGTGTGTGTGTGGGCTACCACCTCCTTGAATGGAATGTTTTGTTTTCCATGGACACCCAACATGGATGAATATAGAAATGTATTTAGAATGTAAAAATGACATTTTTTGGCATAATTAATACTATTTAATGATAATATATCACAATCTATATGTAATAAAAATAATAAATGGTTAAATTAACTTTAACCACCTTAAACGAACTTATCAAGATACCTTTATTAATTTGGATATTTTTTTGAATAAACTTGAAACTATATAAGTATTTTCCCAATGGAATAATAAATCACATAAAACTATAAAATTATTGAGATCATGAAGTTATTTCAAAAACCCTTTGACCATAGTTAACAAACCAAAATTGTTATGAAGAAAATAACCGAACAACCCAAAGCAACCAACATAAGAAAAAACTATATTAAAAATAAGTACCAAGAAATAATATATGGACCATATAAGATTAAATATTTATGTATAATTTTATTGGGTATATATATAATTAAATAAATTTAATTATTCAAAATTTTATGTGCAAGTTCATAGCACTTTCAGACATGAGGCAAGGGCTTTCATCTCAATTTCTCTTCATTGAGACATGCTTTAATGTTATGCACCAATTATTATTTCTATGGTGTATATAATTCCCAAGAATGTATTTTTTTCATAATTTATGATTTAATACATTTAATTTATATATCCACATGATTTTAAATCCTCCAATGACTTTTGATTGAAAAACTACTAAAGCCGTAAGGGTTTCATCTCAAAATTTCCTTCTTTGATACAAATTTTATTTTATATAAATTTTTTAATTTAAATGGTGTGTATACTTAAAATTTGGATATATAATATCTTGTTTTTTTATTCATAGTATTTTAACTTTAAGTTCAATATTTATCACTTTCAGGGGGTTTTTATCATAGTGTATCTTAAGCTATAAGGGTTCCATCTCAACCACCCTTCATTGAGACATACATTGATATTATTAACCAATATTCATTTTTATGATTTATATGCTACCCCTATGACTTATAATATCATAAATTATTATTTAAATTGGAAAATTAACTTCCATTCATGATCTTCCTTACATTAGGCTATGATATATATCTTCCCTAAAATATAAGGGTCTTCATAACTCAATTGAATTTGTTATTTTATAATGATTCTCCTTGAATTTCATATTTCATTTCATATGGTATACACTATTTTTTTATATTAGGATATCAACTTTTATTCATTTATTCATTCCTATAAATTTTGAATCATTTTTGAAAATTAAATAATGTTAAGAATAATCCTCTTCTAATTAAACGTTGGTTGCCCCTCATTGTCAATAATTTCCCTTCCCTCCAATGTTCTCAGTTTTAATTGGAAACAAAATTAAGTTTTATAAAATGTTATTATCATATTTACCTTCTAATATTTTTAAAATAAAGTTTTATTATCTTATTTTATTATTTTTTATTTCAAAAAACGTGTTTTAAAACATAAAAAAGGATCTTCTGTACCTCTTTTGTGACTTACCGACTACACATTTTCTTTCTTTTTATCCATTTTTATTCCATATTATTCTCATGTAACTATTATATTTTTGTATATATATATCCCTTAAATATATACCTATTTTAATATCCTTTTCACTTATAGTTTTATATAAGTGTTTTGTTCCGGTTGAAATTACCACTTTTAAGTAAACCCAATTTAGGGTAACTTTCCTATTTCTTGTCTCATGCCAAGAATCATCGCCATAAAGTTATTTTAAAAATGTATATATTATAAAAAATATAATTATTTTATTTATAAACCTCTTGGCTCAATTTTTTCTTTATGAAAAATAATATGATTTTTCTTCTTTAAAAATATCCTTCACTTATTTCAAAAAGTTTCACTCAAGAGGGCCACTTTCATTCTTTCTTTATCCAATATTTCTCATGAATTTTCTATATTGGAACTCCATGTTTAATTACTATGTCCATTTTTAAATATTAAAGTTAAAAATTATTTATTTCTTTATTTTTATTAATAATATATATGATATAGCCTTCAATTGTGTCTTAATAGAATATTGTAAAACCCAATTCCTTATTTTAGGTTATATCATGTTTATGATTTATGTATGGACTCTTTAATTTTATAGAACACATATACATGTAAAAATTATAATATGGAGGGTTGGTATATTATATCCCCCTAATTTATTGGTAAATGTTATTGTATCATGAAATAACGTGTTTGGTTCATGGGCAGTTAGCCCAAATGCAGTATATTATGATGGTGGTTAGCCTAAGAATACGATGATTATGATGGCAGTTAGCCTATATTATATTTACTTGGTGGTTAGCCTTAAAATATGCTTATGATATCATGATTTAATATGTAACAATATGTTTATGATACTATAATTTTTTGATTTCATTTCCTTATTCCATGTTTCCATGTTTTTGACCATTGTCTTTATGATATCTTGTTATGAAACTTGACTCTCATGTTATGATTTATTACCATGATTATTAAATTATAGGGATTTATAGCTCACCCTTTTCATTATGTATTTTCCCCAATGTATCTTATGTAGTTTTAAAAGATATATGGGAGTTATTAGTACTATGTGGAGCCTTAAATAAATATGTTTTTTTTACAGTTAAGATGATGTATTTATGTATCTAATATCTCAAAAACACTAGAACACTAGACCCTTGGCTTGTATTTTTGGGAAAGTATGTTATAATTAATGAATTAACGTGTGATTAAGGCTTGGGTAACTATATTATTCATCAACTAATTCATTATATAATTAAATATATGTACCTTATGACTCTATAAAATAGAAAACTCATTTCCATCCTTTGAGTATAAAATGAATATGAAGTTGAAATCACAAGATAATGTACTTTACTTAACAGGATACATCATCCTTGATATTTTTTATCAATGATTGATCATAGAGTTAGATCATCCTTATAAGACCCTAACCTTAAAAATTTACTTAATCTTGAGTTAAATCAAGAATTTACATTGAGGATATTTTCAGGATTAGAGTTTTAGAGAATTAGGCTATAACTATTACATTACATCTCAAATATTACAAAGTAGACACTTCTACTCTAACCAGTTTTTTCACAACAATAAAACTCCTTAAATAAAACAAGAATATTTTCTTGATATAAATCTTCTTGAATTATTCATTTCTCTTACCCTTCCTTATACCCTGTGAAAAACATTTCAAAAACATAGTATGAGAATAAAAATCTCAATAAGGGTTATAAAATAATGAAAGAAAACATTATTCTATCAATTAATACAAATAAATAAAATCATACTTTTCACTCATATAATATCATCTCTTTAACATACCTTATGAAATCATAAGATTAATGAATAACATATAGAAATCATAACTTATAATGGTAACTTGTGGAATCCATAACATACTTACACTGTAGCTTTCACATCAACATAGGGAGTTATGTTTGGAATACCCATTATAGTATATTCCCTAAATCTATTAGAAGAAACATTAATGTTTACCACCGTCATGTTACCTAATGCATTGGAGAGATATCTCGGGCTCACCCACCCTCAGTTTATCACGGAACCACCTGTATTTGGTTTATCACGTAACCACCCATAAAATGTACAAGTAACATTACATAATCATAACAAAAAAAAGATTGAAATTATCAACATTTCACTCATCAATCAGAATAAATAAATTCAATATATTGAAATATTTAATCCATTTCCAAAACCATTTAAAACATTTAATCAAGATATTTTTGAATCAAAGTGTCTCATACCAATTTGAATCTTTTTAAGGAATTAACATTTTAAAAAATTAATGTCTATATAAATAAATCCTTAAAACTATTTTGAAAACATGGAAATTAATGAGAAAGATTTAGAATATTAAATCTTTAAAACTTTTAAAACAATGTTTTAGTTAGAGTCCCTTACCACTTGAGAAAATACTTGAATAAAAATAATTAAAGAATAAAATTAAATGAAACCTATAATATCCTGAGAATAAGGAGATTCATGATATAATATGTAAAAGGGTAGTATATACACCTTATAGGATAATAAAGGTGCACAATATCAAGATATGCCTCAATGAAAAGAGATCGAGACGTAGTCCCTTACAAAGATTGTATCATTAGATTAAGGCTAAATCAATGAAATAATTATGTGTAAAAAATATAAATACACCCAATATAATTTGATATTAAGTGTAAAACAATTAAAGGTCATTCACACATATTCTTGGAAAAAAACCAATGACATGGATATTTAACTCAATGAATGGAGATTGAGATAAGATTTCCCTAACAATGTTCGTATAAATGACGTAAGAATTTATCAATGGGGTGATTATGTGTAGAAATAATATATCAACATAAAAGGGAGTATAAATTAAAACATAAATAAACATAAAGTGATTCCACACATAATATTGGCATAATATAATCAACAAAGTATGCATAAAACCCAAAGAGTGGAAATTGAGTTTAGAAATTCCCTTACAAAGATCATTTTGTAAATAAAATATATCAATTCACTATAAGTACACATAAAGAAAGTATAAATAAAATATAGGATATCAAAATTTATTTCTCACATAATCATAGCACGATATAATCAAGAAGTGTAAGATTAAACCAAATAATGTAAATTGGGTTAAGAAGTTACCTTACGAAAATTCAGTAGCCTAAAGGCGTCACTTTAAAATTCATAAAATGAGTTGATGAGATAGAAAATGGTCTCTCATCACTTGGACATAAAATGTACAGTAATAAGTATATATAATAACATACCCCAACATAATAAAATTTAAATTAAAAGGTATAACATAAAATAAGTCTTTGACTAAAAGAGGAGGGTGAAAGGTTTCCTTACGAAAATTCGGCAACCTAACGACGTCACATAAAAATTCTGAAAATGAGTTGATGAGAGAAAAAAGGGTCTCTCATCACTTGTACATAAAATTATATAAATAAGTATATGTAATAACATATCCCAACATAAGAAAAATTAAATTAAAATACATAACATAAAATAATTCTTTGACTAAAAGAGGAGGGTGAAAGGTCCCCTTACGAAAATTCGGCATCCTAACGACGTCACATAAAAATTACGAAAAAGAGTTGATGAGAAAAAAAAAGATCTATAATCACTTGTACATAAAATTTAAATAAATATTGATATATTATAACATATCCCAACATAAGAAAAAATAAATTAAAAGACATAACATAAAATAAGTCTTTGACTAAAAGAGGAGGGTGAAAGGTTCTCTTATCCTAAGTCCAATTCGTCACGTATGTTACTTGTTCTTATTGAATAATAAAATTTAGTTAATTTATACTTTATTAATATAATTTTTCATGTTTATTATTAATTTTATATCACTTATTAAAACATTATAAAAATTACATAATTATTTAAGTTAATATCAGTTGTTTTGTTGATATTGGGTACTTGAGTCGAAAATGAACTTGTTATAATTACAAATTGTCTATGTCATAAAAAGTACATTATCTCCAAAATAATATTAATGATTTAAATATCATATATATATATAGTATTTAGGTATTTATATCCAGTATATATTTATTTATAATAGTCCATAACATGTGGAGATAATAAATGAAATGCACCGTTCATGGAGATGGTAAGCCATACGCAGACATGAACGCTACTTTCATTTATTTTTCATATTTAAAGGAATTAAAACTAAATGATACATAGTTATATTATAATTAAATTATAATATCATATTTTATATACATTACATAAGTTCATTATTTACATCCTTTATACGTTCCATTTATGGCATGAATGAGTCATTTCACTTTGAGGGGGCGATAATCCACACTTCCTCAAATGAAATTATCATATTTACACATCATGAAAAACATATAGGTATATTTGTAAATAAAAATTATAGTATTATAGAGATATTATAAATATAATATATATAATATATAAAAATATTTCTATTATAATTTCCACCATGAGAGGTGGTAGGGGAAAATCGAACAATCATCGTTTCGTGAGGTAGTAGTTCGCCATACACAAAAACAATATGTTCATATCCATTAGATGGAGGTGTTTGTAATTTTAGTTCTAATACTTCTCATAAAAAAATACTAGTATATTTAAGATACTGGTTTTTTATAAAATAATGGAATGAAGATAGTTTAGTGGAATGGAGAAGGAAAATAAATGAAAGAAGCTTGAGAGAAGACATTACCTCAAATCCGGTAACTCCTTTTGATTTAAGCTAAAAGGATTTCTTAAATTGACTTATACCCATGGTGAGGATTATAGGATAAATATAAGGATATTTGGAGATTATTTGGGTAGATTTTGGATGATACAAGGGGATTTAGAGGTGTGAGTAAGGGTTAGAGGTGATGCCCTTTTATAAGAGGGAGGATGGGTGCTTTTGGAAGGTATTGAAATATTATTTTAAAAACTCATTTATGTCAATTTTTATACTATTCATGTCGTGAGTTTTTAAAAATAAATAACAACTTTATTATTTAAAAAAACTTCATTAATTAAAATATAAAAATTCATACTAATCCCTAAAATTATTTTATGGTATAAAAAGTTTCAAAATAAATTTATTTTAATATTTATAATCTCATTTATTTAAATCATTCATTAATAAGGTAATCACTACATCATCATTGTGTAATAAATAAATTCATTTTCTTGATGTCTAAAAAGTATAAATAAAATACCATGATGTAGGAAATATTTTTATATTTATAATTAATATTTATATTCTATAATATCACTTATATAACCCCATATAAAAATTGTTTTACTAAAAGATACATGTTTATGTTACATTTTTCTTTACTTTAAATTAATTCTTATAAAATGTCATTTTCACAACAAAGTGGCTCCATGGGGTCCCAAGATCGACCCAAGGATGCCCATGGTATGAAATATCTCATCCAATAGTATTAGGACACATGTTAAGGTATTTTAATATTATTATAATATTATTTTTTTACCCTTATTTACCAGATTTACCCTTTCACCATAGTAAATAAAATAATTACTGAAGTTACTATTCATAATGTGTAAAAATAAAAGGTAACTATTTACACAATTTGGATGTAATGATTCCAAATATGGAATACATTTTTTAAAATTAAAAACACATAAGTTGCAGTAATTAATTTAAAATTAATTCCCGTTGTTGAAACCAAAAAAAGGTTTTTTAAGAAGTAATAACTATGAAAAGATTGACATGTATTTATGTCAAATTTAAAATTAAAATTACTTAAAATTACCATAATTGGATTAAATGATAAAAATAAAATATAATTACACTTTAAAACCAATTAAAAGTACAATCTAACAATATAAATAAATTAGATGAAAAGATAGTTTTGACTTAAAATGCAGTATTTTTCACTATTAATTAAAAAATGAACTTTATCAGAAAATTACCAAAAATTTAACCAAAGTAAATTTTGATTTCCCGATTATATAGAAGAAGTTTATTTGTCAAATAGAATATATAAAAGTGACAAAAAATATATTTAAACAGGTTTTTCCATCAAAAGGCAGTAAATTGACCTTTTAAAAAATATCAATGTATTTAATGCTTAAAATTGGATTCGTTCTTATTTTAAGCCTCTAAAATTTATCGAATAAATTTAAAGATATTTAATAAATAAGTATAATCATATTTTAATTAGTTCTATTCATTCCCGCTGATACAATGGTTGGGCATTATCTACCATTTAAAATAATAATAATATTATATTATTTTTCAGTATAACTTAATGTTGTGTGCAATGTAAGATTTCAGAGAAACCCCTTGTTGCATGTCGAGTACGCTATAGGAAAAAGCGCCCCCTTTAACGTTAAATTAATATCTTATTCATAAGTATTAATATAAATCAAAAATTATTATTCAATAATACCAGGGTTGTTACATCCTTCCCCCCTTTTGGAAATTACATCCTTGAAATTTTAAAATTGGGCTTAGAAACTTCATTGAAAGTCCCACATCAGAAAAAGAGTCAATAAAAATATCACTTTAAAATAAATAAAGATAAGTAAAAAGTTCACCAAAGATAAAACATACTAGGATTCCATGTTATAAATCATTGATATGGAAGAGAAAATAAACCATCATGTTCTGATAGAGAGTGATAAAAAACATGATCAGGAGAAAGTTAACTACAAAAAAAAAACATAATCTTGTGATGAGTTAAATCATCTTTGATTCCCTATTAGGAAAAGTGAACAATTTTTTTTTTGTTTTAAGTTCCTTTTCATAAATTTGAAGAATTTATTTATGAGAATGATTAAGAACATAAGGAAATATACTTACCTTCCAAGTAGAGTTTAATCCTTTAATAAATTTCTACCACAAACTCATCTTTTCTCCAAACGATGAGTATTCAGGATGACATGGTCACACCTAAAGTTCTAGAATCAACTTATATAGAATCACATAATCCAAAAAAGATGAAATATATATTTCCCCTATCTTTATAAATTAACCAAAACCAAAATGGTTAGTATGATATTAGATAATCCCCAAAAAGGATAATCCTTTATAAAAAGAAATACTACTCTTAATCTCCAAAATTCAACAAAAAATACCCATAGTTCAACAAATACCATTCAATACACAAATTTCCTTAAAATTATTCAATATAATCCAAACTAATATTGAAACCCAAAACTCATAAGAATTTTATCACATTGTCTTCCACAATAAATCCTAACATTTATCTCCAAATAACATCGACTACTATTAAAGTATAATACTTAAAAGTAATTAACCTAATAACATATTCTCAAAGATAGATTAATCATTTCCAGAACTAACCCAAATACCTATAAGTCCACAATAAAAACATAGATTATTCCAAAATAAAATTGAACCATTACTCCTAAAATGAAATCCCATAATATTCTATTTTACTTAGGCATATAGTTTCCCAAAAGAGAAAACATCTTCCAAAATAACATTAATCACTTAATCACCAAATAATTTTCCTATAATAAGGGTATCCATTTAACAAAACATAAGTTCCCAAAATAAACTTATTCTTGATCCATAAAATCATTTAACTAAAAATAATTATTTATACTAACCAGAGACTTCACATAGTCTAGTGGTAGGAAATAAATCCTAGTCACACTTTGGTTGTGGGTTCAATTCCCGTAGCTTTGTCTGACACGATGGGTTATCAAATGATCTTCATGTTGTCATTTTTCAAAAACCATATAATTCTAATAACATTAAAAAAATGAGATAAAATACTTAAAAATATCCATAACATGTTTTAACCTAAAAGGTTATTTCATACCTCAAATTTTTCATCCCAAAAAATAATAACCCATAATTACCTCAAAAACAAAAGATCACATGAACCCCTAAAGTTATCCATTATGTCCACACAATAAAAGATAATTCTTCCTTGAATAACATTTTCACATATCAAACTTCAGGGTTACACATACTTGAAAAACTCTTCCAAAGTAATCCTATCACTAATAAATTTAAACATTTCATCATCCATAGATCCAAGATAACTCTTTAATGACTAAAATGTAGACATCTTAATAATAGAACATTCTTCATGATCCTTTATCCATGTTTTTCCATCTTATTCTTTTATAATTATTTCCTAAAAAAAATCATGCATAATGTCCTAATATCTCAATAATGTGAAAACATGATCTAAGAAATAATCCATACCTTTTATAGGTCATTTTCAGTTTCCTCATCTTCAAATGGAATGACATCAGGAATTGGTAAACATATATTTGTACGATCCTACTGATCCAATTCTTGAACCTTCTTCATAGAACATATATTTACACAATGAACATGTACACCATATTTAAAACATTCAATTGATCCTTCAGAAAGAACTTCTTTCCCTTTCCTAGAGTCCACCAGATGCTTCCTTTTTCCATGACAGGTTATTGCTTTATGACCTTAATTACCACATTTGAAACATCTTCCTACCCATTTGAAGTATTTTACTAGGTGTTTCTATCCACATCCTTGAAACATAGGTTTTTGAATATACTTACCTTTATTATTATTACCTTAACTTCCATTTGGATTTGTTTCTCTCATATATGCTGCCTTAGAAAAATCACCAAGGTTCAAGTGGTCAATCATGACTCCAGATATTTGGTTAAGAAAAACCAAAAGAGTTCTCATTGCAACTCGCATTTTATTTGGTTTCTTATTCAGAAAACCACCATAGTTTCCTTCACATACATTATTACTTTGTTTCCTACTAGATCAAACCATTTATTAGAACCAAAAAGGTCAATGTGATTATATCAGTAAAATCATCATATACTCTCTTATGAGGAGGGTAAACACTAAGATATACTTATTCAGGTTATCTTAAACTCATTCAATTTATCTAAAATAATTATGAATATTTCTAATATACTAACCATTATGGTTATGTAACTTATGCTTAAATAATACCCTAACCTATAAAGTTATCTGAACTGACCTATGATACCAACTATAAGGCCCCAACCTTAAACATTTACTTAATCTTGAGTTAAATCAAGAATTCATGTTGAGGATCTTTTTAGGTTTAGAGTTTTAGATAATTATTACATAACTATTAAATTACATATCAAATATTAAAAAGTAGACACTTATACTCTAACCAATTTTTTCACAACAATAAAACTCCTTAAATAAAATAAGAATTATTTTCTTGATATAAATATTCTTTAATTATTCTATTCTCTTACCCTTACTTATACCCTATGAAAAACATTTCAAAAACTTGGGATTAGCATAAAAATATCAGTAAGGGTTATAAAATAAGGAAATAAAACATTATTCCATCAATTCATACAAATCAATGAAATCATACTTTTCACTCATATAACATAAGCTCTTTAACATACCTCATGAAATCATAAGATTTATGAATAACACATAGAAATAATAAATCATAATGGTAACTTGTGGCATCAATAACATACTTACACTATAACTTTCACAACCACATAGGGAGTTACACTTGAAATACCCATCATTGTATATTCCCTAAATATTTTAGGAGAAACATTAATGTTTACCTCCATCACATTACCCAATGCATTGGAGAGCTATCTTGGGATCACCCGCCCTTAGTTTATCACAGAACCACCCATATTTGGTTTATCACATAACCACCTGTAAAATGTCCAAGTAACATTATATAATCATAACACATAAAAGATTAAAATTATCAACATTCCACTCATCAATCATAATAAATCAATTAAATATATTGAAATATTCAATCCATTTCCAAAACCATTTAAAACATTTAATCAAGATATTTTTGAATTAAAGTGTCCCATACCACTTTGAAACTTTTAAAAGAATTTAAATTTTAAAATATTAATGTTCATATAAATAAATACTTAAAACCATTTTTAAAACATGGAAATTAATGGGAAATATTTAAAAGATTAAATCTTTAAAACATTTTAAACAATGTTTTAGTTAAAGAGCCCATTACCACTTGTGAAAATACTTGAATAAAAATAACTAAAAAATAAAATTAAATGAAACCTATAATATCCTGATAATAAGGAGATTCATGATATAATATGTTAAAGGGTAGTATATAAACCTTATAGGATAATAAATGGTCACAATATCAAGACATGCCTCAATAAAAGGAGATTGTGACGTAGTCCCTTACAAATATTGTATCATTAGATTAAAGATAAATCAATGACATAATTTTGTGTGATAAATATAAATGCACCCAATATAAGTGGATATTAAGTTTAAAATAATCCGAGGTCATTAAAATATATTCTTGGAAAAACAAAACCAATGACATGGATATTTAACTCAATGAATGGAGATTGAGTTAAGATTTCTCTAAAAAAAGATTGTATAAATGATGTAAGAATTTATCAATGGGGTGATTATGTGTTGAAAAATTATATCTACATAAAAGGAATTGGAAATTAAATAATAAATAAAAAAAATTATTCCACACATTATCGTGGCATAATATAATCAATGAAGTATGCATAAAACCCAGAGAGTGGAAATTGAGTTTAGAAATTCCCTTACAAAGATCATTTTGTAAATAAAATAGATCGATTCACTATAGGTACACATAAAGAAAGTATAAATAAAATATAGGATATCAAAATTTATTTCTCACATAATCATAACATGACATAATCAAGAAGTAGAATATTAACCCAAAGACTGGAAATTGGGTGCAGAAGCCCCCTTATGAAAATTCTGCAGCCTAACGACGTCACTTTAAAATTCAGAAAATGAGTTGATGGGAGATAAAAGGGACTCTCATAACTTGGACATAAAATGTAAATTAATAAGGATATATAATAACATATCCCAACATAATAAAATTTAATTTAAAATACATAACATAAAATAAGTCTTTGACTAAAAGAGGAGGGTGAAAGGTTCCCTTACGAAAATTCAACAGCCTAACGATATCAAATAAAAATTCAGAAAATGATTTGATGAGAGAAAAAAGGGTATCTAATCACTTGAAAATAAAATGGAATTAAATAAGGATATATAAGAACACATCCCAACATAAGAAAAAAGAAATTAAAATACATAACTTAAAATAATTCTTTGACTAAAAGAGGAGGGTGGAAGGTTCCTTTACGAAGATTTGGCTGTCTAAGATGTCACATACAAATTCATAAAATGAGTTAATGAGAGAAAAAGGGTCTCCCATAACTTTTAAATAAAATGGAAATAAATAATTATATATAATAACATATACCAAAATAATAAAAAGTAAATTAAAAGACATAACATAAAATAAGTCTTTGACTAATAGAGGAGGGTGAAAGGTTCCCTTACCTTGAGTCCGATTCGTCATGTATGTTCCTTGTTCTTGATGAATAATAAAATTAGGTTAATTTAAAATTTATTAAGAAATTTTTTAAAGTTTAATATTCCTTTTATATAACTTATTACCATGTTATAAAAATTACATAATTATTTAAGTTAATATCGGTCATTTTATCGATATTGGGTACTTGAGTCGAAAATGAACTTATATAATTACAAATTATCTATGTGGTAAAAAGTCCATTATCTCTAGCATCATATTCATTATTTAAATAATATATATATAGTATATATGTATTTATATCCAGTATATATGTATTTATAATAGTCCATAAAATTTGGAGATAATAAATGAAATGCATCGTTCATGGGGATGGTAAGTCGTATGTACGCATGAACGCTACTTTCATTTCTTTTTCAAATTTAAAGGAATTAAAACTAAATGATACATAAGTATATTATAATTAAAGTATAATATAATATTTTATATACATTACATAAGTTAATTAATGACATCCTTTATACATTCTATGTATGGAATGAACGAGTCATATCACATTGAGGGGGCGGTAGTCCGCACTTCCTCAAATGAAATTATCGTACTTACACATCATGAAAATCATAAAGGTATGTTTGTAAATAAAAATTACAGTATCATAGAGACAATATAAATATAATATATATCATATATAAATATAGTTCCATCATAATTTCCACCATGAGAGGTGGTAAGGGAAAATCGAACAATCATCGTTTTATGAGGTAGTAGTTCACTGTACACAGAAACAGTATGTTCGTATCCGTTAGATGAAGGTGTGTGTAAGTGTAATTAGAATAATTCTCATAAAAAAATACTAGTATATTTAATATACTGTGTTTTTATAAAATAATAGAATAAAGAGAGTTTAGGGGGTTGGAGAAGGAAAATAAATGAAAGAAACTTGAGAGAAGACACTACCTCAAATAGGGTAACTCCTTTTGATTTAAGTTAAAGGATTTCTTGAATTGCCTTATACCTAAGGTGAGAATTATAGGGGTAATAGAGGGATGTTGGAGTTTATTTGGGTAGATTTTGGATGAGACAATGGGTTTGAGAGGTGTGAGTAAGGGTTATAGGTGATTCCCTTTTATAAGAGGGAGGAGGGGCACTTTTTGAAGGTATTGAAATATTATTTTATTATAAAATTATTTTCTATTTCTAATGGTACAAAAGTCATTTATTTCAAATATAAGATGATTTTAGGTCGAAAACTTTCAACCAATTGGTTTTATACAAGTCTAGATCACAAATTTAACCTTATATTTTAGTTTTAACCCTTAGTTAACTAATTTGACTCTTACCATGTCTTCTTGTATATTCAAACTATATGGTTAATATAGTTGCTATAAAATTCTAATAGAACCGAAAGTGGTTCGTTAATGAAATATAAAATATTATCTAATTCATTTTTATTAATATTAGATTTTTAGGACTATTATATCATTTAATAAAATAGTATTTGTTTTAAAAACTCATTTATATCAATTTTTATACTATTCATGTCATGTCTTTTTAAAAATCCACAACAAATTTATTATTTTGAAAAAACTTCATTATTCAAGTATAAAAAGTCATACATATCCATAAAATTATTTTATGTCATAAAATTTTTTAAAATAAATTTATTTTAATATTTATAATCTCATTAATTTAAATCATTCATTAATAAGGTAATCACTACATCATCATTGTCTTATAAATAAATTTATTTATATGATGTATAAAAATTATAAATAAAATACCATGATGTATTAAATCTTTTTATATTTCTAATGAATATTTATTTTCCAAAATATTATTTATATAACCCCATATAAAAATTGTTTTATGAAAAGATTCATGTTTATGTTACATTTTTCTTTACTTTAAATTAATTCTTATAAAATGTCATTTTCACAAAAAAGTGGATTCATGGGGTCCCAAAATCGACCCAATGATGACCATGGTCAGAAATGTCCCATCCAATAGGATTAGAAAACATTTTAGGGTAGTTTAAAATTATTATAATATTATTTTGTTACCCTAATTTACCAGATTTACCCTTTCATCATGGTAAATAAAATAATTACTGAAGTTACTATTCATAATGTCTAAAAATAAATGGTACCTATTTAAACAATTTGGACCTCCTGATTCCAAATATGGAATCCATTTTTTTAAATTCAAAATAGATAATTTTTGGTAATTAATTTAAAATTAATTCCTGTTGTCGAAACCAAAAAGATGGTTTTGAAGAAGTAATAACTATCAAAAGATTGACATGTATTTATGTCCAATTTAAAAGTGAAATTACTTACAATTAACATCATTATATTAAATGATAAAAATATAATCCAATTAAACTATAAAACTAATTAAAAGTACAATTTAAAAATATAAATAAATTAGATGAAAAGATAGTTTTGACTTAAAATGTTGTATTTTTCACTATTCATGAAAAAAATAAACTTTATCAAAAAATTACCAAAAATTTAACCAAAGTAAATTTTGATGTTCTACTTCTATATAAGAAGTTTATTTTTTCAAATAGAATATATAAAAGTGACAAAAACTAGATTTAAAAAGGGTTCTCCATCAAAATGCGGTAAAATGACCTTTTAAAAAATATTAGAGTATTTCATGCTTAAAATTGGATTTGTTTTTATTTTAAGCCTCTAAAATTTATCATATAAATTTAAAGAAATTTAATAAACATGTATAATCATGTTTTATTTAGTTCTATTCATTACCGCCAATACAATGGATAGTCGTTATCTACCATTTAAAATGATAATATAATTATATTATTTTTTGGTGTAACTCAAAGTTGTGTTTAACGTAAGATTTTAGAGAAACCCCTTATTGCATGTCGAGTAATATATAGGAAAAAGCGCACACTTTAACGTAAAATTAATATCTTATTCATAAGTATTAATATAAATCAAAAATTATTTTTCTATAAATACTCGGGTTGTTACAATCCTTATATATAGACTCAAAAATGCTTCAACAATGTAAATTTTCCATGTTAAGGCAACTTGTGCACACTTAAAAAAATATTTTCAATATATAATTGATTAATTTCACTTTATAATTCAACAATGATACTTATCTTATCCTTACAATGTCATAATTTTATATTTTTGAATAGAGAAGATATTATCCCTCACATGGAAACACATAAAAATGAATGACTTAGACAAAATTTGCTTCAATAATAGATTAATTCTTCATAAATGGATGGTGTCCATGACTTACTCCCAAACAGAGGTTATCATTAAAAAAATCATTGGATTAGGTGATGATTTTGAGAAATATGTAATACTCAGGGTGTGAGAAATTTTGAATCTCATGAAAACTTCACATGTATCTTCTCATGAAGTATGATAATATTTTTATTCATTCTTAATCATAGATGTACAAGATGAATATATCATGATCACATGTTGATATTCAATATCTTGGAATTTATTAATCCATTCAATTTATCATCACATGATCATAAGTATAACTTCTTTATCTTATTATGGTGTCCATATGTAGTGAACTATTATGAAACAACCTGATCTTCCATCCAAATCAACACCCAACTCGGCTCATGAAATGAAACGAAGGGAATTACCAATCCCCATGGGATAGAAGCTAGTTCCCAGGCATTGATGAAATGATTTGTGGATAATTTTTTCATCATATTAATCAACATCCATATAAAGCATTATAATAATTATCCATAAAAAAATCCATAAAAAAAGAATTATACACAAGCTTAAATATTACATTCATGGTTTGGTACGAAAAATGAAGAAAAGGAAAAGATACCAACAAAATAACCGCACATCTTCTTATAAAAAAAGGTCCAATTACCCATCAAGTCACTGCTAACACCTGAATTAAAAACCCACTAGAAAAATTATCCACCACCTCTATATGAATCCTTAACTTTACCCAAGTCAGAAAAAAAGGTCTACATACACCCATTATATGTATGTAGGGTGTGGGATCACATTCCTAGTAGGGTCCCACCAAGTATTCCATGCATAAAAATTATAAGATAAAATAAATATGTCAGGTTTAGAAATAAAGGAAACATTTTATTTTAAAATATGCTTTAAAATTTACAAGAGAGGTGAAAAAAACATGAATAACTAGTAAGCAGGTAAAAATGGAACATAATCACCATGAAAAATACATAAGTAGCTAGAATTATTAAGGACCTAAAATCCTCATACTCTCAGTGATCAAACCATGGATGCGAAGATCTGTTCCCATGCTCGATCCATAACCAATCCATACCACAATCAAGTAGTTTAGTTAGTGTTGTAGCATAATCCTACTAGGAAGGATAGTCTGAAGCCCTAATTACTAATTTAGAATACTTTTCCTAGACTACCCACCTAGATACCTAGGATTTCCATATAATATTTCCATTTTTTTTCAAACTATAACAACCATCTTTCAATACATTCCAAAGCACCACATTCCAAATTATAACATTACCAACCATTTTCATGGGGTGGATCTATTTCAAAAAACTTTCACACAAAAAAACTCTTGAAGTCACCCATTTAAACACATGACACAATTTATAAAAAAATCGGATTTAGAAGCAAGAACATTTAAGTAGTCAAATAATGGAACAACATGAAACCACCTAAATTTTCTCTTGAAACCACCAAGAAACAGTTGGAAATCAAAATCCAAGAGAATTAGAGATCCTACAGAAGCAATAACAAGCCATAAACATAAAACTACATTCCATATTGTTTTTATTAGACCAACCCTAAGTTTTCATAACCATCAGGTATAAAGAAACTTAAAATATATGGGAGAAAATACCAAGGTGAAAGAAAATGTGGCATTTAATTGAGGTTTACTTGGAGAATATAGGCCAAAACCACCCAAAAAATTGGATATAAGAGAAGAGGTAAAAAGAGGGACGACAAACTTAAAGATTTATGGGTAGATAATGGGATAATTAGGGGGGGTGTAAGGGTTTAAATTGGGCATGGATATTTTATAAATTTCAAGTTTTTTAAAAACTAGATTGGTCATACAATTTAGATGCATGGTTTTCCAAATCATGAACCAACCATGAGAGTGACTCTAGTTCCAATAGAGGGGTATAAATGGTTTGGTTGTAATGTATTTATAAATTGTGTGCCTAACTGTGTAAGTTATTTGGTTCCACTATCTTAGCTCACACAGTTTTCTGAAGTCAGTATACAATTTCTTCTAATCGTGTGCTAACTGCACACTAGCCCATGTCTACCATAAAAAATTAAATTTCAAAAGAAAACACTCAGAAAAACTATATATAAAAAAATAAAAAAATAAAAAAATAAAAAGATAAAAAATTAATATCTAATAAGTGAACCATGGGTGTGAAAACTCTCCTCACTATGAGACTTTCCACCCCTTGAAAGTCAATCCATATTCTGATTAGAGAGTAAGTGAGTCCATTTATCTTATACTTAAGAATTATGTTACCATGTCTCATTATTTTCATTTTCATGTTTCCATAGGACAACAACTAGAAGAATATATTTACCTTGAAGAACCTTCACTTAGGAATCAATTATCCAGATTGGTTATTTGATCATTGAAAAATTGGGTTCCAGCTCAAGATATTCCAAACTCAACACATGAGAAGGATCCAAATTATACCACTTCAGCTGTGAGACATGGAAAACATCATGAATCAAAATCAACTAAGAAGGTAATTACTTGAAGTATGCGACCTTACTGATCCTTTCAATGATCTCAAAAGGTTCGACATACCTTGGAGTGAGCTTCCCATGCTTCCCAAAGCAGTGATATACCAAATGAGGTTCACCTTGAAAAACATATTATAACCCATAGAGAACTCCAAGGGTCAATGTAAATGATTATAATATGACTTGTAATGACTCTATAATATCATGAAACACTACCTAATTATATGGTTCTTTATAGTTATTTCTTTCACAATTATTTCTCCTACTAAATAAGTCTCACCCACTTCCATCTAGTATAAAAATGATCAGAAAGGTCAACCATATTGGGATTCAACGGGAGAAATCTTGATTAAGGATTATAAAATGTTATTATAGGAAAATTATAGCACCCCTAGATGGTTATATTATTAACCTTTTAAATCTAACATGAAAGCATGAATCATTTATTCTAAGATATAGTTTTCCTGATCTATTTAGCTATCTTTTGGGGATGATATACTATGATAAACTTGACATGCAATCCCATTTCCACTTGGAGTCCTTTCCAAATCTGATAGGTGAAACATGGATCCCCATCAGAAATTATAGATGATAGAACACCATTCAACCTCATAATCTTATGGAAAGATAACTTATCCATCTAATTCACTTTGGTAATGTCCTTGATTGAGATTAAATGAGTATATTTGGTTAAATGATCAATTCCCACCAAAGTAGAATTCCATCCCTAGGGTGTATAAGGTAGACCGATGATAAAATACATGGATACCTAATCCCATTTCTAGGTAGTAGTGGTGAGATTATAGTGAAATACTGTGGGCCTCTAATTCTCATCTTTAATCTGCTGATAGGTATGGCACCAAGAAACAAAGTCAATAATGTTATGTCTCACACCTATCCATCAGAACCAACACATCACATCATAAAACGTCTTGGTGAAACCAGGATGGAAAAACCACCATGACTAATGGTAGTCCTTCATTACCACCTCCTCAAAGATAATGGTACCCCAAAACAACCTCATAAGAAAACAATTTCTTCAAGAGATAAGGACCACTCACTAGGGACCTCTACACTATTCAAAAACTGATTAAAATGATGAAAAAACTCATCCTTTGGATACTATTCTTGGATCATCTCCAAAAGATAAGGCATCAACTATCATATAGAGAAAACATACCATTTTTCCATTCCTTGGCTTCTAGATGCATCTATTAAAAAAGACTAATAAGATTCTACTCACTACTGGACTGTTTTAGAGCATGAGTTTGAAACATCCTTATTAGAGAATAAACAACTATGTTCCCTTTACCCAAGGTTTATATAATGTTTAAGTAAAACCCATAAAGATACTATATCCACCATCTCCACCTTAGGTTTAAATATTTTTTGGAAAATATATAGCTAGGTATTTTTGGTCCGAGTAAACCATAAACCTTTCCCCAAAGAGATAATGGAACCAAAACATGAGGGCATGAATCACATCTATGATATCAAGGTCATGGATTGGGTAGTTCTTATCATGTGGTCAAAGTTAGAGATATCTATACACCACCACATGGTTTCCCTATATAAGCACATAACACAACCCCATCACCAATGCATTAAAGTAGACCATGTAACCCTAACCCGCCTTGGGTAAGATTAAAATAGGGGTGGATGTAAAACATTGCATGAGTTCCTTGAAAGACACTTGACATTCTAGCATCCAGGAAAACCTTACCCCCTTTTGGGTAATAGTTTCCATAGGTGATGCGAGTTGATATAAATATTTGAAAAATTTCATTTAGTACCCTATTAGGCCCAAAAAGATTCTAATTTCAAAAACATTCCCCAAATCTTCCCATGGAATCACTACTTTGACCTTCTTTAGATCAACTAAAACCCAAAATTTTTATATCATATGGCCTAGAAACCCATCTTCCTAAATCCAAAAACTCAGTTTCAATAATTTTGAATAAAAATGATGGTCCCACAACATTCCCAAAATGATCCTCAAATGATTTCCATACCCCTCTTATGATTTCAAGTAAACTAGAATGTCATAAAAAACACCATGATGAAGGAGTTAAAGTATATATGGAACACCCAATTCATAAGGGATATGAAAACTATGGGATCATTCATTAATCTGAATAAAATTTCTAGATATTTGAAGTGATTATATCTTATTTAGAAAGGAGTCTTAGAAACATCAGCTTCTCTTACTCTAACATGGTGATACCCTAGATAGAGGTAAATCTTTGAAAACCTTTTTTACCCTTTTATTTTTTCAAAGAGATCATAAATATGGTAAAAATGGGTATTTATTCTTGATCATGACTCGGTTTATATTTTAGTAGTTGATACATATTTGAAGGGATCTGTCAACTTTCTTGGAAAATAATACCGTAGTAGCCGAAGGAGAGGCACATAGATGAATGAAAACTTTGGTTTCCAAATAGTCCAAATAAATCTCTAAATCCCAAAACTCAGTGGGAGCCATAAAATATGAAGGAAGTGATATCATCTATTCCCCTATAACCAAGTCAATAGTGAAAATTACATCCGGATTATGATTCAAGCTTGAGAAGTCCTGTAGGAATACGTTAGGAAACTCACAGACCAAAGAAGAAAACCCACTCCCTAAAACTTCTTCATCAGCTTCTAGTAAGTAGGAGGATACCTTACAATAAATCATATACAACTCCAAAAGTGTAGGTCCTGATCATCTTGACCGTGATACCATTCTCCATGGAAAACCTGAGTGCTCCCATTGGGGGTCGTGAAGGTCACCTACCATCGGTAACAATTGATGCGAGACTTGAAAAATTACAGCCATTATATCTAAGGATCATTTCAAAGAGGTCCTATCCAAAACAATAAAGTCCCATTTTAGATCAACCTCTGAAAAGGAGACAACACAAGATATGCATCAGAAAACCTGCTCATTTTTCTTTTTAATAGGTGTAACTTACTGCATAATATATGAAATAAGTTCGATCAAGAGTTTTAGAAAGTCCAAAAAATGATAGGATATGAAATAGTGTGAAACACCTCTATAAAAAAAAATAATTACTGCAAATAATTTAAAAATATCAGTACCTATGACTATCAAAGGACTTACATCATATTCCACTGATGTTTTTCCAATGCATGTAAGTGATTCATCTATGTCTATGAATGAGGTTGAATGCTAACCTATTGCTATACTTTAAGATGAATATTCCCATAAGAAGATCCATCCTTTCCACCACACCCACTAGAGAAAGATCCCATATCCCTTGTAGCATCAGAACAAGCTATGGTTCCTTGAGGAGCTGTAGATCCTGTACCACACTAAGAAGGAGGTACATTACTATAATATCCTTTGTAGATAGACCATGAATCCATAAAGGTGGCACACCCTAGGTGGGACTATATATGCATACCACATGTGCTCGAGCCTTCTATACTGATGACACACAATGGTACTACCACCTATAACTATTGATGAAGATAGTCATAGTGGATATCTAGAGATATTAACACCCTTATTCACTTGATCCTCCCAATTTCAATTCTTTTTAGATGAGCAAACCTGAATTTTTATAGGTACTAAAAGCATCCCAATCAGACCTGACTTGCCTACCAAGATAATTTCTACCATTAAATCCCAATTGACCACCTCAACATAAGTCTTCAATTTAATATAGAATACTTGATATTAGATATCTAACCGAAACCCCAATTCAAACCTTAAGGCCTTCATCATATCATTTTTGAATAGTTTAGGAGTAAATTAAACCAACTTTGTAAAGCGGTTGGCATATTCCATCACTAAAGGATCCCCTACTGAAGGTCCAGGAACTCCTAATACTTGGAGAGTTCCAAAGACTCAATGAAACATTTCTTGATGAAGGTGGGCATAAAATACTTCTACCCCATCTACTCATGCTTACTAGCCTAAACCATAGTATCCCACCCCCTATGATTGGGGATATATAATATAAATACAACACACTTCACTTTAACAACATCAGGAGTTATAAATAACTCAAAGATACTCTTGATTTTGTTCACCCAATCCTCAAATTCCTAGGGGTCAGTGTTTTCCTGAAATGAAGGGGGGTTATACTTAAGGAAATACTGAGATTAATCCTTTTCTGTCCATATTTCAGCTTCCCTACCCCGAGTAGGATTTGAGCTCGCTCCCTAATCCATGGCTTGGATATCCCAATCCATTGCCTCTATAAGTCTCTAATCAACTAGTGGGCTGGTTGAAAAAGAATTTCCTTGAGTCTCCTCCTATGGCTATGCTGGAGGTCTCTAGTGAGGAATGATACCACATAATTCAAAACAATTAAAAGGGATATCATCAAAAATTCAAAATTACAATAATGAAGTAAAATACATAATAAAAGTTTTACATAAATCATAATTAAATCACAAAAATTCAAAATAATCCACCCTATCTTGGTGCCCATTCCCATTCTTCATCCCATACATTACACCCTAGGGAGGAGTAAAGCCAAATTCCCATTATCCCATGATGACCTGAGGCCCATTATGAGATGTTTTGGCCAGACACCCCACTCAAAACCAAAATATCAAACCCTAATATTCCTATCTCCTTTCTATCCAAACTCTCCCCAAATAGTAAGATCCAAAGAAAGAGAAAAACCAACTCTAATACCATTTTTTCATGAACCAATTGTGATCCAATCCAAACTGACACTCATACGAACCCGTGACATGACCCAAAGGGAATTATCAATACCTATGGGTTGGAAACTAGTGTCTAGGTGTTAAGTAACTCCTTTGGGAATTATTTACCCATCACAATAATCAATATCCACATAAATAATTATAACAACTATCCATAATAAAAACTATAAAAAAGGAATCATACAAAATTTCAAATATTACATCCATGTTCAGGTACCAAAATGAACAAATGGAAAAGAGACACAAATATCCTTAAGACACAAGGGATAACCACCCATCATGTCACTGCCAAAACTTGACAAAAAAATCTACTAGAAAAACTATACACCACCTTCATACGAGGCCTTACATTTACCTAAGTCCAATAAAACAAGGTTTACATACACCCATTAAGTTTATGTAGGGTATGGGATACCATTACAAGTAAGATACAACCTAGTGTTCTATGCATATCTGTTATAAGTCAAAAAAATATACCATTTTTAGAAAGAAATGAAATAATGTATTTTAAAACACGGTTTATAATTTACAAGAGAGGTGAAGAAAATAAGTATAATTGATAAGAAGGTAAAAATATACATAATCACCATGGAAAATCACTAAGTATCTAGGGTGGGTGGGGAGTTAGGATCCTCATACTCTCAGTGATCGAACCATGGATGCGAAGATCCATTCTCGTGATTGAGCCATAACCAATCCATACCACCATCAATTAGTTTAGTTAGTGTTTTAGCATAATCATTATAGGGTGTGTTGGTCGGAGTGATTTACTCAAGAGGGGGGTGAATTGAGTACCAATTAAAATTTCTGTATTTAAAAACACTGTCTTAAAGACCCCCAAATAAAATAATAAATTAAACTGTAGTGAATTTATATTAAAGTAGAGGTTCTGTTAGATTCTCAAGGGATTGATTAATTCCCAATTAATCAACACAGGAGTGTGTGATTATCTTTTGAAACTAACTTACTAATCTACACTTAACATAAACACTTGCTAATTTAATTATCAAAGTAACTTTAAAAACAATATTAGTTTTAAAGTGATTAGCAACGGAATAAAACTTTGAAAGAGATGGCACAACAAATGTAACCAAGAGGTTCAGTCTCAAGCCGAGACTTAGTCCTCTCAAAAGTTTATATAAAAATGATCCACACCCTGGATCGGGGTTCAACAGTTTACAACTGTCCAGGTCCAAGACCTCTACCACTGTTCTTCGTGGGAAACAGTACAACAGCAACCAGCTGTCCAGGTCACACACGACCTCTACCACTGTTATTCGTGGGAAAGAAGGAATGAAAGAGTTTGGTAAGGATTTACAAATCCTCCAGTTTAAGTACAGGAGACAGTGTATGTGTTAGATATAGCAGATAACACACACTGCTCGAAAAGTATAATAATAAATCACAGAACAGGAGATGTAGAGTTTAGAAGTGGTTCTGGTGATTTCAGTGTAGCTCTGGACTCCTTTGGATTCGATCAGAAGTGAGTCTGAGTCATCTTCTCGTTTCTGTTTGAGAAACAGAGTGTCGTATTCTCCAGGTTCACACAGTGAAAATGTAGTCGATGATGTTCTTCGATATTCTTTTGTATGCACAGAAATCTTCTTGAATAGGATTGATTGTATATGTGATTCTGTCTTGCTTGGTTCTTCCTGTATGCACAGAGCTCTTCTTGAGTATGTCGTATGTCTTCCTTGTCTATGTATGTGTTGTAACTCCTCTCTTCAGTAGAGTCTTCTTGTATTTATGTCACGTGCAACAGGGGACAAAAAAGATTTCCTTTCTGCAGGTACGAGGTACGGATTCCTGACATCCGACAACCTTTATTAATAATTTGACAGAGCATTAAAATATACCTAATATGACCGTTGGTTAGATTAAATAAAGATAAAGATAAAGAAATTCAAACAGTTGTTTATGACTATTGAAGAATCAAGTGATCGGTAGGTCATCAGCATTAGTGAGTAATGATCGGTGACTCAGATAGATCAGCATCGGTGAATCAGACTGATCAGCATCGGTCTGTCATCTGATCAGTGGGTCAGTCTGATCAGTGAGTCATTTGATCGGTGGCTCATTTGCATCGGTTGGTACATGCTTGTATCGGTGACTTTGTTTATCGGTAGCTCCATGCGTCGGTAGCTTCATGCGTCGGTAGCTTCATGCGTCGGTATCGGTAGCTGTGAGTCTGTCAGTAGCTTCGTCCATCGGTGACTCATTTGCATCGGTGAGTCCTTGGATCGGCGACTCATTTGCATCGGTGACTCATTTGAATCGGTGAGACTGATGGATCGGTGAGGCTGCTGGATCGGTGAGTCTGATGGATCGGTGAGTCTGATGGATCGGTGAGTCTAATGGATCGGTGAGTCTGATGGATCGGTGAGTCTGATGGATCGGTGAGTCTGATGGATCGGTGAGTCTGATGGATCGGTGAGTCTGATGGATCGGTGAGTCTGATGGATCGGTGAGTCTGATGGATCGGTGAGTCTGATCGATCAGTGAGTCTGATGGATCGGTGAGTCTGATGGATCGGTGAGTCTGATGGATCGGTGAGTCTGATGGATCGGTGGGTCTGATGGATCGGTGAGTCTGATGGATCGGTGAGTCTGATGGATCGGTGAGTCTGATGGATCGGTGAGTCTGATGAAACCAGAAGTCTTCCAACATACTTTGTAAGTCAATAAGCATAGACAAAAACATGATAACAGATTCATTTACAGATTGTAATTAAGTTTATGAGAAATCAACCCAGATTAAACATTAATGGTATGTGATGATTTGTGATTATTAAAACATCAAACATAGACATGAAATCAACAATATTCCAGAGGGCTCAACAATCTCCCCCTTTTTGATAATCACAAATATTTATCATTAAATATAACTAATATGATATATCCTTAATAAAAACATAATTATAATTAAACCATAAGAAGAATAAATATAAAGAGATATATAAATCTCCCCCTTAATTTAGATTACCCATATATATTATACAGATTTCTCACCCTGAGATATATACATCTTTTCTCCCATAAAGTGTTCTTGTTCTTCTCCCATAAAGTATTCTTGTTCTTCTCCCCCTTTGGGATAATCAAAAAGGAGGGAAAACAGATAAGAGAAGGTGAAAGTAAAAGCAGTCAGGAGAGAGTAGAGATAAAAAAAAATGATAAAGTACAGATTATTACAAGTAGCACATTGTTCACCCCATCAAAAACAATACACAACTATTTGGTGGAATACAAAGGGGCTTTGCCTTTGTCTTTGGGATCAATAGTGGGTAAGTTTGAAGGCTTGGAGACATGCTGGTCTTGGCGAATCTGAAAAGGTGGTAGGACAACTCGGGCAGGTGGAGGAGCAGGTACCAGAGAGGGTTGGTGTTGAGAAACAGGAGCTGATGGAGAAACTTGCTGAGGAACTGGTCTTAACTGAGAGAGAGCTTGAGCAACAGATAGCTGATTTGGAGCTATATCAGAATCACTGAGAGGTTCAGAAGTAGGAAGTACTATGGCAGTGGCCTGTGCATGCAAATAGGGCTTCAAAAGATGAATAAATTCCTGAATGACTTCTGCTCCATACTTCATAGCTTTTTCAAAATCATCTTTATTCTCCATGAACTGTGCCAAGGAAGGGACAAAATCTTGCAACTGATGAACTTGAGTTTTGAAGGCCTGAGTGACTGGAGGTAATTTCAGATTCTCTGCCAATACCTTGAAGCTTGCAGTCATCTCGTGTTTTGTATAAATCTTAGAGAAGTAATTATCAACTTTCTCTTTGATCTCTTGTAGGGCTTTCTTAGCATCTGCTGAATATACCAATGCCATCTTATGACTGTTATCACAGAGCTCTTTCATCTTCCTCAAAGATTCTAAGTCAAGAATTTGTCTAACAGCAGCTAACTCATCCTGCATAACTTCTCTTAGAGCTTCTATCTCACGGGTAGTGATCTTGGTGACCTTGCCTGTACTGGCATGGTTAACTATGTGAGTTAACTCAGCTTTCAACTTCC
This sequence comes from Viscum album, assembly GCA_963277665.1. NCBI lineage: Eukaryota > Viridiplantae > Streptophyta > Magnoliopsida > Santalales > Viscaceae > Viscum > Viscum album. The sequence goes on along the minus strand of OY728147.1, from coordinate 432,132,438 downwards.
TCAGGTCAGACTTGTTGAGATGTTCAATCAAATTTCTCAAAACTTCCATCATACCAGAGATGGTTGATCGAAATTCGCTTTATAGAGATACCATGCCGGTGTGAAGATCCTTCATAGTCTGATTCAAAAAGGCTATTTTCCTGCCAATAAGTTCACCAGTATTGGCTAGGTCTGGCTTCACAGCATTAGATACTCTCTGTGAGAAGGATTCCAATGAATTTTCTGAAACTTGTAGAGACACTTGAGTAAGAGCATTAGAAACTTCTTCTCTAACTATGGTTCTCACAACAGTTATCAATTCAAACTTAAACTTATCAAGATCAGCTTGAGAGATTCCTGAACCAGGTAAATTATTATTGGTAGGATCAACAGTAGGAACAGACCTTTTTTCTCGTGGGAGGTTCCTCTTCACAGCTGCAGCAGATTCTGGCATTGCTTCTTCATCTTCAGAATATTCTAAGCCCAACACAGCATAACCAGGGTAGTCATCCCAAACAGCAGCACACATGGTGTATTTTGGTTTCTCATAGCTTGCTGTTCCACTGATTTTTGGTGAATCATCCTTGCCACTGATATGTATTTCTTGTACTGATTGAGGTGATGCCATTTGATCTTCAGAAAGACCATCCACTGGTCTGTTATCACCATCAGCAACAGCCTCAGATTCATCAGAACGTCCATCATCACTCTTCTCAGAAGCTTCACTGTGATATTCTTCAGTGTCAGAATCTTCTTCATCACCAAGAATAGGTTCTGATTCTGGTAGGGCTAAGGGTGGACTAGCCGGTCCAAATTCTATTCTTTTTTTGGGACTGGCAGTGTCAGGGTCACTCCTATCATCAGGAGATGACATACTTCCTTCCTCAGTCGTAGCTTCTTCTTGCTCTTGGGTTTTGGTGGCCTCATTCTTTCCTTCTTCTTGCTCATCATCATCAGAATAAACTGGTTCCTCATTTGGTTTCAAGCCAGGGTCTCTCAAATCCTTTGGCCTCTTGCCATGATCTATGGGATTGTAGGCTTCATACAATTTATCTTCATCTGCAACCCAACACTTCTTCCATGGATTCCAATTTATTCTCATCCTCTTGCAGATCTCTTTGTTAAGACAGAAGGTATGATCTGTTTCATTAACTTCATCATCTTCATCAATACAATCTAGATTCTTGAGCATAGTAGATATCATCTTTGAATAAAACAAGGCAGTGGCTTTCTTGGACGGTTTTATCATTCCAGCTATGTGTACCATCACATATCTACACAAATTGATCTTCTCATGCGTTTTCAGAAGAAACAACAAGAAAACATCCTGGTACTTTACAGCAGCAAAATCTCCTCTCCTAGGGCAAAGTTGGTGCTGAATAAACTTGAAAAGAAGTCTGCACTCACCATCTAATTCTGAAGCTGTGATTCTTCGTGACTCTATGTTTCCTGTCAGAAGCTCCAGATCTAATTCATAAGATAAGTAATCAGATGTTGGAGGAATATTCCCAGCATAATCCTCATACCGACCTTCATGAGGTACGTTCAGGCACTCAACCCACTGCTTAGATGAGAAGGATATTTTCTTTCATTTTACCACAGACGACATCCTGGCAGCCTCCACACCATGTAAAGTGATTTCCAGATTCATATAGAACTCATGTACCAGCTTCGGGTAGTCTATTTGAGTGTTGTCAGAAAACCAGTCTATCCATCCTTGCGATTCAAGAACTTGCAGCAACGGTGAATTACTTGACAAAAGCCAGGCAGAGTTTACTTCTTTTTCTACAGCAACAATCCGAGTTTCCAGGTTCGGATTTACTGATAGCTGAGAGGTACTACTCGACTCGCCTCGAGCACGCTTTAAAGGTACAGGGGTATCCGGTTCTTTGCTCGGTCTCTTCTGCTTAGCCATTCGAGGGTTTTGAGAAGGCATGAGTTCGAAGGTTCGAAGTAGAAGGGAAGAGAAGTTGAAAGGTTCGGCGGGAAATGAAGGGTCAAAGGTTTAGGGAGGATAAATAGCCGCGTATCATTTATTTTATCATTTAGGGTTCCCATAAAAAGTATACAAGAAATTTACTAATTTATTACTATATAAAAAAAATTTCGGTGTGACAGATCGGTTTCACAGATCGGTTTCACAGATCGGTTTCACAGATCAGTTTCACATATCAGTTTCACAGATCAGTTTCACAGATCAGTTTCACAGATCAGTTTTGCAGATCAGTTTCACAGATCAGTTTCACAGATCAGTTTCACAGATCATTTTCACAGATCAGTTTCACAGATCAGTTTCACAGATCATTTTCACAGATCAGTTTCACAGATCAGTTTCACAGATCAGTTTCACAGATCAGTTTCACAGATCAGTTTCACAGATCATTTTCACAGATCAGTTTCACAGATCAATCATACACAACTCTTGTTTAATAAAGTTAATTCTTTCAGAGCATAAAGGCTTTGTGAAGATATAGGCTAATTGATGTTCAGAGCTAATAAATTTCAAAGAAACATCACCTTTTTGAAAATGATCTCTTAGAAAGTGATGTCTGACATCAATGTGCTTAGTTCTAGAGTGAGACACAGGGTTCTTAGATATATTTATTGCACTAGTATTGTCACAGTTGATTGAAACATGTTTAAGATCAAATCCATAATCCAATAGAGTATGTTTCATCCACAAAATTTGTGCACAGCAACTACCAGCAGCTATGTATTCTGCTTTGGCAGTAGACAATTCAACTGAGTTCTGTTTCTTACTACACCATGATACTAGGGATTTTCCAATCAAATGACATGTTCCAGATGTGCTCTTCCTATCTAACTTACAACCAGCAAAGTCAGCATCTGAATAACTCATTAACTCAAAGGATTGTCCTTTTGGGTAAAACAAACCTAAGTTAACCGTGTGTTTGAGATATTTAAAAATTCTTTTAACAGCAAGAAAATGAGATTCTTTTGGATTAGCTTGAAATCTAGCACACATACACACACTAAACATAATATCAGGTCGACTAGAAGTAAGATAAAGTAAACTACCAATCATACCTCTGTAATTTGTTTGATCAACTGGTTTCCCAGTTTCATCTGCATCCAATTTACAGGTAGTACTCATAAGAGTTTCACTTTCCTTGATACTATCTAGACCAAAACGTTTTAAAAGATCCTTTGTATATTTACTTTGATTCAAAATAATACCATTTTCATTTTGAAATACTTGAAATCCAAGAAAGTACTTAAGTTCTCCCATTAAGCTCATTTCAAATTCATTTTGCATACTTTTTGAAAAATCAGTACATAAGGAATTTTTAGAAGATCCAAAAATAATATCATCAACATAGATTTGTACTATTAGTACATCTTTTGAAATCCTTTTTATAAAAAGAGTGGGATCAGCTACTCCTTTTGTAAATCCTTTTGAGATAAGAAAGTTTGAAAGCCTTTCATACCAAGCTCTTGGAGCTTGTTTTAAACCATATAAAGCTTTAGAAAGTTTAAAAACATGATTTGGAAAATAAGGATTTAAAAAACCAGGTGGTTGTTCTACAAAAACATCTTCAATTATAAAACCATTTAGAAAAGCACTTTTGACATCCATTTGATATAGCTTGAAATTCAGATGTGATGAATAGGCAAGTAAGATCCTAATAGCTTCTAATCTAGCTACAGGTGTAAAGGTTTCCTCATAGTCAATTCCTTCTTCTTGACTATATACTTGTGCAACTAGCCTAGCTTTATTTCTAATGATGTTTCCTGATTCATCAACTTTGTTTCTAAAAACCCCTTTTGTGCCTATTGTCAAAGTGTCTTTAGATCTTTCCACTAATTTCCAGACTTTGTTTCTTTCAAATTGATTTAGTTCTTCTTGAATAGCCATTACCCAAAACTCATCATTGATAGCATCATTGATATTTTTAGGTTCTGACTGTGAAAGAAAGTCTTGATGTTCAACCTGATTTCTTAGAGAAGCTCTAGTCTATGTTCCTCTATCTAGATTTCCTACAACAGCATCTAAGGGATGGTTCTTTAGAGTCCTAGATGGCCTTGAAAAGATAGGGCTAGAGATTTCAGATTCATCTACAGATTTAGGTTCAACAGAAGCAGGTTCTGGAGAATTTCCAGAGCTGGATGTTTTAACTATAGGTCCATTGTATTTATCATTGAGATTCAAACCAGAGAGATCATCTTCAAGAGAGATTTTAGGTTCATGTGGATCAGTTTCATCAAATTTGATGTGAACAGATTCTTCCACACATTTGGTTCTTTTATTGAAAACTCTATAGGCTTTACTAGAGATAGAGTAACCTAGGAAAATTCCTTCATCACTCTTGGAAGCAAACTTATCCAGATTATCTTTAGTATTCAGAATAAATACTTTGCAACCAAAAACTTTGAAGTAGTTAACCTTAGGTTTCCTATGGTTCCACAACTCATAAGGGGTCCTCTTAAGAACTGGTCTGATCAAAACTCTATTAATGACATAGCAAGCTGTATTAACAGCTTCAGCCCAAAAGTAAATAGGCAGTTCATATTCATTGAGCATGGTTCTATATATTTCTTGCAGGGTTCTATTCCTTCTCTCTACTACACCATTTTGTTAGGGTGTCCTAGGGGCAGAGAAATTGTGACTATAGCCATTGTGTGAGCAATAAGATTCAAAATCTTGATTTTCAAACTCACGACCATGATCACTTCTCAAAGTTTTAATCTTAAGTACACTAAGATTTTCTACAGACTTGGAGTATTTAACAAAAGAAGAACAGGCTTCACTTTTGTGAGCTAGAAAATATACCCAAGTTTATCTAGAAAAATCATCTACAAGAACATAAATATAGTGCTTCCCATTTAAACTAGAAACTCTTGATGGTCCAAAAAAATCCATGTGAACCAACTCGAGAGGTTGAGAAGTTGACACTTCTTCCTTTGATTTAAAAGAAACTTTATGTTGCTTTCCCTTTTGACAGGGATTACAAACTTTGTCTGCTGAAAATTCAAGTTTGGGTAAGTCTCTAACTAAGTTCTTCCTAGAAAGTTTTCTAAGTGAGTGTACATTGCAGTGTCCTAATCTTCTGTGCCAAAGCCAAGAATCTTTATGAAAAGAATTTAAGCAAGGAATATTCTGCTTAGCTAAGGAATCTAAATCAACAGCATAAACATTTTCATTTCTTAAAGCAGAAAATACTAAAACATTTTTAGAGTTAAAAACATTGCAAGAATAATTTTTAAATTTCACATAAAAACCATCATCACACAATTGAGAAATGCTTAACAAGTTATATTTAAGTCCATCGACAAATAAAACTTCCGAAACCAAGATTGAATCAGTGTTACCAATCTGGCCTAAGCCGATGATTTTTCCTTTTGAATTATCACCAAAAGTGACAAAGACTCCATCAAATTTTACTAAGTTCTTGAAACATGAAAAGTCTCCTGACATATTTCTTGAACATCCACTATCTAAGTACCATATCTTCTTGTGACAACTCTTCAAGCAGGTCTCCTACAAAACAGATTTAGATGGAAGATGATTTTGGTACCCAGATCTTCTTGGGTCCAGACAGGTTAGCCAATAACACTTTAGGTACCCATATTTGTCTAATGGGTCTCATATAGTTTGTAGAATTGACATTCTTTGAAAGATAAACCTTATTAGATCCATAACTTTGAATATAACTGGTTGAGGCATATGAAGTTCCAGAATTAACTATCTTCTGTCCAGATTTAGGAATGAATCTAGTTTTGGCAACTTTTCTTTGTCCAGGTTGGTATCCTATACCAGTAGTATATCTAGGTGCAACTTGCTTTCCTAGCATCTGTGTTAGAGTATTCTTTCCATTTGTGAACTTCTCTAAGTCTTTTCTGAGTTGTTCATTAGACAATTTTAGTTCAGTATTCTCTTTAAGCAACTGAGCATTCTTTTCTACTTCTATATCCAGATCAGATTTATGCTTAACACTTAAAGCATATTGTTTCTTTAAACCTTTATATTTATCCTTAAGCTCATTACAGGTTTCTTCAAGCATATCACAATATTCAAACAGTTCATATTTAGACATGTTATCACCTTCAGAATCATCTCCAGAATAATATGAATTTGAAGCAGGAGTTTCTGATGTTACCTCAGAAGTGTTTGTCATAAAACACATGTTGGCTCGATTCCTTTCAGAGTCTGAAGATTCAGCTTCACTTGTGATGTCTTCTGAAGCACTCCAAGTATCCTTCATGGATTTCTTAAACTTATTGTCCTTATATTCATATTTCTTTTTATACTTCATCTTTGGACAGTCGACTTTAATGTGTCCTTTTCTCTTGCACTCATAGCAGACAACATCATCTGATTTGTCATTCTTTTTCCAATCCTTTTTCTATTTACCTTGGTGATCATACTTTCCCTTGTAATTTGGTTTCCTAAAGAATTTCTTTTTCCTATAAAACTTTTTGAATCTCCTGGATATTTGAGCCATCTCAGCATCACTGTCAGAATCATTCTCACTTTCCTCACTGCTTGAACTTTCATTGATAGCTTGAGGCTTTTCCTTATCTTTATTCTTTGAGGTTGTAGTCTTGAAGGAAATAGACTTCCTTTTAGGTTCATCATCTTCTTCTTTATTTACTTTAAGCTCTTCTTCATACATCATCAGCTTACCAATTAATTCCTTGACAGGCAGTGTTCCAATGTCACAGGATTCTCTGATGGAGACAGAGGTTCCTCTCCATCTTTCAGGTAGACATCTCAAAATTCTCATGATTTTCTCCTTTGCGGGAACATCCTTTCCTAGAGAAGTCATTGTGTTGAAAATTTCATTGAACCTGAGATACATATCAGAAATGGGTTCATCAGGCTTCATCTTAAAATTATCATACTTAATAGTATAGGTATTCAATCTCATCTCCTTAACATTAGTTGTTCCTTCATGAGAAACAGCTAAGGTATCCCAAATTTCATATGCAGTTTTACATGCAGAAATTCTATTAAATTCTTCATCTCCTAGAGCACAGTACAGAGCATTCATAGCTTTACAATTGTTATTGTAAGCAGTCTTTGTAGGTTCATCCCAAGTAGATCTAGCAGTAGTGGGAATTTTGTATTCTGATTCAATAGCAGTCCAAATATCAAAACCTATGCTTTCTAGATGGATTTTCATTTTCAGTTTCCACTGAGCATAATTAGTTCCATTGAAGAAAGGTGGCCGGTTAGTAGCAGCACCCTCAAGTCTATTGTCCATGATGAAAAAATTTTAAAGAGATAAAAATTTAGATATAACAGAAATTTTAAGAACTTTAAAATACAACTACAATCACAGTTCAAAAGCAGAGTACTTTTAGAAATTATTTTCAAACCTCTGATACCAAGTGTTGGTCGGAGTGGTTTACTCAAGAGGGGGGGTGAATTGAGTACCAATTAAAATTTCTGTATTTAAAAACACTGTCTTAAAGACCCCCAAATAAAATAATAAATTAAACTGTAGTGAATTTATATTAAAGTAGAGGTTCTGTTAGATTCTCAAGGGATTGATTAATTCCCAGTTAATCAACATAGGAGTGTGTGATTATCTTTTGAAACTAACTTACTAATCTACACTTAACATAAACACTTGATAATTTAATTATCAAAGTAACTTTAAAAACAATATTAGTTTTAAAGTGATTAGCAGCGGAATAAAACTTTGAAAGAGATGGCACAAAAAATGTAACCAAGAGGTTCAGTCTCAATCCGAGACTTAGTCCTCTCAAAAGTTTATATAAAAATGATCCACACCCTGGATCGGGGTTCAATAGTTTACAACTGTCCAGGTCCAAGACCTCTACCACTGTTCTTCGTGGGAAATAGTACAACAGCAACCAGCTGTCCAGGTCACACACAACCTCTACCACTGTTATTCGTGGGAAAGAAGGAATGAAAGAGTTTGGTAAGGATTTACAAATCCTCCAGTTTAAGTACAGGAGACAGTGTATGTGTTAGATACAGCAGATAACACACACTGCTCGAAAAGTATAATAATAAATCACAGAACAGGAGATGTAGAGTTTAGAAGTGGTTCTGGTGATTTCAGTGTAGCTCTGGACTCCTTTGGATTCGATCAGAAGTGAGTCTGAGTCGTCTTCTCGTTTCTGTTTGAGAAAAAGAGTGTCGTATGCTCCAGGTTCACACAGTGAAAATGTAGTCGATGAAGTTCTTCGATATTCTTTTGTATGCACATAACTCTTCTTGAATAGGCTTGATTGTATATGTGATTCTGTCTTTCTTGGTTCTTCTTGTATGCACAGAGCTCTTCTTGAGTATGTCGTATGTCTTCCTTGTCTCTGTATGTGTTGTAACTCCTCTCTTCAGCAGAGTCTTCTTGTATTTATGTCACGTGCAACAGGGGACAAAAAAGATTTCCTTTCTGCAGGTACGAGGTACGGATTCCTGACATCCGACAACCTTTATTAATAATTTGACAGAGCATTAAAATATACCTAATATGACCGTTGGTTAGATTAAATAAAGATAAAGATAAAGAAATTCAAACAGTTGTTTATGACTATTGAAGAATCAAGTGATCGGTAGGTCATCAGCATTAGTGAGTAATGATCGGTGACTCAGATAGATCAGCATCGGTGAATCAAACTGATCAGCATCGGTCTGTCATCTGATCGGTGGGTCAGTCTGATCGGTGAGTCATTTGATCGGTGGCTCATTTGCATCGGTTGGTACATGCTTGTATCGGTGACTTTGTTTATCGGTAGCTCCATGCGTCGGTAGCTTCATGCGTTGGTAGCTTCATGCGTCGGTATCGGTAGCTGTGAGTCTGTCAGTAGCTTCGTCCATCGATGACTCATTTGCATCGGTGAGTCCTTGGATCGGTGACTCATTTGCATCAGTGACTCATTTGCATCGGTGAGTCTGATGGATCGGTGAGTCTGGTGGATCGGTGAGTCTGATGGATCGGTGAGTCTGATGGATCAGTGAGTCTGATGGATCGGTGTGTCTGATGGATCGGTGAGTCTGATGGATCGGTGAGTCTGATGGATCGGTGAGTCTGATGGATCGGTGAGTCTGATGGATCGGTGAGTCTGATGGATCGGTGAGTCTGATGGATCGGTGAGTCTGATGGATCGGTGATTCTGATGGATCGGTGAGTCGGATGGATCGGTGAGTCGGATGGATCAGTGAGTCTGATGGATCAGTGAGTCTGATGGATCGGTGAGTCTGATGGATCGGTGAGTCTGATGAAACCAGAAGTCTTCCAACATACTTTGTAAGTCAATAAGCATAGACAAAAACATGATAACAGATTCATTTACAGATTGTAATTAAGTTTATGAGAAATCAACCCAGATTAAGCATTAATGGTATGTGATGATTTGTGATTATTAAAACATCAAACATAGACATGAAATCGACAATCTTCCAGAGGTCTCAACAGGGTGGATAGTACAAATCCCTAATAACTCATCTAATATACTTTTCCTAGCCTTCCATCCAAGATACCAAGGATTCTCATGCTCTTCCCCCTATTTTTCATGCTATAAAGCTATCTTTTAACATATTCCAAACCACCACAAGCCAAAGTATAACATTAATAAACATTTACATAGGGGAAATCCATTTCAAAAACCATACAAACACACCAAAATATCTTAAAGTTTCACATTTACACACACAACATAGTTTAAGAAAAAATTTAATCTAGAAGAAAGCACATTTAAGTTCTCAAACAACAGAACAATATGAAACCACCAACATTTTCCCTTGGAACCACCAAGAACAAGTTGGAAACCAAAAACTAAGAGGATATGAGATCATATGGAAGCAAGAGAAAACCATAAAAATTAAAATCCATTCCATAATATTTGTATTAGATCAACCTCGGGTCATTACAACCACCGGGTAGAAGGAAACTTAAGAAGGAAGGGAGGAAAGATCAAGGGGAAAGTATAGGAGACACTCACTTGAGGTTTCCTTGGATAATATTGGTCAAAACCAGACAAATATTGGAGCCAAGAGGAGAGGGAAGAAGAGGTATGGTGCAGCTGGGGATGGAGATTTTGAAAATGAGAGAACTAAGGGGTGTATGGGGTTAAATCATGGAAGGGGTAGATTAAAAATTTCAACTATTTTAAAATAGGGTAGGCTTCATGGTTTGGCCCCATGGTTTTAAAAACTGTGTTCCAACCTTGTGGGTTACTTTGGTACCACTGAGAGGGTATTCATGATTTGGTTTCATGGTCTTCCCAAACTATTCAACTAACTGTGTGGGTGATCTAGTGCCACTATCTTTGTTTCCATAGTATTTTGAGCTTGGCATATGATTTCTTCTAACCTTGTGCTAATCTTATGCCAACCTCCATCTCCCAGAAAAATTAAAATATCAAAGGAAATTACTTGTAAAAACTATGGATAAAAATAAATACCAAAAATAAATAATAAATACTTGAAAATGGCACTTTGGGTGTGACATGAATCATCTTCCTCCTCCTCCTCATCCTTCATATGCTAGGATCTCCACCATATACTGACAAAAAAATCCAACATGGAATGAATAGGGTCATTACGATGAATGAATGATCTCAACCAAACACATCTTTTACTTACCTAATAAAATTTAATCAACTCAATATGTTTTGAGGAATTTGTAATTTTTTTTATAGATTATCATTTTATGGTCATTCCACTATACATGAATAAATATCTAGTTTTAGATATAATTTTATATAGATTAAATAAACATTAAAAATCAACATAATCAACTAATTTTGATTCTAAATATTGGAATTAGTAATTATTTAAACTATTTAAATATCAATGAGTATGAGTATAACATTACCTCGAATAAAATTTATTTCAATACTATCTTATATTATTTGTAAGTTATATATATTCATGTACATGTGTATCATTCTTGGATAAATAAAATGTGAATTTATATTTAATCCTTCAAGACAAACAAGTTAATCATTAACTTATAATTTTTGAAATATTTAACCCTTAAAATAAAAATATTAAACTATTCATTAAGTTTATTTTCATAAATATAGAAAATATTTCCAAAATTTAAGATTTACTATTTTGGAAGATTAATTTAAAAATATAAGTACATTCTTTATAATTTAAAGATCAAATGTTCCATTTTTTAGAAACTCTTAAAAATTTCTACTATTATTCAAACCATATTGATAATTTGATGATTAAATACATTTATTTATACAAAAAATGAGATGATCAAATAAATTTCATATTCTTTATTTTATGGATACAAATTAAAACGGATATACTAGATATGTATTATTCAGTTCAACCCACATATAAATTAATCTAATTAGGTCAATATTTCATCATTTTGAATATGTTTTAGGAATTTTGGACACTTTATATATATATATATATATATTGTAATCAAGTTTATCAAAGTGAATAACATTTTAATACTAATATCATCAGTGTTTAATAGTTTTAGTGGTTTATATAACCATTAAAAAACTTTATATGTTAAAAATTTCACAAATTCATTTCATTATTTTTGGACAATTATCTTTATATTTAAATATCTTAAAATATTTTCTTATCAATGAGTTTTTAAATAATTTAAAAATATAAATATATCAACAATAATAATTAATGTGATTTCATGATTTATCTGGTATAAGAATATGTTCTAGGATAAAACAAGAAAAGAGATATTGTTTTTGATATATTTATTTTCTAATTTAGAAGAAAAAATTATTTATTTCTTTTTACTCATGACAAATAATGATTTTATATAATCATTTGAACCAAAATTTTGGCGTGTATAATAAATACACCATATTATTGATTTTTAACATTTTACAAATGAATTATTTATATAAGTGTTGGAAGAATATTATAAATGATTCTTCTAGATAATTTTATATATGGTATGTGATGATCAATATTTATTTTAATCACCATAAAAAACATGTAATATATTTTCACCAATAAATAATAATGCATGTGACCATTTCATAGATGCATCTTTCATAAAACATTTAAATTATTCACATGGTGGTTGGGTACATGCATATATATATATTTCATATACAAATAATGAAAATATAATTTCAATTTAGGTAGTTATATTAATTATAATTTACCTTAATAATAGATAACCCATGGTAAATCATCATATAGTGGATATTCAAAATATTATGTAGAGAATATAATGTTTGCTTATAAGTAATAATTTAGTAGAAATGCATCTATTAAATCGATTCATGACCCTACCTATGATGAATGTTAACTAATTTATCAATAAATTGATGCTCATGTATATATCTATTAATATTTTCATCATAATTTATCTTATATGACTCAAATGATCATATTATAAAATGGTTGAAAAACTTATAGTTTATGATAATTGATTCAATCATACATTTAAAAAAATCATAACAAATCCTCTAGAACCATTTTTGTCTATTATTAATGATTATTATATATAAAAAAATATAACAACTACTTTATTAGCGATCTCCATATGGTATTCATTTGTAAGAATATCTTTAAAGGTTAATTGATTTACAATGATTCTTAAGAGAAAACAAAACATTATTTATTAAAAACTACGTACCACCAGGTAGACATATATTCTCTATTCCAAAGTATTTAATTAACATAAAACTACTAGTTAAGGTACTTATATGAATATATAATAACTCTTTAAGATATTTGATTAATAATAAACATATATGAGTTATCTAGAAGTATTTAATTAAAATAATATTTATAAAACTTTTTCTTCATGATAGATGTATATAAGATCTTCATGATATTTCATTGTGCATATTTAATATGTTCATGGAATGTAATGAAAATCTAAAATACTCACAATTTTTATTATTATTATAATTTACACTTTTGGTTTTTGATTACCAATTTGAATTCATAATATAATCATAACAAGTCAGACCCATTACCTAGATTATATTGCATGATTTGGAACATCTAACCCAATTTTTTTTTAAAAAAATCTACCAGGGAGTAGAGATCCATGTATTGTTAAGGAAGATGCATATGGAACATGAAGAAACATGAAAAAATATTTAGTATTTATAAAACATCCTTCCTCACAACCATTGTTATAAATCATAAAATTATTTTATAATTTTATTCAATTTAATTAATGAATGGAAAATTAATTGACCAAATTATATGATTTATTGAATATTCATGGTTTATAATAAAAATATTATAAACATTTCCATGGTTAATTTAATTTACTTCTTAAAATGAAATAAAATCATTAAAATTACATTAATGTTAGGGAATAAATTTACAAAATTATTTATTGGATTTCACAATTTCTAAATGATAACTCATTATTTTTCAATAATGATTATCTCATAAAAAACATTTATTTTATTTATAATGGTGACTTTTATTTAATTACAAATGGTAGTAAAATTAATTACATCAAATACATTTAATCATAAAATTTATGAGTATTCTATAAACTTTTATAAAATAACATCCACTTCAAGGGATACTATAAATTCAATTATAAATGAAAATATTATTAAAAAACGTCTAGGAAGCGGGTGCAACTCAATGAAAACACACACACACACACATAGTAAGTTAGGGAAACTCAAACTTAATACCTCCCCAACACCCCCAGGGCTGATCCCATAGAGTTGTTCCCTGAGGGAACAATATTATTAATCTATAAGGACACAAAATATATATATATATTTTCAATATTTTCACCATAGGAGAAAAAATTTATAAATAAAAATTTATTTCCACATATTTTCAAAAGAATTTATTTTTATATTGTCTTACAGGGACAAAATATTTTACATTCAACCAAAATTTAATTTTAATTTTTTTTCACCTACTTCAATGAATAAAATAAATCATTTTTAATAGATGTTAAAATTCACCTTATAAAATAAAATAAAATAATTTAATTAGGGTTTATGATGTCTCCATGACCAATATCATGAATTTATAATTCAAATTTTTGATTAATTTATAATAAAATAAAATGAAATATACCAATAAAAAAAATAAATGTTAGAAAATAAAACATGTAATAAATATTTAACATTACAAAAATAAGGAACATATCCATCATTATCATTTTTAAATTATCATTATGATCAAAACCTATAGGGTTTATAAAGAATTTGGTGATGCCAAAATTCATTATATCATCACCATATATCATGGTTTATTCTGTAAAGTTTTCATCAACACTTTCCTCTACATTAAATTGATTATTGATAAAAAAATATAAAACTTCAATTTAATACATGTATAACTATTTTCCCTTAATTTCACACCAAAACATTAACTTTCATAATGATCTAGTTCTTCGGGCATGGGTTTTCATCACTCAACCACTTTTGGTGGTGTCCTTACTTCTTTATATATGATGTATGAAAACCTTGATCATAATATTATAATTGATCAAAAAATTAGTGATTTGTACTATAATATCTACTATAATAAAATTTAATTTAGGTAATGAGGTTGGTTTATTTGTTTAGGTTTCATAAATACTATTCAGGACTTATTGGTGGAGGATAATTTTGTTACATAGTAAGTGAAAAACCCTATAGAATTGTTGAAGGATTTTTTTATTTAAGCTATATTTTTTAATTATTAGAAGATATTTAGGATTTTTGATATGATTTTAGAATCCTAGAAAAGTATTCAAAAGGTTCTATGATCATTTTAAGTAATCTGGAATTCTGAAGGTAAAGTTAAAAATACAACAAAGTTTTGGATCCACTATAAATTTCATAATACTTTATCTCTTGAGTCCAAAATGGATAAGTATTAGTTTATAAGACTTAATTTTATTTCATAAGACTTTATTGATATTTATTAAGACATTTTACATTTTATAATAAGTTTTTGGAATTTCATAATACTTTATGTGATTTCTTATGCCTTTATGATATTTTGTAAGACTTTTGATGAGCGTGTAATATATTTTATGATTTTTTGAGGATTTTTATAAGTGTGATAATTATTATATAACTGAATTTTGAAAAATGTATTACTCTCATTGAGGAGCATGTAACCTTTTTTAGTTTCTAAAGACTTTTCCATAATCATAATTGGGAAAAGACATCAACCTGTATAACTTCAATGGGAAACAAAAGAAATTTTCTAAAAGACTTACAAAACTAAATTACTATCTAAAAAATATGTAAATATAGGAAAATATAATATACTATGGAAATATTTGTTTTCTAAAAATTTAATACTCTATTAGTTATTAAAAATTGAAAAATTATATAATTTTTAGAAATTACCTCTGAAAGAAAAATAAGATGATATTGTGATTCTCTAAAATTCAAATAATCCCAAGATATTGATTATATTATGATTCAAGCTAAGAACTAAGACTATTGAAATAAGATGAAGATATTTACATCACAAAATTATATTGATGAGCAAAACAGTCAAATTCAGTTCAATGAAATAAAAATTATATATAAGTTCCAAAATCTTATTGAGTTATAATATATATATGTGAATTATTTTTAATTAGGACCACTTCTAAAGAAATAGTAAATTATATTTTTAATAATAAACTAAAATGATATCTAATGATAAGGAGATTATTTTTTTAATATGACTAGAGGTAAATAGTTAAATTGTGAATGAAATATTCAAATATCATGAGATCACACTCACATGATTAATTGATCGAGGAAACAAACAAATGATTATTTTTTATAATTAAGATGTGGGAATTATCTATAATGTACTATCAAATTGATTTTTATAATTTAATTAATTTAGGAATATTGATAATTCCTGATTATGGGGAGAAAAATAATACAAAGTAGGAACCCCCCAAAAAACTAAGAAACTGAAAGAAAAATAGATATCAAATCTAGAAGTTCGAGAGAGAGAGTAGAAAACATACAGTACCTAAGTTTTGGTGATTTGAGATTGAGAATAAAATCAATAAAAAGTTATGTATGAAGTGAGAAAGGCCGAATAATATAGGATCAATACCATATATTAGGGTTTTAATTACTAGAAAATGAGAGTGTACTCTAATATTATTATATTTAAGTCTTTATAGGAAGATCAACATCTTGAAGCAACCTAGATTTAGTTTTAACATTACTCACCCTATTAGACACTATATTGTAACCTATGGAAGTTAATAAAAAATTCTAGCAGGGTGTTGTGCATGTGTTGGTAAATAAAAATCCAGAGGATAATACCACCATATCCACTTATAATTCACAATTCATTTTATTGAAAAATCCATGACCTCAACTTAACCCAATAAAAATAAGGAGTCAATACCAACACTAGAACCCAAACTTGTAAATTTCAAATGTTCCTTGAAATATTTTCATTTTTTAGATAAGGCTATTGATCAGATCATAACATATCACAAAACTCAATTTCTAGAGAAGAAATTGTTAAAGAAACCACCACTTATTCATACCCCACTCTCAGTGGTGCAATCATTCTTTAGTTATATGAACAAGTATCAAAACATAACCAGGTTTAATTTTTCATATCCTTATGTTTTTGGTGATGGATAATGTGAATTTTATTAATAGTTGGGTTGTTCATACATTCAATAGAAAGAACTATCTTGGCTATAATAATATGATGTTATCATATCTTATATCAATTGGATTAGTGGTTATTGATGCAACAACCATGAGATTTCCATCAATTGAGATTGATAATCCATTTTCATTTAATGAAAATAATTTTTTTAAATTGATAGAAAATTTATAAATTCTATTCTTATTCCTCTATTATATAAGTTTATACAATGGTCACGAGAATTCAAACAAAAAAAGAAATATGAGATATACTGGAAAGTAGTTGTGAATGAAATGTTAAGGTAAAATAATCTAAAGTGTAGATATGTAAAATAAGATTTGAATAAGTGAATATGGTTGAATAATAAATATAGAATACTTTTAAAATATTCAATAAAATAGTTAGAAAAATTAGAGGCTATGGAGAAAATTTATAAGATTGTATAATTGTCAAGAATTTGATGAAAAACTTTCTTGATAGATTTGATCCTAAAATTTTAGTATTAGGAGATAGAGATGATCTCACCCTCAATTAATTTCATTGTATTATCATTTAATATGAGATAATAAAGTCTCTATCAATTAAAAATAAATTTAAATATAAAATTACATTTGAATCTTGGAGAAAATTTAAAATAAAATATAAAGAAGCTAGATATTCTAGTGATTGTGATGATAAAGAATAAAAGGATAATAATTATATAAGAATAATGTATCTTATCTCAAATAACTTTAGAAAAATAAGGGATATTATAAATTTAAACTCCCACTTAAGTGTTTCTAGTGTGGTGGAATATGACATTTTTCTATTAACTATCCAAATAAGAAAATTGGTGAGAATGAAACTAACTATCAATATAAGAAACTTAAAAAGAAGAAATGGGGTAAAAAATCCAAAAGAAGTTTCCAAATCTTTTAAGAGTAATAAGAAGTTTCCAATAAAAAAATAAGTCTAATAATTAAAGAAGAATATGATTACCTATCTTCAACCAGCTAATCAAAATAAGGGGTTGTTAATGAATTCCAAAATTTCATGGATCATGTGGAGAAACTTGAATAATAATCAAGCAGTTAAAAAGAAAAAGGTGAGATAACATACATGGAGAACAAGTTGAAATATGAATTGGAATCATGTATCCAGTATAATATAAGAATAAAGAAGGAAATAGGTTGTTGAAGAAAGGATATGGTAAAAAATGAATAGAAGTAAGATATTCAAAAAATGGAAATTGAATTCATTAACAATATTAAAAAATTCAAGTTCAAAGTTGACGAGAAAGAAAAAATCATAAAATATCTAGATAAAAAACTACCTTTGAAGGAATAAGAGATAAGAAAGAAATAATAAAAGTTTATTTAAACTGATATTGTATTTAAGAAAATGATAGAAAAACTCAACAAGTCTGTTGAAATTAATACAGAATCATCGTAGGCTTTCAAACCAATGATCTCGAAAGAGGAAGTTGAAACTTTTCCTGCTAAATATCAAAATAAACCTTTTTTTTGATAATATAGGTTTAAATTGTAATTTTGTACTTTTTTCCCAATAAGAGTGTTGAAAATATCTCTTCTACATTAAAATAATAGAAAATTATCTCTAGAAATATAGCCTCCCTAATAAAAATGAAAACATGGAATTTGATAGGAAAATAAAAAAAATTTCTAAAGAGAATTATTATCATTATGGAAGGCCTAGATTAAATGGTTACTACTAGTGTTGTGGGATATTTGGAAAAAAGTACACTCATGTTGATACACAATTTCATTACCATGGATAATCCATGAATCAAATGGGAGAAACTCTTAGGCAACTAAAATAAATTCTCAAAGAAAGAAAACTGTGAATAACAATTTATCCAACCAGTTTACATAGAACATGTATGATTCTTTGGATGAAATTTTTAGTAGTTGTGTCTAATAGGGTCACTATACTGATTAATTCATTAAAAATATACTTAGATAAATTTTATAAAATGAAAAAGTTGAGTGATTTCAGAAGGTAAATAAAGAATAAAAGTTACTCATTGTATAAGTTTATTTAAAAGCATGAAAAAAGTAAAAACCATAGATTCTAGATATTTTAATTTCCTTAAATATTTTTGGTGATTTTTTTTAAAAATATTGAAAAAAATTATGGAGGGTGATGATAGTTTTAAATGACATCTGTTTGGGAATCATGGGAGTTGAAATTACTAGGTTTGAATCAAGAAAGTTAAAACTCAACAATTTTCTATATGTTGAAGGGATTAAACACAATATTTTAAGTGTGATATAATTATATGATGGTGTAAATGAACTTTTTGCAATAATAATTCATGCATATTCAAGAGTTTAAAGGATTATCACTAAATGTGAACAAATAAGTGGAAGTCTATTCCAAATTGGAGATCCAAACTATTCTTGTTACTTGAGTTTTAAGGATGATAAAAAAGAATGGAATAGAAGGATTATCCATCTTAGTCAAATAAATATGATTAAAATCTCATAGAATGATGTTGTGAGATATCTTCCCCAACTTAAATGAGTTTGATATGTTGTTTTTGAAATAGGTAAAAAATGTTAAGTTCTTTAAGGAACTCCCACAAGGGTATTGATTCATTCTATTAGGCCACTAGAGTAAATTCATTAAATTTTGTGTGGTCTTATGATACATCAGAATTCTAGAGTTTACCTATATTTCATTAATTTCATTAATTATCACACTTATATGACCGTTGTTATATTTATGAAACACAATTCAAAAGCTGTTGAGATGTTAAAAATCTTTAGAAGATAGGTTGGGAAAGATATGAAAGTATACATCATGAAGTCAAGATCAAACAATGTAAAAAATAAACTTATAATTAATTTGAAATATATCAATGAAATAATTAAATCATGAATCAATACAGTTCACCTTACACTCCTTAGTAGAATGGAGTAACAGAGAGGAAAAACTAAAGTTTAGTCGATATAGGTTAAAGAATGCTATTTAGACACAAGATATCTAAATTTTTCTAAATAGAATATGTATATATTGTTGTAAAAAAATATAATAGGTGTTTTTTTAATAACAATAAAGATGAAAAATTAAGATATCAGAAAATATAATGAATAAGAATCTGAGAATGAGTAAAATTCTGTTGATGTTAATTCTAACCAAACCAATGGTAGAGATAAAGTTGCTAGAAATGAGAAACCGAGACATAAAATATTGTATAAGAATATATATTTTGAAAATATTATTAGTAATTAATAATCTCTAGTGCAGGGAAGAAGAGGATTGAGAATTAAAAATCAAACTGCAAGCTTTTTACAGATTGATCCATAGTTTGTATCTATAGTAGTTGAGAATGAATAATAAATCACTACAATGAATGAAAAACCAAATGATATTGGGAATAATTCCACATGGGAAATGTATCCTAGAATTTAAAATAAAAATTTTATACTTACTAATGTTGAGAATCCCTCACTAAATTCTCACTCCAAAATTTAAGTCATCAAAAGACCACACTAATAGTTGCTGGTCACCAAAAGTGGAATCTCATAATGTCAATGTATTAGAACTTGGAAGAATTGAATTCAAAAAAATAACTAAAATGACCTGAAATTACTCAACCATGATTAATAAAACCCACATAAAAAATTATCTAGAATAAAAATAATCATAAAAAATGTTAAATTATTCAATAAGATTTTACATGGTTCAGGATTTCATCCTATATACATAGGGAGAAGCATCAAAATCTTTTATTAAATTGGAAGTATTAAGTTATAATATCTTGTTATTAGGCATACAAATAGATCATTAAATTTTATGAAATATAAAAACACATTAATAAATTGGAACCCATTTATAAATGTCCCCCCTAATCATCAGGTTGCATAGACTTTCCAGAATCACAAATATCCATCCGTTTCACTATAAAACTCTCGAATACCTATTGTTTTTCTTGGTTTGACTGCCTATCGCTGGTTAGTTACTAGTTTGTATAACACCTTACTTTTTTCTAGAAAATTACATGACAATAATGATTAAAATTCTCAATTACTCCTTATAGTAAGATTACCATCAACTAAGAAACCATCAGAAAAACACAAACTTCTGACAACCTCACTGCTAACCGTTAAATATCTCTTTCTCTAATCTGACCATATTGAAGAGTTAACCAAAGTTTATCTTTCTAGTGAACTTACTACATTACTTAAAGAGACTTCACACAATACCAATAATCTATCACTTCAAAAATAATTAAAATATACACAACATTCTCTAACACTCTAGAAAACATGACCCTTTATACTTCCACTACATTCAATACTTCACTATCCTCTTTTTCATTCACCCCAGTTTGACTGAGGCATGATGCTGCCTCAGACTCTCCTAGAATAAAGCCTTTATGAAAATGTTTAATGGGTTATACTTACCACCTATCTTCCATAGATATAATTTTTCATATTCCAACAACTTTATGATTTAATGTGAAACACCACAAAAATTTATTTTAAAATAATAATAATATTTATAGCCTTATTAACATGCAACACCGAGCTTTAAGTGAACTGTAATAAAGATATTATTATTTAAATGTGACCATTATAATCTAGCTATTAAACTTCTTTTATGAATAAGAATGGGGAAATTATAAAAAATATGTATAAAGGTTTTATGTAATGAAAATTTATTAATTAATCCATAATAAATAAGTACCCAATTTTTAGTAAAGTTATTTTATGCTTCAAAAATATATTTTCTTCAAAAATGATTTTTATTGACTTTTGTGCATAGATATTATAATTAATTTATAAAATATTTTAGAAATTTTATTTTAGGAAATTAATTCCATTTTTAAATTAATCATTTAAAAATTAGCATAGGATAAATTTTGATATTTTCAGGATCAGTTGATTTTTAGGTGAATAATGAAAAATATAGATTTTACAAAAATATAACTTTTATGAAAATATAATCATATAATAATAACATTAAGGTTTATAAATTTTTTAAAGATAAAATATATATTTAAGAATTAATATAATTTATATAAAAATATAATTTTGAACTTAGAAATATATGCTTAACATTTTAGAAATCTAAGTAATGTTTTTGTTCAAATAAAAACCTCTTTTAGTTCTTCTATTTTAATCAAGTATATATAAGGTTAATTTAATTTTTGATTTGGTTTTAAAGTCTAATAAGTATATTTTTATTTAATATATTCCTATTAATTCCATTTGAATAAAAATTTTACTTTATTTTGATGTAAAACCTTTTTTATACTTAAAATCCTTTTTTCAGAAAAACCATTTTTTCGTCACATTTTGTGGGTTCTTTAAATTAATTTATACCAATTATAAAAATTAAATCTGATGAATTAGAATCCATATTTGTAATTATAATATTAAAATTTGGTAATGAGTCCACTTTCATTTTTGGATATCATGAATAGTAACTTTTGTAAAAAGTTATTTACCATGAAAAGAGTTAAAATGGGTTACAAGGGTTAAAACTAAAATGATATAGGATAAAATGATCTAAAAAATTGTATAAATACTATTTTATGGTAATATTTGGACCATATATCATATTATATTTAAATATGAGTCATTTTGGAGATATTTTTATTGATTCATACATTAATATATTTTAATCTTTTGAAAAATTCCAAGTGTGTCATGTCCCTCACTTATAAAAGTACACCACCTATCCTCTATTATACACACTTCAAGAGCCTTTTATCTCATCCAAGCGCTACCCAAATACTTTCCCAAAATACATCCCAATGTCTTAGAGGATTTTTTTGATCTTATTATCATTCTAAAAATTCATTAGGCATAAAACTAAGGAGGTTGTCAGAAGAAGAGGTATAATTCTTAATCAAGTGTTTTCTTTTCATTTATTATCTTAAATCCTTAAAACCTCTCATAAACATTATGATATAATAAAAATAAATATCTGAAATATAATAAATATTTGTTTTGTTTATTTTTTATTCCTTTTTAATATACTTATCCATATAATGTAAAATAAAATCATCTTTCATGCGTATGTGCGGGCTACCGCCTCACGAAGACTATGTATTTTATTTTTCACCACCGCCTCTACTGGTTGGTCATAATGATGGATAAAAATTAAATAATATGATATATATAATATTTATAACATAATTAAAATTATTTATATATAATATATCATTTAACTTCTTATCATTCCAACTGTTAAAAAAAATGATAACGTTGCTCGTGTGTATGTGTGGATTACCACCTCTATGAAGCGATGCGATTCATTTTTCATGTATTCCTTTCAATAATGATTAAAAAATATGTATATATTGAATATATTTTATATTTATACCATTATAATTATTATGGATATGATGGTATCATGATAAATATTCAATGATGGAAGCTACAAAACCAAAAATTACATGAAATATGAAACAATTCACACATGAAAACTATAATTTTAATAAAGAATTATTAATAAAAAAGTGTTGAAATGTTATAAGTGGATAATAAATTATATTTTAAATATTTATATATTATATATATATAATTATAATAAATTTAATTTTTTTTATAAAAGAGGTTAAAATCACTTATGAATCAAGTCGGGCCTGAGGTAAGGGTTTATTTCAAAATCTCATCTTTATTCAAGATTGTTTATGTTTAAGTTTATGTAATGGGTATTATATAAACTATATATATTATAACCCATTTATTTTATTTGAATTTTTATATTTATATAAATTATAATTTTTTCTATTATTTTTCTCTCTCCAAATACTCAAAAGTTTGTGAGAATGTTTTTAAGGAAAACCAACTCTGTTTTTCTATTTGGTCAGTAATTTTTTTCTTCCATGTCAATATTTTAATTAAAATGGTTTTACTATTCTCAAATGATTTATTAAAGTTAATTTTACCCATTTTTTATTTTTTATAATTTTTTTAAAAGGAATCTTCTTTCCATTCTCCGAATGAGGTACTTTTTATCAAAGGTGAGAAAAAAATATTTATTTTAGTGTTTACCACAAAAATGTTTTTCCCACTGTCATGAATATTATTTTTGATGAAGTTTACTTTAAAAGTTTCCATGGTTATTTTCAAAGATTTTTTTTTCTAAATGTTGTTGAATTTTTAAAATTTTAAATAAGTAATTTCAAAAAACAAGGGTATTTTCCTCAAGAAATGTTCTAGTGATATTTTAAAAGTATTTTTATCTATGTCAACATACTTTAATGAATCTTATACTTTACTAGGGTTATAATCTAATAATACCATCCACTATATTACTTTGGATGACTTATGATCATGATGTTCTATTTTTTACTGGGGAAAAGTACTGACATTATGTATTCTAGTTTTTAAATACATATATTTATATTGATTATGTATTAAATTTATTATTAACCCCTTTAATACTATGAATGAATTAGACTTAGTAGGTAAAGGGAAGGGCCTATTGTAGCCCCTATATTGATCTGTAAGCCTCATAAGACAAACTATCATAGGTATTTGGTGTATACCTTCCCAATTATTTATGATATCTTAGAATAAGGTCTTGACAATATGTTTATGCTTTGTTGGTATAAGGACTTGAAATTATGATTATGATATCCAACATTATGAATTCTATCATTATGGAATTAGTTACTATTATCTATATGATTATTTATGTTGTTATGTCATCCATGGATATATTTTACTTTTATGGTATTAGTTATTTGACATATTTGATTATTATTTTTTAATTCCATATTATTTATGTTTTATTTATTCTATGATAGTTTTTTCCATATAATTTCCCTTAGTATTTTAGATCACCCTTTATTATGTTTTCCTTTACCCAGGGTACCAAGAAGTGATCTATGAATGATTCCAAGGATATACTTGAAGAAATAATAATGTTCTCACTTGAATTTAAATTTGTATTTCATGATTTCAAATGTAATGTGATAATAATGTTATATATATATATTATACTAATAATACTAAACTATTATATACTTTGGGATATTATCTCTTTTATATTGTGCTAATGTCATAAAATTACCACTACATTCAGGTTACTAGATTCAAGGTGTCACAATTGGAATCAAATGACTTTTAGTAGGACCCTCATGAACTAGGTTTAGGAAAAAATATATTATATAACAAAACACTATTATAGATTCAATGGGTAATTTTAACTATAGGAAAATATTTTAAATCTTGGTTAAATTAGATATTGTGCATTTTTTCTAGTAAATATATCCTTGTCTAGATACTGAAAAGTGGATACGATTGTGGCATAAATGCACCTAGGGGTAAAAAATTTGAAAATGAAAGATTGGGTATTAACTTGATCATCACTAGTGCATGATGAGTGGGCCTAATACTGCACATCTGTATATAAATTATTGGGGGATATGTTTTGGTTAATTCATATTTTCTTTATAAATCATTACAATACATGAAAAGATAAAACCTATGGAAACTTATGATATTCCATAGTGAAATGGGATAAACCTAAAGTATCGTGGGTTGATAATTATAAGTTTTATAATATTTTTAAGGCACATATACCCCTTTTATAGTTTTATGCGATGAGAGTTTAGGATGATTATAGATATTTTGGTAGACATTTATGATAATAAAAACTTTTTATTTAGTATGCATTTTAAATAAAATGTTATTTGAAGAATAATTTTGTTATATTTTGTGAACATAAGTTTAAATTTATTGATATACATTATGTTTAATATGATCTTTGAAGTTTCTATGGTTAATTAGGTTAAAAAATTTATTACATTTTTGGAATATACGTTTTAATGAATAAATAATCATGGGGTTGAGAAGTTATTTGGTGACTAAGTGATTAAAGTTAATTTTGATGAATTTAAATCTATTATTAACATTATATGATTAAGGTAAATGGATTTTTTTTTATTAAAATGGGATTTTATTTGAGAAATAAATTATTAATTATCTTTTGAAAGTATATATGATTTTATTATGGATTTATGGTGATTCATGGTATTTATAGAAATGATTAAAATATTTTAGAGATTATATGTTTAGGGAATATACATTTTTGGTATGTATGAGTTATTAATATTGTTTGGAGATTAATTTTTGGTTGATCATGGAAGAATATGTTATAAAATAATTCTAATATTTGAGTTTTATCTTTTCTATAATATTTTGAAGAGTTTTATGGTTAATTATTTATGGAATGATTTAAGTTGAACTCTGGGTGTTAATGTTGAGGCTTTAGAGATTAATGTAGCGTTTTTTAATATATAGTTTTATTCATATTGGATATTATCTAAAATTATAATAACAATTTTGATTTTTTATAGATATAGGAATAATATATTTTTATCCTTTAATTAATATTATAATTCATCAAGTTAATTTTAGTGCTCCGAGCATGAAAAATTCATCTTGAATATTCATTTTTTGGATTAAGAGATGAGACATAAGTGGAAATTGATAAAATCACAACCAAAGGATAAATTTTTTCATATGAAATGGAAATAAATAAAGTATATTTTCTCATGTTCTATATCTTCATGGTAAAATAATCCCTCAAATCTAGGAAAAGGAACTTTAAATAAAAATGTTATTCTATTATCTTCATTTCTAATGAATTGATGACCCCCTTTATCCCTTACCAATTTATGGTTTTGTTGTCATTAAATTTCTCATGAACATGTTCTCTATCTCTCTATATTATTATTTGGACAACATATTTATTATACATGTCCATATTTTCCCTTCATACTAATGTTCCCCTTATCTAGAAATATAATTATGTATTTTTTAAGTTAACCTTTATGTTTCCTACTTTCCCTTATAAAAGTAAGTTTTATTATCCTTTTATATGATGTGGGTTTTCAAAGAAGGGATTTTCAAATATTGAACCCTTGTTTACTGAGGTTAAAATTGTGAGGAAATAATTTATTTAAGGGGAGAGAATGTAACAACCCAAAAATTCACTTTTAAATAATAATAATATTGATAGATTTCTTAACATGTAACATCGAGCTTCAAGAAAACCGTGATATATAATAAAAATATTATTATTTAAATGTGACCATTATAACCTAGCTGTTAAATTTAATGCAATGCCCTGACCCTAGATACCCAGAGTTGGTGCATGATTACATAACATTGGCATGATCACAAGAAAGATCAAGTCTCAAAAGACCGATTAGTTTAGTAGCCTTGGAAACACTAGATATATTCATAAAGTTTACATTACATCAATAAGTGAAAAAATACAACAACATATTGTCTTCATATCCCCTCATACTATCCCTGCAGTTCATTCATAAAATACTTCTTCACATCCTGGGAAAAATAAAACATTGAAAGGGGTGAGCTCAGATGCTCAGTAAGGATAACAATATAGCAGAAACTTTCATAAATAAACATAAAAATTTAAGGCAATGTATAACTAAAAACAAAAGCCTTTTAAACTTGAAAATCAGAATAATATAGAAAGGATAAAATGAAATAATTCCATTTACTTATTAACATGGATATTCTAATAGTCGAATAATCACATGAAAATATTAATAACCACTTTCATAATGATAGAATGCATAATGCCAGACTATCATCACCACATAGCCAAGGCCTCATGCCAAGACTACAAATAAGATTTTGTCAAGGCCTCGTGCCAAGACACTAGTTTGTCTCATGAGACCTACTGATTCATCGAGGAGCTATAGCGGGCTCCACCCGTCACTTACTAAGTCCAATGCATTCCACATATGTAAAGTTTGAAACATAACATAAATATTAGTATTAAAACTAGCATACGAAATGTCAATACTTTATTCAGAAACCATGAATGGTATAAAAATAGAACATCCACAGTCAAACATAACTCATTCGATAAAATATGGAAGATTTTATTGTATCAGATTAACCTCAATCGAGAATAATGAAGGATATTGACATAGATGAAAATAATCATCAAAACTATTTGAGAGAAATATCAACCCTTTTCTTGAAAACAATTAAAAGTATCAATATTTATCAAGAATCCATTTTAAATAGATTTTTGAATCAAAGTTTACCATGACACTTTGAAACTTTGAAAATGAATTTTAATTTTAAAACATTAATTTCCATATAAATAAACCCTTAAAACCATTTTTAGAACATGGACATTAATGAGAAAGATTTAGAATAATAAATCTTTAAAACATTTTAAAATGATATTTTATTTAGAGTTACTAACCAAAAGAGATACAATTGAATAAAAATAATTGATGTAATAAAAACTTTTTAATATCATTAGAATAAATTGATTCATGATATAATATGTCAAAGTACATTATATACACCATATAAAAGTGATTTGGTGTATAACAACAAAGAAGTCTCAATGGAATGTAAATTGAGATGAATTCTCTTATAAAGACCATATCCTTAGATTAAGGATAAATCAAGGACATAATTATATGTGAAAAATATAAATACTCTCAATATGATGGTATATTCAGTGTAAATCAATCAGAGGACATCCACACATATTCTTGTAAAAACAACACCAATGAATTGGATATTTAACTCAACAAATGGAGATTGAGTTAAAATTACTCTTATCAAGTTCAAATCGATGACTTGAGAATTTATCAATTGAGTGATTATGTGTATCAAAAGTATACCCACAAAAATGGGAGTATAAATTATGATATAATCAAATGAATAGTGATTCCACACATAGTCTTGGAGTAAAATAAGCAATGAAGTATGCGTAAAGCCGAATGAGTGGAAATTGAAATTTCAAATTCCCTTATCGATTTGGTAAATTACGAAACATACACCCATGAAAGAAGGATCATACAATGATGATGTAAATATACATAAATTAAAGTATATTTCACAATGAATACAATCATGGTCAGTACACACACCACATGCAATAAATAAGTGGTGAACAATGGAAATATCACGGAATTAAAAGTGAGATAAGAAACCCCTTACTTTGTACTTTTTCCTTGGTCGACGGTAGGTTAACCTCCTTTATAATGGTAAAATAATTGTTATTGAATTATATAAGAATCATTTACATTAATATGATATCATATATGATCTTTTAACATTTATTTGTTAATAATATCTTAGTATTATCGTCATTTTGGCTGTTAACTTACTCATTTTCCTTTATATTATTTGTTACGTAAGCTGTGTTTCTTATGGATAGGTTGTATCTTATTCATATACAGAATTATATCAAGTCCTTAAAATTTATTTTTAATCATAAAATGAGAATTATACTTGAATGGATACGATGGAGAATGAATCTCGTCGCGTTCGTGGAGACGGCAGTCCGTACGTACGCACGAGCGACAATATCATTATTTTGATGTTAAAATAATATATAATTGGATGTTATATCATATAGAAATAATAATTATCATGTTATATTTATTATTTACATTAATTACACATCATTATTATACCCATCCAAATAATAATTTATTGAATGACAATTACACCACGACGTGGAGACGGTAAGCCGTACGTACGCACGTATGGTGACATGCCATTCAAATGATGGATAGAATACCGAATATGGTTGTACCATATTTATAATAACATCACAGTATATAGAAGATATTGGAGTTATTATTTTAGAATATAAATAACAAATAAAGAAGAAGTTGAAGAAGAAGGGAACTTGAAAGAGGGTGGTGAAAACATTACCTCTTCTTCGGGTTCTTCCTTTTGATTTGATCAAAAGGGATCTTTAGGTTGGCTTTCTGATCAAACTAAGTCCTCTAGGTTGTATTGAGGGAAGTTTAGAGAGTATTTTGGAATGGTTTGACCGAGCCAAAAGGCTTTGAATGTGTGAATTACTAAGAAGGGGGAGTTTCCTTTTTTAAGAGGGTGAGGGGCACCTTTGGAAAAGCTAAAAATATTATTTTATAATAAATTAATATTCAGTTTCTAATGGCTAAAAAGTGGATTATTTATAGGTTAAGGTGGGGTTGGGTTGAAAAACACTCAAAAAATAGAATTTATATAGGTTTGGGTCATTATATTAACCTTATCTTTAAGTATTAACTCTTAGTTAATTAGTTTCACTTTTACAATGTCTCTTTGTATTTTTAAATTATATGGTTAATAAACTTACTATATACATCCAAGGGACCCCCAAGTGGTCCATTAATGATAAACCTATAATGATATAAGTCTCTTTGACAAACCTTAGATTTTTAGGAATTGAATATAAATTAATAATATAATATTTGTTTTAAAAACTCTTTTATGTCAATTTTGACACTATTGGGTATTTTGTTTTTGATAAATTCATAACAGCATTATTACTTCGAAAAAAATTTATATAATCAATCCTAATATTTCATATTAACCTATAAAATTAGTGTAATTCATAAAAATTCTCAAATTACATTTATTTTGATATATATAATATCAATTATTTTAATATTTCATTAATTAGGTAATTACTGCATCACCATTGTGTCATAAATAAATTAAATTATTTAATGTCTAAAAATTATAAATAAAATACCATTATGTAGTAAATATTATTATATTTCTAATTAATATTTACAATCGAATTTATCTTATGTATAACTCTATATTAAAAATGTTTTAGTAAATAAACTTTGATTTTAACTCTTTCAAATATTCTTTGAATTAAATAATAATAAATGTCCTAATCTAATAAAAGTGAACCTAAATGATAATATTTTACTCCTAAGGTTGTTTCTGGTCGAGATACACTTGTCCAATAGAATTATGACATGTTTTAGGGTAATATTAATATCATTTTTACCCTTAATTACCCTATTTACTTTTAACCGTGATAAATAAAAGTAAAAAGTTACTATTATCCAAAAATTATTTTCATCTCATTGAACCACATTTTACTCCTTGATATTAACCGTGTCTCTCAAATTTTTGAAATTCCACTCACAGAAGCGGTAAAATTAAGTTTTATGAAAAATTCAGTTTTTTAACTACCACTTAGTCGTTTCACTATTCATCAAAAAATGAAAGTTTACAAAAAAATACCAAAAATTAGGCCTAATTTATATTTGATATTATGAATTAAAAAATGATGTATATTTTACCAAATTCAAAACATATCAGTTGCATTAATTAATTTAAAAATTAATTCCCGTCGTCAAAACAAATAGCGTGTTTTTAAGAGATAATAACTATCAAAAGATTGACACTTGTTTATGTCTAGTTTAAATGTGAAATTACATCCAATGACCAACATTTTATTAAATGGTAAAAATATATTATAAATATACTTTAAAACAACTCAAATTAATAATTTATCACTATTAATTATTTCGATTAAAAAAGTTGTTTTTAATTAAAATTTAGTAATTTTCACTATTCATCAAAATATGAAAGTTATCCGAAAAGTACCAAAATTTCACCCTAAGCTAATTTCGATATTACAAATCAAAAAATAAATTCAATTTCGAAAGATAAAATTTATAAAATTTTAAAAAGTAGGTATTATTATTCATAACGGCTAGTTTGATTAGTTGTAGTGTGTTAGAATCTCGAAGTTGTGTAAAATGCACGCCATTGCATTATTCAAAGGGAAACGTACCGTGGAAGATTGGGGTGTTACATTCTCTCCTCATTCAATAAATTGCATCCTCGTAATTTTTTTTAAAATTAGGCTTGAAAATACAATGGAAAGTCCCACATCAGAAAAATAGTCAATAAAACTATCACTTTAAAAGAAAGGAAGAGAGGTATAAAGGTCACCCAAGATAACCTTTACTAGGATTCCATGTAGGAAAACATGGATATGGACGATAAAATAAGTGTTAAGTTCTGATGGAGAGGGATAGAAAACATGATCAGGAGAAAGTTAACAATAAGAAAATCACAAACTTGTGTTGGGACAAACAGTCATTAGTCTCCCAGTAGGAAAAGTAAACGGACAACATTTTTTGTTTTAAGTTACATTACATAAGGACGAGGAATTCATTTATGATATTGACTAAGAACATAAATAGATATACTTACTTTTTAAGTAGAGTTTCATTCTTTAATAAATTTTTACCACTAACTCATTTTTTTGAACAATGAGTATTCAAGAAGACTTGGTCACAATGGAAGAGCTAGAATAAACTTCTTTAGAAATACATGATCCACGTAGGATAAACTATATATTTACCTTGTATTTAGAGATTAATCAAAACCAAAATGGTTAGTATAATATCTGATTATCCCCCAAATGGATATTCCATTAGAGAAAAAAAACACTAATCTTAATTTCTAAAATTAAACCATCAATACCCCAAAGTTAAATAAATACCATTCGATAATCAATTGTCCTTAAAATCCTTCAATACAATCCAAACTAATATTGAAACCCAAAACTTATAAGAATGTATACTTCCGAGTTAAATTGTATCTCTAAATGACATTAATTACTCTTATAGTCACATACTTAAAAGTAATTAACCTAATCATTTCCATAAATAACCCAAATCACTATAAACCCACAATAAAAACATAGATAAAAATTCACCATTACTCCTCAAATGAAATCCCATACTATTATATTTTCCTTGGGCATATAGTGTTCACAAAAAAGCGAAAAACTTCCAAAATAACATTTATCACTTAATCACCAAATCATTTTCCTATACTAAGGGTATTCATTTGATAAGACATAAGATCCCAAATCAAATTATTATTGATCAATAAAATCATTTAACTAAAAATAATAGTCACACTAACCAGTGACTTCACGTAGTCCAGTGGTAGGCTATAAATCCCAATCACACTTTGGTTGTGGGTTTGATTCCCATAGCTTTGTCCGACGCGACGGGTTGTCACACGGTCTGCGTGTTGTCCTTTTTCAAAAACTATATTTTATAACATTACCAAAATGAGATAGATTCCTCAAAATAACTATAACATAATTTAACCACAAATATTATCTCATACCATGCATTTTCATCCCAAATTATAATAACTTATAATTTCCTCAAACCCAACGATCATATAAAACCAAATGGTTATTTATAACTATATCCACAAGAGAAAAGATAATTCTTCCTCAAATATCAATCTCACATGGAAAACTGCAGGGTTAAAAATAGAAGAGAAAATTATTCCAAAGTAAACCCATCAACAAGGAGGACTAATACTTTTTAAACTTTTCTCTAAACATTTATTTCCACATAGCTTCTTCTTTGACCAAGAAAATATCCTATAGAATAGGGAATTCACTCGAGTAATGGCCAGGTCCCCTACATTTACGGGAAATGACTGTAAATGGATTCTTGGGACCATTTTTATCTTCTTCCATAGTACTCTTCATTTTTCTTAGGCAATTCTTTACTTTATGTCCTTACTTCCCGCACGTAAAGAATTTCTTTTTCCCATTGAGACACTTTCCAGGGTGTCTCCTTCCACATTTCCTACATGATGGAAATTGAGGATTCCTTTCTCCATGGTCTCCACTGCTGGAGCTCTTATCATTCATCACCTTTCTCTTCTTTGTTGAGTCCGGGAATTGGTTAATATATGTATTTTTGATCTTATTTTTGGAAAATTGATTTGGCATAAAGATGATATCTTTTACGCCTATTGAAATTCCATTTTGTTTCTCATTTCCACCACTATTCCCACCTTGTACATCATTCTCAAAGTAACTATGACTTCCTTGGAATCCAGCCATTGACTAAAACCAGAAAGTATTGTGTGAGTAACAGTAGTCATAAAATCATATAGAGATTAACATGTCACCATATTCTCAATTTGAAACACATTAGGATTAACCAAGGTCATTTAATCTCATCTTATATATATAATACTTCAAATCGGTTTGTAAAGAAAATGTAAATTATCCTAAGAATATCCCCCGGGAGTGTCGTAACCAAGAGTGCAGCAATGCCCGTTGTTGTGCACCATTTCCCGTTCGAGTCTAGCTCAAAGCAGTGTTTTCAGGTTTTACCCCTAGGTACATCTATGCCAGAGCCGCCTCTACCTGCTCGTATCTAGACAGGGATGTATTTCTCAGAAAACTCACAAAATCTCTACAATACCAAAATTCTAGGAAGTTCTTCTATACTAATCCTCAAAGTTCATCTTCGGTCTACGTGCTCTGATCAGAGTTTATCTAAATATAGCTTCCAATGTTTGTACTAAACTTCCTCGGATACCAACTGTAATGCCCCGACTCTAGATACCCAGATTCGGTGCATTATTACATAACATTGGCATGATCACAAGAAAGATCAAGTCTCGAAAGACCGATTAGTTTAGTAGCCTTGGAAACACTAGATATATTTATAAAGTTTACATTACATCAATAAGTGAAAAACTACAAAAACATATTGTCTTCATAACCCCTCATACTATCCCTGTAGGTCATTCATAAAATACTTCTTCACATCCTGGGAAAAATAAAACATTGAAAGGGGTGAGCTCAAATGCTCAGTAAGGATAACAATATAGCGGAAACTTTTATAAATAAACATAAAAATTTAAGGCAATGTATAACTAAAAACAAAAGCCTTTTAAACTTGAACTTCAACATAATATGGAAAGGATAAAATTAAATAATTCCATTTAATTATTCACATGGATATTCTACTAGTCGAATAATCACATGAAAATATTAATAACCACTTTCATAATGACGTAATGCATAATGCCAGACTATCATCACCACGTAGCCAAGGCCTCATGCCAAAACTACAAATAAGATTTTGTCAAGGCCTCATGCCAAGACACTAGTTTGTCTCATGAGACCTACCGATGCATCGAGGAGCTATAGCGGGATCCACCCGTCACTTACTAAGTCCAATGCATTCCTCATATGAAAAGTTTGAAACATAACATAAACATTCGTATTAAAACTAGCATACGAAATGTCAATAATTTATCCACAAACCATGAATGGTATAAAAATAGCACATCCACAGTCAAAAATAACTCATTCGATACAATATGGAAGATTTTATTGTATCAGATTAACCTCAATCGAGAATAATGAAGGATAATGACATAGATGAAAATAATCATCAAAACTATTTGAGAGAAATATCAACCTTTTTCTTCAAAACAATTAAAAGTATCACTATTTATCAAGAATCCATTTTAAATAGATTTTTGAATCAAAGTGTCCCATACCACTTTGAAACTTTGAAAATTAATTTTAATTTTAAAATATTAATGTCCATATAAATAAATCCTTAAAACCATTTTTAGAACATGGACATTAATGAGAAGGATTTAGAATAATAAATCTTTAAAACATTTTAAAATGATA
This sequence comes from Viscum album, assembly GCA_963277665.1. Taxonomy (NCBI): domain Eukaryota; kingdom Viridiplantae; phylum Streptophyta; class Magnoliopsida; order Santalales; family Viscaceae; genus Viscum; species Viscum album. Next base: position 432,097,661 of record OY728147.1, on the reverse strand, counting down.
TTTTATTTAGAGTTACTAACCAAAAGAGAGACACTTGAATACAAATAATTGATGTAATAAAAACTTTTTAATATCATTAGAATAAATGGATTAATGATATACTATGTCAAAGTACATTATATACACCATATAAAATTGATTTGGTGTATAACAACAAAGAAGTCTCAATGGAATGTAAATTGAGATGAATTCTCTTATAAAGAACATATCCTTAGATTAAGGATAAATCAAGGACATAATTATCTATGAAAAATATAAATACACTCAATATGATGGTATATTCAGTGTAAATCAAACAGACGACATGCACACATATTCTTGTAAAAACAACACCAATGAATTAGATATTTAACTCAACAAATGGAGATTGAGTTAAAATTACTCTTATCAAGTTCAAATTGATGAATTGAGAATTTATCAATGGAGTGATTGTGTGAATCAAAAGTATATCCACAGAAAGGGGAGTGGAAATTATGACATAATCAAATGAATAGTGATTCCACACATAATCTTGGAGTAAAATAAGCAATGAAGTATGCGTAAAGCCGAATGAGTGGAAATTGAAATTTCAAATTCCCTTATCAATTTTTTAAATTACGAAACATAAAACCATGAAAGAAAGATCATACAATGATGATGTAAATATACATACATTAAAGTATATTTAACAATGAATACAATCATGGTCAGTACACACACCACATGCAATAAATAAGTGGCGAACAATGGAAATCTCACTGAATTAAAAGTGAGCTAAGAAACCCCTTACTTTGTACTTTTTCCTTGGTTTACGGTAGGTTAACCTCCTGTATAATGGTGAAATAATTGTTATTGAATTATTAAAGAATCATTTACATTAATATGATATCATATATGATCTTTTAACATTGATTTGTTAATAATATCTTAGTATTATCGTCATTTCGGGTGTTAACTTACTTGTTTTCCTTTATATTCTTTGTTACGTAAGATGTGTTTGTTATGGATAGGTTGTATCTTATTCATATACAAAATTATATCAAGTCCTTAAAAATTATTTTTAATCATCAAATGAGAATTATACTTGAAGGGATACGATGGAGAATGAATCTCATCGCGTTCGTGGAGATGGTAGTCCGTATGTACGCATGAGCGACAATATCATTCTTTTGATGTTAAAATAATATATAATTGGATGGTATATCATATAGAAAGAATAATTATCATGTTATATTTATTATTTACATGAATTAAACATCATTATTATACCCATCCAAATAATAATTTATTGAATGACAATTACACCACGACCTGGAGACGGTAAGCCGTACGTACGCACGTATGGTGACATGCCATTCAAATGATGGATAGAATAATTAATATGGTTGTACCATATTTATAATAAAATGACAGTATATATAAGATACTATAGTTATTATTTTAGAATAGAAATAACAAAGAAAGAATAAGTTGAAGAAGAAAGGAACTTGAAAGAGGGTGGTGAAAACATTACCTCTTCTTCGGGTTCTTCCTTTTGATTTGATCAAAAGGGATCCTTATGTTGGCTTTCTGATCAAACTAAGGACACTAGGTTATATTGAGGGACGTTTAGAGAGTATTTGGGCAGAGTTTGGCCAAGGAAAAATGCTTTGCATGTGTGAATTAGTGAGAAGGGGGAGTTCCCTTTTATAAGAGGGGTGAGGGGCACCTTTGGAAAAGCTAAAAATATTATTTTATAATAAATTCATATTCGGTTTATAATGGCTCCAAAGTGGATTATTTAAAGGTTAAGGTGGGTAGGGGTCTAAAACCACTCAACCAATATAATTTAGACAGGTTTGGGTCATTATATTAACCTTATCTTTAAGTATTAACTCTTAGTTAATTAGTTTCACTTTTACAATGTCTCTTTGTATTTTTAAATTATATGGTTAATAAACGTACTATATACATACAAGAGACCCCCAAGTGGTCCATTAATGATACACCTATCATGATATAAGTCTCTTTGCCGAACCTTATATTTTTAGGAATTGAATATAAATTAATAATATAATATTTGTTTTAAAAACTCTTTTATGTCAATTTTGACACCATTGGGTATTTTGTTTTTGATAAATTCATAACAGCATTATTACTTAGAAAAAAATTTATATAATCAATCCTAATATGTCATATTAACTTAAAAAATTAGTGGAATTCATAAAAAGTCTCAAATTACATTTATTTTGATATTTATAATATCAATTATTTTAATATTTTATTAATTAGGTAATTACTGCATCACTATTGTGTCATAAATAAATTAAATTATTTAATGTCTAAAAATAATAAATAAAAGACCATTATGTATGAAATATTTTTATATTTCTAATGAATATTTACAATCGAATTTATCTTATGTATAACCCTATATTAAAAATGTTTTAGTAAATAAACTTTGATTTTAACTCTTTTAACTCTTCTTTGAATTAAATAATAATAAATGTCCTAATATAATACAAGTGGACCTAAATGATAATATTTTACTCCTAAAGTTGTTTTTGGTCGAGATACACTTGTCCAATAGAATTAGGACATGTGTTAGGGTAATATTAATATCGTTTTACCCTTAATTACCCTATTTACTTTTAACCGTGGTAAATAAAAGTAAAAAGTTACTATTATCCAAAAATTATTTTCATCTAATTGAACCACATTTTACTCCTTGATATTAACCGTGTCTCTCAAATTTTTGAAATTCCACTCACAGAAGCGGTAAAATTAAGTTTTATGAAAAATTCAGTTTTTTAACTACCACTTAGTGGTTTCACTATTCATCAAAAAATGAAAGTTTCCAGAAAAATACAAAAAATTAGGCCTAAGCTATATTTGATATTATGAATTCAAAAATGATTTCTGTTTTACCAAATTAAAAACATATAAGTTGCATTAATTAATTTAAAAATTAATTCCCGTCGTCAAAACAAATAGCGTGTTTTTATGAGATAATAACTATCAAAAGATTGACACTTGTTTATGTCTAGTTTAAATGTGAAATTACATCCAATGACCAACATTGTATTAAATGGTAAAAATATATTATAAATATAATTTAAAACAACTCAAATTAATAATTTATCACTATTAATTATTTCGATTAAAAAAGTTTTTTTAATTAAAATTTAGTAATTTTCACTATTCATCAAAATATGAAAGTTATCCGAAAAGTACCAAAATTTCACCCTAAGCTAATTTCGATATTGCGAATCCAAAAATTAAGTCTATTTCGAAAGATAAAATTTATTATATTTCAAAAAGTAGGTATTACTATTCATAACGGCTAGTTTGATTGGTTGTAGTGTGTTAGAATCTCGAAGTTGCGTAAAATGCACGCCATTGCATTATTAAAAGAGAAACGTACCGTGAAAGCTTGGGGTGTTACATTTAAGGTACGAATAATAATAAAAAAATTATAAAAAATTATATAAATTTTTTATATAATAAAAATTTATTGATTAATTCATAATAAATAAGTACTCAAATTTCAGTAGTCAATTTATGCTTCAAAAATACGATTTCTTCAAAAATAGTTTTTATTGCATATTGCAAGCATACATTATAATTGATTTATAAAATATTTTATAAATTTTATTTTCTAAAATTAATTTCAGGTTTTAATTCACCAATTCAAAATTATGTTAGGATGAATTATTGAGAATTTTAAAAAATAGTTGTTTTAGGTGAATAGTGAAAAATATTGATTTCATAAAACTATCAATTTTATGAAATTAGAAAGATATAAGAATAACTTTAAGGTTTATGAAACTTTATTTCTAGAAATAAAATATTTCTTATAAGTATTATAATTCTTATAAAAATATAATGTTGAACTTAGAAATATATGCTTAACATTTTGGAAATCTAAGTAATGTTTTTATTCAAATAAAAGCTGTTTTTAGTTTTTCTATTTCAATAAATTATTTATAAGGTTACTTTTTGTTTTTATTTATTTTAAAATAAAATTAAGTATACTTTTATTTAAAATAATTTAATTTATTCCATTTTAATAAATAATTTACCTTATTTTATTGTAAAATCTTTTTTATACTTAAAAATGTATTTTTTTCTAAAAAACCATTTTTTATCACATTTTGTAGATTTGTTTTTAAATTAATTTATAATACCTAAATAAATTAAATTTGATAAAATGGAATCCATATTTATAATAATAATTTTTGAATTTGATAATGATTCCACTTTAATTTTTGGTCATTATGAGTAGTAGCTTTGGTAAAAAGTCAGTTACCATAGTAAGAGTTAAAATGAGTTTAAAGGGTTAAAACTAAAATGACAAGGATTTAAATGATTTATAAAATTGACTAAATATTATTGGATGATCATATTTATACCCCAAATCACCTCCTATTTGAATATTATTCATTTTGGATCTATTTGGCCAGAGTAATACATTAAAAAAATTTAATCTTTTAAAAAATTCCAAGTGTGTCCTCTCCCTCACTTATAAAAAGACACCACCTATCCTATGTTTTCCAAAATTCAAGAGCCTCTTATATTGGAAATAAAATGACCAAATACTTTTCTAAAATCTATCCTCATGTCATAGAAGTTGTTTTTGAAGGATATTTTTTTTGAAATCAATATCTGGGTAGATAGAGACCCATTACATAGCCCTTAGGCCTAAGGCAATGTTGCCTGCATCATTATTACATCAACACCTTCCCGCACCATTCCTTTGTAACTACCTACAATGTTAGTTCCTGTGTTATAACCTATATCATAAATAACCGAATGGTATTTTTTGGATTCGAACCTTGGTCTTTAGTTATAAAGCAAAGGAGGTTGTCTGAAGAAGTGGTATTGTTTTTTATCGAGTGTTTTCTTTTTTTATTTCTTATTTTACCTTATTAAAAACTATTATAAAAATTGTGATAAAATAAAACTAGTATCTAATATATAATTAAATGTTATTATGTTTATATTATAACCCCCTTTAATCTAATTATCTGTCTAATTTAAAATGAAAACATCTTTCTTACACGCGTTCAGATTAACACCTCATGAAGATGATGTATTTCATTTTTCATCACTACCTCTTATGGTTTTCCATAATGATGGATATAAATGAAATAATATTATATTTATGATATTTATAACATATTAATTATTATTTAAATATAATATATCATTTACATTAAACTTAATTGAAAAATGAAACTCTTAAAACTTGAAAATGATGATTTTAATAAAGAATTATCAATAAATGGGTTTTGAAATGTTATAGGTGGATAATATATGTTATTTTAAGTATTTATATGGTCATTATATATAATTATAATAAATGTTAATTAATTATACATGATATTAAAGGCACTTATGAAGTAATTTGTACCTAAGGTAGGGGTTTATTTCACAATCTCATCATTATTTGGGAAATTTTATGTTTTAGTTTTCATTGGGGGTATTATATGATATATCTATCTTAAAAACCATTTATTTTATTCTCCTATTGTTATTTATAGAAACTATAAGTTTTAATATCATTTTCCTCTATCTAAGTACTGAATAGTATAAAATAATATTTATAAGGAAAACTGACTTTGTTTTTCTATTTAGTAGAGAATCTTTTTCTTCCATATCTATATTTTATTTAAAATATTTTAAAGAATGTTTTTATTATTATACAATTATTTATTAAAGTTATTTTTACCCATATATGAATTTATATATAATGTTTTAAAAGGAATCTTCTTGTTATTTTCCAAATGAGATACTTTTTACCAAAGGTGTAAACAAAATATTTGTTTTAACATTTACCGTATGAATGAATTTTCCCACCATTAGGAATATTATTTTCCTTAAAGATTATTTTAACAGTTTCCATGGTTCTTTTCAAAGATTTTTTTCATGATTTTCAATAAATTTTTAGATTTTAAGTAAGTAATTTCAAAAAGAAAAGATTATTTTCCTCAAGAATTTTTCCAGTGATGTTTTTAAACTATTTTCATATCTGTAAACATACTTTGATGTATAATATAATGATACCATCCACCATTTTACTCTATATGGATTATGATTATGATTTTATATTTTTAACTAGGAAAAATATTGTAATTCTGTATGATAGTTTTACAATACAAATATTTATGCTGATTATGTATTTTATTTATTATTCCCCCATTTTATATGATGAATTCATTAGACTTAGTAAGTAACAAAAGGGGATTGTTATATCCCCTCTATGAATCAATAGTTATCCTGAGATAAACTAGCCTAGGTTTTGGTATATTCCTTCCCAATTATTTATGATGTCTTGGAATGAAGCCTTGATGATATGTTTATAATGACTTGGAATAAGGAATTAATGGTCTGATTATGATGTTCAACATTATGCATTCTATCTTTATGAAATTAGTTGTTGTTATTTATATTATTATTTAGGTTGTTATTTTATCCATGGATATATTTCCATTTTATGATATTTTTTATATGACATATTCAATTTTTTTATCTATACCATATTATTCATGATTTATTTATTATGTGATAGATCTTACTGTATTCCTTCACTTACTGAGAATTTTAGCTCACACTTTATTATTATTTTTCTTTTTCCTAGGATACCAATAAGGGATCTATGAATTATTCGAAGGATATGATAGAATAAATAATAAAGTTATAAATAGAATTTTAATTTTTTATTTAATTATTTTAAATTTAATGTGTGAATCATGTTTGTATATAGTTTCTTAAGACAACTGAAATATTTTATCCTTTAGGGAATGATCCCTTGTATCTTGTTCCAATGTAGTAAAATAACCACTAGCTATAAGTTACTAAGGCCACAATCCATTTTGTGTGTGTATCATTTAAAATCCACTTTTTGGGTAAATGGAAACCATACAAGAGAGCTCAAGCATATCCCACATCCACATCCACAAAACCACAACATTCAAAATTCTAAAATTCAACATTCAAATTCCAGAAGGAAAAATTCAAAATACCGCTAAATACACCTGAAACCATGAGTAAACCCATATCGATTCACAGTCCAAACATAGAGAGATGTCTCCATTAATCACCGCTATCAACGTCGTCACCATGATCATCTCGCCGTCGTCATCACTATCATCGACGCCTAAAAATACCACAATTATCGTCGCCGCTCAAAAATCCCCCAACGTCGTCGCCCGTCATCCTTATCGCCAGAACCGCTGCATCCATGCCCGCAAAACACCATCCTCGCAGAAACCAAAACCGATTTCAACCAACACAATCCGAACCAGAGGAACCATCATCGCTTCACCCTCATCATCATCATCGACATCGACTCCATCACCAAAAAAGAAACAAAAATCACCGAACAGACCACAAATTGACTACATCGCAGAGCGAGCAAAAATAGCAGTCACAAAATACACCAAGCATAACCATTGAAAACGAAGAAGAAACCAGGAAACAAAATCGACACCACCAGACATCGACAAGAACCGTTCACCAAAGCAGTCACCGCCAGCCAAACATTCAAGATACCAGGAAAAAATGAAACACACCGAGCAACCCATAAGTTCAAATTGAGAAGGAAGATGAAAGCAGAAAAAAACCCGAAACATGACTTGGGATTGAACCCTAGGAAGGAACCCGATTAAGAAGGAAATAAAGAAATAGATCGAGAACCAGAAAATAAAGCGGGATAGAACCGAGTAAGGGATTGGGATTGCGATTAAAAACCAAGGAAGAAGGACCCACACCGGTAACGCTTGGAAATATGCCTTCCACCAAACCGGTTTCCCAAAACCTCAGCATATCCCGTACTCCAAATCCGACCTGGAGAGGGGTTGAGGAATGCAAGATCAGACCACCGAGAGTCGGACGGGGAGAAAACCGAACTGCTAACACAGAGCATGGAAAGGCGAGCGAGAGAGAAAGAAAACCAAAAGAGACCGCATCCAGAGTGAGTGAGGGAGAATAAATTACCCGAGAGGAACGAAGTAGAGGATCACCGCCGGGAGAAGCCGAAACCCTAGGAGATGGGAGTCAGGCTGAGGGTTCGAGAGTGACTAGGAGAGTAATTCACTTTCATGGATGATTTTGAGCTCATAAATCAGAAAATTCAACCATACCATTTCCTTTATTGGTACCATTGATACCACTTTCTCATCTTCTATTATGGAGAGTTCAATCACCAGTTAGAGTCTCTACATTTATCTAACCACAATTACACCATATGTTAGAAAAAAAATTTTGGTAAATTTTCATGAATCCAAGTTTCCTGCAAATTCTATGCCAAAAAAACCAATCAATGGATCACCATATCTGAAGTAGAAGGATATATCTTTATTTAATTTCAAATATCCCAAAATCCACTTCAATTATTCCCAATATTCTTTCCCTAAATTTGAAAGAAACCTACTGAAAACTCTTACTGCATGGGTAATATCTTTTCAAGTGTACAACATGGAATACATGATACTTCTTAAAGAAAAATCCTATATAATTATCAAAATATGATTTTACTCTCATTCAATTTATACTGAATTTTCCTTTTAGATTTTAAAGTATCCAGCAAGAGGATTTGAAATAGATTTTATCTGGTCATCAAATATTTTTCCCTGATCTTCATAGCATACCATTTCTGAGATAAAACCACACTACCAATATTCTTATCTCATTCCATCCTCATGTCTAGGATATTATTGATTTACCAATAAATTTAATTTTAAACTTCCTTGACAAGTTTTTCTTCACATCCCAAATCCAATGAATTAATAGACCCACCACAATCATTTCATTCATATACATAAAGTATAAATATTAATTCTTCATTACTGTACTTCTTATGGTAAAAGGTTAGATTTTATCTATATGAAACCTTTATCTATATTAAGTATTTAAACTTATGGTTCTATTAACTTGGAGCTTTTTTCAACCCATAAAGACTTTTCTTGAGTTTACTCACCAAGTCCTTATTCTGCTTATCCATGACACCAAAAGGGTGATTCATATAGATTTCTTCATCTAAATCTCCCTGAAGAAAATATATTTTATGAATATTTTATCTAGACATAATAATACAGTGGTAACCAATATGAGAAATGTTAATATGGTAGGATTTTTAACTACTAGATAGAGAATTTTTAAAAAGTTAATGCCCACATTTTTCTGAAATCCCTTAACCACAAACCTTTCCTTTTAACTCTTATTTCCTCTATCTCTATCTTTTAAATGGAAAACCCACTTTTTCCAAGTGCCTTTTTTTTGGTGGGTAAATCTGTTATCACCCAAGTTTTATTTTCATGAAGTTAATTCACCTCATCCTATATAGGTAAATACCACTCACTGGAATCAATAATGGCCACTACCACTTCTAGGATTTCTAGTTCTCCTCCATTTATTAAAATTATGATATTCAGGTCATCTTTATACCACTTTGTCAGCCGTATAACCCTAGTAGATATTCAAAATTTTACCTATTTTTATTCCCTTTACCAAATTTAAATTTAAGGAGTTTCATACTCAAAAATTATATACTAATCCTTTTTAATTCTCAATTTTCAGTTATATCTACTAGTGTTCTTATCTTTTAATCTTTTGTGTTACGTTCTAAAATTTCCTCCATAATTTGTAAATTACTAGTGCCTCTATTCAGACCAATTTTAACAGAAGTTGATTCCTTATCTTAAAATTAATTTTACTTCAAATTATAGTCCTTCCATAATACCTTCTCATTAAAGGGAACATTCATAATTATGATCGATTCTTTCTTCTCATCACCAAAAGTAAAAATCTAATATTTTCATCTCTATAGAAAATGAAAAAATACATTCAATATTTTTCATCAAGCTTATCTATGACATTGGAATCAACATGTGCATTGGATAAATGTTAAAATACATTGGAGTGAACTAAATTTGAAATCTTTCTTATCCACATAGATTTTGTAAAATACTAACCCATTGGTTCATAGGGGCTTCAATTGATTAAATAAGAGACAATATCAACCAATTATTCCTAAAAAACCATATACATTGCTAAATATAGTTTCATAATCCATTATCTTGCTATCAATTTTTGATTCATCAGTTTAGCTTTGCCATTTTTCTCAGGTGTTCTGGGTGTAGTCTTCTCATTCCAAATTCCTATATGTCTATAAAAGTTTTGAAAACTTATTCCTATGAACTCACCTCCATTTTATTATATCAAAAATTTTAGATGAAATATTATCTCCCTTTAAACTATATAATTAAATTTTAAAAACACTCAAAACACTTTTGATTTATTTTTTAGGAAACACGTCTATACTTTCCTTATAGATTCATTAATTAAAGTCATAAATTGTTGCAAATTTTAGTGAGAATTAACTAGGGAAGGTTCCCAGATATCTGTATAAACTAGCTTTAACTTTCATCTTTTTAGTGATATTGTTATCAAGTTAAAGATCACATTTTATTTCTTTCCAAGTATAAAACTCTTAAAACTTATGAAATATGAATGATACATCTTCAGGATGAATTTTTTTTTCAATAACTTTCTTTCCTATGTCGTTTAGGTTCCCAAGTGGGTACTAACACTAATCCATTCTTTCGAAAGTTGAAGATCTGATAAGTGTATCTCCCATTACCCTTCTGGTTAGATAAATCATTTGATTATTTAAACCTCTTTATATAACCAAATAACTAAGAGTGATTTTCCAAATTCCCTTATATTTTTCCATATTTGACTTCATCCGACATTCCTACTAAAATTATATCATCATCACCATACTATAAATTTATTCAAGCAAAGAACGTTAAAAACACAAGAGGGGTTGGCCCAAAGACCTAAAGAAGAATAAAGGGCCTAAGGGGGGTGAAAATAGTGGAGATCGAGGGCATCCCCTCGAACTAAGTTGACGCCCTCCGCCTTCATGGTGGTAGTAGTGTGAAAACAACAACGGGCCGAACCAGGGATGTCGATGGAGGAAAGGTAGTCCACAACCTTATTCCCCTCACACCAAGTGTGGACAACGCTCATATTGCTACTGATCATGTCCCTGCATTTCCTGGTGATGTAGTGGATGGACCATGGGATGCTGGATCTGTGGATGGAATTGTGGAGGATTAGGGAATCAGTTTACAAAATCAATAATCTAAGATTTTACTAGTGTATTGACATTCATGAGTAAATTTTCACTACTCTCAGAAGCTAGATTAATGGAGTTAAATCCTTTAGAAGTTGATCTTTTGGAATTTTATTTGCGCTTCTAGAAATCCTTCTTGAGGTGAATCTTTTTTCCATAATGCCAACATAATAGGTTGGGTCTAGTAGATTTACCTCTATTCCTCTCTCAGGATTTTCCTTATGATCAACATTTTCATATTTTATGAGTTTATCACCCTATAATTTTTTCATTCAATTATATACTATATGATTTATAAGTATCCCTCCTCTAGATCTCTTTATTTAGATTCATGTTTCTGACATCATTGAATAATAAGTCTTTCCTTCCACTGGAGTTACTCGCTACTATCACCATCGAATCCTATGATGTTAGTAATTATGATAACCACAATATGACCAAAGAATTATCTACAAAATTCACCTTTATAGAATCGATATGGCTTCTGATCATAGTGAAATCATTCATATGATTGGAAGCATACCACCCTTTTGATATCCTCAATTGTATTGATCAACACATTAAAAAAACCTTATTGAGTAATGTAGAATTCTCATACATTTCTTCTAATATCACCATAAAGCTCACCATAGTTTTATTATCTTGGATATTGAAGGCCATATTTAATGCCTATGAAATCCCCACCAAAACTAAATCCTTTATATCTATCTTTTTCCCATGCTCCCTTTTCTATTGACTCAGATTTAATACATTTCCTTGGAATTTACATATCTTTCTAGACGAGATAGTCTTTTATACATATACTCTATAAGATAAAATCCATCCCATAAAATATATCCATTCAAACCTTTATCTATTATGATATTACTCCCTTCTATCATAATAATTACCATTGAATAAAAAAATAATCTAAGAAAGATATGAAAGTTTCCTGAGCTATTTTTGAATAAAATATTGATCCTATGAGAACCTCCTGATACTCTAATACTAATTATTGAGTATCTCATACTAACTTAACATACTTGAAGTTAAGTAACTATAATACCAATCTACTAGAAACATGTCACCAGAAGTGGACTCTCACAATGTCAACATATCAGAACTAGGAAAAAGTGAATTCAACCTAATAACCAAACTAATTTTCACGTACTCAAGCATGTTTTCTATAACTCACACAAACATTTAACTGGAAGAAAAAAAACCATGTAGAAGCACACAATACAATTTTACATGGTTCATAATTTATTCCTATATCTATGGGGAGAAACATCACAATCTTTCATTATATTAGAAGTACAAAGTTACAATCTCTTGTGACTAGGTAGCCACAAAAATCACTAACTTGTATTAAATACTAACACACTTCAACAAAGTGTTCCCAAACCCTTTTATATAGGGTCCCACATAGTTATCAGGTTGCACTGACTTCCTAAAATCATGAATGTTCATCCGTTGCACTATGAAACATCCAAATTTCTTTTTCCTTCCTCAGTTTGACCACCTATCACCATAAGTCAATAGTATATCTAATAATTCACTATTTTCTAAAAAATTAAATGCTAGGAATAATTCAAACACTCACTGCCTCCTTCCAGTGAGATGACTATCTTCTAAGAAACCATAATAAGAACATAAAATTCATACAATCACATTACCAACCACTAAAACCTGCTACCACTGCTCTAACCAGATTAAATAATTCTATGAAGTTTATCCTTCTAGTGATATTACTCTAACACTTAAAGAGACTTCACACCATCCCAAAAACAAAGTGGTTGTTTATAAATAAACTTAATGAAAAGGGTGAGGTTTCAAGAAATAAATCATGAATGAAATGAAAAGGTTACTCATAGGTGGAAATCATAGACTTGAAGATACTTTTTCAAAAGTGGAATGGTTAAAAGATATTAGAATATTTATTACAGTGTAAGGTCATAGGAAGTAAAAAGTATATCATATGGGTATGAATTTTTACTTACTAAATGGTGACATAGAATCAATTTTTATTATTTATCCTAAAGGGTTTATTTTAGATAGATATGGAATCATGTTGTATAAATTGAATAAGGATTTGTGTATTCTAAAACAATACCCTAGAGCCTAGTATTATAAGTTTTATTGCTGACTGAGTCAAATGAGGGAAGGTTAATAACAATATATATGAAATAGATATCCATAGTTACTATAATTATTATAGTTTGTGTTAATGAAATAATATTAATAGGTGAAAAGGAGTATGTTAGGGATGTGTTTTATAATTATATGAATAAATATTTTTAGATTTCCATGTTGGGTGAAATGAGATATTTTATGGGAATAAATATTGCATAAAAATGTAATTATATAATTCTATCCCAAGAGAAATATTCTAGAGAATCAGGATGGAGGGATCTAAGAAAGTTTCAACACCAATAATAATCAGTACTAAAATGAGAAAAGATGATGCTTTAAATCTTTTAAATCAAATATATTTTAGGATAATCATTAGGATTTTTTATCTAACAATATCAAGGCCACATATAATATATGAAGTGACTCTTTTTGCTAGATATCAATGTGATCCTATAAATCCTCACAAAATGGAAACAAAATGAATTATGAGATACATAAAAGGAACATTGTATTATGATTTACTATACAAAAGAAGATTATAATTAAAGTTTTTAGGTTTTTATACTTAAAAATTGGTCAAGAGAAAACAATTATAGAAGATAAACTTCAGTTAACACTTTATTTTTAGGTGAATGTTATATAATATGGTATAAAAAGAAGAAAATTTATGTTACTTTGAACACATGTGAGGAAAACTATGTTTCAAAAACAAAAGATTTTATATAGATACTATAGATAGAGGTTTATTTGGAAAATCTGAATGCAGAATTTGAGAAACCATTGAGGATTTCTTGTGACAATCAGAGTACAATTGATTTATCACAGAACCCCATGAATCACTCAAGATCAAATCATATTGATATAAAATATAATTTTATCAAATAAAAGGTTTAAAATAGAGATATCAAACTATAATAAATCCCTAAAATATTCATAAAATAAATTTCTAAAGAGATATTTTCCGTGTTAAGGGTAAAAATTCATGTTCAACCTTCCCTTCTCACTTGAGAATGTGTGGGAAGAGTCCCACAAAATTATTTTTATTATTTTTTCAAAAAGATAAAGACATTGGTACACCTATTTCTAAAAGGGGGAGTGTGCTATAAATTTTTAAATATATATTTTTCATTTAAAGATATGGTTATTATTAAATTGTGGAGAAAAATGATAGTGATACACTATTAAGGGGGATCTAATCTAAGTCACTTGAAAAAACTTTCTTATCATAGAGATATTTAATTATCTTAAAAACCTTTACTTATTTATTAGTGTGGTGTTAGGAATCACCTCATTTAAAAATGTTTATAATTTTATGATTCTAGAATAAATTATTGAATTATTGAAAAGAGTTGAGTGAAATTGACAAAGTTGAGCAGAGTTTTCAAAAAATCCAAAGGGGGAGATTGAAGAACCCTATATAATTGTTGAAGGATTTTATTTATTATTAAACATGTTTTAGAATCATTTAAATCTATTTAAAATATTTTTTATATGATTTAATAATAACTAAGAGTGTTTAAAAGGGTTTTTACCGTTTAATGTAATATAGAATTCTGAAGGTGGAGCTAGAATTCAGAAAAAATACCCAAACCAGTCTATATTTTATATAACATTACCTCATGATTTAGAAAAATTTATAATTATTATTTCATAGTAATTTCATTGGGTTTTAAGTATTTTTTGAGTTTACATAATACTTTTTCAATTTTTTAAGACTTTGATAGAATTTTTAAGTCTTTATGTGATTTTTTATGGTTTTTTGAGATTTCATAAGACCTATGATGAGTGTGTAATACTTTATATAAGCATAATAATTTTAAAATACCTATATTTTCATAAAGGTAGGAATTTCATTTAGGAGTATAATACATTATTTGATCCACATTAGATGTGTCTAGAATCATAATTTGGTAAAGGTATCAGTGCATATGACTTCACTATGAAGTACATGACTTTTGATAAAATTCTTATAAACATAAATTACTATTTTTTTAAATTCATGGAAATATAGAGTCCTATTAGAAGAGTTTTATACTGAAAATGTATGAATCTATCAGTTATAAAAATTGAGAAATTAAAGAATTTCCATAAATTACTTTTAAAGTAAAATGGGATGATGTTGTGCTGTTAAAAATTTCAAATAATCACAATCTATTGACTACAATTTGATTTAATATAAGAAACAAGACTGATATAATGGAATGATGTGATTTAAACCATAAAATTATATTTAGGAAGAAACCAATCAAATACAGTTTAGTGAAATGAAAACTAGATATCACTATTGGAACCTTATGGATTTCTCAAGTGTATTTATTTTTGAATTATTTTAAATGCAGACCGATACTAAAGAAATACCCGAATATATTTCTGCTAATGATTTGAAATGTGATTTAATGAGTAGAAGGGTATTTATAGAAAATCACGAGTGAAAAAAATATTAAATTGATAATGGAATATTTTGAGATCATGGGAGAATACCCTATGATTATTTGATTGAGAAAATTAAAAAAGGGTTGTGTTTTACAATTCAGTTGTGGGAATTATCTAGAATATGAGCTGGAATTGATTTTCATAAATTAATTAATTTTGGAATATTGATAATTCCTAATAAAGGGGAGTAGATTGGTGTGAACTAGGAACCCACCTAAAAAACTAAGAAAATGATAGAAAAATATAGACTAAAACTAAAATTTTACAAGTGATAAAAAAACTTATAGTGCTTGAGAATTTTGTGAGTTGAGATTGAGAATAAAATTATCAATTATATTTCATGAAGTGAACAAGGATGACTGATCTGGGATAAATATTGAATATCAAAGGTCAAAGAACTAGAATAGGTGATCATACTCTAATATGATTATCTTTAAGGATCGAGAGGAATATCAACACTATCTGCTAAAGAAACCCAAATTTTCTTATGATCTAACTAACCCTATTCAACACTACATCATAACTGGTGGGAGTTAGTGAAAAATTACAGTAGGATACTATGTAAGTATTGGGAAACAAAAAGGTAGAGGGTGATACTTCCTAACCAATTGTAATAAGTGATTCATTATTGTGTCAAATATATGACTTAGAATCAACCTAATCATAGAAAGGATTAGGTACCCACACTGAGATAGAACCTTGTAAATATTTTGTGTTCATTTTACTATTTTAATTTCTATTGTTGTTGGGTAAGGTTGAGATTCATATTTGAGTGAATCAGATCCTAACATATTATAGAGGTTAATTTCTAGAAAATAAATTATAAAAGAAATCACCATTGATTCATCACCCTCTTATTAATGATGCACCCATTTTTAGGGAATATTAATAAGATAGAAAAAATAATATATATTTCCAATTATTTTTGTTAAAACTAGGGGGTTTTATTGGATTTTTTAATAATAAATAGTTAAAATCAAGGATATATGATTTTTTGATAGTGGGATAATGTTATTCCAACCAAATTTTGTGAGTTAGATTTATTGATAATAAAGTTTGGCAATCAATGAAGTCCAAGAAGATATTGTTGGATGTATACGAAGATGATCATGGGAATGTTAATGGAAAAAAATCCAGGGGGGGGGGGAATCAAGACAATGGATACATGTTTAAAGTATATGGAGAAAGTATAATGTTTCAACCATGGAGTAGTTGTCATTTCAGAATAATTTGAATATATAGAAATGCATGAATGAAGATGTTGCTATTTTTTTTATACTTGGAAAATATACTTTGTAAAATATGCTTAACATAAAAAAACATGGTAATGAGTATGAGGATGAGATAGAAAAATATGGAGTAAAGGTATTGAATTCACCATAATGACTATATGGAGATATGAAAAAGACAAAGAAAAGGTGAAATATCATGGAAAATCTTAGGAATATTTGAATAGATAGAGTTTGATTGAAGAGTGTTGGATTGATCTATCTTTTTTGGATGTCGTGATGAGGTAAAAATTATTGATTATATATTTCAATTTAATTTTAGGAAGTTTGAGCATAATTTAATTCATTTAGATAAGTATAAAGAGATTTTTTTATGAGAAAGAACAAAACCATGCTATAATAATATAGGTTTCATCACAAGGAAGCTGGATGTGCTATAGTAATGATCCCATGAAACTTTAGTATAGGTCTATATGGTGTTAGATGAATGGTTATTTAATGAATAATAATACTATGATATATTTCTTTTTTTAGGAATACATTCAACCTACATAAGAATACAATTTTTAGGATCATCCTACAACATGGTGTATCATGATGAGATTAGAATATATATATATATATATATGATAAATTAAGGATCATATAATAATGGGAGAACTATGGAAATTTGGTATTGCTTTAGAATTAGGTGTTTCTTTTTGAAGTTGAGTATCACACCATAATTGGGATAATATCAATGAATATTTATAGGATCAAATTGTAAGGTTCAAGAAGTATTAAAACAAGATATCTATCAGATTATATGGACCTATAGTTCATAAATAATCACACTACACTGAGAGATATTATGAAACAACCTTATGAAATTTTAGATACATCACATTTTAATGTAGGACATCACATCATGAGCTAGTGATCCCCAAAAAATATTGTTGTTTTGGTTTGAATTTTAAAATGATAAGATATAACACAAGTTTTGTAGTTTCTAATTAACCTTTATGTACATATTTGACTATTCTAATTCATTTGGGATATTTGGAATAATATTAGAGCTTTAAGGTGACCTGGATTCATCCCAATGGATGATTGGATGCTTAACATTTGAAAGAATCTATAAAAAATAGTAATTCTAGAATGATAGATAGAGGGGAGAATAAAATTGATCCTATTTTATTCTAAGAGAGGATATTACAATACAGAGTTCCATTTATCAAATCCATTTTGTTAGAATAATGGGATTATGGAGATGAAGTTCCATCAATTAATATATCTATTCATTAAAAGTGAAGAATAATAATGAGAATAATTTTAATGTGAAATTATTCTTTATTTGAAGGTTATTTTTCCACTATGTGTTTTGTGTATTGAACATAATCAATCACTCATTAAGGAGTCTTTATCATTTTAATTGGAAGAATAATTGAAAACTTATGGTGATTTAGATTTACATGCTAATCTCAAAAAAAAAACTTTATGTCTATAAAATGATGAAGGTTTCCACAAAGTAATGAATGAAGGTGGATACTTAGGGAGAAACCCTTGTTAATTAGTGTGTTATACCTAAACACCTTTTAATGGTAGTTCACCTTGGCATGGAGTGACCATGAATTAAGTTATATCCATTGAATAATGTATAATAATATATTTTGATACACCAGCCCATTTCCATGTGTATACTCTTTGGATGTATCCTTATGCATGCGAAACAAGTAAAATATGTGTATTATTGTGATTTAAATTTCTATATATATTATTTTTATTCAGTGAGATCACAATTAAGGGATAATTAAATATTGAAATAGTTAATTCCAATGAGATAATAAGATCCTATGATGGGTGAGGTTCAAAGTAAATAAAAATTTTAATTTGGTTAGAACCCTCATTCGCCCCACTTTCAAGGTTCCTCGAGATGTACATCATGATCCACTAGTCCTAACAAGTGGTATTAGATATCAAAGATTATAATTTAAAGTTAAATATTCTATATATTTTGGATTTTATATATACATGGAATCATTGTTGAGTATTTTTTTAATAGTACTAACTTTATGGGTGAAAGTATTATATGGGTTGGATTCTATAGGTTTGTGGTGATGGTGTTTTAAAGTATATACATTGTGATTATAATTTGAAAATGCATAGTGAAATAGTTCATGATTCAGAGACACAAAAGTTATTTCTTAGAGGAATAACTAGTAAAGTACCCAAGGAGAGTATTCACTATGTTAATGCATCAGACATATGTAATACATTAGAATAAATTTATGAAAAATTTATGAAATATGAGGAAGTTGGTATATAACATGAAATAATTTATTAAAAATATGGTTATGATAAGTTATAAATGGATAAATTTGAATTGAATTATTTTATTTCATGGGGAAAGAAAAGGAGTAGTAAGAAGAATACTTTTAAGAATAAAGACACACCCACTGAAGCGAGTGTGGATTATTTTTAAAATAAATATATGACTAATATTGTTGTCAAATATTATTTAAAATATATAAATCCAGATTCCTCAATAGATATTTAAGTGGATGTTGATTTTATGGTATAAGTGTCAATTAAATCAATTCAACAATTCAGTGGAAGTTCATGTAGTAATCAAGGAGAGATACATGCCTTATATGAGATGGTATATCAACTAGAGATAATTTATGAAGTTGATTATACATTCATGGAAGAATTGGTAATAGAGAATAAGATATTAAATAAAGAGGATTAAACCTTTAAATAATCCATTTTTAGGATGGGTGTATGGATAAAATGGAAAATTGACTTACTTAGAGATATCAAATATGAGTTGGAGGATAAAATGGACAAAGGAAAGGAACTTAAAGAAAAATTAATTTAAGATTATATCAAACATAAAAAATAATAGTGCTCTATAATGGAGTACATGGATTCCCAGTTGAAGTAGAACGATAAAAAGATTATAGATCTTGAGATGAGGTTAAAACCCTTAAATAGAAATTTGAAGATCCCTCCCATGGAATTCTCAAAAATTCAACCATGAAATATTTGAAATATGAAAATAATGAGTAAGAATAATTCACTTATAAAATTTGGATGAAATTATGTTTAAAAAATGGTGTATTTGAAATTCTATTACCATATATTTTTGGGACACACATGGATATGTGCCAATAAGAAAAAGCACTTAATGGTGGAAGAATATATACTACAATATCCAAACCTAGATAGAGATATACGAGGTATGATTTTTTAGGATATATAATAACAATGTACATATGGTGTGGTTTTCTAGAAAATTAAGTAACATAGATTATAGGAAGAAAACCCCCATTCCCATATTAAAGGGAAGGGACGAACAAAAAAGAAGAAAAATATTTTACCTTAAAAAATAGATTTATGATGATGGAGATCCTTGAGATAAAATAAGTGTGCATTATGAACCACTATCTATTTTTATGTAAAAAATCATGGAGATAATGAAAAAAATATGGAGAATGAAAAAGAATGTTTTTACCATTGAATAAAGGTAGGTTGGAATCTTGAAGAAAATTCACTAAGGATAAATTAATCAGTGGTGGTACAAATGGATATTGAAGAGGATAAGAATAAAGCACTCCTAAGTGGTTTCACACATTATAATATAAGGAAATAGAAGAAAATTGATGAAATGTGCCTCTTATGTTAGGGAAAGAATGATGAATAATTTAGTAATAATTCATCAAAGGAAGATACAAGTATGAGTGGGATTAGTCTCACAATAGATATGAATTCCAAATAAAATTGAAGAAATAAAAGAAAATATATAGAATGAATCTTGTAAAAGTGGTGTTATTCAAAGGAGAACCAATAAGAATTTTTGAAATAAAGTTGGATTCGAAGGTTTGGTTCAACATGACCAACCAAATTCCTCTACTTTAGGATGCTCTAGAAGTACCCCTCTTTCCATGCACTTTATTTTTATAACTATTTTTAGAGTGGTTTAGGATTAAGGGAGATATTTGATGTAATTTACATAACCTAATTACCGAAAGGATAATGGGTGGGATTTATATAACACCTATGACACACCTATCAATTGGTATACACTAGTGTAAACTCTAGGTGTTAATATTTATAACAATAGTAGATTATTTTCCCCTAGAAATATTTGTATAAACTCAATGGGTCTAAACCTAAATTACCATGATCAAAAGTTTTGAAAAAACTATAAGGAATGACCAGAAGTATCTGAATCATATATATTAAGGAGTAATATGAGATTCTAAATATACTATGTACATTCATATATGTACATTAAAAAGATTTAAATATCCAAAAAATTCACATAAAGTATGTGGTGTTAGAAGAAAAATAAAAATATCAGGAAAAATAAACGTGGACCGATATCTCAAAATAAAGAAACCCCAAATAAAATCTCCCATGATATACACCAAGGAAAACCCCTATGTGTTTCTGTCATATACTCTCTAAAATTAAAAAAGGCACCATCTATTCTTTAGAATCTAAGTGAAACTAAATCCCATGTTAAGGAACCTTGGATTCACCTAGGTAATGGACAAATGGGTCTGCATGGATTCTAAGATGGGACCATGCAGGATGTGGGTATGATATACCCAGTAAGTGGTAGAAACCATCCCCTAATCACTTTTTACAAGCATAAGTTTATATAGAAATAGATAAAATCTATAGGAATAAATAAATAGGTAAAAAAATATTCTTAACATATTTTACTTCTTGGTAATTATTACTAAAATAAATAACTCTGTATAGAAAAAGGTTCTATATCCATCAAAACTACTTTGAGATTAAATTGGTATTTAAGATCAACCATAACTAAAGTTAAGGTGAACCACCCATCCCATTCATCGTATAGTGTATCATATATAATATATCCAGTACAACTGAGCTAACCTTTCCATTAAGGGAGAGGGGAAGGGGTATAACAGAGTTAGGTCACTGTGAGCCTATCCCATTCTATCAATCTATCCATTATCATTAATTATACCCGAACACCTTTTATAAAAACATGTAACATACCCCAATATAATAATAATTTTTAATCCTCATGTACTAATATACTAATTTCACGTTAGATCATAAAATCTTACAGATATAATATTACTATAAACCAAATAATACAACATAAGAATTAAGGACAATAATGAATACAATAGTTATTCTTAGTGTTTAAATATTTCATCTAAATCATTCACAAGACATGATTTTCCATTTAATAAACATGGAATAAGTGATCAACCACTACACATGACATCCTAATAAGTAAATAAAATAAACCAACCAAAACCATACTAGGATTTTCATAAAACAATTTTCAAAAATTTATTATAGAAAAATCCTTTATTTTAATTATATTCACTAAAACCTACATTGTTTCCAACCTAAAAATTAAAGAATAAGAGATAAGGGGTTCACCTACCAATTAAATTCTAGAGCAATTATTTGGGGTCTATAGGAGAAGATTAATCCACCACTTGATTCCCAGGGCCAACCTAGATCTAAAAGAGATTTAAGTCTTAGAGAATTCAAAACATGGAAGTTAAAATCAAGCAAGGAAATAAAGTTATTAACTTAAAAATACCTAATATAACCTTCAACTGTAACTAGATCAATATAAATTAAAATAATATTAATAAGCTCCAAAATCCTTAGGTTTAATAAAAGGAGATTCAACTTGAAACTATGAAAAATAGAGGAAAGAAGGGTATTAAGAATGATCCATGGTCATAAATTGACGATGGATATATTTTACACATAATGAAATCCACTTGGATTAATATTAAGGAAGAGAAACACATAGGATGT
This sequence comes from Viscum album, assembly GCA_963277665.1. Classification (NCBI taxonomy): domain Eukaryota; kingdom Viridiplantae; phylum Streptophyta; class Magnoliopsida; order Santalales; family Viscaceae; genus Viscum; species Viscum album. The sequence goes on along the minus strand of OY728147.1, from coordinate 432,074,987 downwards.
AAGAGAGGTGAATGAGAGCTCCTTGGAGGTGGAGAAATGTCAAGATATAAATGAAATCCCAAACCCCCGACTATTTAAGGCATAGTTCAATGTTTGAAAAGAAAAAAATATAGATTTTAAAAAAACAATTCCACCCAGGAAGTGATAGTGTACCTGATTTTTATCCAACAAGTACTCAGTGGTTCATGAAATAACCACTTACACCCTAGGGGCCTCACTGAGTACTAAGTATTAAGACACCTGGTACCCAATGCTTGTTGTGCCTCCCCTCTCCATTTTCCCAAAATTCCTCTAAAAATATATTAAAATCTACTAATACCTTATTTTCCTCAAAATATACTAGAAATGGATTGTAATTTCTATAAATAAAATTGAAATACCTTCCTATAGAGGCCATGGTATTTACAATCTCTCCACCACCAGGTTTCTCATTCCTAAGAAGCTTTAATTAGCTTAATGAGGGAAAAAATCTAGCAATTGAGCCTTCACATAAACATACCGATCCCAATTTTCATCTTGGAGTATTCCATGTTTCCACTTAACCTGAACTATAGGAACATCCTTTCCTAATAACACCTTATGAATTTGGTCTATAATTTCTATATTATACTCCTCATTGGGTTACCAAAACACCTTAGGTTCACCTTCTAATCGTGAGAGGCTAGTATAAACACCAAAAATTAAGATCAATATCCATGGGAGTTTATTTTACCCTATACATATTGGTATAAAATTAATTGTTCACATCCTAAAGTGGCATATCCAAATGGGTCTCAAGAAATTTGAGGCATAACCAACAATAGTAGAAGAAAATTTATTAAAGAGTAATATAAATTGTAAAATATTCCATGTACATGCATCCATATAAACCAAAAAATCATAAAAATACCAAAAGACACATAAAGTATTTAGTGTTAGAAATAAATATAAATAAAAATGACAAAAAATCAAAGAATGTTTCTATGGCACAAAATAGAGGACTCTCATGTAAAATATCTCATGGTATAAATTTAGGACAACCCTTATGTTTCTATATTGCATTCCCTTTAAAAAGTGTAAAAAGAACCATTTATGATCTAGAATCAAAGTATGACTAACTCTCATGTTTAGGATCTTTTCCTTTACTTGGGTCTCAAGCAAACAAGTCTTCACATCTCTCGAGAAGGGATGATACAGGGTGTGATTATGATATTCTTAGTAGGTAGTCACCATCCGACCCTAATCACTTATTATAAACACAAGTTTATACAATAACATAACAAAGTCACAAGAATAAATAAATAGGTAAAAAAATTCTTAACATATTTTAAATCATGAAAATTTTAACCAAAATAAATAACTCTCTATACCGAGAGGTTCTATAACTATCAAACCTTCTACGGACTTAACCTGAGATCTGAGACGAACCATAACTAAATTTAGGGTGAAACACTAATACCATTTAGAGGAAAGGGAATCATGTATAATAAGGTATAGACAACTAAATTAACCTTCCCATTCAAGGATATGGGAAGAGGTATAATAGATTCTGGGCATTGTGATCCCATCCCATTCCATCAACCCTATCCTTTATCATTAGGTGTAACTAACCACCTTTTATTCCATTTTCCAATCACATTTTTTCACACTCAAAAATCAATACAATAACTACACCATATAGTATAAAATATTTCTAACATAACATGAAAAATAAACCAAATAATATAACGAAAGCATATTTAATAAAAAACAATAGAATAATCATGATTTCCATTTAAATATTTTATCTAAATCATTTACATGATATTATTTACTATTTAATAATATGGAATAAGTGAAAAATTTCTAAAACTGATATTCCAAAAAGTAAAATAAATTAACAAACATAAAACTTACTAGATTTTTCATAAAACCATTTTTAAAAACTTTATTAGAAAAAAACCCTTTGGTTTTAATTAGATTCACTCATACCTATTTCATTTTCAACCTAGAAGTTGAATAATATAATAGAAAGAATGGGTTAACCTACCAATTAAATTGTAGATAAATTTCATCAGGTTTAATGGATAATATTAATCTATCACTTGAATCCTAGTATCAACCTATAACCAAAATAGATTTAGGGTTATGACTATTTTCAACACGTAAGTTTAAATGTAGGAAGAAAATCAAGTTAATACCATTAAATCACCCAAGATAACCTTACACTAATACTATATTAGAATAAATTTAAGGAATAAGAAGAGGTTATATAAGAACTAAGTTAAATAAAAGTATATTCAACTTTCTAATATGAAAAATAGAGTAATAAAGGGGGTTAGAAATGATCCATGTACTCATCTTGATAAAGGCTAGATCCAACACCCAATATATTACACTTGGATCAAGATTAAGGAAATTAAACACCTATGATATAAGATAAAGTAACTAGATCTACACAAAGGTGTAGAAATGGATGGATAAAAATTGCTATTCCAAGACCCAAACTATTTATAGATTAATTAAGAGTTAAAAATACATACATGCCATTTTATGTAGTTTTATACCTAGGAAGGTACCAGGTACTTGGTACTAAGCCAATAGGAACCAGGTAGTACATGATAGAACCACCCCTATCATAGGATCACCACATGATACTTGGTACTAAGAAATTAGGTATCCAATGCTTGTTACACCCCACCTATTCCCCCTTTCCTTCCAATTCCTCCAAAAATATTATAATACCTATTTTCCCTAAATATATACCAAAATAGAACTATAATGACCAGAAATAAAATGGAAATACCTTTCAATATAGGTTTGGGTATTTATATATGATCTATGGTTTTAGTTTATTGTAAGTAGGGAATGAAACAATGAGCATCAGAGAAATAATTAATAGCACCAAGTTGCAGTTTAAATTTAAAAATAGTTTTATATAAATTTCAATTAGTATCAAAGTCCAATCTTGAAAAATTGAAGTACTATCTTTTCAAATTTGGAATTGAATGTGGTTATAAAGGAAAAAAAGTGGTACAAAGCCTAATACGATGTTATCGAGGTGTCAAATCCAAATATGAAGTATCTAGTGGTATCAATCCAGATATGGTTGCCAACAAGTGATGTTAGGAAATATAAAGTAGTTTTAGACCATTAGAAAATAGGAGGAACACGTACATTCATATAGGAAATTATGCATTATTTGTTTTGATATAATAATGTGGGATTACTATAAAAAAGAAAATTAGATGCATTTTATAGTTGTGTTTTCTTAAAATGTGACTAATTTTTTAATTTAGCCACAATTTTCTAAAAATGTTGAAAATTTAACTATGTTTTTTAGTCATGAATGGATAATTTATATATTACTATATTTTTATCTTGTTTTCAAAATGTGTCTAATTTTTATTTTAGTCACACTTTTAAATATAGAAAAACTAATTATGATATATATTTTTTAATTTAATTTTTTTATAAAAATTAACACACATGCATTTTATATATTTTATAATATATAAAATAATAATTTAAATAATATAAAAACACGCAACCAACCACACCCACACACATAAACAAAAACACAAAATTTAAAGCATAATTATAATTAATAATTAACAAATAAACAAATGATAATTAATAATAAAGGATTAATAATAATAATAAATATAAAAATCCACACACACAGACACCCTTATAATACAATTTTTAAGTAAATTAAATATAATTAAATAAAAGTTGAATCATAATCATAATTAAATAATAATAACTAATAACTAAATTTCCATGAGTAATAAATGATTAATAATAAGTATAAATAAGTTGAAGGTTCGGTTCCCCACCTTCTCCGCTGCTCCCTTAGGTGATGCAGTCCCTCCCTCTTTGAAGGGTATATTGTTGTTGAAGGTTTCAGTTGAGGGAACCATTCACCAACAACCACTAGTCTTTCAGCTTTACCCAGTGCACCGGACCCCATCTCAGATAGTGTGTTGATAAACATGGTGGTTTGGGAATTTTAGTGTGGTAATATTTAGTTTCTTCCTACTTCCCACCTTTGAGTGGTTGTTCTTCGACTGAAGATTTTTTATTCCTCCTCATCTACTATTTCAGTATTTTCCATCATGCCAGATCCCATATTGGTCTATTAAGATGGATCTTTTAGTGAATTGGTAAGGTGAAGGAAGAGCATTATATTATGTGTATTAGGCCGCTCTGGTTTTGGGGATTTCATTTTCAGTGATTTTGTTTCTCAACTATTTCTCACAGTCAAGGACTGACTTCATTTATCTTATTATCTTGTCTCTGGATCCATCATGTTTGACCCCATTTTGGTATAGAGTAATTTATCTCAATGAATATTTGTATTTTTTAGGTGGAGCGTTAGATGTTGATCCCTCTGAGCTTGATTTTCAATATCTTCTTTTCCTCTTTAGGTTTCTAATGGTCCTTCTAGTTTTTGATCACTCACTAGATTCTATATAGTTTTTTAAGATTCCTATGGTACTTAAGTATTGATTCATGTCCCTCAGTTTTGTATTGGAATTTTTATTTAGTTTGTTTCTTCTTCTTCTTCGATGGTGTCCAATGGTGCCTCGACACGGTCTTGATGTTGTTCTAGGGTGATGTTTGAAGATAATGGGTGCAGTGATAATCTATCTTTGGTGGCTTGGTGTATTTTATTAGTTTTTCATTTTCAAAAATATAAATAGTGATTTGGGTTGTAGTTTATCCTATTGGTTGTGTTATTTCAGTGGTAATGGAGTGATCTCCATTGAGTGGAATTGATAATGTGGTTTTATTTGATTAATGCGACCTCAGGTGACATGTAAGGCACACAGATTGAGGTTTGATCTCCATGAAAGGCATCTGACTGAACTATCATTTTTGAAATTTGAAATACACTTTTTGATGGAATGTTGGGATATACCACACATTTAATATCATTTAAAATTTAGAATTTGTTTCCTTTGAATTTTTCTTGTTGATTTTTATTAGCTATTTATTGGGTTGATATCAGTCAATTTAAGGGTTACTACATTTCAAGGGTTCACTCTTAACCCAAAAAAGTGTTTTCATAAAGTATAAAAACATGGATTGGGTTTTAAGAACCCAGTCTTTTCTGCGAAACACTTTGGAATATTCTTGACGTTATTCCAGAGTAGCGTCTTCAGATGGCGTGCAATTCCGAGCCCCGGAGTGGCCGAAATTAAATTTTCAGTGTGTTCACACTGGAAACGCCAAGTAAATAAGATAACTCCTAAACGGTGATCTGGATCCGAGATATGAGTGTACGGATGTGTCCAGAATGGGGTGTTTACCCTAGGAACAACATAAAACTTGTCGGCGCGGGTTGTTTGGACCCCTCACTCGCTTTCAGAATGTTAAACAGATAAATTAATTAATTAATTTATTTGTTTAATGGTGAAACGCTAGTATCTCTTAAATGGTGGCTCATATTGGAAAATTGAGGGCACCTTTGAGTTCAGATCATGCCGTTTACCCTAGGAGGGGTATAAGTTCTGTGGGCGCGGGCTGTCAGTGAAAAATGGCCCTAGGGGTGTTTTCGTAATTTGGCAGCCTCAGGCGTTGAGTTTAATAACTTTTGAACGAAATCTTGGAATCAAATTCTGAGACCTCCGTTGTGCTCAGAGCATGGTGTTTAACCTAGGGGAGGCTTAACCTCGACCCCATCAGATGTTTCAGACGCGGGTTAAATTTGGTGGTTTTTAATTAATTTTCTTTTTAAACCAACCCCCTTCCCTTCTCCTTTGCACCCCTGGCAGAAGGAACACACCAAGGAGCTTTCCCCTCCCTCTCCTCCATCTCCGGTGAGGCAGCTCCGGTGAACCCCGCGTGAAGCTTCGGGCTACGCCCTTCGAGGTAGGAGGTTTTTGTTGCATTTTTATTTCTGAACCTGTCTTTCAATTCAATTACAAAGTCGAATTGCTGTCTAATTTGCAATCAAAGCCCATAATTGTGTAGTATAAATTATGATCTTGCCATCTCCATTTTTGGTTTGTAAATCGGAGTTCAGAGGAGTTCGCAAACATTCGCCAAAGTTTGCAGGAATTGTGGGTCGTTTGATGTTTTTCCGGTGGTTTTGGGGCGTTCCGGCGAGGTAGCGCGGCGGTCCGGAGAATCATCAGGGCGGCGCGGTGGTTTGGACAAGCTTCAGGAGGCCGGGGGCTCACGATGGCAGCAGGGGGGGGGGGGGCGTCCGCGAGCTTCTGAGGGCATGCGGCGCAGTTGGCCGCGACATCCGGGCGCTGGCTGAGAGCGCCGGCGAGGGACGACCGGGGTCGCGCTGTGACCCCACGGGGAGACTGGGACCTGCCGATAGCGGGTCTCCATGTGGACGAGGCCCGCGCGTAGCGGGGGTCTCGCGGGAGGCGGCTGGGTCGCGGTCCCAGTGGGCTGGCCGGAGCGGGCCGGTCCGGCCCAAGGGGTTCCCCCCCCACTTTAAAATATTTGGACGCCCGTATTTTGGGCTACGGGCGTCCGTTTTGAGCGCCGTCTATGGCAACACGGTCCTAACAGCAAGGCGGTCTTTTTGAGATGGATTTGGGAAATTTTTAATTCTCGAAACGAGGGGCCTCGTAGGCGCGACACATCTTTAAGTGAATTGACATTTTCTTCGGGGGATTTTGTTTTGGACGGCACGGACACGTCCGACGTCCGTTTTTAACGTCGTCAGTGGCATTGGAACCCTGGAGTTGGGGAAACTATTTCCAGGGTGGTTTCGGGCATTGATGCTGGAGTTGAGACGTGGGCCCCATGACCCGTCTTTTGAGCTACGAGCAGTGTTTAGCGACTTTCTCATCGGGCATCCGTTCGGGGCGTGCGAGCAGTCAATTCTGGATGTTTTTCGAGGGGATTGTACTGGTGCAATTCACCTGCTCTAATTCTGCACGCTGGTGCGGGCCCCACGAGGGCTGTTTGGGTGTTGACGATGATTTTCCATCTCTATCACCGGGCGACCGTTTTGGACAAGTGAATAGTCCATTTTGTGTACTTTTTCGAGAGGATCACAACGGTACGATCCGTTTGTTGTGTTTCGGGACTGGGTTGCAGGTCCCACATAACACCGCTCGTGTGCGTTGCGCCGGAATGCATCTTTTTCTCCGGATATCCGTTGTGCTCAAGTGAGCAGTCTTTTTGACGTTTTTTACCAAGTGGATTGCAATGGTGCGATGCGCCCAACTGTTTTCAGGGTCGAGGCTCGGGATCACGGGATGCCGTTCGGGCGTGAGGTGGTGTTGGAGACTTTTTCGTCAGATATCCGTTGGGGGTGAGTAAGTAGTCGATCTCGCGTGTCTTTCTGCGAGGATTACAACGGTGCGATCCGTTTGGTTGTGTGGAGCCTCTTGCGCGATATTGTTAAATGTGGAATAAAAGGGTGCTCCGGCGGTGGTTCGTCCTTCCATGTTTGTAACGGACCCTTGGCGTGTGATCGCACACTCTTGGGAGAGTGATATAAATGATTCACAAGATGTGGTTAGACATGCCTGGGCCTTTGAGGTGGAGTTGTTACGTTCACGCCTTTGCGTTGACTGTTGGGTGTTGTATGCACGTTAGCCTTTTAGCTGGATACGTGATATACTCTGGGAGTACGGGAATGCTTGGAGGTACATGTGGTTGTTTGTACCTGAGAACGTTTGTGCGCTTGGTTGGGGTTGACTTGGGGCCACACATCGTGTGAGACCCATGTGCATGTTGTGCTCTGCTTTACGTACTTTGACCTCTTGCGACATAGAGGGTCCCTCTATGCTTGTTTGTTTGACTAGAAGGGTGGAGTTTTCCCCTGGCTCTGTGCTCATTTGTTTGACCAGCAGGGTTGAGTGGTTTCTTCTGGTTTCGTTCTCGTTTGGCCAACAAAGATGGTTTGGTTCCTCTGTTTCTTCAACTGTGAGGGGTTTCAGTACTGTGCCCCTTCCACCGGACTACGAAACTGTTTACAACTAGGGGTGTTCGTGTAGTATTATCCCACTTTCTGGGATGAGTTATCTCAGTCCGCTTTGATAGTGACTCAGCGGATTGGAGCGTGATCACCCTGAGAGTCCTGGGGAGTTTCTCCCATTTCTTTGTGTTCCCTGGTAGAGTTCTTGTGGATTCAGTGTGACCAACACTTTACACGGGCACCGATCCTCTACCGAGGAGGTTGTTTCTAGCAGGGATGAGGTTGTTACCAGCAGGGCTGAGGTTGTTACCAGCAGAGCTGAGGTGGTTTCCAACAGGGATGAGCTTGTTTCGAGTAGGGCTCGCCAGTGGGTTACCATCCAGCAGGGATGACCAGTACAACGGTGTTCACCGAGCCGTACCATCTAGCAGGGATGGCCAGAGCAGTTCTGGGCTTACCTCCAGCTGGGCTGGGCAGTGGTCCCCGATGTTGGGATTACTTCCAGTGGGGCTGGGCAGTGGTCCTTGATGCCGGGCTTACCTCCAACAGGGTTGGGAAGTGGCCCCCGATGCCAGGATTACCTTCAGCTGGGCTGGGTAGTGGTCCCCGATGCCAGGTTACCTCCATCTGGGCTGGGCAGTGGTCCCGTAGCCGACTTTAGCCGGGTCACCCTCCAGTGGATTATCGTTTTACGGGACTGGGCAGTGTGGCACCCGTCGACTCTTGCCGGTTCTCCTTGTAGTGGGAACCTGTCGACTTCTAGGGACCCTCCAGTGGGACTGGCCAGGGGGTCGCCTGTCGACTTTGAGTAGACCTCTTGACTGTGGGGCAGTGACATGGTGTGGTTTGACATTCCCCCATAACTTTCAAGTACGAGGGGAGATTTTCCCCATCAAGATGCGTCCTTGTGAAATGACATAAAACCGTGCGGGCGAGTCAGTGCCGCCCAAAGCAGATAGTGTTGATGTGCATTGATTGAGCCCTTTACTTGTAGTTTGGGGTAGGCATGCGGGATGCTGGGCATCAATGGTGTTTACTTCTGGGACTGTTGGCGACTCACTTTTTTTGGGCTAAGCTACGGGATGAAGATCCCCTTACGATCTTGTTTGGGCTTCTTTATTGAGCATGTGGACTTGTATATACCTTGTTCTAGTACCCACTTCTTGGGTTTGGTTACTCTCCTTCCAGGAGAGGCGAAGATGCGCGGGGGTATGCCACATGATTTCCGTGTCTATCTTCTCATGGTTGGACGAGTCTACTCTCCTGCTATAGGTAGCGAAGACTCGACTGTAATTTCATCTTCTCACCTTTTCCAGCTCCTTGTGTCTGGACGAGTCTACCTCCTTTCTTCTTGTTTGGTTGAGATGGATTCTTTACTGTTACTCTTTACTATACTTTTGGTTGTACTCCTTTACTTTTCCCTGTTCGCTCTACTGCTCACCCTTCGGTACCTCCTTTGTTTCTCCCTCGAGTCTTCGGGGTATCCTACTAAGTTTTTTTATACTGACCCCTTTATGGGCTTTGCCTGCACTTGGTGTTCCCTTACAGACGACGGACAGGTGGAGCGTGACTTCAGAGGAGCTTGGGAGCTTGGGATCTTGGACCGCATGCGGTGGTCGGAGTCGGGTTCCAGGTGGGGGACCCTTCCAGCTGTTTTCTTTTTGTTCACCTGTTGCCAGGTTGTGACACTTTTATGGTTGGGCACGTGTTTTTCCCCTTTTCTTTTCAGTTTACCTTCACCTTCTACTTGTACTGTTTAGAGGTCGATGCACTATTGTGGTTTATATATAACAGTTGCCCCTTTTCTTTGCTTGTCCTTTCTTTTACTCTGCACTTTTTCATTGAGTGTGCTGCGTGTGTGTGTACAGGTACTTGGGCAAAGGCCTCCCCGAGTTATTGTGCCTTCGGCGCTGGTCGCCAGCCGCTGGCCTATGAAGGCAGGCTTGGGGTAGTTGCAGCTCGAGCCTGGGTAGGGTTAGGTCGTGACATGGGTGGATATATAATGATGGGAATATGTGTTTAATAATATATCAAATTTCTAATTTTCCATAGATATATATCTTTGTGGGTGTGAAAATATATTTATATTAATGTTTATATTAGAACACACACATATATATTTAATAATTTATTTATATATGTACATATATTTACTATATATATATATATTCATAATAATATATTAATATATCAATTTATGGATTGGATGATTGGTTCATGCACTATTAAGTTACCCACAAGTTGAGAATTTGATTCTTTGTAGCTTCAATGAGTAATTTTTATATGGGGGGTGGATCTTAGAAGGCTTGTAGGAAGTGATGAATCATGAGGGGTGTGTGTTGGCAGTGCTATGAAGGTAGGTTTAGGGAAGTGTTGATGGGTAGATGAAACACTTTGAATTTGTGTGGGATGCATTTATTGTGGGTAAATGAGTGCGTGAATCCAAAAAATTAACAAAAACATTTCAATTAAAAATTTACTTATCCAAATTTAATTAAAATGTGTGTAAGTTTGGATTCAATTTCAAGAGTTTAATAAAAATGTGATCAATTCACTTAAAAAACGTGGTTAATTTTACTAATAATAAATTTAATCATGTTTTTAAAAAATATAGGTAAATAAGTTATCAAAATTTATAAATGTGGCTAACTTAAAAAAACATGGTTAAAATTATTTTTTACAGTATATCATTTGATTATTTTTGGGGTTACTAAAATCCACTGAAGGAGATTTGATGGTGTATATCAATAAGTGGTGATATAAAGGAAGCTAGAATAATTTAGAGGGAGTTTTTGTTGAAGATTAAAAGGATGATTAACCTTATATGAAATAATGAGAAACTTTATGAAGAAAAGAAGAAATTATTTCATTAAGTGGGATCAAAAGTTTATCATAACAAGGGGTATCAATTAGTTCAACATGTGGTATGATTTTTTTCATCTTTTTAGACAGTTTTGTGAAAGTGTGTTTGAGATCCCAGGGAGTTTGATGATGAAGGAAGTTAATGATCAAGTTGCATGTATTTATGGAAGTAAGTGATTAATGTAGAAAATTGAAGTTATTAATTTAGTCACTTGTTTCCTATTTTGAGTTTTGACTATGTAGGATTAGAGGATTTTTTGAAGACTCTTTTCCAAGTGAAAAGTTCACTCACAAAGAATATTTGAATGTGAATCTACACATGAAATATTTTTTTGAGATTGAATGATAAATATATAATTATTTTTATGAACAAATCTTAGAGAGCTTAGTAATGTAATTTTTGGTATCCAATATGGTGAGAAGTTGAGGAGTAAAAGATTAAGTTATATAATAGGTATACAAGTATAAATGATTATTATTAATACATTGAGAATAACATTAACATAAAATTAATTTGTATATGTCCCAAGTGAATCGATGATCAACGTCGTAGAGTTTATGATAATTTGAGCATGTATTATTGGTTTTGAGTATGTGATACACATTTGAAAATTTTTAACTCTTAAAAAAATAAACTTTTGGCCATTCCAACTACACCATGAATCAAAATCCTAAAAAGTAATTTTTAATCAAAATCAAAAATAGAGAGCATACAACCAAAGTCATCAAGGAGGGGGAAAATAATGGAGACCAAGAGCGTCATTTCTGATAGTGAATTTGCAATCATGAGGAAGAGATCCCAAGCTAGTGTAGGTAATCAGTCTCTCTCCTGATGTTCCCTTACTATCTAACAAGTCAGCCGCGTAATTACCTTCACTCCAAGTGTTCTTGATAGAAATATTATGGTTGGAAAGGGTTTTACAGTACCGAACCATATAAACCATCTCCTAGGGGACGTCCCCATTGCCTTGAAGAAATTTGACCATCATAGAAGAATCCGTCTCTACTTCAGTGATGGGGATATTGAACTACCTATATAAGGAAAAACCTGTGACCATGGATTTAGATTTTTCACACAAGGAATTACCGGTACCAAAGTATGAACTAAAGCCCATAATCATGGAACCCCTACTATCACGAACCAACCCACCCCCTCTCATTTCCCCATTCAAGAAAGATCCATCCACATTCAATTTTATCCCCATACAAGGAGGGAACCATCTCACCCATCGGCCCTGGTTGAGTTGGCTGGAAACCAAACCCGAGAAAAGAACAGGGATAAATCTCCTCAAAGTCATAGACTGCCCTGCATTTTTATTAAGAGCCCCCAAATCCATCATAAGCAGTCTTACCCGCACTTGTAAATAATAGCCCAAAATCTTGGCTCCGTGCCTGACTTTGTTCCTGGAATCCTAGAGAACCCAACAAGCAGACGAAAAAACCACCCCGCAGATCTGAACCCCTGTCCCCAAATTCCCCGACCCTTAGAACCATCTCGAAATCACCTCCTGTATGGGACCAAAGGAGATGTGGAGATTAAACCCCTATTGTAGGAAAGAGCAAACGCCTTTGGACCAATCACCGTGGAAGAAGAGGTGATCCGACGTTTCTTATTGCGGCCTGCTGCAACATTGGCACCGGGAAGCCAGACTTGCACCTCTCTTTTGCACATTCTCATATGTTGGTATATCATGATTCCTCAAGTGCCAAACCAGAAAGTTCATCTTCCCTAGGATCTCCTTGCACCCAAGCTTTGAATCCCACAAGTCAATACCTCTACTGGAATGATACGTAGTTCATTCCTATAAGATACAAATGAATCAATGATTGTTTTCCTAGTTTTTTACAACAATAGTGGATAATTTGATAAACTTTTGTCACATGATTCACATTTTGAACTAAAATAGAATTTTTTTATTGAAAACATGCACTAATAATAATTATTACTATATCAGTAATTAGAGTGATGCATGGTTCATTCCAACATTTCTTAAACAAATTAGAGATCATTGTAATAGAGTTTCATGTAAACCTAAGCACATTTTCTTGGTTTTGAGTATGTGATGTGCATTTTAAAGTTATTTAACTCTTAAAATAAATACACTTTATCCAATTTTTACTACACTGTTCATTGAAATGACTAGGATTTAAAAATGGATGGGACATGCCTAAACAGGCCTAGCTTATACCGTTATGGATATATTGGGGAACAACCTATTTAGGAATCTATTTTACACATGCCTACTTTTAAAGGTATAACCCATTTCAGCATGGGTTGGTAATGCTTATGGGAATCTCTCTTATTCAACTATTTTTTTATAATTAAATAAATAAAAACCCAAAAATAGTAGATCAATAAACCCACATACTGATTTCATCCTCCCCCAGACTTTCAAGGTTGAGGCCCCAATGTATATAAACCTCATGTACTATTTCCTTATTCATTCCAACACTTATTCCTTTCATTTAAAAGTAATCCTTTATATATTTCTAAAACCACTAAGGAATTTGAATATCATAACCATGAAAAATAAGGGGAATCATAAGGAAAATGGAACAAATAAGAGTGTGTGTAGATGCATGAAAAAACCATAAATACCCCTTAAACTCAAGAAAGAATCCAAATGAGAAATGGGGTAGGGTAATAAATGGGTTTTATAAGGACTAGTTGTGTATATGAAGTAGGATGATAAGAGGGAGGGAGATGATTGATAGAGATGAGAGGGAGAGTGATGAAAATGATATAGGAGGGAGGGTGGTGATGGGGATGAGAGAGAGGGAGAGAGAGTTCAATGATGATTGGAGTTATTTATAGATTTATTAGCATAATAAAACACATGAACTCTGTAATATATGAAAAATGATGAAAAAACCTTCACATTGATCGATGTGATGATTAAATAAATAAATAAATAAATAAAAGCAAACAAATAATTCCATTGATAGACCATGTGTGGCCCATGTTACAATTTTTTTAGGTTTAGCTAAAGCCCATGGTCTTGAATTCATCCACATGGGTTTACCCATAAAAATATAGGTTTATTATTATAAGTCTAATTAGGACGATTTTAAAAATGAGAAAAATAATAGGCCCAACTCGTAAAAATCCCATAGGCTTAGGATCATTTTTTTCATGTCTAGAAATGATTTCGGATTCATTACTATAGGTCATAAATGAATTGAAAAACACTTTTCTAGAGGTTTATGACAATCCCAGACCATATTCTTAGTTTTTATAATGTCACACATGTTTTGAACTAAAATAATATTTTTATATTGAAAACACACACTTTCATTTAATTTGACTCCACCAGGAATCAGAATAATTCACCGTCAATTAAGTTTTGAAATAAAAAATACACTTTAAATTTATTAAACTAAATAAATAAATAAATCATGGATGATGACTTATAAATAAATAATATTATCAACTTATCCATTGACTAAAAAATTTTAATATAAATATCTGAAATAAAAATCAAACCATTAAATTTTTTATTCAGTAGTACATAAATAATTTAAAATCTTTTTTAATGTACCTCATATATAAATTTATAGTAGAGGTTCCTAGAAAATCAAGATAGTATGATATTTCCAATAACTAGTTGGTAGTTTTTTTTTCAAATCCCGCTACCACACAAAGAATCATGAACTTAATTTTGTATGAAAAAAATCTCTTTTTTATAGTAATTATCATCAATAAAAGATATTAAAGTTTATACCTTTATTTTTATTGATGATAATTTCTATGTAAATGATATTTTTCATACAATAATTAACTCAAGTTTATTGGTGTAGTAGCTAGATTTAAAAAAAACCACCAACTAGTTATTAAAAATATCATATCGACACCTTGCATATACCCATTTTCAGTCAACATGTTTCTTTTAATTATTTAATGGGTTTATTTTTAACTTTGATGCATGTTTTTAGAGAATAAAACTAAATAAATAAGCTATAGATAAATATATTTTCAATTTTTTTTATCAGGGTGAGTATTATCTTGAGGATAAGAAGTTATTATCCACATCACAAGTTAGACAAATAAATTATAATATACAAGATTATTATTTAATAAAAATAATATAAATCTAATACATATTATATATAAATAAATCAAGTGACAACATACCTTAATGTTATAATTTTTTTAATAGTTTAAGTGTTTTACCACTTTTATGATCATCAAAATTCCCAATTTATGGTCACTTATAACATGCTGGACATCATCTCTACTAGGTCCAATAGAAAATTCTTGTGATGTCCCAAGGAAAGGATCATCCTATATTGAACTAACACTCGATTATATATTGGATTTCATTAAAAAAAATCATAATAGAATAATTTTATATATGTATTAGCTTTGATCTAATCATTTCCATTACATCACCCTCTCTAACATAGAGAGAAGGAACACTCACCCAATATTTTAATCAACTATAAAAGAGGCTATAAGGTACCTCAATATTCTATATGACATACCTATGATCCAATCATTTCCCTTCCATCACTCTCCCTAACATAGAGGGAACTCAAGTCAACTATACTAAGGTCCATTACATTTTATTTTTCCATTTTACACCCCTCTAGGATATATTTATCACATAATTATTATTTATAGTCAATACCACAACCATCAGTGATCGAGGTATCATGCTAGTGTTCAAGGGTCTATTGTAGCCTAGGAAATTTTTTTATACCCCTAGAAAATTAAAGGAAATGATCCATTTTTTTAATATCGATCATACAAAAGTGGAGATATTTCACATCACATGCTATATAATAAAATAATAAACCTTAGGGATATTCTTAGGGACCACCAACCTCATACATGTAGTTACCCCTCTAAGAAAAGCTAGACTACGGTCACCTAAGATCATCTAAGATGACCATCTATCACCCATCATCATGAGGTCCTAACCCTCAATGACTATCCAAATAAATTATAATCTAATTATAATTAATTTACTCATCTAACCCAAATTAATTCTATAATTAATACTTAGTGAATAATTAATAATTTACTCAGTAAGTGACTTACCATGTATAAATCCCCAAGCAATGAGGTATGAACCACCTTCAACATCCAGTTGGATTTTTAACACACATAGGCCCCAATTTATCATTGTAGATAATCCATTAATTTTACAAAAACTTTAAAAAATAAATAAATAATTCAAATTGGTTACACACATCAATGAAACAACATGAAACTGATCACGTTCAACCTCACAAGATCTCCTCTTGATAATACTAGAGAAATCACCATATTGAGCCCAAGAAATCATGATATGGTTTATGTGATAAGTGAGGTTAGAGAATTGGTGAAGAGGATACCATTGAGTGTTTTGGATTTTATTTTAAATATATAAATCACATTCTAGGTAAATTCAAACAATGCTAAAGATAGTTCTGACTGTTTATATATCATGAATTGACTTCACAATGTAAGAAAATTGAAGGTGAAAAAGAAGGAGTTACATGACAAAAATCATAGGCTGGCATCAAATAATTAGTTTGATGAATATTTTGTTTTGTCCTAACTGATATTCACACCACATACTACTGAATTCAAGTTGGTATACATTGTAGTAGAAGTATTAATGTTATAGAGATACCAAATTTATAAGCAGGTACAAAAATATTCTACATGAACTCACATCAAAGAGAAGGTGTGAATGAAATAGAAGAGTCTGAGTTTATTTTTAGTGGTTATGGAAAATCCAAGACATCAACACCTTAACTTATTTCTCACACCATAGTCAAAAGAGAATACTAAGGACTACTCCATAATGAATAAACCTCACCGTAGAGGTATTATAGATGATTTTTGGTGGAACTAGAGATTTCACGACCTCCATTCCATAACACATATTCCACACTATAGTATTTTGTGTAATTTTAGTGAAAACCAATGAAAAATAATAGGATAATCTATAATTCCCTTGACCATGCTATAGAAGTTTTTTTATAGGGGTAATCTGGTCAATTCAATCAGGAATACTGAATTTGATTCATATTCAAAATTTTGGGGTTATTAAAATCGATTTTTACTACCAATTTGAATTTAATGGTAAATAATAAGATGGAGATAATCCAAGTGTTGTGATTAAAAAATGGAAATTAAATTTGAAATTCAAATTCAAAATTTTATGTATATAAATATGGTACTACTGTACAGATTTTTTTGAGTGTGGATTATATAAGGATAATGAGAGTGTGGAGAGGAAGATGAAGAAATTATGGATATGATCTGTACAGTAAAGATTCTATGATTATAAAAATTTTAAGTAATACAGAATAAAAATTATATTTATTTGGTTCGATGCATGTTTGTACATAAAAATATAATAAGAAAATTGTTACAGTGAAAGTGGAGTGGAATTAAAAGATTTTATCACATCAAAAAACCTAGAGGGAATCTATTTGGTTGGATACTTTTCAGTTGTTAACCAAGCATTTATCTTTGTAAAGTGTGGTATGTAGTTGTAATAAGATACACCAAAGCATATCTAGTAGATATGAAAATGAGAGTTTGAAGATTATATCCTATTAGTTGTACTCACATGTTGATTCTTGTGGGTAGTGTGATCCTGGAGGAATCTATATCACACCAAGGACAAGTATTATCACATTGATAGGTGAACCTTGTAAATACTATGTGTTCACATATGTTGGTGTGTGTTTGGGTGCATTTTAGTAATTATCACTACATCCTAATAGGTGGAGAAGGTTTTTTTGAAATAAATTTAGAAATAGTATAGATCATTGATTAACCACCCTCATAGTGATCTATATTTGATCTTGAAGTGGTTCAATACACCATCATATCAGCTCGATTCCATAATGATCTGGTGGAATTAACCACAAAACCCTATACCAAAGAAACTAAAACCAGTGGCTAAAAAAATAAGAAGAACTAATATAGAAGGGTAAAATAATACCATAATGATGAGAAAAACTATCTAAAATCACCACAGATTATGGAGGTTGAAGGAAAGAGGAGAAAAGAAATATTATCTTAGCCTCCCTGAGATCATGCATCTAAAAAATGAAAAAACCCACAGCTTCATTAAATTTTAAAATCCTAGAAGACTATATTACCCTTAGTATTTAAAATAAGAAGAAAGGCCACTAGAATAGGATACCTATGGTTTATGGCATGATTCCCCACTCGAGGTCATCCATCAAGGCATGGTCCATGGGTTATGGTGTGTCACCACTCTCCCAATCCATAAAAAAACCTTTACTTCACTATTTAGGGTTACACAGTTATGTGACCCTACCCTTTATAGCATACATCCCTTCCAAGGAATTACAAATCACTATGGTCACCCATCATGGTGTGGAATAATTTGTATCACCATTTCAAAAAAACCACAACCTCCAAAATGATCATTTTAACCTTCCATATTTCTCATAGGGACTTTACTAAAACCCACTGATGCACCATTCCCTTCATCATAATGTGGTCATCTCCCTTCATGGTTGGGATTACCTCCCTGAATTAGAATCACGGTGTGGCCTCTCCGATGACACCTCCATCATGTTAAAATGAACACCTTTCATGATGTGGTTAGTTTAACTTGAGAAAATCACCAGGGTAATATAAAAGTATTTTAAAGGGTACATTTAAGGTTTTTAATACATAAAAAACTAAATATTTAAGAAATTTCACCATGGTGTGAGGCACATTTAATTGAGTGATCCTCATACACAAGGTTTATTCCATACCCCCCCCAAATATCCACCATGTTATGACACCCATTAGTAACCATGTGACCTACCACCCTCTTATATTTCATACCATTTTCCCTCATGACACTCTATAATGGTTTATTTTTGCAATTCCATGCTATGATTCCCCTAATCATAGCATGATGTCCATGTTGCAAAAAAAAATTATAAAAAGGAAACTATAATCTCACACCAATGCTCATAAAAAAACACCTCCTTGTTCTCTAAAAACATCTAAAAAAACCTTATAGTGGTGTTCCAACACTCATCATCCTACTCCAAATTCAAATTCTAAAAATATCCCCCACTCTGGGATAATTAATTCAAATTTCTATTTATATTCACTAGATCTTATAATATGATCTGTTATAACCTTTCCACCATAATTCTTATTATCCCTAAGAATTATCCTTATGAATATTTTTTGAACTATCCTAGTCACCAAGGCCTGATGAATGACCCAAAATTTATGCCTCTCACTTTTTATGGTTAATCTAATACTACATCCATTTTATACCCACTACTGAAAATTTTGAGTGACCCTCACCCTAGATCCTCATAATGACCATCATTACATGAATGATGTAATTTAAATATATCTAAACATCCATGATCAATCATATTTAAATTTCATATTCCATACCCCTCTATAATTAATACTTCCAAAAAACCATAAGCCTATACATCATGACACTGATTATTTTGAAACAATCCCTGATAAATCCTTACTTCAAATGGAATTTTTGAATTCTTGAATCACTAACATAATAGGCCATTGTTTGAAATCACCAATATATAGTATACCATCAATTTCTTGAAATCATAACCAAGAATCACTCAATATTCTTATAGGTATCACCTCAGTTAGGTCATCATCGACTGAGGAAATAAGGAAAGTTGGTGCTGTAGTTTTTTAGTCCGTTCAATGTATTGGAGAAGATCAGTACTATATCTTATCAATTGGATATTACTCTAAAACAATAGGTTATGAAAAATATATTTCACATGTTATAACTCCAAAAATACAAGTTAACCCTACACAAATGATTTTTATCAAAGATTTTGAATTAGAGATAACCACATCTTTTAAGGATAGACTAATGTGTATCATAGATGAGAGTGAAAATGTGTTATGTGGAAATAAAATGACTCTAGTACATGTTCAGTGAAAAAATGGGGATATTTATGATGATAATTGATAGTAATATTCTAATACAAGATCCTAATTGATATATATATTCGATAAGAATCAATAGATATCATTCTCAAGGATGATAATCCCTTAGGTGGAAGTTTATAATGGCCCTAAAAATTTAAGTTATAATTTTGAGATTTGTTTTGGATTTAAATTAATTTATAATGATTGATTCACAACATTTTAAAAAGATATCAAGAGTTGGTGACTATTCAAAGAGGTGTGATCAAGGAACTACTACTGAAATAGAGTTTAAAAGGTCACCAAGTACCTGATGTTGGACACCTGGTACCTCATGACCTATGTAGGGGACCTTTAGCCCTTGGATTCATACCAAGCAGTCTAGGGGGGGGGGGTGTATCGATTCGCTAATTTAGAATAAGGTACCTGATAAATGTATAATAGTTATTAATTGGTTTCTCTGTATGAAATTCATTAAGGGTATTTCATTTTTTTATACTAAAAACCTTTTAAAAATATTTTCCGTTAGGTTACACTTCTTTATTCCTTAAGATTATAATAACTCATTTCTTTCTCATTTGGATTACTAGTAATTATGATTACTACCTTTTAGTAATTTTAATTCCATATAACCCTTGATCGTGGTTTTATATCACAATTTCTTATTCATATATCTTATACACCTAATTTAGAGGTTTTTTATTCTTATATTGTGGTTGATTGAGAATTAATCAAGAAATACCGCTTACTGATCCAACTTCTAATATCTTGAGGTAGGAAGTCCTAAACATGTTTTAATGTTTATATGGTATTGTATGAACAATAATTCATGGGGGTACATGTGTATGTATTTTTTTCCTCAACCTAATGTATTCAAGAGTTTAATAAGGGTTTAAATGATTGAATTGACATTAATAAAGGGCTTACGGATGTTCTGGTTGAGTAGAAACGAACTATAGTGGGTGTGGTAGTTTTTATTAGGGATATCCACCTTGGTTACCTTGTATTAAAGTAAGTTATATATACTTATTTATTATTACTAATGATATTTGTATTAGATTTTGGTTTTGGGTTATAAACCTATTTAATTAAGAAGAGGTTGGGGATTGAGATGGTTATCATGAGAAAGTAGATATTGGTTGTGATGTTAGAGTTCTCCCATAATGTAAAATCTTTATGGGTGACTAGTTGTGATGGTGCGTCTTAGTGAAGAGGATAGATCATGACTACGTATGATGATTTATGTATGGTTTTGTTGGGTTGAAATAATATATGGGTTGGAATTGAGGTAAATCTATGGGATCCTAATATAATGTTTATGGTATAGTTCATCTCTATATATTGGGTGGGTTGTGCTTACTATCTTGGAGATATCATGGGACCTCATCATGGTTTATGGTATAGTTTGTTTTATATGATTGATTGGATATATTTCATATTCCTTAGGATTCATATCCTATCTATAAGACTTATCTTTGAGACCGTAACTCATGTTATGGTATTGTGTAGTGTATATGAGTGGTTGGATATGTTATAACTTTCTTAGGATCATTTTTCTATGTGAGAGGCTAGATAAATTTTTCTATCCTTAATATTATCTTCCTATATGGTCTACAATGGTTACCTTAGTATGAGATGAATCTCCCCTTAGTCTTTGGTTCAAGTAAGCATGGTCAGGATTCATGTTGGCCTAGTAAGCTCATGATGTATTCACTTTTATGAACTCTTGTTTATTTATTTATTTACTATTAGTTCATGTACTTATATATATTTCTAAACTTATGATGAGGGACCATAGATGGTTCTTTAATAGGTTTTTATATTTACAAAATACATGAGCACCTTTGTGTATGTGCAGGTTTTGTTGTCAGGGATCTAGGTAAGGGGAAAGACCCTATGTCTGATGGAAGAGTAGGAGTAGGTGGTTATGAGATGGAGGAGATACCATGGTATACTTTGGGATCTTTTATATAATGAACTCTGTTATTCTTTTATTATTTTTTATATCATATATATTGATTTAACACTAGTGGGGACCATCATTTGACTGTTGATGTATGAAATATATGGGTTTATTTATTATAACATGTCTTTTTATTTATAGAGTAAGCCTATAAATGTGATTCCATATAGATTAAATATTGTTTATAAATTATTATTCTTTATTTATGTTCATATTCCGAGGACTTAGTCTCCTCAATACATGGTTTAGTCCCCGTTTCTAGTTAAAAGCATCTTTCATATAAGGAGACACACATGTGGTTATGTACCTCTTTGATTTGAACTTGGTGAATCAGGATGGGAGTTACATCATTTATATTATATTTGAATACAAGATAGGATAAAAAATTAATATAATAAGATCATGTTAATATTGTAACCTGAATATGGAATTTATTTTAATTTATAATTATATTTTTATTGAAAGATTTTTTTTTATTTTAATAACTTTTATAATGGATATTTATAATAATTTTTATATTTGAAATGAATATATATGATTTTTGATTAAATTAAATGACATAAATTTATTAAATGTTTTTTAATTAATATAATTTTTTTTAAATGTTATATATTATAAAAATTTATAAAATTAATTTAAGTATAACCATAAAATATAAGATATTTTTTTAATTGAATGTTATAAATGAAGTTTTAGTTTTATAAAAATTATATATTATAATAAACAAGGTATTTAATTATATAACCCCTAACTATTCTCAACCCCAAAACCTAGCCACTTTCCTTGTAAAATTTCTCAACCTTAATGGTATTCTTTACTGTTGGTATGATTTTTCATTGATTATATAGAGATATAATTTTTTATTGACTATGTGAATTTTAATATTTTTATAAGAAAATCCATGATGTTAATTTCACCCAACACACCTTGTCGGGGCTCAAAATACACTACAAGAATATCAAATATCAAAGGCAGTTCTTTATATATGGTTTTTATAACTGTTACTAAATGATTTTTTTAAGATTTTATTTAGAATTGATTTGTAAAACCATTGATCAATATTTTAATTAGATATAGTTGTTATTAAGCAATAGTAATTATTATATTTCTCAATAATTTATTAAAAACACTTGTGGAATTTAAAAAAAAAATAAAATGATCATACATCCTCCCACCTAAAAACCCTAACCCTTTTGATTAAAGGACACTCTCTCATCCAATCAATAAAACCCCTCCCTAAATCATTATTATAAGAATCCTTCTTCTCAAAGATAAGTGACTTTCATAGGGACAATCAAGATTCCCAATGATTAGAATCCTTCACAATGAAGGGTTTTCAGGAACATATATATGGTCAAATGTAGTGGAAGAAAAAAAAAACACTTCTGTAAGGCCTACTAAGAGAGGGAATATTAAAGTGAAATAAAAAATATAAAACAAATTGTAGTTTACAATTTATAATGAATCTATTAAAATAATGAGTCTAATTGAGAGATCTCAATAATAACTAAAATAATATTAGTTCTTGTTGGCCTCCTCTAGTTTTAATGCTAAAAAATTATACTTCATCAAGTTAAATCTAGTTAAATTATAGTTACATCGTGTTTAATTATGTTTAATCTTGTTTACATATAATCATAATCTATTCTGTTAGAATTTTACATCATAAGACATATTGGAAATATATGTCTAAGTATGAGTCACTGTTAAGGTGTAATCACTGTCGCTATTAAGGATGAGTTACCTTTAAGCTGGAATCACTATTGGACATCTCACTGATGGCATAAAATTTGCGAAGTATGAGCTACCACTGATATAGACCCACAGTTAAGATGTCTCACTATCCACTATTTCACCATTAGCTCAGATGCTGAATTATGGTAAAGGACGAGACACCATTTTTCAACTCATTATCAAAATCTTTTCTCATTTTTCCATAAAGGAAAAGTCACCGTTTCATCGAGCTACTGACATACTCAATTTAGAATTTCTGCAAAGTATGAGCTACCGATAGCATGAGTCACCATCAAGTGGAACTACCATCAGAACAACTAACTGATCCCAAGTCACCAATACATGACCCACCTTTCCTAATTGTAGAATGCATTAAGTATAAGCCACCATTCCAAGCCACCATTCCCGAGACACCATTCCAAGTCACCATTCAGAGACACCATCAATTCTTACTTTTTCATTTAAATTCTAATTTATCTATAACAGTAATATTTGTAAAACTTAGTACTTATAATTATTCTAATGACATTTTCAATCTTTTTCAGACAATATTTAATTGATTTCAGACTATAGTATGAGTTATGGGGTTCCTAGATACAATCAAGATCATGATCATTATCAGCTTCACTATATAAAGCAAAAACCAGATAAAAAAGAAGAGTTTATCATGTGCCCGAGAAGAATACAAGAGAACTACTAGCTGTGGATACTCGATTATACTACTGAGAACTCAAACTGAAGAACACTTTGTAGTAAAAAACTAAGAAAGGATAATAACACATCAATTAAATCAATACCTCACTGAAAAAAAATATATAAGCTTTAATGATGCTCTAATTTTCTGTAAGTTTCTGAAAGTCGACCCAAGATACATTCCAACATAACTTCTAAGAGTCACAAGATGCATTTCCAATCACAAAGAGACTTCTAAATCTATTATCTTTATTTTTGATCTACTTCTGTACTATTTTTACATTAGGAGTAGTGAGAATATATCTATTCTATGAAGACACACTGAATCTTGTGAAAAGCTAGTAGATTCATAGATATCTTTACAAACCATATTTTACACCTTAAACTATTTAAGGATAATAGTGTAAGAGGTCCCTACATGGATTGTTTGTTTTTTCACTCCCACTAAAACTATAGAATATGTATTATTGACCTGGACAGTTGTGTATGTTGTTTTTTACCCCAATATAGGGTGTGAATAAAATTTTATTTATAAACTACTTGGTGGTGAGTGATAAAAAAGTGGAGAGGATTAAGTATCATCTTGAGTCTGAACGTCTTGTTTTAAATTCCTCCATGTTGTTTCAAGTTTAGTTTTCTCTATTTGTGTTTATTTAAATAAGAAAACTTCACTTTGATTTGATAGTTAATTTTTTTAGTGTTTGTATTAGAATTTTATTTAGTATATTTATTTCAAAAGTTAAAGTAATAATTCATTTTATTTTAACTGAGAAATAATTTCTCTTTGAGAAATCATTTGAATAACCAACATCTTTTATAAACTGATCCTTTGTTTAACTGAGAAATTTTGTTTTTAAAATTGGGGAAATTTTAAATAAATATTTTTCATAGAATCTCTTATAAGAACTAAATTAACTCCCATATTGAGTATCCCATTCTGACCAACATTTGGTATCAGAGGTTTCTTAATTTTTTGGTTTTAAAGTTTTAAAGTTTTCAAATGTTTTCAAATGTGATTTAATTTTGTTTTAAAGATATCAAAATTTCTTTCAGTTCAAAATTTTTAGTTCATTAAAAATTGTTTTTATTCTTTAACATGAATAATAGAAAGGAAGGTGATACTTACAACCTACCTTCCTATTTCAATGGTACAAATCATTCTATGTGGAAAATCAAAATGAAAATGCATTTATAAAGCATGGGTTTTGAAATATGGTCTTTAATTGTAGATGAATATAAGATACCACATACAACTAGAAATACTTGGGATGAACCAACTAAGGTAGCCTATACTAATAATTTGAAATCTATGAAGGCCTTATATTGTTCTCTTGGTGATCAAGAATTCAATAGGATTTCTATATGTAAAACTACCTTTGAGATTTGGGGTACTCAAGATGTTTCACATGAAGGAACCACTGATGTTAAGTAAATGAGGCTTAACACACATACTATTAAATATGATAACTACAAAATTAAGCCTGATGATCCTATCTCTAACATGTATCTCAGGTTCAATGAGATTGTAAATACAATGATATCATTGGGAAAGACAATCACTGAAAAAGAACTGATCATGAGAATCTTGAGATGTCTTCTAGAAAGGTGGAGAGGGAAATTTGTCTTATTTATAGAATCTTATGACATTGATGCACTAGTTTTGAAGGAGATGATAGGAAAGTTGATGATGTGTGAGGAAGAGTTTAAGGTTAATCTAGATGTTGATGATGAATATAGAAGAAAGTTAGTGGATTTCAAAACCACCACATCTAAACAAAAATAGAAAATTCATGTTCTTGTTGAAAGTTTCAGCAATGAAGATTCATCAACTGATAGTGATGAGGAAATGACTAATATAGTAGAATATGTAAGAAATTCAATAGAAAGAAAAAGTTCTTTATAAATACTATCTATAGAAAGAAATATGACAATAAAGATAACTAGAAAAAGTATTGGAAAATAAGTGAGAATATGAATGAGATAACCTGCTATGAATTTAAAAGAAAAGGACATGTGAAGGACGACTGCCCAAAAATAAAGTAAAAGAAGAAACATGAGGACATAGATAGAAAATAAAATAAGGTTATAAAAGCTATTTGGAGTGCTTCTAAGGAAAACTCTAGTAAATCTGAATCTTTTCATGATTAATATGTTGACAAATCCAACATGTGTTTTATGAAAAATGCATCTAAGGTAACCTTAGTACCTCCTACATAGAATTCTAACTATTTTAGAGATGAATCTAAATATGAAACTTGTAAAAATATGAACAATGAAGGAATTTTTGAATACCTCAAAATTCTTGAAGATACTTGCAATGAGACAAAAGATAAATATAAATCTATGAAGAAACAACATGCTCTTTCTACTAATGTTAAATCTGAACTCACTATAGGAAAGGAGAAGAATTCTCAACATCTTAATGAGATTACTAAACTTAAACTTTCAAATGAGAAATTAAAGAGGGATCTAGAATAATTTACAAATGGTAACAATAAATTAACTCAAATTCATGGAAAACAAGTTTCTCCTAAATATACCACTAGAATTGGTTATCAACCTAGGGAATGAAATTTTGTTAATAACAATTTTGTATCAAAATCTGGAGAATTCAGTTTTATGCTCAGATCTAAAATTTTTTCTGTAAGTTCTAGCACCAGAAAACCCTTTAATGCTTTTAACTCTTTTGGACCTCATAAATTTTATTTTTCTAAAACCATACAAACTACTTAAAAGAAACCCATGGAGAAAATGTGGGATACTAAAGTGTTAATTACTAATATTATTGTACCCAATAACATCTACGTACCAAAGTCTTTTCATGTTTAAATTATTTTTATAGGAAATCCACTTGAAGAGTTCCTATAATAACTTGTGGTACTTGGAAAATAGGAGTTCAAGATACATTATGGAAGACTACTCTAGCTTCAAGAACCTTATAAATATTGATTTTTGACATGTCACCTTTGGTGAAAATGCAAAAGGAAAAATTATTGGCCTTAGCCAAATCAGTAATAATAATTCAGTTTTAATTTCTAAAGTTACTTTTGTTGATGGTATAAAGTAAAATATTCTTAGAATTTCATAGTTATGTGATTATTGTTTTCATGTTAAATTTGAAAATCATTCTTGTAATGTTTTCAATTCTAATAATGATTTAGTCTTTACTGCCTTTAGAAATGAAAATGTTTATACAATTAATTTGGATTCCTTAGACTCACGTAATTTTTCTTTCTTAAATTCCTTTCATAAAGAGTCAAGGGTCTAGAATAAGATATTAGTCCACTGTAACATTAAATCTCTTAGAAATATTACTATAAAAGGATTAGTAGAGGATATACCTAAACTAGAGTTTCAAAATGATAAAGTCTTAAATCCTTTTCAAAAATAGAAACAACATAAAATATATTTCAAACCAAAGAAAGAAGTTTCAACTTCTCAGCCTCTTGAGTTGGTTCACATGGATTTTTTTATACCATCTAGAGTTTTAAGTTTAAATGGAAATCACTATGTCTATGTTCTAGTAGATGACTTTTCAAGGTATACTTGGACCTTTTTTTAGATCACAAGAGTGAGTCTTGTTCTTATGTCATGAAGTATGATAAAAAAATAGAAAACATAAGTGGACTTAGAATCAAAACCTTAGAAAGTGACCATGGCCATGAGTTTGAAAATTAAGAGTTTGAATATTTTTTCTCACAAAATGTCTATAGTAAAAACTTCCCTACTCCTAGGATTCCCCAACAGAATTGAGTTGTTTAAAGGAGAAATAGAACCTTACAAGAGATATCCCGGACTATGCTTAATGAATATGATCTACCTATTTATTTTTGGGCAGAAGCTATGAATATAACTTTCTATATAATCAATAGAGTCTTAATTATGCCATTCTTAAAGAAAACCCCCTATAATATGTGGAATAATAAGAAACCCAAGATTAATTACTTCAAAGTTTTTGGTTGAAAAGCCTTTATTCTCAAAACAAAAGATAATCCTAAAAAAGTTTCCTCCAAGAGTGATAAAGGAATTTTCCTAGGTTATTCAATCTCTAGTAAAGCCTATAGAGTCTTCAATAAGAGAACCAGATGTGTGGAAGGATCTGTGCATTTCAAGTTTGATGAAACAAATGCACATTAATCCAAAAGCTACTAATAAAATATTGAGGATAATCTACCGAATCTAGACTTAAATCCTAAATCCTTTGATTATGCTGTTAAACAAGTAGAAAAATATTGTTTGGAAAATTTCCATATTCTGACCAAAATGAACCCAAACCTTTATAAGAACCTGAAGGGACCATCCCTTATTTTTCTAGACCTATTAGAACTCTTAAAAACCATCCTTTAGATTTTGTAGTTTGAGAGTTAAAAAAAGGAACACAGACTAGAGATTCTCTAAGAAACAAGGTTGAACATCAAGTATTTTTGTCACAAATTTAACCTAATAACATCAATGATGAATGCTGGGTGATGTCTATGCAAGAAGAATTAAATTAGTTTGAAAGAAACAAAGTATGGAAACTTATTGATAGACCCAAAGTCACCTTGACTATAGGTACTAAGTGGGTGTTTATAAAAAAAGTGGATGAAGACGAAACTATAGTAAGGAATAAGGTTAGATTAATGGAACATGGTTATAGTCAAGAAGAAAGAATAGACTATGAAGAGACCTTTTCACTAGTATCTTGACTTGGTTCCATTAGAATACTACTTTCTTATGCAGCGCATCTGAATTTAAAACTTTATCAAATGGATGTCAAAAGTTCAATACTAAATGGGTATATATTTGAGTATTTCTTTGTTGAACCCCCCTAGGTTTTAAAAATCTTCATTTTCCAAATCATTTTTTCAAGTCAAAAAAAATATTTTTATGGTTTAAAACAATTTCAAAGATCATGGTATAATAGTTTCAAAACTTTTATTATTTCTAAATGTTTTTCTAAAGGTATTGATGATCCTACTATTTTCATAAAAAGAATATATAAATATGTTTTGTTTGTTAAAATATATGTTGATGATATTATTTTTTGATCTTTAAAAAATTATATATGTATTGAATTTTCAAAAATTATGCAAAATGATTTTGAAATGAGTTTAATGGGGGAACTCAAATTATTTCTTGGATTTCAAAATTTTCAAAATAAAGAAGGTATTATTTTTAATCAAAGTAAATATACTAAAGATATTTTAAAACATTTTGTCTTTGATAACACTAAAAGTAGTGATACTCTTATGAGTACGACCTATAAATTGGATCTTGATGAAAATGAGAAATCAGTGGATCGAACCAATTACAGAGGTATGATTGGAAGTCTTCTCTACCTGACTAATATCCGACCTGATATTATATATAGTGGGTGTATGTGTGCTCATTTTCAAGAAAATACTAAAGAGTCACACCTTCTTACAGTCAAGATAATTTTCAAATACCTCAAATATACTACCAAATTAAAACTATTCTATCCTAGAGGAAAATCATTTGAATTAGCTAGTTATTCTAATGATGATTTTTGTGGTTGAAAGTTAGATAGAAAAAGAACCTCTAGAACATGTCACTTTTTGGGAAAGTCTCTAGTTTCATGGTGTAGTAATGAACACAATTATGTTTCATTATCTACTACTGAAGCTAAATAAATAGCTGTTGGTAGTTGTTGTGCTCAAATTTTGTGGATGAAAAACACATTACTAGACTATAGATATAAATTTAGGCATTTACCTATAAACTATGACAAAACAAGTGCTATTAACATTTCTAAGAATCCAGTTTCTCATTCAAGAACAATGAATATTGATGTAATACATCACTTTTCGAGGGATCATTATAAAAAAGGTGATATGAATCTTGAATTTATTGGAAATGAACATCAAATTATTGATATTTTTACTAAGACATTAAATTCTGAGAGAATGGGTTATATCAGACAAGAGTTGGGGATGATCAATTTTGAGTGACTAACTGTTGATCACTCACTGTTGGGAAGAAATGTTGATGGCTCACCGTTGAGACTAATTATTGATGACTCACTGTTGGGACTAACTGTTGATGACTCACCATTGGGACTAACTATTGATGAATCACCATTGGGACTAACTATTGATGACACACCTTTTAGACTAACTATTTATGACCCACCATTGGTACTCAACGTTGATGATTCACCATTGATACTCACCGATGATGACTCACTGATAGGACTCAGCGTTGTGTGTTACAGTTCTTTACATTGTTATTTTTTTGGCTCTATCTTAAAATCACTGTTTTATTTATTTCATTATAATTTATTACACATTTTCAATTTATGAGTTTGAAATACCTAAATGATAAAAATAAAATTGATTGAAATCATTTTCCTCTTACCACTCTCCCAAAAATAAACCTTTCTCTATGGAACCTCTACTTCCGTCTTCCATTGAACTAAACCCTCCGATTCTTTCAAATGGCTCGAGTAAAGAATTTTTCTAAGAAGTATTCAAACAAGACTTATCCTTTTAAGAATAAAAAAGGGGAATAAAGTGATCCTAAATCCAAACATGTTAACCCTAATCTTGAAAACTGAGTAGTCATTCTAGAAAAGTAACTGCATACTAACTGACTCTTGTTAAGTAATCCTCTGGTCTTGAATGTGTTTACATAACAAGGTTGGTTGGAATGGTTCTCCAACAATAATAAGACTCTATATACGAAGCTAGTTCTTGTGTTTTATCTGTATGAATAGTTCATTTTTGAAGGAAAAGAAGAATTTTGGATAAAGTCTAGAATAGATGGTCAAAGGATTCCATTTTCTTCTAGGAAATGGTATGGGTGTTTGAATATACCTCATGAAGGTATTTATGAAGTTAAAAAAGGAAGTTCTCCTCATTCAAGTGATATATTTAGTTATGGAATATCCTTAACTGAGTTAAACAGTGATGGAATTCCCAGAAGAAATAGAGGAACTGAACTAGATGGTGAATGACGATTGTTTTTTAAGTTTATTCAGTATCAATTGTGTCCAAGGAAAGGTGAATTTTTCTCTTTGAAGTATCAGGATGTTTATCTATTGTATCTTCTAAAATAAGGACACAATATATACATCTAGAGATATATTATGGTCTATATGAGTGGTATGATAAATCCTCATTCAAATTTGGAATCCTTACTTTATTAAAATATTATATCTTCCATGTTAAAAGTTAAAGGATTGGTGACTTATGTTGAAGAAACTATGACAGATTATGATAGATTTTTCATTAAAAAGGCTATATGAAAAAGAATGAGGATTATCTAGAATCCTTGGAAGAAATAGTGGGTTGAAGATAATGAGAATATTTATAAAGAGTTTAATCCTATTCAACACCCAATAAGGCCAAAGGATGTGGTTGACCCTAGTTTAGGACCAGATGAAGTTGTAAAGTATTTGAATGAAGAGGAAAATGAAACTGAGGAAGATAAAGAAAAAATAATCCTCTGTTGATTATTGAAGTGATCATGAAATTATAAGAAATTCTGAAGGAATCACATATGGTTCACCTAGTCCTCCAAAAGATCTTCCTACAAGAGAAAATCTCCTAAGAGATGATGATGATGATGATGAAACATAAGAATCTGAGGATGTTGAATATGCTAGTGGAAGTGGAAGAAAATAAAAATTAGGAATATGAAGAAGAGGAAGAAGAAGAAACTGGTGAAGAAAGGGAAAGTGATGAAAATGAAGAAAAATAAAAAGAAGAAAGTGGTAAAGCTGGTGGTGAAATCAGTGGTGAATCTAATCATCCTATTAGGGACCAAGGTACTATTACAGAACCTATAAATCTTGCTGAAACCGTTTTAGTAGAAAAGTAACCCGTCTTGGGACCTAAAAGGATCTAGACTTAGTTTTAGTTGAGGAATAAATTCTAGATGTTCTAATTCAAGATGAAGTTCATGTTGAGAAGGAAGCACCTATTGAGGGGGAGAAACTGCCTCAAAGAGTTAAAATTGTTACTCTCACCCATTTTGATCTGAAAATAGTAGCTGAATAGGAGAAATATCTTGGATACATCACATTGGACTTGGAATATCTAGATTTAAATGGATACTAAGGGATCCCTATATGAATAAGTGGATCATTCTCAAAGAGTTCCGGTTGTAACTGATCCAAGAGTGGATTCTTCTCCTACTCATGCTCCTTCAGTTGCACTATTACCTGCTAACTATGTGAGTTAGAATGACTTAAAAGTTTTTAAGGAATAATTACACTCATATATTAGTGATTTCCTTCAACCTCAACCATCCTCAATATCAATCCTTAGTGAAACCGATGCTGCTATGCTTTCCGAGAAAGTTGTCTAATAGACTCAACCTCTAATGGTTTCTGAGCTTCAAGAAGTTAGAATGGAGAATAAAAGATTGAGTGATAAACTAGATGAAATAATTACTGTTGTTAAAATAATTTCATCAGAGTATAGAGAGTTTTTGGAGATTTTTGTAAAAATTCTTTGAGATACATCTTCTAAGGATGATACACCTCAACCTACAATTCTTGACTTATATTTGTTCAGATCAGTTATCCGAGAGGAATTAAAAGGTTCCTCAACCTATGATGCTCATAATTAGACTTTTGACATTAATATGATAATAATAGTGATAAGTGAATAGATTCAGTCTTTGATTGGTGGTGTTGATCAATTGGGCCTAATAAAAATTCAAAATAACATTAACCATGCGCATGCCATGGGTTCAACATTATATGAAAGAGGACATAGAAGATAAGGAGGAAATCACAATGAATGTAGAATATTTATTCTCAAGGATTTAAACAAAGAATCATATCACCTCTCATTTTAAGTACTTAAATGAGAATTTTAGGCTACCTTATATCACCCAAGACTTCAAGGAATAAGTTAGATAGCTCAAGAAGTTTACTCCTACCCTTCATATGTTTATAGAAAAAAATATGATTTTACTATGGAAATAGAGAAAGGTGGGAATATTATTATGGATTTAATCAACCTTTTGAATCCATATCTACATGTTTAGAGTATTGGAATTGTAGAACCAGAGGCCTTTCTCATTCAACCTGTGGCTGAGAATATGCCTTCAAGTTCTATCTATCGATTAGTTCATCCTCAATTCAGAGATACATTCACTCATAACTCTTTTTATCCTCTTCCTTCAACCCTTAAACATTTTTCCATGTATACATATTAGGATCTTAGTCATATGAGGCATGTTATCTATCAAGAACTTACCAAACCTTGTTCTTCTACTCAAATTCTTACCTATACTATGCCTTTTGGAGTTCCAATTCATCAGATTTATACCTCAGCAGCTTATGTACCTCATGTTCCTCCTCCACCTTCTTATGATAATAGAAAGGAAGAAATAGATCCTTCCTTGGAGAAATATTTATTGGATTTATCTTTGATATGGATGTATTTTTTTGAACTTTTTCTCATTCAATGTATTATATTTTTATCATCTAATATATTAAATCTTTTTATCTATTCTATTTTCTTTATATCTTGTTATTTTGTTCTCTTTTTGATAATCCGAAAAGGGGGAGAATGAGTACAGAATTTGAAGAATGAGTATGGAATTTAACCTGAGAATGGTAATAAGTATGGTATTTAATTTTATTTGATTTTTTATCTTATAATTTAATCTCCCATAATCCGTATGACATGTTAAGAAGAACAGTTGTCTTTCGTACTATGATCATTATGAATAACCTATTAATGCCATGATTTGTGATCATAGAAAGGGGGATATTGTTAGACTCCTCTAGTTTTAATGTTCAAAAATCATTCTTTATGATGTTAAATCAAGTTAAATTATAGTTACATCATGTTTAATTATGTTTAATCTTGTTTACATATAATAATAATATATTTTGTCAGCATTTTACATCATAATACAGGTTCAAAATATATGTCTAAGTATTAGTCACTAGTAAGGTGGACTCACTGTCACTGTTAAGGTTGAGTCACCATTAAGGTGGAATCACTATTGGACATCTCACTGATGGTAGAAAATCAGCTAATTATGAGATACTATTGATATAAACTCACTGTTAAGATGTATCACTATCAATTGTCTTACCGTCAGCTCAGATGTTGAATTCTAAAAAAGGAAGATACACCATTGTTCAACCCAATATCAACATATTTTTAGATTTTTCACAAAGTATGAGTCACTTTCGCATCGAGCTACCGAAAAACTCCATTCATAATTTTCAAAAAGAATGAGCTACTGATAGCACGAGTCACCATTAAGTGGATCTACCATCAGATTGATTTATCGATTCCAAGTCACTAATACTTGAATCACCAAACCTGATTGTAAAATGCATTAAGTATAAGTCACCATTCCTGAGACAACATTCCAAGTCATCATTCAGAGACACCGTGAAATATTAATTTGCCATTTAAATTCAAATTTCTTTCTAAAGGTCATATTTGTGAAACTTAGGACTTCTAATTGTTGTAATGGATTTGTATGTATTTTGTAGAAAACATTTAATCAATTTTAGACTGCATTATGAGGTATGAGGTACCTAGATATGATTGAGATCATGCTCCTTGTTGGATGTACCATATAAAGAAAAAACCGGATAAAAAAGAGTTACTCATGCGCCCAAGAAGAATACAAGAGAACTACTAGCTGTGGATAATTGAATATACTACTAAGATCTCAAACTGAATAACACTTTTCAATAAAAAACTATTAAAGGAGAATAACTCATTGATCACATCAATACCTCACTAGAAATAAAAGGAAGAATCTATCAAAACGCTCTGTTTTACTCTTTATTTCTGAAATTCGACACAAGATACATTCCAATATAACTTCCCAGAGTTTCAAGTTGCATTGCCAATCACACAGATCTTTCTAAATCTATTCTCTTTATTTTTGATCATCTTGTGTACTGTTTTTATATTAAATGTAGTGTGTGTCTATATATTCTATAGACACAAACTGAATATTATGAAAAACATTAAGATTCATAAATATCTTCACAAACCATCTTTTATACCTGACACTACCCATAGATAATAGTGAAAGAAGTCTATACATGGACTATTTGTTTTTTCACTCTCATGAAAACTATAGAAGAGGTATTTTTGTCCTGGATATTTGTGTATGTTATTGATTACCCTGATCTAGGGTGTGGATCAGAATTTATTTTTAAAATTATTGGTGGAGGGTTATCACTAAGTGGAGAAGATAAAGTATTATCTTGAGACTGAACCACTTGTTTTAAATTCTACTATGTTCTTTCATGTTTAGTTTTCTCTATTTGTATATATTTAAATAAAAAACATCAATTTTCTTTGATAGTTAACCTTAGATAGTGTTTTTATTAGAATTTGATTTAGTAGATTGATTTCAAAAGTTAACGTAATAATTTATATTGTTTTAACTGAGAATTAATCACTCTTTGATAAATCCTTCAAATAACCAAAATCTTTTATAAACTACTCCTTTGGGTAATAGGGTAGTTTTTTATTTCAAATTGGGGAACTATTAAATAAATATTTTTGATAGAAAAGTTTATAGGAACTCAATTTACACCCCACTTGAGTGTCCTACTCTAACCAATAGTTTTAAAGATATCTGATGGCCAAAATGGAACCATTGAATGCTTTGGTAGGACCCCTTGTCCTTTTAATGTTATACTAGCACCTCCTTTACAAAGGAAAATGAAAATAATAACATGATAAAGTTTGGGTTTTAGAGAGTAATCTATATTTTACCAAAAATTTGGTTTATGAAATAAAATATATAGAAATACTATATTTAATAAAGGAGACAATTGGACATTAAATATTTTATATAGTATGAAGTAAACAACTTTCAAATTTTCACCATTGTAACTTTAACAATGACCCTCATTTCTATAGTGTGATTGTTAAAATCATTTAAAAATCAGTAAATCATATATAAATGTAAAGACCCAAACCTCTTATATATATATATTAAATATTTTTAAATGAATATTCATTACCTTATACAAACACATGATTGGGGATAAATAAGGTATAACTCCTTTGGAAACATGGACACATAAACAATTGGTCCATAAATGAGCAATGTCATCTCCCACTATATTTTTCATAACTAGAATCATACTTATAAATATCCTATATAATAACTTTAATTATAACCTAGGGAAAGAAAACATAAGAAAGATAAGATTAGATGATCAGTAAGGGTAAACAATGGAGATATCAACATATCATGAGCATAGGGGTATAAGAACACAAGAATAACATTTTAAAACCTTACCCTGCATATCATAGATCATAAAATTGATTCATGACATAAATCTTGATAGTTCATAAGAAATAAATCATAATGGAATAAAAGAACATGAACCATGAGAGAATAAAATTGGAATAATACATTGATTTGTGGCATACACATAAGCATATAAAATAATTTTCCTAGTAGTTCAGGGCTCATTCCCAAGACTATCATAGTGGACTGAGTTCACTCCCCAAACCATCAAAGTAGTCAAGGTTCACTCCCTATACTATCATAGTTGATAAAGTCCCTTACTAAACTCGGTTCACTCCCTCTCCATTCCTATTTATCTAATGAGATATCAGTCTTCACCCAATGCATTGGAGGGAGATATAGGTCCCACCCATCACATAATAAAAATCATAA
The DNA here is from genome assembly GCA_963277665.1 of Viscum album. Taxonomy (NCBI): domain Eukaryota; kingdom Viridiplantae; phylum Streptophyta; class Magnoliopsida; order Santalales; family Viscaceae; genus Viscum; species Viscum album. Next base: position 432,038,360 of record OY728147.1, on the reverse strand, counting down.
ACAGGTGTGCCACAAGATCCTAAAAAATTCATCATATCATAAATTATGAAATGAAATGGGATTCATAGAAATTTCATCATAACATAACCATTTTAAAAGAAACAGATTTCATAATCATTTCACCATTTCATCAAATCATAACCCGTGGAAAAATATGTGGGCTTCATAAGCATTTTATCATGGTATAACCTATGGAAAGAAACAGGTTTCATAAAAATATTTTCATCATAAACATAAAACATTTATGAGAAATAATTACAAAAGTATCACTATATAATATCCTTAATAAATCCTAAATATCATTAAAGGAAGAAAGCTTAGATAGAAAATTATTTTGAATGAAAAATCACTTGGAACGTTTTTGGAAGAAAATATACTTTATTTAAAAATTAAAATTTTAAAATTAAAAATTCATAAAATATTTTGTAAATAATTTCATTTGAAAATAAAATTCCAATATTATAAAGTAAGCTTCAAACCAAATAATGGTCAGGAAATCATGAAATTCTTCTCATGCCATACATTTTAAAACTAATATTCCTTTCACATTTTTGATAAAAGGAAAACATGCCTTGTTTGGAAAAATAAATGAAGATTCATTTAATTTTTTTAAAAGTCATACATGGGTAAAAATGTATTTAATAATTAATTTTGAGAATGTTAATTTTTTTGAAAACATTTTAAAAAAATATGGTTTTAGAAGAAAAAGTGATTTTGACCTAAGAGAGAAATAAAAATGATTTTTTGTTAAAAATATTTTTGAAATATTGAGTATATAAAGAGAGGATAATGAAGGTAAAATATGTATTATATATAAATAACTAGAGGATAATAAAATAAATGAGTTTATAGGGTGATATACAGAAATATTTCATCATTGGAAGTATAATAATGAGAAATCCCAATAAACGATGAGATTGTAACATAAAACCCTTATCAATTTGGTAACATTAAATCATAAGCCCATAAAAGAATAAAGTTAAATGAAACTTATAATATCATAAAAATAAATAAATTAATGATATTACATGTTAAAGGTTCCATATATATACCTCATAAAACTATATAGGTGCATAATATTACATATATTTCAAAGAAGGAAAATTGAGACAAAAATACCTTACCATAAGTATCAACTTCCTCCACACATGTTCAAAACTCATGTATAATAAATATTAGTTTATTATAATATATTAAATAAATATACATACATACACACATACATACATACATATATTTATATATACCATACCATATATTATTTATTTATGACCTTTTATTACGTGTTTATTAACAATTCCATGTTAAAGTCACGTTTCGAGAATTAACTACTTTGTTTTTTGTGTGTGTTTTGATTTTTAATTTTTTTGGTCATATTAATTTTATCATGGTTAAATAATATATATATATGTTAACCATGATATAAATATCATATATATTAAGTATATATGTATTTATATAAATCTATAAAATTTGGAGATATAAATTTTAATACAATGTTTATGGAGACGATATGCCATACGTACAGATGAACGTTATTTCCATTTTATAGATGGGTTGAAAGAAAGAAAGGAAAATAATATATTAACATTAAATAATAAATTTTATTTCATATATATCACATATTTTCATTTAACCCCTTCTTATTACATTCCATGTAAAGTGTGAATAAATCATATCACTTCACGAGGCGGTAGTCCGCCGTACAGATGAGAAACAATATCGTTTTCCACATAATGGAAAGTAAGAAGGAATATATGATATAATAATTCAATAAGTATTATAATATCATAAATATTATATATAAATATTTAATTTATCATTATATCCATCTGTGATAGGTAGTGATGGAAAATGAATAACATAGGTTCACGAGGCGGTAGTCCGCCATAGACACGAATGATGATTTCAAATAGCATTTGATGGAAGTGGAGATCGTTTTAGGTCATGAAAATAACATAACAAATCTATGTATATTTAATATAATAGTTTTATTATATCATCATGGTTGATTAATAATTTAAGGAAGTGGAGGAAGAAATAAAATAAAAATGCTCGTTGAAGAACATTACCTATTTTTCAGGTAACCACCTTAGGTTTGCACCAAAATCCATTCTAGGTTAGATTTAAGACCAAAATAAGGATTATATGATGATATTAGGGAAACAAGGAATATATTTTGTTAGATATTGGCTGAAACAAATGGTTTTAGAAGTGTTAAGAGGAGAGGAGAAGGGGCGGCATTTTATAGGTGAGGTGAGTGGCACCCTTGTAATTTTTGGAATGAAAAAGTTTTACCAATGTTTTTTCACATGAACAAAGGCTATATAACGATCCATTATCAATAATTATACATTATAAGGTCTAACTATCATAATAAAATGGGTATTTGAAATATTTTGGGTTATCTTTAACCCATATATTTTTAATTTAACACATGATAAACCCATTTTTACCTTAACTACGGTAAATAATTTTTATTAATTTTACTATTAATTATGGTCAAAAATTAATTTGAAATTATTAAATAATATAAATTATTATTATTCCAAATATGAATATTTTTCTAAAATCCATTCACAAAAGTTACAAAACTTAAATTAAAATTAAACCCGCAAACGCAATGAGAAAGTGGTTTTCTAAAGAGAAATGTTCAAATGTTTAAGAAGTTTTTATATCAAAATTCAGAATTAAAATAATTCCAATGATATAATAAAAATAATTTAACTTTAAAACCATTTTAAAAACGAAAATTAACCTTATAAATTATTTAAAAGAAAAGTCAAATTTCAATAAAAACCAGTATTTTGCACTATTTATCAAAAAAGTAATCTTTTCAGAAAAATACCAAAAATTAAAACTAAGATAATTTTGATATGATTATTTAAAAAATAAATTTTATTTTATAAAATTAATTATATAAAAGTTTAAAAAATTAATTTTATTATTGTTCACAAAAATAAATAAAAATACAATTTTTTAGCAAAATATTTTTTTCAAAACATATAAAAATTTTACCGAAAATTAAGTATTTCTTTATCAATATGTTTTATTTATATAAAAATTTATAATTTAAATTTATAATGTGGTTATTCATATTCATTATATCATATTTAATGGCTAAGTAATAACTATTTTTTTAATAATAATATTAATAGTTTTTCATGGTTTGTTAAAACTTGGTGTTATGTGTAATAGAAGATATCAAAGCGATTTAATTTATTTTAAAAAAATTCATAAAATATAAGGTTGTTTCATTCTACCCACATTAAAATAAATTTTTACCTCAAAATTCCATAACTCTTATACAAACATATGAGGATACTTAAGCCTCATAATGTCCCCATGTTCCCATTTAGCTTCCTCTAACTAGTGGTTTCATAAAAAAACTTAGACTTGGAGAGCGGACTTATTTCATATAACTTTCTCCATATGATCCATAATATCCAATGGTTGTTCCTCATAGGAAAGATATTTCTCCAGTGGAACGAACTCTAACTTTAGCACATGTGAATGATCAAGCATTACTTCCTTTGGAGAGACACATGGAACACATAATGAACTTGAGAGAGGTTTGGTTGATGTTCCAAATGATAGACTACTACTTCGATATGATCAAGAATTTAAAAGGAATATATATACCTAAATATTAGTTTTACCTTCTTTCCAAACCTCATTACCTTCTTCATGGAGAAATTCTTAGAATTTTTTTTGTCACAAACATCATATTTTATACCCTATATACAATTATCAACATAACATTTCTATCAAATTTGTGTCACCCTTAAGTGTTATTGAATGTATCTAATCTTCCCTTCCATTTATTCATCCATTTTAGGTCTTCGTAGAATTTTTTCTCCAACTCAATTCCATTAATTTAGAGCTCTACACTTATTTACATAGATGGATTCATAAGGAGCTATGTGAATGCTTTAGTGAAATCTATTGTTGTAAGAAAACTCAACTATAAGAAGGTGTTGATATAGAATACCTTTAAAATATAAAGAATAAGATCTAAACATAACTTATAGGGTTTCAATTTTTCTCTTATAATGACCATCTATTTGAGGATGATATTCAGTTCTAAAACTAATCTCTCTATCAATATCTTGCTGAAGACTTATCCAAAACATTGAGGTAAAACTCAGATCCTTATTAGACACAATTGAGTACGGTATTCTATAAAACCTTATAAATCCCTTAATGAATATCCTAAAATTTGATCTAGAGAGAAATATTTTTTGATAGCGATGAAGTGTGTTGAAGTTTTAAGGTGATCAACTATAACACATATAGAATTATGCCCTTTAGATGATTTAGGTAATCCAATGAAAAAATACATGGTGTTGTTTTCCCATTCACATTATAGTATAGGTAATGGATGTAACATTCCCCTTAGACTTTTTTTGCTTAGACTTAACTTGCTAACATACCAAGCACTGAGATATAGAATCTATGATATCTATCTTCATCCCTCCCACTAAAAATAATATTTTAAATATTTATACATATTCTTACTTATATGATGAATATAGTATGAAGAACTATGATATTCTTCTAATAGATCCTTAAACTCTAGTATGGATGAAACACATAAGTGGTTCCTAAACATTATCATTCAATCATGATCATGGTTAAACTCAAGAATATTTATAACCTTCTTTTGTAGCTCTATATATTTCTTATGCACCTATTTATTCTTTATGTGGTTAGATAGTTGAACAATCAATTGAGAAAAATTATATTTCTCTACTTCATTCAATTTTTTAGATCCATACCTTGAAAATCTAGAACCATTGGATATTTTTTTATCACAATCATAGATAATATAGAATGATCTTTTCAACTCAAAGCATAAGCCACCTTATTCAATTTACTAATGTGGAAATATATTGAGTAGTCATAATGTTTAGTGACCTTTAACCATCTTCTATGATCCATATTCAACTCATTCTGTGTGAATAGATACTTTAAACTTTTATGATCGATATATATATCAATATTTTCTTCATAAAGTTGATGAATCCATATCTTTAATGAAAAAATTACCACAACTAATTCCAAATCACGGGTCGAGTAGTTTTTCTTAGTAACCTTCAATTGTCATAAGGCATAATTTATAAACATGTCATTCTGTATAAGAACACTCCCCAATACCTTCCTAGATACATCACTATATATTATAGACCCTTATCCACTATAAGGTAATGTAAGAATCAGTGTGATAACTAATATTCTCTTTATTTCCTTGAAATTTTCCTCACATTCATCTGTATAGAGGAACTTGGGTCCCTTCCAAGTTAAATTGGTTATTGGATTAGATAGTCATGAGAAACTATCCAAAAAAATAAATAAATAATATCCAGGTAAACCAAGAAAACAATGGATCTCAATACCATGGTTGGTTTGGGTTAACATTCTATAGACTATATCTTTGATGGATCTACTTATATACCCCCTATTGAGATTACATGACCCAAAAATGAAACATTTTTCATCCAAAATTCACATTTTGTAAAATTTTCATATACACTACTAGAAATTAAACCTATAGACATGGACCTATAGCCACAGTTTTGTTGATCCGTGGATATACCTTTCTAATTTCCACAGTTTAATTAATCAACTGTGACTATACTGCGTCGATCAATTATTTGGTATCGGGCTCATCCTCCCCAATTTTCTACTCACCTCGCACTACGACGACCTCCTCTCGATGAATTATCCTCACCATAGCGCCCTCCTCCAGACAAATTCTCCTCACCACTGCGCCCTCCTCCCCAATGACTTCTCCTCCTTAGAAAATTCTCCTCCCCGACCTATCACACCCCGATCTTTTAAATTATTTTTATTTTATAATTTCATGGCTTCAGTTAGCCTCATCAAGGTGCGGGTTGGGTGCGTGTTTATTTTTTTGACATTTGATGTTTTTGGTGGATTTTAGACCGATGCACGGGCACTAAAAGGTTGGCCGTAACCATGTAGTTAGCCTGGATATCCTTCTAGTTACCCATTACTTAAAATAATAATACTTTATCAGAATGAAATGAATTTAATGTTTAAGATATAATAATAATAACATTGTTGTGTAGATAAAAATGTTTTTTTAAATTAAAATTGTTAATGATCCTATAATCATTGAAATGGTTATAAATAAAATTATTATTTGGTTTCTATTACTTTTTATTATTATTTAAAATAAAATAAATAAAATTATGATTATCATTTTAATTTTTTTATTATTATTATTATTATCATTAAGAAAATTAATGGCGTTGTTATGATTATATATATATTTTAAAACTATTATAAATATTGTCAATAAAATTTTGTTGTTATTATTATTGTTTAAATTCTTGTTATTATTATTTTTATTATAATTGTCATTATCACTATTATTATTAACTTTTTTTATTATGTGTTATTTTTAATTTTATTTTAATTTTTTAAGGGGTTTTAGTCCCTTTTTTTTATTCTCCATGCTCACACACACACCAATATCCTCATAAACCCCCCACACATAGCCTACTCCCCTTCTCTCACGCCTCCCCATTATTATTTATTTATTATTTTTTTATCTTATGTGTTCCCTTTTTCCAATATCCCTATTTTCTTTTGTTTATTGTTTTTATTCTCTCCATTATCTCCCTCTCTCCAATCACTCCACTTTCATTTATCTCCCACGCATCACCCCTCTTTCCTCATTTATTACTTTATTTTTATCCCTCTCCCCACTCACCCCTCTTTCCAATCATGCCTCACTCCATTTTTTTTAATCCATCATGCATCCCCAAGTATCTCTCCCTATTAATCATTTTTTATTGTTTTTTTGTTCCCTCACTACTCTCTCCATGCATTTCCCTCTCTCCCCACTTATTCTACAAATCACGCTCACCCCCTCTCCATATATCCCCTCACCCACACCCGTTCTCCCAATTAATTCATTTAATTTTTTTTATTTATCTCCCATTCACCCCTTCTTCCCCCTTCCCTCATGCACCCCTATTCTTCTTACCCTGATTCACACATGCCCTCCTCCCATCTGGCGATTCTTCCGGCGGATGCTCCTCCCTCCGGAAGTTCCGTCCGGTAAGTCTCCTCTCCATATTCTCCTCTTCTTACTTAATTTTGAGGGTTTTCATGTGGGGTTTCTTGTTGCCCAAACCCTAAATGTCAGGGTTAATGTGTATCTCGGGTTTTCTTTGGTTTTAGGGTGTGCGTTTTGTCTGTGGGGCGTCATTATCCTTCCCATTGAAGCTCCATTCCAATCACATGAGCCTTCGGTAGGTGTTTCCAAGTTTTTCTTTCTTAAAGTCTTTCCTTTGATTCTTGCAATTTTAAATAAATTTATAAAATAGTTTCTCAGCTCTATGGCACCCTTAATTAAATTATTGTAGCAATTTGGAATTTATTTGATTTTTTAAAAATAGGTTTTAAATGAGTTTTATTGTAAATTGCATAGGTTTATGATACCTAAAAAACTTGTTTGAATTGATTATTTTTATTTAAGAAGGAAATGGTCCCTTAGGAAATGTATAAACGTTATTATGTTGCAACGACATTTTTTATTAATGAACTTGGCTCGATTGTGTTATGACTTAGTTATTGTGTTAAAAAACTTTTGTAAAGGTTTAATGAATTCAATGTTTTATTTGGAGTTCCTTCAAAATAATGTGGGTAAGTGGTGATTTTTGGGGAAAGGCTGTAAAATGTTTTCTTGGTGTACGTTTGATTTCAAAAGAGGATTTCAGGTGCGTATGGGTTGATGTTGGTATAGCATACTAATCATGTTAAAATGTGTTGGAAAGGGTTTAATGATTTTTTATGGATTGTTTTATGTTCTATAAATAATGTGAGTGGCCAATTAGGGTTTTAAGGTAATTGGTGTTTTCATGGAAGTTTAGTTTTCTAAATGGATTTTAGTTTTCAAATAAAGTTGGCCCACTTGAGTGGTTACAAGAGTATTTTAAATGAGGTTTTGCAATGTGTTTCTTTAAGTGTTTTGGAAATCATGGTTTAAAATGTTATCTTTAATGTTTGGTAATTTGGTTGAAGCATGTTTTGGTGTGGGTCAAAAAAAGGGTAAAATTATGTTTGATAATTGTGAAGTGTTTGAGGGAGTGTTTAGAACTTGAGAGCCCATTTAGCTTTGTAAATGTAAGAGTGGTGTTTGCAAGATATTTTGAATAAATGTGAGTGCCTAGTTGGAAACCTTAAACAGTTTTTTTAGAAAATGGTTTCAATATGAGCATGATGTGACAGCCCGTTTGGCACTTTGTTAATGTGAATGATTGAACATGTATATGAGGTGCTCCAGTCTAGTGTAACCCTTTATGGGTGAATGCATAGGAAGCGTCCGTGTTTGAGGAAGGAAAGTGAGGTGAGATGAGTAACGTGTGCGAGGGCCTTTCAACCTACACAGTATTATTATAACCACCATGGGTTCCTGGGCGTCTTATAGATTATCGAGTGGCGGTTTCTCACCGGCCCCGATTAGATGGGTTGGTGCCCCTTGGTAGATAGAGTGGCTAGGTGGGATTTGTCACTGATTTTGTCGTGAGGGCGATCAGTGGGTTATAGACTATGGGGCTTCACCATACACTGGCAGGTGGTTCCGAACCGAGTGCGTCTAGGGGTTGTCTAGGGATGTTCAGGATCGCCCATGGTTACAACTTGTATTGCTTGATTATTTTCCGTTACACTGGTTTATTTTGAGCTCGTATTGCTTGTCTATTTTTCTGCTACACTAATTTATTTTCAGCATGTATTATTTACCTGTCTCCCTTTTACAAAACCCTGATAGCACTTGTTTGTTTTTATTTGTAAAATGATAAACTATTTTTGAAATAATATATGGCATGAGTTGGTCCTCATTGTGGGATAGAGGTTTTATTTTGTTTGAATGGGAAAACCTTATTTTTAAAATTGTATTTCCAAACTTGTGTCATCAGACAACTTTGAGTTAGAAAACACTTGGATTCAGTGGTTTACTTTTGGCATCCCTACTGAGCATTTTTGTGCTCATGACTGTCCTTTACTATTTCAGTTGCAGGTTCAGCTGTTGCTCAGGATTTTTATTTGTGGCTGCTCATGTGGGACCAATTTTGGTCTTTTGATTGGAGGTGACCAAGGGGTCACACGGAGATCGTTGTAGCGGGGTCTTGTTTCCGGTTTTGTTCCTTTTAGTGATACTTTGTATCTGGATCAGTTCTTTGTTTATTTAAATTTCAGTTGTCACTTTGCTGCATGCTCTGTTTGTTCTAATTTTTTTTTCTAGTCTTGGTTTTATCTCTTGGGCTTAAATCGTTCCCACATGTGTACTTTGATGCCCGACACTAGTTTCCAGCCCGTGGGGATCGGGAACGCCCCTCGGGACATGTCGCGGACCGGCTTGGGTGACCAGTTCAGGGTCGACTTAGGGTTGGTTTATGACAAAATGGTATCAGAGAATGTCCTTGTTATTTGGGGTGTTTTTTATATGGAGATTAGGACAGTCGGGAATCGAGAGGTAGGTGCGGGAAGGACATCATGAACCCTTGCTCGTTCCAAACCTTGAGTTGCCTGGGTTAGTCTGGGAGTTGAGTCTTATGTCTTTGTTTTAGGTTGAGGGATGACAACGGAGGCATGTTGGTGTCACGTCGTGACCTCACATGGAGTAGTGACCCATGTGGAGTCTGAGTGCACAGTTTAAGTTCTTCTTAGTTGTTGATGCTTACTTGGGGAGTGACTCCCTACCATGTCGCTGGGTTAAGTGTAACTTCTAGTTCCTCATTCCGTCATTTTTTTTTGTTTTGGCGCAATTTGTGTTTCACTTTGATTTGATTCTGGTTAGTGCAAGTGGGTTTATGAAAAAAAAATGAAAATGGGTTTTTGAAATGAATGAGTTTTCTTCTAAATGTAATACATTGGTAAAATGTGTTCTAAAATTGAAGTTTTCTTGGTTTGATAATTTGGTAAATGCTTATATTTGCTTGGAATTTGTTTGGGAGAAACCTTGGGTACTCATTAGGAACATTGGCACATGTGAGGGCATGTATGGAAAGTGCGTGTTGGTGCATGTGGGAGGAAGCAGATGAAAACATGTGTAATGGTTCATGTGATTACTTGGGTGTGTTTTGAAATTAAATACTTGACCTTGTTGTTCTAAAGTGATTTTTTAAAAAAAACGGGGAAATGATTTTTAGAAAATTGAATTTGTTTTAAAAGTGGCGTTTGGTTCTTGGAAATTGGCCTTGAAGGAAGGTAGTTTTTATAAAAAAAATTGAATAAAAAAATGGGGCTTTTGAAAGAAATGTTTTGTAAGCGTTTATTTTTGTTTGGTTATTTTCGGATGTAGTTGCCTTTATTAATGTTTCTTCATCTTGATATTGGTTTTGGCTCGAGGCATGTTTTGGTTTTGTGTTTCTTATGTTGTTCGAAGTATGCCGCCTAGAAAGGTCCCTAGTGTTTTCGATGAGTCATTCCCAGGGTTCGGTTCTTTTAAGTGTCATCGCCCTTTGAGGTGTTGGAGGTCTGTTAGAGGTGGTGGAATGACTTGAGGGAAGGGGGGTGTGTCTTTGTGATGTTAGGAACTCTCTAGGTTGTTAAGGTTCGTGTCGTTTCAGGGTTGTTTAAGGGTTCAGTTTGGGACTAGTGGAGGTTGGTTTTCTTATCATCATTGGAGTTTGGGGAGTCGTTGGTGATATTTGGTTTTTATTAAGGTTCCCTATCTGGTGAGGAGTGTGTGCATGTGAGACCTTCCCTAAGAGGTTATCTTCGTTGATCCTAGAACCTAGTTCGTCAGGATTCCTTCGGGCGTGTCATCGGTATGGCTGGTTTAGGCATTCTAAGTCGTCGGGCCGCATCCTTCCTAAGTCCTGTCATCGTTTTGGCCATTTGGGTCACCAAGAGAAGTTCTGTGGGAAGTGTCATTTGAGGAAGGAGTTCTGATTGGGGGATTCTTGTGTCTGACTATGAAGAATAAGATGCTTCAGCCATCAGAGCCCTAGCCTCAGGTCTTGGGGTGAAGCTCGCGCACAGTCAGCGCGTCAGAGGCATTTGATACCTTTGCTTGTTTCATTAAATTTCGTCTTGAAATAGAGACATTAAAGGACCCCTTGTTCTTATTTTCCTGCTATTGCAATTTTATCTTTTGTGGTGAAAGTGTGATGAACTTATCCTTTCGTGATCATGGTAGTTGCGTTCTTCTGAATGTGACCTCTAGAATTGTTAGTTTTTCTTAAAAGTGTTTTGGCCCTTGAGTGGGTTGGTCTTTTTTTAGTGTTCGTTTGGAGATGTGAGGTGTTGGATAGTTTTAGAACGGTGTGGATAATTCTTAGTTACGGTGGTGGTGTTATAGGGAATTCCTTATTTTGGTGCCCCGGTATGTCGGGTGGCCTTGTAGTGGTTTTCCGTTTAAGTCTCAGCGGTCCGTTCAACTTATGTGGAGAAGTTGGTAGGCTCAGTTGGGAGTTCCCGTGTTGCCCCCAGGGTAGTGTTTGAGTTCAAATTCTTACATTAGGGGAATTATTGTGGTCGGGAGAACCCTCTCGTGTTCTCCCTTTGTTTTGTGCTATGGTTTCTCTTTGAGTCGGTCAAGTGCAGCTTGTAGAGAGAATAGTTAGCTCGATGCTCATTTTTTTTCCAACGATTTTGATTGAGCATTGACCTGAGTTTTGGTTGTTTTTCAGCTTGGTGACTTTCTGGGGGTAGAAAGTTTTGTGGTGGGGAGAATTTTCACACCCCGATCTTTTAAATTATTTTTATTTTATAATTTCATGGCTTTGGTTAGCCTTATCAAGGTGCGGGCTGAGTGCGTGTTTAATTTTTGTTTTGACATTTGATGTTTTTGGTGGATTTTGGAATGATGCACGTGCACTGCATGGTTGGCCGTAACCGTGTAGTCAGCCTGGATATCCTTGTGGATACCCATTACTTAAAATAATAATACTTTATCAGAATGAAATGAATTTAATGTTTAAGATATAATAATAATAACATTGTTGTGTAGATAAATTTTTTTTAAATTAAAATTGTTAATGATCTTATTATCATTGAAATGGTTATAAATAAAATTATTATTTGGTTGCTATTACTTTTTTTTATTATTTAAAATAAAATAAATAAAATTATGATTATCATTTTGATTATTGTTATTGTTATTATTATTATCATTAAGAAAATTAATGGCATTGTTATGATTATATATATATTTTTAAACTATTATAAATATTTTCAATAAAATTTTGTTGTTATTATTATTTTTTAAATTGTTGTTATTATTATTTTTATTATCATTGTCATTATCACTATTATTATTAACTTTTTTTTATTATGTGTTATTGTTAATTTTATTTTAATTTTTTAAGGGGTTTTAGTCCCTCTTTTTTTTATTCTCCATGTCTCACTCACACCATTATCCCCATAAACCCCCAACGCATAGCCTACTCCCCTTCTCTCACGCCTCCCCATTATTATTTATTATTTATTTTATTTATCTTATGTGTTCCCTCTTTCCAATCTCCCAATCTTATTTTGTTTATTGTTTTTATCACTCCACTTTCATTTACCTCCCACGCATCACCCCTCTTTCCTCATTTATTACTTTATTTTTATCCCTCTCTCTACTCACCCCTCTTTCCAATCACACATCACTCCATTTTTTTAATCCATCACGCATCCCCCACTATCTCTCCCTATAAATCTTTTTTATTGTTTTTTTGTTCCCTCACAACTCTATCCACACATTTCCCTCTCTCTCCACTTATTCTACAAATCACGCTCACCCTCTCTCCCTATATCCCCTCACCCACACCCGCTCTCCCAATTAATTCATTTAATTTTTTTATTTATCTCCCACGCACCCCTTCTTCCCCCTTCCCTCACGCACCCCTCTTCCTCTTACCCTGCTTCACACACGCCCTCCTCCCCTCTGGAAATTCTTCCGGCGGATGCTCCTCCCTCCGGTGGTTCCATCCGGTAAGTCTCCTCTCCATATTCTCCTCTTCTTACTTATTTGTGAGGGTTTTCATGTGGGGTTTCGTGTTGGAAAAACCCTAAATGTTAGGGTTAATGTGTATCTCAAGATTGCTTTGGTTTTTGGGTGTGCGTTTTGTCTGTGGGGCATCATTCTCCTTCCGGTTGAAGTTTCATTCCAATCGCATGAGCCTTCGGTAGGTGTTTCCATGTTTTTCTTTCTTAAAGTCTTTCTTTTGATGCTTGCAATTTTAAATAAATTTATAAAATAGTTTCGAAGCTCTATGGCACCCTTAATTAAATTATTGTAGCAATTTGGAATTTATTTGATTTGTTAAAAAATAGGTTTTAAATGATATTTAGTGTAAATTGCATAGGTTTACGATACCTAAAAAGCTTATTTGAATTTCTTATGTTTATTTAAGAAGGAAATGGTCTCTTATGAAATTTATCAACGTTATTATGTTGCAATGACATTGTTTATTAATGAACTTGGCCCGATTCTGTTATGACTTAGTTATTGTGTTAAAAATTTTTTGTAAAGGTTTAATGAATTCAATGTTTTATTTGGCGTTCCTTAAAAATAATGTGGGTAAGTGGTGATTTTTGGGGAAAGGCTTTAAAATGTTTTCTTGGTGTGCGTTTGATTTCAAAATAGGATTTTGGGTGCATATGGTTTGATGTTGGTATAACATACTAATCGTGTTAAAATGTGTTAGAAAGGGTTTAATTATTTTTTATGAATTGTTTTATGTTCTATAAATAATGTGAGTGGCCAGTTAGGGTTTTAAGGTAATTGGTGTTTTCATGGAGGTTTAGTTTTCTAAATGGATTTTAGTTTTCAAATAAAGTTGGACCACTTTAGTTGTTTCAAGAGTATTTTAAATGCGGTTTTGAAATGTTTTTCTTTAAGTGTTTTGGAAATCATGGTTTATAATTTGATCTTTAAAGTTTGGTAATTGGTTTGAAGCATGTTTTGGTGTGGGTCAAAAAAAGGGTAAAATCATGTTTGATAATTGTGAAGTGTTTGAGTGAGTGTTTAGAACTTGAGAGCCCATTTATCTTTGTAAATGTAAGATTGGTGTTTGCAAGATATTTTAAATAAATGTGTGTGCCCGGTAGGAAACCTTAAACAATTTTTTTAGAAAATGGTTTCAATATGAACATGATGTGACGGCCCGTTTGGAACATTGTTAATGTGAATGATTGAACATGTATATGAGACGCTCCTGTCTAGTGTAACCCTTTATGGGTGAATGTATAAAAAGCGTCTGTGTTAGAGGAAGGCAAGTTCGGTGAGATGAGTCACGCGTGCGAGGGCCTTCCTACCTACACAATATTATTATAACTACCATGGGTTCCTGGGAGTCTTATAGATTATCGAGTGACGGTTGCTCACCAGCCCCAATTAGACAGGTTGGTGCCCCTTGGTAGATAAAGAGGCCATGTGGGATTTGCCGCTGATTTTGTCGCGAGGGCGATCAGTGGGTTATAGACTATGGGGCTTCACCATACGCCGACAGGTGGTTCCGAACCGAGTGCATCCAGGGGTTGTCTAGGGATTTTTAGGATCACCCATGGTTACAACTTGTATTACTTGCTTATTTTCCGTTACACTGGTTTATTTTTTTCTCGTATTTCTTGTTTATTTTTCTACTACACTAATTTATTTTCAGCATGTATTATTTACCTTTCTCCCTTTTACACAACCCTGATATCACTTGTTTGTTTTTATTTATAAAATGATAAACTGTTTTTGAAATAATTGTTGGAGTTGGTGGTCTAGAACCAACTACTTTGTACTTTATTCATTTAAATAAAAGCCTTATCACATCTTGATTATTCTTCTGTGTGACATGTCATGTGATAAAGTCCTAAGGACAACTGTTGCATTAAAGGGTCGTAGCGGATCCATGCTATGATGAGAACCCGGAAGTGCTATAACACTGTTATTGAATGTATGTTCTATGACCAGATGATATTATTTGAGGGACACAAATAATACAGGTCATTATGGGTGAGGACTCATAAAACTTTGAGGCACCTTCTCATGGTGTGCGCCCTTGGTAATATCCAGGAGGATATTATGAGAACGAGACTCGCCAGTAGGAAATCCACATTTCATAGTGTCATTGGATGTTCCTATCTGCAGACGTGTGTATTGGTCCTTATACTTTAAGATTATTATTAATGGGTATTACAACTCGCGCACTTATATGTATTGATGAAAAATGTGATGACACACTTTTCGCAGCGAGGTAGGATATTTTGGGCGCGTCATGAGTAATACTGCATTAATAGATAATGCGAGAAAGGATTTGTCCCTTCCGTTCCATAACGAATGTAGATATCTCAGGCCCTTTGATGGAATTGATATAGCCTAAATAAATCCATGGCCATGGTAAGGTATGGGAAAGTTAAATTCTGGGAAGTCAAAGAAAGAATAATCAAGCACATGGGTTGATGGCACTAGCATGCAACCCGCTTGATTGGAGATATCGAGACAAAGGTATTATATTACACGGTAAGCGTTCGTAGGAGGTGACACGTCATTGCGGCATTAACTTCTTTCTCTATGGGTTCCTTGGCGTGTTGCTAGACGCTAACCTTGGACTTTAGGCAGGCTCAGCCTAATTCCACTGAGAAAGAGGCCTAGAGGGTCACACACTAAGTGTGTCCATGTATCTCAGTTAAATATTAATTTAACAAGTTAAATAAATATTATTTCCGAATGTGGTTTAATAATTATTTAAGGATGTCTGATCACATTTATTTTGACACTAGTTATTCGAGAGAATATATTGTGGACGAAATAATATATTTATTAGCGAGTAATGCAGTTACATTTATTTAAGAAATAAATAGTCATTGCTCAAGGTCTAATAAATGTGGTGGAGAAAAATGGAAAATAAAAGTACATGCCGTGTATATTAAATATACAATCCGTGTAGTTTTATGGGAAACAAGTACATGCCATGTATTAATTATTACACACCGTGTAGCTTTTCTAGTTGGGATTTTGAGGATTTAAAATTGTTTTATTAAATGATATTTATTATAATCAGCGTGGGTGCATGTCAAGGAATTAATAATTCGACATGGGGGTTTTCAATAAGAGTTAATGAAATAAATAAAACGTGTAACACGCTTATTTATTGTCATAACTCTATTAACCTCAAACCCGATTATAAATATCCTCGCAACCCCAACATTTTGAAGAGCCATTGTTGTGCACAACGGATTTGGAAATACTCAAGACAAGAGAGAATTCCCTTTCCACCAAGAACGCCCTCAAGTTACGAGAGCAAGATCCTCCACCAGATCAAGGTGGTCGAAGGAGGACATTGCAAGTGAAGGTTCTTCCGCGCTAGCACCCAGAGATCCCTTCAGCGATGTCCGAAGATACGTGACACACATGTGGATCACCGCTAGAGGAGTCCTACACTTGGATTCTACGACATAATGACGGTTCACCGAATCGTGACCAGACACATCAACGATGAAAGAATTCCAACGAAGTAATTCTTATGCATTAATTAAATTAATTATAATCAACATATGGTGATCCTCCTCAAGGGTTCCAGGACTCTTATTTTATTTCTGTTCTTCGTTATATTCTGAAGATTCGGCGTTTTATATCGTGACAGATCTCAGATTGAACGTTGTTTAACGTTAAAATTAATGTTGGGCAAACCCACCAATGCGCTTTCGCTGCACCCGGAACCTACAATAATATATGGCGCGAGTTGGTCCTCATTGTGGGATAGAGGTGTTATTTTGTTTGAATGGGAAAACCTTATTTTTATAATTTTATTTCCAAACTTGTGTCATCGGACAACTTTGAGTTAGAAAACACTTGGATTCAATGGTTTACTTTTGGCATCCCTACTGAGCATTTTTGTGGTCACGCCTATCCTTTACCATTTTAGTTGTAGGTTCAGCTATTGTTCAGGCTTTTTCTTAGTGGCTGCTCATGTGGGAGCAGTTTTGGGATTTTGGTTGGAGGTGACCAAGGGGTCACACAAAGATCTTTGTAGCGGGGTCTTGTTTCCGGTTTTTTTTCCTTTTAGTGATACTTTGTATCTGGTTTGGTTCTTTGTTTATTTAAGTTTCAGTTGTCGCTTTGCTGCATGCTCTGTTTGTTCTACTTTTATTCTAGTCTTGGTTTTATCTCTTGGTATTAAATCATTCCCACATGTGTACATTGATGCCCGACACTAGTTTCCAGCCCATGGGGATCGGGAACGCCCTTCGGGACATGTCGCGAACCAGCTCGAGTGACCACTTCAGGGTCGACTCAGGGTTGGTTTGTGACACGACCTCTCCTCACCGTAGCATCCTCCTCCCCAATGACTTCCCCTTCTTGAGTTGTCCTACCTGACCTATCATACCTGACCTATCCTCACTGTGGCGCCCTCCTCTCCGACGAACTCTCTCACCACAACGCCCTCCTCCCCAACGCCCTCTCTCACAGTGGAACCCTCCTCCCCAGATACCTCTCCCATAACGGCGCCCTCCTCTCCGACGAACTCTCTCACCACAACGCCCTCCTCCCCAACGCCCTCTCTCACAGTGGAACCCTCCTCCCCAGATACCTCTCCCATAACGGCGCCCTCCTTTCGGAAGCTTCCAATCAACCCAAGTATTTTATAACATCTAATTTCATCAATATTTTGAAATTTGATTTGTGGTTTCAAGTGTTAGTGGTAATTCAAAGTTGGGTAAACATTCTATGCGATGTGAATGGTTGTTTGGTGATATCATTAGAAAACAGTATAGGTCGTCCATTGGTTATGCATATTTTGGAACATTGCATTTTTTACCTGCATAGTTGGTTCGACTTTGAAAGTAGCAATGTACTGTTAGCATTTAGTTATCCATAACATGTATACAAATACTGAAAATCATTAATGGTTTATAAATTATGGGTTTTCCCATCCCACATATTTATCATTTTCTCCCATTTAATTGGTTATGTTTGATATACCATGGTAATCATGTGATTCTTATTCCTTTCCTTCATCAATTATCATTACATATCCTACACTATCTTAATCTGATCTAATTCATACTATTTTTAGTTATTTTGTCTTTTTCATTTATTTCCCTCAAATTGGATAGAATCGAAGATTTATTTTGGACAATTGAAGAGTCCTTAGTATAAGGTAGGTGGTCCATGTATTTTACCTTACCATATGTATTTTTTTTAAATATATATTTGTGTTTCAAATTGTAATTTCTATCTTTCACCCTTAAAATGTGAAGTTAATAATGTAGATAATAATGACATAGATAAATAAAATTTTTACTCTTAATAGAACTATTGGTTTCTCTCCTAAACCTAAACCACTAAATGGGTGTGTTTTTTTTGTTGTTGTGATCTATGGTTCATCTAAAATATTAATAAACCATTTTGGTTGATACTTTAACTGATTTTAATTATAATTCCTTTCACAATTTTGATTATAATTGGAGGTGTGATGATTAATCCCTCATACAAGGGAAGACTAAATTGAATTAAGAAACATGAGAATGATAACCAACCTAGACCATTTTATAATTAACCACAATAGAGGTGTGTTGTCTTTTTAAATAAAAAGGTGTGTCTAAATAATAATATTTGAATGATGAGATTCAAGGACCATCCCATGGGAATATTGTTTTTATAATAAAAGAAAATTCCCTATTTAAATTATATAATTTATTTTTGGAAATATTATAGGAATAGATATTTTGTGTGTAATGAATTGAAATGTAGTAGGGAATGTTTTCCCACATGACACTATTTTTTATTAGTACATTAAATTAACTAAAAATAATGATCATGGATAATCATTTCTCCCTGGATACATTCATGGACTATGATATACCTATGCATGTATGGTGCAAACTGCCTATAAATAGTTCACCTAGACATTGTTTTATTACCTTATGATACTCAGGCATGGAGTCCCATATATATTTTGAAGCATTTTTATAGAATCATTTAGGCATGATTTCCCTTATATAAATTTTGATACATAGGAATAGTGTCCATCAGGCATGATATCCTTTATATAATGGATACTCAAGCATGGAATCCCTTATTCATTTTGATACCTAGACATGGAATCCCTCATGCATGGTGCCCCATAAATGTTGTGACATATGGGAATGGTTTCAAATATATGTTGTGATTATTAGGAATTGGGTCTATTATATATTGTGACACTCAGGTATGGAATCCATCAACGGTATATTCCCTTACAAATTATGATACCCTAGGCATTGTGTTCCTTATATTGTGATACAAGGGTCTTTCACCATGCACATAGCACCCCTATAAGATATGTGATCATCTTTGTGGATTCCTTGGATCTAAACCTAAACCCAACACCATTTAATATATATCTAGGAAATATATTATCTTCGAAATGCATATGTATACATGATGGAAGGTGTGAATATATATATATATATATATAATATTATGCCAATGAAAATATGGTTGATCCTGTGTCTTGGAGGAAAATGAGACTAAATTGATTACATTTATTTGTTTATAACATTATTGATATACTTTCACACTTTTATATTTTATAATCATTGAAAAAATAGATATAAAAACCATCGGTTTTGGCCTACTTAATTATTTTACACACCCTATTTGGGATGGATTTCCTATATTTTACCCAAAAATACCGCATGGTTATAGGATTAGGTTATGTATTTTTCATTCATGAAATTCTTCTTGAATATTAGAGTTAGGAGAACAACGATGTGATGGAAATTAGGATAGTTATGAAGATATTTTTTTTTTAACTTTTAATATACCAGTACTATATTTTATAGTAACCACTTTAGTATGTTTACTAATTTAGATTTTATAGCCTCATATGGACATGAATGAATTGTTGTATAGTTTGAATTTTCTATTTTATCAGTTATTTTTATCATTTGATTCTATGTCATTAATATATACTTCTTATTATTTTTGAAGTAGTTATTGTATAGTGATATGATAATATTTTTCTAAGGTTATAGACTCTATATTGTACCATAATTATACATTCACTATTGGTCGGATGCCTCTAACATATGCGCTGGCACTCTTGTAGCCATGTAACCGACTATCTTGGGGATCTGTTGAGTGGATCTTGGGTTGGGAATTTACAAAGTGGTATAAGGGGTTTCTTTTTATATTATTGTGAATTTTTTTTATATTAGATATGATTCTAGGAATGTGTTAGTTCAAGGTAAATAATCATGTATGGGAGTGTTCAACCCATGCAAGGCGAAAAGAATAAATATTCAGGGATGAGACTGTGGTCTTATTGATATTTATTAAAATTGATTATGATTTCACCTTGAGTGATTGATTTAAATATTCTACATATAGATTTATGATATTAGGGTATTTTATCCCCGGGTTTCATGGAATGAACAAGTTATTTCATTCATCATACATAGAGATTCAAATACCTTGAATATGCCATGATATGTGGGTTTCATACCATGATATTATTTTATATGTGATATTTTTCTTTGGTGATTTTATAATTTGATTTATGATTATTTTTCATTATCTGCCTATATACCTTGATTTTATGGTTTCTTATTTATAAATAAATATTATTTTCTAACATGTGATATCATTCATTGTGATAATTGTGATATACGATTGGTAATTAATGTGTTAGCATCAACCTAAATGGTTTTTTCCTATATAGTGTGATGGTGCTACCTTAACTAACCAATATTGACAAGTATCAATGACGAACCATATCTTACATATGCTATACAATTTATGGTAATGGTTAAATGGGTCTCAAAAACAATTTAGGATGTTGTCGGGCCTTTATAAATTTGGAACAGTAACCCATATAATCAAACCATTATAAATGGACTTCCTATATTCTATAGTCAAAGATGAAGAACAAGTTGTAGGTACATGAATTCCAATAATGACATATAAATACAAGTATCATTGTTATTTATCAATGGTAATGAATTTTACTAAACCATGGTATATACTAAATGGTAGTTCATATAAATAATGTTTTCCATTATGAATTATAGTACCTACAAAATTTCTTCATGACAACCCATGTTAATAAATTCCTAAATACACATCTATACCCATGCAGGTCATTTGGGGAAAGATTATAATGAGATAACCCATTAATGTTGTTTTGAAACATTAATAAATGAATCAACTGTTGTTTGGTGGCATTTATATGAACCGAGGATGGATATGATGGGACCCACCTAGGTTACATTAATTTATATATTCTATATTACATAGCCCAATTGGGGTATTATTATTCCATGGAGTTATGGTTTTTAATGTTTTTGTAGCCTCTTATATGATGTTATATATAGATTTATGGTGGCATATTACATAACATGTTTCTTATAATTAATATAATACATTTTAGCTATTTTGATATGTATTATTTTTAGGATTATGTTATTTGAAATGACAATTCCAACATATAGGGTTCTTCCCTCTAGAACCTAAAATTGAAATACTATTTAACTAATCCAAATATTAAAATATTTATGTATATGTAAAATGGAGAATAAAATTTATAAGATAATTTTTTTAATATTTTGATTGTATGGTAGATAAATAATTAATGCTTCAAAATAAGTTTCAGATATCTTTTCATTGTTTCATTGGATAACTATCTAAATAAAGGAAAATATTTATTTATTTTCCATGAATGATACTGGATGTTCAATAAAACTAAGCCTTGGAATATTTTAAGAAATAAATTGAAGAAATGTAATGCCTTAAAAGAAACCTAAATATGGGGGTTTTAGTTTTGAACCTCATGTACTATAATTTTTAATGTTCAATTGAAAGTTTTATTAGAGAGGGTATATGAGTGTGTCCCATGGGCTTATTTATCTATCAATTGAACACAAATAAATTTTTTTGAGCCTAGTGACATCTTAAGCATAACGTAGCTTTGCTGTTGATGCTTTTTTATTTTGTAAGGGTCCAACCTAAGGGATTTATCTCCCTCATAATATTAAAAAATTTAAAATGAATCTAAACCATTTCAAATGTGTGGTTTCATTTGGGTAAATTTTATCCCATGTAGGAATCTTAGATTTTAAAATGACACCCTGGTTAGATGGGTGTTTGTGCAATTATTTGATTCTTGTTACAGACATTATCATCATGTAATTTGCAATTTATGTGGGATAGAAATTCCTTGGGAATTATTATCAACATGGTATGTCGTCTAAAATTCCATTATTTTCTAATGGATGACTCTAAATGTATTAATATTATAGAATTTTTGTGAGGTAATAAAACTCTAGAATTTTTAGTTCTATTTTTCTGGTGAATTAAGGAGGATAAACATGCTGGTTTTTTCTATAGGGAATCTTGGGAAAGTGTTTGTCAATACAAGTGGCACCCATCTTGTTGGATAAAGGTTACAACATACCATATGTGTTTAGTGATAGTAGTTTGATTCTTGATCTGCTATGCATTGATGAATGACCATCTATGAGTTAGATTGACCTGGGTGATATTGAAAATAAGACATATCACACTGATCAGGATGATGTTCCCAAGATGTTCAGGTGTTTTGATACACCATTCATCCTAGTTTTTGTGTTTTTCCCAATTAAAAAAAACACATGTGATCATGTATTAGAGGGGGGATCTCCAGGAGGGGGGTAGTGTGCAGGGAGGGGGGGGGGGAGTGTGCAGGGTGCAGGAGGGGGGAAGGGGGTGCAGGGGGAGGGGGGTTGTCTAGGAGGGGGGTGGGAGGTGTGTGTGTGTGGGGGGGGGGGGGGGCTGTGTGAAGGGGGCAGGGTGTGTGGGGGTGTAGGGGGAGGGGGGAAGGGGGGTGCAGGTAGAGGGGGCTGTTCAAGAGGGGGGTGTCGTGGGTGGGGGTTGGGGGGGAGGGGGGGCAGTGTGCAGGGGGTGTAGGGGGGAGGGGTAGGGGGTGAGGGCAGGAGGTGTGGGGGTACGAGGGGGGGGGGGAGGGTGTCTAGGGGGTAGTGTGCAGGGAGGGGGAAGGGGTGCATGAGGAGGGGGGCTGTCTAGGAGGGGGTGGGAGGTGGGGGAGGGGGTGCAAGGGGTGTGGGGGTCCAGGGGGAGGGGTGTCCGAGAGGGGGGGGGGAAGTTTGTAGGGAGGGGGGAAGGTGGGTGCAAGGGGAGGGGGGTGGGGGGGTATCCAGGAGGGGGGGGGGGTGAAGGGGTCTAAGGGATAAGTGTGCAGGGGGCAGGGGGGAAAGGGGTGTGGGGGTGCAATGGGAGGGGGGCTATCCAGGAGGGAGGAGGGGGTGTCCGGGGGGGGGGGGGGGGCGTCCAAGAAGGAGGGGGGAGGGGTGTCCAAGAGGGGGGGGGGTGCCCATTAGAGAAATCTATAAAAACATAACAGGTCATTGTTCAAACATCTAGGTTTTATTGTGGGTATTGTAGGTTCACCAAAATAATCTTATGTGGTCATAGAAAGGTGTGACTATTCATGATTTTTAATGTGTGAGTTAGAACGGAGCTTGAAGAAGTACTAGAGATTCATGATTGCCCAATATCACAATACAAAGAGATGATAGACTATTAGAAGAGTCAAGCTTTTAAGGTATTTTCTATATATTTATTTATTTATTTATGTAAAAACGAGTTTTATTTATGTTAATGAAATTATTTAATTCTTTGTTTATAGGAGAAATCAGAAAGAAATAAATAAATAACAGTGGAATGAAATATGTTTATACTAATCGACACACTTCACTCCCAGATCTTGAGAAAACACAGGCAATTTAATATTTAAAATATTGTATCTTTATTTAGTGTAATTTTTTTGACTTCCAATTTTGATTTATTTCTTTGTTTTTTTTTTCAGAAAATAGAATTGAATATCTAGTGTCGCATTTTTCTCTCTACTTTGTTTTGTATAAGCAGAAAAAGAAAGATGGAACTGTGCCAAATACTAACACTGAGAAGGCGATTGTAAGTATATTTAAATTTCTTTTATTTTGACTGAATTTAATTCCTTATACTATTTTATCATTTTAATTTATGTTATATATCAATCAACAGAATTCTTTGGAGACATTGTCATAAAAAGAACTTGACAATTTGGGCCCGAACGATCATCTACATTAGGTATTAGGAGATGATCATTAGGGCAGAGTGCATTGTCGATCTAGGAAGAAGATTGTACCATCTCGATACTGGTCTACTGACAAGGTTTCTTCGAGTCCTGGTTCTGGTTTGGTCACATTTGAATAGATGAATTCCACAATCAAAAAAGAAACTCAAAAAGCAGAAAATGCTATATTTGAAAATATGAAGAAAGTTATGTCTGCCATTTCTTCTACAATTTCACCAGAAGCAGCTGTAGTGGTTGATGCATGTTTGATGTCGATGAGTTCTGCTGGTGGAGCTGGAGTTGTAGTTGGAGCCAGAGTTGTAGCTGGAGCTGGAGCTGGAACCGAAGCTGTAGCCGGAGCCGGTCCAAGTGTCGGTGCCGGTACGAATGCTGATGTCGTTGATGATGCTGGTGGCGTGAGAGGTGTTGATGGTGTTTTTATAGGAGGCATGGATGAGGGTTATCATGAATATGATGATACTAATATTGAGACTCTCTATTGATGTGAATTGTATTTTTGGATTGTTAATATGTGTAATTTTATTATGCAATGAGGTTTTATTATTGTAATACTGAATTGCATTGCGGTGTTTCTAACTGTTTCTACATATACTGAATTATACTATTATGAGATATGTTTATTTATGTTTTAGTTAAGTTTTATTATTATTATATTGAATTATACCCTCCTCCGATGCAACCATCGTACCTCCTCAATGACGCTGCTTTGAGGAGGCTCCTCTATCTCCTTCGACACACCTCTGATGGTTTATAGTCCAATTTTCCATTTTTTTCTTGAGGAAGACACTCAATTAGTTTCACTGATCATATTTTGAGTTTGATGACTTGTACTGTTATGTAGGATAGTGATTCATTCTATGCAGAGAACTAACAAGAAAACATAGTTGAAGCAATTGATTTTCTCCCATGACTTGCAACCGGGATTGACGTGAATATAAAATTCAGGAGGTAAGGATTATTTTATACCAGTTTTTGAAAGACATTTGTAACCATTTTTTGCGTTTTTAATCAAATTTACTTGGCATACACCATGCTTTTAGAATTGATGATTTTGAGTTTAATCTTGAGTGTGCAATATTCGATCTTCTAGACATTGGTCTGTATCATGGTTGGATAGTTGATACCTAGGTATGCACTTTTAAATCTTGTACCTTTATATTTGTTTTATAACAAATGATACATTACATGCATACCTCCATCATATATATTTAATGTTCGGTTTCTATATTCATATTTGGTTCACTGATTGGTGGTTCTCAGCTCACTTCAAATGTTCATGATCGATTTTGGATATCCCATATAGGTAGTGGGAAGACTGATCTCACTGCTATGTTTAAAGGTACATGATTCCATTGAAACTATATTGATGTACTTTATGTTTTTGTTCATATAGGAGGAGGATACTGATGAACAGACAATACTTCCATTCACTAAATATTATCTCCATGATACAACTATGGGAGAAGTGTTTCATGGAAATTGGGAGACCGATAATAATGAATTCCCAGGTCTGTTATCCCAGATGAGGGGGGATATTCCACTTGGGGAAGAACCATTTCATCTTTAGTTCCTTCTGGTGAGCATTCCCTGGAAGGGAATAAGAATGGAAGCAAACTATATTGTCAAGGTAATATACCTTAGAATACTCTATTATATGTGGAAATTCACTTCTTTCATTCATTGGATTATTCTGGAAACATATTCTAATTTTTAAAAAATGATCCCGTCCCTTCAAAGCTCACTTGGAAGAGTATGTATCCACTTATGAGGATGTGGGTGAGTGTTTGTTTTGTTTAAATGATCCTTCACTATTAGTCATGGCCCATAAATAAGCGATGTTGGTTGAGGTATTAGTTCAATCATGTTTTTTTCCAGCTATAAAGGTCTTTGTGAAAATACCACTTGATCTGGAGGGGATGGATGCACTTCTAGATGATTTTCCTATAGAAGAGAATAACCTACTAAATACGAAACAAAGACAACCCGTTCTATATGATGCATTTAATGAAATACAATACAACCCAAACTAGATGGAGTATCAGAGTAACAAATGGAATAAAATAAAAGATACTACACAAACATGAAACTGAGTAGGTAATCTCCAAATACATTATAACATATACCAATAGGAATAAGAACAATTTAGATCACATTTATATTTATAGGATAATATAAGTAGAGGAAATGGGGGGGGGGGGGTTGTGGGGATGGTGAAAGCTAGGGGGTTGGGGGCTGGTGTAGGGGGGAGGGGGTGGGGTTGGAAGGGACTGACTTTGGGGGGAGGGGACTGGTTTGAGGGGGGAGGCCAGTACAGGGGGAGGAGTGGGGGTGGTGCGGGGGGGGGGGGGGGGGGGGTTAGGGGGGCTGGTGTAGGGGTGTGGGGGCTGGTGCAGGCTAGGGGGTTGGGGGGCTGGTGCAGGATAGGGGGATGGGGGTGGTGTAGGGGGGAGGGGGGGGGGGGGTTAGGGAGGTAGGGGGACTTCGTTTGGGGGGAGGGGACTGGTTTAGGGGGCTGGTTTTGGGGGGAGGCTAGTATAGGGGAAGGGGTGGGGGTGGTGCTGGGGGTTAGGGGGGATAGTGTAGGGGTTTGGGGGCTGGTGCATGCTAGGGGGGATGGAGTAGGCTAGGGTAAGGGGTGGGGGGTGGTGTGAGGGGGGGGGGGGGGGTAGTTGATGGTTGTGGGGGAGGGGACTAGTTTGTGGGGGAGGCTAGTATATGGGGAGGTGGGGGGGGGGGTGGTGCAGGGGGTGGGGGTTAGGGGATTGAGTTATAATAAAAGAAGGAAAACTATCTAATTTATAAAATTGATAAACCTATATAAACTAAGAATAAAGGTGAATTTTAGAAGAAGAACATGCTAAAAAATGAGGTTTCAATCTAGAAAATCAAGAAGGATATAGGCATAAAGAGTTTTAGGTATTTTATACATTCATGGAATGGATTTTTTGGGTTAATAACAATGTCTAATCCCTATTTCTTGCATTTAATTACTGATTTAAGTTTACTTTATTCCCATATTTTGGTGTTTTTTGATTTTTGAATTCGCAATTGAAGGTGATTTTTGAAAAATAGAGGTTTATTAACGATCATGTTATTTAGTATTGGGATGTACATATCAATATCAATATTATTTGTTCATTGTTGGTTATGGATTCATGTATCAATTATCATGTACAGTTAATAATGGGATCACATATATATTAAAAGTCTTTATATCTCATTTTTTACCACTATTTTCTTATAGGTGGTTTCTTATGATGAGGTCGGTTCTATCCACCACCGTCGATGACAGTGAGTTCAACATCGTATTTGGGTAAGGTTTATTCCATTTTTATTCTTTGGTCCAATTTTAATTAGGACATTTGTGAATTTTGGATTCCTTATATTTTTGCAGTGCATTTTGGATTTCGTTGAGGAGGGTGCAGGTGGGGAGGGGAGCAGGGGGGGTTTGAAGGGTAGTGGGGAGGGTGGAGGTGGGGAGTGGGGGGGGGGGGGCAGCAGGGGGTGGGGGGGGGGGGGTCTGCAGGGCAGTGAGGAAGGTGCAGGTGGGGTGCAAGGGGGGCAGTGGGGGAGAGTACAGGGGGAGGGGGGTTTACTGGGCTGTGGGGAGGGTGTAAGTGGGGTGCAAGGGGGGAAATAGGGGGAGAGTTCAGGGGGGAGGGGGGGGTCTGTAGGGTAGTGGGGAGGGTGCAGGTGGGGTGGAAGGGGGGTGGGGCGGGGGGGGGGGGGGGTGAAAGGGGGGGGCATCATTAAATAAATATGATTTAATATTTTGACCATCTCCAAACTTGATTACTCTCTCATTCTTATTTTGTTCTATTTAGACCATAAGACTCTTACTATTGCTCTATATTCTAGGCATACTTCTTATTTATCTTCAGTTTTATGTTCCTGAATCATCTCACCCAAGAATATTTCAATGTTTTCAATAACTATATGTTTTCTCATTTGTATGAATTATGTATATCAGAGTATTTTATTCGTAACATAATGATATTATATGAATCACCATATAAACAGTGAATGTTTTCATTAATTAAATGTGTTCTCATTTGTATTCATTATGTTTATCAGGATTCTTCGCTCCTTCCATTTATTTAGGTGCATAAACCAATAAATATATCAATGATCATGATGATGGTGGTGGTGGGGGTGGTGGTCTGAGAGGAGGTGATAATGATGTTGGTGTTTCTATAGGATATGATGAGGTCCATGATGGTTTTGGTGATATTGATATTGAGTTACATTTCAGATGTAAATTTTATTCTTGGTATATACATTTAATTTTATCAAATTTTTCATTTTATTATGATGATATTGATATTGAAGTTTTATATTGTTTATATTGGAGAGAGTTTGAATTATTATGATATATATTGTATTATGCTTGAGTTCAGTTTTATTTGGAAGGTGGTGTTTTTTTTGCTCGTAGCTAGAGGATGTGAGTACTGCTATAGGGTGTAGCTATTATGGAAGCATTTGGTGATTAAGTATATCTAGTTAGGAATAAATTTATATGGTTATTAACTAGGGATGTAGGGTATATTTTCAATGGTTTTCAAAGTGTTATTAGGGACCAAGATCCATGGTTTAACCATGGGGAGGCTGGAAGGGTGACTGGCAGGGGGGGAGGGGTAGGGGGAATGGTAGGGGGACTTGTAGGGAGATGGGCAGGGTGAGGGGGTGTCCAGGGCCTGTCTTGGAGGGGGGGGGGTATGGCAGGGGGGCTGTCCAGGGTTGGGGGGATCTGTCCAGGATGAGGGGGGGGGGGTCTGTCTAGGAGGGTGGGGGGCTGTCCAGGGGGAGGGGGTGTGTCCGAGGAGGGAGGGGGGGGGGGCAGGTTGGGGGGGGGGGGTGTCTAGGGGGGATTTGAGGGGGGGATTTGTAGGGGTAAGGGGGGCTGTAGGGGGATAGATATTCAGAAAATGAGGCAATAAGGCTGTTAAATGGGATTTCACCAAGGAATCCTCTCATTTTCTGAAATGTAGAGGAAAATATTGATGATTTTGGGCACGAACCATTAAGGGGGAGTGGAGGGGTGCTATCCATGTGGGAGGGGTTGTGTCTGGGAGGGGGGGGGGGTGTCTAGGGGGGGACTTACATGGAGATGGGTAGGGTGATCGAGATCATGCTCCTTGTTGGTTGTACCATATAAAGAAAAAACTGGATGAAAAAGAGTTGCTCATGTGCCTAAGAAGAATACAAGAGAACTACTAGCTATGGATACTTGAATATACTACTATGAACTCAAAATTAATAACACTTTTCAATAAAAAACTATGAAAGGAGAATAACTCATTGATCACATCAATACCTCACTAGAAATAAAAGGCAAAATCTTTCACAACGCTCTGTTTTAATCTTTGTTTCTGAAAGTTTACCCAAGCTACATCCCAATATAACTTTCCAAAGTTTCAAGTTTCATTGCCAATAACACAGAGCCTTATAACTCTATTCTATTTATTTTTGATCAGCTTGTGTACTGTTTTTATATTAAAAGTAGTGTGTGTCTATCTGTTCTATAGACACAAACTGAATCTTGTAAAAAACTTGAAGATACACAAATATCTTCACAAACCATCTTTTATACCTGACACTACCCATAGATAATAATGAAATAATTCCATACATGGACTATTTTTTTCACTCTTATGGAAACTATAGAAGAGGTATTGTTATCCTGGATAGTTGTGTATGTTATTGTTTACACTGATCTAGGGTGGGGATCAGAATTTATTTATAAAATTCTTGGTGGAGGGTGATCACCAAGTGGAGAGGATTAAGTATCATATTGAGACTAAACCTCTTGTTTTAAATTCTACTGTGTTCTTTCAAGTTTAGTTTTCTCTATTTGTATTTATTTAAATAAGAAAACATCACTTTTATTTGATAGTTAACCTTAGACAATGTTTTTATTATAATTTGATTTAGTATATTGATTTCAAAAGTTAAAGTAATAATTCATATTTTTTTAACTAAGAACTAATCACACTTTGATAAATCCTTTAAATAACAAAAATCTTTTATAAACTACTCCTTTGGTTAATATGGTAGTTTTGTATTTCAAATTGGGGAACTATTAAATAAATATTTTTGATAGAAAATTTAATAGGAACTCAATTTACCCCCCAATTGAGTGTCCTACTCTGACCAATAGTTCTAAGGATATCTGATGGATGAAATGGAACCATTGAATGCTTTGGTAGGACCCCTTGTCCTTTTAATGTTATACTAGTACCTCCTTTACAAAGGAAAATGAAGAGAATAACATGATAAAGTATTGGTTTTAGAGAGTAATCTCTATTTTACCAAATATTTGGTTTATGAAATACATTATATAGAACTACTATATTGAATAAAGGAGACAATTGGAGCTTAAATATTCTATACAGTATGAAATGAACAACATTCAAAATTTCACCTTTGTAAGTTTCACAATGACCCTCATTTCTATAGTGTGATTGTTAAAATCATTTAAAAATCAGTAAATCATATATAAATGTAAAGAACCAAACCTCTTATATATATATATTAAATATTTTTAGATGAATATTCATTACCTTATACAAACACATTATTGGGGATAATTAAAGTATAGCTCCTTTAGAAACAAGGACACATAAACAACTGGTCCATAAGTGAGAAATGTCATCTCCCACTATATGTTTCATAACTAGAATCATTATTATAAATATACTATATAATACATTTAATTATAACCCAGGGAAAGAAAACATAAGAAAGATAATCTTAGATGATCACTAAGGGTAAATAAGGGAGATATCAACATATCATGAGCATAGGGGTATGAGAACATGAGAATAACATTTTAAAACCATACCATGCATATCATAGATCATAAGATTGATTCATGAAATAAATCTTGATAGTTCATAAAAAATGAATCATAATGGAATAAATGAACATGAACCATGAGAGCATAAAATTGGAATAAGTCATTGATTTGTGGCATACACATAAGCATATAAAATCATTTTCTTAGTAGTTTAGGGCTCATTCCCAAGACTATCATAGTGGACAGAGTTCACTCCCGAAACCATCAAAGTAGTCAAGGTTAACTCCCTATACTATCATAGTTGATAAATTCCCTTACTGAACTAGGTTCACTCCCTCTCTAGTCCTATTTATCTAATGAGATATTAGTCTTCACCCAATGCATTGGAGGGAGATATAGGTCCCACCCATCACATAATGAAAATCATAAACATGTGTTCCAAAAGATCCTAAAAAATTTATCATATCATAAATTATGAAATGAAATGGGCTTTAAAGACATTTCATCATAACATAACCATTGGAAAAGAAACAGATTTCATAATCATTTCACCATTTCATCAAATCATAACCCATGGATAAAGATGTGGGATTTATAAGCATTTTATCATGGTGTAACCTATGGAAAGAAACAGGTTACATAAAAATATTTTCATCATAAAAATAAAAAATTTATGATAAATAATCACAAAATTATCACTATATAATATCCTTAATATATAATAAATAACATCAAAGGAAGTAAGCTTGGATAGAAAATTATTTTGAATGAAAAGTCACTTGGAACGTTTTTGGAGGAAAATATCTTTTATTTAAAAATAAAATTTTTAAAATTAAAAATTCATAAAATATTGTGTAAATATTTTTATTTTAAAATAAACATAAAATATTATAAAGTAAGATTTAAACCAATTAATGGTCATGAAATCAGGAAATTCTGCTCATGCCATATATGTTAAAACAAATATTCCTTTCACATTTTTGATAAAATCCAAACATTCCTTGTTTGGAAAAAGAAATGAAGTTAATTTATTTTTTTTAAAAATTAATAAATGGGTAAAAATGAATTTAATAAATAATTTTGATAATGTTAATTTTTTTTAAAAACATTTTAAAAAAATATGGTTTTAGAAGAAAAAGTGTTTTTGACCGAAGAGAGAAATAAAAATGATTTTTCATAAAGAATTATTTTGAAATCTTGAGTATATAAAGAGAGGATAATGAAGGGAAAACATGTATTATATATAAATAAATAAAGGATAATAAATTAAATGAGTTTATAGAGTGATATATTGAAATATTTCATTATTGTAAGTATAATAATGATAAATCCCAATAAACTATGAGATTGTAACATAAAAACCTTACCAATTTGGTAACATTAAATCATAATCCCATGAAAGAATAATGTTAAATGAAACATATAATATCATAAAAATAAATAAATTCATGATATTACATGTTAAAGGGTCCATATATATACCTCATAAAATTATATAGGTGCATAATATAACATATGTTTCAAAGAAATAAAATTGAGACAAAAATACATTACCATAAGTATCAACTTCTTCCACACATGATCAAAACTCATGTATAATAAACATGAGTTTATTATAATATACTAAAGAACTATACAGACACACACACACACACACACACAGATATATATATATATATCATACCATATATTATTTACATATGACCTTTTATCACCCGTTTATTAACAATTCCATGTTAAAGTCACGTTTCAAGCATTAACCACTTTGTTTTTTGTGTGTGTTTTGATTTTTAATTTTTTTGTTCATATAAATTTTATAATGGTTAAATAATATATATAATTTTAACCATGATATAAATATCATATATATTAAGTATATATTTATTTATAGAAATCTATAAAATTTAGAGATATAAATTTCAATATAACGTTCATGGAGATGGTATTCCATACGTACACATGAATGTTGTTTCCATTTTCTATATGGATTGAAAGAAAGAAAGGTAAATAATATATTACCCTTAAATAATAAATTTTATTTCATATATATCACATATTTTCATTATAACAACCTGAGATTATATGAGAAATATTATTTTTAATTTCTTTGATGTATTGTGTTGTACGCTACACAAAGATTATCTTGCGCTATACGCAACACCATATTAGCTTATAGTATACACAAAACTATTCTTGGCTTGCGTTACACGCAAGAGCAACCTTCCTTGATATCTTGCATTGTACGCAATACCAATTTTCACTAAACAATGATATGTTATTAAAATATTATATAAAATAGTCGTTATGAATAATAATACCCACCTTTTGAAATTTTATAAATTTTATCTTTTAAAAATGGACTTCATTTTTTGATTCGAAATATCGAAATTAGCCTAGGTTGAAATTTTGGTATTTTTCTGAAAACTTTCAATTTTTGATGAATAGTGAAAACACTGAGTCATTGGTTAAAACCGAATTTTTATTTAAATAATCATTTATTTTATTTAAATTTATTTTAGGTCAAAATAGATACATAATACCTATATAAGTTCAATGTATTCATTTTATTGAACTTTTTAACATCTTTTACCCACCTCCTAGGAGCATTTTCAAATTTACATAAAACTTAATTTTACAGCTTCTGTGAGTTGAATTCCGAAAATCCGAGAGACACGGTTAATATCAAGCAGTAAAATGTGGTTCAATAAGATAAAAATAATTTTTGGTGAATAGTAAATTTTTACTTTTTTTACAACGGTTAAAAGTAAATAGGGTAATTAAGGGTAAAAATGATATTATTATTACCCTAACACATGTCCTAATTCTATTGGATAAGTCTAATTCGACCAAAAACAACATTAGGAATAAAATATGAACCTCTTTGGTGTAGTTGGATTAGATTAGGGCACTTATTATTATTTTATTTAAAGAAGAGTTAAAATAGTTAAAATCAAAGTTTAATATTTAAAACATTTTTAATATAGGGTTATACATAAGATAAATTAGACTATAAATATTTATTAGAAAGCTAAAAAAATTTCTTACATAATGGTATTTTTTTTATATTTTTTATACATTAAATAATTTTAATTTATTTGTGACACAATGATGATACAATAATTACCTTTTTAATGGAATATCAACATAATTGATATTATAAATACCCTAATAAATGTAATTTGAGACTTTTTATGAATTAAAATAATTTTCAAGGTTAAAATAACATATTATTATTGGTTAGATGAATTTTTTTCTAAGTAATAATGCTGTTATGAATTTAGAGAAAACAAAATACCAAACAGTGTCAAAATTGACATAAAAGAGTTTTTAAAACAAATATGATATTATTAATTGATATAATGGTCCTAAAAATCTTTGGTTTGGCCAAAATACTTATATAATAATATATATGACATTAATGAACCAATTAAGGTTCTATTGGAAGTTTATAGTAAGTTTATTAACCATATAGTGTAAGAATACAAGAAGACACGGTAAAAGTTAAATTATTTTACTTCGAGTTGAATATAAATGATAAGGTTTAAATGGTAACCTAAACTTGTATAAAACCTATTGGTTGAGAGTATTTAGACCCACACCTACCCTAGCCTTGATATAAGTCACTTTGGAGCCAATATAAACCTAATATTAATTTATTATAAAATAATATTTTAAGTTTTTCCTAAGGTGCCCCTCACCCCTCTTATAAAAGGGCACTCACTCTTCTCTCACATTCACTCCTCCAAAGCCATTTTTTCTCGGCCAAACCCTGCCCAAATACCCTTTAAAATATCCTCCCTTCATTATAGAGGCCTTAATTTAGTCATAAATCCAACCTAAGGAGCACTTTTGATCAAATCAAAAGGAAGAACCCGAAGAAGAGGAGGTTCAGATACGTACAAAGCATATCAGACCTAAGGTAAGGGATAATTATTCCAATATCGTTCTTACCCAAGATTGTTTATTCATATGTATTTACTAGGGATAAATTTATCATCCATGTCCATGTTTTCTAATTTTTTTTCATGTATGTTTGAAGTCCTTTTTACCCATTTTGACTTTTACTACATGGTATATAAGGAATATTTCTTTTTTTTACCATACGAGGTACTTTTTTACTTTTCCGGCAAAAGTATGAGAATAATGTTCTTTTTAACTTATACGACATGAACAGATTTTTACGATTTTATGACGCCTTATTCACATGATTCTTACTCTACAATAATTCATTATTATTTTCAACAAAAGACCTTTTTTTAAATTGCATGGTATTTTGTGAAAGGAAAATGATTTTGAATAAGAAAAGATATTTTCCCCAAGAATTCATTTCAAGTGTTTTGTCAAAACTATTTTCCATCTAAGATGGAATTATTTAGTATGATTATGTTTCAAGTATAATTTCTATATTATTTACATTTTTTTATTCTTATTATGATTAAATGTTATCCATTTGTTTTATATGGATTATGTTATGATGGGATGATGTAAATAAGACCCATTTTATTCTTTGGGTTATGATGAATGATTTATGTTTATTTTGTGGAACAAGTAAAAATGATTTAATTATGAGATGTGTGGGACCTATATCTCCCTCTAATGCATTGGGTAAAGATTTATATCTCATGAGATAGACATGGATGGAATGAAAAGTTAATCCAGTTCAGTGATACATGACTAGAACGAGGAGTGAACTCGATTCAGTAAGGGAATTTGTCCACTATGATGGTCTTGACAGTAATGCCTTGGCTACTATGGAAATAATATCAAGTTCTTAATGGTTTTCCACAATTACATGTTTTATTCCCATGATATTTTTTATGATTTATGTTCCTTTATAATATATGCCTTACATACTTCCAAGATTTATGTCATTGCTCAAGATTTTGATGTTTAGATTTTATGTTCAATTTTTGCATTCAAATGTTTATGGATTGTTTTATGTTCCCTATGTTTACCATTACTAAATATTTGAGCTCACACTTTTTATGTTTTCTTTTCCCCAGGATATAAAGAAATTTTTTGGGTAAGAAAACCAAAGGGGAAGATCTATATAGGAGATGTTGAAGATCTTTCACCATGATTAGAAGATTATGTTCTGAGTTTCCAAAGACACTAAACTATTACGGTCCTTGGGTGTCTGTTTTTATTATGTATTAAGTATTCCGCAAAAGTAATGTAATCCTTATGTAGGCCAAGATATGGGTCTCTACAGTTGGTATCAGAGGAAAGGTTTAGTTAACCTTTGGAAACTAGGATGTGAAAACTTTAGTGAGATCCATAGAGATATTTCTAAGGTATGTCTAGGGATGTCTATAAGGTTAAGTATAAGTATAGGTTATAGTACTAAAATTATGGTAACAATATTATAATTAAACCTAAGATGTTAGATATTGAAGATAATCCACCGTTATTATGTTTTTTCCCTAGCATGATTTTTTCCTCTCACACTATTATTTTTGGGTTTTAGACGATGGCTAGAACCTGAAGGAACCATGTTGATCAATGTAATAGACAATGCAATGATTTTACTCTTGAACAAACCAGTGTTATGGGAGATGGAGTGAAAAATATTATTTCTATACTTACACAAGATTTGAATCATTCTGGATTTCCAAATGAGCAGAGAAGGGAACAATATTCTATTGAGTCCTTCATGAGGCAACACCCACCTTCTTTCAGTGGGTCTTCTGATCGACTTGTTGCTGAAAAATGGATCAATACCATTGAAAATATATTTTCTCATTATTCACTGTTGAAAACATGAAAAATTCATTCTGGCTGTTCACCGTTTAGGAAGCAGACTAGTGGTGGACTCTAATTAAGAATATAAGGCCCCAAGATGAAATTGAGTCAATGGAATGGGACGAGTTCAAGAACTTGTTTTTTAATAAGTACTTCCCTCATGTTCTTTGAACAAAGATGGAAAATGAGTTACTTGAGCTTAAGGAAAAGGATGATAAATCTGTTGGTATATAAAAAGTGAATTTTACAAGGCTTGAAAGGTATTCATCTGGCTTTATCATCCAACCTGAAAGTAAAGTTGATCAATTCTTCAGTGGCTTAAAACCAAGTCTTCGAAGAGAATTAGCTATAAGAGACTTTATTAGCTATGAAGAAATTGTGCGTTGTGCTATCAAGGTAGAACTGGAAGTTGTTGTTACTTATCCATCTCATGGTTTTTACAAAAAACAAAAGATGGAGTTCAAGGAGAAATCTCAGAACAATGATGAAAATAAGATGAATGTTTATTTATGCTCGAATTGTGGAATGAAGCATGGTGGAGATTTTCTAAAAGGTACTAGAAAATGTTTTAAGTGTGGAAAAGAAGGTCATCGAGCAGTTTAGTGTCGAAGTAATGGGAAAAGGTATCCATTGATGTAAATAGAGAAAAGACTACAGAGAACGCTCCACCAACACTTCAATGCTTCAAGTGCAAGTAAATGGGGAATTATGCTAATCAATGACCTAATCCAAGGGTTAATGATGATCGACATCAACAAACTCTTAAGGCAATGGAAAAAGGGAATTCACATGCATTCACTATTGGCGATGTTGAATATGAAAACGATGTGGTGGAATTATTAAGTTTTTGTGTAATGGGATTCCAAAATAATGTTGTATATAGTATCGTGGAATATTGGAATATTTATGTATTGGTCTATTGTGGTTTTCAATAATTATATAGTACCGGTAACCATGAAAAGTGATTGAAATATTTTTGGAAATAAGATGATATGTGCATAATGAAGGGATAAAGAGAAAATGAAATGAGCTCATAACTGATATAAGTACAAAGTTATATCATGGTTTGAGTATATATAAATTTTGGGATTTTGGTATGTAGAAAGTGTTAACTTTTGACAGCATTCATGTTTTCACTAAGGTTCAACGGGTATTCATTTTTCAATAGAATACATGATTAAGGTATTCACATGTTTGGAATGTGACCAACAAGATATATCGTATGATATGTGGGGGAAAATGATGGTATTCACATGCTTAGTAAATGACATTTATAGTAATTATTTTCTGTATACTATGAGCTTGGAAAGAAGTATTTTGGATAAGCCTAAAGATTGGAATGGATTATGTTGGACATAAGTTAGTATTGTTTAAGGCCATAACTTTTTTCGATATTATTGATGGGATGTTATAATAATGTAGTTTTAGAAAAAGGACAACCAGCAGGATGGGCAACAACCCGCCGCATCGGACAATTCTGTGAGAATCAAACCCACAACCGAAGTGTGACAAACCTTTATTTCCTACAACTGGCCTACAGGAAGTCCTTGGTTTGTAGAAACTAGTTTTATTTTATTAAGAGGTATGATAGATGAAGTATAAGTCCATTTTTAGAATCATATATGATTAACCTCACCATATATGGACTTAATATATTTAATAACTTCTACTAACCTTTTGTTAGAGACAAATGGAAGGACCCATCATTCTATTGTATGATCTACTAACACTTCAAGAATGAAAAATTCAACTTCATTTCTTTAAGAGATGAAGTGGAAATTGTTCAAGGCACGGACAATGGTAAGATTGTACAAAAATAAAGTAGGTATTTCTTCAAATTCAACTTTAGGGAAATGATCTTGAAAACCCAAAATGTTGTCCTAGTGTACTCATATCCGATGAATTAGATGGTACCTTAGATCATCACAAATTTATGGGTTTGTGATTGTTGGCTTTTTCATAGCCATGTTCTCTACCACTATCCATCAGAACTTGATGGTTATATTTCTCTTCCATATCCATATTTCCACCTATGTTCTCCTATGAGGAAACCCAATGATGAGTTACTTTGGGCATCCATTTTGTTTCTAACGTTCCTTTTTAAAATGATGATTTAGTATTACTTTTTACGATGTGGGTTTGTATGAAATAAACTTTCATATATTAAACCATTTATAACCCCGATGAATTTCGAGGGTG
Organism: Viscum album; assembly: GCA_963277665.1. Taxonomy (NCBI): domain Eukaryota; kingdom Viridiplantae; phylum Streptophyta; class Magnoliopsida; order Santalales; family Viscaceae; genus Viscum; species Viscum album. Next base: position 431,999,549 of record OY728147.1, on the reverse strand, counting down.
AAATTCATTTTAAGGGGGGTAGAATGTAACAACCCATGATTTTATGAGAAATATTATTTTTAATTTGTCTTTGATGTATTGTGTTGTATGCTACACCAAGATTATCTTGTTCTATACGCAACACCGTATTAGCTTGTAGAATACACAACACTATTCTTGGTTTGTGTTACATGCAAGAGAAACCTTCCTCCATAGCTTGCGTTGTACGCAATACTGAGTTTCACTAAACAACAACATGTCACTAAAATATTATATAAACTAGCCGTTATGAATAGTAATACCCAATTTTTGAAATTTTATAAATTTTATCTTTCAAAATGGACTTCATTTTTGGATTCGGAATATCGAAATTAGCCTAGGGTGAAATTTTGGTATTTTTCTGAAAACTTTCAATTTTTTATGAATAGTGAAAACACTGAGTTATTGGTTAAAACCGACTTTTTATTTAAATAATAATTTATTTTATTTAAATTTATTTTAGGTCAAAATAGATACATAATACCTATATAAGGTCAATGTAATCATTTTATTGAGCTTTTTACCGTCTTTTACCCACCTCCTAGGAGCATTTTCAAATTTACAAAAAATTTAATTTTACCACTTCTGTGAGTTGAATTTAGAAAATCCGAGAGAAATGGTTAATATTAAGGAGTAATATGTGGTTCAATAAGATAAAAATAATTTTTGGCAAATAGTAACTTTTTACTTTTTTTTACCATGGTTAAAAGTAAATAGGGAAATTAAGGGTAAAAATGATATTATTATTACCCTGAAACATGTCCTAATTCAATTGGATAAGTATAATTAGACCAAAAAAAACCTTAGGAATAAAATATGAACCTCTTTGGTCCACTTGTATTAGATTAGGACACTTATTATCATTTTATTTAAAGAAGAGTTAAAATAGTTAAAATCAAAGTTTAATAACTAAATCATTTTTAATATAGGGTTATACATAAGATAAATTTGACTATAAATATTCATTATAAATATAAATAGATTTCCCACATAATGGTATTTTATTTATATTTTTTAGACATTAAATAATTTAATTTATTTATGACATAATGATGATGCAGTTATTACCTTATTAGTGAAATATTAACATAATTGATATTATAAATACCCAAATAAATTTAATTTGAGACTTTTTATGAATTAAACTAATTTTATAGGTTAATATAACATATTAGGGTTGGTTATATGAATTTTTTTTGAAGTAATAATTCTGTTATGTATTTAGAGAAAACAAAGTACTAAATAGTGTCAAAATTGACATAAAAGAGTTTTTAAAACAAATATTATATTATTAATTGATATAATGGTCCTAAAAATATAACGATCATCCAAAAGTCTTATATAATAATATATATGACATTAATGAACCAATTGGGGTTCAATTGATAGTTTATAGTAAGTTTATTAACCATATAGTGTAAGAATACAAGAAGACATGGTAAAAGTTAAATTATTTAACATAGAGTTAAATCTAAATGATAAGGTTAGAATGGTAACCTAAACTTGTCTAAAACCTATTGGTTGATAGTATTTCGACCCATACCCACCCTAGCCTCAAAATAAGTCACTTTGGAGACATTATAAACTGAATATGAATTTATTATAAAATAATATTTTATGTTTTTCCTAAGGTTCCCCTCACCCCATTATAAAAGGGCACTCCCTCTTCTCTCACATTCACTCCTCCCAAGCCATTTGGCTCGGCCAAACCCTACCCAAATAGCCTCTCAAATATCCTCCCTTCATTCTAGAGGCCTTACTTTAGTCAGAAATCCAACCTAAGGATCCATTTTGATCAAATCAAAAGGAAGAACTCGAATAAGTGGAGGTTCAGATACGTACGAAGCATATCAGACCTAAGGTAAGGGATAATTATTCCAATCTCATTCTTACCTAAGATTGTTAATTTGTAAGTATTTACTGGGGCTAAATTCATCATCCCTGTCCATGTTTTCTGAAAATGTTTTCATGTATGTTTAAAGTCTTTTTTACCCATTTTTGACTTTTACTACACGATATGTAAGGAATATTTCTTTTTTTACCATAAGAGGTACTTTTTTACTTTTTCGGCAAAAGTATGAGAATAATGATCTTTTTAACTTATACGACATGAAAGTATTTTTACAGTTTTATAACGACTAATTCACATGATGATTCCTCTATAATAATTCATGATTATTTTCAACAAAAGACCTTTTTTTTAAAATTTCATGGTATTTTTTGAAAGGAAAATGATTTTGAAGAAGAAAAGATATTTTCCTCAAGAATTCTTTTCAAGTGTTTTTTCAAATCTATTTTCCATCTAAGATGACATTATTTAGTATGATTATGTTTCAAGTATAATGTCTCTATTATTTACATGGTTTGATTCTTCTTATGATGAAATGTTATCCATTTATTTTATATGGTTTATGTTATGATGAGATGATGTTTATGAAACCCATTTTATTCTTCAGGTTATGATGAATGATTTATTTTAATTTTGTGGTACAAGTAGGAATGATTTAATTATGAGATGGTTGGGACCTATATCTCCCTCAAATTAATTAGGTAAAGATTTATATCTCATGAGATAGACATGTCTTGAACAACAAGTTAATCCGGTTCAGTGATACAGGATTGGAACGAGGAGTGAACTCAATTTAGTAAGGGACTTTGTCAACTATGATGGTATTGGAAGCAATGCCTTGGCTACTATGGAAATAATATCAAGTTCTTAATGGTTTGACAAAATTAAATGTTTTATTCCCATGCTATTTTATCATGATTGATGTTCCTTTATGATATATGCTTTACGTACTTCCAAGATTTATGTCATTGCTCAAGATTTTGATGTTTAGATTTTATGTTCAATTTTTGCATTCAAATATTTATGGATTGTTTTATGTTCCCTATTTTTACCCTTACTGAGAATTTGATCTCACCGTTTTTATGTTTTATTTTCCCCAAGATATAAAGAAAGGTTTTGGGTAAGAAAAAAAGGGGAAGATCTTTATTGGAGATGTTGATGAACTTTCACCATGATTAGAAGATTATGTTCCGAGTTTCCAAAGACACTAAACTATAACGGTCCTTGGGTGTCTGTTTTTGTTATGTATTAAGTATTATGAAAAATTAATGTAATCCCCATGTATGTCAATATATGGTTCTCTAAATTCATTAAACCCCTTATTATTACATTCCATGTAAAGTGTGAATAAATCATATCACTTCACGAGGCGGTAGTCCGCTGTACAGATGAGAAACATTATCATATTCCACATAATGGAAAGTAAGAAGGTATATATGATGTAATAATTCAATAAGTATAATAATATCATAAATATTATATATAAATATTTAATTCATCATTATATCCATATGTGGGAGGTAGTGATGGAAAATTAATAACATCGGTTCATGAGGCGGTAGTCCGCCATACACACGAATGATGATTTAAAATAAAATTTGATGGAAGTGGAGATGGTTTTAGGTCATCAACATAACATAAAAAAATCTAAGTATATTTAAGATACTGGTTTTATTATATCATCATGGTTTAATAATAATTTAAGGAAGTGGAGGAAGAAATAAAATAAAAATTCTCGTAGAAGAACATTACATGTTTTTCAGGTAACAACCTTAGGTTTGAACCAAAATCCATTCTAGGTTAGATTTAAGACCAAAATAAGGCTTATGTGATGATATTAGGGAAACAAGGATGATAGTTTGTTAGGTATTGGCCTAAACAAATGGTTTTATAAGTGTGATGAGGAGAGGAGAAGTGGTGGCCTTTTATAGGTGAGGTGAGTGGCACCCTTGTAATTTTTGGAATGAAAAAGTTTTACCCTTGTTTTTTCACATGAAAAAAGGATATATAATGATCCATTATCAATAATTTTACATTATAAGTTATAAATATGGTAATAAAATGGGTATTTGAAATGTTTTGGGTCATCTCCAACCCATATATTTTTAATTTAACCCCTGATAAACCCATTTTTACCTTAACTATGGTAAATATTTTTTATTATTTTTACTATTAATTATGGTAAAAATTTAAGTTTAAATTATTATATAATATAAATTATTATTATTCCAAATATGAATCCATTTTTTGAAATTCCACTCACATAAGTTACAAAACTTAAATTAAAATTAAACCCGCAAACACGATGAGAAAGTGGGTTCCCAAAAAGAAATGTTCAAAAGTTTAAGAAGTTTTTATATCAAAATTCAAAATGAAAATCATTAAAATGATATAATAAAAATAATTTAACTTTAAAACTATTTTAAAAAACGAATATTAACCTTATAAATTATTTAAAAGAAAAGTCAGTTTTCAATAAAAACCAGTATTTTGAACTATTTATCAAAAAATTAATCTTTTCAAAAAAAGCAAAAATTCAAAATAAAATAATTTTGATATGATTACATAAAAAATAAAATTTATTTTATCAAATTAATTATATAAAAGTTTCCAAAATTAATTTTATTATTGTTCAAAAAAATAAATAAAAATACATTTTTTTAGAAAAATATTTTTTTCAAAACATAATAAAACTTTATAGAAAATTAAGTATTTATTTATCAATATGTTTTATTTATATAAAAAATTATAATTAATATTTAAAATTTGGTTATTAATATTCATGATACCATGTTTAATGACTAAGTAAAAACTATTTTTTTTAATAATAATATCAATAGTTTTTCATGGTTTGTTAAAACTTGGTGTTATGTGTAATAGAAGATATCAAAGAAATTTAATTTATTTAAAACAAATTCATAAAATATAAGGTTGTTTTATTCTACCCCCATTAAAATAAAATTTTACCTCAAAATTTAATAACTTCTATACAAACATATGAGGCTACTTCTACCACATAATGTCCTCATGTTCCCATGTAGCTTCCTCAAACTAGTGGTTTTGTAAAAAAACTTTGACTTGGTGAGCAGTCTTATTTCATATAACTTTATCCATATGATCCATAATATCAAATGGTTATTCCTCATAAGAAATATATTTCTCCTGTGGAACAACATCAGAGTTTAGCACAAGTGAAAGATCAAGAATTACTTCCTTTGGAGAGATACATGGAACACATAATGAACTTGAGAGAGGTTTGGTTGATGTTCCAAATGATAGACTACTACTTCGATACGATCATGAATTTAAAAGGTAGATATATACATAAATATTAGTTTTCTATTCTTTCCAAACCTTAGTACCTTATTCATGGATAAATTCATAGATTTTTTTGTCACAAACTTTGGATTTCATATCCCATAGAAAATTTTCAACATAACATTTCTATCGAATTTGTGCCACCCTTAAGTGTTGTTGAATGTATCTAATATTCTCTTCCATTTATTCATCAATTTCAGGTCTTAATATAATTGTATCTCCAACTCAATTCCATTAATTTGGAGCTCTACACTTATTTACATAGATGGATTCATAAGGAGCTATGTGAATATTTTAATGAAATCTATTGTTGTAAGAAAACTCAACTATAAAAAGGTGTTGATATAGAATACCTTTAAAATATAAAGAATAATATCTAAACATATCCTATAGGGTTTCAATTTTTCTCTTATAATGAACATCTATTTGAGGATGATATGTAGTTCTAAAACTCAACTCTCTATCAAGAGCTTGCTAAAGACTTATCCAAAACATTGAGGTAAAATTCAGATCCTTATTAGACACAATTGAGTATGGTATTCTATAAAACCTTACCACTCCCTTAATAAATATCCTAAAAGTTGATCTGGAGAGAAATATTTTCTGATAGCGATGAAGTGTGTTGAATTTTTAAGGTGATCAAATATAACCCATATATAATTATGCCCTTTAGATGTTTTAGGGAGTCCAATGACAAAATACATGGTGTTGTTTTTCCATCCACATTCTAGTATAGGTAATGGATGTAACATCCCCTTAGACTTTTGTTTCTTAGACTTAACTTGCTAACATACCAAGCACTGAGATATAGAATCTATGATATCTATCTTCATTCCCTCCCACTAAAAATAATATTTTAAATATTTATACATATTCATACTTATAGGATGAATATAGTATGAAGAACTATGATATTCCTCTAATATCTCCTTAAAGTCTAGTATGGATGAAACACATAAGTGGTTCTTAGACATTATCATTAAATCATGATCAAGGTTAAACTCAAGAATATTTATAACCTTCTTTTGTAGCGCTACATATTTTTTTTGCAACTATTTAATATTTATTTGGATAGATAGTTGAAAAATAAATTGAGAAAAATAATATTTCTCCACTTCATTCAATTTTTTAGATCCATACCTTAAAAATCTAGAATCATTGGATCTTTTTTTATCATAATCATAGATAATCTATAATGATATTTTAAACTCAAAGCATAGGCCACCTTATTCACTTTCTTAAGGTGGTAATATATTAAGTAATCATAATATTTAGTTACCTTTAACCATCTTCTATGATGCATATTCAACTCATTCTATGTGAATATATACTTTAAAATTTTATGATCAGTATATATATCAATCTTTTCATCATAAAGTTGATTAATCCATATCTTTAATGAAAAAATTACCACAACTAAGTCCAAATCATGGGTTGGGTAGTTTTTCTTAGGAACCTTAAATTGTCATAAGTCATAAGTTACAAACATGTCATTCTGTATAAGAACACTCCCTAATCCCTTCCTAGATAAATCACTATATATTACAGACCCTTATCTACTATAAGTTAATGTAAGAATAGGTGTGATAACTAATATTCTCTTTATTTCCTTGAAATTTTCCTTACATTCATCTGTCTAGAGGAACTTGGGTCCCTTCCAAGTTAAATTGCTTATTGCATTAGATAGTCATAAGAAACTATCCAAAAAAATATAAATAATATCTAGGTAAACCAAGATAACAATGGATCTCAATCACCATGGTCGGTTTGGGCTGACATTCAATAGACTATATCTTTGATGGATCTACTTATATACCCCCTATTGAGATTACATGTTCCAAAATGAAACATTTTTCATCCAAAATTCACATTTTGTAAATTTTTCATATACACTACTAGAAATTAATCCTATAGCCACGAACCTATAGCCATAGTTTTATTGGTTCATGGCTATACCTTTCTAATTTCCATAATTTAATTAATCAACCATGGCTATACCGCATCCATCAATTATTTGGTATCGAGCTTTTCCTCCCCGATTTTCTACTCACCTCGCACTGCGGTGCCCTCCTCCCGACGAATTCTCCTCACCACGACGCCCTCCTCCTGAAGAATTCTCCTCACTACGACGCCCTCCTCCCCGAAGAATTCTCCTGCCCAGCTAATTCTTCTCCCCCACCTCTCCTCGCCGCGGAAGCCTCCTCATCGATGACTTCTCCTTTTCGAGTTGTCCTACCCAACCTCTCCTACCTGACATATCCTCACTGCGGCACCCTCCTCTCTGATGAACTCTCTCACCACGGCGCCCTCCACCCCAATGACATCTCTCACAGTGGCACGCTCCTCCTTGGAGACCTCTCCCATCACAGCACCCTCCTCCCGAAAGCTTCCAATCAATGTAAATATTTTATACCATCTAATTTCATCAATATTTTGAACTATGATTTGTGGTTTCATGTGTTAGAGATAATTCAAAGATGGGTAACCATTCTAAATGTTGTGAATGGTTTAATGAGGATATCATTAGAAAACAGTATAGGTCATCAATTAGCTATGAAGATTTTGGAAGACTACGTTCTTTACCTGCATAGTTGGTTTGACTTTGGAAGTAGCAATGCACAGTTAGCATTCAGTGAGCCATACCATGTATACAAATCCTAAAAATCATTAATGGTTTATAAATTATGGGTTTTCCCATCCCACATATTTATTATTTTCTCCCATTTCATTACTTATGTTGGATATACCATGGTTATCATGTGATTATTATTCCTTTCCTTCATCAATTATCATTCCATCTCCTTCACTATCTTCATCCAAGCTAATTCATACTATTTTTAGTTCTTTTTTCTCTTTTATTGATTTCCCTCAAACTGGATAGAATAGAAGATTGATTTTGGAAAATTTAAGAGTCCTTAGTATAAGTTAGGTGGTCCATGTAATTTACCTTACTGTATGTATTTTTAAAACAATATATTTGTGTTTCAAACTATAATTTCTATCTGTCGCCATTAAAATGTGAAGTTAATAATGTAGATACTAATGACTTAGATTAAATAAAAATTGTACTCTTAATAGAACTATTGGTTTCTCTCCTAAACTGAAACCACTAAATCGGTGTGTTTACTTTTTGGTTGTGATCTATGCTTCATCTAAATGATTAATAAACCATTTTGGTTGATACTTTAACTGATAATAATTATAAAGTCTTTCACAATTTTTATTATAATTAGAGGTGTGATGATTAATACCTAATTAAAGGGATGGCTAAATTGAATTAAGAAACATGAGAATGATAACCAACCTAGACCATTTTATAATTAACCACAATAGAGGCATGTTTTCGTATTAAATAAAAAGGTGTATCTAAATAATAATATTTGAGTGATGAGATTCAAGGACCATCCCACGAGAATATTATTTTTATAATAAAAGAAACTTCCCTATTTAAATTATTTAATTTATTTTTGGAAAGATTATATGCATAGATATTTTGTGTGTAATGAATTTAAATGTAGTAGGGAATGTTTTCCCACGTTACATTATTTTTTATTAGTACATTAAATTGACTAAAAATAATGATCATGGAGAATCATTTCTCTCTAGATACTTTCATGGACTAAGATATACCTATGCATGTATGATACAAACTGCCTATAAATAGTTCACCTAGACATTGTTTTATTACCTTATGATACTCAAGAATGGAGTCCCATATATATTTTGAAGCATTTTTATAAAATCTTTTAGGCATGATTTACCTTATATAAATTTTGATACATAGGAATGGTGTCCATCGAGCATGATATCCTCTATATATTGGATACTCAAGCATGGAATCCCTTATGCATTTTGATACCTAGACATGGAATCCCTCATGCATGGGGCCCCATAAATGTTGTGACTTTTGGTAATGGTTTAAAATATATGTTGTGATTACGAGAGGAGAAGTGGTGGCCTTTTATAGGTGAGGTGAGTGGCACCCTTGTAATTTTTGGAATGAAAAAGTTTTACCCTTGTTTTTTTCACATGAAAAAAGGATATATAATGATCCATTATCAATAATTTTACATTATAAGTTATAAATATGGTAATAAAATTGGTATTTGAAATGTTTTGGGTCATCTACAACCCATATATTTTTAATTTAACCCCTGATAAACCCATTTTTACCTTAACTACGGTAAATACTTTTTATTATTTTTACTATTAATTATGGTAAAAATTTAAGTTGAAATTATTATATAATATAAATTATTATTATTCCAAATATGAATCCATTTTTTGAAATTCCACTCACATAAGTTACAAAACATAAATTAAAATTAAACCTACAAACGCGATGAGAAAGTGGGTTCCCAAAGAGAAATGTTCAAAAGTTTAAGAAGTTTTTATATCAAAATTCAAAATGAAAATCATTGCAATGATATAATAAAAATAATTTAACTTTAAAACCATTTTAAAAACGAAAATTAACCATATAAATTATTTAAAAGAAAAGTCAGTTTTCAATAAAAACCAGTATTTTGAACTATTTATCAAAAAATTAATCTTTTCAAAAAAAAACCAAAAATTAAAAATAAAATAATTTTGATATGATTACATAAAAAATAAAATTTATTGTATAAAATTAATTATATAAAATTTTCCAAAATTAATTTTATTATTGTTCACAAAAATAAATAAAAATACATTTTTATAGAAAAATATTTTTTTCAAAACATAATAAAACATTACCGAAAATTAAGTATTTATTTATCAATATGTTTTATTTATATAAAAAATTATAATTAATATTTAAAATGTGGTTATTAATATTCATGATACCATGTTTAATGACTAAGTAAAAACTATTTTTTTAATAATAATATCAATAGTTTTTCATGGTTTGTTAAAACTTGGTGTTATGTGTAACAGAAGCTATCAAAGAAATTTAATTTATTTAAAAAAATTCATAAAATATAAGGTTGTTTTATTCTACCCCCATTAAAATAAAATTTTACCTCAAAATTCCATAACTTCTATACAAACATATGAGGATACTTCTACCTCATAATGTCCTCATGTTCCCATGTAGCTTCCTCAAACTAGTGGTTTTGTAAAAAAAATTTGACTTGGTGAGCGGTCTTATTTCATATAACTTTATCCATATGATCCATAATATCAAATGGTTATTCCTCATAAGAAATATATTTCTCCTGTGGAACGACATCAGAGTTTAGCACAAGTGAAAGATCAAGCATTACTTCCTTTGGAGAGATACATGGAACACATAATGAACTTGAGAGAGGTTTGGTTGATGTTCCAAATGATAGACTACTGCTTCGATACAATCATGAATTTAAAAGGCAGATATATACATAAAGATTAGTTTTCTATTCTTTCCAAACCTTAGTACCTTCTTCATGGATAAATTCTTAGATTTTTTTGTCACAAACCTTGGATTTCATATCCCATAGACAATTTTCAACATAACATTCCTATCTAATTTGTGCCACCCTTAAGTGTTGTTGAATGTATCTAATATTCTCTTCCATTTATTCATCAATTTCAGGTCTTAATAGAATTGTATCTCCAACTCAATTCCATTAATTTGGAGCTCTACACTTATTTACATAGATGGATTCATAAGGAGCTATGTGAATATTTTAGTGAAATCTATTGTTGTAAGAAAACTCAACTATAAAAAGGTGTTGATATAGAATACCTTTAAAATATAAAGAATAATATCTAAACATATCCTATAGGGTTTCACTTTTTCTCTTATAATGACCATCTATTTGAGGATGATATGCAGTTCTAAAACTCAACTCTCTATTAAGAGCTTGCTGAAGACTTATCCAAAACATTGAGGTAAAACTCAGATCCTTATTAGACACAATTGAGTATGGTATTCTATAAAAACTTACCACTCCCTTAATAAATATCCTAAAAGTTGATCTGGAGAGAAATATTTTATGATAGCGATGAAGGGTGTTGAATTTTTAATGCGATCAACTATAACCCATATATAATTATGCCCTTTAGATGTTTTAGGGAGTCCAATAACCAAATACATGGTGTTGTTTTCCCATCCACATTCTAGTATAGGTAATGGATGTAACATCCCCTTAGACTTTTGTTTCTTAGACTTAACTTGCTAACATACCAAGCACTGAGATATAGAATCTATGATATCTATCTTCATTCCCTCCCACTAAAAATAATATTTTAAATATTTATACATATTCATACTTATAGGATGAATATAGTATGAAGAACTATGATATTCCTCTAATATCTCCTTAAAGTATAGTATGGATGAAACACATAAGTGGTTCCTAGACATTATAATTAAATCATGATCAAGGTTAAACTCAAGAATATTTATAACCTTCTTTTGTAGCTCTACATATTTTTTTGCAACTATTTAATCTTTATTTGGATAGATAGTTGAAAAATCAATTGAGAAAAATAATATTTCTCCACTTCATTCAATTTTTTAGATCCATAACTTGAAAATATAGAATCATTGGATCTTTTTTATCATAATCATAGATAATCTATAACGATCTTTTAAACTCAAAGCATAGGCCACCTTATTCACTTTCTTAAGGTGGTAATATATTAAGTAGTCATAATATTTAGTTACCTTTAACCATCTTCTATGATGCATATTCAACTCATTCTATGTGAATATATACTTTAAAATTTTATGATCAGTATATATATAAATATTTTCATCATAAAGTTGATGAATCCATATATTTAATGAAAAAATTACCACAACTAAGTCCAAATCATGGGTTGGGTAGTTTTTCTTAGGAACTTTAAATTGTCATAAGGCATAAGCTACAAACATGTCATTCTGTATAAGAACACTGCCCAATCCCTTCCTAGATACATCACTATATATTACAGACCCTTATCTACTATAAGTTAATGTAAGAATAGGTGTGATAACTAATATTCTGTTTATTTCCTTGAAATTTTCCTTACATTCATCTGTCTAGAGGAATTTGGGTCCCTTCCAAGTTAAATTGGTTATTGCATTAGATAGTCATAAGAAACTGTCCAAAAAAATATAAATAATATCTAGGTAAACCAAGAAAACAATGGATCTCAATCACTATGGTCGGTTTGGGATGACATTCAATAGACTATATCTTTGATGGATCTACTTATATACCCCTTATTGAGATTACATGTTCCAAAATGAAACATTTTTCATCCAAAATTCAAATTTTGTTAATTTTTCATATACACTACTAGAAATTAAACCTATAGCCACGAACCTATAGCCATAGTTTTATTGGTTCGTGGCTATACCTTTCTAATTTCCATAATTTAATTAATCAACCATAGCTATACCGCGCCCATCAATTATTTGGTATCAATCTTTTCCTCCCCGATTTTCTACTCACCTCGCATCGCGGCGCCCTCCTCCCAACGAATTCTCCTCACCACGACGCCCTCCTCCTAAAGAATTCTCCTCACTGCGACGCCCTCCTCCACGACGAATTATCCTCCCTAGCGAATTCTTCTCCCCTACCTCTCCTCACCGCGGCGGCCTCCTCCCCGATGACTTCTCCTTCCCGAGCTATCCTACCCGACCTCTCCTACCCGACATATCCTCACTGCGGCAACCTCTTCTCTGACGAACTCTCTCACTGTGGCAACCTCCTCCCTAATGACCTCTCTCACAGTGGCACGCTCCTCCTTGGAGACCTCTCCCATCATAGCACCCTCCTCCCAGAAGCTTCCAATCAATGTAAATATTTTATACCATCTAATTTCATCAATATTTTGAACTGTGATTTGTGGTTTCATGTGTTAGAGATAATTCAAATATGGGTAACCATTATAAATGTTGTGAATGGTTGTATGAGGATATCATTAGAAAACAGTATAGGTCATCCATTAGCTATGAAGATTTTGGAAGACTACGTTCTTTACCTGCATAGTTGGTTCGACTTTGGAAGTAGCAATGCACAGTTAGCATTAAGTGAGCCATACCATGTATAAAAATCCTACAAATCATTATTGGTTTATAAATTATGGGTTTTCCCATCCCACATATTTATTATTTTCTCCCATTTCATTATTTATGTTGGATATACCATGGTTATCATGTGATTCTTATTCCTTTCCTTCATCAATTATCATTCCATCTCCTTCACTATCTTCATCCAAGCTAATTCATACTATTTTTAGTTCTTTTTTCTTTTTCATTGATTTCCCTCAAACTAGATAGAATAGAAGATTGATTTTGGACAATTGAAGAGTCCTTAGTATAAGTTAGGTGGTCCATGTATTTTACCTTACTGTATGTATTTTTAAAATAATATATTTGTGTTTCAAACTATAATATATATCTGTCACCATTAAAATGTGAAGTTAATAATGTATATACTAATGACTTAGATTAAATAAAAATTGTACTCTTAATAGAACTATTGGTTTCTCTCCTAAACCGAAACCACTAAATGGGTGTGTTTCCTTTTTGGTTATGATCTATGCTTCATCTAAAAGATTAATAAACCATTTTGGTTGATACTTTAACTGATAATAATTATAATGTCTTTCACAATTTTGATTATAATTAGAGGTGTGATGATTAATACCTCATTAAAGGGATGGCTAAATTGAAATAAGAAACATGAGAATGATAACCAACCTAGACCATTTTATAATTAACCACAATAGAGGCATGTTGTATTATTAAATAAAAAGGTGTATCTAAATAATAATATTTGAGTGATGAGATTCAAGGACCATCCCACGAGAATATTGTTTTTATAATAAAAGAAACTTCCCTATTTAAATTATTTAATTTATTTTTGGAAAGCTTATAGGCATAGATATTTTGTGTGTAATGAATTTAAATGTAGTAGGGAATGTTTTCCCACATTACATTATTTTTTATTAGTACATTAAATTGACTAAAAATAATGATCATGGAGAATCATTTCTCTCTAGATAATTTCATGGACTAAGATATTCCTATGCATGTATGATACAAACTGCCTATAAATAGTTCACCTAGAAATTGTTTTATTACCTTATGATACTCAAGCATGGAGTCCCATATATATTTTGAAGCATTTTTATAGAATCCTTTAGGCATGATTTACCTTATATAAATTTTGATACATAGGAATGGTGTCCATCGACCATGATATCATTTATATATTGGATACTTAAGCATGGAATCCCTTATGCATTTTGATACCTAGACATGGAATCCCTCATGCATGGGGCCCCATAAATGTTGTGACTTTCGGGAATGGTTTAAAAATATATGTTGTGATTATTATGAATGTGGTCCATTATATAATGTGACTCTTAGGTATGGAATCCATCTGCGGTAGATTCCCTTACAAATTATGATACCCTAGGCATTGTGTTCCTTATATTGTGATATAAGGGTCTTGCACCATGTACATATCACCCCTATATGACATGTGATCATCTTTGTGGATTCCTTGGATCTAAACCTAAACCCAACACCAGTTAATCTATTTCTAGGAAATATATTATCTTTGAAATGCATATATATACATGATGGAAGGTGTGAAGATATATATAATATTATGCCAATGAAAATATGGTTGATCATGTGTCTTGGAGAGAAATGAGACTAAATTTATTACATTTATTTATTTTTTATAACATTATTGATATACTTTCGCACTGTTATGTTTTATAATCATTGAAAAAATAGAACTAGAAACCATTGGTTTTAGCCTACTAATTATTTCCCACACCCTGTTTGGGATGGATTTCCACTATTGTACCTGAAAATACCGCATGGTTACAGGATTAGGTTCTATATTTTTCATTCTTGAAATTCTTCCTGAATGAAGGAGTTAGGAGAACAACGATGTGATAGAAATTAGGATAGTCCTGAAGATATATTTTTTTTTAATTTTTAAATTTTAATATACCTGTACTATATTTTATAGTAACCACTTTAGTATCTTTACTAATTTAGATTTTATAGCCTCATATGGACATGAATTCATTGTTGTATAGTTGGAATTTTCTATTTTATCAGTTATTGTTATCATTTGATTCTATGTCATTCATATATACTAATTCTTCTTTTTTAAGTAGTTATTGAATAGTGATATGATACTATTTTTATAAGGTTATAGACTCTCTATTGTACCATAATTATACACTCAATATTGGTCGGCTGCCTCTGACATATGCGGTGGCACTCTTGTAGCCATGTGACCAACTATCTTGGGGATCTGTTTTGTGGATCTTGGGTTGGGAATTTACAAAGTAGTATAGGAGGTTTCTTTTTATATTATCATGCAATTTCTTTATATTAGATATTATTCTAGGAATGTGTCATTTTATGGTAAATAATCATGTTTGGGAGTTTTCCACCCATGCAAGGAGAAAAGACTAAGTGTTTGGGGATGAGACTGTGGTCTTATTGATAATTATTAAAATTGATTATGATTTCACCTTGAGTGATTAATTTAATTTATTCTACATATATATTTACAATATTAGGGTATTTTATCCTCGGGTTTCATGGAATGAACATGTTATTTCATTCATAATTCTAGGAACATAGAGATTCAAATTCCTTGAATATGCCATGATATGTGGGTTTCATCCCATGATTTTATGTTATATGGGATATTTTCCTTAGGTGATTTTATTAAATTATTTATGATTATTTTTCATTATATTCCTATAGACCTTGATTTTTTAGTTTCTTATTTATAAATCAATATTATTTTCTAACATGAGATATCATTCCTTGTGATAATTGTGATATACAATTGGTTATTAATGTGTTAGCATCAACCTAAATGATTTTTCCTATATAGTGTGATGGTGCTACCTTAACTAACCAATATTGATAAGTATCAATGATGAACCATATGTTATATATGCTAACAGATTTATGGTAATGGTTAAATGGGTTTCAAAAAAAATTTAGGATGTTATTGGGCCTTTATAAAATTGGAACAGTAACCCATATAATCAAACCATTATAAATGTACTTTCTATATTCTATAGTCAAAGATGAAGACCAAGTTGTTGGTACATGAATTCCAATAATGACATATAAATACAAGTATCATTGTTATTTATCAATGGTAATGCATCTTACGAAACCATGGTATATACTAAAAGGTAATTCATATAAATAATGTTTTCCATTATGAATTATAGTACCTACATAATTTCGTCATGACAACCCATGTTATTAAATTACTAAATACACATCTATACCCATGTAGGTCATTTGGGGAAAGATTCTAATGAGATAACCCATTAATGGTGTTTTGAAACATTAATATATAAATTGACTATTTTTTGGTGGAATTTATATGAACCCAGGATGGATATGATGGGACCCACCTAGGTCACATTTATTTAGATATTATATATTACATAACCCAATTGGGGTATGATTATTCCATGTAGTGATCGTTTTCAAAGTTTTTGTAGCCTCTTATATGATTTTATGTATAGATTTATGGTGGAATATTACATAACATGTTTCTTATAATTTATAGAATACCTTTTAGCTATTTTGATATGTATTATTTTTAGGATTATGTTATTTGAAATGACAATTGCAACATATAGGGTTCTTTCCTCTAGAACCTGAAATTGAAATCCTATTTAACTAATCCAAATATGAAAATATTTATGTATATGTAAAATGGAGAATAATATTTATAAGATAAATTTCCTAATATTTTGATTGTATGGTAGATAAATAATTAATGCTTGAAAATAAGTTTGAGATATCTTTTCATTGTTTCATTAGAGAACTATCTAAATAAAGGAAAATATTTATTTATTTTCCATGAATGATACTGTATGTTTAATAAAACTAAGCCTTGTAATATTTTAAGAAATAAATTGAATAAATTTAATGACTTAAAAGAAACCTAAATACAGTGTTTTTAGTTTCCAACCTCAAGTACTAGAATTTTTAATGGTCAATTGATAGTTTCCTTAGAGAGGGTATATGAGTGTGTCCCATGGAATTATTTATCTATCAATTGAACACATATGAAATTTTTTTGATCCTAGGGACCTCTTAAGCATAACCTAGCTTTTCTGTTGATGCTTTCTTCTTTTGTAAGGGGCCAACTTAAGGGAGTTAGCTCCCTCAGAATATTAAAAAATTTAAAATGCATCTAAACCATTTCAGATGTGTGGTTTCATTTGGGTGAAGTTTATCCCATGTAAGAATCTTATATTTTAAAAGGAAACCCTGGTTAGATGGGTGTTTGTGCAATTATTTGATTCTTGTTATAGTCATTATCATCATGTAATTCACAATTTTTGTGGGTTAGACATTCCTTGGGAATTATTATCAACATGGTATGTCATCTGAACATCCATTATTTTCTAATGGATGACTCCAAATTTATATTATAGATTTTTTTTGAGGTAATAAAACTCTATAATTTTTAGTTCCATTTTTCTGGTGAATTAAGGAGGACAAACATGCCCTTTTTTTCTATAGGGAATCTTGGGAAAGTGTTTGTCAATACAAAAGGCACACATCTTATTGGATAAAGGTTACAAAATACCATATGTGTTTAGTGATAGTAGTTTAATTCTTTATCTGCTATGCATTGATAACTGACCATCTATGAGTTAGATTGACCTGAGTGATGTTGGAAATATGACATATCACACTGATCGAGATGATGTTCCCAAGACATTCAGGTGTTTTGATACACTATTTATCCTAGTTTTTGTGTTTGTACCAATTAAAAAAAACACATGTGATCATGTATTAGAGGGGGGATCTCCAGGAGGGGGGTAGTGTGTAGGGAGGGGGGCAGTGTGTAGGGAGGGGGGAAGGGGGTGAAGGGGGAGGGGGGTTATCCATGAGGGGGTGGGGGGGAAGTGTTAAGGGAGCATGGGGTGTGTGGGTGCAGGGGGAGGGGGGAAGGGGGTTCAGGGGGAGGGGGTGGGGGCAGGTGGTGTAGGGGTAGGTGGTGTGGAGGGGGGGGGGGGGGGAGTGTGCAGGGTGTGTAGGGGGAGGGGGCAGGGGGTGGGGGCAGAGGGTGTGGGGGTTGGGGGGGGGGGTGTCCAAGGGGGTAGTTTGTGTAACATCCTTGTTCCGGAAGCCACCCAGAGGCACCTCGTACCCGGTTGGTCACATGGCCTCAAGTACATTCCCTTGAATACCAGAGGATACTGACTAGTATCGAGGGCCTTGGGAGTGATAGTGGGGGAATTATTCACTCATTAGAAGAGTACACAGAGGAAGTATACAAATACCTACAATAACAGAAGCAGTAATAACACCAAATAACAGTAACAATTGAATACTAATAAAGAAACAGCTGGAGCACATATATATATATATATATATATATGAATGATGCATGATAAATATATGTCTAGTAAATAATCCAAACAATTAACAATGATTAATAAAACTAGTACTAAAACAAATTACAAAAGAAACAGATAAACAGCTCCCCAGCATTGCAAGCCTAAGCTTGGTCCCATGCTCTCCAGCTCCACAGAAAATCAAGTACCTAAAGTATAAGGGCGCTTTCTCTTGTCTATACCTGTAACAATATAATATTTTTGGGCCTAAAAGCATGGCCCAAATAGGGTGTAAGACAAATATCATTAGGCAACCACCACAAGATCTGTGTCAAACAGTCAGTGAATATATGGTAGGTAAAAGTGCAGAAAGCAGTAAACAAAGAAATACTCAACTGTAACAACCCAAAATTTTAGATATCAAGCAAAAACTAAACAAAGCAGATAATCACAATAGGTAACTTTCTGGGAAGTACTCACAACCTATCCCCTATGGTCTTACCTAACAGATACAAGCAAGTAGCTAAAAAACAAGTAACCCTTTGAGAAGTGCCCACAACCTATCCCCTATGGTCCTACCTATCAAGTACAAGAAACCCTTTGGGCAGTGCACTCAATCTAACCCCTTTGGTTCAGATTAAGCATATACTCTTTAGGGAAGCACTCACCGTCAATTCCCTCTATAGTCTCGTATCGTACTAAAGGTGCTCTAGGGAGGAACTCAACGTCAATTCCCCCTGTGGCCCGTGTCGAGGAACTACAAAAACTCTGGGGAAGCACTCAACGTTAATTCTCCCTATGGTATCGCATCATATAATTATAAATACAATCTTGAGAATCCCTCAATGTCAATTCTACCTATGGTTTATACACCAGGTTCTCACGACCCTGTGTAAGTCAAGCAAGTGTAGTAGCATGTAACGGGAAATATAAACCTCATGAACTACTTGGCTAGCATTCTACAGCATATTAGCATGTCAGATAAGCAAGGTCACTCCATCCTATAATACTAGGCTTGGGAAACAAATAAAGAATCCTAACAGGCTAAGCAGAACCAAATGGTCATAAGCATAACATGCAGGGGAAACACCTCCATAGCATAGAAATCAACCCTATTCACATACAAATAACATCTACTCGCACACACCAGCAAATTAGGCAATTAACAGGGTTAAAAACGGTAAACGTACAATACCCCGTTCATGGGTATTGGTGATTTTTCACATAAAATTCAAAGACCTTAAACCGAAAGGTACAAACCACCTACCTATTAGGGTTTGAAAAAATCGACCTCTTCGCCCAAACAGGCTCCAAACCGGGTGAACGCCTCCTCGAAAAAACCTCAAAAACCCTTCCCTAACATCAACAAGGTCAACCTTTAACACACAAAGGCAGCACAACCCTATATATACATGAAACCCTTGTAGATATAGGAAACTAAGAGAGGGAGAGAGAGCTAACCCTAACTAAAACCTCAAAGAACCAAAAGAGGGACTTACCCGAGGAGAACTGCCTTCGATCCACCAAGAAACCCCTTCGATTTTCCTCTAAAATGAGCCAAAGAGCTCCCCCAACCTATGAAAATCACAAATCCCACATGAGCCACGAGTGGGCGGAGAAACAATGGAGGAATGGGAAATCCTGAGTGGCCCGGGACTTAAAAACCCTAACTTTAGGTGGCCGCACGGTTACCCCGCACAGTTTGGCAAACCGTGCACCAACCGTGCAGTTGCCACTATCTAACCCAGGGACTTTGCACAGCTTTCCTGCATGGTATGAAAAACTGTGCGCTGCCCATGCAGAACCCACTGTCAAGGGTGCACGGTTTCCTGGGCTGGACACAAGGTTTGTTCAGACCGTACGCCAACAGTGCACCCCTTCAGAACCTCCAGAAAAACCTTTTTTCTCAAAAATGACAAGAAAAGGAAAAAATTCCTGAAAAAGAAGGTCCAGGTTCTTACAAACTTTCCCCCTTAAAGAAATTCATCCATGAATTTCCCTAGCATGACGTAGAAGAAGAAACCCCGAACAGTTCCGGCCACTGTGCTCGTACATCGACGTCCCTCTCTCAAGTGTCATCCTGTATTCTCCCATGCTGCCATAACACTTGTAATTGAGGAATAGACCGGCCACGAAGAACCTTTGTACTGCGATCAACAATCCAGATAGGATGCTCCTCAAATGATGCATCCACTTTGAACTCAACCTCCTTAGGTTGAAAGACATGAGACAGGTCTGAAAAGTAACATCGAAGCTATGAAATTTAGAAGACATCGTGCATAGCCCGATATCACTCAGGTAACTGCAACCGATAGGCAACCGAACCAAGTCTCTCCAACAACTTAAATGGCCCGACGTACCTTGGTGAAAGATTACTCTATCTCCAAATCCTCTTGTGTCCCAACCTCAGTGTGACACACAGGAAAACCTGATCCCCGACCTTGAACTCCATAGGTCATCTCCGCTGATCATCATAAGACTTCTATCGAGACTGTGCAGTAGCCATCCTCTTCTGAATCAACTCTATTTGCTCTGTGGTCTCCTAAACAAGACAAGGTCCCAGCAAAGATGCCTCTCCTACCTCTAGCCAATATAAGGGTGATCGGTATGGCCTACTGTACAAAGCTGCATAAGGTGCCATCTGTAGAGTTTCATGAAAAGTATTATTGTAGGAAAATTCCACAAGAGGTATATGCTTCTCCCAAGAACCTTCAAAATCCAGAATGCATGCTCTGAGCATGTCCTCAAGCACCTGAATCGTATGCTCGGACTAGCCATCTGTCTGGGGGTGGTAAGCTGTACTCAAAAGTACCTGTGTTCCCAAAGCCTTCTGAAGCTCATCCCAGACCCGATATGTAAAACTTGCATCCCTATTTGAAACAATGGAGTGTGGAACTCAATGAAGATGTACATTCTAATGAATGTACAACCATCCCATATCATCAACACTGAAGGTCTCCTTGATTGGAAAGAAGTGAGAAACCTTCGTGAGTCTATCAATGACAACCCAAACAACATCATTCCCCCAAGGTGACCTCAGAAAGCCGGTCACGAAGTCCATCGCGACGTCATTCCACTTCCACTCGGGAATGGGTAACTGTTGTAAAAGCCTTGCTGGTTGCCGATGCTCTGCCTTCACCTGATGAAAAGTGGGACATCAAATGACAAAACCAGAAACATCCCTCTTCATAACTGACCACCAATACTAATAGTGTAGATCACGATACATCTTGGTGAAGCCAGGATGAACTGCCCAAACTAAGGAATGAAAGTCCTGCATCAGCTCTTCGCGTATGTCTGTTGGCACCCATATGTGCCTCTGGAAATTCAAGATCTTATCCTTGCCTATGGTCCATCCAGGAATAGGGTCCTCTCCTAACACACTCTCCCTTAAGATTAGGCCTTCTGAATCTGATAGCTGCCTCATTCGAACTCAATCCAGAAGAGTAGAGGTAATAGATATAGAAGAAATAAACGATAGTCACTGACTGTCGTGAACCTCCAAATTCATCTCAGAGAATAGAGCCATAAGATTCCACTCACAGTTGGCCTCCTGAATTGCCTGTATCTAAGTTCTCCTGATCAACGCATCAGCCACTACGTTTCCTTTCCTAGGCGTACAGGAAAGCTCGAAGTCAAAGGGCAGTAGGTATTAAACCCACCTATGCTGTCTCAAATTCAGATCATGCCGAGTGAAGACGTACTTGAGACTATTGTGGTCAGTGAAAACCACAAAATGTTATCCCAGAAGATAATGTCTCAAGGAACATAAGGAATGAACAACAGCTGCCAACTCTGGATCGTTCGTCAGGTAATTCTTCTCAGGTGGCCTCAATTGCTGAGACCCGCATGCAATGACTCCATCTCCCTGCATAAGCACAACTCCCAGCCTGATACCTGACGCATCACAGTAAATAGTATAGCTCTTTCCCGAATCTGGAAAGACTAGTATCAGTGCTGAATTCAACCTCCCTTTCATCTCCTGAAAGGCTGACTCACAAGAATCTGACCATAAGAACTTCGCCCCCTTCTTAGTCAGACCTGTCAGTGGTGCTTCTAAGCGTGAAAAGTCCTGTATGAAATATCTATAGTATCCAGCTATCCCTAGAATACTTTTCACCTCAAAGACGTTCTTTTGCTACTCCTAGGAAACTACATCTCTCACTTTTTATGGGTCTACTGATACTCCTGCCTCTGAGATAACATGACCCATGAAGTGAATCTGATCCATCCAAAAGTGGCACTTTGAGAGCTTAGCATATAACTGCTGCACCCTCAATGTTCTCAAAACAATCTCAAGAAGGGTATCATGTTCATGTCGAGTGTGAGAGTACACCAAGATATCATTCACGAAGACCACCATGAAGGAATCCAAGTATAGATGAAACACTCGGTTCATCAGTGCCATGAAAACTGCAGGTGCTTTCGTGAGACCGAACGACATAACCAAGTACTCGTATAGACCATACCTACTCCTGAAGGGTGTAATAGGTATATCTGATGGTCTAACACACAACTGATGATAACCGGATCTCAGGTAAATCTTTGAGAACACTTAGTCTCCTCGAAGCTGATCAAAGAGATTATCAATCCTTGGCAAGGGATATCGGTTCTTAACTGTCAACTGGTTCAACTTTTGATAGTCCACACAAATCCTGAGGGTACCGTCTGCCTTCTTTGCAAACAGGACAGGCGAACCCCAAGGAGAAGTACTGGGTTGGATGAAACCCTTTTCCTGTAACTCCTCCAACTACTTCTTGAGCTCCTAAAACTCATGTGTAACCATCCTATAAGGAGGAATGGACACCGGTGCCGCTCCTGGAACAAGATCAATCGAGAAGTATACCTCACACTCTGGAGGAAAACCTAAAAATTACTATAGTTATCCAGATATAGACTAGAAATATGGGATGTAACTCCTCCTAACCCATGATGCTATGGACCTGCTCCGCTCGCCTGGACATCCCATTTTCCCCTATGAAGAAATGATCCACCTTCTGGTGATATGAAACTTACCCTTTAGAGATAACAATCGATGACTGCCTGGAAGGGAACTAGCCAGTCCATTCTGAGAATGAAATCATAGCCTGTCATCTCTAGGACATAGAGATCCCATAAGAAGTGACACCCGCCAACCTCAAGAGGGAATTTCTTACACTGACGCACACTAGATGTTCTCGTCCCCAACGGAGTGTCTAGCGTCAATATATCAGTAGGAGAAAAGATAAAGAGCCCAAGGATCTCCACAACAGCAACAGAGATAAAGCTATGGGAATCCCCTGTGTCGAAAATAGCTGAAGATTGAACTGAGGCAACTAGGATCGTACCTCAAACTGTAGAGGGGCTGGGATCCTACTCCTGCTAGGTCTGCTCCACTGCAAAATTTTGGCTTGTACCGTGGCCCTATGACCATGCCTGACCACTCTGAGATGATCCATCCTACTGTCACTAAAAGACTGGAAACTGACCACTATGGCCATGACCTCTACCTTGGCCTGAACGAAAGGAAGAACTCCAGTTCCCAGACTGGTGAGAAACTGGTGGAGCTGCTTCTGCATGAGGAGTCATAGATGAACCCCTATCACCAGATGCTGGTGAAAAGATCTGACAGAAGAGCTGATGGTGACCCAACTTTCCGCAAGATCATCACTTCACCGGGTCTCTCTGGCACTGCCGCCTCGTATGACCACTTCTCCCTCACTGTTAGAACACCACCTGTATACCAGAAGATGAATCCCGCCTACTTGGATATCCTCATGTAGTCTCCCTGCGGTCCTTCCAGCTATCAGCTGCTGAATCACTAACTTTGGATGTCGATCTTCCCTGTCTCACAACTCCAGAATCCCTCAGATTATGCTCCGTGATTAGTGCCTAGTTGATGATGGAAGCGGTGGAAGTCAACTTGAAGATATTCACCTGAGAGCGGATTTCCTGTCTGAGGCCATCCGCGAACTTCCTTGCCATAAATAACCCATCTCCTCCCAGGAAGGGTGTGAAACGTTGAAGCTCGGTGAAATGAGAGGAATAATCTATAACAGAAAGAGTACCCTTCTCCAGACTCAAAAACTCTCAGGCACGATCAGACCTCAAGATCTTAGAATAGAAGAAGTCAAAGAAGATGCGTTGGAACTCATCCCACACCATAACCAGCTGGCGTCCTGCCTGTGAGATCACATCCCACCAACTCTTGGCGGAGTCCCAAAGAATATTGGTAGCGAGCTTGAACCTCCTCTCTGGATGCATTTCCAGATGCTCAAAGATCATCAGCATGGCTTCTAGCCATGGCTCTACAGCCTGGGGTCCCCCATCCCCTAAGAAAGTGGGAGGATGCTGCTGTTAAAAGACCCGTGTCAAATCTGCCATCGACGGGGTAGGAGGCGGTGCTCCCTAAAATGTCTACATAATCCTTATAAAGCCTTCCCTGAACTATGCATCAACTCCTGGGTCAGGTATAACTACTGGTGCCAAGACCGACACAGTAGGAGGATCTTCAAGAAGTCACTGATCATCCATATCTAGTGTCTGATCATTTCCTTGTGGATGGTGTACAACCAGAGGACGTCTCGGTGGCATGAATCAGCAAGGTCAAATGCACATCTCAAATCAGGATTAATAGGGACAGAAACATAGTAGTACATGGTGTTTACAGAGAGTACACAACGCCTACTTAAGAAAGACTATTTCTTCCCGAACAGAAGAACACATGTCGTGTAGTCAAAACTACAGGACATGCATTCTGGGTTTTTCCAGACAGTAAGCCTCAGATTCTACTCTGGAACCCAGAGAAACCCTGAAACAAACATTGAAAGTTCCAAATTCCGATCCGCGAGGGACCACACTCCCCATGAATCAAAGTTTTACATTTTACACATGTTATAAACAAGAAAAGAGAAGGTGATGATCCCCCAAGTTCCGGTCCATGAGGGCCCATAGCACCTTAGGAACCAAAATTTGGCATTCATCCTAAAAAAACCTTACTCAAACAATACACTATCAAATAGCAGGAATTTTTTTATCAAGAACCTATCACAAAAACATGCATATTCTACACAACATCTATCATAACAATATGAAATTGTTAATGCACCCTAAATGGCATGGTAATAATGCATGACATGTGATTTCTAACAAGTACCTATATGATGCATGGGATGGAAGACCCTCATCTCATCGGGTTGCGATTGAAATATAACCTCAATAACATCAATGATAATTGCACAAAACATGTGAATCACCCAATGGTGAAATCAAATCAACAATAAAATTGAAAACTGGAAAAATTGTAATAATAAGGTAGATTGGCTTTTCCTTATACACGGGTTAGCTACTCTCGGGCACAACTTATTACCAAGTACCTATTCCTTCCTATCGCTGGATAAAGGCTCAAAAAAATAATTCAAGAAGAAAATAACACCTTTGATACCACTTTGTAATGTTCTTGTTCCAGAAGCCACCTAGAGGCACCCCATACCCGGTTGGTCACATGGACTCAAGCGCATTCCCTCGAATTCTAGAGGCTGCCGACTAGTAGTGAGGACCTTGGGTGTTATAGTAGAGAAACTGTCCCCTCATTGGAAGAGTACACAGTGGAAGTAAACAAATACCTACAATAGTAGAAGCAGTAATAACACCAAACAACAGTAACAACGGAATACTGATAAAGAAACAACTGCAGCACATTTATATGTGAATAATGCGTTGTACATATATGTCTAGGAAAGCAGCCAAACAAGTCACAATGTTGAATACAACCAGTAATAAACCAAAGTACAAAAGAAATAGATAAACAGCTCCTCAACATCTCAAGCCTAAGCTTGGTCCTATGCTCTCCAGATCCACCGCAAATCAAGTATTTGAAGTAGAAGGATTCTTGCCCTTGTCTATACCAGCAATAATATAATCTATTTGGGCCCAAAAGCATGGCCCAAATAGGGTGTGAGATGAATCCCAGTAGGTAACCACCATAAGATCTGTGCCTAACAATTAGTGAATATATGGCATGTAAAAGTGTAGAAAGAAGTAAACAAGGAAGTACTCAACAATAACAATCCACTGTTTCAGATATCAAGAAACAATTAAACAAAGCAGATAATCACAACAGGTAACCCTCTGGGAAGTACTCATTGTCTATCCCCTCTGGTCCTACCTAACAGATACAAGAAAGTAGCTAACAAATAGGTTACCCTCTGGGAAGTGCCCATAGCCTATCCCCTATGGTCCTACCTTTCAAGTACAACCAACCCTCTGGGCAGCACACTCATTATAACCCCTATGGTTTAGCTTAATCATAGAATCTCTGGGGAAGCACTCACCATTAATTTCCCCTATAGTCTCTCATCGTACTAAAGGCGCTCTGGGGAAGCACTCAATGTCAATTCCCTCTATGGCTCGCATCGAGGAACTACAGACACTTTGGGGAAGCATTCAAAGTTAATTCCCCCTGTGGTCTTGCATCGTATAATTATAAAGACACTCTAGCGAAGCCCTCAATGTCAATTCTCCCTATGGTCTATAGACCAGGTTCTCACGGCCCTGTGTAAGTCAAGAAAGTGTATTAGCGTGTAACGGCCAAGGTAAACTTCATGAACTACTTGGCTAGCATTCTACAACATATCAGCATGTTAGATAAGCAAGATCACTCCATCCTATAATACTAGGCATGGGAAACAAACAAAGTAGCCTAACAGGCTAAGAAGAACCAAATGGTCATAAGAAAAACATGCATGGGAAACACCTCCAAGGAGTAGCAATCAACCCTATTCACATAAAAATAACCTCTACTCACACACACCAGTAAATTAGACAATTAACAGGGTTAAAAATGGTAAATTCACAATACCTCATTCATGGATAATGGAAATTTTTCACATACAATTAAGAGACCTTAAACTGAAAGGCACAAACCACCTACCTTAGGGTTTGGCGAAATCGACCTCTTCTCCCAAACGCGCTCCAAACCGGGTGAACACCTCCTCAAAACCACCTCAAAAACCCTTCCCTAACATCAACAAGGTCAACCTTTAACACAGAAAGGCAACCAAACACTAGATCTACATGAAACCCTTGTAGATCTAGGAAACTAAGAGAGGGAGAGTGAGATAACCCTAACTAAAACTTCAAAGAACAAAAAGAATGACTTTCCCGAGGAGATCCTCCTTTGATCCTCTAATAAAACCCTTCGATTTGCCTCCAAAACGAGCCAAGGAGATCCCCCAACCTCTAAAAAATGCAACTCCCATGTGAGCCACGAGTGAGAGGAGAAAAGGTGGTGGAATGGGAAATCTTGTGTGTCCTGGGACTTAAAAAACCTAACTTTAAGTGGTTGCACTGTTACCCAGAACGGTTTGGCAAACAGTGTGCCAACTGTGCAGTTGCCACTGTCTCACCCAGGGACTTCCCATGGCTTGCCCACATGGTCTGACAAATCGTGCGCCGCCCATGCGGAGCCCACTTTCAAGGGTGCAAGGTTTCCTAGGCTGGCCACATGGTTTTTTCAGAGCACGCGCCAACCGTGCCCTCCTGTACAACCTCTAGAAAAACCCCTTTTTCTCAAAAACTACCAAAAAAGGAAAACATACCTGAAAAAGAAGGTCTAGATTCTTACAGTGTGCAGGGAGGGGGGTAGGGGTGAAGGGGGAGGGGGGCTGTCCAGGAGGGGGTGGGGGTGGGGGGGGGGGGTAGGGAGCATGGGGTGCATGGGGTGTGGGGGTCCAGGGGGGAGGGGTGTCTGGGAGGGGGGGGGGTGCTGTGTGTAGGGAGGGGGGAATGGGGTGCAAGGGGAGGGGGGGGGGCTGTCCAAAAGGGGAGGGGGGGGGGGGGGGTCTGGGGGAGCAGTGTGCAGGGGGAAGGGAGGGGGGCAAGGGGTGTGGGGGTGTAGGGGGAGGGGGGCTGTCCAGGGGGGGGGGTCGCTGGGGCTGTCCAAGAGGAAGGAGAGGTGTCCGGGGGGGGGGGGGTGCGTCCAAGAGGGAGGGGGAGGGGTGTCTAGATGGGGGGGGGGGATCCGAGAATTCTATAAAAAACATAATAGGTTATTATTCAAACATCTAGGTTTTAATGTGGGTGTTGAAGGTACACCAAAATAATCTTATGTGGTCATAGAAAGGTGTGACGATTCATGAGTTTTAATGTGGGAGTTGTCATGGATCTTGAAGAAGTACTAGTGATTTATGATTAACCAATATCACAATACAAAGAGATGATCAGCTATTGGAAGAGTCAAGAATTTAAGGTATTTGTTAAATATATATATATATCTATATATTAATTTACTTATTTGAAAACAAGTTTTATTTATGTTAATGAAATTATATAATTATTTGTTTATAGGAGAAATCAGATAGAAATAAAAGAAATAAGAGTGGAATGAAACATGTTTATACTCATGGACACACTTCACTCCCAGATCTTGAGAAAATATAGGTAATTTAATATTTAAAATATTTGGATTAATTTATTATAATTTTTTTGACTTCCAATTTTGATTTATTTCTTTTTTTTCCAGAAAAAAGAATTGAATATTGAGGGTCGCGTTCCTCGATCTAATTTGTTTTGTATAAGCAGAAAAAAGAAGGATGGTACTATGCCAAATACTGACAATGAGAAGGAAATTGTAAGTATATTTCAATTTATTTTATTTTGATTGAATTTAATTCTTTATACTATTTTATCATTTTAATTTATGTTATATATTAATCAATATAATGCTTTTGAGACATTTTCAAAAAAAGAACATGACAATTTGGGCCCGAACGATCATCTACATTTGGTATTAGGAGATGAGCATCAGGGAAGAGTGCATTTTCTACCTGGGAATAAGATTATACCATCTTGATATTGGTCTAGTGACAATGTTTCTTTGAGTACTGGTTCTGGTTTGGTCACAGTGGAACAAATGAATTCCGAAATCCAAGAAGCAACTCAAAAAGCAGAAAAAGCGATATTTGAAAATATGAAGAAAGTTATGTCTTCCATTTCTTCTTCAATTTCACCAGAAGTAGCTGTATTGGTTGACACATGTGTGATGTCGATGAGTTATGCTTGTGGAGTTGGAGCGGTAGATGGAGCCAGAGCTGTAGCTGGAGCTGGAGTCGGAGCTGTAGCCAGAGCCGGTCCGAGTGTCGGTGCCGGTACGGATACTGATGTCGATGATGATTCTGGTGGCGTGAGAGGAGCTGATGGTGTTTCTGTAGGAGGCATAGATGAGGGTTATCATGAATCTGATGATACTGATATTGAGACTCACTATTGATGTGAATTGTATTTCTGGATTGTTAATATGTATAATTTTATTATGAAATGAGGTTTTATTATTGTAATACTGAATTGTGTTACAGTGTTTCTAACTATTTCTACATATATTGAATTATGCTATTGTGAGATATGTTTGTTTATGTTGTAATTAAGTTTTATTATTATTTTATTTAATTATTTCCTCCTCTGACGTGACCATCGTACCTTCTTGATGACGCTGCTCCGAGGCGGTCCCTCTATCTCCTATGGCACACCTCCGATGGTATGTAGTCTAATTTTCCATTTTTTTCTTGAGGTGGACACTCAATTAGTTTCACTGATCATATTGTGAGTTTGATGAATTTTTCTAGTATGCAGGATAGAGATTCATGCTATGCAGAGAACCAACCAGAAAACATAGTTGATGCAATTGATTTGCTCCCATGACTTGCAACCAAGATTGACGTGAACATAAAATTCAGGAGTTAATGATTATTTTATACCATTTTTTGAAAGACATTTGTAACCATTTGTTTTGTTTTTAATAAAATTTACTTGGAATACACCATGCTTGTAGAATTGATGATTTTGAGTTTAATCTTGAGTGTGCAATATTCGATCTTCGGGACATTGGTCTGTATCATGGTTGGATAGTTGATCCCTAGGTATGACCTTTTGAATGTTGTACCTTTATATTTTGTTTATAACAAATGATACATTATATGCATACCTTCATCACATATATTTAATGTTCGGTTTCTATATTCATATTTGGTTCACTGAGTGGTGGTTCTCAGCTCACTTAAAATGTTCGTGATCGATTTTGGCTATACCATATATGTAGTGGGAAGACTGATCTCACTGATATGTTTAAAGGGACACGATTCCATTGAAACTGTATTGATGTCCTTTATGTTTTTGTTCATATAGGAGGAGGATACTAATGAACATACACTACTTCCATCCTCTAAATATTATCTCCATGATACAACCATGGGATAAGTGTTTCATGAATATTGGGAGACCAATAATAATGAATTCCCAGGTCTATTATCCCAGATGAGGGGGCTATTCCTCTTTGGGAAGAACCATTTCATCTTTAGTTCCTTCTGGTGAGCATTATATGGAAGGGAATAGGAATGGAAGAAAACTATATTGTCAAGGTAATCTACCCTAGAATCCTTATTATATGTGGAACTTCACTCCTTTCATTAATTGCATTATTCTGGAAAACATTCTAATTTTTAAAAAATGAGTAGGTCCCTGCAAAGCTCACTTGGAAGAGTATGTATCCACTTATGAAGATGTAGGTGAGTGTTCGTTTTATTTAAATAATCCTTCACTATCAGTCATGGACCATAAAGAAGTAGTGGTGGTTGAGTTGTTAGTTCAATCATGTTTTTTTCCAGCTATAGAGGTCTTCGTGAACATACCACTTGATCTGGTGGGGATGGAGTCACTTCTAGATGATTTTCCTAGAGAAAAGAATAACCTAATGAATATGAATCAAAGACAACAAGTTCTATATGATGCATTTAATGAAATAAAATACAACCCAAACTAGATTTAGTATCAGAGTAGTGGATGGAATAAAATAAAAGATACTACAAAGACATGAAACTGATTAGGTAATCTCCAAATACATTACAACATATTCCACTAGGAAGAAGAATAATTTACCTCACATTTATATTTATAGAATAATATAAGTAGAAGGGATTTGAGGGGGGGGGGGGGTTGGGGGGAGGTGATTTGTTTGAGGGGGAGGCTATTACAGGTCAAGGGGTGGGGGTGGTGTGGGAGGGGGGGGGTTGGGGGGCTGGTGTTGGCTAGGGGGTTGGGGGGCTGGTGCAGGCTAGGGGCTGAGGGGGGGGGGGGTGGGGTGGGGTGGTGGGGGGGGACTAGTTGGGGGGACTGGTTTTGGGGGGAGGGGACTGGTTTGGTGGGGAGGCTATTATGGGGGAAGGGGTGGGGGTGGTCCAGGGGAAGGGGTGGGGGTGGTGTAGGGGGGTTAGTGGGGCTGGTGCAGGGGTTTGGGGGCTGGTGCAGGCTAGGGGAAGGGGTGGGGGTGGTGCAAGGGGGGAGTGGGTGGTTAGGGGATTGAGTAAGAATACAATAAGGAAAATTCTCTACTAAAATTGTTAAACCTATATAAACTAAGAATAAAGGTAAATTCTAGAAGAAGAACATACTAAACAAATGAGGTTTCAATCTAGAAAATCAAGAAGGATATAGACATGAATATTTTTAGGTATTTTATAGATTCATGTAATGGATTTTCTAGGTTAAGAACAATGTATTATACCTATTTCTTTCATTTAAGTGCTGATGGAAGTTTACTTTATTCCCATATTTTGGTGATTTTCGATTTTTGAATAAGTAATTGAAGGTGATGTTTAAAAAACAGAGGTTTATTAATGATCATGTTATTTAGTATTGGGATGTACATATCAATATCAATATTATTTGTTCATTGTTGGTTATGGATTCATGTATCATTTATCATGTACAGTTAACACAATGATCATATATATATAAGAAGTCATTATATCTCATTTTTTCCACTATTTTCATATACTTGGTTTCTTATGATGAGGCCGGTTCTATCCACCACCATCGATGACAGGGATCTCGACATTATATTTTGGTAAGGTTTATTCCATTTTTATTCTTTGGTCAAATTTTAATTAGGACATTTTTGAATTTTGTATTCCTTATATTTTTACAGTGCATTTTGGATTTTGTTGATGAGGGTGCAGGTGGGGAGTGGGGGGGCATCGGGGGTGGGGGGGGGGGGGTCAGCAGGGCAGTGGGGAGGGTGCAGGTGGGGTGCAAGGGGAAGGTGGGGGGAGGGTGCAGGGGGAGGGGGGTCTGCTGGGTAGTGGAGAGGGTGCTGTGTGTGTGGGGGGGGGGGGGAGGTCTACAGGGCAGGTGGAGTGGGGTGGGGGGGGGGGTATACAGGGCAGTGGGGAGGGTTCAGGTGTGGTGCAGGGGGGGGGGTCTGCATGGCAGTGGGGAGGGTGTATGTGGGGTGCAGGGGGGTCTGTAGGGTAGTGGGGAGGGTGCAGGAGGTGTGTGCAAGGGGGTGGGGAATCATTAAATAAATATGATTTAATATTTTAACCATCTCAAAACTTGATTACTCTCTCATTCTTATTTTTTTTATTTAGACCATATGACTCTTAGTATTGCCCTATATTCTAAATATCCTTCTTATTTCTCTTTAATTTTATGTTCACACGTCACCACACACAAGAATATTTCAATGTTTTCATTAACTATATGTTTTCTCATTTTTATGCATTATTTATATCATATTATTTTATTGGTAACATAATGATATTATATGAATCACCATATAAACATTGAATGTTTTCATTAATTAAATGTGTTATTATTTGTATACATTATGTTTATCAGAATTCTTCGCTCCTTCCACTGATTTAGGTGTATAAATCAATGAATATTTCAATGATCATGATGATGGTGGTGGTGGTGGTGGAGGTGGTCTGAGAGGAGGTGATAATGATGTTGGTGTTTCTATAGGAGATGATTAGGGTATGATGGTTCTGGTGATGTTGATATTGAGGTACATTTCAAATGTAAATTTTATTCTTGGTATATACATTTAATTTTATCAAATAGTTATTTTTATTATGATGATATTGATATTGATATTTTATATTTTTTATATTGGAGAGAGTTTTAATTCTTATGATATATATTGTATTATGCTTGAGTTTAGTTTTATTTGGAAGGTGGTGTTTTTTTGCTTGTATCTAGAGGATTTGAGTACTGCTATGGGGTGAAACTATTATGGAAGCATTTGGTGATTAAGTATATCTGGGTAGGAATCGATTTACAAGGTTATTAACTGTGGATATAGGGTCTATTTTCCATGGTTTTGAAAGTGTTATTAGGGACCAAGATCCATGGTTTAACCATGGGGAGGCTGACAGGGGGACTGGCAGGGGGAGGGGTAGGGGGACTGGCAGGGGGACTTGCAGGGAGATGGGTAGGGTGATTGGGTGTCCAGGGTCTGTCTTGGGGGAGGGGGGGGGGGGATGGCAGGGGGGCTATTCAGGGTTGGGGGGATCCGTCTAGGGGGGGTCTGTCCAGGAAGGAGTTGGGGGGTATGTCCGGGGGGGGGGGGTCAGGTTGGGGTGGGTGTCCGAAAGGGGGGGGGGGGGGGCTATCTAGGGGAGATTGGAGGGTAGGCTTTGCAGGGGTAGGGGGGGAGGGATGCAGGGGGTAACAATTTAGAAAATGAGGCAATAATGCCGTTAAATGGGATTTCACCAAGGAATCCTCTCATTTTTGAAATGCGGAGGAAAATATTGATGATTTTGGGAATGACCCATTAGGGGGGGGGGCTGTCCAAGTGGGAGGGGTTGTGTCTAGGGGGGCTGTCCAGGGGGGATGTTCAGGATGGGGGTCTGTTCAGGATGGGGGGGTCTGTCCATGAAGGAGTGGGGGGGGGTTGTCCAGGGGGTGAAGGGTGGGGTATGTCCAGGAAAGGGGGGGGGGTGGGGGGTCTGTAGTGGGGGTGGGGGTCCTTCCAGGGGGGAGTGGAGGGGGGGGGGTTGATAGTGGAAGGGGGGTTGTAGGTGGATAAGGATTCAGAAAATGAGGTAATAAGGCTGGTAAATGGGATTTCACAAAGGAATCCTCTTATTTCTGAAATGGAGATGATTCTGGGCATGAACCATTAAAACAACGGTTACATCCCCATGACACAAGCTACCACACTATCTTTCTAGTTTTTCATCCCATATATTTCATATATACCCTATCTTAGAGGGATTGGGAAACATGGAGGAATTATCTACCTATTGATGGGATCTGAAGTTTCCTCC
The DNA here is from genome assembly GCA_963277665.1 of Viscum album. Taxonomy (NCBI): domain Eukaryota; kingdom Viridiplantae; phylum Streptophyta; class Magnoliopsida; order Santalales; family Viscaceae; genus Viscum; species Viscum album. Next base: position 431,964,968 of record OY728147.1, on the reverse strand, counting down.
TCAACCACCTTGTCAACATGTCTAACTCAAACTCACTTTAGGGGTGTCCATCAATCTCCACATCTTTTCAAAAAATTATCTTGGGAAAAGTTCCACACATTTGTTCAAAAAATACAACACAACCCAAGGGGTATCAAAATGTTTCACTATCCCCTCATATCTTTCATGTTTCCCATTGATAGTGGAGCAACCTACTCCATTATGGAATACTCACAAGATATAGAATAATATTACTCCAATGCTACCATGGTGTATGTATTGAATGAAAATGGATTTCATTTGACCAAAAATCCTTTATTAACGATCATGTTATTCTGTATTGGGATTTACATATCAATATGAATATTCTTTTTTCATTTTTGGTTATGAATTTATGTATCATTTATCATGTAGATATGACACACTGATCACATATATATAAGAAGTCATTATATCTCACTTAGTTTCCCATTATTTACTTATAGGTGGTTACTTATGTTGAGGTCAATTATACCCACCACCATAGAAGGCAGTGAGTTCAACATCAGATTCAGGTATGGTTTCTTCCATTTTTATTCTTTGGCTCAATTTTAATTAGGGTTTTTGTGGTTTTTGGGGTTCCCTATCATTTTGTAGTGCATTTTGGATCTTGTTGAGGACAGTGAAGCACCACATGAATGGGATATCCTCTCAACCTCTAGGCATGAGTCCTTCTAAAAGTTCATCACAAGGCTCAGCTCCTTGGTTCAGTTTGGGTCTGGTTAGGTTTTCTAGGTTATTTTTTATTGGGTTCATTTTTTTGGTTTATGCCAATTTTAACAGGTTCATTTTGTTCGATTTCAGGATATTCAGTTAAATTAAACTAATTTTAGATTCAACCAGGTATGTTTCATCAGTTTAATTTTTTTCTTGCTCAATTACGCATTATTGAAGTTAGTTTTGGTTTGTTTGAGTTAGTTTGGTTACATTATTTTCAGTTTGGTTCAGTTTCATCTATTTCAAAACCATTTGGTTTTGTTCCACTCTACTCAATTTGGATTGATGATGTTTGATTTAGTTCTAATCATATTATCATGTTTCTGATTAGTGTACTTCATTTGAATGGAAATTTTTTGTATAATAGATATATTAGCATATTTTTGGTTTTCGCAATTCAATTGACTGGTGTGTTGGGATGTTTAGGGGGGGGTCTGTCCATGAAGGGAGGAAGGGGGGGATGCAGGGGGAGTGGGGGTGGTGCTGTCCAAGGAAAGGGAGGGGGGCTGCAGGGGGAGTGGGGGGTGCTCCATGGGGGATGGGGGCTATCCAGGGAAAGGGAGGAGGCTGTAGGGGTAGTGGTGGGGTGATTGTTTGGGGGGGGGGGGGCTGTAGGGGGTAGGGGATGTCTAGGGAGGGGGAGGGGGGGGGGGTGCAGGGGGCGTGTCTAGGGGGAGGGGGTGAGGCTGCCAGTGGAGTGGTGGTGGTGGTGGTGGTGGTGGGGGGGGGGGTTTCATGGAAAGGGAGGGGCTATCCAGGGAATGGGTGGGTGGCTGTAGGGGGAGTGGGGGGGTGTCTAGGGGGAAGGAGGGGGGATGTAGGTGGGGGGGGGGGGAGGGGGGCTGTCCTGGGGGGAAGAGGGGGGGGGGAGCTATAGGTGGAGTGGGTGGGGGGGGGATTTCTAGGGGGAGGGAGGGGGCTATCTTGGGGGAAGGGGTGTGCAGTGAAGAGGGGGCAGGGGGTCCAAGGTGTAGGGGGTGGGGCATGGGGTGTTCAGGAGCATGGGGTGGGGGTGAGGGTGTAAGGTGGGGAGCTATGGGTGTGGTGATGGGGGGGAGTGCAGTGAGGAGGGGGGTAGGGGGTGCAAGGTGCAGTGGGAAGGGTGCAGGGGGTGGGATAGGGGAGGTGTGTAGGATCAGGGGTGGGGGGGGGGTGGGGGGGGGGTGGGGGGGGGTGTTGGTGAAGGGTGGAGAGCTGTAGGTGGAAGGAGGGGGGGGGGAGTGTAGTGAGGAGGGTGGCATGGGGTGCAAGGTGCATGGGGAAGGGTGCAGGGGGTGGGGCAGGGGGTTTCATGGTGCAGGGGGGTGGGGTAGAGGGGAGGTGTGCAAGAGAAGGGGGAGGGGGGGGGTGATGGTGTAGGGTGGGGAGCTGTGGGTGGGAGGAGGGTGAGTGTGCAGTGAGGAGGGGGGTGAAAGGTGTAGGGGGAAGGGTGTAGGGGGGGCGGGGCAGGGGGGCAAGGTGCATGGGGTTGGAGAAGGGGGGTGTGTAGTGAGGAGGGGGAAGGGGGTACAAGGTGTAAGGGGGTGAAAGGTGCATTGGGTGTGGGGTAGGGGAGGTGTTCATGAGCAGGGGTGGGGGTGTTGGTGCAGGGTGGGGAGTGTGGGTGGGGTTAGGGGGGGTGTGAAGTGAGGAGGGGGCAGGGGGGTTCAAGGTGCAGGGGGAAGGGTGCAGGGGGGTGGGGGAGGGGGGAGGGTGCAAAGTATATTTTGTGGGGCATGGAAGGTGTGAAGGAGTAGGGGGTGGGGGTGGGGGTGCTGGTGTAGTTTGGGGAGCTGTGGGTGGGGGAAGGGGGGGGGACTTGGTAGTGTCCTCCCAACAGCCATCACGGTGAACCGTGCTGGTTTTTTATGTAGTGTAAAGGCCTATAACCATGGTTTAAAACCGTGGCTAAAGACCTATAGCCATGGTTTGAACCGTGGCCTTTATTGGTGTGGCTATAGGGCCGACCCTATAGCCACGGTTTCAAACTGTGGCTATAGGCTCCAACCTATAGCCACGCCAATACCAGCCACGGTTCATGAAACCAGGGCTATAACATAAAGCCATGGTTTTTGAGCCTATGGACATGGTTTAGAACCGTGGCTATATCCAAAATTTCTAATTGTGATAGTATCTCCTTCCCTATGTTATTTAGTATAAATCTCAAGTGATATTCATAATATTTGAATAGATAAGAATATCATCTTCATAGACTATGAAAAACTGATCAAGGTAATAAGACTATATTCATTAAATCCACAAAGATATTAGGGGCATTAATAGGACCGAATGGAATCACTATATATTCATAGCGTCCATACCTTGTATGGAATGATTTCTTGGATATATCCTCATTTTGACCCTCAATTTATGATATCCATAATGAGAGGTCAATCTTTGAAAAGTATTTAGCACCCACATTTGATCAAATAAGTCATCAATATGAGGTAAAGGATACTTGTTCTTGATTATATTCTTTTTTAGCTCATGATAATCAATGTAGAGTCACATAGATCTATCATATTTTTAACAAAAAATAGGTGCACCCTAAGGTGTCACACTTGATGAAGTGAATCCCTTTTCAAGGATATCCTAGAGTTTTTTTAATTCTAACAACTCAATTGAGGCTATTCTATAGGGATTCATTAAAATTTGTGTGGAACCTAGTATGAATTCTATTGAAAAATCAACCTCACGATTCAATAGAAGACTAGGAAACTATTCTAGAATTATATCAAAAAATTCCCACATAATATACATATTATTGTTGTTAAGTTTTTTCACAACCATCTAAGATAAACACCCCTTCTGAATGGGAATCAGGACCCATTGAATGGATATGATCTCCATCAAAACTTCATACTTATCATCACATTGATAGATGATCATAGGTTGGTTTGTAATATCAAAAACGAATTACCTTCCCCTAAAATTGATATAGGATTTATGTAGATAAATATAATAAATTCCAAAGATAACATCATATTCAACTAGAGGAAGAATGAAAATATTTTCAGGAAGCACATTCCCACAAATTTCAACTGGAGAGGAATCATACACTTGATATGTGATCATCGTACAACTAGGGGTTTCCAATACTAATTATACATATAATAATTTGGGTGGAATATTGATAACCTTAGAAAATCATTTAGAAATGAAATAATGGGTAGATTTAGAGTCAAATAATACATTAACAGTTTTAGAGTGGATTGTAAGTGTACCTTTCGCCATGTTTTTATCACACCCCTCATCAGGAATAGTAATCACATGAGATTTACCCTTATCCCTTAGCTTAAAAGGTTGCTGAAGTTTATCATCATCATTAACCTTTGTGTTTTATAACCGGTTAGCATAGTTCCCATACACATTGCATTTGAAACACTAGAGTGTGGATGGTACATTTTTTGCAGTTTTATTTCTATTCACATCATAGCTAACTTCTTCTCATAACTCCAATAATCAATCACTCGATGAACTTCATTCCCACACTTAAATACATTTACTATTACACTCAATACAATTTAATACATGTTTCCTTCTACACTTTGAGTATGAAAGAAAGCTCATCTTATTTTCTCTATGGTTTTTAGAGTTTTCTTTAAACTCCATCTTTCTTTTCTTGTCAAAACCATGAGATTAATGGGTAACTAAGATATCCATTTACAACTTGAGAGAACATTGAATGATTTATTCATAGCTACTGAATTCCTTTATGGATAACACCATTTAGAGACATGGTTTTAATCCACTGAAAAATTTATCAACCTTACTTTCATGTTAGATGATAATTTTAGAAGCATTCCTCACAAGTCTTGTAAAATTTTCTTCATAGGCACCAAAATATTCATCATCTTTATGATTTATCTCAAGGAATTAATTCCCCATTTTTTATAAAGGATACAAGGGAATTAATTTTTAAAAAATAATCTCTTAAACTCATCCCACTACATAGATTCAATTTTATCACGTTCCTTTGTATTCTTGATGAGAATCCATCATTGATACACTTCACCCTACAAATTATAGACATACAAAATGAATATTTCATTTTCCTAACATTAGAGAATGTAAAATTATTTTTATTGGTATTGATTCATTATTTATCCACTATAAGATCAACAGAACCACTAAAATAAGGTGGAAGTTTCCTCATAAGATACTCAACATAAGAGTGTTCCATTTTTTTTATCATTTGAATGTTAAACATTATTCATAGCTTGAGAAATTTTTACGAGAATAGCAGTGAGATTTTTCATTCCATCTCCCATAACATTTGGATTCTTAGGAGGAAAATCACTAAATTTTCCATTGAACTAATAATTAACATGGTTCCTTTAGGTTCTATATATTTACTAAAACCAAAAATCATAGTGTAAGAAACAATAATCATAGTGGGGAACCACATAGTCATAAAAAATCACTTATAAGACGTATAAATCATGGAACCTTCTTTTTAATATATGAAACCTAAGGTTTATCCTAGGTAATTAATATTAATAATATATTTAAATCCTTTACGATGGTTTATAAAGAGTTTGTTAATTTCCAAATCATATCACAGGGAGTGTCAAACTAGCTGTGCAGTAAGGCCCATTATCATGCACCTGGTGAAGATTGAGTCTATCTCAATGTTCCCTTTTCAGATCTATTACCCCTAAGTACCTATTCTCTAGAGCCACATACAATTATAGTATCTTAAAAGGGATTTAATTTTTTGGAAACCACTCATTACATCCTTTACCAAAATTCTAGAACATTTTGATATACTTTTACTCATCCTTAGAAATATCCTTAAATGTATCCTTAGAGTTCTCACTAAAGTTTTCATATCCTAGTTTCCAAAGGATAACTAAACCTATCCTTTGAGCCCAACTTTAGAGACCAAAAATTATCATAAATAGATATTAAATCTTTTTATAATAATATAATTACATTATATAAACACACACCCAAGGATCATAAAGGTATAATTCCTTTAGAAACTTGGACACATAAAAACTTGGTCCATAAGTGAGCTAGGTCATCTCCCACTATGTTCTTTATAAATATCATCAATGTTAGAAATATCATAAAATGTACCTTTTATCATAACTTGGGGAATGGAAACATAAGAAATGGTGATATCAAATGCTAAGTAAGGGTAAACAAGGGATATATCAACATATCATGAGAATAGGGGTATGATAACATGAGAATAGCATTCGAAAACCACACCCTTCATATCATAGATTGTAAAATTGAGTCATTAAATAAATATTGAAATTTAATAATGCATGAATCATAATGTAATCAATAAACATGAACCAAGAGAGTATAATATTATCATTTGACATAGATTTTTGTCATACACACAAGCATATAAAATCATTTCCTTAGTAGTTTGGGGATCATTTCCAAGACTATCATAGTGTATTGGGTTAACTTCCTAAAACACAATAGTAATCAAGTTTCACTCGCAAGACTATAATAGTGGATATATTACCTTACTAAAATGGGATCACTACCCATTCCATTCTTTTTTATCTCATGAGATATCAATCTTTACCCAATTCATTGGAGGGAGATATAGGTCCCACCTGCCACATAATGAAAATTATACATATATGTGATATAATATCAAAAAAAATTCATCATATAGAACCCATGAAATGTAATTAGGATCATAAAAAGTTCATCATTACATAACCTCTAGAAAAGAAATAGGTTTCATAATTAGTTCATTATTTCATCCATCATAATCTGTGGAACAAGAAGTGGGTTTTATAAGCATTTTTTTATGGAATAACCATGAAAGAGAAATGAGTTTCATAAAACTATTGTCATCATAAACATAGAACATTAAGGGAAAGAATAATAATGGTATCCTTGGATCATATCCCTAGTAAATCATAAGTAACATAAAAGGATATCATCTTAGATGGAAAATGTTTTTTGTAAGAAAAATCTCTTGGAACGTTTATTCAGGAAAATATCCTTTATTTAAAAATAACCTTTTTAAGATTAAAAATTAATAAAATATTGTGGAAATAATTTTCTTGGAATATAAAAATTAGATATTATAAAGGAATATTAAAATAAAATAATGGTCATGACATTAAGAAATTTTGTTCATGTTGTGCATGTTAAAATAAAGATCCATTTCACATTTTTGGTAAAAGAAAAACATGACTTGTTTGGAAAAAACATGAAGATTCCTTTAATTTTTGTTAAAAATATTTAAAAATTGGTGAAAATTTATTTAATAATTTTTTTATAATATTAAAAAAAATTTTTAAAATCATTTTTAGAAAGCATAGTTTTGGAAAAAAAGGTTTTCGACAAAAGAGAGAAATAAAGACGTTATTTTTTAAGACATCATTTTGAACCCGTGAGTTCATAAAGAGATGAAAATGAATAGAAAAAATATATTCTATATAAATAAACATAGGATAAAAAATAGACTATTATATTGAGATATATATCATAATATTTCATCATTGGAAGCATAATCATGAGAAATCCTAATAAACGATGAGATTGTAACATAAAACCCTTATCGCTTTGGCTACTCTGAATCATAATACCCATGAAAGAATAAAGTTAAATTAAAATTAGAATATAATGAGAATAAATAAATTCATTATGTTACATATCAAAGGTTTTATATATATACCTCATAAAATAAGATAGGTGCATAACATAACATATGACTCAAAGAAGGAAAATTGAGAAAAAAACCACTTACCTTAAGTCTCAACTTCCTTAGTACACATTCAAAAATCCTGAATAATAAATATATGTTTTTTATAAATATATTAAATAAACATAAATATATATATATCATAGTATATATGATTTAATTATGACCTTTTATTACCCATTTATTAACAATTCCATGTTAAAGTCACATTTCAGGCAATAACTACTTTGTTTTTTGTGTATGTTTTGATTTGTAATTTTTTGTACTATTAATTTTATCATGGTTAAATAGTATAAAAAACATTAAGTAATTATGTAAATATCATATAAATTTATTATATATTTATTTATATTAATTTGTAAAAGTTATAGATAGAAAATGAAATAGATCATTCATGGTGGGTAGGCCGAACGTATGCATGAACGTTGTTTCCATTTTCTCAAAAGGTTTAAAGAAATAAAGGTAAATAATATATTACCATAAAATAATAATTTTTATTTCATATATACCACATATTTTCATTAAAACCATCCCTATTACCTTCTATGTAAAGTGTGAAGGAATCACATCACTTCGCGAGGTAGTAGTCCACTGTACACATGAGCAATGTTATCTTATTCCCAAAGAATGGAAAGTAAGAAGATATATGTGATATAATAATTACATAAGTATATTAATATAATAAATATAATATATAAATATTTAATTCATTATTATATCTATCGGTGATATGAGGTGACGGAAAATTAATAACATTGGTTCATGAGGCGGTAGTCTATTGTATACAGAAATGATGATTACATATCCCATTTTATGGAAGTGGAGTTAGTTTCAGGTCATGAAATTAACTTAAAATCATATTAGTATATGTATTATAATGAGGTTATCATATAATCATTGTTTAATAATAATTTAATGAGGTGGAGGAAGAAAAAAATAAAAACGCTCGTTGAAGAACGTTACCTCTTCTTCGGGTAACCTCCTAAAGTTTTTACCAAAAGCCTTACTAGGTTGGATTTATAAAAAAAATAAGAGTTATAATATGATATAAGTAAATTAAGTAATATATTCTGGTAGTTATCATCCAAAACAAATTTTTATTAAGTGTAAATAAGAGAGGATAAGGTAGTGACCTTTTATAAGTGAGGTGAGTGGCACACTTAAACTTTTTGAAAAAAGGTGTACCCACATTTTTAACACACCCAAAGTCTAAAAAATGAAAAATTAAAAATAATTAGACATTATCAGGTCTAAATATTTCCATAAAATTGATTTTGTAAATGTTTTGGGTCATTTTTAATCTATATCTTTTTATTTTAACCCCCTGTAAACCCATTTTCACCATAACCGTGGTAAATATTTTTTAGTATTTTTACTATTCATTATGGTAAAAAATTATGTTAAAATTATTATATAATATAAATTATAATGAATAAAAATATGGAATCCATTTTTACTAGTTTCATTTACATAATTAAAAAAATTAATTTAAAATTAAACTCATAGATGTAATGAGAAAGCAATTCTCCAAAGAGAAAATGTTCAAAAGTTTTAAAAGTTTTTATTTCAAAATTCAATATGAAAATGATTCCAATAAAATAGATTGAATTAATTGATATATAATTGAAATAATTTTACTTTAAAACCCATTTTAAACAAAAAAAAACCATATATATCCTTTAAATGAAAATAAAGTTTTCAATAAAAACCAGTATTTTCACTATTCATTGAAAAATTAAACTTTTCAGAAAAATCTCAGAAATTCACCTGAAGATAATTTTGACATACTAATTTCAAAAAATAATTTTATTTTGAAACATTAGTTTTCTAAAATTATTAAAAATTAATTTTATTACTATTTAAAAAATAATTAAAAACCATTTTAAAAAAATAGTATTTTAGAAACATATAAAGACATTACAAAAAATTAAGTATTTTTTTATCAATATGTTTTATTTATATAAAAATATTATACTTAATATAAAAAATGTTTTTATTACTATTTATTCCTCTAAGTTTAATTTCTTGGTAATAATGGTATTATTTATATAATAATATTAATAGTTTGTCCTGGTTCGTTAAAACTCAGTATTGCATATAGCGTAATCTATTAAAGAAATTTAATTTTTTGAAAAAAATATTTTATAAAATCTCAGGGTATTATAATACATCATTATATGATGCATCACAATACAAAATAACCATAATCATTTTAGAATATTTTACTAAATGATATCTTATAACATTCACAATGAACACCAAATCATAGTAAGAAGAACCATGGCATGAAACAAACCATGAATTAATGAGTCTCTCCACACCTTGTTTTATGATTTAATTTATATTTTCAACAACCAAACGAAATCATTATTTCCAATTAAAAGACTCCCATATGTTGGACCATCCCACGACGTTATTCATAAACCCCTATAACAAATCAAAGGTAAAATATTTTGTTATTTTTTATAGTATGTGTTGCAATACTGATTTGGATTGATCCCCCCATTGAAACCTCCTTGATATCCCTATTTTTTTTAATTTTCCCCATTAAGTTTTAATTTTTTTATTTATTGAAATTATAGCATAAAATAAATTTAGTTTTTTAGTTTAAATGGAATTAGAACACTATATATTATTGACATGTAGAAACATTAACTGATTTGATTTTAAAATTATAATAAATGTTTAAAAATAAATCTTTTTTAATGATATCTAATTTATTAATGGTATCATGAATTAATTCAATATTAGATTGATAAAATACAATTTAAAATCCAATAATTTTTAAAAAATATTGTGTCTTCCTAAAAGGATGATTTTATTTTACTTATTTTTTAAAATTTTATAAAAGTGTCATCAAGTTTAATTTAAAATGTAAATGAATCCATTATACTGAAATTACACCATAATAAAACATTGATTTTTTGATGGTTATTTCTTTATTTAGTGGTGGTTTTGTAAACCTCCACATATACCACCATTAATAATATATTTATGATAGTTTTATTATATTTCATGGTGGTTTAAAAAAGTTTTATTTTTATATATTAAAAGTTGGTTTTCAAATATATAGTGGTATTTTTTACAATGTTATTATTAAAATAAATTACAACCGTCATTAAATGATTTATAAATAGATTCATTTTTTTCATAATTTTCAAAAAAAATCCACTGAAAACATTTAATAGTAGATTCATTATTATTTAAAAGTATATAAAAATTTTTGTGATAGTTTTATTAAAACACCACTAATATTAAAAATAGAACTTAAAAACAAAAAATTCAAGGAAAACCAAATTTATTTATACACAATTCAATTAAAAAATATAATGAAAAATTGTATTCCATAGACATATGAAAAAAACAGATACACTACAAATATTCACTAAAAATTTTATAATCATGCATTAAACATTTAGTTATCATTAATAAGATACAATAAATATGTTTATTACTCCAAACTACTGGAGTTGGTACACTAGAATCAACTAGTTTATTACTTTATTGCATGTTTTTTTATTAATGAAGTTTAATTATCACATTATTATTGTTCCTCTGCATGGTTTTTTTCCTGTGATAATGTACTAAGAATATATATCATAATGAAAGGTCATTGTAATTCCCTAGTATTATGATAACCTATAGGTTCTATGACCTTTTTATTTAACATGTTTTATGGATGGATGATATTATTTGATGTTACATAGATGATACAAGCTATTAGGGGTAGGAGGCTCATAAGAAGTTGAGACACCTTCTAATGGTGTTCAACTTTGGTTATCTCCAAGATAAAAGGTTATGAGAATAGAATAATTAATATGAAATCCACATTTCCATATGTCATTTGATGTTATTTTATTTAGACATGTATATTGATCTTTAAACATTAATATTATCATTAATGGATATCATGACTCAAACACATTGATATATTGATAAAGAACATGATGATATATGCTCACAATGAAGTCAGAAATGTTGGGTGCATAAAAAGTGATATTTCATCAATGAATAATCTGATAAAGGATTTATCCCTTCTATCCCTTGATAGAAGCTGATATCTCAAACCCTTTTATGGGAATGGAACTTCCTACACAAATCTATGGCCATGTTGTTTAGTGGGTGATTTAATTTACTAAAATTAAAAGAATGAGACATAAATCATATAGGTTTATGGAACTAACATAAAACCTAATTGATTTCAGATATCACAAAAAGGTATTATATTTGATTGTAAACATTCGTAGGAGATTGAATGTCATTGTGATATTAACATATTTCTCTATGGGAGACTCAATATTTTTCAAGATGCTAACATTGGAATTTATATGATTATGCCCAATTAAAATGAGAAAGAGACCTAGAGAGTCACATAATAAGTGTACCCATAATCTATGTTGAATTCAAGTGACAAGTTTAAAAAGTTAAAATAATTTATTTTTATTCATCTTGGTTGATCACTATAATTTAATCATAGGTTATTCAAAATAATTAATTAGTTTATTAGTAATTATAATAATTATTTATTTTTAAGTTTGTTTAATATACTATTTATTATTTTTATTGAAGAATAATGTAGTGACATTTATTTATTAAATAGTCATTAATCGAGGATTAAAAAATTTTGATAAGGGAAAGCAGTCTGAGATTAATGGTATGATTCGAAATTATATAAATGATATTTATTTATATTATTAACGTGTTTCACATATCAAGAAATTAATAACAATAATAATATTATTAATGTAAATGGGATAAACTAAGAATATTAAATATGGTTAGGGATCGTGTGCGATCTACCAACCCTAAACCTACCATAATAAATATCTAATTATATTACTTTATATAACTCACTTTTAGTGTACACAATGGATAGAGATAAACTCTCTCAATCTCTAGAGATAAATGAAGATATCTAGAGTATACTCTCTCTCTTCCTTCTCTTTCAATCCTTTGGGAGAGTGTATAAATAATTTTTCATTCTTCGAGAAGAATAATCATATAATCAACCATGAACAATGAAAGTGATTAGGATTCACTGTACTAGAACCCAGAGATTCTAAGGTAATATTCAGAGATTGTGGTATATGTGTGGATCACTTCTAGAAGGAGTGTGCATTTGGATCCTACAGTGAAATTGTGGTAAGACATGATCTTTTTAACTAGATCATTAACAAAGATAGAATTACAAGTATATTTTATTTCATATCTTCTCATAAATTAATTATAATCCTCCTCTTATAGTTTCAGTGTTTTAATCTAGTTAATTAATATTTTTTTGGATATGACATTTAAATCATGCATGAAAATGATTAAATATAAATTAAGACTAAAATAGAAGTTGGTCATACCACCACATGATGATTTTACTGTTCCCTGAACCTACAAGTGGTATCAAAGGGGTCACATGTTTAATTTATTATTATTATTATTGATTGATTGGTTAAATGTGTTTGTTTTTTTATTTTGATTATATAAATTAATTTTAATATCCAAACATCATCGTATCTTCCCTTTCTCCATTCTTGATATCATGACCAATAATTTAATAATGATTAAAAATGAAGAAGTTTTTGTTTCATACCATTTAGAGGTAACGAAGGCTCTGCCTAGACAAAACTAGAGTACAAAGCCTGTAATTTTTGTATAATTTCCAGGAAATTTTGTTTTCATGTATAGATATCATGATAAATCTAGATAGATATAATTTATGAAAAATATATATTATCTTGTAGATCCAGATAGGTTGGAACATGGCTTGAAGAACTACACACTGTGTAACAACTGCACAAAATGTGTAGTTCCAATTTTCTCTAGGATGAGAACATGGGGTGTGCTAGCGTTCCATGAATTGGACATGTGACATGGGGATGAACAAGCTGTGAAACTATGAGGTTACACACCATGTAAGTTGGACTACACACCATGTACCTCAAACTTATACATGATAAGAAACATGGTAAACCCAAGGCATGTGTTATAGACATGAGTAGAAGATAGTACACACTGTGTATTATAGTATACGTCATGTAGTATGTGCAAGAAAGGTGGCTATTTTTTTCACAGAGAAAAATTAAATATATAATTAAACCTATTTATATGTGTTACATGTTTCATTTATTTGATATCACATTCCATGGCTTATGATTTATAATTATACATATTAAATCTATTTCCATGTTAAAATTTTGGATAAGCACACACGGTTGCCTCCAAATTACACTTTTTTACTTCATTAATTCTAAATTAAATTAATTTTGTTTAAAATTATAGATGATGTTGATTTAAGTATGCATTGATAAAATAAAGATAAATTGAATAAATTGTATTAATTTGTGTCACATTATCTTAATTTAAGAATGAATATAAGTAATTGATAATAAGATTGTAAATTTATGCTTGTTTCTTATTGTGTGGATGATCATGAGATTATACTAACCCTTTATATGTGATTGATTTATTTTAATTTATTTTAATTAAATTAAAATGATAGCTTGAATGTAATCCCCTCCATTATATTATGTAAGTTCCAACATGACCGTTGTTTATTTTATCTAAACCACCTTATCCAATCCATTTGATATCCTCACCTGTATGTGAGTATAATATTATGTAAATATGGAGATCCCAGTTGAGAGGAGGTGACCTGAATTAAAGAGCTAAGGTGAAACCAATTAGTGAAATACGTTAGAACAAAATGTGGAATACTACAACATGAACCAAGTTGTAATTCAAGGTGTATTTTCCCCTAGGTTTTAGGTTTGAGTTCCTATCCTCTCAATAAACTAACCATTAGATAATTTCATGATCATTCCACTTATATTTTATTTCTATCAATTTCATGGTTAATTATTTATGTTTGTGAATGCTGCATGATCACCTAATAAATGAATTAACAAGCATGCAATATGGAATAAAATATATTCGAATTATTCATAAATGTTTTACCAAACATGGTTAACCACTTCATTAAAATCCTATTAATATTAATAAGGCATGTGAAATGATAGAATTGGATTTTATGCATAAAGGCAAAAATCTCTCAAACTAAAATATTAAGTCGGCATAACCTTCCACTACTTAAATTATAAATAAAATCATATCTCAAATTACTTGTCCAAACCAAGTTGGGGCACTTTTAATTATCATGGAACTTTTAACTTGAAGTTATGGGTTGACTTGACTTAGTTCACATTAAGTGTTGACTATCCAAGAAGGACTTGGTGTAACCAAGAGGAAAATTTTAGGAAATATTTAAATGGGATTTTAGGAATGGGGAGTCCTCTCAATGGGTCATTGAACTAAAAGTTAATGTATTTGGATTACACCTATCTAAAACCCTTAAAAATAGATTGTTAGGCCCAATTATAAGTTATGAGAAGGGGAATATGGATCCTTATCACTAGAATATTTAAGTGATAAAATATTCCAAAACTGATGGCGAGGTTAATGGACTTCAAAAAATAATTGGAGGTTAATGTAATTTAATTAAAATTAAATTTTTAAATCAATTTTTATTTTCAAAATAAGTACTAATTATATGATCTTAATTTTTAGAATGGAAAATAAAATTACTTTGAAAATATCATTGCGATCTATTTTAAATAAGGATATATTTCTCCCCAATATGAATTTCTAGGAATGGGTATAGGTTCTTGTGCATTATACTATGTCATGAATGGAAATTATACATGCTAGAAACCCCACTTCCCAAGTTCATTTCTAAAGAGGCTAGTGAGGAAGTGGTATCTATCTATTTGAGGCATGATTTCAACACAATTTATTTCCAATGTTTCATGTTATCCTCCATATCCAATGATATTATAAAGAAATATGAAGTCATGGATGCATATAACACCATTTCTCACCATAAGCATCTATTTTAAGAGAAGTAAATATCACATGGATATGAGATCTCCAATAAACTGTTCATATGCAGGCTTGGAGAGTCAAAAACAACTGGGAACATGTAGTCATGATGACTGGACACATTGAGTACCTAAAAATATTGGGTTTTAGGACCCCTGATGTGTTTCACTTAGATCTCATTCTATCCTCACTACCCAAAAACTACTCCCGTTTTATTATAAATTATAATATTAGAAATAGTGACAAGGCACTTTTAGAACTTCTAAAAATTATTCACCAAGTTGATAAAGCCATGGGGCATGAAAAACCCACTGTCTTTATAGTGAAAAATAATAAGAAGAATAAGGAAAAGGCACTAAAGAATCATTCCATGTATAAGGCTCCAGAGCACTATTCTTCTAAGAAGAAGAATATCTATGGGTAAGGAAAAGAAAATGATGTGGTATGTTTATCCAGTGGAAAGTAGGTCCACTAGAAGAGGAATTTAAGACATAAATATAATCAAGGGGATACTTTAGTTTCATTCATTATTGAGTGTAACATTTCCATATCTATAACTTGGGTATTAGATACTACTCATGGTGCTCACATTTTTATCCAAATATAAGAACCATGTAGATTTTGGAAGATTACTAAAGATGAGGTGAATTTATGGGATGCCAATGAATTGAGGAAAAATGCTCTATCTATTGGAGGATACTATCTCGCATGAATGACATAGTCGATTTTGGTTTTAAAAAATTGTTATTATGTGCCCAATGTTACCAAGAACATTATTTACATTTCTTGTTTAAATATGGATGAATTTATTTTCATCTTTTGAAATAAGGGTTGGTACTTTTATAAAGATAAAATATTTTATGGCATGGTACATTCCAATAATATTACTTATGTATTAAATTATGAAAACCAAATATTGTAAATTGATAATGAAGCATTCATGCGCGAATCATATAACATCCTGTTATGGAATAACTATCTTGGTCACATGAATGATAATCATTTGAAAAAGATATATTGCAATGTTTACCTAGACTCTTTTGAGATTAGGATACTTGAATGATTTCATTCTTGTTTACAAGGTAAGATGACAAAACCACCATTCATTGGTCAAGGTGAAAGGGCCATAAAACTTTTAGATTTGGTACAAACTGATGTGTGTAGAACTTTTCAAGTGGATGATAGTGGTAGATTCTCACACTTTATTAATTTTATGGATGAATTGAGATAAGGTTTGGTTATATCTACTTAATGTGTTATAATTATTAATCCTTTGATTATTTAAAAGAGTTCAAGAATGAGGTTTTGAATCATCTTGGTAAGAAGATAAAGAAACTTTAATCAGATTGAGGTAGTGGATATCTTAGATATGAATTTATCAACTTTATAGAAGAGTATAGGATTTTATCTCTGCTCACTCCAACTTATACACCATAGTGGAATAGTATTAGTAAAAAGGAGTAATAGTTCCTTGTTGGACATGTTAAGGTTTATGATGAGTCAAAAAAGACTTACATTATCCTTTTTGTGGATATTCCTTACAGACAAAATCATACTTACGAAAGTGAGTACCAACTAAAGTGGTAAATGGTATTCCCTTAAAGTTATGGAGTGTAAAGAAACCTATTTTTTAACATGTTCATGCATGGGTTTGTGAGGAATTTGTTAAGGATAGCTCAAGAAATAAACTAAAACCCCGAGGCATGAAGTGTATCATTACAGGGAATCTTAAGGAAACAAAGAGATAATATCTATACAAAATTTCAGAAAAAAAAGGTGAATATCATGAGATATATTGTATTTCTTGAGAGGGAGAACAAACTCAAGAAGAATAGTTGGACGAATATTTAATTATATGAAGTTGAAGCTCAAGATACACAAGAGTTAGTATAAGAATAGATTTTATAGGTCCATATGGAATAATTTATTCCTGAAACACAGGTGCTACATAGGAGAGCTAGAGTGGTAAGAGAACCAGAGAGATATGGTTTTATAGTCAAAAATGATAATGAATAATTATTATTTTATAATAATAATCCTCTCTCACTATTGGAAATTTTCCCTATACCCACGATTTGAAACCGTTGGTATAGCCCTTGAAATCGTGGGTATATGCTATACCCTTGGTTTCAAGGAACCATGGGAAACTGAGGCATTGGTATAGATTTGAGCTATACCCAAAGTCATGGAAACTGTGGGTATAGGTTCACTCCACCATGTCATTAACCTATACCCATGGTTTTATAAACTATGGGTGCAGATTTGACAAAATATGTGGCTCCAAGATTCAATCCCTAGACCACCCCTTTGTTCTTCATGTGCCTTACCACTACTCCATTTCGGTTATTGGTATATAAATATATTTTTACTTATATATATTTATATTAACCATTCATATAGGTAGAAAACCATGGGAATATGTATTCTTGTGAGTTTTGTGTGTCCCATGAAATATTTTTCTCCCACCATAGGTTGGGAAAGCTATACCCACAGTTTTGAAAAATCATAGGTATAGGTCTTCAAAAAAGAACCCTATACCAATGGTTTTACAAGAACCATGGGTATATGTCTCAAAAAAACAACCCTATAACCACAGTTTCTATAAAATAGTGTGTACAGGTCTTCTAAAACAACCTATACCCATGGTTTTCCAAATCCATGGGTATAGATTCTCATACAATACCTATACACACAGTTTTCCCAAAACCATGGGTATATGGCCATTTTATAGTAGTTTCTTCTACAAGGATGCATAAGATATCTTATAATCTAAATGATGGAAATAATCCATGAATTTTGAGATGGATTCAATGACTCTAAAACAAGTTTGGGTTTTAATTGATCCTCTAGTTGATGAAAGTCCTATTGGGTGTAAATGGGTATTCAAGTGAAAGATGGAAAAGGAAGGTAAAGTAAATACCTATAAGAATGGCTAGTGGATAAAGGGTTTATACAATTTCAAGAAATTTAATATGAAAAAACCTTTTCTATAGTTTTCATGTTTAAATCCATCAATTTTTTTCCATAGAAGCTTACCATGACAATGAGATTTGGAAAATGGTTTCAAAAATTAAACTCCTTAAAGGGAACCTTCAAAATGATCTGTATATGACACAACCAGAAGGGTTTGTGACTCCAAGAAATTCCAAAAAAGTATGAAAGTAGTGGAGATCCATTTATGGATTAAAGAAGGAATTCAGGTCATGGAACATCCGATTAGATAAAGGCATAAAGGAATTTTGTTTCATTAAGAATGAATGTTAGACATGTGTTTATAAGTTATTTATTGGGAGTATAATTGTTTTCATAATAGTATATATTGATGACATATTACTAATTAGAAATGATATACCATCCTAATAAGAGGTTTATGCCTGATAGATAAAGTGCTTATCCATGAAGGAATTAGGTGAAGTAAACTACATTCTTGAGATCAAGATCATGTATGATAGATCCAAGAGTCTTATTAGAATAATTCAAGTTAAATACATTACCCATATACCAAATAGGTTTAGCATGGAACAATCCAATATAGGATTGATTTTAGTTTCACATGGTATCTATCTTTTTATGAAAATGCATCCTCAGACTCAATAATAAAGAGATAGGATGAGTAAGATCATGTACGCTTCTATGATATGATATATAATGTATTCCATGTTATGTATAAGGATTAATGTTTCCTATGATTTGATCATAGTAGTCAGATATTAAGAATATATATGTGAATAACATTGGGTTGTTATTAAGAATATTCATAAGTATTCGAGGTGAACTAAGGATATGTTCTTGGTGTATGGAGGATATGAAGAGCTAATCATTATAGGTTATATAGATGATAACTTTTAGACAGAACATAATGATATGAAATCATAGTCTGGATATATCTTTTGTCTTAATGGAGGAACTTTGAGATGAAAGATTTCAAATGAGATAGTTTTCACATATTCTACAGTGGATTATGAGTATATTGAGGATTAAAATGTAGGCAATGGATTAGTATATATTAAGAAATTTGTTTAAGATATTGATGCATTGCCTTGTAGTAAGGATCCTATCACAGTTTATTGCGATAACACTATAGTGGTGTCTCTCCAAAATGCTTAGGTCACACCAAAATACAAAAAACATACTTTATAAATTTCATATATTGAATATTTTTTTCTCAATGAGGCAATATTATTATGAGAAGAGTTTCCACAGAGGATAACATGGTAGACACCTTGAACAAGACTTTGTCTCAGTAGAGGCATGAGTATCATGTGAGATCTAGAATACTTAAAGTTTTTTTCCAGTTATCTCTAGTGTATATACGATTCTGTTTGAGTTGGTTCCCTAGAACTGACTTATTTAGTGATTTATTACATGTCTTAATTTTAATGATGTTTTCTTATCACATTATTATTTTTAATCTACATGAAAATTTCATGTGATAATTTCCTCTGAATATATATCATGCTAAAAGGCTATAATAGTTCTCCACAATGATGAGAACCTAGAGGCACCCCAAAATTTATTCTCAATCCTTAAACTATGGAAAAATGATATTGTGTTATGGGATAAAAATGATATAGAATATCCATGGTATGAGGCTTATAAGACATTAATACACCTTCTTATGGTGTTTTCCTTTTTGTAATCTTCAAGATAGGATGTTATGAGAATATACCTATTAATAGAAAATCCACACTTCCTTGTGTCATTGGATGTTCCTATATATGGATGAGTGTATTGATCATTAGATTTTGTTATTATCATTAATATATATAATGAAACATGTTATTTGATGTATTTATGAAAACTGTGATGAGATATTCTCATGATGAGTTAGGATATGTTGGGTACGTCATGAGTGATAATGCATTAATGGATAAGGTTAGAAAGAATTTATCTCTTCTATCCCTTAATGGAAGTTGATATCTTAGGACCTTTTATGGGAATGAAGATACATTTTTAAATTCATGAACATGGGTTTTAGTGGGTTAGTTCATTTTTGAAAGGTCCAAGAAAGAGACTTAGATAATATAGGTTGATGGGACCAGCATGAAACCTGCTTGATTTAAGATACCGTGATAATGAATTATATTACAAGGTAAGAGTTCATAGGAGGTTAAATGTTGTTATGAAATTAACTTATTTATCTATGGGTTCCTTTATATGTTTCTAGACACTAACCTTGAAATTTAAGAGGTTATTCTTAATTCCATTGAGAAAGAGACCTAGAGGGTCACACACTAAGTATATCTACAATCTTATTTAAATTCAAGTGATGAGTTTATCAAGTCAGAAAAACAACATTTCTTCAATTTAGTTCATATCTATAATTTAATACCAAGTTATTTGAATGGATGAGCGAGTAAAATAATAATAATAAATATATATTTGAATGTTTGGAGAATGTAATTCTTATTATATTTATTAAGAAATAATATATTAACATTTATTTATTAAATAATAATTTTTTAGGATCAGTAAATGTCGATGAGGGAAAGAGGATTGAGATTAATGGTCTGATTAGAAATTCTATAAAGTATATATTTTTTATATTCTTAATGTTTTTAACATTTCAATTTAATAATAATAATGATAATAATAATAATATTAATGGGCATGGGGTCAACTAAGAATATTAAACATGGTTAGGGTCTTGTATGTGATTTTCAAACCCTAAACATACCATAATAAATATCTAATTATATCACTTTACATAACTCAATTTTGGTATGAACAATGTATAGAGAGACACCTATAAATCCCTAGAGAGAAATATAGAGTACTAGAGTCCACTCTCTCATTGTTCTCTATTAATCCTTCAATTGAGAAATAGGAGTTCTTCCTCCTTTGAGAAGAACACTACTATGATCATTCATAAACAAAGAAAGATATTAGGATCATACATGATATCACCCAGATATTCTATGGTAATGTTCATAGATTTTTGTGCATGTTTGGATTGACACTAGAGGTAATATACACTTAGATCCTGTAGTGCAATGACAATACAACACGATCTTGTTAACAAGATCATAAATGAAGAGATAATTACAAGTTGATGAAATTATATATATGCTAATAAATTAATTATAAATTATATGTGAAGAACCTACTACTCTATTTTTGGTGTTTTAATATAGTCAAGTAATATACTATTTTATTATACATTTCATTTTAATCATGTACAAAAATGATTACACATAAATCATGATTAAAATATGATCTATTCATACCATTATAGGATACTTTAACTATTCCTAGAACCTACACAAACATCCACTGTAACGCCCCGACCCTAGTTACCTAGAGTTAGTGAATTATTACATAACATTGGCTGATCATAAGGGATTATCTCCCAAAATACTGATCCGTTTAATAGCTTTGGAAGTACTAAATACAAACATAAGTTTTACATTACATCATTAGATAAAAACAAAAAAACATTTTGTACCCTTTGAACACACTTATATCCCTTATCCTATCCCTACAGGTCAACCATAAAATACTTCTTCACATCCTAGGAAAAATAAAACACCGAAAAGAGTGAGATCACATGATCTGTAAGGATAAAAATATAGTAGAAACTTTCATAAATAAGCATAAACATTTAAGGCAATGTTTAAGACTAAAATATAAGGTTGGTTTAACTAGTTTGAATAGCTGAATCCTTCCATAAAAGGATATATGATACCATGTGTACAAAAAATTTATGTCTAATAGAAGATAAGATAATTATAGAGGGGTTAATGTTTGTAATTATTCTTTACTTTCTGATTTGTTAGTTGATGAGTAATTCTTGTAAATTCTAATTATACATGAAATAGAAAAAATGTTTCTCCCATTGATGTTGAACATGTTATTTTAACCATGTAAACCTCATATGTACTTTCTTTATCATTTTTTCACCTGAGTGTTTGTGAGGACTGATATCACTTGAGTGTGTGAGATGTTTCACTTAGTGTGGTGAGTAGGGTGCAAGGATTCTAATATTATAGTATATGAAGATAAGGGAGTACTCTTGGATGACCTATTTCTAGTTTGTGACATAATCTAGTGGGTTAAGTCTGGTGATCATACAGTAAGGAGGATTCATAATAAGTGGAATTAGAGATTGTGGTTTGTTTAGTTCACTCTAAGCACACTATGAGATAGTTTAAGTAACAATCACTTTCACCTTGAAATTTTATTCAATTTAAGTGGGATCCTACTATCAGCAGAAGATATAGTGTCTAAATTAGGTAAGGTATAAATATACATGATTGATGGAATAGACTTCAGATTATGGGGATTTCATATATAGGATTATCTCATTTATAAGGATTTGGAGGTTCTGTTGTCTAGAGTCAAACTAGAAAAAATGAAGAAAGTAAAATGGGAATGATTAGAAAAGAAAGAACTTTGGTTAGTGAATATGTCATTGTAATAGAATGTGGAGTTTAACATCTAATAGGATAAGAACATAATGGAATTAATGAAGAACCTTATAGATATTTATAATAATCCTTTGAAACTTAATATGGTGTTCATGGTGTATAGGTTGTTCATCATGAGACTATTGGAAACTAGACATAAAAAAGTTCACATGAATTACTTCAACATTAATTGAGGGTATCTCAAATTAGTTAAGGTGAAGTTAATAGATGAGTTTAGGGTTATTATACTACCTTTATCACTATATGAGTCATGATATATGAAGGTAATAATAGTTAGTAATTCCTATGGAAAGAACAACTTGGTATTTTAGGATGTAAGAAACTTAATTCTAAATAAATAACTTAGATGGAGGAAATTTTAGGCACTATATATAAGAAAAATCAATATAAAAAAATAGGAAATTGACCTTAAAAAAGAATTCAGAAGAGATAATTAAAAGATATGTTGAGAAAGAGAATCCAAGATAAATTAGCTAGTCCAGTTCCTATATGATGGTCTTGTAGGAAAAGAGGAAATCTACATAGGAATTTCATAAATCACAAATATGATTCTAGAAGGGAATCATCTTAAAAAATTTAAAATTATATGATTAAAAATAATGGAGAAGTAACTTATTTCTCAATGTCAATATTATGATGGATTCATTTACGATTAAATTAGAAGGATAGTTTCACTCAATAACAGATCCATGATGCATGGTGAATTATTTGTTCAGAAAGTTTGGTAAGGTGTATTTAGTGGATTATAAAGATCTGGAAATACTGGGGAAGGGAAATATCAATGTTCAAATAAATAATATAATTTTATTGTAGTTCAAATAATTCATACACATCTTGAGGATATATAATAACTCAATTTTTGTAGTTCATCTATATGTGGTTGGATATGGGATTGGTTTTACCATTAGAGTTTAGATGGTGACTTGAGGATACGTGGTTTCATAAGGATAAAATAATATGACCCTATATCTAACTAGAAGACTATACAGAGTGGAAATTACAAATTTCAATTTATTAAATTATATAGTGATGGAATTACCAGCTTAGACATCACAATGAGAAGAACATGAAAGTTCTAACTATGAAAGGAATACTGAAGCCTGATCACACTGATTTTGTATGTTTCAAATGTTGTGTTCTTGGTAAATATAATAGGGTTTCATTAAACTTAAATGGAAAGAATCCCAAATCCCATAAGTTATAATTAGTCCACTTGGATGTTTGGGGACCTTCCCTAGATTGATCACATGTTGGGTCACTTTACATTTTTATTTTCATTGAAGATGGTATGAAGAAAGTCTGAGTTTACTTTCCAGAGAAAAAATATAATTTATTTTCAAAATTTATTCAATGAAAGGACATAAAATAGAGGGAAAATAGTTATAATTTAAAATTCATAACATTAAATAATAGTGGTGAATATGAAAAATGTAACTTCTACAACATATACTAGAAGAAGGGGATCATGATGGAGAGATTTTAGTAGGAACACCATAACTGAACAAGTAAATCATACATTAATTAAAATGGCACAGAGCATGGGTGTATACATAAGAATAACCAAGGTTATTTTTTTGTAAGAAATGAACACAATAGTATACCTTGTTAATAGATATCTATATACTCCTTTGAGACATGAAGTGATGGAACAACTATGGTCTGAAAAAAAAATTGAATGTTTTTCACCTAATTTTTTTTAGTATTTCCTATGTTCATATCCATACTAAGAACATTGATAAACTTAATGTAAAGTATATAATTTTTTTTTGGTTGGATATGGTTATTTTTTTGGAATCAGGCTCTGGAATGATAATAAATGTAATATAACCAGGAGCGAATATGTTCTATTTAATGAGAAGGTTTTGTAGAATAAATTTAACTTGGTTTTGAAGAAATTTTAGAGAATGGAATCAACTGAAAAAGTCTATGTTGATCAAAATTGGAGTACCTAATAGTGACTAGTTATGATGAGTTCATATTTTAACACTGAAAGTCCATACATGAGACTAAAAAAAGTCATTCTAGAGATCTATTGAGATTCAGAGGCTAAAGTGGGAGCACCAAAGGTCAGGGCTCTGGATATAGGATCACAAAGAGTTATAGTACCAGATAGTGCTAATCCATAAGATAAAATTAAAATATTTATTAGAGTCCAAAATTTATTTTAGCATTTTAGATATAACATGAACTTTCTAATTATTATGGATAATTGATAACTAGATTGACTAGATGAGGAAACCAATATTAGTGAATTTAGATAGTGGGAGTTAATAATGAAGGAGGAAATGTGATTATTGGATACCAATAGAACATGGGGTCTGTGTAACACAATATTACCCACTTTTAGGCATTTTCCTTATCATTACTTATTTTACTCTTTAATTAGGTGCATCTTTGGAATCTCGATGATGAGGATAATTTGTTGAGGATAATGATATAATGTTTGGGGATGTATGTTTATTTGAATCAATATAATTTGGGTATATACATGTAATGTATTAGTGGGGTTATCCTCATGTTTTGTGAATGCCCAAGGTGGTTTTGTTTTGCATGTAAGAATATGGGGTTTTTTCTGTCTGCTGGGTGATTAAATGTTGTGCAACTAAATTACATGTTGTGTATTGTTCTTCTAGAATAATATGTAATCTAGCCACACATCATGAAAGGTTAGACACTGTGTAAAGGTTTTGTGTTGGGTAATGGTAAAAAATTAGGTTTTTAATAAAAAGTTTATGGGTTTTAGAACATATATAATCCTTTCAAATTACAATAAGTTTAATTCGATTACACATGATGTAAATCTCACAAGTACTGGATTTTAGGGTTCTATAAGAGTGATTTGTTTATTTTATTCATCGAAAAATCATTTCTCTTGACCTAGAGATATTTTCTGGTGATTTTGGGAACCTCTTATATGTTTTAATTGCTTTATTCAAGGATTGATCTCCATTGTGGTTGGGTTGCATCTCTATGGATGAGTAATACTGCCTATTTCTTAATTTCCATTGATCATAGTTGAAATGTTGCATTTCTTAATTGGATATGTCTATTTGAGATGACGTTTCTATCATTATATTCTAGATCATTTATGTGATCTTATTATGGGGGCTTATGCTGTGTTGGTTGCAGTGCGGCAAGTATGAGTTCTTTGAGCTATGTCATTTTATAACACATTCACTAACCCTTTTTTTAAATTGAATCAATTCTAAGACACGTAGATTGATTATACAGGAACCATTTTCATTTTTGTGTTCTCTTTATTGGTGAACTAAATTGATTCAGTTTTTTATAATTTTTTTTATAAATTAAATGGAATGTTTGACTGATTTAGTTTGTGTGTGTTGAAATGGGTTTTTATATAAGATTATTTTCCCTGAGTTTTGGTAAAAGAAAAGGTGTTTTCAAATAATTGTGAAAAGGTTTTATGAAATGATTTTTAAATAATGGTTTGATGAATTGGTTTGGAAAACAAATCACATGGGAATCCTTGGGTACTTAGGTGGAAGGTGTATTAATAGGCCTCATCCACTCTTGTAGGGTTTTCTCAGGGGGATTTTCTATTCTCCCTAGGACTATTGTTCTTGAGACTTGTTAAACTTGTGTCTGTGTGTGTGGGGGGGGGGTTCACTTTCTACAGTGTTACTATGCTATCTAGATTCGATGCATATGTCTAGAGGCTTGATTAATGCACGATTATAAATATTAGGTATGAGTGTCCTAACTATCTAGACCTAGTGTGATCCTTGGCATGATGTTACCTATTCTTTGGCCGATTTGGGATGTTTTGGATTGTACTGTTTTTGTTGTAATATCATGGATTTGTTATGATACATGATACTTAATTTGTTTCGATATATCTATATGAAATTATTTGAATTAATTCACCTAATTTATTTGGAAATGTGGAAAAAAGCAAATTATATTTATTTTCATACTTTTTATATAAAACTACTAAACTATATATCATGGCTTGTTTTATTTAATGTTGATAATGATTAGATTATTTTAAAGTAACTTGTTATGGAACACATGGTATGTATCCTACTAACCCTATCATCTTACACCTTGCGCACCCCATTGGTGGTGCGTAGACCTTGTTATGTATTTTGATGTAGGGAAAGACAAGATTATGTAGTGTAGTGGTGAGGTTTTCTGTCAATGAACTATAGAACTTTTCATACATTATCATTATAGAATATTAATAATTTAAAAAATAAATTTTTTAAATAATAAATATATTTTTAAATTCATCCATGTTAGGTGTTCATGGAAAATAAAACATGTCATTCATGGAGACATCAGTCTTCACACACACAGGATGACATTTTAATTTTCTCAATTATATTAGAGGATGATATAAATTGGATATTATATTATTACAATAAAATTTTATAATATTAAAAGTTTTGGTGCTATCATAACCTCATTTATAGATGGTACATGAGGGGTTTATAGAAGAAAATAAATTAGAAAATTTGGGATGAGAGTATTACCTTTCCCTTGAAGTCCTCCCTTGGTAACTTCTTAAGAATTCTTAGCTTGGTATTATGGTAACACAAAGGATAAAAATGAATAGGGCTGGTGTCTAGGATAAAATAGGGTAGATTTTTGGTTAATATAATTCTTTTTAATGTGTGTACAAATGTGAAATATGTGGTCTCCTCTTATAAGTGAAGAAAAATGAAATTTTGTGAAAACTCATTATTTTTCAATTATATCACTCCATTATTCAATGAAAAAGGCTTAAATAATGGAAAATAATGGTGTGGGTATAAATAAAAATACAAAAATAGCTTCAAAAAATCAATAATATACATGCTATTCACATTTTATTTCCACTTTCACAAGGCTTAAACCATTTTACCCTAATTTACCCTTACCACGGTAACCCAACTTTCACCCTTGGAAACTATTTTTAATGGAAATGATTTACATTAAAATCATTTAATAATTTTAAAATTATCATTATAAATATCTAAATAATTTTATAAATAAATTTTTTTGAGATTTAGTGAAATTAATTTTAGTATAAGCGCACATAATGCCTAAATACCTGTTTTTAAAAAAAGTGTATTTTAAGCATAAGATTTATGTTTAAGACAATATTATAAATTCAATTGACTATATTGAAATTAATATTTTTATTATTTTTAAAATAATATTTAATTAACAATAAATTATGTTGAAAACCAAATTTCACAATATAATAATTATATTAAAAGAAATAGATGAAAAACAGTTTTCGTTGAAACATTCCCTAAATTTTCTATGATGTTAAGCATAAAGATTATATATCAACCTAGTATTTTAAAATAATTAGTTTAAATTTATAAAATATTTTTTTATAGTAAATAAGGTTTCATAAGAATTCATGTAAAAATGTCATAAATTTTGTAGTATTAGTAAAATCAGTATTCTTACTATTCACCTAAAAATTAATTATTTCTAAAAAATCCAAAAAATTCATATTAAGATAAAATATAAATTTTTAAAGAAAAAATAAAGATATTTTTCTCAAATTAAAATTTTAAAATTTCAAAATTATATTTTAAATGGAAAAATAATATATTAAGAAAAACTACATTTATTAAAAATATAACCTCTTAAACATTAAGAGTTTTTATTCTTATTTTGTATATATTTTTAAAGAATTGAATATTGATACATTAGTTTATAAATAAAAATATTACCTATTATTATAAACATTTAACTATGACTAATTTAATTTATTAAGGTAAAATACAATACAATTTTCTTAAATTATTCTTCAAATAGAAAACTTTTTTAAATATTTATCAAAGAGAATAATAATATATAATTATTTTAATTAATTATTACCTTTCATTCTACTAATGATTATATTATACATTTATTTTTTATATTTCATGGTTTCTTTTAGTTGTGTTTTGTGTTAGTTTGGTGTTGTGTGTGATACAAGATTTTGAAGATAATATTAATTTAAAGAGTTCAAAATCACAGTTCATTACATTATACCCCTTAAATAAATTACTTCCTTGAAATTTTAATTATTATACATTTATGAATGTAAGAGATGTTATTCTTAAAAAATTTATTATTCATGAAATAACTTCCAATGGGACATCTAACTTACTATCTAAATCTATATCAACATACTTTTATTTCATCAAACAATATTGATTGTTTATACCCTAATCATATATTCTTCAGAGTATACCATTCCCAAATCAACCTAAGTATTCAAGTCATAAAACAATAGCAAAATCACTAATTATTATAAGAAATTAATTATATATTTAATCCTAAAATAGTATTAAACATTAGTTTATAATGCTACTAAATATATATCATCATCCCAAACATGATCTAAACATCACTAAAAGTATTATGTGTCACATTTTCTAATAATAAATTCCATGGATATCAATACTATTTGACTCACTTTTATCAAAATTAATCAACCATTTATTACGCTAACATCAAGCTTATATAAATCCAAAGAGTTACCCATACCTCAATAAAAATGTTATTCAATAGTTATCCATACAAATATAGCCTTATCATAAAGTCAATTTTCAAGTTTACTAATTCCATTTAATATATGTTTCAAAACCTTTAAAGAATAACTATTGAAGAATAATCCTGACATGTTTCACATAAACCTTATAACTTTTAAAATATAACAAAATAGAATTTATAAGTATCACTATCAAATGAAAATAGATATGATTATAAAAAATTAATTTCTATTATGGTATAAAACTCACTACATTAGGCAATACTAGGAAAATCACTTTTTTATATCAAAATATAAATACAATAAAATTATAAATTATTTAAATATTCTCCCTTATTCAGTTATAATACATAATTATTTTTTTGGATATATAAGTTCCAAATATTTATCCTCATGATCCTGTTTCAACCTATTAAAACCAAAACAGTTATGATAAAATCTAAAAGAATCCCAGTATATGAATATGAAAGCTTGATCTAAATATTTAATCTCCTATGACACCTTCATTTCATCCTATGATAATTTAATATCAATTAATTTATACTTTTCTAATCCTATAACATGCTTTATACTACCTAGGTTACTTTAAGTTATGTTCTCTCAAATTTCTTAACCTAATCCCTTAAGGTAATAAGGAAATAAATACTCTATAATGGTTCTTAAGTAGAATTTTATTGAATAAATAAAATCCCATGAGAGTGTCTATCCTAGTGTGGGGTTAGTACTCTTTGTTGTGAACCAAGTCACAATTAGGTAATAACCAACACTACCTCTTTGGGGTTGTTACTCCTAGGTAGATTTATGACAGATCCTGCATCCCCTTGTCATTATATAGACACAAATTTATTTTTTAGGAAAACCACAAAACCTACACTTTAATAAAACATAAAGATGTTATCATTTTCTAATAAATATCCCTTATACTTTTCCCTATGTTTTTTAATAATGTTCTCTAGTCAAAATATCCAAAAATAACTAGACTTTGATTTGATACTAACCATACTGACCCAAGTATTAAACACACTTTAATTCATGAATTAATACACAATTTATCAATAATAAAATCAATGTATCTAGAGGTCTAGTTTCTTTATAATATTACATACCTAAATACTTAATATTAAATGTAATAAAAATATTTTTATTTAAAACATTACATAGTACTCCTAACTCCCATAGATCTTATAAAAGTTCACAATATACCTTGTGGAAAATACATAAGGAAAAGGGTGACCTAGAAAGAATGGTAAGGGAATAATCATGGAAATAAAGTATAATATGAGAGTTAAGATGAATTACATTATATCATAAAGATAATGACCAAAGGTATGAAAACATGACATAAGGAAATGAAATCATGAGATCATGGGATCATTAAAATGTGGAAACATTATAAACCATGCCATCATAAGAATATGTCAAGGATAACTACCAAGAAAAAATATTATAGGCCAATCACCATCATAATCATAGTATTATTCAACTAACCACCATCATAACATAGTGTGCTTAGGATAACCATCCATGCACCATACATAGTGTTCTCAGGATAACTGATCATGCACTATACATGGTATCTCATGAGACATTAATATTACTCAATGCATTGGAGGGATATAATAGAAAAAAATATCACAAATTAGACTAACCTCCATAAAAATATATACAAAGGCTATATCATAGATATTCCCAAGAGAAGAAGGAATTAAATAATCTTGAACATTAATAATTCCAAAATAAACTTAGTTCTTGATCATATAGATCCAATGTATAAAATCCATGAGAAAGATCCAATAAAGAAATAATTAAATTATACCAATTGGTAGAAACTTTATGAAATAAGTTAATAACCCCTTTAAATAAGATAAAATAAAATAATTTTATATAAAACTAGAATTGAACCAAGATGGTTATATATAAAATAATTTTTTTAAGAATGTATTCATGGTTTAAAAAAAAATTATGGGGGTAATTCTTGGCATGAGATCATAAATAGTAAAGTTATCTTAAATAATGTTTACTTTAAAGTGGAAATTTCAAAGGGAACTAAAATTTTTTTATTACCCCATAAATGAAAATCAAATTCAACTAGGTACTTAATAATGAGGCATATATACAGAAAAAAAGTTATATGAGAATAAAATGGAATAAAAAAAGATAAAAATAAAGGGAATTCATAATCGATAAGCCACAAAGGAGGTACATAAGATACTTTTCTATGTTTTAAAATCAAAATTTTTAAAATAAAACATGATAAAATAAAATAATAAAAATTTATTTTGAAATTAGGATAAGGTAAATATTATTTAACATGAGTTGATACTTTACAAGGTTTCCAATTAAAATAGATAACATTAGTGTGTAGGGAAATTATGGACAAGGATAGAAAACTGTCATTTAAATGGATAAGAATTATTAACATAATTTCATTATAAAAAAGAATTATAACTCCCTAGTAAATAACATTTGAATCAAATATATCTCACAATATATAAATAAGATCTACCATGTTAAATGAAAAATCAAATTCAATGAAAAAATTATAACTCAATAAATAATATTGAGTTATAAAAGAGCCTTATATTTTAGAGAATACATCAATCATAGCCCACAAAAATAAATAGAATGAATGGAATTAAAATTTATATGTTTAGAAATAATTTATGATACCATAATTCATGGGGGTACTATATACACTATAAAAATTAATAATAGTTCATAATATCTAAGCATGTCTTAATGAAGGGTGATTGAGATAGAACCCTTATGGCTTGAGAAATATTCTAATAAAAAGCAATTAAAAGTGATAGAGAGTAAATTTCAAGTTAGAATACCATGAATAAATATAATTAATGATATTATAAATATAAATTTTATTATACACACCATTTATGTGAAAATAGGTGCATAGAAGAAAATGTGTCTCAAGGAAAGAAATTTCGAGATAAAACCCTCACATAATTAGTAATGATTGAATCATGATTCATTGGAAGCTTTAAAATCATATTGTTTTATAAATCCAGTTTATTAAATAATTTAGTATTCTAAAATAAATTCATGGATAATATATACACTAAATAAATAATAAATTGGTTCATAACATTAAAACATGGGTCAATGAAGGGAAATTGAGATGAAAACCCTTACCTCATGTTCAAAAGTCTTCTTCACTCAAACTAAAATTCCTAAATAATTAAATTAATTTAATTATATATATGAAAAATTAAATTATATATATATATATATAATTTTTTAAAGTCAATATATTATTTTTTAGTACTTATTTTTAATATAGTTTTCATTTACATCAGTTACTTTGGGTTGTTCAGTTAATTTAATATGAACAATTTCGATTTATTGAACATGGTATAAGGTGTTGTAAAATAAATTCATGATATCCATAATTTTGGAGGTTTATTTACTTAATTATTACACTAGAAGAATACTTATATAGTTTCAAAGGTTATCCCAAAAAATATTCAAATTAAGAAAGGTGCCTTAATAAGTATATTTAAAGCAATAGAGGTCACTATAACCATTTATTATTTTTAATAATTATAATTTTTTTACATATTATAATTAATTATTATTAATATTTTCAAAAATATAATTTTAACTTACTAAATACATTTTTAAAATCATCCAATTTAGATGGTCATGGAAAACCAAACATGACATTCATGGAGGCGGTAGTCCACACACATGCCTGACGACATTTTCATTATTCTCAACGATTTTATAGGATGGTATAAAATAGATATTATATTATTATAATAATATTTTAAAATATTAAAATTATGGTGTTATCATACCCTAATGTACAGAGGAGACTTGTGGGGTGTATAAGAAGGAAAGAACTTAAAAAATTGGGTTTCTTATATTAGATTTCCCTCAGAATTCCTCTCTTGGGTAAATGCTTAAGACTCCTAAGATTTTTATTTTGGTGAGAAAAATCCTTAAAAGGCACTAGGAGGGTGTTTGAGAGAGACTAGGGTAGAATTTTGGTAGATCCATGTATCTTTAATGGGTGTAGAAATGGTAAGATGTGGTTTCCTTTTATAAGTGAAAAAAATAGAACATTTATAAAGACTCATTATTTTTCAATGACATCACTCCACTATTCAAGGATAAAGGATCCAATAATTTCCAATAATGGTTTAGGGATATACCTATACCATTCAATATTATACATGTTTTCCACATGTTATATCTACTTGAATAATATATAAACCATCATTACCCTAATTTACCCTTACCATAATGACTCTACTTTCAACATTGGAAAACAATTTTAATGGTAAAAATTTAAGTTTAATTTTTTTAATAATTTGAAAATGTTTATTTTAAATATAAAAATTATTTTATACAATAAAATTTCAAATATTTATAGAAGTAAATTTTAGTATTAGTATACATAACACGTAAAAACCCATTTGAAAAAGTGTATTTTAAGCATAAGATTTATGTTTAGGATAATATTATCATTTTTATTGATTATATTGGAATTAATTTTTGTATTATTAAAATAATATTTAATTAAAATTAAATTAATTTGAAAACCTAATTTTATCATGTGAAAATTTTATTAAAAGAAATAGATGAAAAACAGTTTTCATTAAAACATTACCTAAGTTGTATAACATGTTAAGCGTGAGATTTATATATCAACATAGTATTTTAAGATAATTATTTTAAATTTATAAAATATTTTTTTATGTTAATTTTTTTTGAAAACATTCATGTCATAATTTCATAAATGCAACTATATTAGTAAAATCAATATTCTTTTACTATTCACCTAAAAATTAATCAATTCCAAAAAATCCGAAAAAATAATCTTAAGATATTATTTTCACGATTAAACCAAAAATGAATTTACTTATTTCAAATTCACATTTATAAATTTATTATAATGAAAAAAATATATGGAGAAAAATAATTTTATTAAAAAATGGATTTTTAAAACTCATGTTTTTTAATGATAATTCATATATATTTTTATATAATTGAATATTTATGTATTAGTTAATAAATATAAGTGTTACCTATTAATATAAACTTTTAACTGTGACCAATTTAACTTGTTAAAGTAAAATAAAATATAGTTTTTTAAATCGTTCTTTAAAAGAGAACCTTTTAAAATTATATATAAGAAATAATAATAATATATAATTATTTTAATTTATTATTGTAATTTTATTGATTATATTATTCATGTATTTATAATATATAGCGGTTCGTTTTAGATGGGTTTTGTGTTAATTTGGTGTTGTGTGCAACAAAAGCTATTTACGGTAGTATTCATTTAAGTGATCCAAAATATTAGATCATTATAAGAGCCTTGAAAAGACATAATTTTTATCTTGGATAATTAAGGATAGGAAGATAAAACATATTAAAGGAAAAACCCTTATTATTATTTTTAAAATAACTCGGTTCAAAACTCACATTTTAAGAAGAGTAATTTTTTTTCCATTAGTATCAAAATATATTTTTCAATCAAATAGGTAGAGAATATATCATATAATAAAATATTATGTCGGAAGAACCCAATAATGGAATAAATATGTTTATGATGAAATAATACAACTCAAGGAAATGAGATTTGAGCTATCCATATCCTTTATGGACAATATAATCCTTTTTGTATGAAATATTTCAAAAAGGGTTTTTTATGTGATATATATTTAAATAAAGAGAATAACACAAAAATAATAAATATGTATAATTTACCCAACTTATATGAAATAAGTACAAAAGAAATGATCATAACTCAATTAATGAAAATCGAGTTATCAAAAAGCCTTACAATTGGGGTACCAACTAATCTAAAATCCATTTGATGAAAATGAAATAATTTGGATTAGTATTTCCGATTAATAAAAAAAATAGATAGTAAATATACATCCATGTTTAGTTAATACACTATTAAATGGAAAACATGGTGCATAACATTAACACGTATCAAGTAATTAATGTCTGAGACAAAGAACCCATGTAGCTTGAGTAAAATTTTAATCAAAACTCCTAGAAGGATATGGATTATAATTGAAATTAAAATAAAATTATTAAAATATATTCCATTAAATTTCATATAAAAGAGGTATTATATACATCTCATAAATGAAATTAAGTGCTTAATACCAAACATGCCACAAAGATAGGTATTTGAGATAAAAACCCATACCTCGGTTCTGATTCATTCTGAACTTGCACTAATCAACCTAAATAGTTAAATCATGTTCCATTAATACATACCCAAGTAACTTATTCATTACTATAAAAAAAATTACTCTTAATTTATAATCATTATATATATATATATAATTTATTTTTTACCTATTTTTAACACCGGGTGTATGTAATCTTAATCACTTTGAAATAGAATCATAAAATAGGTGTTGAGATCAATTATTTTTACAAATTTAATAATTATTATATAATATAAGTTAATATTAAAATATACTATATTAATATATAATTTCATTTCATGGAATTTTTGGTTATAATCCATGAGGATGAAATCATCGCCGAGCATTTTTCAGTGGATCTTAATGAATGAAGGGTGATTTAATAATTAATGAGTTAAATGTTGATATAACCTTACAAAAATAAAAAAATATTATTTACATATTTATATCATATTATATCAGAAAATAAGTTCTCATATTCATCCTTGATATAATTTTATAGTATCGTTCAATTAAAAGGTTAAACCGACCCAAACATGAACCTACCATGATTAATGGATGATTATGAGGTTGTTTAGTTGAAATATCATTTTTAAAATAAGAATAATTATATTATTTAGTGTTTATTATTATTTTATATAATAATTTTAATTAATTATAAATAGATAATTTATATAAAATTATTACTTAAAAACAAGTGGTCATTTTTCTCTTAGTATGCTCATTTTATACAATTGAATTAACGATAATAATTTATTTATCATATCATTAATAAGTTATCAGATTTTTCAAAAAAATAAGCTCAATGATATGATAAAAATTATATTTATCCTTTAATACCATACTTATATCCATCTATGAAGAATGGTAATGGAAAATGGAATACACAGTTCCATGGAGGCGGTAGTCTGCACATACGCATAAAGTATGATTTTGTGTTACATAGAATAGAGAAAATGAGTAATATAGTTTATCAATTAATAATGTAAAATAAATCATAAATATCACACTTACATATAAAATTATCTCTTAGGACCATCCATTTAATATGGTGAAAGAAAATAAAACTTGTTGTGTCATGGAGGGAGTAGTCTGCACAACGTATAAATGAATATTTTTTTTCTAAAGGGGAAGGGGATAGGTGGTTAATATTTATTACCAAAATATAAAAATATTAACTATACTATAAATAATTTATTCATAATATTGGATTTATTAAAATAAATTTTAAATGGTAAGATAAAATGGAAATAAGTTAGAAAAAAGATTGAACTTATGTTGAGAAGTTTGGGTTTCTCTTGGATGATTACTTGGAAATGAAGAGATTAAGATTAAATATTGTGACAAAAATATCATGAGATTGAAATAAGATGATAGGGGAATTAATGTGTTTATATTTTCAAGATGAAACCTAGTTTTTTAGTGGTACTGAAGGGTTAGTGAGTAACCCCATTCATAAGTGGTGAGAATGCCATTTTTGTAAATATTTTAACTTAATATAAAGGGGAACATGTTAATAATGTAAAGTGGCTCAAATAATAGACAATAATTGGGGGGGGGGTGGGGGTGGGGGTGGGTGAAATGAGGTCCATAACATCTCAACCACTAAATTATAAACATATTTTCAACATGTTTTAATCCCTTCACCCCTTGAATTATTACTTCTACCACGATAAATAGTTTTTACCCAAGGTAACTTTATATTTATGAATAAAAATAAAGTGGTACTTATTAAATAATTTTTAACTAATTATTAAAAATTTTAAATCAATTTTATTTAATTAAAAATATAATTTTGATAAAAAATAATTTTAAAATACTAAATGTATAATGTATTAAAAACATTTTTTTAAAATATAACTTTAGTTATAAAATGTAAAATATGGCTTTGTAAATTTTAAAAAACATTTTGAAAATTATAAACTCAATATATATATATATATATGGTATTATAAAATGGTTTCATGAATTTTCAATTTCTAACAATGTTATAAAAGTAGTGTTACTTGAAAAAAAATATTTTTTACTATTCACATAAAAATCCTTCCTTTTAGAAAATACAAAAAATACATCCTAAGAAAATATTACTACTTGGAATCCAAAAATAATGTTAATTTTTTAAAATTAAAATTATAAATTTTAGAAATTTAACTTTTAAATAATTTTTTTTTGATATTATGATTTTTTAATGATAAAATAAATTTTTTAGAATATTGACCATTCTCATTCATATTTACTATTATTTATTAATTAAATTAGTATTAACTTATTATTAATATCAAATATATTTTATCATCATTAATCATAAGTTCCTTGAAATATAAATTCATATCGTATAGAAAGGAAATTTTTAGAAAAAAACATTTCTAATCATAAAATGATCGTATTAGTCATTTTAGTTGTAAAAATTCAATTCCATTCATATTAAAAGAAGAATTAATTTTATTTCAATAAATATTTTATAAATATTTTACCCCTATTAATTCCCACTAATTAAACATATAGGTTTTAACATTACAATCATATCATAATATAATTTTAGTTTTGTGTTGCCTGTGGATAAATATATATAGCACATTGACTTATTTAAATGTAATTATATATTAAAATTTTGGGGTGTTACATTCACTCCACGTTAAATAAATATAATCCTCACAATTTGAATCATAAGATTAGAGAAATTTCTAAAGGGAGTTCTTAATTAACTATACACCTCGAGATGATCATGTATTTATTTAATATTTGGAATGCAATTTATCTATATGAAAAATTATTATAATCTCTTCATAAAGTGAGTTTAACCAGTCCTAATTTCACATAAAATCCTACTAAGGGAATAATACCTATATCTATAAGGAATAATTTCCAAAAAACAATGAAAATGATTTATATGATAATCATTCCACTATGGGTTTTTATTTATAACTCAATATCTTGTATCCATTTAAAACTTACATTAAATAGGACATTAGAAAATATATAATGAAAACTCACTATCCACTATATTAGTAGTAGTTTCATAGGATTTACCTTATTCATATCATTTTTGGAGACTATTTTCCTCATTATACATTAGATTGGGACATTAAGCCGCATAATGGACAACTCTCTTATAATTGATGAAATAGTTTTTTATAGCTTCTATTTTTTACTTAAACTTGTGAGTTAAAAGAATTCAATGTCCATACTTATATATTTTACATATACCTTTAAGGAAATTTCCCCCCATGCATCTTCCCACAAATTTGATATAAATGAAATTAAATCTTATTTCTTTCACCATCTTGGTCACCTATATTTCTATGAGATTACATCCTTATATTCTTTTGTGTGTTTGAAATTTCAACTATGTTCATGTTTTTAACCATAATTATTGATATCTGGTTTGGTATAATCATAATATTTCTCACTCTATCCCTTATCCTCTTAGGTTGTTCATTAGGATAGTTTCTACATTTTATATGGAATCTATTATTAACTTTTTTCCTTTATGATTCACCCATTTATAAAATAAAAAGGGTTAACATTACTAGAAATCATTATAAGATAATTATCATAAATAACCACATGAATATTTAACCTTGGGGTGTTTTACTTTATAACACTATATTGTTAGCCTATAATACTCACCACTTAACTTTTATAAGACACAGTTCAAACTATATCTTCCTTAGCTCAACCTATACCATTCCTAGTTTAACAAAGGTTATTTTGAGTTAGGTTCTATCATAATTGTTAACCTAATCCAAAAAATATATATATAAAATTACCATGAACTTTCTTAAATTATTCTAAAATAAATAATTAATGAAATTTATTCTCTCAAAATCCAACTTATCCTTTATCCAGGAAAGCATATATCAATTAATAAGTACCTTAACTTACGAATCTTTACATTTCAATCTATATTATACATGGTCACATTCCTATTAGGTTATCTAACCTAAAAATATTGAAATACATCATAATGGTTCATAAAGAGAATTTGAATTAACCAAATTATATTCTATAGGAGAGTCAAATAAGTGTACAGTTATGCCTCTTTGTCATTCACCAGGTGAAGATCGAGTTAAAACCCAATCCTCCCTTTGCATGGTTATTACCCCTAGGTAAATTCATTCTAATTACTATATCAAAATTTATTATTTAAAAATGGATGTAATTTCTAAGAAAACCACATCTTCAAGGATTCACTAAAACTTCAGGATGCCATCTTATACTTCAACTTATTCTTAGGATTATAAATAAATTTCTCTTATAATAATCCCCAAATAAAATCATCATTATTACAGTATCATTAAATCTTACACCATAAGTATCCAATCCTCATTCAACCCTAAATATAATTTTTAAAAAATAATTAATTTTATTGCATTCCCAAATATCTTTTTTATGTTTATAATTTAGAGAATTAGGTCATAAATATTACAAAAAAAACTTATTCATTACAAAGAAAATACTTCTACTCAGTGTTTATTTTTTTCAAAATATAATACTTTTAAATGACACAAGTTCCACTTTCATGAAAAATATTCATGATTTCCAAATTGACTTTATCATTGTTCCTAATCACCCCTAAACCATATGATTTTTTAAAATGTGTAATGAGAAATAAAATCTTAGTAATCATTTAATTACATGTGAAATCAACTTTACTAATAAATGTTTTCATAAAAAACATTATGAGAATACATAGTGGAAAATCCATAATCATGTGAGTTTTTTAAAATACATTATAACCCATGAAAAACACTTTCTTAAAAACATATCTTCTACCTTTAAAGGGCCTAAAAATTAATTTAAATATAATTTCATTATATTACCTTATTAAATCAATATATTTCAATGAAAATTAATTTTCAAGAATAGAAAAGTCATGTAGGATCCATGGGACATAATATTCTTAGAACCATTAGAAGAACCCTTAGAAATAGAATAACCTACATGGTTAATTCCCACACAATTCTATGAAGAATATAGTTAGTACCAAATATATTGGAGAGATATATCAGGATCTACCATTATCATAAAAAATATCCAAGTACTATAAAAAATATGAAAAATATAAATTATTGATTTTACATCATTAAACTCATACAAATATACATTTAAATCCACATGTAAAACATTTTCAGGTATTGATAGATCCCTTTCTTTTAAAACCCCATTTTCAAAAGTAAAATACCTAGAAAAAATTGAAGAAGGGTTTTTATTTGAAGAAAACATAGAACCATCTAATGGAATAAAAACATCAAATAACATTTGTGGTGGTTGAAAATGTTGTTGAAATTAAATATGTTAAAATAAAATATTCCTTTTGAACTTTATAAAGAAATTAAAACATTCCATATGAAATATATAAAAATATTATTTTAAAATACATTGTAAGAAAGTAAAAGGATAGGTAAATAACCATTTTAATTAATTTAATTAAATATTTACACATCCTCAAATAATATGTACATGGAGTAAAAAGAGAAAGAAATATCCAAAACATTTTAAAATTAGGTTTAATATAGAATATCATTTACCTAGAGTCTGAATTATCATGTACATCCTTTATCTTACTAAATAATAAAGTTATGTTAATTATTTAATTTATTATAAATACTTTTAAATTATATTATCTTTTTATTATTAATTTTATTTCACTTATTACCATGCAATACTTAATCACTTAATTAATTCAGTTTACTTCAGATGTTTTGAGGATGTATAGTTGATAAGTCCAAAATGACTTTTCTAGGTTAACTATGGTCAAATGGGTCATGATTATATCATTTAAATAAACTTAATCATGTTATAATTTTAATTCTTATACATTAATTATACTTTTATAACCAATTATATATGACAATTATAAGAAATGAATTACGACATAACATGGATATTATATTCTATATGCATGTATAAGTAACATTTTCATTTTTGAATGAACATAAGGGAAATAATATAATAATAATTATTTATTTATATAATTATAATTAAATCATAAATATAATATTTTTTCTTTAAATAAACCTATATATAACATCTATGTGAGGTGGTGATGAAAAATAAACTACACCAGTTTGTGAGGTAGTAGTCCACACGTACACATGAGTGATGTTTTTTATTTTTAATTAGATGGTAAATAAAGAATTAAACAATTTATTTACCATGAAATAATTAAATTTATACAATAAATATCATATTATTTTACTTATATCCATTATTATGACCAAATATAAGATCTAGTGATGAAAAATGAAATAAATCATCCCGCGAGGCGGTAGTCTTCACGTTCGCATGAAAGATGTTTTCATTTTCCATTAGATGGATAAGTAGATGAAAAAAGGTTTATAACATAAACATAGTAAAATTTTAGTATATTTTAGATACTAAATTTTTTATATCATAATGTTTTGGAGAGTTTTGAAGGAGGTAAAAAAGAAAGAAAAAAAATACACATTTAAAAACTATACCTCTTCTTCGGAAACCTCCTTAGGTTTATACCTAATGCTTTATTAGGATGATATTATAATAAAAAAATGGAATCATGGACATGGGGATGGATTTTAGGAAATTATTTGGGTAGGTAATAGGTGGGATAATAGACTCGTAATTTTTTTAGAAGAGAGGAGAGGTGGTGTCCATTTATAGATGAGGGAGAGGACACACTTGAAATTTTTCAATGATTAAAATATATTATTATATTACTCAACCAAAATATCTAAAAAATGACTCATATTTTACAATAACATGAGATAAGTTCAAAATATTACTATAAAAATGGAATTATAAAACTTTTTAAATCATTTTAATCCTTATCATTTTAGTTCAAACCATTTAAACCAATTTTAACTCTTACCATGCTAACTAGTTTTTTTAGTAAAGTTACTATTCATAATGACAATAAATGAAAGTGACCTCATTAAAATTTTTGGAAATTATGATTCCAAAAATGGATTCTATTTAATTAAATTAAATTTCAATAATTATTAGAAATTATTTTAAAAACAACCCCCAAAATATGATAAAAAACAGGTTTCTAGAAAAATGCATTTTTAAGTTAAAAGATGTTTTTATACCAAATTAAATTATAGTGTTGATCCAAATTACATTAATTGAATTATGTATAATTAAAATAAACTATTTAAATTTATAACAAATCCAAAATATAATGTGACTTTGTAAATATATCAAAATAAAAACAACTTTCATAAGAAATCATTATTTTCTACTATTCACCCAAAAATCAACTTTTAAAAAATATTATAAAAAT
The DNA here is from genome assembly GCA_963277665.1 of Viscum album. Classification (NCBI taxonomy): domain Eukaryota; kingdom Viridiplantae; phylum Streptophyta; class Magnoliopsida; order Santalales; family Viscaceae; genus Viscum; species Viscum album. Next base: position 431,922,325 of record OY728147.1, on the reverse strand, counting down.
TTCATTCTAAGATAATATTGAATTTATTATATAAAAAATCACACCCTTTATTTTTCAAATTAAAATTAAAGAATTTATAAATTTAAATTTTTAATAAAACCATGTAAAACATGAAACTTAATTTAGTTAGAATAAAAATATTTTCTTTTCGACTAAGAAATTACCAATTATTTTTATAAAAAATTTGGATATATGAAATATAATTTATGAATAATAATAACAAATGAAATTTTTCTATTCTTAATATTACCTAGGTTTTCATATATACTACCCCTAAGGGTTATTCATACCTCTGAAATTGTGATCAACCATAACTTATCAACCATTAAATTATCCTTAACAAACATTATAATATCCAAACTTATCTAATCACTATTAAGATAAGAACTATGATTCCCTAGACCCACACTCTGATATATGGTTCAATAAACACATTACATTATGTCTTTTATACCAACTATATATTACCATACATAACTATTTTATAATTATAAGACTTAAATAAAATACTATATTATGTACATTTCCAAGACCTTTTAGGTTTAGAGATTTAGATAATTAGGAAAAAAATTAGCTAACAAAGATTATGTTCATTGTATAAAAAAAGAAATTTCTTCCATTATATATGAAACTACTTAATTCAAAATGAGTTTTCAATATCTCTGATTTTTTTGAATGTTCTATCCTTCTAAACATGTCATGTGTACTAATTTTCTTCATTACACAGGGAATGTTAAAATAAGAATGGGGATTTCTCAAATGCTTAGTAAGGGAAATATATAACTATAGAAGTAAAAAAACAATAGAATAGTATACATAATTGGAAGGAATAAATAAATTACATGAAAACATAATCAACTGAAACTGAGATCATGCTATATCTATGAAAATAAATTAAAAAAGGATGAAAATAATTACTGATATTATTCTGATGAGATGTATAATATCAGAAATAAGAAACATGTTATTAATTCCTTATACTAAGAAACTATAATGATATGGGTATTGGAATACACCACAACCCTATATTTTTGTGTCACAAGACCTTTTGATGCATCAAAGGGATATACAATACTGGGCCCCACCCATAACTTGAGTAAGTCTAATGCATTTATCAAAAGAGTGAACTAGATATTTTATAACATTCCCTAATAAACCTTTTGCTGAATAAAATCATAGATATATGTATAATTTAAAAATATAGAATTTCAATACATAATCAACCCATGTTAGTAGTTAATAATTATTAATAATTTCAATACTTCACTAAATAATAAATAAACAATCATTCTAGGTGAACAACCTCTTATATAAATTTTATAAAATGAGATATTCACACTGTATAGGGTAATGCATATACTGTTATGTTAATACTAGAATAACATGATCAAAATCCATCTAGAGAAAATAGTGGATGGTTATAAAAGAACATATCTCTAGTAAAATAAAGGAAACTAGAAGGGTATTGACATAAATGAAAAAACCCTCGAAAAAGAATGCTTTAAATGGTATCACAAAAGAAGGGATCAAGAATTTAATTTTTGATACTATGATTTCAACACCACAAATGATAAAAATATATATAGGATAAATCACAAAACATAAACTCTATTAGGGTAAATCCATTAAAAAATGATAAGGTAAATGGAATTGAAAATGTAAAATAGAATTACGAAAACATTTTTAACAATGATGCAAAATAAAAATATATATATTGCATTCAAAGGTAAATTTTAAAAAAGTGACATGAAATATTATGAAAACTTTTACCTTGAAAAAGAATATATAGTATTAGATCCTTTAAAAGGCTTAAAAATTTTCTTGCATAAATTATGAGAGAAATACAAAATATATGAAAGTGAAAGGAAAACATTTTTTTATTATTTTTAAAATAACTTTGTTCAAAAATAACATTGTAAGCAGAGTAAAAAAGCATCCATTTTTATCAAAATATATTTTTCAACATAGAGGTAGAGAAATTTTCATATAAGAAAATATTATTGTTAAATAAGTTAAGTATGAAAGATATAATTTCATGATGAAATAATATAACTCAAGGAAAGGAGACTTGAGTTATCTAAATACCTTAGGGAAAAACATAATCCTTAAAGTAAAATATATTTTAAAAAGTGGTTTTATGTGAATTAAATTTAAATAAATAAAATAATGCATAATAAAATCAAAGTTCAAACCAAATTTTATGAAATAATTACAAGATAAATGATCATATCTTAATGAATGAAATTTAAGTTACCAAGAAGCCTTACAGTTGGGGTACCAAATGAGCCTAAATCTGTTTTATGAAAAGAAAATTATTTGGATTATTATTTCCCATTAATAAGGATATATATGATAAAGATACATCTATTGATAGTGAATGCACCATTAAATGGAAAATATGGTGCATAACATAAACATGTCTCTAGGAATTAACATTTGCGACAAAGAACTTGTGTAACTTGAGTAACATTTTAATCAAAACCCATTGAAGTATATGACTTGTAATTGAACTTAAAATAAAATTTTTAAAATATATTTCATGATATTACATATAAAAGAGGTAATATATACACATAATAAATGAAATTAAGTGATTAATACCAAACATGTCACAAAGAGAAGAATTTGAGATGAAAACCCTTACCTCAGTCTTGGTTTGTTCCAAAAATTCCCAAAAACATCATTTATAATTAAATTAACTTTATTAAATACATACCAAATAAAATTATTCAAAACTATAACCATTTATACTCCTCATTTATTATAATTATACACATTTATATTTGTTAGTTTTTACTTATCTTCAACAAGAAGTGGAAGTAATCATTAACGCTTTGAACTAGTTTTGTAAAAAAGGTGTTGGTACCAATTTTTTCCCCACATTACATCATTATTAGATAATACAAGTTACTATAATATATTTTAAAAGAAATTTTTTGAATACAAAATTTCATTTCATGGTAGTTTGGGTTATGATCCATGAGGATGAAACTAGTGATGAACATGTTTTAGTGATTCTTAATGGATGAATAGTGATTTATTAACTAATGAGTTAAATGTTGATATAATCATACCATAAAAATAATTATTTACATATTTATATCATATTATACTAATAAATAATTTCTTATATTTATCCATTATATAAATGTATAGTATTGTTCAAGTAGGTGGTGAAAATGACCCAAACATAAACCTTCCATGATTAATGAAAGATTATGATGTGGTTTAGTTGTAATATCAATATAATATATTCATAATGATCTTACTTATTATTTATTAATATGGTATATTATAGCTAGAAATAATTATAATGAGAATATAATTTATAAAAATTTATACTTAGATAAAAGAGATATTTTCCTCTTAGTATGCTCATTTTAAAAGATTGAATTTGTAATAATCATTTATTGATCATATAATTAATAAGTTATCAAATTTTCCATAAAATAAACCTAATGACATCATAAAAATCATATTTTTACTTTAATTCCATCCCTATATCCATCCATGAAAAGTGGTAATGAAAAATAAAATACACCATTCCAAGGAGGTGGTAATCCACATGTACTCATGGTGATGATATCATTTCCCTTAAAATGGGAAAAAGTAATATGGTTTATTATTTCATAATATAAAATATGTTATAAAAAACATACATATATTTTAAATTCTCTATTATGAAATACCTTGTAAGGCGATGAAGTAAAACAAAACACTTTGCATTTTAGTGGCAGTAGTCTTCACATTGCATGAATGATGATTTTTATTTATTAAGGGAAAGGTGAGAGGGGGTTAATGTTTATTCTCACAATATAAAAACATTAATTATAATATAAATACCGAGTTAATCATATAAAACTTGAAAAAAATAAATTCTAAATAGGAAAATAAAAGGAAAATATGTCAGTGAAATGATTGAACATATTTTTAGAACTTTTGGTTTCTCTTGGAGGACTCCTTAGAGAGGAAGGGATTATGCTAAACTCTTGTGAAGAGAATTTTATGATAGTGAAATAGGATGAAATGAGAAGGAAATAGGGTATAGTTTTAGGAGTAAACCTAAATTTTATATTTTTATTTAAAGGATGGTGAGAGGACCATTTTATAATTGGTGATAATGGATTTTTTGTAAACATTCCAACTAATATATAATTGTATCACATGTTAAACATGTTAAGTGGCTCAAAAAATAGACAATAATTGAGTGAAGGGTGAGATAATGATGAGAATCACTACAAAAAAACTGGGTTTCTGTAGCGCCACACTTTAACAGTGCTAAAGAAACACTGATTAAAGGGGTACCTTTATCAGCCCTAAAAAAAGCGCTGATAAAGGGTACTTTTAACAGCAATAAGAAAAGCACTGTTAAAAGTACCCCATTATCGGCCCATTCTTAGCGCTGTTAAAGGGGACCAATTTATTGACTTTTTTATTGGCACTAATAAATGTGGTTCTTTATCCGTGCTTTTTTTACTAACGCTGTTAAAGGGTGTATTTAAATAAAAAATCATTAAAAATAATTTATTAATATGTAAATATATAAATATATAAATATATAAAAATATAAAAATCTAAAAATAAAAAAAATAAAAAAATAAAAATAAAAAAATAAAAATATATTAATATATAAATATATAAATATATTTATATTGATATAAATATAGTAAATATTTTTAAAATATGTTTTAGATAAGTATAAATTGACATTTACATTTAATATATAAGAAATTTAGTAAAAATGTCTTGAAGATATTTTAAAAAATATTATTGACTAATAATTTGATAATTATCATCGACTAATAATCATTTAATAACAATTTGAAGACAGAAAAAATTTAAAAATTAATAAAAGATCTATAATAAGTTGAAAACATATCTCAGACTTCAAACAACCATAACTTTTGATGAGGGTGCCTGTTTGATATTATGGCTTTGAAATTTTATCATTTTTCATAGTGTAATGTTATTTATAATCAAATATATAATAGTATATACTTATTTTTTATATATTCACAAATAAAAATTTAATTTTATAAATAAATAATTAAACATATTTACCTATAAAGTATATTTATCAATATATAAGCCTTATCTAAATAAAAAATAATATCCATTTTATTTAAAATAAAATCAAATGAATATTTATATACATATACATATGTAATTAATGAATATAAAAATATATTTTTGTATGTATTGAAAAAAATAGATATGTTTATCTACATATTCTAATATATGTATATAAATAATGATTTTTTAATCTATGCAAATAAATATAAATATGTATAATCATATTTATAGATGCACACACACACACACACCGATATAAATGTATGTATGTATGTATGTATATATGTATGCATTTATAAACACACACACACACAACATATTTTGAATATATATGTATATATATATATATATAAAATGTAACAAAATATAAATAAATATATAAATATATCATAAAATGAAAAACAAAACAAATATATGTATATTTATATACCTATGTAATGTGTGTGTGTGTGTGTGTATTAGTGTGTGTATGTATTAACAAACTGATATATATTATCTATATATTCTAACATTTGAATATACATATGAATATACATATGAATATATAATATATGTAAATATATATAAATATGTATAATTATACTTACAGACACACATGTATGTATAAAATAGATACAAGTGTATGTATGTTTTATATATGTGTGTATGTATTTATTTATAAACACAAAAAAGTATTTAAAACTAATTTTATAAATATATATTAATATATGGATAAATATACAAATAAAAAAATTTAACTAAAAATATATATAAATAAAAAGATATAAATATATATTAATATGTGAATATATATATATTTATATAACTAAATATACATATATATATATATATATAAATCTATATTAATATATATCTTTATTAATATACGAATAAATTGAAGTAAATATATATATATATATATATATATATCATTAAATGGAGAACAAAGCAACATAGGGGAATGGTAAAGGGTCTAGGTGCATAGGGGAGAGGTCTCGAGTTCAAATCCTAGGGGAGGTAGAGGCGTGCGGGTGGGTGCAGAGGGGTGCTAGCGCTGTTAAAAGGGGGGGGGGTGAAAGTAGTGGTGGGGGTAGTGCTGTTAGAGGGGGTTTCTAGAAATGTTAAAAAGGTGGATTTGATTAAAATATTTATTTCATATTTTTTTTGACTTTTATCAGTTCTTTTTTTAGCACTGATAAAAGGAGCCTTTGTCAGCATTTTTTTGAGAAATGATAAAAGGGACCCCCTTTATCTTCTCTAAGATTAACAACACATTTTTAGCACTATAAATTCTATTTTATATCACTTTTAATGGCCATATTTGCAGTAGTGAATATATCAACCACTCAAATAAAAACATTTTTATCAAGTTTCATGTGTAATTATCCAACCCATATCCCTCTATGATCATCAACCATACTGGTTCACCACATGAACTTAGATAAGACTCCTCATATGCTAGAGGTTGATGAATAATTGTGGGGGTTTATAAATGTACCATGGGGAGACTATACCCTTATATCAGAGTGCACAAACATAAAATAAATAAACAAATAATAGAGTACATAGAAAATAGGAATAAAAAATAACATGCTGTAAAAAATGAAATTCAACATATAAACTCGAATCGTCGTGATCACATAAAATTTAAAGTCACTGAGGCTCCATAAATACCTCATCCTAGTCTCTTAACCATCTAAGTTATCCTACTTGATCAAGAAATATTGGGACTCATCCCAACCTATACCTAAAAGCCCTTAGATATTCTCAAGTACCCAAGTGTCATGGCCATTTGACTAGTGTGAGAGTACATAATGTAGTAGGGCACCACCAACACGGTCCCATACTATATAAAAAATGTTGTGATATTTTCATATGGGAAGAATAGAATAAATATAAAATTTATTGATATAAATAAAATAAAACCACAATCAATACCTTCTTAATACCTAATCTATAATGTCTCTAGTAACATCATTGGGACTATTCCAACCACCTTATAACAACGACCCTAAAGACGTGCACATATACCTGAACCAATCCCAATAATCATTATCAATCCTGAGGTCTATGACCCCAGTTGACCATACCTACCTCAGATAGTGCTGGAGTGTTTTTGAGTTTGAGAATCACCTCACATGAACCTTTTTCTTCTCAATGGAAATCCCACACCCATAGTTCCATCACGATGAGTTATAGACCCTGGAGTATCACCAGGAATCCCTTATCCTCAAGCCCTCAGGATGAACCCCATGATAGTACCAGGGTGTTTTTCGCTATCAAACCAATGTATTATTTATATGATGGGGAGGCCTTAAGAAATATTATATATCTAGGAATGATCGATTCCTAGGCGACCTAGTAAATTTAAGGGAATACCATCCCTAAATCCCACAATCAATCTCATGGGCATCCAATACACATAGATTCTCAGCTAGAACATATCTAATGTGTCCACATGATCATAGTGGGTATCCTAGGCATCAACCAAGGGTATCCAATGGTAACCATTAAATTTAAAACATCCATTATAGGTTATATACAACCACTTGATACATCATACCACCATTTGAATCCTGAGAAACACACACATTTGAAATGTTCTATGGGTATCTTAATTTGAGTCCCAACATCCAGGAATTCACAATGGAATCTCAATATCAGAGTAAGACCCACCATACTTGGAATTCTTTTATGCATTATTTCACACTCTCTAATGATTTATTCAAGGTACCAACTCTATGAATCCACTCCCACATCAATCAAATCATTCGATACTAGCTGAGCTAGGAATCCATAGCTAATACATTTTAGGATCAAATCCTAAACATTCCTAGCATCCCAGGGTATCATCCATGTTAATAGGTGAATCTCAGGCATCTCAAGAAATCAATGTAGCACTAGGACTGACAATAAATTCCCAATAATCCTAAGCAATCACATACTATAAAAAAATAACAGAGTAAAACATATCTAGGGTTGGCTGAATCCCCATGTCTGTCACATAATCCATAGTCTCTAGGGCTCAAACATTTGGTACTAGTTTTAGGTGACACCGAATACCATCTATACCCATATCCACATTGAAATGATCTATTCCATCTCCCAAAGGTGCACCCACAACTGTCCCCTAGATCATCACTATAGTGGAGGAATCCCACTCAGGATCCTTGATCACAACTTCTCTCTCAGGATAACACCCAATACTTAGAGAACATCATATCCCTCGACAACATCCAAGTCATCTTACAGACTTAGAGGCCTCAAAGGCATGCCACATGGGTAGAAGTCATGAGATATGGCTCAAGGACTATCTTCATGTCTCGAGTCACTCCAAACCAGTCAACTCAACCTATCCTAATTACACTTTTCATATAGTCTATCCACCTCGCCTACACACATCTTAAGGGTCCTCAATCATCATAATAGGTCCATCCATATCATGTCACACCAAAACCCATATTGGGGGGGGGGTCTAAGTCTCTAGGTATCCCCTTTTTCTAGGAATCAACCAACCGTGAATGAGGAATTAATCCAGTACCCAAGTTCTAAAGGGGCCCAAACATCTTGTCTCTCTATTTTTGAGTTCTCATACAAGTTTAAAAAATTAATTTAAATTTAAATTTTTTAATGAAATTAAAATTTTCATCAATAATAGGGCCATATCCTTAATGAATAGGCTGCACATGGATACATGCATATATACATAATGCATAAATCCATAGGGATAATACTGGGACCACCTACCTCAATTGGATCTTTTCTATTTTCCACATCCTAGTATCTTACTTACCAAGATCATACAAGCCTCATAAAAACTCTTTCAAATCATGATCCATCACCCTATAACCTACCTTATCCAAAAAATCAACTATAATTAACTATAAAAAATTAAAAATAATTATTTAATTCAAACAAAATTGGAATAAATGTCGAATAACTCACTAGGTCAACCTGCAACACCGAAATTACTGAAAATGGGGCATGATACAGTCCTAATTAATATCACTTATCTAAATGCCCAATAATTTGAATTAGTGAAAAAACATATGAAATTACAAATGGTGATGTAACTTCACCCAAACGGAAACATATAGGGTGAAGACAGTATCTCTAGATCTCCCATATATAGGTTGAGAAAAATCTCCATCCATTTCTGTAAATGAAACCATGATCTAATAGAATTGAAACCAAAACCTTAAAAAAATATAAAATATATCTATAGCCAACCATGTAAATAGGAACAAAGGAAAAGTGTGGGAAGTTTTTACCAAAAAACCTCCATCCAATCACACCCAAAACCACCAAGAATAATGGAGAAAGTATGAAGGGGTGGTGTCATCCAAACCACTCCCATCTTCCACTTCCTGTTTGAATGAGGAGGGGGGACAAACCCCCTTTTTATATTAAAAAATATCCCTAAATTTTTCATTGAATGAAACATGTTATCACTCTATGAATTTTTGAATTCCCCATTAGGATCTTAACCTGCTCCAGTTCATGTCCTAAATTCACCCTAGGAACCTCATTCATGTAATGAATCACTATTACTGAAATGAATGACCTATTATTGCTATTTTAATTATCCCTAGTCACTTGATCCTCTACTAGTGGCCTCCCAAACCCATGATTCATCACCCAAGCCTTAAACCCCATCCTAAAAACACTATTTTGGGTTTTCCAAACCCTCAAAATCACATTCTGAGCTGCAGTACAAAAAAAAACCTATATACTAAACCATAAATTCAAATTAACTCAAGAAGTTTCCAACCCATATGGACATGTGGTTTTAATGTCTCTCCACTATAACAATTATCATCTCTAATAAGTCTCAGAAACCATTCAACCCATGAACCTGACATTCACAGGTCACTATCTCATGGTCAAATTATCACTCTTGATCTCTAAACACCCAACATGCCCAATTTTATAACTTTGAACACTAAACTCCCTTTTCCTTAGAATCTAAGCCACCTAATCACTAACTGATGCCAGGACCAACATCCCACAATGTATTTTCTACTTGATTATCAATCTTATAGTGCTCCCCAACATAGGACCTAGCTCATGATAGTCAATTTCAATCCATGGTGTTCCCCAATATAGGGATTTCCTTCTAAAAATTTCTTTCCAATAGTCCACTGACCACTAACCCTATCCCACAAAATGCTCTGAAAACGGTATCCCTCTTATTGTGACCAACCATAAGTAAAAGAACAAGTCAGACCACCTATGGTGAACTTCCTTTGAAACCTTTTTATTTATACCTACCAATGCTTCCTCAAGAAAAAAAGATGCCTCGAACATGGCATTTCAATTAATGAACCCCAAACAAATGGCCCCACTTATAACTCATTCCATAACACTAGATCTTTATACTCTCCAAGAAACTTCACTCTATATGTACCTTCACTAATTTTAATCAAATGTTTCATCCCCCAAAACATGCCAAGAAATATTTCATCACATGATTCACCCCTGAACCATGTAAAGAAATAGAGATTCACCCATAAATATTTCACGAATCTTGGTCACCCATGATTCACCCTTGGGCTACACCAAGATTACATCGAGATCGATTATAACACATAGAATCAGCCACTATATTGTCTAAACCTCAAACTTTTTATTTTCCTTAGGACTAGATTTGATCGGATTCACTTACTCATATTGATCATCCAACAACTGGTCCTATCACACCCAAAAAACTACCAACCCCAGGTCATTCCGTCATGGAAAATGATTCATCCAATACAAAACATAATGACCAAAAGTGTCCATTCCACTCATACCAAATTGACAACCAAGAAACATCAATTCCACCCCTTCCCAATTCATTAAAATTTCACACAAGAAACCACAAAAACTCTAATTATAATGAGGGTTTCACCCATAAACATGTGTTATTACACCCAATACAATCTTAACACATCCCATCAGTACTCATCACCCTTTTCCTCACACATGGCCATCACCAATTAAAATTTAAAAAATAACTCATGTAACAAGAATGTTTACCATATTAGTCTCATATGAAAATGAATGGGAATACACAAAAATAATTCACAACCATATAAAACCCGACTCACACTCTAGATATCCACATTGCCAAACTAGGATGACCATGCTCCATATAATTTTGACTCTTCAAAACAACCACATTATTTACTTACATCTAGTGTCATTCCAAGTTATGAGCATCCACCCATGCTCTCACCATGCTCATAAATTCATCCATAGTCAATAGGGTAAGACTCCCGATTGGTCTTGCTCTTCGAAACCAACCTTAATACCAGCTATCACACAAGATGATTGATCACAAAAAATCCCAATCCATATCCACGCCTTAATCATAAACCAGATAGAAACTTCCATGAATAGATCCCATCCCAAAGTATCCATCCACACATTCATTTATAAATAACTAACAAATTCGGGCTAACCCCTCTCATAGGTTTCCAATGATCGCTCAAGTCTCCTAACTCACTAAAGTATGAGATAAAACTAAGGGTCATTAGGTATCCCACCTATCCCAACCATATCTCAAATGGTCAGATATCATGGTCAACTTTATATTCCCAATTCAAATTCCACCACGAAATCACCTAGATAAAATCCCACTCTAGCATTACATAAATATACACTACAACATATCATAACAAACTACCTATGTGAGAACAAATTCTCACTGAGCATCCACCTACGAGACTGCTACCCCAATAATTCTAAATCATCCAGGATCAATGACATCACAACCAATGTCATCATCTTAGATGATCCATACAAAGGTAATCCATATTATTTGGATCAATTAAGTAGAATACAATTCCAAGATTTATGGAAATTGTTTTATAGGTTGTTATTGACACTTTAAATAACCAAGTGTCTGGTCACTTCACTTTGGCAAACTCACTCTACCTGCATCACCCTCTAATGATCCATACCAAAAACCATAAACATGAGGTTCTGTTAAATATAATTTATTCCCAATATATATAGGAAAACACCATATAGATTGTTACTATCACTTTTAATAATTGATCATATAATCTATACTCAACCGAAATTACCCTATAGAAATTCGTATAAAAAAACTACCATCACGTAGTTTATTTAAGTATAGTTCTATTCCCAGATATATTGTAAAAAACTACATAGGTTTCCCACTAAGGAACCACACACCTCACTAACATACTAGGTTCACCACTTGTCCCATACATAAAGGTACTGTATCATTATCCTCCACATAGTGCATGCCATCATAGATCCACATAAACTTCCATAGGAAAGAAAAATATATAGGTCAATCCAGTTGAGTGGAATTTGACCATGTACTTATATGGGGAAATGTCGTATGAGAAGTTTCTATAACATTAAATAGTTGAACCTCTCACTAGTGACATAAATCATACTAGCATTCCCCTAAATGTCATGTGAATCCTTTATGAAAACCCATGATGCCTGAGCTGACTCTTACCTCAAATATACAATAGTCAATCCATATCTGGTCTCTTGACAAAGGGAAAAGATCCATAAATCCAATATAAATCATAAAATTCATGTGCATCACATGAGGGAAAAATCATATAAACCATAACTTCACAAATATAAAACATTGATCCCATACCTGGCAACCTATAATTACTAATGATGAATTTGTTCATGATGCACTGGCCTGATATCCATCACAGGCTCCGACAAATTCCTTTATCTCTTTTCAACCATATAAAAATTAGAATGATAAATAAAAATAGTTTTGACACTACTTTTTAACACCCCAATCTAGATCACTCTTTTAATGGTAATTGAAATTGTTTGCAACTGTCCTCAGAAACACCTCCTCATATGCCGGAGGCTGCTGAGTAGTAGCATAGGTCTATAGAGGTATCATGGGGAAACTATACCCCCTATATCAGAGTGAAAATATGTAGAATAAATAAATAAATAATAGAGTATTAAATAATTATAAATAAATAAGAACATGTTATAATAAAATGAAATAAAACATACAAACTTGAACGATCATGCTTGGGTAAAAATTAAAGGCTCCGAGGCTCTATAAATACCTTATCTTAGTCTCCTCACCATCTAAACTATCCTACTTGATCAAGAAATATCAGGCCTCAACCCAACATTCACTTACAACCAGTGAGAGATGCTTAGGTACCCAAATTCCATGTCCACCCCAGTAGGGTGTGAGTAAATAAATTATAAAGGAACCATCAATGTGGTCCCATTATATATTAATAATTCAGTGGTATGTGCTTGCGACAGGATCAAAATAAATAAATAACTATTGTATATAAATAAATAAAACCACTATCAATACGTACTTTAGAATAATGCTGGAATTTCTCTAAGAAATATGAGAGGACTTTTCCAACCACCATATCATAACCACCAAAATTACTTTAACATATACCTAGGAAAAGACCAATAATCATTATCTATCCTTAGGTTTGTAACCCCGATCAACCCCACCTATCTCAGCCAATGCCGGAGTGTCTCTGAACATAACAATCACCTTAGGGGATCAATTTTCCACTCATTGGGGATCACAAAATCACATATTTATCTTGATGAGTTGCAGAACCTAGGGTATCACTAGGAATCCCTCATCTTGAATTCCTCAGGATGAACCCCATGGTAGTACCTAGGTGTTCATCATTGTCAGAATGATGTCTAATTCCTAGGAGGGGTAGGTCTTAGAAAATACTATTTTTTCTAGTGTGATGGATTCCTATGAAATAAAAAAAATCTAAGGGAATAACCTCCATATATACCATGATCAATCTCATGGGAGTCCAATACACTCATCTCCTTAGTGGTACTATATCTAGTTCATAAAACTGATCATAGAGGGTATCCTAGGAATCGATCGAGTAGATCCAATATTCACCCTCATGATTTAAAACATATATGCTAGGAGATATATAAACCCTAGAAACCTTATACCATCATTAAAATTCTGAGAAATGTGGTCATTCACAATGGTCTACCGGTATCTCCATTCCAATCCCAACACATGGACATTCAAAATGGAATATTAATATTAGATGAATCCCTACCATCTTGAGAAAAACTGTATACATGATCACAGATGATCTGATGTCAGATCCTTAGTTCCACCAATAGGCATCAAATCTCATGTAAATCAAATAACTTTATACTAGATGAGATGGGCGTCCACCCCTAATATATCGTGATATTGAATCTTGAACGTAAAAGGTATCCCAAGATCTCATTCATGTCAATAAGAGATTCTTGGGTATCCTGGTCAATCATAGTAGTTCTAGGACCAATGAATGATTCCCATATATCTTGGGTAATCAGATTAATTTTAAAAAAAATATAACATAACATATTAAGGGATAGAAGAAAACTCATGCCCGTTATATAGTCCACAACCCCTCAGGCTCACACGTTTGGTATAGGTTCTAGTTGGAACTTACTACCATCTCTACCCATAACCTCATACACCAAATAAAGCCCATATATCAAAGTGGAACCCACAGGGGTCCCTTATATCATAAATATAGTGTATTAGACCAATCAGGATCCTCAATCAAAACTGGTCTCTCTGGCTGAATCCAGATGCTCTGAGGACATCCTGTCCCTCAGCATCATCCAAGCCATGTCACGACCTCACAAGACTTAGGGGTATGCCACATGGGGGGGGGGGGGGAGGTCTCGAGAGATGGATCAAGGACTATCTCTATGTCTTAGGTCACTCTAGACCAATCAACTCATCCAAACCCAAGTCCACTTTTCCTATATTCTATCCACCTAGGCTACACATGTCTCAAGGGTCCTCACTTGGCCTACCTAGGTTGTCCATCTCACGTTACACCACACCCCCTCCTTGGGGTGTCCAATTTTATAGGTATCCTATTATTTCAATCCTTAGTTATTAGTGTAAGAGGCATCAAGACAATTTACAAGGTCTAAAGGGGCCTATAAACCATGTCTATCTATTTTTGGGTGCTCATACATGTATTGAATTTAATTTAAATTATGTTTTAAATCAAATAAAACATTTCATCAATAATTGGGATAAAACATTAAAATATATTCCTCACATTCACAGATGAATATATATATATATATATATCATTCATAAAACCATAGGTTTAGTACTAGGACCACCTACTTGTATTATAACTTTTCTATATAATCTTAATTATGGAATCTCACGGTGAAATATCATGAAAGACTCATCCAAAACTCTATCTATGCTTGATCCATGACCCGAGAACCTACCCTACCAAAACAATCATTGATAATTAATTATAAACAATTATAATAAATTATTTAATTAAAAAAATTAGTATAAACACTAAATAAATCACTGGGTCATCCCGCGTGTTGAAGCTTATGACAATGGGGTGCCTTCCAATACCAAATAACACTCAAAAGTACACCATGAGAAATCCCTAATTAATATCATCAATTAAAAGGTATAATAATTTAATTTATGGAATTTCCATTAGTAAATTTAAAAAGGTTATGTACCATCACTATATCCATAGGGGATAGGGTGTGGACTAGATCTCGGGATCTCCATAATGCAGGCTGAGAAAAAGCCCCATCCGTTTTGGTCTATCCCCCATGATATGGTTTAATATACATTGAAACCCTAAATTAAACTATAATAAATTATTTTCCAATAATTGAAAAAAATAATAAAGGGATGGGGGATAAAGGTCTTACTCAGAAACATTGTCCGATCACACCCAAAACCGACAAGAATAGTAGTGAAAGGAGGGATGGGTGTCAGTAAAACCCTTCCCATGTGCCAATACACATGTAAAGGATGGGTGGGGGGGGGGGGTAAAATACTCTTTTGAAATTTTAAAAATTATACCAACATGTTTCACAGTGTGGCACAATCTATCACACTATGATTTTTTGGGATTTTTTCTCAGGCTCTCAGTTAGTGCCCGTTCATGTCTTGAATACACCCTTTGTATAGAATTAAAATAGTGAATCACTATTTAAAATTTAAATAGCTTTATGTAGATATTTTTAATGTCCCTTGTTCACCCCATCCTCCTTCGGTGGCCTCCCATACCATCTGGTCATCATCTGAGCCTTAAAGCCCATCATAAAAACACTATTTTGGGTTGTCCAAACACATGGAATCCCATTCCGAGTTATGGTCCCTGAAAAAAACCATAAACTAAGCCATAAATTAATATTCTCATATGCATTTTACAACATATATAGATATGAGGTTTTACATCAGGCCCTTTACCCCTTGAATTATTAATTTCCCTTTATTTAAGCTTTTACTATAGAAAATAGTTTTTACCTAAGGTAACTTAATATTTATAACTAAAAATAAATCAGTCCTTATTAAATAATTTAGACCTAATAATTAAAAAATTAAATCCATAGTATTTAAATAAATTTATAATAGTGAATAAAAATTATTTTTCAAAGACTAAATATAGAATATATTAAAAAAAATATCTTTAAAAATATTTCATTAGATCTAATATGTTGAACATGTGTTTGTAAATTTGAGACAACAATTTTAAAGTTATAATTTCACTTATAAAATACATATACATTCTTAGAAAAAGGTTTCATGAAATTTAAATTCATAATAATGTTATAAATTTCATGTAATTAGTAAAAATGATATTTTCACTATTGACCTAAAAATCATTATTTTTTAAAAAATAGCCAAAAATAATCTTAAGAAAATAATACTATGATAAATCCAAAAATATTTTTATATTTTCAAAATTAAAATTATAAATCATAGAAATTTAACTTTTAAATGAAAAGGGGAGAAATAATGAAAAATGGTTTATATAGGAAAACATCTTTTTTTAGAATATTAATCATTCTCATTTATATTTACTATTACTTACTAATTAAATTAATATTGACTATTTTTTGTATAAAATATATTTTATCATCATTAATCATAATTGTTTTGAAATAAAAATTCAAATCACAAAGAAATACAACATTTAGAAAAACACATTTCTAAGAATAAAATGACAATTTTAGTCTTTTTAGCTGTACTAATTGAATTTAATTTATATTTAAAGTATCCTTTATTATATTTTTACAATTAATTCATAAAGTGGTTACTCTTATTCATTCCCATTAATTTAATGGATAGGTTTTAACAATCTAAACCTAACACAGTTTCATTTTCGTGTGATGTTGCGTGTGGAGAAAGCTATTGAACACATTGAATTATTTAATGGTTATCATATAAAAAAATTTAGAGTGTCACAATATTTCTTTTGAAGTATTTTTCTATAATTAATTCTCCCAAGAAAAAGCGTGATGATTTTTTTTTCTAATTTTTTTAAATGGGAAGAACTATGTTATCATTTACATTAAAATAAATCATAGATTTATGTTTTATAGATAAATATTTTTTCCTAAAATTATCAAAAACAATTCCCGATGTAGGCCCTTAGTACCTATTCCATACACAAAGGGGAATTTTGAATATTCCAAAAAAAATTTGGTTGTTGAAATCTATTTTTAGTTTGTTGAATTTACATGGTCTATCAATTTATAAAGTGCTTATAAATTATTAAATAAATCTAAATATAGAATAATTTATATAAATTTATGATATTTTCATAAAAAATAATATTAATTGATTATATTATAGGGACTTATTTTAAAATTTATTTCAATAGTAACAAATCAAGTTTTACTGGATTTAATTAGGGTTTAAATAAGATAAAATGTCTCATAATTAAAATATGAAAAATGATTACAAAAAATATGAAATGTTAACATGGAATATAAAATTTTATATTTTCATAAATACCATATATTTTAAATATTAATGATTTCATATAAAATACCATGTAAAATGATAATGTGAAAGAGTTTATATTGTAATAAATGTGAATTTTTTATGTTTACTTATTTATAGAATGTCCATACGAATTGTATAATTATAAAGTGTTTTTAATTACTTTGTTTAAAAATGTTATCTAATGTTTTTCTCATGTCTAAATTTATGAATTATTCACTTATTTAGTTTATTATTATATTTATTTAATTTGACAATATAATGTGCTTATATTATAAATCAATGAATTCTTTAGTTTAAATTGTTTAACATGATAAACTCAACTCTAGGGCCCATTTCCCAAGGAATGATATAAGATTTTACATGACCTCAAGTGTCTACCTATAGAAAATAGTTAAAAGATTAAACAAAATCTTAGGGGATGATTTTCCATCAACCTAAAACAATAAATATATTACACATAGTTCATATTCTATTTAAAAAATAAAAATCAAATTTAAAACATCTTTTAATGTAAACTAAAAACCAAAGAGATTGTAGTAGAAACAAAAATATTAGAATCCTGATATAATATGACCAAATATGCAGATGACACCTATATAATGTGGATGGTTCAACTCCTCTAGTAATACACAACCAAACACTTCCACACCATGAAATAAACTTCTTAGATTCATCACCAATTAACATTAGTTCCCATCCCTTACTTTTATCATAGCATAAGACATAAAAATTCATGCTGAGATGTATGTGTATGGGTGAGTATAAAAATACCCTATATGATTTCTCCAAGTCACTATCATGAAATCCCATGAAATACATATTCATAATCATGTAACCAATCTATTAAAAATAGGTTATGATGTTTTAAATAAATAAAATAGTTTATCATAGTTCTAGATAAAACAAAATCCACATGTGGAAATAAAACAATCTACTAGCTTACTTAAACAATGTTAACAATTAATTGTTACAACCTAATATTTGGTTATTCAACATCCAATATAAAACTAGTAGAAATGATACAAAATAAAGCTTTTAATATATATTACTATATATGATCATAACATACAACTATTGTGGGCCATTATGCATTTTAGGGGTTCCTAAGTTTCACAGACAACCCCACATGTAACACACATGCAATAGTACTTCCCATATACCTAAACCACCTAGCCCTTCTATTCATACCTCACTGTTTTTAATGATTTCTGATACTTAAACTATTCAATCCAGAAAACAATTTACTTCTAAAAAATAGATTACCCAAACATACAATCAATACTAAGTTTAAAATTTAACCAATTAAAGACACAAAAAATAAATTTCACAAAAATATCATTTTGAATCAAATACAGTAGTTTAGTTTAAAATTAAAAAACCCCTGATTTATTAAATACAAAAAAAACACCAATTATAAGATCAATTTAGAATAATTATTAGATAATCATTCATGAAATAATACAACCTAAATGCACATCAATAAAGAAACATGAAATAAAAATCCCACAAAGAGTGAATAATAGCCACCTACCATAGAAAATAATAACACGGTGATTTGAAACCCTAAAAATGATGTCAGAAATGGTAATTTGATCCTCCAACCCCTAGAACAAGATCACAAAATCATAAATATTTTTTTTTCATGATTTAATTCCACAATTTTGTATCCCTAGTTCCATTATAACAAGATATATATATCTAGTTAAAGGGAATAATAAAATGAGAGATGAAATAGATCAAAGGTAATGAGAGATAATCGAGATCAAACCTCAGATCCTATGTCGATCCAATCAATCCTAGAAAAAAGAGCACCATTCATTGATACAGAAACACCAATTTTTCTCTAAAGAATACCTTGAGTCATTAAAATTTGAGTTAAGTAATTTAATAAGGTTTATAAGTAGATAATCAGGATTTTAAATGACAAATCATATAACATGAACCTGACTATGTAGTTAAGCTATATAGTCTCTAGGACCATGCATGCTTTGTTACCACTAACCCTAAAATGAACAGTCATTCTAAAGTGTCACTCAAGACCATAACCTCATTATGAACCCCCTACATCTCAGCCATATGGATTGTAAAATCATACTTCATAGTATTTATGAACTTGAACCTATTGTACAATATGTATTGAGATATGGAAAACTTTAAACAAAAAACAAAAAATCAACAAATCTCAAAGGATGACTTAATATTCTGACATGGGATGTCACAACCCTCCCCACCATAGGACTATTAATCCCTAAAAGGTTACTAAGACTCATTAACTATGAAAAAATATGGCCATTGATGTGGTATCTGATACTCTCTCTCCAATTCCCCCTCTTGAATCAGGATATGCTTCCACACACTCTCGCTAGTGGAATATTATTTCCTCTCAAGATCTTCTCCTACTGATTAGAAAT
Source organism: Viscum album (assembly GCA_963277665.1). NCBI lineage: Eukaryota > Viridiplantae > Streptophyta > Magnoliopsida > Santalales > Viscaceae > Viscum > Viscum album. The sequence goes on along the minus strand of OY728147.1, from coordinate 431,902,066 downwards.
CCCCAATGGACTTTCCAAAATGGCTTCATCTTGTTTTGAGTCAACTAATTTTTCGAAAATAATGTGAGATTAATTTAGTTATTACTTCCATAGTTGAGAAATATGAAACAAATTATACACGGAAACATACTTCAATGAAAATCCAAAATAATATTCCATATATTAGGTTATCTAAACAATTTGAAAAATGAACCCTTATACCAGGGTTCTAGCTTCCCCTAATTCTACATTCATCTGAGTCATATATATGATGACACCTATTATAATACTTAATCCCAAAACGAGAAAATACAATATCCATTTATGATGATCAACATAAAACTTATTATAAGTCTGAGTTATCATTAATTAATCCTAGAATATATAAACTCAATATATCGTATCCTACACCAAGATATATTCCAAATGATATATCTCAACCAATTTTTCCCAAAAAAGGTGATCAACATGATCTTCTATAAATCACTTTATGTGAATCTATCCTAATTTACAGTTGATAGATATTATTATTGAAAAACTCTACCAAATCTATATAATACTCCTATGATCTCCCAAATTTCAAAATATTGGCTCAAATACTTTCTTCTAAATTCTGTATTATCTATTCTATCCACTTTTTTAAATATAGGTGATATGATATATTTATCATCAATTGTGCACCCATCACTTCCTATAACCCTATACAAAATTTAAAAGTAAATTGAGGATATCTATATTACATGATATATAAAGGGAATCTATAAAAACTAACCTATTCATATATATATTACTTACCCAATTCCTCTAGTATGAACATTTCTCAAATATACAAGAAGTGTGTCAACTTTGTGAGTCAACCCATAATCACCCACATTGCATCATGTTATTGAGAAAATATAGGGAAAATAATGACAAAATATATCGGGATGTCTTCAGATCTACACATAGGAATAAAAAAGGCTATAAAATTCCTATAATGAATTTATGATCCACCTTTATATTTTGATAGTAGAAACTCTAATTGTCAAAATCAATCACATCCCTATTCATCCATTCATACCAAAACTACCATATGAAGTCATGATACATTTTTTTCTCATGTACTCCAAAATGAACTACCCAAATAGAGTTATAGAATACATACTTCTAGAGACTACTCTTTAATAGTCTCCCTGCTATTTATAAAATCACTAATCCTATTTCATTCGACACCATACTTCTATACCTCCTTTATTTTTTCCAAAGTAAAGAATAAATATGAATCTGGTATAACATTATATAACTTCCCTCTTCATGATGTTACAAATGAGAACTTAACTTTAATACCATTGGTTTTCACTACTCCTATAATTCTCCCACCACTTTATATTTTTGAATCAAGTCATACACTACAACATTTCCTTTTCATTATGTATATAAAAACTCAAAATAAAAATTCTAAAGCTACTCTACCTATCTTTACCACCTTAGGTTTATATCCCTTTAAAAGAAGATATAACTCACACTTTTATGACCGGAATAAACCATGAAACATTCATGGAATAGGTAATGTATTTAAATATTCAAGTAATGAAAAAATTAAACTAACTCTAGGTCGTGCAGGAGGTAGTTCTTTTCGTGTAGTTATAATTACCCCAAGCTATACATGACTGAATTACCCAATGTATGAGAACACACCCTTGAATGGATATAGTTACATCAAAATATATGAAAAAACCTCATCCAAACTTTGGTATGATCAATACATGTGCATAAGTCAACCACCACTTTTGCACATTGAAAGATCTTTGGCAGTTTTCAACCCACTCAAACTTTATTACCTTCTAAGTCAACACCACTATCAAAGTTAATAGCTTCTAAAAGTTATGAATAAAGAATTAGTAGTAACTTTACAATCCAAGGAAACTTTGAATATCAATGAAATTATTGGGATTCTCCAAATAAAAAATTTCTCTGACATTATTTGAGTCTACTAAGATACCCTTCCATAAAATCATGGGCCTTATAGACTTCACTTCTTATATCCAAAATTGGAATTTGGATAGATTCATCTTAAACTTACGCTCTCATAACATCCCAATAATAGTATTAAAATTCCTTCCATGATCTTATTTTGATAAGAAATAAATTAAAATTCCATCCATAAACACCATGAATAATGCATCAAGGTATTTATGGAATACAAAATTCACCAAAGACATAAAAATAATATGAGTGTTAGTAAACTCAAATAACATTTGTTATATGAAGGTGTTTAATTTAGGTATTAAAAGTACCTTTTATTATTATTCAGTTAACCTTTTCTATTTTCTAGGTGTTTATACCTTTGTAGGAGCTACAATACTACTGTTGTAGTGTTTCATAGTGTGAAAAATATGTTCATTTCATGATCTATTTTGGGTAGTAACTAGGCACTTAAAGGTAGAGATCCTAAGTTACATAACTCATAGTTAATGTCTTAAACTACATGTTCACACCATGAACTGATCGAGCATAAATTATTCATGGCGTGAATCATGTTTCACGCAGTGAACTTGTCAAGGCTAGTTTCTAAAATTGGTTTTCCACATTTTTTTCTTTGTGAGATTTAACATTATTGTTTTCTCTTTTTGTCCAAACCCAAACTTAGAACCATTTCTCTTCTACAGACTCCTTTGTCCCTTCATCAATGGTATTAATTTAATGAGGATTGTCCCTAGATCTTCAAGTTATATCATGGTAAGTAGTTTCTCTAATCATATATGACATTGTCCCTTATCTCTTTTGTTTTTGAATAACTATAGAGATATAAAATATTAAGGTTTTTTGGATCCATACATTATTGATAAGGGTTTATGGTTTATGGATTTGTTTAATCGTCTAAGGGGTCTTTCTTCTTCGTGTTTTTTGGTTTCATATGATTTCTTGTTATTCCATGTGTTTGAGGTAGGTGTTTTCATTAAAATTATTTTTCATATGAATCTTACTTTCTTGATTATTATTGAAATAAATTTTAAATTGTTTAAGATATTTCTTTGATTTATTGAAATCTACTTTGAAATTGAAAAATTAATTGATATTGAAAATGATTTTACATGAATATTTATGCCTGGTTTTGGGGATGTTTGTATTGCATTGATAAAGATAGATTTTGATTGAAAAAGTGCCCATTTTAAATGGTTTGAATTATAAAAATGTTGGAAACCCATGGGATCCTGGGTATTAGGTGGGTAGTATTTAAAAATCAAAACTAGTTATGGTTATCCTCCCAAACTAGGTATCATTTCTTACATACCTTACCAATATTTAGTTAGAATTGTTTTATATATCCAATTCTAGGGAGGATAGACCTACCTATCTTTGGGGGATAACTATACCAAGATGTAAATTCATAATAATGGGTTTATTTAATAAATTATGACTTTGGAACAATAGGTGGGAGCCTAATAAGTTGTTTAGCTCAAAACATTCATACAACCAATGGGTTTATGAATAATTTTTTATTTTTGATGCAGGAAATTGAAATGCATCACTAGGTGGTGATGGGTATTCAGGCTAGTTCTTATTAATGTTAATGTGGTAAAAAAGTGGGATGCTAAACCAAATATAATAGGGATAAGTGTTAAAATAATTTTTTCTATTTATTTCTACTCCTAGACTAGTACTTTTATTTATTATGTGATACCCTTATCTTTTCTTTCTTTATATATGGATATATATTCTTACACTAAGTATTTATTTGAAGTTTCTTTTATTTATGTTAGATGTTGGGATATTTCTTATTCATATTCTCTTTGATAGATCCTAGTTATTATATATAATTCTGGTCAAAATAATTCCCAAAGGTTTTTCTTGGATGCCCAAGAACTTACCACCAGCCTGTGGGGAATGGGAATTCAATTTGGAATTTTCTATGGGCTTACTTGGGTGTCATGATTGAGAAAGACCTTGGGGTTTTCATAAAAAATTGGTATAAAATGTGGGTTTTAGTCTATATAATTTCAAAAGTTTTGACATGATTTAGGATTGTTTGGACATAAGAGGTATGATGTGAGTGATTTCTTGACCAAATATCATTGCAGTGAGCTTTTTAAGTTTCTATAGTATTTCTAGGAATGCATGTTCTTGAGTTTAATTTTAATTTTATTTTGGAATTTTGATCAAGTATATTTCCAAATTTGAAATTTTATCCTCTTTATCTAGTGTTTTCTAATACCCAACATCCTCAAAAAATTCAAAAGATTCATTTTAAAGGTGTTGTGGAAAAAATTGTACACGAAAAATCCAACGATTAATTAGAATCTTATTGAGGTTGTATCACTCATTGTAACACCCCAAGATTTCATAGTACATTATTTCTTTAAATTAATTCAATATCTTGCACTACACGCAACACCGAGTTCAAGCGCACCATGACTTACCAAACTAGAAGTTCAAAAGCGGTTATAAATAATATTAACTGAATTTTGAACTTTATATAATCCTTATAATCTTAAAATCCATATTATGAGTTTCTTAGACATAATGTAAAAACAAATTCATTTTTTCAGATAAAAGAAGTATTTTTCAAAAAAAAAAATGCACTTTTACCGCCTTTTAATGGTGAAACGTTTTTAAATCCAATATTTGAAACTTTTATATATTAAATTTGACAAAATAAACTTCTTATTTAGAATCAGGACATAAGAATTTAGTTTAAATAAATTTTTTGCATTTTTCTGATAACTTTCATATTTGGGTGAATAATGAAAAATACTATATTTTAACTGAAAACAAATTTTTTAATCAAAAATAATTTATAGTGTTGAATTATAAATTTTAATGGTTTTGAAGTATAATTATATTATATTTTTATCATTTAATCCAATTATGGCCATTTTATGTAATTTCACTTTAAAATTGGACCTAAATAAGTGTCGATCTTTTGATAGATATTATATCTTAAAAATACGATTTTTAGTTTTGACAATGGGAATTAATTTTAAATTAATTAATGAAAATTCAATTTTTTTAAATTGGTAAAATAGAATTCATTTTTGAATTAGGAATATCAAAATTAGCTTAGGGTGAATTTTTGGTATTTTTATGAAAATTTTCAATTTTTGATTAATAGTGAAAAACACTAAGTTATAGTTTAAAAACAAATTTTTTAATTAAATAATTATTTATTTTATTTAAATTTATTTTAGGTAAAAATATATACATAATACCTATATATGTTCAATGTAATTTATTGGAGTCATTAAATAATAACTTTAGATATATACAAATTTTATTGAACTTTTTACTGTCTTTACCCACCTCTTAGGAGCATTTACAAATTTACATAAAACATAATTTCACTGCTTCTGTGAGTTGTATTTAAAAAGTCCAAGAGACATGGTTGATATCAGAAAGTAAAATGTGGTTCAATAAGATGAAAATAATTTTTGGTAAATAGTAACTTTTTTCTTTAATTTACCACGGTTAAAAGTAAATAGGGTAATTTAGGGTAAAATTATATTATTATTACCCTAAAACATAACCTAATTCTATTGTATAAGTGTAATTAGACCAAGAAAAACCTTAGGAATACAATATGATCCATTAGGTGCACTTGGATTAGATTAGGACATTTATTATTATTTAATTCAAAGAAGAGTTAAAAGAGTTAAAATCAAAGTTTAATAACTGAAATATTTTTAATATAGGGTTACACATAAGAGAAATTAGACTATAAATATTAATTAGAAAGATAAAAATATTTCCTACAAAATGGTATTTTATTTATAGTTTTTAGACATTAATTATTTTAATTTATTTATGACACAATGATGATGCAATAATTACCTAATTAATGAAAGACTAAAATAATTGATATTATAAATATCCAATTAAATTTAATTTGAGACTTTATTAATTAAAATAATTTTTTAGGTTAATATGACATATTAGGGTTGGTTATATGAATTTTTTTTGAAGTAATAATACTGTTATGAATTTAGAAAAAACAAAATACCAAATACTGTCAAAATTGACATAAAAGAGTTTTTAAAACAAATATTATATTATTAACTGATACTCTATTCCTAAAAATATAAGGATCAGCCAAAAAACTTATATAATGATATGTGTATCATTAATGAACCACTTGGGTTTCTCTTGTAAGTATATATAATTTTTATTAACCATATAATATAAAAATACAAAGAGACATGGTAAATGTAAAACTATTAAACTAAGAGTTAAATCTAAAAGATAAGGTTAATATAGTGACCCAAACATGATAAAACCTATTGGTTGAGTGGTTTGCGACCCATAACCACCTTATAATTTAAATAATTCATTTTGGATCCATTAGAAACCGAAAATTAATTTACTATAAAATAATATTTTATGTTTTTCTTAAGGTGCCCCTCACCCCTCTTATAAAAGGGCACTTCCCCTTCTCTCAAATTCACACCTCCAAATCCATTTGGCTTAGAAAAAACCTGCCCAAATATACTAAAAACTATCCTAACTTCATCCTAGAGGCCTTATTTTGGTCAGAAAGCCAACCTAGGAAGCCATTTTGATCAAATCAAAAGGAAGAACCCGAAGAAGAGGTAATGATTTCACCACCCTCTTTCAAGTTCTTTCATTCTTAAACTTACTCTTTCTTTGTTATTAACATAACTAAATAATAACTCCAATAAATTATATATATTGTGATGTTATTATAAATATTTAATTTCCATATTAATTATTCTATCCATCATATGAATATAATGTCACCCTGCGTGCGTACGTACGACTTACCGTCTCCACGCCATGGTGTAATTTGTTATTCAACACTATGTTATTTGGATGGATATAATGATACATAATATTTATATAAATAATAAAAATAACATGATAATTTCTCTGTAAAATTAATATAACATCCAATTCCACACATTTAAAGAAATGATATTGTCGCTCATGCGTACGTACAGATTACCGTCTCCCCGATGCGATGAGATTCATTTCCACGTTCACCATTCATCAACGATTATTAAAATATATATTACTAATAAGTATGTAAAACATTACATAATAATTATACTATATATATATATATATATAAATATATATGTATTTATTTACTTACACATATCTTATTCACTTACATCCATTCAATACGACATGAAAACAGAAACAACATTTATGCGTACGTATGACCTGCCATCTCTATAAAAAGTGTTTACCATTTCATATATATATCTATTATAAATATTTATATTCTAAATATGTATGATTTATAAATAAAGGTTTATATTCTGGAAGTATTTAAATCATTATCTAAATGACACGATCAAGAATAACAAGATAAAATATGTACGATAAAGAAAGAGATTATTACCCGAAATGTTAATTTAAGATGAAAATCATTATTAAATGGTTAGTATAAAGTAATAAATGAATCATGTATGATATAATAAATATGAATATGGTTCCTCTATAATCTAATAACATACATTTGTCATTATACAGGAGGTTAAATGTACCCTTGACCAAAGGAAAGTGAAAGGTAAGGGTTAATTTAACAATCTCTTTATTATCCGTGGTTGTTTTTACGTAAGTATATACTGGGACATATTTATTATCCATGTCCATGTTTCATGAAAGATTTTTAAAAGGGATTTTTTAAGGGAATTTTTTTTACTAAAACATCATTTTAAATGTTTTAAATATTTATTCCTCTAAATCATTCTCATTAATGTCCATGTTTTAAAAATGGGTTTTAAGGATTTATCTATATGGACATGAATGTTTCTAAAATGGTAATTCATTTCAAAATATTCAAAGTGGTATTATACACTTTGATTCAAAAATATCTTTAAATTTCCTTCTTTCTAAATTGTGTGAATTTTAAATGTTTTCATGAAAAATGTATATTTCTCTCAAAGAGTTTTACAAATCATTATCATCTATGTCAAAATCATTTGATGGATTTTAAACTTGTGTGAAGATGATTTATTATGATACAAATATTCCATATTGTATTCAAGGTTTTGTGATATGTTTGACTGTGGATGTGTTATTTTTATACCATTCATGGTTAATAGATAAAGTATTGAGATTTTTTATGCTAGTTTTAATACGAATGTTTATGTTATGTTTAAACCTTTTCATATGAGGAATGCATTGGACTTAGTAAGTGATAGGTGGAGCCCGCTATAGCTCCTTGATGAATCGGTAGGTATCATGAGTAAACTAGTGTCTTGGCACAAGGACTTGACAAAATCTTATTTTTTGTCTTGGCACAAGGCCTTGACAATGTGGTTATGAAAGTATGGAATTATGAATTCCATCATCATGAAAGTGGATATTGATATTGCATGTGATTATTCGACTAGTAGAGTATCCATTTGAGTAAGTAAATGGAATTATTTTGATATATATTTTACATATTATGATAAAGTTTATGTTGAAAAGGATTTTGTTTTAGTTCTATAAATTTCCTTAAATGTTTATGCTTATTTATGAATGTTTCTGCTGTATTGTTATACTTACTGAGCATCTGAGCTCACCCCTTTCTATGTTTTATTTTTCCCAGGATTCCAAGAAGTGCATTGTAATTGATATGAAGGGTTAAGATAATGGAATAATGGAATTGTTAAAGGATTATTTATGTTGTGTTGTATGTTATAAAGTGCAATGTAACATTCATATATGTAATCTATTTTCCAAGACTGCTAAACCAATCATTCCTTTGGGACTTGATTTCTTGTAATCATACCAATGTATTAAAATAATGCACTTAATCTGGGTAACTGGGTTCAGGGAATTATAGTTGGTATTAGAGGAATTTTAGCAACAAGCTTGGAAATATATTTAGTTAAAATATGATTAGATAACATTACCCTAAGATAGACTTTGAAGATTATTATAGAAGAACTTCATATAATTTTGGTACTGTAGAGATTTTGTGAGTTTTCCAAGAAATAAATCCTTGTATGGATACGATCAGGTAGAGGAGGCTCTCACACAGATGTACCTAGGGGTAAAACCTGAAAACACCACTTTGAGCTAGACTCGAACGAGAACTGGTTCACAACAACAGGCCTTGCTGCACTCTTAGTTACGACACTCCTGGGGGATATGCTTAGGATAATTCACATTTTCATCCCAAGCCATTAGGGAGGATTTAAGAGTAAATACTTAATCAAAGATAACATTATTATTATTATGGATTATATCCTTAAACTGTTCAATTTATGTTAGGTATTTTACAAGTTTGGAATTATTCATTGCGATTCATAAACTAACCTAGTGTATTCCATTGTTTAGAAATGGAACCAAGAAGAAGTAATGAGAACTCCAACAATGCGTATGATCTAAAGAGTAAGAAGGATCATATATTTCATGGTATTAAGCCAACATTTAGAAGTGAAATAGTATCCCTTGTATTCTCAACATATAAAGAAATGGTATCATGTGTTAATAATATAAGTAAATAATTCTCTGAGTTGTATGGATTTGAAGGGAATCCATAGAAGAAAAGGATGGTAGAGATAAAGATGGATAAAGGGAAGAAGGGAAAGAAGGATTTTACCATATGTGATAATTGTGGAAAGAATCACCTTGGTACATCCTTGAAGGGAATGCGATTTTGTTATGAATGTATAGAAAAAGGACACCAAGTACATGATTTCAAGGATAATAAAAAGGTTTCATGTGTACAATAATTCATCTGCAAGGAGTTGGGTCACTACGTGAATCAATGTACAAATCATCCGAGTATACCCCAAATGATGCTATTGGATAATAATCAAGTTATGATACTAACGAAGATGAAGAGGAATGATTAAGAGTTATTATGTTTTTATTGAAGTATTATTTCATTTGTGTATTGTATTAATGATGTACATGTTATAAAAATTATAGAGTATATAAAGATTGTACTACAGTAATATTTCATTAAGGATTTGAGATTGTGTGGAACCAAGAAAAGTGACTCAATGGAAAGTTATTTTTTTTTGAAAAATATATGTTTGAGAGAAAGATAAACCATAATATGGTTTTGATACCGAGGTAGTGATTTTGGAATAACACATGATTGATTTGGATACATTATATTGGATATTCTTGACTTCCTTGAAATTGATTAATGATTTGTATATTCCATCATTGTTGGAGTTTAAAACATTTTTGGATAGAAGGAGTATATCCAGTATTCTATAAAGAATAAGGGAGAATGAATGTAATCAATAAGGTTTTATGGTAATTCATGATGATACAATGTTTTAAAAGAATACATGATGTAGGTGTTCACATGTTATTATGTGGAAAAAAGGATCTTAATTGTGTTTACCTTCCTTGTAAATTTTGTACTTTGAGTTTAGACAGAAGTATTTTGGATAATTATAGTTTGAGATTATTATTGGATTTCTATAAAAGGAAAACCTAGAGGTCGGACGGCAACTCGTCGCATCCGGCAAGGCCACGAGACTTGAACCCGCAACCAAAGGGCAACAAGGGTGTATCACCTACCACTGGGCCACATGATGTCCTGGATTGAATAATGTAGTTTTTTAAAAAGGTCTAGTAGATGAATTATAAATTCATTTTTTTAGAAACCTATACGAATTGGATAAATAGAATATATTTTTTAGTTATATTATCTTTTAGAGTGAAAGATGAATTTGTGGTAGAAATTAGTTAAAGGATGGAACTCTACTTGTCAAGTATATATTTTTTTCTTCACTTATTCTATGAAGAAATTAATTCTTAAACTTTAGTTAAGGGATCTTAAAACTAAAAATGTGTTATCCTAATACCTTATATTTTGTTGAACCGATGATATTTTAAATCATCATAGATTGGTGGCTTTGAGGCCCTCAATTATACAATTGTATGTGACTGATGACCTCAATCAATCCCTATAAATATTTACGTTTTTCCTCCAATTATGTGTCTCTAATTACCACAAATGTTCTCTTAATCGAGATCATAATTTGATGGTGACTTTTTCATTCCCCCTTTCCCCTAATTAAGACTAATTTTTGTTAACCCAATTTCCAATGTGGGTTTTCCCACAAAGGTATTTTCTATTTTTAACCTTTTATTTTCAAAGAACAATTTTAAATTGCGATGATGCAATTTATTTAAGGAGGGAAGAATGTAACACCCCAAGATTTCATAGTATGTTATTTCTTCAAAGTAATTCAATATCATTCACTACACACAACACCGAGTTCAAGCGCACCATGACTTACCAAACTAGACGTTCAAAAGAGGTTATGAATTGTATTAACTGAATTCTGAACTTTATATAATCCTTATAATTTTATAATCCATATTATGAGTTTCTTAGACATAATTTTAGAACAAATTCATTTTTTTGATAAAAGAAGTATTTAAAAAAAGCACTTTTACCACCTTTTAATGGTGAACCATTTTTAACTCCAATATTTGAAACTTTTATATATTCAATTTGAAAAAATAAACTTCTTCTTTAGAATAAGGACATAATAATTTAGTTTCAATAAATTTTTGGTGTTTTTCTAATAACTTTCATATTTGGGTGAATAGTGAAAATACTATATTTTAACTGAATTTTTTTAATCAAAATAATATATAGTGTTTAATATTAAATTTTAATAGTTTGGAAGTATAATTAGATTATATTTTTACCATTTAATCCAATGATGGTCATTGTAAGTAATTTCACCATAAAATTGGACATAAACAAGTATCAATCTTTTGAAAGTTATTATTTCTTAAAAATATGCCTTTTGGTTTTGACAACAGGAATTGAATTTAAATTAATTAATGAAACTTCTATGTTTTTAAATTGGTTAAATAGAATTAATTTTTGAATTTGGTATATCAAAATTAGCTTAGGGTGAATTTTTGGTATTTTTCTGAAAACTGTCAATTTTTGATAAATAGTGAAAAACGCTGAGTTATAGTTTAAAACAGAATTTATATTTAAATAATTATTTAATTTATTTAAATTTATTTTAGGTAAAAGTAGATACATAATACATATATAAGTTCAATTTAATTCATTGGAGTCAGTTTATAATAAGTTTAGATATATAAAAATTTTATTGAACTTTTCACCGTCTTTACCCACCTCCTAGTAGCATTTGCAAATTTACATAAAACTTAATTTTACAGCTTCTGTGAGTTGAATTTAAAAAATCTCAAAGACACGATTGATATCAGTAAGTAAAATGTGGTTTAATAAGATGAAAATAATTTTTGGTGAATAGTAAATTTTTACTTTTATTGACCATGGTTAAAAGTAAATAGGGTAATTTAGGGTAAACATGATATTAATATTACCCTAAAACATGTCCTAATTATATTTTATATGTATAATTCGACCAAAAACATCCTTAGGAATAAAATATGATCCTTTAGGTCCACTTGTATTAGATTAGTACATTTATTATTATTTAATTCAAAGAAGAGTTAAAAGTGTTAATATAAAAGTATAATAACTAAAACATTTTTAATATAGGGTCACACATAAGATAAATTTGAATATAAATATTCATTATAAATATAAAAATATTTCCTACATATTATTATTTTATTTATATATTATAGACATTAAATAATTTAATTTATTAATGACACAATGATGATGTAGTAATTACCTAATTAATAAAGGATTAAAATAATTGACATTATAAATATCCAATTAAATGTAATTTGAGACTTTTTATGAATTACCCTAATTTTATAGGTTAATATTACATATAAGGGTTGGTTTTATGAATTTTTTTGAAGTAATAATTTTTTATAAATTTAGAATAAACAAAATTCCAAATAGTGTCAAAATTGACATAAAAGAGTTTTTAAAAACAATATTATATTATCAATTGATATTCTATTCCTAAAAATCTAAGGTTTTGAAAAAAGACTTATATAATGATATTAGTATCATTAATGAACCACATATAGTTCTCTTGGAAGTATATATTAAGTTTATTAAACATATAATATAAAAATACAAAGAGACATGGTAAATGTAAAACTATTTAACTAAGAGTTAAATCTAAAAGAAAAGGATAATATAGTGACCCAAACCTATCTAAAAATTATTTTTTGAGTGGTTTTCGACCCATACCTACCTTATAATTTAAATAAATCATTTTTATCCATTATAAATCTAAAATTAATTTATTATAAAATAATATTTTAAGTTTTTCCTAAGGTTCCTCTCACCCCTCTTATAAAATGGAACTTCCCCTTCTCTCAAATTCACACATCCAAAGCCATTTTTCTAGGCCAAACTCTACCCAAATATCCTCCCAAATATCCTAAATTTATCATAGAGGACTTATTTTGGTCATAAATCCAACATAATGAGCCCTTTTTATCAAATCAAAAGAAAGAACCTGAAGAAGAGGTAATGATTTCACCACCCTCTTTCAAGTTCTTTTATTCTTCCACTTACTCTTTATTTGTTATTACCATACCAAAATAATTAATATAGTAACTTATATATAATGTGATTTTATTATAAATATTTCATATCCATATTCATTATTCTATCCATCCTATGAATTATAATTTCACCATGCGTGCGTACGTACGACTTACCGTCTCCATGCTGTGGTGTAATTTTTTATTCAACACTATGTTATTTGGATGGATATAATGATGAGTAATATGTATATAAATAATTAAAATAACATGATAATGTCTCTTTAAAATTAATATACCATCAAATTCCACACCTTTAAGGAAATGATATTTTCGCTCGTGCGTACGTACGGATTACCATCTCCACGACGCGATGGGATTCATTTCCACGTTCACCATTCATCGACGATTATAAAAATATATATTACTAATAAGTATGTAATATATGAAATAATAATACTAATTGATATATATATATATGTATGTATTTATGTACTTACACATATATTATTAACTTACTTTTGTTCAATACGATATGAAAACAGAAACAACGTTTACGCGTACGTACAACTTACCGTCTCCATAAATGGTGTTTTCCATTTCATAAATATATCTATTATAAATATTTATATTCTAAGTATGTATGATTTATAAATCAAGGTTTATATTCTTGAATTATTTAAATCATTATCTAAATGATACGATCAAGAATAACAAGATTAAATATGTACAATAAAGAAGGAGATTATTACCCGAAATGTTAATTTAACATGAAAATCATCATTAAATAGGTAGTATAAAGTCATAAATGAATCTTATATGATATAATAAATATGAATATGGTTATGGTATAATCTAATAACATACAATGGTCATTATACAGGAGGTTAAACGTACCCTCGACCAAAGGAAAGTGCAAGGTAAGGGTTAATTTCACAATCTCTATATTATTCGAGGTTGTTTTTACGTAAGTATATACTAGGACATATTTATTATCCATTTCCATGATTCATGAAAGATTTTTCAAAGGGATTATTTTAAGGGACTTTTTTTTAATAAAACATCATTTTAAATGTTTTAAATATTTATTCCTCAAAATCATTCTCATTAATGTCCATGTTTTCAAAATGGGTTTTAAGGATTTATCTATATGGACATGAATGTTTTTAAAATGTTAATTCCTGTAAAAAGTTTCAAAGTGGTATGGGAAAATTTGATTTAAAAATGTCTTTAAATGTATTTATTTCTAAATTGTGTGACTTTTAAATATTTTCATGAAAAATGGATATTTATCTCAAAGAGTTTTATAAATCATTTTCATCTATGTCGACATCCTTTGACGGATTTTAAACTTGTGTGAAGATGATTTATTATGATACAAATATTCCATATTGTATTGAATGTTTTGTGATATTTTTTGAGTTTGGATGTGTTATTTTTATACCATTAATGGTTTAGGGATAAAGTATTGACATTTAATATGCTAGTTTTAAGACGAATGTTTATGTTATGTTTAAACCTTTTCATATGATGAATGCATTGGACTTAGTAAGTGACGGGTGGAGCCCGCTATAGCTCCTCGATGCATAGGTAGGTCTCATGAGACAAACTAATGTCTTGTCACAAGGCCTTGAAAAAATATTATTTTTTGTATTGGCACAAGGCCTTGATTATGTGGTTATGAAAGTCTGGCATTATGCATTCCATCATTATGAAAGTGGCTATTGATATTGCATGTGATTATTCTACTTGTAGAGTATCCATGTGAGTAAGTAAATGAAATTATTTTGATCCATATTTTCCATATTTTGATGAATTTTATGTTGAAAAGGATTTTTTGTAGTTTTAAAAATTTCCTTAAATATTTATTCTTATTTATGAATATTTCTTCTATATTGTTATCCTTACTAAGAATCTGAGCTCACCCCTTTCTATGTTTTATTTTTCCCAGGATTCTAAGAAGTGCATTGTGATTGATATGCAGGGTTAAGATATAGGGAATAATGGCATTCTTAAAAGAATATTTATGTTGTGTTGTATGTTATAAAGTGTAATGTAACATTCATATATGTAATCTATTTTCCAAGACTGCTAAATCGATCGGTCCTTCAGGACTTGATTCCTTGCAATCATACCGATGTATTAAAATAACACACCGACTCTTGGTAACTGGGGTCAGGGCGTTAAAATGATAGTATATTCTATGGACCAAGGTGAAACTATATAACCTGTAAAAGATAGATATGTGGATCTTGAGAATTATGGGGCTAAAAATTTTCCCCATTATTTTCTCTTCTAGAAACCTCTATCCTTCTTGGGGATGAATGAACCTCAGGAAGAAAAGGTTTGTTCAGAGAAAATTGAAAGGATCTTTGACTTCTTAGAGGTTCTAGGTTTCATTAAGGTAAATTGTGATATATTTAAACCTAAAGGCCCCAGTCTAAGGTGGTAAGATTTAATGGTTCTCATAAAGAGGCATGGGGGCTTCAAATATAAGGGATTTAAATTCATATTTACCCATTGGTTTTAACTATAGATGATGGTATAACTAAGTCCATGAAGTTCCTTACTCTTCAATATGGTGTCCTAATAGTAAGGGATTATACCAACCATTTTTATGAATATTCCATTTTCTCACTATAGGTTGTATCGAATGAAAATATAAAGGCTCATAGGCTTTATACAGTCTTATGAAATGATATATGTTATTAGGTCATTATATTGAAACTTTACACCTATGCTAAGGTTATAGATAGGGTTTTGATGACAAAGATTGACCACGTAGGAAAGTAAGGATTGGTTATGCTTCCTTATACATATGGTGGTAGTATTCATGGAACTTATAGAAGAAGAAAAGAAGCCTCATAAGGCAATAAAGAGAGGTTTTAGAGAATCCCAATATTAGAATCCTCACATTTCCTTTGAAATGGAAAATAGATACCCTTTGACTTTCTAATAGTGGGGTAATATAAGGAGAAATAATGGTTTTTCTCTACAGCACTAAAGGTTTATCCCACTTTAGGACTAATGGGACATCTACAACATTTCTCTAAGGATTTATCTTCATAGTGAAGTGTTTTAGTCTCTTTATCACCAAGAGGTCTAGTGGTGTAGTTAGATGCTTCCAAGTTAGTGGGTTTTCACCCATAATCTATGGGGGTAGGATTGAATCATCTTCTATGTAAAAATAGTTGCATATAGTGTAAGAGTTTCCTATGGGAAAAAAGTGGGCCCTATGACCATGAGAGGTACAATTTTCATTGATTCATCTACAGTGAATGATTTATTTGATACTAGTCCTTCACACTCTATTATATCAAACTATTTGTGAATATTTTAAAACATCCTACAAAACTCATTACATTTTTTAGAGATGGTGAAACCTCTCAGAAATAAAAATAAGTTGTGTTTTCAATGCCCTCTTGAACTATTTATATATATGAGGCTAAGATATATTTGGAATTCTTAGTTCTTGATGTGGATCTCTTTTATGTATGAATCAGAATGTTTTGGATGGTTGATCATATAACTTAGATTAATTGTTTCCATTATTTGGTGACTTTCATTACCCCTAATGAAAATCCAAAGTGTTTCTAGGAGAATGGGATCTAAGGTTGAGTCAAATAGGACCTTATCTATTGGAGCTTGGTAAAACAACATTCTTGTTTTTAGTTGATCTTGATATGTAAACCTTGATATTTGAACTTACTCCAATGGTTAAAGAGTTTCCAGAGGTGTTTCCAACCAACTTTATTAGTATTCATCCAGACATATAAGTGGAGTTCTCAATTAATTTTGTACCATGGAACTTACTGATATCTATACCCTCCTACCATTTGAAACGTACATAACTAAAAGAGATAAATATTAATTTGGAATATTTGGATGCCAATGGACTCATCCATCTAAGTGTATTACTATGGGTATCCCCAAATATATTTTCCAATAAGGATGATGAAACTATTTTTTTCATTGATTATCAAAATATCAACTATTTTAAGATCAAGAATAAGTATCTGTAACCCTAAATTGATGATTTTTGTTGATAAATTAAAGAGGGAAAAGTGGTTATCAAAAATTGATCTTTGGTTTACATAACACCAAATCAGAATTAAGGAGAAATATATTCTAAAGACTGTCTTTAGAACCAATTATGGTCACTTTTATTATCTCATTATTCCATTTGGTCTAACTAACACTTATGTAGTATTTATGGCATCAATGAACCAAATATTTACCCAGTGCCTAGATTTATTCATTATGGTATTCATAGATGATGTATTGGTTTATTCAAGAAATGAGGAGGGATATTATATATGGATTGTAAAGGATTTCTAAAATCCATCATCACCATTGATAGATATCACTAAAAAGAGAGAGAAATCCTATTAGGATTCAAGGTGTCCAGATTATTTTGATGAATTGAAACTGTTTTTGACTTTAGTTTCTATCCTCATCTTTTCAAAAGTCAAAAAAAATTTACATGGTGTTTTGTGATGTTTTAGGCATATGCTCAGGTTGTGTTGTTATTCAAGGGGATCACATAGTGGTGTATAATTCTTTTAATCTTCAGATTTACAAGAATAATTAACCACCCATGACTTAGAGATTGATGTTGTCATGAGAACCATTAAGAGTTGAAACATTACCTTTTTAGGGAAAGGTTTACTATCTCTTATGACCATAAAATTTTGAGCTATATCTTTTCTTAGAGAGACGTAAATCTTAGACAGAGGTAGTGTGTGCAATATCTATTGTCATTTTATTTTCATATCACCTACACCCTAAGAAATTAGAATGTTTTTTTGACACACATAGTAAGAAGCTTCCCTATCAACATGTGATAGAGTCAAAGGATGAGTGTAATATCATGGGAATTCTTGATAGGATTCACTTAGATGCAAAGGATTAAGAGAATAATGTTTATCTAGTGATAATATTGTTTAAACCATCTATTCTTGAGTTTATTTACAAGGAATAATAGTGGGATAGTGAATTCTAGAGTATCAAGATTTCTTTTTATAGTGGGGAGACTATCACTAATAATTCTCCCCCAAGGGGGGTACTTTGTTTCTATAATTAGCATGTTGGTCCTTCACCTGTGAGAAAGGTTGTTATGGTGAAGTTTCATTGATGTTAGTGGTCCACTCACCAAAAATTAATAATATGTATTACGATATGAATCATTGTTGGAAAGTTCTGAAGTATGATATATCTTATTTATTATCCCTTTGTTATACATGTACATAGGTTAGGGTCAAGCCCCAAATCCTTCTTGTTTGCTTCAACCACTACCTATTACAATATGTAAGTGGTAAGCGGTGTATTTTTATTTCATCATTGGACTACCATGGACTCCCTAAGGAAGAATGAAATATGGGTGGTAATTGAAAAATTATCCAAGTTGACTCATTTTATCCCAATCTAGGATACCACTATGGATGAATAATTGGGAACGTTGTTCGTGTAAGAAAATAAGAGTTTTCATAAGGTTCTTTAAGATATCATTTCAAATAGATACCCTAAAGTTACCTCAAGATTGTAGAAATCACTCTAGGAGGTGATGGGTTCTCAAGTTAGGCTGAGTATAACCTACCATCCTTAGACAATAGGTAAAATATAGTGATTGAATAGTATTATAAATAATATGATCTATGATTATGTATTGAAATTTTTAGGTTCTTAGGATTACCACTTGAGGCTGGTCAAATTTTCATACAATAATAGTTACTAGTTATACATTAAAATGGATCCCTTTTAAGCCTTATGTTCTGGCCTTGAAGATCACTACTCTACTGGTATGAGGTCAGTGATTCTTCTTTGGTTGATCTGAGCATTTTTTAGTTTATCATGGATAAGATATAAATGATTTTTCAGTATTCAATGATGTCTTAGAGTCAAAAAATATAATGTTGATCATTGGAACCATCATTTGGAGTTTTTAATTGGTAAACAGGTATCGTTGAATGTTTTACCTTGGCTTGTTCACCAACGACATGGGAAGTAAGGGAATTTAGCTTCGAGATACATGTGTCCTTTTGAGATCAATGAGAGGAAAAAAAAGTAACATATCATTTAGTATTACCCACATAGTTTACATTGATCCCCAATATTCTTCATGTATCTCAACTCAAAAAGTATCATCCAGACCCTTATCAAATTCAGAATTTGGGGGATCTTGACTTGCAGCCAGATGTGTTGGTGTTTGAACAAACAGTTTAGATAGTTTTTTTTAATAAAAAAATATTGTCCATAAGATCTATTATATTAGTTTGTGTTTTATAGTAGAACACATTATATTCTCATGAAATGTGGGAGTGATAATTTTTAATTTGGGAGTAATGAACTCACCTTTATTTGTACCAAACATCTTATTACTAGATTTATTATGAAAAAAAGAAATATTGTGGGGTGGATTGTTACATTCGTGTGTTTCTTTTAAGAACAAAAATTCACTTTAAATATTCTTCATTGACATTTTATATTTTATGTGAATTTATCCATTCATATGAGATGAAACACCACTACTATAGTGTTTCATGATGTGACACATATTTTCACACTATTGACTATTTTTGGAAGTTTTTGGGAACCACAGGTTGGAGAGGCTAAGTTTTGTAACTTATGGTTCATGGCTTGAACCAATTATTTATTCCATGAAACAATCGAGCTTAAATGATTCATGATGTGAATTATGTTTCATACCATGAACCTGTTGAGCCTAGTTTCTAAAAGATGTTTTCCTCATCTACCCTTGGTTTGATTTAACCCTATAATTTCCTCATTTTATATGGACCAAATCCTAGAAGGGTCTCTCTTATACAAACTTATTTCTCCCATAAAACTTTAGTGATATTTTAGTGGGGATTCTCCCCATATCTTTAAGGGTTATCATGGTGAATGATTTATCTCACCTAATATGATATCTTCTATTCCTTGCTAGTTTTTTATCACTTTATGGATATGCAATCCTAGATTTTTTTGGATACATACTCTTTTGATGAAAGTTTATGTTTTAGGGATTCTATTTTTTTCTAAGGGTTTTAACTTCCATTTCTTTGTGGGTTGTACACAGTTATTGGATATTTTGAGTGTTATATGTATGTGGTTTCATAAAAAGGCTATGTTATATGAATATTTATTTCATTCATGTTGTTGAAAGATGTTATAAATTTTTAATTTTCTTGTTTTGATTTTATAATTTTTTTTGAATGTAGAAAATTAATTGCTGTTGAAAATGATTTTGCAAGTATGTTTATGCCCAATTTTGGTGATATATTTTTTTCATTATTAAATGTGGATTTTTATTGATAACCCCCCCCTTTAAAATGGTTTGAATTATAAAAATGGTTATAGACCATGAAATCTTGGATATTAGGTGGGTAGTATTAGACAATAAGAACATTATATGGTTACCCTTTATTACATTAGATATAAAAAAAATATAACTAAACATTACTTACATGGGGACACTGTAACACCCCAAGATTCCACGGTACGTTTCCCTTCGAATAATGTGATAGCGTGTGTTGTACGCAACCTCGAGTTCTAACACACACCACAACTAATTAAACTAGCCGTTGTGAATAGTAATACCTAATTTTTGAAATCATATATATTTTATACTTCAAAATGGACTTCATTTTTGGATTCGGAATATTGAAATTAGCCTAGGGTGAAATTTTGGTACTTTTCGGATAACTTTTATATTTTGATGAATAGTGAAAATTACTAAATTTTAATTAAAAACAACTTTTTTAATCAAAATAATTAATAGTAATAAATTGTGAATTTGAGTGGTTTTAAAGTATATTTAGAATATATTTTTACCATTTAATATAATGTTGGTCATTGGACATAATTTTACAATTAAACCGAACATAAACAAGTGTCAATCTTTTTATAGTTATTATCTCTTAAAAACACGCTTTTTGTTTTGACAGCGGGAATTAATTTTAAATTAATTTCTGCCACTTCTATGTTTTGAATTTAGGAAAATGGATTCCATATTTGGAATCAGGATTTTAAAATTGTGTAAATAGGTAACTTTTATTTTTAGACATTTTGAATAGTTACTGTGGTAAATATTTTATTTACCATGGTTAAAGGGTAAATCCGGTAAATAAGGGTTAAAAAATAATATTATAATAATACAAAATTATCCTAAAACGTGTCCTAACCTTATTGGTGGACACATACCCGACCATGGGAATCCTTGGGTCAATTTGGGGACCCCTTGGAGCCACTTGTATGTGGTAGGGACACATTATATTAATAAAGTTAAAATAAAAATAAAAATGGCATAAGCTTACATCTTTTAGAAGAACAATTTTTACATAGGGTTATACATGTTGGATTTTCGATTATAAATATTCATTAGAAATCTAAAAAGATTTCCTACATGATGATATTTTATTTATAATTTTTAGACATCAAATAAGTTAAATTATTAATGACACAATAATGATGAAATGTTTACCTCATTAATAAATCATTGAAATAAATAATATTATAATGATTAAAATATTATCTAAAACCTGTCCAATTCTTATTGGTTGATGTTATTTAGAATATGAGTCATCTTATCTTCGACCTCAATGATTTTTGGACCATTATAAACCGAATATAATTATATTATAAAGTAATACTTTCACTCTTTCCTAAAGAGCCCCTCCTCTCCCTTATAAAAGGAGACCACTTCTACTCATTCCTCACACCTCTCAAGCCACTTGGCTCGTCCAAACTCTGACCAACTAAGCTCCCCACATCCCTCTCCTCCTCCTTGAAGCTTCCCCTTAGGCAGAAAGCATTTCAACAAGTCCTTTGGTTCCAACCAAAGTGAGTTACCTAAATTAAAGGTAATGATTTCTCTTAAATTATTTTCATTTATTTTGCTTCTTCAACCCCCAAAATCTTTTTATTTCCTTTCTTTTGTAACAACACCAGTATCCTCAATATACTAGGATGTTGTTATAAGAAGGATTAAAACTACACATACACACAACTCCATCTAATGGATGATGAAAATAATGTTTCTGTGGATGGCAAACTAACGCCTCACGAAACGATGATTGTTCAAATACATCTTACCGCCTCTCATGGTGGCCATTATGATGGCACTGTAATTAAATATGATATTAATGATATATATTATATATATAAGCTTCTGTAATTCCATTTTATTTCATACCATTATTCATTTCATGTTGTATATACATACGATCATTTCATTTGAGGAAGTGCGGACTACCGCCCCCTTAAAATGATATGACTCGTTCATACCACACATGGGACGTATAAAGGATGGTGTTAATGAACTTAAGTAACATATATAAAATATTATATTATACTGGAATAGTAATATACCTATGTATCATTTGGATTCAATTCTTTTAAAATAAAAATTAAATGGAAGTAGCGTTCGTGCGTACGTACGGACTACCGTCTCCACGAACGCGATGAGATTCATTCTCCATCGTATCCATTAAAGTATAATTATCATTTAATGATTTAAAAATGATGTTTAAGGACTTGATATCATTTTGGATATGAATAAGATACAACAAACATGACTTATGTAACAAAACATATAAAGAAAATGAGTAAGTTAACACCCGAAACGGCGATAATACTAAGATATTATTATCAAATCAATATTAAAAGATCATATATGATATCATATTAATGTATATTATTCTTGTATAATTTAGTAACAATTATTTCACTATTATACAGGAGGTTAACCTACCCCAACCAAGGAAAAGTACAAGGTAAGGGTTATTTCACAATCTCTTCATTATCCGAGGTTGTATTATACGTAATAATCTACTGGGACCTCTTTATCATCCACATCCATGTTTCTTCGAAATGTATTTCAATTTTTTTTACTATTTACAAGAATATGGGTTAAAGTCATTTATACCCTTGTTTGACTTTTTATAAGAGGTTTATAAAGGAATCTTTCCGTCGTTTTCAAAACAAGGTCCTTTTTAACCTTTTCGACAGAATTGAGGTAAGAATGTTTTTTTTAACTTATACGGCGGGTGCGGTTATTTTCCGCCGTTATAAAATCGTCGATGCTTTCCATACAAGCTTATAAGAATATTTTCTAAGAAAATGTTTTATTTTATATGGATCTTAAATGATTTCAAAATAAAAGGAGATACTTCTTTAAAAAGAATTTTGATTTCATCTATGTCAACATCCTTTGATGGATTTTAAGATTATTTGAAGTTGATTTATTATGATACAAAACTTCTATATTGTATTGAAGGTTTTGTGATATGTTTGACTGTGGATGTGCTATTTTTATACCATTCATAGTTTATGGTGAAATTATTGACATTTCGTATGCTAGTTTTAATACGAATGTTTATGTTATGTTTAAACCTTTTCATATGGGAATGCATTGGACTTAATAAGTGACGGGTGGAGCCCGCTATAGCTCCTCGATGCATCGGTAGGTCTCATGAGAAAAACTAGTGTCTTGGCACAAGGCCTTGACAAAATCTTATTTGTAGTCTTGGCACGAGGCCTTGGCTATGTGGTTATGATAGTCTGGCATTATGCATTCCAACATTATGAAAGTGGTTATTGATTTTTGCATGTGATTATTCGATTAGTAGAATATCCATGTGAATAAGTAAATGGAATTATTTCATTTTATTTATGCCATACCATGTTGAAAGTTCATGTTTAAAAGGCTTTTGTTTTAGTTATACATTGCCTTAAATGTTTATTCTTATTGATGAAAGTTTCTGCTATATTGTTATCCTTACTGGGCATTTGAGCTCACCCCTTTTCTATGTTTTATTTTTCCCAGGAAGTGAAGATGTAAGTTATGAATGACCTGCAGGGATATTATGAGGGGATTATAGTGTGGACTATGGAAACATTATGTTGTTGTAGTAGTTTTTCATTTTATGATGTACTGTAAAACTTATGAATATATCTAGTGTTTCCAAGGCTACTAAACCAATCGGTCTTTCGAGATTTGATCTTTCTTGTGATCATGCCAATGTTATGTAATAATGCACCGACTCTGGGTAACTGGGGTCGGGGCGTTACAGTTGGTATCAGAGGAGTTTTAGTACAAACCTTGGAAACTAGATTTAGATAAACTCTGATTAGAGCACGTAGACCTAAGATGAACTTTGAGGATTAGTATAGAAGAACTTCCTAGAATTTTGGTATTGTAGAGATTTTGTGAGTTTTCCGAGCAATACATCCCTGTCTAGATACGAGCAGGTAGAGGCAGCTCTGGCACAGATGTACCTAGGGGTAAAACCCGAAAACACCGCTTTGAGCTAGACTCGAACGGGAACTGGTGCACGACAACGGGCCTTGCTGCACTCTTGGTTACGACACTCTCGGGGGATATGCTTAGGATAACTCTCATTTTCTTTACAAATCATTTTGAAGGGATTATGAGTATATACTTCTTCAAAGAAAACATTCTTATGATTATGGATTATATCCATAAATAGTTCAATTTATGTTAAGTGTTTTATAAGTATGGGATTATGTATTTTGATTCATAAACTGATCTAGTTTATGCCATTGTTTAGAAATGGCGCCTAGTGGAAGAAATGGAAACCGTATCAATGCACGCACTCCATGTAGGGATTTCCCTCCTGCTCAAGATAATTATAGTGGGGCTGGTGATGCAACTGGTGCTGATCAACTAATCACCATACTGGAACAACTTACTCAGGTTATGAATAATAACCTTACCCGTATGGAGCACCCTGATCCGCAGCGTGGAGGATCAATGTTAGATCGATTCATGAGGAAACAACCACCAACGTTCAATGGGAATACAAATCCCTTAGTAGCTGAGCAATGGATATTTTCCCTAGAGAAAATATTTCAGGCTTTGGGGAGCAGTGAAAGGGAAAAAGTTATCATGGCAGTTTACCGCCTCACTGGAGATGCTGATCAATGGTGGTCATTGATTCAAAATACGAAGGAAGATGATGAAGTATCAAATATGGAATGGAGGGAGTTCAAAGATCTGTTTTTAGAAAAATACTTCCCTCGCGACCATCGAGCAGATATGGAAAGGCAATTTCTGAGTCTGAGACAAAAGGAGGATTAGAATGTCACAAAGTATGAGGCTAACTTTACAAGGTTAGCGAGGTACGCTGGTGATTATATTCGTATCCCAAGAAGTAATATTGATCGTTTCTTTGATGGGTTAAAACCATTTCTCCGTCGAGCGTTAGTCTCACAATCCTTTTCATCGTACGAAGACATTGTCTCATGTGCTATCAAGACCGAAAAGGAATTCTCTAAGTCTTATGACTTTAAAGCAAAGCAAGAGAAGAAGAGACCTACTGATCAATCTGGGAATGGAAATAAGGGGAAGAAGGGAAAGGTTGAATATCCATCTTGTGGTAAATGCGGGAAGAAACATCCTGGTACTTGCTTAAAGGGAATGGGAGTCTGTTACAAGTGTGGTGAAAAAGGCCACCAAGCTCATGATTGCAAGGGGAAGAAGGAAGCTACCAACGTTCAGTGCTACAATTGCAGGGAGATGGGGCATTATGCAAATTCAAGTCCTAAGCGTCAGGAGAACTTACCTCAGAAAAGGCCAAGGGATCAAGGCCAGGCTTATGCTATCACTACTGTTGAGGTAGAAGCTCCGAAAGACGTGGTGGCAGGTAATTTAATGGTTTCCTCAAGTTTAGCAAATGCATTATTTGATTCTGGATCATCGCATTGTTTCATATCTTCCCAGTTTTCTAAGAAAATTAGATATTTCCAATTTGATTTAATAAGGGAGTTGTCAGTTAAAACTCCTAAGGGAAGTATCGTTGCAACAAAGTTTTGTGAATCAGTCCCCATTAGAGCACATAAATTTTCTTTATCTGCTGATTTCATCGTCATACCTATGATTGAGTTTGATATAATCCTCGGTATGGACTGGTTTTCGGACTATGATGCAAAGATTTATTGTAAGAAGAAAGAGGTTACTATTCTTGATGATAATGATAAGGAGAACCTTATTTTTAGATCAGAATCGTCACCACCTAATTCTTATTTAGATCCACCCCCAGTAGATCAACTTAATTCAATTATTGGGGAGGAAGAGAATGAAATAACTGTCGGTGAGGAAAGGAATGTTCAAATAGAGGATGTACCTGTTGTGAAAGAATTTGTAGATGTATTTCCGGAAGATTTACCTGGACATCCTCCAGAACGAGAAGTTGAGTTTTCTATTGATTTGATTCCTGGATCAAGACCTATATCGAAGACCCCTTATAGAATGGCCACTGTAGAGTTAGTCGAACTAAAGAAACAACTAGAGGAATTGAGTAATAAGGGATTTATTCGCCCTAGTGTTTCTCCATGGGGAGCCCCTGTTCTTTTTGTTAAAAAGAAAGATGGATCTATGAGGTTATGTATCGACTACAAGGAGATCAATGCTATAACGATAAAGAACAAGTATCCCCTACCTCGTATTGATGATTTATTTGACCAACTGCATGGAGCTCAATACTTTTCAAAGATTGACCTTCGATCTGGATACCATCAGTTGTGTGTGAAGAAGGAAGACATTCCGAAAACAGCATTTCGAACCAGGTACAGGCATTACGAGTTTACTGTAATGCCGTTTGGATTGACTAATGCACCCTCTGTATTCATGGATCTAATGAATAGAGTTTTCAAGGAGTATCTCGATGAATTTGTGGTGGTATTTATTGATGATATCTTGGTATACTCCAAAACCTACGAAGATCATGAAAATCACTTGTGCATTATCTTGAAGACTCTGAGGAGGCATGAATTATATGGGAAGTTTAGCAAGTGTGAATTCTGGCTTCAGGAGATTTCATTTCTTGGCCATATTGTCTCAAAAGATGGAATCTCTGTTGATCCTTCTAAGACCAAGGAAATCCAAGAATGGCCAGCACCTATGAGTATAACTGAGGTACGCAGTTTTATTGGTCTGGCAGGTTATTATCGACGTTTCGTCCAGAATTTTGCCCGATTGGCTAACCCATTAACGAAGCTCACATGTAAAGGGGTTAAATTTGTTTGGACAAAAGAGTGTGAAGAATGTTTCGAAGAACTGAAGAGAAGATTAGTCAATGCTTCTATATTGACTCTACCATCGGGGAATGATGGGTTCGTTATTTATAGTGATGCATCGAAGAAAGGACTTGGCTGTGTCCTTATGCAGAATGATAGAGTTATTGCCTATGCATCACGACAGTTGAAAATTCATGAACAAAACTATCCTACTCATGATCTTGAGTTAGCAGCTGTGATCTTTTCTTTGAAGATATGGAGGCACTACCTCTATGGTGAAAAATGTGAGATTTATACTGATCACAAGAGTTTGAATTATATTTTCTCACAAAAAGAACTCAACATGAGGCAAAGGAGATGGCTTGAATTACTCAAGGATTATGATTGTACGATACACTACCACCCGGGGAAGGCAAACAAGGTGGTAGATGCTTTGAGTAGAAAAGACCATGGAGTTTTGAACAATATGAGAATTGAAAGGGATCCAATTTTCATGGATCTAGTGAAGATGGACATGGGAATAACCAGGGAAGGTGAAACATTAATGCTTTTTCAAATGGTTTCCAAACCATATTTACTAGAAAGGATTAAGAGTTCTCAGACCGATGAAGAAGAATTCCAAAAGAAGATTAAAGCTGTGAATGATGGGAGATTGAGAGACTTTGTGTATGAAGATGGAATTTTGAAATTCGGGAAGAGACTTTGTGTTCCCAATATACCTGATCTAAAAAGGGAATTACTGGATGATGCTCATAGTTCCAATTTCTCTATACACCCTGGGAGCACCAAAATGTATAGAGATTTGAAGGAACATTTTTGGTGGGACAACATGAAGAGGGAGATTGCTGATTTTGTGTCAAGATGTATGGTTTGTCAACAAGTGAAAGCTGGAAGGCAACAGCCTGGAGGAGTCATGCAACCTCTTCCCATACCGGAGTGGAAATGGGACAATGTTACGATGGACTTTGTCATGGGGCTACCAAAGACTCCTAGAAGGAACGATGCAATATGGGTTATTGTTGATCGTCTTACCAAGACAGCACATTTTCTTGCTATAAGAGAAGATCTACCCCTAGAACGTCTAGCAAGACTATATATTAATGAAGTTGTGAGACTTCATGGAGTACCCCTATCGATTATTTCTGATCGTGATCCCCGTTTTACTTCAAGATTCTGGAAAAGTCTTCAGAAATCCCTGGATACTAAACTTCATTTGAGCACTGCTTACCACCCTCAGACAGACGGACAATCATAACGGAATATTCAAACCTTAGAAGACATGTTGAGATCTTGCTCACTTGACTTTCAGGGTATGTGGGATCAATATTTACCTTTGGTAGAATTTTACTATAACAATAGCTTCCATTCGAGTATTCAGATGGCACCATATGAGGCGTTATACGGAAAGAGATGTCGTACACCAACCTGTTGGGATGACGTTGGTGAAAGAAAACTTGTAGGCCCAGAACTGGTGGAGGAAACGGTGGAAAAGGTGAAAGTAATCCAAAATCACATCAAAGCAGCTCAAAGTAGGCAGAAGAGCTATGCCGATAATCGAAGGAAGGATTTGGAATTTCAAGTCGGTGATCATGTTTTTCTGAAGGTATCTCCGTGGAAGGGAGTCATACGTTTTGGTAAGAAAGGTAAATTGAGTCCCAGGTACATCGAACCTTTCGAAATTCTAGAACGAATTGGGGTTGTAGCTTATCGATTGGCAATGCCGCCAAGTCTCTCCAAAGTTCACGATGTGTTCCACGTATCTCTATTGAGGAAATACATGCCTGATCCGACGCATGTACTCAACTATGAGGAATTAGAACTGGAACCCGATCTGTCTTATTGCGAAGAGCCCGTCAAGATTCTTGATACGAGAGAACAAGTGCTGAGAAACCGGACGACGCGTCTGGTGAAAGTTTTGTGGAGAAATCATAAGATGGAAGAGGCAACGTGGGAACCCGAGGAACTTATGATGAAGAACCACCCGAGTCTTTTTATGCAGTAATACCCTAGAAATTGCGAGGACGCAATTATTTGAAGGAGGGGAGAATGTAACACCCCAAGCTTCCACGGTACGTTTCCCTTCGAATAATGCGATAGCGTGTGTTGTACGCAACCTCGAGTTCTAACACACACCACAACTAATTAAACTAGCCGTTGTGAATAGTAATACCTACTTTTTGAAATCATATATATTTTATACTTCAAAATGTACTTCATTTTTGGATTCGGAATATTGAAATTATCCTAGGGTGAAATTTTGGTACTTTTCGGATAACTTTTATATTTTGATGAATAGTGAAAATTACTAAATTTTAATTAAAAACAACCTTTTTAATCAAAATAATTAATAGTAATAAATTGTGAATTTGAGTGGTTTTAAAGTATATTTATAATATATTTTTACCATTTAATATAATGTTGGTCATTGGACATAATTTTACAATTAAACCGAACATAAACAAGTGTCAATCTTTTTATAGTTATTATCTCTTAAAAACACGCTTTTTGTTTTGACAGCGGGAATTAATTTTAAATTAATTTCTGCCACTTCTGTGTTTTGAATTTAGGAAAATGGATTCCATATTTGGAATCAGGATGTTCAAATTGTGTAAATAGGTAACTTTTATTTTTAGACATTTTGAATAGTTACTGTGGTAAATATTTTATTTACCATGGTTAAAGGGTAAATCCGGTAAATAAGGGTTAAAAAATAATATTATAATAATACAAAATTACCCTAAAACGTGTCCTAAACTTATTGGTGGACACATACCCGACCATGGGCATCCTTGGGTCAATTTGGGGACCCCTTGGAGCCACTTGTATGTGGTAGGGACACATTATATTAATAAAGTTAGAATAAAAATAAAAATGGCATAAGCTTACATCTTTTAGAAGAACAATTTTTACATAGGGTTATACATGTTGGAATTTCGATTATAAATATTCATTAGAAAGATAAAAAGATTTCCTACATGATGATATTTTATTTATAATTTTTAGACATCAAATAATTTAAATTATTAATGACACAATAATGATGCAATGTTTACCTCATTAATAAATCATTGAAATAAATAATATTATAATGATTAAAATATTATCTAAAACCTGTCCAATTATTATTGGTTGATGTTATTTAGAATATGAGTCATCTTATATTCGACCTCAATGATTTTTGGACCATTATAAACCGAATATAATTATATTATAAAGTATTACTTTCACTCTTTCCTAAAGAGCCCCTCCTCTCCCTTATAAAAGGAGACCACTTCTACTCATTCCTCACACCTCTCAAGCCACTTGGCTCGTCCAAACTCTGCCCAACTAAGCTCCCCACATCCCTCTCCTCCTCCTTGAAGCTTCCCCTTAGGCAGAAAGCATTTCAACAAGTCCTTTGGTTCCAACCAAAGTGAGTTACCTAAATTAAAGGTAACGATTTCTCTTAAATTATTTTCATTTATTTTGCTTCTTCAACCCCCAAACTCTTTTTATTTCCTTTCTTTTGTAACAACACCAGTATCCTCAATATACTAGGATGTTTTTATAAGAAGGATTAAAACTACACATACACACAACTCCATCTAATGGATGATGAAAATAATGTTTCTGTGGATGGCAAACTAACGCCTCACGAAACGATGATTGTTCAAATACATATTACCGCCTCTCATGGTGGCCATTATGATGGCATTGTAATTAAATATGATATTAATGATATATATTTTATATATAAGCTTCTGTAATTCCATTTTATTTCATACCATTATTCGTTTCATGTTGTATATACATACGATAATTTCATTTGAGGAAGTGCGGACTACCGCCCCCTTAAAATGACATGACTCGTTCATACCACACATGGGACGTATAAAGGATGGTGTTAATGAACTTAAGTAACATATATAAAATATTATATTATACTGGAATAGTAATATACCTATGTATAATTTGGATTCAATTCTTTTAAAATAAAAATTAAATGGAAGTAGCGTTCGTGCGTACGTACGGACTACCGTCTCCACGAACGCTATGAGATTCATTCTCCATCGTATCCATTCAAGTATAATTATCATTTAATGATTTAAAAATGATGTTTAAGGACTTTATATCATTCTGGATATGAATAAGATACAACAAACATGACTTATGTAACAAAACATATAAAGAAAATGAGTAAGTTAACACCCGAAACGGCGATAATACTAAGATATTATTATCAAATCAATATTAAAAGATCTTATATGATATCATATTAATGTATATGATTCTGTTATAATTTAGTAACAATTATTTCACTATTATACAGGAGGTTAACCTACCCCAACCAAGGAAAAGTACAAGGTAAGGGTTATTTCACAATCTCTTCATTATCCGAGGTTGTATTATACGTAATAATCTACTGGGACCTCTTTATCATCCACATCCATGTTTCTTCGAAATGTATTTCAAATTTTTTTTACTATTTACAAGAATATGGGTTAAAGTCATTTATACCCTTGCTTGACTTTTTATAAGAGGTTTATAAAGGAATCTTTCCGTCGTTTTCAAAACAAGGTCCTTTTTAACCTTTTCGACAGAATTGAGGTAAGAATGTTTTTTTTAACTTATACGGCGGGTGCGGTTATTTTCCGCCGTTATAAAATCGTCGAAGCTTTCCATACATGCTTATAAGAATATTTTCGAAGAAAATGTTTTATTTTATATGGATCTTAAATGATTTCAAAATAAAAGGAGATACTTCTTTAAAAAGAATTTTGATTTCATCTATGTCAACATCCTTTGATGGATTTTAAGATTATTTGAAGTTGATTTATTATGATACAAAACTTCTATATTGTATTGAAGGTTTTGTGATATGTTTGACTGTGGATGTGCTATTTGTATACCATTCATAGTTTATGGTGAAATTATTGACATTTCGTATGCTAGTTTTAATACGAATGTTTATGTTATGTTTAAACCTTTTCATATGGGAATGCATTGGACTTAATAAGTGACGGGTGGAGCCCGCTATAGCTCCTCGATGCATCGGTAGGTCTCATGAGACAAACTAGTGTCTTGGAACAAGGCCTTGAAAAAATCTTATTTGTAGTCTTGGCACGAGGCCTTGGCTATGTGGTTATGATAGTCTGGCATTATGCATTTCAACATTATGAAAGTGGTTATTGATTTTTGCACGTGATTATTCGATTAGTAGAATATCCATGTGAATAAGTAAATGGCATTATTTCATTTTATTTATGCCATACCATGTTGAAAGTTCATGTTTAAAAGACTTTTGTTTTAGTTATACATTGCCTTAAATGTTTATTCTTATTGATGAAAGTTTCCGCTATATTGTTATCCTTACTGGGCATTTGAGCTCACCCCTTTTCTATGTTTTATTTTTCCCAGGAAGTGAAGATGTAAGTTATGAATGACCTGCAGGGATATTATGAGGGGATTATAGTGTGGACTGTGGAAACATTATGTTGTTGTAGTAGTTTTTCATTTTATGATGTACTGTAAAACTTATGAATATATCTAGTGTTTCCAAGGCTACTAAACCAATCGGTCTTTCGAGATTTGATCTTTCTTGTGATCATGCCAATGTTATGTAATAATGCACCGACTCTGGGTAACTGGGGTCGGGGCGTTACAAACACACATGAGAGTGATATCTAAAACCTAGTCCTGAGTTCTATAGAGGTTATTTTTCACCCATTTATTGATTTTCTTTGGTCACATGAGGTGTGCGGATTCTAGCCTCCCTGACCTGATTTACCTTAGGACCCCTTATCATGGATCTATGTTGTTTTATTTTTATAATTCGTTATTGATTGAAGTTTCATAAATGATTTATACATATATTACATGTAAGATGTTATTAAATTGTTTATTATTGCATTCCACTTTAAAAATATGAAAATCTATTCCTCATGGATTTATTTTAAAATTATTACAAATGGTTATTTTCCCTATTTATATAAGATTATAAAAACATTATCATCTGCTGCTTTATTTCTAAAAATTGAGAATAATTTATTAATTTAATAGTGTCATGGAACACTTAGTGGTACCCTATTAGGATATCAAGCTCACACCCGATATACACTCAATGGGAGTATATAGACTTTCTCATGTCTGATGTAGGAAAGGGAAATGCAGTATTTGTTGGTGGTGGGTATTCAAGCAAGTTTGTGTTAATGTTAAGGTGGTAGAACAATGGGATGCTAACCCACATGTCATGTAGAGATGTGTTCCTTTCCTTTATTTTTCTTTTTTTACCCTTGGAACAATACTTTTATTACCACTATGACACCCCTATATTTTCTTGCTTTATATATGGATCTATTTTACTGTGGAACATACTTGTTAGAGGATTATTTTTTTTATATTACATATTGGGATGTTTTTTATTCCCATTCTCCTTGATATATCGTAATTTATATATATATATTTTGGTGAAATTAGTCCCAAAGTTTTACTTGGATTTCAAGGAACTTGTGACCAGATCATAGGGATTAAGAACACTCTTTAGAACTTACCGTGGTCCAAATTGGGTGCCTTATTCTAGGATGACCGTGGGTTGGTTCATGAAAAAATCACTAGAAAATATTAATTCCTATACCTAATCTTGAAATATATCTTGGGAATGACCATCACCTTCACCTATTTCCCATTATACCTTGATCACAAACTGACATTAAAAAACCACTTATAACCTTTTAAAATGATCAAATAGATAATTTATATGATTTTAGGGTATTTAATATTCATTATCACTTGATTCAAATTTTGGTTTTCGATTCATAATCTCAAGCTACCATCAACCTTCATGGTGAACAGGAACTGGTGCAACCCAATGTGAAACAGTTGATCAAATAAATCTTTTTCACTCTAAATCCTCCAGTTAAACCTTCAACTTTCACATACCTATTGGCACCATGTGATACAAAATCAATGATACCATACTCATTCTTAGTAAAAAAGTATGGATAAATCCAGTTATCTCTCTAATGGTAGATCAAATAAGTCTTCCTAGAATATATCCAATAAATTTTTACCACTATAAGAAATTAAGATTAATTTTTGGGTTATACTAATCGAAGAAATAGCATAGCTAGATAACACTCTATGGACTCATGGTCTTTAATGATCAGACTTTACCAACTATAAAAAAAATCACACACCCATTTAAAAGTGTGAACACTCTTATTTTGTGAATTAAAGGAAATCTTTTTTTCATAAAAGTTGATATGGGCCTTTAAATTCTCCACCAAATACATTATAAATATGATATTATATGTTTTAATTTACATAGCCAATAAATCCAATAAGATTTATACATCATTTATCATTATGGAATAAGGCAGGAACCTAAACTCTTATTTTACCCTTTCTCCATGATTTATCTCAGTATTCAGGGAATAAGAAATTAATTGTACATAAAAATTTATCCAATTTACTAATCTAATAGATATGAATGAATTATATGTTCCTATATCAATGATATTTGGTACCATGTTAGAATTAATATGAATAATACCTATTATTTTCAAATTACCTGCATCATATTTCTCCAGTTCGTTATCCATATTTAATGACTATCATTGGATTTTATGGGCCTAACCTTATCGAGGATTACCTCCAGTCATTTCTTGAGATTCATCTCCAACTTGCCTTGCCTTATCCATAGAATCCTTAATTTCTGTTCCTGGTTAAAAACTCTAATATTAACACTCTAAGAGAGAAAATTGAAAAAATTATTCAAGTTCTTAAGCTTCCTATATCGATGAAAAGTCCTAGGCTCATTGGGATAATACCACATTAATTGATATGTGTTATCATAATGATAACACCATATCTATGTCCTCCCACTAGAATAATCTAGCCTCCCTGATTTATTCTAACTACCCATATAATATGATTAATCCCAATTCCTTTTTCCCATTGAAAGAATGTTTACCTCCTCCATATTGAAGAATAAAAACATTTTTTTTCATTAAAATACATTATATAGACCTCATATATAGTTTAATTATTTACTACCAATACATAAATAGGTAAATAAATTAGAATCACAATTGTTTAGATCTTTAATTAGAGAATTATTTCAAAACATTATTCCATGGTATTTTTGTTGGTAATCAAATCTGACGAGAAAAAACTAAATCTATAAAATGATATTCATACACTAATAATTCCATATTTTTATGATCCATATATAGTAACTCTTGAGCCTTTTACATCTTTAACCTTTTTTATAGGAATGATAACTAAACATATTTTGGAATCCAACACATGTAATATCCTTATAAATCTTTAATTCCAAACCCATCTCCCCCTAAATACGAGTTACTCACTCGGGCATATAAGTACAACACTACACCTTTGATGTCCCGGGGTTATGAAAGATCTATAATATTTATTTGAAGATTTCTAAAAAATCCTTATCTTCTTATACTTCACTATCACCATTAACATGAGGTTTTTTATTTTGGAACTTTTAATATTTATCCACATTTATAATTCACTCTTGATCAAACATATTTATAAGTACTTAGATCTCTTGAACCAATATGTTATAGAGTATATATAGAAATGATTCGGTAAAGTAGTGCATCATATCTATATGGGTCATGAAATTTAATATATATTTTTTTCAATTAGTGGAGGGAAAAATTCTGAACAAAGATTTGGAATTGAATTTTGAAGGTTGGGACCCCTCAAAAGAGGTATTTTGGATAAATAATGGGGTCTAATTGGTGCCTGGGAGGATTATGTGTCTGTCATAAGTAACCCATGATGGTTAGAATTTTATAATTGAAACTACAGTAGAAACAATATATCTGATGGGCAGATGATGTCACCCCCTTGTATAGGGATTCCACCGACTGGTTTGTAACCATATCAACTAGCTAGTTGAATTAAGTGGGAGATACGTTCTTATTTTCAACCTACAAGTTTTTATAGGGGGAAGTAACCTTCCTCCTCATATGTTGGTGCACATGACCAGTGCACTACCTCCCCTACTATCCTAATATATCCCTTATTTTTGGATGGTTTTCATTAAATTTTCACAGTGAGGGTGATTTTAGAATAGTTTTAATTATTTAAAGTTCTAATAATAATGAATATGGTGTTTTCTTATATATCTTGGACTATCATTTTATCTAAATGAACCTCATGGTTATGGTTATTTGATATGAATAATTTGGGATAGGATGGTGAGATGTAAAGATACCATACCTATTGAGATTGAAAATCTCAAGGAGGTAGTTTCTATAAGGATTCTTAGTGGGAATCAATTACCTTGTAGGATTATGACTTGGCATTAAGTACATGATTTATGAGTATACATGAGACCCTATAGAAGTGAGTTTCGAAATCCAAGATGCTAGGGGATTTTGAGATGGGATCATGGATGAAGTCACATGAGTTGTATCCCTTTCATGATAACTAATTGGTTGGTCAAGGTGGGAGACCTAGGGACCCTTATATTTTTCTAGGTACCATAGTAACTCTGTGTTAATTACTATTTGAGGGAATCTAGTTTTAGGGTTTAGCCTAGTCATGTAGAGACTTTAGAGAAGGTGAACTTGGTTTTATGCTCATGTTGAGATCAATTCATAGGGGTGTAATTGAGTATTTGATATATGTATGGAGATGTCACATATTTCTTGGGTAACTCACCTCTAGTGCTAGTGCTTTGGACACAACATCGAGCATGGTGAGAGCATGGATATTTTATCATGTCTTGGAATAATTTTCATGGATGAAGAGTCTTGTGAGTAAAAATGGAACATATGAAGTGAATTATTTAGAATGGGAGTACCCAGAGTGATTATGGTTGGATGATGATGATGGGTGGTAGGGTAATCATCACCTATTTTGGGTGAAGATCCTTAACATAGTTGAGATGTCATGACCTTGGATGGGAGAATCTAGGATGATCTTAGATTGATGATTTGAGATTATATAGTGCATGTTCAACCCAGTTTGATGATATTTTACTTACGAGAGTGTGATTTAGGTGATGGATCAAGTGGCACTTAATTTTACACACCACAGAGATGAGATGAGAATGATACATGTCATTTTCACTTGACACCCATTTATATTGTAAACCAGTGATGGTCAAGAGTAGGAAAAGGAACAATGGAAATTTTATGAGTTTCTTATGAGCGTAACAACATGGGGATTTTATTGATCATAGCCCCAGAGGGCCGATGCATGTAGATAATGTATATTTTTGTTAATATGATGAAGGGAGAACACAAGTAAGGACATATGATGGGGAGTGCATTAGTGTTTGGTTGGGGTTGATGGAACATGTTTTAGATGAAATTTTGGGAATGTTGTGGGTGGAAATCCTATAA
Source organism: Viscum album (assembly GCA_963277665.1). Taxonomy (NCBI): domain Eukaryota; kingdom Viridiplantae; phylum Streptophyta; class Magnoliopsida; order Santalales; family Viscaceae; genus Viscum; species Viscum album. The sequence goes on along the minus strand of OY728147.1, from coordinate 431,864,327 downwards.
TATGAGAATAGGTAGTGAATTAGTGTTTTGGGTTGGAGATCAAGTATGATAAATACTTTCCACACTCTTTCATTGTGTTTGGTGATGGTCTTAATGCGGGCCATAGAGATTGGGATTTTGATATGGATATGTGGTGTTAAAGAAAAACCTATGGTAGGGAGTGATGTATCAATCACAGAAGTATGAACCTTGTCCTGAAAGGGTCTCATGTTTATGAAGTTGAACATGTAGTGGTCATGATGGTATTTAGTTTTCAGCAAGAAATGAGTTCGATTCATGTATCAATTTATTAGAGAATTTCATATAGGAAATAAAATTTGGTGGTGGAATGAGACTGAGAATAGGCTTAAAGAATGGGATGAATCGAAGGAGTGTCAACATGTGTGGAAGGACACAATGATAGGATTTGAAGGATTAAGAAACGAACTATGAAATTACACTAGAATTCAAGCATATACTTAAGCAGGTTTGTTTGGGTGATAATGTGATTCCTTGAGGTATGAAGGCATTATGATTTGGTATTTTATGGATGGAGACAAGTTATTTCAATAAGGGATGTTCATGGGTTTTTTGAAAAGTGTTTTTTTAGGATATAGAATTTAGTGAGATAGAAAATCCATCAGATACATTATATTATATACAACACATGTGTTTTAGGAATTAAATTGGGCTTTTGAGGTAAAGCCGATGTGATCCTAGCTTTGTGTAGATAATAGTTATTCACCCATCTTAGTTTGGTTTTGGAAATGTGAAATGGAAACAATATGTTAATGGAATTATTGGATGTGTTCAGGTGTGGTAGGGTGGAAACCACATTGTGAGCACCAAAATGAGTGTACTGTTTCTATGGGAAATTCTAATAGCGAAAGTGCTAGAGAATTAGAGTTGGCTATTACAAGATAAATCTTTTAGTGGGAAGAAGCATAAGCCTAATGATGACCTATAAAATATCGTGATCATGTATCGATATATATATATTTAAACAAGTTTCATCCTATTAATTTGGTAATGTTTATGGGCATTGGATATGATTCGGTGGCTTAAACAACTAAATTTTGAAGTTGTGATTTAGAAGTGTTTTTGGAATTTCGAGCTGGGAATCAAATATTTTATGATATTTTTACAACTAAAATAGAATGGGATGAATACTTGGATTACATATAGGACTTATTTTGGATCAGAAGTGTTATGGTGGGGAATTTTTAGTGCCTTATGTTTGTACTGGAATGGAAATTCAAGAAATTTTTAGTTTTTCAGTTATTAGAGGGGTGGAATTTTGATTAGGGATTTGGAATTAAAGTCTTAAGGTTGTGGACCATAAAAGGAGGTATTTTGTATGGGTAATAGGTTATAATTATTGATGATAATTCTTATTCATGTGTTAAAAGTATCCCAGAGTGGCTGGGATACTGTAGTCAAAACTACAACAACCACTAGTTAGAAGATCAACAGAGTGGTACACCCTTGTATAGGGGTACCACTGGCCAAATGGTGGGCCAATACTGGCTACCTAGTGGACCTAAGTAGGTAAATAATTCCCAATTACCCATCAATTTTTATATGGGTTTCCCCCTTCCTCCTCTTCTGTTGGTGTGTGTGGTCAGGGAACTCCCTCCCCTCCTCTCCCTCTTTCTGTCTTGATTTTGAATGTGTTTCATGGTGTTTTCATAATTATTTGAGGAAATACTATCAATCCAGTGATATAAACTTGTCCCCTAATTCTCAAATTTGTAATTTTGAGATCTCAAGATTGGGTATTTTATTCTTATTCCACCGGTGAATGTTGTAATCAGATGTTGATGATGAGGTTTCTTCTCTACGTAGCAAGAGGATGTGTCAACACCACATCTACTTGCAGTTATTCACTGAATTCATTAAGGTATATCATGTATCTATATTTGATATTATTTTTGATTTTAATTGAAATTATTTTCTAATCAGTTGGGTTTCATGTAATATAGATTTATCTTGAAATGATATTGGGAGCGTGATGGGGACCTCCGATGGGCGTTGATCATGGTTTTGGTGCGGAAAGGCATTCTAGTAAGTTTTCAACATTTATGACCTTATTATGTTAAATTTTTTAATTAATTATAAATATTATAATTAATTGGTTGGTATTGTTTGGAATGGGTTAGGACTTCACATTGTTTGAAAGTGGTTGGCCGATTTCGGACAAGTGTGGATAAAGCTTCCAAGATTTTGGATTAAAATGGAAAGCTTATTTAAAGTTACGTAGTCTCACATACATGCCCTGTATTTTATGATTTTCATTATATGTATCATGTAACATGGTCTCACCACCTTAGGGTGATTAAACATTGATTTAAATAAGTTAAATCAATTGTTAAATTTATAATTAATTAAATTATTATTTTAATTAAATTAAATGACTATGGATAGACCGCACAAGGTGTCCTAGTCCATAGTGAGCCCTTGGACTTTGGCTAGTTTCCTTGACCATCGATACCCAAATTCTTAAATTGTTAAATTATGATGCCCTGTGATATTTAGACCCCTTGACCGTTGAAATTGGGCTTCGTATGACCTAGTGGACCTTGAATAGGAGACTATGGTCACTTCCCTATTGAAGAATGGTGTGACAAGAGAGGGAAAAACATAGTAGGTGACACGAGGACTGTTGAGGTGTTCTTAGCCTAGGTTGATATACCATAGGCCCTATAAAATGAGTTGGGTGAACAAACCGACCTATTGAGATGTTGATGACTGAGATTGACCACGATCCATCTCTTAGATCATTTTCAGTGTAGAATAACCCATGTTGATGGCATGGATGGTATCTCATGAAGATGATCCTTAGGTATATAAAATCCAATAAACATTGGATGTTGACCCTAGACCTCATTTGAGATTAAGGACATAAAGTGGAATGCCTATGTTTGTATTGACCGAGGGGATCTAGGTGGGTTCCATGTGGATTTAATGACCTTGTGTGAGCATTTATGGCTATGGGAGGATATAATTATAGGTTTCCCCTTATAACCCTATTTATTTTGTGAGATAAGAAGACTATGGTGGCTGAGGTGGTTCAAGTGTGATGATGACCCCTTATTTTTTTTCTTTCTCATGCTTGAACCAATAATGATGGATTCCCCAAAAATTTGTTTTCTTTTACAGGATGTTGTGTTTGGATCATGGATGTGTATATTACCTTGATTCCTAACAGTGCCACAAATATTTGTGTATTACCATTGATTGGATAATCCAACATTTCACATGGATGGATATATTACTCATGGTTGACATGTACTCACTAGATGACCTCGGGATGGGTATGTTTTCCCCTAGATGGTGTTACACCTGAGGTGGTTGATATATTCTATGGATATGGGTGTATTACACCTAGTTGGATGATCTAACATTCCGTGAGGATGAGTATATTTCCCCTGAATCACTGATTCTCTAACGATTCACCCATAATTACCTAGGGATCGATGAGAGGGACTTGTTGGTAGGAATGGTTGTCACGACATGCTTCAAGACACCCTAACAATGAACAAAGTAGGTATGGAAAAGCAGGGTCAAGGACCAAGGATCGATAAAAGGGAGAGAATTTACCACCATGAGGTTATGAAGGTTGAAATGGTCTACATGACGTGCTCAGAGACACTCTGTCATCAGGATAAAGCAGGTATAGTTGATGGTTTGTTTATTTATTTTTTAGGTGTTTATTTAATAATTTAGAGTATACCACATGCACATATCCCAATATATGCTGGATAGTATGATATTGGGTTGGTGGATCCCTACTGAGTTTTTTTACTCATACTCGAATTAGTTTTCCACTACACTTGGGTACTCAAGGATCTATTACATGGTTGTTATAGGTATAGGTAGGGCTGAGGCCTAGAATCATCTTTTTTATGGATGATCGGTACAACTCAAGTGATATCAGGAGACTAGGATGTGGTATGGATCAAAGTTATGGTAGATAATGAAGTATTATTCTTTTATTTATTTTGTGTATTGATTGGCCTAGTGGGTTATGAGTTTATACTTTATATTTCAAGCATTCCATTCGAGATGTATGATGTATTTCATTTTTTTATAGTGCATTCAGTTTATTTATCATTATACATACTCTGATGTGTATGATGTTTCGTTATTTAATTATGTTTCTTACAATGATAAAAGTGGTATAGCCTCACCATGATACCACTGTATACCCCCACTGCTTGTCAGTAGTCTCTTAAATTTAGGGAGGCACACTTGAGGTCATATGATGGCTAAGTATGACTACTATTTGGAGTGAGAATGGATGAGGCATTATAGGGTACCCATGAAACTATAAGTACATGAACCCAAACTTGTTTTCTAATTATTAGAAAGAAACACATTTAACACCCTTTTAACTATATTCAAACCCAAACTTATATTAAAATTTAATACCCATTTATAACATAAACCACTTAAATACCAATTCATATTTATTATTTTTAAATTTTAGAGTTTCTAAGATAGAATTAGTATAAAATATGACCTGAAATCATATATGTTTTTTTAATTTTTTTTTGATAATTATATTATATATTGTTTTGAAAATGTAAGGGGTAGAATCATTCACATTGTTTAATGTGGCCCTATGATTAGACTTGGAAACCACACCTTGAAAACGAAAAAGAATCTAAATCAAAATTTGGGAGCATGAATGGGTAACATCCAATGTAGGTGATATTTTAGGCTTGAGATAAGCATGGAATGTGGGTTTTCATAATGTAGATTGGATAAATGAAGGTGGTATAACATTTTTTATAATACTATTTTAATAATTATAATAGTAATTTATTTATATTTTGTTTTGGATACCCTATAAGAGATACTCAAACTTGACCCAATTAATAACTAGGTACCATATTTAAAACATAAACCCTACCCGAACCTGGTTTGGAGATACCCAAACTCAATTTTATCCTGTCAAGTAGGTGAAGGTACAAGGTTATGATGTACCGTATTACATCTATATTCAATATTTTATGCACACTCTCCACATTCCTAGATCCTTCCACATGAATAATATCACTTCCTCTATTCCTAGACTCTTCCTCATGAATAAGCTCTCCATGTGATGGAATATATATAACACCATAAACCAATAGAGATAATATAACATGGAACCATATAGAAATCACCTCCTCCTAAATCATAAGGCCTAAAACATAAGATATTAACTCTGTAATAAAGATGATATTTTCATTAATTTTCATGCGTATCTCAATGATTTAATCTCCACCAATTTTTCATTTTGATATGAATTTTATGATTTTTATTTTTCAAGGGTATCTGTGAAATTTTATTGTATAAGGATTTATTAATGGGTTTTAAGTGTTTCTAATAATTTTTGGAATTATTTTATCTATACATACTTTTAGTATTAATAATTTGAATTATGTGGGATATTTTTCTTTGAACATAAATTGGAAATTTTTCGATAAGTATGGAATATCATAGGATAATATTCTCTATCATGTAATTAAATTAACTTAAGAAAACATTCGAGTCACGTATGTAACTTAACCACACATAATAGAATTTTATTTGATAAATTATGGAACCCTAATAGAAATTTACTACCTGTAAGATAATTATGAGGAAAAATATATAATTTATATATGTAATATAATTGATTTTTTTGAGGAATCAAGGAATTAAAATTTCAAATAGGAGGATTATGACCAAATGCATCACGATCTACATGGATTCATTTTGAGAATATGATCAAGAGTTGAAGCATAAGGTATTATTCAAAGGAACTGAATAAATGGTGGAAATAAGAATTGAATGTCCATCCACATGATTGGATAATTCATTACTATAACCACCTAGATCCAATAATAAATAGTTTTTATACACATATTGAAGATTTCTGAGGATCGATTGAAGGATGGATTAATTTGAAAATAATTTTCCTCCATTTTTTGAAAGAAAAGAACCATAAAAGAGAAAGAGTGTACCGTGTAAATATTCACATAGTAAGAAATGATCAAGATATTACTAACGGTGTGTTGTGCCGAGTAATTGAGTAGGAAGTAAGGGAGGTGGGATCTAATTTAACCATGCGTAGATAAAATCTCATGTGACTATGTCCATGGATATCCAAGGATAAACCCTTTAATGTTTATGTTTTTATAATATCCCCTTTATATTTCTCTAGAAACTAATTTATTGAATGGATACATTATTTTTATTTCTAAAATTATTTTTATACAAAAATAATATAGATTTTTGTTCACTTTGTAAAATTAATATGACTTTTCTTGTTATTTAGTCATATTTGGAAGGTTCTTTCCATTGGGCATAGTGAGTTATGTCAGGTTCAATTGTTTATATTTCTTTGAGCTTTTGAATCACTTTTATTGGATTATTAAGACTTGTATAAAAGTATTGATATTGTATTTAGATAGATTTAGGAGTTTACCTAAAGTTATTAGGTTGTAAATTAAAAAAATATAATTAGATAATTATCTTAGATAAGGAATAAGGGAGAGTCCAAATAATTAACACTAGTCCATTGTTTTTGTTTAAAAATACGGTTTAATACTAATTTTTAATCTAAATTGATCTTATTTATATACAACCAACCTTTTAATTTACTTAATACTATTTATTATTATTATTATCTATTCTAAAAATAATAATAAAATCCATAATTTAGTTCTTTTTTCTTAACAAAAATAGAAAAAAAAAGTGACAGTTTGAAACTTAAGTACGAAAATCTCTCAGTGAGACAACCCGTGCAATTTTTATTTTTAATTTCTTATGGGACAATAATTTGATTATTGTTTCATAGAAAAAATCACATTATCAACTAACATAGTTACTAGGGAGGTTTCTTCATTTGATTTTAATTTTATTTTTGTATGACATGAAATCATAACCCAAATTTGTCACATTTGGATCCTAAAATTGATCAAAATTTCCACTCTAGGGATAAATTTGTTAGAAATTTCAATTTTCCTAATTGTGTATTAAGCACTAACATGCATAAGAGAAATTATATTGAACCCAAAATCACCCTGGATGATTGTGGAATTTTAAAATAATTGGATCCATCCTATGAATTTAATTAAAAAACCATATAGAATACATTGATGCACATGTTGGTTTGGAAATTTATTCTAGATTTTTTCATCAACATGAAAAATTTAAGGGTCTTCAAGATTAATATACACACAATCATCTTCAAGAGTTCAACTATATCTATAATAATATGAATTCATAAAGATTTAATGGTGATCAAATAAAATTTATTTCATTTAATATTTATTTTGAAAGAGGTTTTAAGGAATGGTTATTTTATTATCACTCAACTTTGAGTAGAGATTAGAATGAATTGAAAAATATTTTTCTTGAAAAATAATTTTTATGACCCATCCCCCAGGGCCTGTGCCTTGATATACCCCAAGCCCACCTCAAGAAGGCCAAGGGTTGGCAACTAGCGCCGAAGGTGTCAATCTGAAAGAGGGAGGAATTTTCCTGAGTACCTATATGCACGCACACACAACCACATCCCAAATCTAGAAAAGTAAACATGAATGAAACTAAAAAACCACTGAGTAAAAGATAAAACTTTTGGTCAAATGGGCCAGAATAAAAACCCAACAAAAGATAAACCAAAAATAGGAAAGTATAAGGAAAACTCTAAAAACAGTCCACTGGAAACCCCACCTGATGGGTAAGTACAGAGTATCTTCTAGAATCCATAGAAGTATTCCCCGCCTGCCTAGTCTCACTGGGAACCACCGAGTCCTAGGTCACCAAGTTATCCATCAAGGAGTTGGTCATCTACACCAAACACAACACATGTAGGCGAAGACTGTGCAGGGGTGAGTAAAAAAAATACTTAGTAGGGATCAAAAAACAAAATAGAAATACAACAAAGAAATCCACAGAGAAAACCAAGAAACATTATCACAAAGCATGATCACAACACAAGATAGCTCACACTAGGTATAATTTAGAATAGGAAATTAAGAACATTAGTCATAATGTTGAACACCATGGGTTACTGAAGAAATCCTCAATGAGTATAGTGGGCATACCGGGTCACAAAGAAGCTTCTTCCCACTAACCTAGGACTTCAAGGGTACTCATCCCTGATGAGTACCATGGGTGTGCTGGGTCACACAGAAGCCGCTCCCCACCGTGGGCATGTCGAGTCACACAGAAACCACTTCCCACCATGTCCATACTAAGGTACTCCTTTTGTTGAGTATTGTGGTTCTCTCGGGTCACATAGAATTTTCTCCCCACCGTGGGCCAGATGGGTCTCACAAAATCCAATTCCCATTGAGCCATAGTATATGATCTATATAGGTTCTCTTGTCAGCAATCTTTAGTTATCATCCAACCATAGGGTTTCTGCACAGAGTGTGCTTGATTCCGAGAGAACCACTCCTCAAACCATTCGTCAAATTTAAACTTACACTAAGTTCTCAATAGAGTATTCCAAAAGATCACCCTCATTGCGTGGTTTCCAATGTTACAAATGACTTATCAATCGGATGTTCAGTTTGAAAGATATTTCCATTTTTCAAAAAGGGGTTGGTTGGGTTTGGCTCCAGTCCGACCCAATCAGACCAACCCGACCCAACCCGGGTCCATCAAACTAACCCAAACTTGGCCTGAACCAAACCTAGACACACCTAGGTCTGGCCTGGTCTGGGCCACTAGGGCGGCCCGCGCCCTGCCCTTTCTTCCTGGTCGGGATGAAACTGGAAGCCATTTTCAGCTCCCATTCACCCTCAGGACATCCGCGGGGCCACATTCTCCACCGAGGTCAAACGACCGTGGCCTGCCGCTAAACGATCGGACGGATTTACCACATGCGGTCAGGGGACCGCGTGGTCCCGAGAAGCGCAGCCCGCTCCACCGACATGGCCGAGGGGCTGCATCCCTACCATCAGCCACCAGCTCCTCTCGATTCGCTGTGACCCAAGCTGGCCGTGACAACCACCTCCGTCACACCATCATCACATTCCGCCACCCACCCGTGGCCACTTACGTGGGCCACCCGTCTGCTCAAATGCACCATGAGGTCTTTCTACGGTCCACCAGTTCCACACAGATGGTCCGTTCTTCACACCAACTACGCCTCTGCCGTCCGTGGGGTGTCCCCTTCCCTGCAAAGGCCTCAAAATTTCCTTTCCTCCATTTCAAATGTTATACCACAAAGAACGACCAAGGTAGAGGGGGATCATGCCTTTTTCATTTTTGCCCCGCACCCTCTACCTTATAAGTCTAAAAACTAGGTGGGGATTAGTATCACGATTATATCAACAACAATTTAATCCCATTGTAGAAAACCCAAGAAGAACACCCTCCCACACGAATAAAAAATCCATAGATCAACCTATTTGTGGGTTGATCAGCATTTTTTGTTTTAGAATAATAATTGGAAAAATTAAAATGATTAAACCCCAACCTCAATCAATGTTCGTCTTTGAAGTGAACCACCCTTAAGGATTCATGCTTCGTTGGATTTTGTCACTTCTTGGTCCCCTTATTTTTAAAGCTTCGATGTTGCTAGCAATATTGATAGTATTCATCATTCATCGTTGGAGGGAAACCTAGCCATAGTTTTGCCAGAGAATTTCTACAGTTTAATTCTCATTCCTCTAATGTGTTTTCCTGTTAAAAATAAAACACGTCGCAATTTTTCTATTATGCTGTGACGTCACGTCCTTATACTCTTTCATTTATAAAACAACGAATTTATTATGCTTCAATTAATGTGTCATTACGCTGCAAAAAAATGATCCATTTATTAGATTCATTTAATGTACCTTGTCACCGCACCGCATCACCGCTGTCCGCCGCTCAATGGTGAGGGAAGGAAATAAAATAATTTTTTATGTTATTTTATTATTTTCCGAAAATTTTGGAAATTAACTTTTCTATCCAACACTTTCCGGTTAATGTTAGGTCCTTTATAAGAGAATACTAACATTCTGAGTTTAACGGTGCCCTTATATTTTTGATCTGAGCACTAGTTTAGAAGTTATAAAAACACGCTTGCACATTTACTTAGAGAGACTTAAAAAAAGTTCAAAATTCGGTTTCGGGATCACCGGGCCTCAGAATCACATTCCATCAAAGCGTGTGGTCTTGAAATAATTCTATATAATTTAAAAAAAATTACATGGAAATCCCATGAGATTTCATTATCCCCACCTTAGGGCTTTATGTCCTTGAAATACAAAACAAAGTCTAATCAGACAAATGGTGGTACTGAGCCCAAATCTTATCCTCCCACTCTCATGTTCTCTTCTGGAGATTACCATGTTACCAGTGAACGCACATTATAAGAATAAACCACCCACAAAGGATCCACTCCTGTCGATCCTATATCTCTATTGGGAACTCCAAAAATGTCATTCCATCGTTAATGTCCATCTCACCCTAGTCGATGACATGCGATGGATCATGCACATACCTCCTCAGTTGTGACACATGGAAAACATTTTGCACTCGGTGCATATGTGGGGGAAGAGATAAGTGGTATGACACCTCACTAACTCTACTGAGAATCTAAAAAGGTCCGATGAACCTTGGAGATAACTTTTCACCTCAGCAAAATATTCTTAAACCCCTTCGGGGAAAGACCTAAAGGAACACATGGTCTCCCTCCTCGAACTCCAAGTGTCTCTATTTCCAATTATTGTATGGTTTATTCTTTCTATGTGTAGTCCTCATCTACTCCTGGATGATCTACACCTAATCAGTGGTATTCCATAAAAACTTTGGACCCATGAGTGCTGACTCCCTTGGGTCTGTCCAACATAGAGGTGATCTACAGGGCTTCCCGTACAGGGCCTCAAACAGTTCCATACCAATGGTAGAGTTATAAATATGGTTTTATGAAAAATCCACCAGTGATAGGTGGTCCTACCAACTGTGACCAAAATCAAGGACGCTTGCACAAAGCATATCCTACATGGTCTGTGTGATCTGCTTTGTCTGACCATCTGTCTGAGGGTGAAAGGCAGGGCTCAAGAACAATTGAGTCTCGAATGACTCCGGCAATCCCTTCCACAACCGGGATATAAAGCATGCATCATGTCCTAAGAATATTGTCTATAGCACCCTGCAGAGCCACCCTATCTCTTAGAAGTTGAGGAATTCCAATCCCTCTACTGATCCATTCTCTCGAATGGGTAGTAAGTGAGTCTACTTGGTGAGTCCGTCAACAATCACCCAAATGGAATCGTGGCCCTTGGAAGTGCGTGGAAACCCTGTCATGAAGTACATGAAGACACCATCCCATTTATGCTTCAGTACCTTGAGTGGATGTACCAAGCCTATCGAAACCTGATGCCCAAGCTTCACTTTCTATCAAGTGAGGCCTCGTGAAACGAACTCTCCCACCACTTTATTCATCCCTGGCCACTAGTACTGACATCATAGGTCCTGGTATATTTTCACCACAATATAATGTATCACCAAGGGGGATGTATAGAACTCCCTCAACACCTCCTCCCATAATGTCACTACTACTATAATGCGACCTCTAAAAAGGTTGATTTTCTCCCTATCTATCAAAAATCCATCAGGAGCCTATCTTGAAGATATCTTAGCACGTCGAGCCTCACAATCAACATCCACAAGATGTGACTCCCTGAATTTCTGTATGAGTGGGGGATTGACAGTCATTGAATGAAGGTAAGATACTCCATCATCATCCATGAAGGATATATGCATCGCGTCTAGCTACTCCGTCATCTCACTCAACAGCTGTAAACCCGACCATCTGCTGAGCGTGTCTTCCACCAAGTTCCCCTTCCCAGGTGTATAGACTATCTCAAAGTCATAGTCCTAGAGGAACTCTCTTCATTTACACTATCTCAAGTTTAGGTCTTCTGTGAGAAGATATACCTGAGACTCTTGTGGTCAGAGTAGATGGTAAACTGTTCACCCATCAAGTAGTTCCGCCACATCTTTAAAGAAAAGGCCACTGATGCTAACTCTAGGTCATAGTTCACGTAGTTATGCTCATGCTGCCTTAACTTTCATAATCCATAGGCGATCACTGCTCGATCCTAAATTAGGACACAACACAATCTGGTCTCTGATGCATCGTAGAATACTACATAGCCAATTCCCTCTTCTAGTAGTCTCAAGATGGGGGCACTCGTCAGTCTCCGCCTCATCTCATGGAAACTCTGATGAAACTTATCTATCCACACAAAGGGTTGTCCTTTCTATGTAAAGTTTGATAAACTTGCTGCTACTATGGAAATGTCTAGTACAATCTATGGTATACCTATAAACCCCCAAGAAACTCCGCACCTCAGTCACACTCCTAAGTGGCTCCCAAGAAATAATTTCCTCTATCTTCACCGGATCCACTACAAATCCAGACTCTGAGATGATGTTTCTTAGAATGTGGACCTCCCAAATCTAGAACTATCACTTAGAGAGCTTACCGTAAAGCTGGTGCTCTCAAAGTGTATCTAGGACTATCCACAGGTGTATAGCGTGATCCTCCTATAACGCCGAGTACACCAAGATTTCATCAATGAAGACCACCACAAAACAATCAAGGTTAAGCTAGAATATCCTGTTCATGAGTCCCATAAACACTGCTGGGGAATTGTTCATGCCATAGGGAATCACCAAGAACTCATAGTGGCCATACTAGCATCTAATGACTATCTTCAATACATCCTCATCCCATACCCAAAGCTGATGATAACATGATTTGAGGTCTATCTTTGAGAACCACCTTGCTCCCTTAATCTGGTTGAAGAGGTCATCAATCCTCGTAAATGGATACTTGTTCTTCAATGTCACCTGGTTCAGGCACCAAGTGTCTACACACAACCTCAAACTCGTATATTCCTTCTTGGTAAACAATAATTGGGCTTCCCATGGTGAAACATTGGGTCTCACAAAGCCCTTCTCCTTCAAGTCCTCCAGTTATACCCTCAATTCAGGAAGCTCCACGGGAGCCATCCGATATTCCAGTGTGGATATCGATGCCATCCCTGAGGATAGATCGATGCATAAGAATACCTACCTTTGAGGAGGTAGTCCTAGAACATCCTCAGGAAATAAATCATCATACTCGTCCACCACTATTAGAAATCTTGGATGCCTAAAAATATGATTACTAATATTAGTGTTAATGATCATGATAATCGTGAAAACTTTATTTTCAAAGAATTATTTTACTAACATTGAGTAATTTTTTATCAATTAAATTATATATATATTTTATATAATGAATTACATATTTTTAAACCTATATATAAATATATTATCAATTATTCAATTTTTAATTAATGTTAAACAAGACCCGGGTCACTTAATGGTGATTTTTTTCTATAAAATAAATTTTCAATACATTAAATGCGTTAATTTAAAAGTTAATTTTTTATAATTTCAAAATTGAGTTAGATTATATTGAAATTAAATTTTTTTTAATAACATCAAATTTTTTTAACAAGGGTTACCTTATATTTTTAATGAAATATAATTTACTTAGGTAAAACTAGTTATTAAGGTAAAAACCAAAATGGTAAAATGTAAAAGTCTACTGTTAAAAGACTTGAAACATGTTTTAAATATGTTTTAAAGTGAAATTTATAGGATCTATGAAACTTATATCACTAAATTTTTTATTATTTACAACTATTTGAGCCATTGACTCAAGAATATTGTCAGGCCATCATTGAAAAAGTAATGAGTATTTACAAAAAGTCAATTTTCTCTACTTATAAAATGAGATAACTTACCCCATATTTATTCAAAAATTAAAAAGACTTATATTGAAACTAATTAAAATATAGTATCTCATAAAATCTCTTCCCATTTCCTAGAAGCCTTATTCTTTTCAAAAGATCAAGACAATAAGCCTTAAGGTTTTACCTAAGGGAGAACATCTATAGGGATATGTAAAGTTTTTAACCGAGCTCTCTCAATTCTCTAATTTTTATAGCACATAAAACATAGACATTCCAAAAAACTATAATAATATAAATATTAATAATATACTAAAATATTATTATAATAATGAAATATCCAAAACCATTCAAAAAATGAAGATGTCATTTTTCATACGTGCGGTCTAACGCCTCCAAGAATAACATGATTTATTTTTCATCACCTCCTTAAAAAGATGGTTATAAATGACTATTTAATCATTTAATATTATATTTATAACATTAAAAAATTACCTATATTTATCCCTATCTATGGAAAATGAATGCCTCTCTGGGACATATGCACGAACTACCGCCTTCAAAAAAGTTTCATATTTCATTTTTAACTCAAGTATTTTATTATCTATCAAATTCAACTATAAAATGATTTAACACCCTAGAAACATCCCAATTATATAATTATTCTTATATAATTATGATATTATTCCAAATGAATCAATTTATTAATCACACTAACCCATATATTATAAATTGTTCTTTTTTGATGTGGTTTAACCACCAACAAGGACAATGCTATACCTTTTTATCTTGGGTAACTAAGGAATATGAATACTAGTGATGTTGTAAAAATATATATAATTATTTTTTGTTTTTGGAATGGTAATGTTAATATATAACCTATTATTAAGACACCACCCCTTGTTCAAGAAAATTACCGAAATGAGCTGATTGTTGACTTCATCGTCATGAATCAGAACTATAATAATTATGAAATTAAATTAGAACATTTTAAATAACTATAAAACACCTATTCCACTTCCTATAGTGATCATGGAATAATTAATTTTGAATTTATAAATAATAATCGACGACACCACTACAAAACTAGTACTAAACTAATAATCAAAGCTAATAACATCCAATAATAAAAATAAAATACAACTAACTAATATATTTGTAATAAATTATTATAAATTAATTTTATAAAATGTTATATTTATGAATAAGTTTTTGAAATAATTTATTTAGATGGTTATTTTTTTAAATATGATGTTAGATATTGTTTATCAAATCGATATTTAAGTTCGGGGTTTTTAACTCAATTCACATTCTTTGAGTAATGATTCCTCTTATTAAAATTTATTCTTATAAGTTAGAAATTTTATTCTCTATAATTGTATTATGATTATTTTTGTATTTATTTTTTGAGGATTTAAATTTCTATCATACAAAACCCCTTTCAAATGTTATATAATTCATTAATTTTGATGTACATAAGGTTTTTTGCAGTTCAATTTTTCTTTATTGTGATATGATACATATTAAACACTTGTTTCCCTTTTTGTGGTGTATATATTATCCTTGGATTTATTTTATAATATTTATTAAAGAAACATAAGGTATTGAAAAAGTGATCTCATGTTCCACCTTTAATTGGTTTTCAATTTGAAAGATAACAATGATGTATTTTTTTTTTGTTTTCTCAAACCCCCTTTCATTGAGTTATAGTTTTTCATATTGAAATTATAACATTAAATATTGGTTTATTCTAAAATAAGATTTTATATTTATCTTTATATTTTACTTAATGGAAAATTATAATTTTTATTCAAATATTCCTCCTTGATGAATTTATTTTCCATAAAATTACGACACTACTAAGAATAATGCCTATATTTTACTTAAAATCTTTTGTTATTCCATATACATTTTTTTTCACTTCTATTGTTATAATTTATATTTGGAAAAATAATTATTTTTTTATCCCATGTGAACTTCATATTCCCCTTTTCCTCTTTTCAAAAGGATGTTTTATTAACCATTTTTATGATGTGGGTTTCCAATAAAGGTATTTTAAAATATTCACAAGGGTTTCCTTTAATGAATGTATGTTTTATATTCCACTTTACATCTACTTCGAATAAACACTTATTTATTTACCATTATCCATTATTGGAGATTATTTTTAAAATTAAAATGTTTCAAAAAATTTCATTTTATTTTTTAAAAAATTAACTTTGAACCTGACAGGTAACTTCTCCTTTTAAAACTATGGTAATTTTTTTAAACTCTTTTATAGTATCCTTTATAGTTATGTGCATTATTCTTTAATAAGGTTCCTTTCCATTTTTGAAAATTTTTTTCCAAATTATTTTGAAAATAAAAGGAAGTATTCTTATATTTTCTAAAAGTAAAATTTTATTTTAAAAATGACATCTTGAATTTAAAAGGGATTTTAAAGGCTTGTGGTTTTAAGAAATATTTTTTCAAGTGTTATTTTATATTCTCAAATAATGTTTTTTGTAATAAAATTCCTCTTATGATTTTTTTAGAAATACTTATTTTTTATTTTAAAGGATGATTTTTAAATATTTCTATCAAGCTCAAAATATTACATTTTCAAGTATACATTTTATGGAATTTTCAAGACTTTTAAAAAAGGGTAACTTCCTATTATTTTTTAAGTGATATATAAAATAATATTAAAAATTAATTTTCATTCTATTTAAAAATATTTAATGTTTTGTATGTTACACTGGGGATATTTTTTATCCACCTCCTAATTCTTTCTCTAGATGTATTATAAAATTTTATAAGAATATTTTTCATGAAAACCATCTATTTTCCATGTTTTAATTAAGTGATGTTTTACGTATGAATATTTTTATATTATAATGTCACGCACATATATAGATGATGATTATTTGATATTTAGGTCCTATATAACTCTCTAATGCATTTGGTAATGCTTTATATCTCATTAGATAATAAAGGGTGACTAGTAGTGATGCTTAATCTACCTAGGGAAAGATGAATTAATGCCTGATCCATAAAAGGAAATGGGAAGTAATGCATGATCCACCAAGGGAAATGATTAGTGAATCCCAATCCACTAAGAGAAACATGTAGTGAAACCTGATCCACTAAGGGAAAAATTAAATAATTTCTGATCTACTAAGGAAAAAATGCGGTGAAGCCTGATCCACTTAATGAAATTTGTAGTGATGCCTGATCCATTAAGGAAAATAATTTGTTATGAATAATTCAAAATGTCATGATTCTATGATTATTATTGTGCAAACTTTCTATGATATATTCTTATAATTATGATCCATGGATCATGTTTACTATCTCAAACTATTTTTCTATGGTATATGTTTGTTAATTTGAGATTACATGTCCCACAATCATAACTTGTAGAAAAATATTACTATTCCATGATTTTTTAATAAGATATTTATTCTCTCTTCATGTCTTTTGGTATTATTATAATCCAACCCTTAATGGCGTGTTTATGTGTTATTCCCTTACTGGTCATTTGAGTTCACTAATTTCTTATGTTTGCATTCCCTAAGTTATTAAGATGATAATACCCTATTATGAGTCTAGAATGGGGTCTAGTGTGGTTTTATTATTGTGTAATTTTCAAAAGTATCATAAAATAAGTTTCTTTTGAAGCTGATCCTTAAAGAAAACAAACCTTTCAGTATGGGATTTTGTTTTTATTGGGATACATAATGTATGAAATATTGAAATGATATAAAATAAAGATAGTTTCATATCACTTTGTTTCAAATCTAATGTTTAAAAAAAGTGTTTTTATCATTGGATCCAAGAGTATTGGTATGATGATCCCAAAATAAGGCCTTATATTTCACAAAATAGTTCTCAAAATATCAAATTAGAATAAAAAACATTATTTTATTATCCCAAGAGTTACCCACCAATAAATAAGCCTGCTAAAATTGACCAGGATAAATAATTACTAGAAAATTTTAGAAAAGTCTTGGTTTACATTCTTCTACTAGATACTGGAAAAAGAATTCCGAATTATGATTTTTAAATATATTTGTTTCAAAAAAGGAAATTTAAAGGAGGAGAGAAAGTAATATTATGAAGAAATGTTTCCTCTATGATATAACATACTTTAACTATAAAATTTAAAGAGCTAGGAACCTTTACAATTTCTTATAATGTTAGGGAATGTTAATTCAAAGATGATATGATTTATTTATGATCATCCATTAATATTATGAAACACTGAATTTATTAATATTTACTATTTTGAGTACATAATATTTCTAGAACTATCATCCAACTTGCCAACTAAAGTATTATTAAACCCAAAGAAGTTATTGAGTATGTTTTGGTTCAAGTACTAAACATGAATTTTTTATTGTTTTTTATTTCTTAGACATGGATAATGACTGATTTATTATATATACACATATTATTTTATGGATTCATTTCTTCAAAACTAACAAGGTCATAATTAATGTCTTCATAGGAATATTTTCATTATAATTTATATGACAACTAGTCTACTTTAGTACTTTTCAATCAATGAAGAACACAATTGAAATCATTCAACCACTCAAGTTAATGTGATTGATTGGTTTTCTACAAAGACTTTTTTTTATTTTTCATGGATTGAATCACCAACAATTTATAATAACGAATCAATTTTTCACTTTAAATTTATATATTCAAATTATAAATTTTTTAAAATGTTGCATCAAATTTCTATGAAATTATTAACAACCTAGAAAATAATTAATATAATTTCCTCTTAAAAGTAGATGATAATTTTATATTTAAAATCATTATTGAATATGTTTATCCTATTATCCCTACTATGTTTTTATGTTTTTAGACACGTCCTTCATGAAACTATTGAGATTTTGAAATTTTCTAAATATTTTTTACTTTTATTTTAAAGAAACTGATGACTTAAAATGTTATACTACTCATGAGAATTTTCAAATTGATAACCTTTCTTATAGGAATTCATAACCTATAGATTCATTAATATATATATTTTTTTATGGAGAATAGCCCCACCATTGGTGGTGGGGTGGTAAGGGTTTGGGGAAGTGAGGGGCAGGTCGCGGGGTCAAGTCCCCGGGCATGCAATTTAATGTAATTTTCTTCTTTGAATCGTGTGCCTCTTTCGATGTTGTACCCAATTTTTTTTATATTTTTTATGGAGAATATCCCTGGTGTAAATACTTATAAATAACTTTCTATCAAGAAATTTACTCCAAAATATAATTGGTTTAGGGATGAATTTGAAGATGAAATTTATGTGTAAGAATTATTTAACCCATATTTGACGAATGATAATGGAACACTTTAATTGAAGAAAAAACCATTACCTAAAAATATAAAGTTTTCATTTCTAGGTGATTGTGTAAAATTAATTATCATTATATCTAAAGATTTATAAAAAGGCCTAGAGAAACAAATTATAGGAATCCTTTGAACACATAATAAATCCTTAGGATGGATCCTCTATTATATTATAAAAATAAATCATGTAACTTGTATGCATATAATTTTGTTAGAGGAGAATAAAAAACCTGTAAGGAAATTTGAAATAAGATTGATCTAAATAATATTAGATGTTTTAAAAAAGGAATTCAATAACTTTTTGTGTACTTGAATAATATTTCCCATATATTATAACAAATGGATGAACCCCATTAATGTTTTTATAAATAATAGTATATTTACAATATCAAATAATGAATATGGAGTCCATTTACCTATCATACATCCAAATAAATAGATCATGATCATAGATTATATAAAAAAATTGTGACTTGTAAATATCATTTCTCGCATCCATTTCATGAATAATTTCTTGAAAAATTAGTTGGATAGGCAAATTATAGTTTTCTGAATGGCTTTTTTGGGAACTTTCAAATTCATATAGTACTAGATGATTAAGATAAAACCACTTTAGTGTGTCCTTTAAGTACATTTTTCTACAGAATTATTCACTATGTATTAGTTAGTTCACCAATAAATTTTAAATGAAGTACAGTGAAAACCTTTTGTAATTATTTTAAAACATTTATATAAGTTTTCATGGATAACTTCACTCTTTATGGTTTATCTTTTATTTTTTTTGAAAAGTATAACTATTGTTCTTAAAACATTTATTGGTAAAAATATTGTTTTTAATTATGAAAAATTACATTTCATGGTGAATAAAAGAATTTTACTTGGTCACGTTGTGCCTCAATTTGGAATTAAATTTGGATAATACAAATTTGATGTAATTTCTTCATTACAATAACCAAAAACTATAAGAGTCGTGAGATCATTACTTTATCATGATATATTTTATAGAAGAATTTAAATTAATTTATTATGAATTCTTGAATTTTTATAAATTGATTAAAAAATAGTGACTATTTATCTTTGATGTGATATAAAAATAATATTTCAAGTAGGTGAAACAAAATATAATAAATCCACCCATTCTCCAACCACAATACAAGAGATTTCTTTTTGAAATTATGACAGATGCCTTTTATTTTTTTCTAGGGGTAGTTTTGAGTGAAGATATTGAAATGTAATCTCACAGGATTTCTTATGATTCTCTAAATTTAGATAAATCCTAATATAATTACATAACATTTGAAAAGAATCTATTCACTATTACCTTTTATTTGAAAAAACTCATGTGTTAAATGTTGGGATACAAAGTTATTGTTTTCGAAAGAAATTTTATAATCAGATATTTTATGAATAAACATGATGAAAAACATAATATTTTGAGATAATTTTTATTATTATAATAATTTTATATTGAAATAAAGGATAATAAAGGATGTTAGAACCTTATTGATGACCATTTAATAAAAATACCCATTGCCATATATGGAAAAATTTTGATCTATCCACCAATATAATATATCTTTTCTAATGAGTAATTAATGATATGAGAAGTGAGAGACCTTAGATATATGACTTAGTGAACAATATGGATTCTAGAGAAGTCCCAAATTGGTTTTTTAAACAAAAAATTTCTAAACTTGTGAGTGATTCAAAGAATTTCATTGGGAATGACCCTTACCCGTGACATGTTGGGGGTGATCAAATAATTCAGATATTTATTCCAAATTTAAAATTCCAATAAGTCATATTTTTTTCGATACATTAATTTATAGAGGTAAATTTGGATCTCAAAGAACTTATAATAATGTGATGGACTCTAGTTTATATTAGTCTCTCCTTTTCAGATATTCTTTTGAATTTCAAAAAACCTATAAATCCCACCAATTTCAAGAATTTTTTTCAAAATAAAATGAAATAACACCAAAAATCATCCAATTTATGATGTATATGATGTATGGGGAATTTATTTTATAAGATATTATACCAAATATTTTGGATACCTTTACATATTATTTTATTTGGATTATGTTTCAAAATGTGTAGAAGCTATTCTCACCAGAATAAATGATTATTATTTTGGTAAAATTGTAAAAGAAAATATATTTCCTATATTTAGTTTACCCATGCCCTTAATCACGGATCAAGGTACCCACTTTTGTAATAAGTATTTAGTATCTATTTTGAGGAGATATGGAGTTAATAATAGGTTTTCAACACCCCATCAACCAAAAAATAATGGAATAGATGAATTACCAAATAGATAAATAAAACAAATTTTGGAGAAAACTATAAATTAAAATATAAAGGATTTGATTTTAGGGATATAAGATTTATTATAGGCTTATATAACTACTTTTAAATCCCAAATTATAATTTAAATTTTTAGACCAGTCTAAGGAAAGTCTTTTCACCAAGAAGTTGAATGAGAACACAAATATTTTTGGGCTCTAAAATCATGTTACATGAATATGTTTTTTTCTAGAACAGAAAGGAAATTATTCTAATAGTAGTAGGAAAATATATGAAATAATTATTATGTAAGTGTTGGGTTGTATAAAGATAATACCAATAATTTTCATGTTGGAAGGATCATTAGTAAAAACATAAAAGAGGGATATAAAATACTACTACTTGACTCTAGAATAATGGTGTTTTCTATTAAATTTCATTCATAATAGCCATTTAATTTCATTTTTTCTCATGTTTTTCCTTTAGTGATGTCCAGATTAAAAAACTAAACAAATAAGAACCATTAACAGTAAATAGACACCACTTGATGTTGTTTATGAAAAATTCTCAAGATACACTAGGAGAGAAGCTACACCTTTAAGAAGCTAAATTCCACTAAACAATAGGTTGTGTCTCTCTTTTATACTTGCTTTTTTGTGTCTATAATATGTGATTTTCATCTCTCATTTATCAATTCTTTCACAATGATGAAATTTTACAAAATAAATGTATGCGCGTGTGAGAGGGGGTGAGGGGAGAGAAATATTTGTTTATTTTTTTGATTTTTGTGTGTTTTATTTTTTTATTTTATTTGTTTTTGTTAACTGATAATTTTATTTCTTTTTTTGTGTTTTTATTGACTTATAAGATCAAATTTGACACATTTTAAATTTTTGGAAATCCAATCCAATTAGTGAACTGATATTCCCATGGAATTTCAATTTAATGAATGCTAAAATTACGATATTCTATTATCAAGAATTTGGGAATCTCATGAAAATAACAATTTTTTTTGAATCCTATGTATTATATAACTTTATAATTTTTATTCACTTACCTATGAGGACAATGAACCATTTTTACATCTTATTTACATTCATCTTAATTCTTGAGAAAACATAAAAATGCATGATTAAATAGAATTTTCTAAATTTCTATAAAAACTTAGTAGTTTGAGGCACTTATATTGAAATGATCGATGCAATTATTTAATTATAAAAGGGATTGTTTAAAGAAAATAATTTTTTTGATGGAATACCTTTAACCTTAATCCATATATCCCTTAGTATCCAAGAATGATAAGTTACTTTTCCACATTAAAAGCCACTATCCATATCTAACCTTCTATAAGAATTAAACTTACATGATCTAGTAAAATTAAAGTGTAATAGAACTATCTGTGGTGTGCTATATTATTTAGAGTTTCTTAGTGGTATAAATCCAAGGTTAAGAAGTTGATTTTTATATTAAAAAATAGTAATTTCCTAAAGATATTTAAGAACATATTTATAAAAATAAAATTTACAATATTGGAGATACCGAAAAGAAGAAAAATCATTTTTATTAATATGAGAATAAGTATCTTTTATTTAAGATAATAGTTGTGAAATTCACACCACATTCTGGTTCATAAAGTTATCTCTCTTCCCTTAATTATATCAAATTTGTGATAAAATTAAAATCTAAAATAATTTGGACAACACTATTTTTAATTGATATAAGATATAATAAAATCATGTTTCTAATGATATGATGAAGTTCTAGAATATCCATTGATATTTTGTAGATTTTCGAGAAGATTTTTTGATTGGAGAATGAGGAGATACCACACTTGAATGAAATATGATCATGATTTTTTTCTTTAAAAATATCTAACCATACTTATTCTAACACAAAATTTTTGATATCTAAAATCTACCATCTTTAAACACCTAAAAAACCCTAAACACACCTCATGATAAAAATAATTCTATGACTGAATTTGGGTGAAGATTTTGGATTTTATCAAACTTATTGTGACTCTTTTATTTGTTTGGATGAGAAAAACTTTTTATTTCAAATCTATATTTGGGAGAAGAAGTAAAATTCATGTGAGGTAAGTAATTTTTGGGAATGAGAGTATAAATTAAGTAGACTTGGATCGAATAAACCATGGTGATAATTTGAAATAATTGGGTTTTAGGATGCATGATAGTTTTTAGGTCATTGGTTTATAATTAGTAGATATCATGGGGTTTTGTTTTGAAGTTATTTTAATGTGATATTTTTTTCTTACTTGTATATAGTTCAAGTGATAAGTATAGGGGAACTGATAGAGATGGCATCTTAATTAAATTTCATATTAATTTAAATTATTTAACCCTTATAATTTTTCATTTTGATCTGAATTGTGTCATTTAATGTTTTAAGGGTATTTTGGTAATTTAAATGAGAATGGATTTATCCATGGTTTTTAGGTGTTTATAATATTTTTTGAAATTATTTGATCATTCCATGTCTTTAGTTTTAATTTTGTGAATTATTTTAGAGAATATATATTTTTTTAATTTTAATGATGGAATTTTGACTAAGTATGGAATCTTTTAGAATAATATTTTCTTATGTGTTTGATTATTTCCCTCTCATATGATAATTTTAGCCATGTATAATGATTTAATTTGAATAAAATTGTCTACATAAATATATTTTAATGATTATAATATAATTTTTACATAAATACTTAAATTATCTTTATCAAAAATTTAGGTAATGTATGTAACTTGACCTCACATAAGAGAATTTACTTTGATAAATTATGGATCCATAAATAAAATTTATTACATTTAAAAAATTATAAGCAGCATAAGATAATTTATTGCCATAAGAAAATTTATTATTAATTTTTTTAGGATTCTAGGAATTGAAATTTCAAGCTAAAGGATCCTGACTAACCATATCCTGATCCACATGGATTCATTTTGAGAATAAGATCAAGACTAGAAGTTTAATGGATGATTCCAAGGGAAAAAATTCAATGTGCACATGAGAAATAAATTTTCATCCATGTGATTAAAGAACTCATTAATTCTACCACCTAGAGTCAATTGTGAAGAGATACTACATGTGCATAAAATATTCTTGAGGACTTAATGAAGGATGAAATCATTTGAAAATAATTTAACCTCCACTTTTTTTAGAAGTGACGAACTATAAAAGGGAAAGAGTGTGTTGTGCATGTATGCACCGAGTGAGCGATGTAATTTTTTTATAGTGGTTTATCATATTGGAAATTTGAGAAAGAATAAAGGAAGGAAGGAATATGGTAGTTTATTTATCTATGATTGGATAAAATATTAGGTTTCTTTAGCTGTAGAGATCCAATGGTATTCTATTTTGGGTCAATGTTATTCACTATATCTTCTTCATAATTCTATAGAAATTTTTTTCTTGAATAAAGTAGTTATTTTTGTTTCTTGAATGGGGTTTCTTACAAACTAATCTATATTGTTATTAAATTTAAAAAATTAATGTTATTGTTATTATTATTTAAAATTATTTGGAATTCTATTTCCATTGATAATATTGAGTTTAATAAGGTTTAATTTCATAGTGTTCATTGAAATTTTTTATCACTTTTATACGAGGATCAACACCCATATCAAGGATATGATAAGGTATTTAGAAATCTTTTTGTGTTCACCTAGAGTTTTTTTGGGTTTGGATTGATGTAACACCATGAACTAGAAGCCATTGAATCAGTGCCTTGGTCTGGTGCACAACATGACATCTTGTGTGCCTCCCCATATGACAAATCCTTCCAACCAACATTTAGGGCTTGTGAGGTTACCATGTGGAGAATATTACCACTTTTATAGATTGATTAGCATAGAATTAAATAAGTTATAAAGATCACATCCTGATAAAATTAGCTAGTTCTATGATACTATGTGATATCCCATGCAATAAAATATTGATGTTGCATACAAAATAGGTATGGAGGCACATAATAATAAAGAAATAAAAAAACCTAACAATAAAAATGAAAATAAAAGACCCAAATAAATCATCATTCTAGGAAGTATAGATCTCTATATCATCTCCCATCTCACAAGATCAAACCTAGTCAAAAACTATCAGGCATCAACTCGGGCCATGCCTTGAACCTATTACCCATGACTAGGGGGTATCTCTCAGGTACCCATGTACAATGAAATTCCAAGAAGGGTGTGAATATAACTCAATGGTCCACAACCAATGATTTATAATTTAAATCTAGTTAGTAAGTTTAAATCATAATTATATGCAATATATAAATTAAATAATAATAATAATAATAAATTGGAAAAAATAGAGGAACCCAATTGGGACTTAGCTATCGAGGAGACAAACTAAGATGACACTAAATACTTAGACCAATGTTACTATCTCTGATATTAATGGAAATACCATTTATTAAATTAGTTCCAAGGTATATCACCATGGAAACCCTAATCAAGTATCCTGAGAAGAATCCACATGGATCAAATAGAAATTCCCTCCCATCCATTACCAAGAAGAATCAAAGGACTTGTATGAAATCAGGGGAATTACCTTGAAATTTAGTATCATGGATTTATTGGAATCTTTGATCACACCCAAGGAATTCTATACTAATACTAATCGAGCTGAATCCAGGGAGCTCTTCCCATGAAATTGAATAAGTTCATCCCTTAAGAATCCAAAAAATTAATATATGACATTAGAAAAGTGCATTCATTACTCAAATCCATGAGGGTATACCCCATGTAATTTTTTTTAAATAAAATGTAATCCATTGGTTTGCTCAAGGGATTTCATAGCATTGGACCCCATTGAATCCAAAGGTGTCTTCACACCCTAGTATTCACATGCATCCCCTAAATGAATTCTAGGCTCACATATGGTATTTTTCAGCCATACCAAGCATGAGGAATCCAATTAGGTACTCCAAGTCACTCTATACCCATCACCATTACCATTTATATGACACATTTCATTATTTCACAATTTGAATAATAAACAATTCTTTAAAAGAAAATTATCCAAATTCACAATTTTGGTTTAATTAACATTTCCATTTAAGTATCCCATGGAAATAAGATTAAAGGATCCATAGAGGTTATATTTAGTAACTATATTTCCATATAAAACCATTATCCCACTAATTGAATATGGAATCCCACATTTTTATTACATATCTTTTCATTACAATGTATAATCATATGATCTTCTAAAGTTTAGTTTCTTGAAAAATGGTATATAATACATGAAAACTTAAAAAATTATTCTAATAAACATAAAAAATTCATAATAGGTTAATAATAAGAACATTTATTGTATCTCATAACCTAAGGACTTATATCAAAGTAAAGGGTGAGCATAAGACCATATAAGGGAAAGAAAGGGAAACAATTTACATGTGACCATGATGGATATCAATAAGAACTTGAAGAATATCCTAAAGGCATGTGAAAAGGAAAAAGGAATTTAATAATAAAAATAGCATTAATTATAAAATTTAAATTTGAATACAACATTTATTTTATACACTCATAATTATATCACCATGGTTATTCACTATGGTGTCATAAATGAAAAATTACAAATGTTATTCACAAAGTATCATAAAACATGTCATCTCTAGAGATTATATTATTTACCCAATGAATTTAAGAGCTATCAGTGTGAACCATTAATATATCATAATTTCATGTGAAAAACATATATCATAACCAATCATTTGATAAATAACCCATGGATAATAAAATAAATGAGTTTCATATCAAAATCATGGCATTTCCAAAAGTGCTTAAAAACATGACTGTTTTTTCAGTTTTAGCCAATAGAAAAGGAATGTGTGTGTCATTTATGTTAATAATAGAATAAAAAATAATAATTTTGAAATTTAGGTTAATAATATTGGGAAAAAGAGTTTTTGGTATTTACAAAAAGATAATAAAATATAATTTCTTGAGGATAAGAGGGAAATTTTTACAAGTAAATTCAGCTGCATAATGGGTATAAAATGTGGTTTTGAGAATGGGTAAAATGAGAGGGGAAAATGGTATCACACTTATAAAATAATAATATTATTGTAAAGTGATTAAATAAAGTATAAAAAATAACTTAGTTTGTAAATTGGAAGACATACCACATAAAGAGGGAACTTGAATGGAAAAGAGATGGGGTGATTTCCCTTAACTTAAAGAATTTTTCCTAAAACTTGAGGATTGGGGAATTTAAGGATTGAGGACACTATGAGAGGACTCCATGGGAGGAAAAACTACCAGATACTCACGTATTATGAATTTTTAGTGAATGTAAATGGATAAATGGGTGGATATTTATAGAAAAAGTGGAGGAATTGTTTATTAATATCTAAATATAGGCCTTGGAAACCTAGGTTGTCAAAAATAAAAACCCATGTGATTTAACATGCTATTTTCCATGTGTTTCGACACTTGAGTAATATTTTATGTTATATTAATACAAAAAGTCGATCCACATTTTATATTACTTCTATTGTCATGTAAAAGTAAGGATTCTACAAATATAATGTTTTAATGTTACAGTTTCTATTTCAGACTTTGGAAAGTAAATTATTGGTTTGTAAATTGATTAAAATACATTAAAATACTTTATATTAATAAAATAACACATTTTATGTATTTTATTGTGGTTAATTATTTATTACATCATTATTACATAATTATTAAGTCATTAAACATACTGAAAAACTCAAACTATATTTTTACTATTCATGAAAAATAATGTATTTCAGAAAATTTTAATAAATTCACCATAACATAATTTTGGTGTGATGATATCAAAAATGGTATTTATTTTATCATAATAATTGTATAAATATGATAATTCTAACTTTTAAATATAAAAATCATTATTTATTAAAAATAATAGTGGATTGAAAATGCATAGTAAAATTTCTGACACTTAAAAATTTTCAACGGGAAAATAAAATTATTTTATACTTTATATTTAAATAAATTTTTTATCATAATATTTCATTAAAATAAATATTATTCTTAATACCTTAGTTTATTATAAATGATTTACATCCTTCCTAAAAAGTACAATTTGGGTCTGAAAAATCAATTTATCAAAACTATTCTTAAAGTGAAATTGATGGAATAACAAATTGATTTATAAAAAGGAATTAAAATTTAAGTGACTAAGGACTTTACACATGGTCCCTTATTACAGCCATATATTCCCCTAATATTAAGGTGTTCCATGGTGGTAGTTTTGTAGGGTTCCACAGCTAACATCGATCAAGTGGCAATCTACACTAACTTGAACTTCTATCGAAGGTGATTTCATTAAAGCTTCACTTGGTGAATATCATCTTTGAATTGGTCAAGGGTGAAACCCAATGATGATATGTACATCACAAGATCTGAAAAATGGGATTCAAATGATACAACACCACTGTTTGAGTCTATCAACTCTTTTTTCTATATCAATTATCATTTGTCAAAATTTTACTTATAAACACTAATTTTAACATTAAAATTATTATCAAGAGTATTATTACCAATGGTCATATTGACCAACAGTAAAATAATGGTAGAATCCATATGGACACATTTCCCTTTATATTCAATTCATTATTAAAAACATATGGTTTTATTGTGTATAATATAATATAATGGACATTTTCTTTGGAAAAAATTATTATTCAAAAAGTTATGTTCATTATATGGAAATCCCAAATACCATATTATCTTACCCCAAATAAAGTCACAACAAAAAATTAAATCTTTAAAAATTTCAACAATGGTCTACCCCAAACCAACCAACCATCATATGTCCAAGGAGGTTCCATACCTCACTAAGGAAATTGGGCCATTCAATTTAATAATTTAGGCCAAGCATAGAAATATTTGGCATGAACTCAAGAGTTAAAGATTCAATATAAAGTATAGAATTATGGTAAATAATCTAGACCCCCAAATTATATCAACACTTTCCACATTTATTCGAATATAGAAGAAATTTACTAAGGCCTACTGAGCTTGCATCATCAACTGTGTACATAACTTATTCCATGATATCATAAAAATTAATTATAATTAATTATAATTTTTTAAAATATTAAATCCAATGGAATAAATTATGAAGGGACTACTAGAAGCCTTCACCACTCTGAAACAAAATCTAAACACTCAACATAGACCCATGGTGTACCCCGAAACCCAAATTAGGAAAACAACCTGAGAGGAAACAAAATTTACAATGTTAATTAAAATCCAATTTGAGTAAAAACCTAAAAAAACCACAACTACATCATAACATGATGAAAAACCGAGCCACCATTGGCAAAAACCACCTTGAGACATCCTGCACCAAGGATGAAAAAATGTCCCAAAGGTAATGGAAAATTCAACCATGCCTTAGTGGAATCACTATCAAAAACCAAAAATAAGAACTCCAAAATTAACAGGAAGAAATAGGGTTAAGAGAGGAGGTTTTAATTGGGAGAGTCTAACCTCAAATAACCAAATAAACATAAAAAACACACACCAAATCAAGGACTGGTGGAGTGGTATATAGAATGGATACCTCTGGTCTACACCCGTCTAAAGGAGGAAGAGTGGGATGGGAATACCTAATAACCCATGGGGGTATCTGAATCATCTGATTTTAATAAAAAAATAGGTATCCAAAATGTTTGTATGTATGGTTTTCCAAACTGTATACCAACCATGTGCAAGGAACTACTTGGAAAAATTCCCCTTACATGATTTGGCTTCACTGTTAACCAAACTGTGTACCAACCATGAAGAAGGTTCTATATCAAGCCATCTACCTCACATGATTTGGCCTCACAGTTTACTAAACCATGTGTCTAATGTATGAGTGGATATGAAACCCCTTTGAAGTTTTTTATGGTTTTATATGAGATCCTTATGGTATCCACCAAATAGTTCTCTAACCATGCATGTAAGCCATGTTCTAAAGAAAAATAATTCATAATTTCCTAAGATTTAGGGTTCTATATTGTTTCAATTAAAACTTGTTCCCTAAACCATGCTCTCTGAAAAAAAACCTACAAAAAACTATTAGGACTTACATGAAGGTCCCAAGGATCACCTGAGCATCTAATCCACCTTTTGATACTCATTCCATGTCTAAAATCCCAACATTAAGATGTTCTAACTCTCAAAATTTGGTTTTGAAATCCCAATCAAATTTTGATTTGTCTTATAATAAAAAACTCAATTTCCCATGAAAATTAAAACCCCTCAGTACACATGGGGTACTAAAAACTCCCCACCATAACACTTCTCATCCATGAGAAGTCTTGGTGGTTATCCATACACATCTCCATACCTATATATGTCACTAATTTAAAGAAAAATGGTATCATATCTCTTCTAAATTCCCAAATCATACATTCAACATAATGAAATTTGTCTATCAAAAAATTTTCCAACTCAAATTTTCAAGATTAAAAGACCAAGATGGTGCTTACCCAAGACCATCTATCTTGAAACATCAACAATGTCATCATTTAATTACCCCTAGCCTAATGGTGTTCCCCACTATAATCTTCAGTTTACAACCACCAATTCATCAACTTATTCACATTTTCCTTCATAAAATACTATTAGAACACTACTTTAATATTCTAGAGATATGACTGACATAGTCCCCAACTCACCACACTTGAAAATACATGAGAAACCTAGTAAAATGTTGAAATAAGTCGTCATCACTGAATTCCAAATTCAGAGGGTCACATAACTCTTATCCATGTATAAGCCAGAAACACACCAATTTTTTCCTTTAAAGATACTTGTTGATTCTTGAAGTGAATTTTTCATATCTAGAAGTATGCTCCATATGTGATTTATAACCTCCTACATCCAAACATAAATGTGAACATAATTAAAATCATTCTTGGTGTACTTGTATAAAAAATACTCAACATCAAATACCAACATGTTGAAAATTGGGTTGATTATGATGCCTTTTTTCCCAAAGGCATCCTATATTCATATAGAATTCCTTAATAGAGTCCATACCAAACTTTGTGTCAGTTCCCATGGTTAGGTCCTTAACTGACCAAACTTTTATCATTCCCTACTGCACACACTGATGTACCTCCAATCCAAGAACCCTCATGTCATTTTAAAATGACCTCAAGCCCAAATAAAATGCTTGGTCCTGATATACCACAAAATATGATTTTCTACTTGGTATTACTTGTGGAATCTTGGTACAAATATCATTGGTTCCTCATAGGTATCCCAATGCTACCCTGACCATCACACGGTAAGTTACACTTTCTCATGACCATCTTGGCAAAAGGGTCATGCATCTGCAACTGATGTATAACTCCCCACCAAAAATGTGTTGTTGTTTTTTCTTCACTTGAGAAACTCCCAACCACTATAGATAATTTCCCATTTATCACCAAACTTAAATATTGTGCATGTCCACCCCACACTCACTTGAGTGGAAATAAGCACATCAACTACCACCCATACCCATCTCCTAAGAATGACACCCACAACATTTTACGATATTCAGTCTATAATGAATATTTATCCTTCTGATGGTTGATGGTGCACCTATAACCATATATATTCACTCATACCACTACATGAGCATTACATCAATGTTTATACCATAAAAACACATTCTTCTCAACCGATCCATGCTCAAAACACTCTAACAACAACTGGTGCTTCAGTATGGTTCAAAATCAATCGTCTATGCCACCACAATCTAATCCATCCATGATGCCACCTTTCACTTCATGGGTATTTCAAAACTCTCATTTAGAGGTCTCGGGCCTATCAAACTACAAAAATCACATCAAATCCCTATCACTTCACATTAAGAGGGACTTGTGGACCAAAAATATTATAGCTTCATGACTCTCTACCAAGCAGTGGTGAACCAATTTATGTTGTGGAACTTCCGCCACCACACCTCTTGAGCTTCTCTAAGACCAAAATGATTCCCAATAGAGAATAGATAGTCCATTTTTCTAAACCAAAACTCAATAGGTCATATGAATATCCAATATGTACCACCTTTCTTCTATAAAATAGAAATAGACACTTACTCTCTATCCACCAATCACATAACCCCAATGACATCACTCTTCTCCATCATGCACCTACTACCTCGAACCCAATATCCCTTAGGGTCACACGCTACATTGTGACCATTTAATAACCCAAATAATATCCCCATGAGTCATGTATTACCAAAATCAGGATAAAATGAACACTCAAACATATATTCATGCCCCCCTATCCTGCTGCCCTCATCAGGATCGAGGCATCCTTGATGTTTCCTCCAAATTTTTTTGATATATATCAAGAGTCAAGTTGACGCCAATTATTATCTTAAGAACACAAATTACCTGAGTGTTATTCCTACCCATAGTGTCTAATTCTCCTTTCCTCGCAATATAATGTATTGAAACCATAAGTCCATGCCTCACAATGATCCCTCCCTTGAATATGGCTTAGAAGAAACTAGAACTAGCACTCAGGGCAACCTAAATCCCAAAAGATAATGTATTTCACAAGCCTTTATCAAACTCTCTTAAGGTATCCTCATCTGCAGGGTTCCTCACACCTTATGCCACAAAAATGAATCAGAAATATCTCACATGATATGGGAATTCTCAAAGAATATCTATGCCTAAACTATAAGGTTCAAAGAAACTCCCATCTATCAGATCAATCCTAGATCATTTAAGTTCACTTCACTAATCATAGACTTAGCTACATAGGATCATTGACAACTGCATCATTGAAACCAGAATAGGGAGTGATAGAACTAGGAATATGAATGGCCTTTCCCTCTCTAAAGAAAAATTTTAAAAAAGGAAGTAGAACTCAATCTCTTAAACTAAGAAACTGAGGCATATAACGTGCCTAAGAAACACCATTGGTATCAAACACTACATATTTATCCCATTAAGAAAATTAATATAATAATGATTCACAAATTAAAAATCATCCATGGACCAAGTAAACACCTTACATAACTAATTCAAAAAGAAATAACAAACTCAAAAACCTAAAGTCACATATTAAAACACAAGGCTCTCTAGCCTAACCAAAGGAAACAACTCAAACTTATACCAGGTCATAAAACAAAACAAACCACCCACTATCCATAAAAATGGTCATCACCAAGGTTTCACCAACCAAGATCTCACTCAAGCCTTAGAACCCCAACATAGATCACACACCCAAGACCTTCACTTTAACACAACCACTCACAATGGTCCAACTCCTCATGAAAGGTTCAATATCACACATCCTAAATCATGAAACAAGTGCTTCTACAATATTTACCTAATACTCAAGGCCATTGGAATTTCTAATAAAAATACAGGGTTCTAACACTTGGTTAAATAAGGTTCCATTCACAATATATAATTGAAAGGTCCATATGGGTTAAATATTGACACTTTATTTAACAAATACCATCCTTTATTTTATCAAGATATCATGCATCATACAAAATTTAGAAGTTTACCATTTGTAATATTGTCTCCATGGTGCCATTATATGAAGTTTCAAACATAAGTTACAAAGGAATAAACTATTTACATTGTTCATATCAACCCATTTAACTGAAACTGATACAAATTCAAAATAAATAAATCATCTACCATTATTCCTAAGGATTTCCATTTTAAGCCTTTTCATTTTCCAAAAAATTTCATGCTTTAACCATTCAATATTCATTTATATATCATAGTCCAAGGTTTGGTTAGATAATATCTACTCACAAGTTATAGATGAAAATCGATGATAATTTTCTTATTGGAACATTATTTAACATAAACTAGCACATTAATAACCCAATTATATATACCTAATTTTACTAAGGGTGACTTGAAGAGTTTGATAATTATAATTAAAACATAAAATTATATGTGAGAGACACTATATATATTAATACAGATAATATAAATAACCAACCCTTCTCAATCATCAAAATCTATGGGTAGATATAAATTTACTATCAAACATAATGTATAACATTAAGTAAAACATTGATAGATATGATAATACTAATAATTTATTAATCATCAAAAATACATGAATGGAAAATACATCCTACATGCCTCAAATAGTTCATGAATGCACACAACTCATTTTTCTATATGAGGAAAAGAGATAAAAATACCATAAATTCATAAAATCCCACCCAAGTGAACCACTTAGGGTGAAAAGTAGTCATCTGTAAAAGCTCAAAGAATGAAAAAAAAATCAATCCCCTATAAACTTGAATTTTCTCTATTATGTGGGTCTATAACTCCCTTGAATGAGCTCTTGACCAAGACCTGATAACATCCTAGTCTTTTATCAACCATACTCAAATAATGAGATAGAAAAAAGATGCCTCTAATACTATTTTTTAATTACCAGACTTGGAATCCACTTAACTAATTCCTTAGGCCAGTGCACCACATAACCTCAAGTGCGCCTCTTTGTACACCAGAGTCCTCTGACTAGTGGTAAGGGACTGTGAGGTTACTATGGGGATACTATGCCCTATTTATCAAAGTGTTAAAAAAATAAGTAAATAAGGGAAACCCTATAATCATAACATATAGATAAAATTACTAGGTTCTAAGATAGAAAATCACATCCCCTAATATAACATAATGATTCTACATAAAAATAGGTAGGGAATTATATAATAATAAAAAAAATTCAACATCCAAAAATAAAAATGAAAGAAAAATACCAAAAGATAGCATCACTCTGGGATGTCCCAATATTTATCCAAGTCCCTAACTCCTATGTTCTAATATAGTAAACAACTATAAGTCATAACCTCATTCTATGCCCAAAAATTCTAACCTAAAACCGTTGGGTATCCTCTCGGGTACCCAAGTGCCATGGTGTCCCGATTGGGATGTAAGTATAACTTACTAGGCCACCACCAATAATGTCTAATAAAAATATACTTATTATTTTTAAACCAAAATGGTGTGAAATAGATAAATAAAATAGTCGGAATAATAATAAACTATGAAAATTATAGGAACCCAGTCGGGCCTTGGGTCTTGAAGAGATAACATGGGATAAAACTACATACTGTAGTCAATGTAAACATCTCTAATTTCAATATAAATATCATGTATCAACTCAGTTCCAAGAAGAATCATCAAGGAAACCATAATCAAGTGTCCTAAAAGGAATATATATGGATGAAATGATAATTAACTCCCAACAATTCTTGAGATGAATCATTTAACTGGTATAATCTCAAGGAACTAACATTAACATTTAGAATCATAGATTAATTGATATCTCATATCACACCCAAGGCATTCCATAATAATACTAATCAAGCTAAATCCAAGGAGCTCATCCTATGGAATTCAATAAGGGATGAACTTAGTTATCAATGAAATTAATTAGTTTCATTTGAAAAGTATAGAAATTACCTAAATTGAAGGGGGATCCACCCCATGGAATTCCTAGTAACGAATCATTGTAGAATCCACTTGAATTCTCAAGGAATCCCATAGAATTAGATCCCATTAAATCAAAATCTTTCTTTGCACCCCGAAATTCACATGCTTCCCTTAATGGAATCCAAGAATAATATATGGAATTATATGAATATACATAGAATGAGGAATCTGAGGTGTTACTCTAAGAAATTATATACCCATCACGATTACCGAGTATAACAAGAATTCAATTATTTCACAATTCAAATAAGGAATAATTCCACCAAAAAAATTAATCTAAATTCACCATTCAGGTTAACTTAAAATTTCCATATTAGCATCCCACATCCATAAGAATTAAGGTGTCATAAAATTCATCCTAGGTCACTCACTTTCCATATTAAACCATTATCCATATAATGGTATCCCTAATTACCCTATTAGTTTACCCCAAAGAGTGGCACAAAATAAACTCACCTCTTAGAAATGTTCAACATGGGTCTACCCAAAACCAATCCACCATCCTAATTCTATGTAGGTTCCACACCTCACTAAGGATACTATCCCATTAAATTTAATTATTTAGGTTAAGAGTCTGAAGGGTTAGTGCGGAAAAACAAGAAAAAGATACAATAAAAGGGTTATACTTTAAGGGAAAGCATTCAGAACACCTAAATTTATCAGTTCATTCCAATTTTATTCTAAGAGATGAAAACTTTTCCAAGGCCCACAGAGCTCACGTCATCAATTGGGTACCAGAATTATGCCAAAATACCATAATTTTTAATTATATTTAATTATATTTAATTGAATAATTAACTCCAAAGTAATAAATGAGTAACGACGTACTAGAAGGCCTCGATTAATTTGAACCAAAGCTGAAAACTTTCCAAATACCCAAAAAATAACCCCAACCACAAACCAGGCTAATGTACTAGGACTCAATTTCATTTCAAATGTCAATTAAAAAAATTTAATGAAAACTTTAAAAAACCAACCAAAATTTTATACATTGATGAAACAATAAGTTTCCACTAGAAAGAACCACCCAGGACATCCTATACCATAGATAAAAAATACCCAAATTAAAAGGGAGATTCCAACAAGATTCATTATATATTTCATCAAACACATAAACCAAGAACTCCAAAATTAATGCAAAGAAATGGGGAGATGTGAGGATGTTTATAGAAGGTGGTACTAACCTCAAAACGCTAAAGAAATACCTCAAAATAGACCTCAAATCAAGGGTTTGTAGGTAGAGGAAGGGGAAGAGGGACACCTGGGTCTACATGTATCCAAAGGAGGAAATGTAGGTGGGGAATAGATAAAACCATGAGGGGGTATTTTAGTAATTTCTCACTTTAAATAAATAATTGGGTTGTTACACAATTTGGTCGTAAGGTTTTTCAATCCTTGTGCCAATATTGAAGAAGGAAATTACTGGAAAAAGAATCCTCATAAGTTTTAGACACACTATTGTCCCAACAGTGTGACACTATAATGAAGAAACTATCTCAATCCCTCCACCTCACATTGTTTGGTCACACAGTTTACCAAACCATGCACTAACCGTTCAGGTGTCTTTATAACCTCTCTGAAAATTTCACATGGTTTTTATGAGATTCACATGGTTTTTTCCAAACCATGATCTGAAAATTCATTAAATATAGTCACTAAATAAAAATAACAAATAACTCCCTATGTTTCAGGGTTCCACATAGTTTCACCTAAACCATGTGCCCCAAATCATACTCTCTAGGAAAAGACCTTCAGAAACTACCAGGACTTACCCAAATGCCTAAGGATCACCCAATTATCTTAGCTACCTTCTAATCCAAATTTTCATGTATAAAAACACCACTTTAATAAATCCCAACACTCATAATTCTATTTTAATTCAATGATAAAAATTCTACCCTTCCACTGACCCAAAACTCAATTTCCCTTGAAAATTCAAACCCTCTCGTACACAGGTGGTATTAAAATTGATAAATACAATTAGTTAATTATTTTAGACAAGGAAGAAGATTCATTATAATGTACCAACACTAGACCAATATTGGTAATTTAAAATCTGTTTTACATTCATTTTTAGTATAAATTTATCATTATTTAAAAGAAATCAACCTATTTATTTAATTTTTTAGATCTTTTTATTATTTTTTATAAAAAAAAATCCATAATTTAGTGAGAATTTCTTAACAAAAATAGAATTTTTTTTATAGATTCAAATTTAATTCAAATAAATAAAAGATAAAATATTATAAATTCCATTTGAGACATTATTTAAAGAAAGAAATAATTTTGAAAAACCAATGAACTTTCATGTCATATCTACATGAACCTACCAATATTCATGAACAAAATGTCCTTCCCTACCTATAAAGGGTGAAAATGATTATAGTAAAAAATAGACCAACTTTCCACAAGGGATCCTATTAATCAATTATTCTACAAAAACTCACTAATAACCCAAGTATCGCTATTTAAGGGAAAACTAAACAATTTTATGGGTACCACTTAAATTTCAAACATCCTAATATAATTTCCTACAAAATTCCCAAGACTCAACCTTTAAAGCACCACCATGATACCATTTTTTAACATCCTCTGCCTTGGAACCCACATCCCGATAATTGAGTTGAAGTCTCCAAATGGCCTCAAGAACAGTACTTGATCACTAGAGGCTAACTACTAGTAAAAAGTGATAAAAAATATTTAGGGAATAATTTTATCTTAACCTGAACAAATAGTTATTTGAGACATAATTCATACTTAATTTTAAAAATAAAACCAGATTTAAAATGTCATTTTAAATAAACTATAGACAAATATAGTGTATTAGAAACAATGTTATCATAATCTAGATATGAAAGTATCAACTATATAGATGAAGCCCGCCCAATGTGTATGGTACAAATCATCATACAATTCTTAGAAAAACACCACCACAACTATTATAAAATTATCTCCAAATATCCACTTCCACTAAATATGATAAACTTTCTATTACCTATATCATGATATAAGAAATCTACATTCACATTAAGATTTCCATGTATGTGTGAGTATAAAAATACCTAGTAGGATTTCCTCAGGTCATTCTAATGTTATCCCATGGAACACCTATTCCCAATCACTTAAATAATTATATTAAAAATAAGTTAGCATGTTTTAAAAAAATAAAATAGTTTATCATAACTATAGATACAAATAATTTTTTATTTAAAAATAATAAAACCATTTTTTTAAAGCAAGGTACTTCTTCCAAATTCCAACCTAACAAATATCTATTTAATATATAATATAAACCAATGATACATGAGTTATAAAAATGTTTAACATAAATCCCTATCTATGATCACATTATATACCCGTTGTTGATTTACCCACTTGAGTGGTTATTGGATTCGTGGTCTTCCCTATTCATATCACACATGCGATGGAACTTTCTCTCCACCTCAACTCTTAAGTCCTTCCATTTTTACCAAACACTTACCGATATTTGATCATACCATAACCATTCAATTATAAAATTGTTTAACTTCCCTAAAACAATTTACCTAAACAATCCATCAATAATAATCCATAAATTAAACCAATTTAATACAACCAAGATCCATTTCACAAAAAAATCATTAATACCAAATCTCTTGGTTTATTTGAAAATTTCAAAACCCATGGTTTTTCAAATTTTAAAAAATACCGATTATCAAATCTATTCATAATAATTATTTTATAATAAAAAGAATAGAAGAAAGACTAAAAACACATCAATCACACAAAAGAGATCATAATCTCATATCAATAGAATATGATCAACCTACCATAGATGATGATACTATGATGATACCAAACCCTAGATATGATGTTAACAATTGTGATATGATCCCAAAAATCCATGAAACTAGAACAACAAATCTTGATTATTCTATTCATGATTTAAATCCATAATTACATATCCTTAGATCCTTTAAAATAAGATTAATTTATTTGGATAAAGATAATTTTAAAAGGTTAGAAGAGACATATCAAAGGATGTGTGATATCTTAGAGATCAAACCTTAGATATGATTTTGACCCAATAAATCGTAGAGGTGAGTATCATTTATTGATGTAGAAACCCTAATTTTTCTATTTGGAATCCCTAAATCCTTCCATGTTCTAGTTTGTCAATCTAATGGTATTTTTGGAGTCTAATTAGGATTCTAAAAGATAAATAATACAAAACCAATCACAAAATGATCATTTTTAGACTGATTCTAATGATTTTTCATTGATTTAGTTGTATGGTCCCCTAGAATATAATCATTTTTCAATATCACTTGAGACTCTGATCTGACCATGCACATCCCTCTATTTCACCCATATTCCTTGAATGATTCTACCTCGTGGTCCCAGGGATGATTCACTATCTTTAAAACCTGTAATGACCTTAAAAAATGTAAACTTTGAACCTAAAATTACTGAAACTCAAAAGGTAAATTACAAATACCACTCAGGATTTCTCATTTAAAATGATTCTCATAAATATAACTCCATGTATAGAAGGAGTTACTTGATAGGTATGGAATAATATTTAGTAAAGTTCATCCATGACTATGATTTGTTTTAATTATGAACTTAATTGTAAAGGTTGACCATGATTTATACATATTAGTTGTTAGTATTGTATTAGTATTATGGTATCTCATGAGTGTTACTCTATGGATAGTGGCACTTTAGGTTAGGAATCACATTGGACTAGGGACTTAGGGTATATCTATAATAGTGGGGGTTAAATAGCCATTTCACCGTACATACTCTTATAGGGATCTTAGTTTCATATGTTTATAAACATTTACATGAAATGGTTTCATATAAATATTATATGGTATGTATTTGGATATGTGTGAATAAAATTGGATTTTATTTTGGGTAATTAACATAAATTACAAGTTGTATAATGTTTTATACATTAATATATTCTGAATATATTAATTTGGTTAAAGGTATAACATACTAAACTAAATCATAAGAAGCATTCATTCATGAAGGGAATATATGATATTATATAGTGAGTTTTTAAAACCCTTGAAAAATAAAAAATGTTATTTTATTTTTAAAATAAACAAATATTAAGACCACGGTCATTTGGATGGGAAGGTTCTGCTAGTGTAGGGTGCCCATGAATTTTCTTATGTATGGAATGGTGGAAAAAAATAACCATAGAATGTAGGTAACTGGATATCTTTGTGATATTTGGGTTAAAATTAGATGGAGAGCCTTACAATTTTAGATACTAAAGAAATTTATATAGGATAATCCATATGATTTTTTCTTATAAGGCGTTGTCTAATAAAATTATCTAAGAGTCATATATGATATGATTATGTGACATCCCAACATTTAATGAAATATATTCATTAAAATTAATTTTAATTGTTTGATATATTTTATTAAATTCAATGAAACTTTTATCTTATGTTATGCATAACAAAAAATTTATCTTGAATTTCACATAACATCGAGTTTCTTCGATAACATGTGTTACCCACAATGTCGAGTCTTACCGAACAACAACATACTATTAATATTATTATACTAGTTAT
Organism: Viscum album; assembly: GCA_963277665.1. Classification (NCBI taxonomy): domain Eukaryota; kingdom Viridiplantae; phylum Streptophyta; class Magnoliopsida; order Santalales; family Viscaceae; genus Viscum; species Viscum album. Next base: position 431,822,955 of record OY728147.1, on the reverse strand, counting down.
CACATAGCTATTGAAATGGATGGAATGAATAAAATTAACTAAATTATAAAAATAAGGTTTACATATGTTTATATAATTAATTCATTGGATACTAATTAATTATAAATGAAAATAAAAACCAATTGAATATAAAGGAAATGTTTTTATAAGAAAACTATTTCTATGCACCCAAAGGCCTTTTATCTTAATAAATTAAATTAATTAATATTACTTAATTATATTAAAAAATATATATAATATATTTAAAATAAAATTTAACACTTATCTTCTATGTTTTTATATATGATATAAAAATAAATGATATTTTAAGAATAAAAAGATGAATTTTTCTAAAGGTAGTTTTGCCGCATTTTGATGAAAAAGTTGTTTTAAAAATAAAATTCGAAACTTTTTAAAATTTTATTTTAAATAATTCACTTCATTTTTGAAATAATAATTTACAAATTATCTCAAGGTAAATTTTTGGTATTTTTCTGCGAAGTTACATTTTTTATGAATAGTGAAAAACACAGAATTTTAATTGAAAAAATACATTTTCATATAATTTAATTTTATAATTAAATTATATTTTAAACTGTTTTTAAAGAATATTTGGTTGAATTATATATCAATAAATAAAATTTAGGTCATTTTAATCAATTTTACATTGAAATTAGATTTAAAAACATTTCAAACTTTTGAATATTTTTTACTTTTAATCCCCATTGTTTTATCCCGTATGCAGTATTAATTTTAAATTGATTTATGAAAATTATGTGAATTGATTTTATAAAAATGGATCCATATTTCTAATGAAAATAATTTATAATCTCAACTAATTTTAAATTAGTTTTTGACCAAAATATTAGAGAAATAAATTAAAAGTAATTACAATGATTAAGATAAAAACGAGTTTACTTCATGGTTAAACAATAATATTAAGGGGAAATGACCTATAAACTTGTCCAAAACCAATATTATTTCTGTATTTAGACCCTTAAACCTAAATTATAGAGTTAATTTTTTTATGGAAGCCCATTTTAAGGTAAAAATTTTGGTTCACCTAACTTATTTTAAAAAATGCCAAGTGTGTCAATTCCCCCACTTATAAAAGGCCAACACATATAATCCTATATTGACACCTATAAAGAAATTTGTCTCTGCCAAGACCTATCAAAATATATTTCTAAATTTCCTCCCCTAATACTGGAATTCTTAAATTGGTTATAAATCCATCCTTGTAAGTTATTTGGTGCAAACCGAAGGAGTTACCTAAAGAAGAGTTAACATTCATCAACATGCACTTTTGTTTTCATTGTTTCTCAAAACCATTAATTTATTTTTATATATTTATTATATAATAAAATTAGTATCTTAAATATAATTATATTATTTTTATATTATTGGAACAACTTAAAACTTCACACACTTTTATCAGATGAGATACATAATCATCATTCATGTGTACGATGGACTGCCACCTTGCGAACCAATGTCATTCGTTCTTACATTAGCACCTATCAAGGATTCGAATAATGATATACATACTGTTTTTATATTATATTTATTATTTATATAATGTATTTATTCTACTATATTATTTATATAAAAAAACCATTTTTCATTCCATTTTGTGAGAATACGGTAACATCGTTTGTGAACATATGGACTACCTCCTCCTAAAAGTGATGTGATTCATTCACTCTTTACATATAATGTATTAAGGATGAGTTTAATAGGAATATGAAATATAAATTAAATATATATGATATTAATGAAATAATTATCATTCTGGAAATATAATATATCACTTTTCTTCTTACCATTTCACATACATAAAAAGTGAAAACATCGTTCGTGGATGTGTGGACTACCACCTCCTTGATGTGATGTGACTACTTTAAAATAACACGATTTATATATATAATTATATATAAGTATATATAATCAAAATTAATATTATTTATGATATAATAATGATTATATAAATATAAAATATTACTTAAATTCTTTCTATAATAGTCATTAAAAAATGGAAACATTAGTCATGTGTACGTACAACTTACCATCTCCATGATCGTAATAGTTGTTCATTTTTCCTAACCATAATTCATGATTGGTTTTAAAAGTATAATTGATATATAAATATTATAATTTATTATTATTATTATTATTATTCTTTATATGTTTGAATAATTAAATCATTAACCTTAGTCAACCTATCAAAGTCAGTTTTGACACATAAGCCAATATGGTCAAAACATCCGACTTAAACATTGTTGATTTAGTAATTGTCTATAATTTTTTTATAAGTGAAATAAAAACAATAATAAACTTTTAAATGGTTATAAAAGAATTAAATAATTAACATATGTTTATTGTTTAGGAATATAAATAATAAATTTAATGAATCAGAATCAAGGTAAGAGTTTTTTTGGTCTCACTTTTATTTCAATGAGAGACATGCCATACAGACCACTTATTTTTGTTGTGTGGTGTATAAGATGCACATGAATATATGGTATTATTATTATAAATAAATTTTTGGGGATTTGAAATTCCATTTTAAATATACCTATTTCACGGGGTTTATAGTCTCAAAGTTACCAAAGTGGAAATGGATTTTTGTCACAATTTTCCTTCATTGATACATTTTCTATGTTATAAAATTATATTATTTTAGTAGGTTTATATAATTAAACTTATCCATGTTATATCATGAGTATCATTATTTTAATGATATTTTATTTTTTATTTAATGTTACTTATTCATGGGTTAATCATGTGTCAATGATATTTTTATGGAACCCCTTTTTTTAGGGGTTAATCATGTTTCGAAGACATTGTTATGGAACCCATTTATTTTTCATAGGTTAATCATGTTTCAAATAGATTATTGTTGATCCAATTTATTTTTTAGGGTGTAATCATGTTTGAAAGATATTTTTATGAAACATAATTATTTTTCCATGGGTTAATCTTATTTCAATGAAATTGTTATGGAACCCATTTTATTTTCATGGGTTAATCTTGTTTCAAAAAGATTGTTATAGAACCCATTTATTTTTTATGGTTTAATCTTGTTTCAAAGAGATTTTTATGGAACCCATTTATTTTCCATGGGATAATCATTTTTCAAATATATCATTATGGGACCCATTTTTTTTCCATGGGTTAATCATGTTTCGAAGAGATTATTATGGAAACCATTTCTCTTCCATGGGTTAATCATGTTTCAAAAATATTTTTATGGAACCCATTTATTTTCCATGTGTTGATCATTTTTTCATGTGATTTTTACAGAACCCATTTCTTTTCCATGATTGAATAAAGTTTCAAATATAATTTAATCAAATCCATTTCTTTCCCATGGGTTAATCAAGTTATAAATGGGATAATGGTTGTTTATATGAGTTTATGATGAAATGAAATCTTTTTTGTGTTAAGATTATGTAATAGTACATCGAAATTTGATGTGTGGTTATGTTATAAACCAATTATGGGTAGTTTCATGATAAACCAATGATGGTTGGTTATATTATAACCCAATTATAGGTGGTTCCATGATAAACTAATGATGGGTGGTTCTACGATAAACCAAGGATGGGTGGGTCCTTGATAGTCCTCTAATGGATTGGGTTTGAAAGCTGACCGTATGATTATTCCATTTGTACGAGTAATTTTAAGAGTTAATTGAAAATGATGTCCCATGTTATGTACATGTTTTTTATGATTTATATGGGGTTATAATGTTTCTCATGATCGAGACTGATATCACAAAGCTTGTGATTATTAATTATAATGACTCTTACATTATACATGTTTTCTTATTTTATGATCCTTGTATTGATGGGTATGAATTATTTTATGATTCAATCATAAAATTTGATTATTTTAAAATACCCATATTAACTTTTATGATCATTTATGACATTCAATTGTTAATTCTTATCTTTAACTTTACCAAGAATTTGAGCTCACCCTTCTTATATTTTCTTTTTCCCAGTTTATAAAGATTGAGGTTGAACTCTCTATGTATCTAAAAGATTTTATAAGGATGATGTTGATGACCTATGTGAAATAATAAAGTATGGGTTAAATGAGAGAAATGTCCATTTAAATTCATTTGAATTGTTTATATATGATTTTTTTACAATTCTATAAAACTATAAACCTAAAAAGACCTCTAGAATATAAGTGATACATGTTTTCTTTTTGATGATGTAAGTTTTTTTATGGAAAAAATTGGGTCACAATTATTGGAATCATAGCCAGGAATGTAAAGTTATGGATTTCAACACAAGATTCAGGAGTGCAGGTTCTGGGTTATTATAGTTAGTATCAAAGGTCGGTTTAGATAAATTTAGAGATTCTAATGTTTTCATGAGACGTTATATTAAGAGTTATGGATACCATCATAGTTCTATAAGATTAAGTATGATTATAAGTTCAAAGTACCATACACCTTATTTTAGGGTTTTAAATATTAAAACAATTTTGAGGTTATTAATGACATTTTAGGAGAATTTTTATTGTGTTGAAGTATATGTAAAACATCAATTTAATGTGATATATTCCTTTAATTTATGAGTAAAAAAGTTTTATGGTATTTATAATTTTTAGGGTATATATGATCTTTTATATTTATGTAATTATGGGAATATAAGTATTATCATGTAGATAACCACATGATTGAAAACTGATTTGGTTACTAAGTGATTAATGTTACTTCAAAAGAAGATCACTACATTTTTGGGCTTGATGTATTGAAATGTATGAGAAAATATTTGAGCTTAATAAACTATTTAATTTTAATGTTATTGAGGTTATTTTAGATATAGGGTTATGGAATTATTTAGTTTCAGCTTTGGTTATTACTGTTTAATTTTAAATATTATTTTATCATAGGAAGGTTTATTAATTTTAGGAATTATCTTACCATGCGCTAACGAATTTGGTTTTAGTTAATGATTAAAGATATGAATAATTGGTTGTTATCCCTTTTATGGTTATTTGGTCTTAATATTTTATTTTTATTGTTTTAGGTATGAGAAAATCCATCTTCAATAATCATCATCAGGAGAAAAATATGAGATTGGGGTATAAATTGGTAAAAGGATGAAATTTTACTTATCATGTAAGTATATTTCATTATTTGTTTCAGTATAGATTGAGAAAGAATCATTAAAAATTAATAATAGGAACTTGAAATAAAATTATATCATATTACTATATTTTGGGATGATATTAATGACTTTTTCCACACCTATTTGGCTAGTGGTTTTGTTGTCATTGACATCATGTTGACCATGTTCTCTATCACTCTCTATTAGTCTATGGGAATTAGTTTTCCCATAAAAATCCATATTTTAATTTCCCATCAATGTTCTATGTAACACCTTGAGATTTTTGGTAATGCCCCAACCACAGTTACCTAGAGTCAGTGCATTATTACATAACATTATCATGATCACAAAATATCAAGTCTCAAAACACCGATTAGTTTAGTAGACTTGGAAACAAGATTCATACATAAGTTCAAATTTACAGCTTGAAGAGAAATAGAACACAAATATATTTCATTAGAAACATCCAATACTCCTAGATTATTCCTACAGGTCACTTATAACTAAATTCTTCATATCCTGGGAAAATGAAACATATGAAAAGGGGTGAGCTCAAAAGCTCAGTAAGGGTAAGTAATACAACGGAAAATGACATAAATATTAAGCATGGTAAATAATTGAAACCAAATTCCTTTACCAATAATCAAAAATGAATACTTTTATGGAATGAATATGAGCTTAGTAAATAATTCCATAATAAAACATAATCATGAGTATTCTACTAGTCGAATGAACACATGAACCATCAATATTATTTCCATAATGAGGGAATGTATAATGCCGAACATTCTGAAACATTTTGTCAAGGCCTCGGCTAAGACGTCTAAAAATGATTAAGGCCTCTGCCAAAACCATACATCAAATTGGAAAAGGGCCTCATCCAATTCCACTTTTAGTTGTCTCATGAGACCTACCGATGTATCGAGGAGCTATAGCGGGCTCCACCTGTCACTTACTAAGTCCAATAAATTCCTCATATGAAAAGGTTTAAACATATCATAAACATTCGTATTAAAACTAGCATAATAAATGTCAATACATTAACCATAAATCATTAATGGTATAGAAAAATCACATCCACTTTCAAACATATCACAAAAGCATCAATACAATATGGAAGTTTTGTATCATAATAAACAAACTCCAAATAAACATAAAATCCATCAAAGGATGTTGACATAGATGGAATCAAAACCATTTTAGAGAAATATCTCTTTCTATTTTGAAATCATTTAAGAGTAAAATAATAATAAAATAAAACATTTACTTTTAAAATATTCTTATAATCTTGTATGGTATTATTCAACGAGTTCATAATGGTAGAAAATAGCCGCACCTGCCATATAAGTTAAAAAAGACGTTCTTACCTAAATTTTGTAAAAAAGGTTAAAAAGGACCTTGTTTGGAAAACGACGGAAAGATTCCTTTATAAACATCTTATAAAAATTCAACAAGGGTATAAATGACTTTAACCCATAGTCTATAAATAGTAATAATTTTTTGAAATACATTTTTGAGAAACATGGATGTGGATGATAAAGAGGACCTAGTGGATAATTACGTATAAACATCCTTGAATAATGAAGAGATCATGAAATAAAACCTTAACTTGTAATTTTACTTGGTTGATGGTAGGTTAACCTCCTATATAATGGTGAAGTAAATTTTATTAAATTATATAGGAATCATATACCTTAATATGATATCATATATGATATTTTAACATTGCTTTGTTAGTATTATCATCGTTTCGGGTGTTAACTTACTCATTTTCTTTTATATATTTTGTTACATAAGAAGTGTTTTTTATGGATAGGTTGTATCTTATTCATATAAAGAATGATATCAAGTCCTTAAACATTATTTTTAATCATAAAATGAGAATTATAATTTAATGGATACGATGGGGAATGAATCTAATCGCATTTGTCGAGATGGTAGTCTATACGTACACATGACTGACAATATCGTTCTTTTGATATTAAAATAATATATAATTGGATGGTATATCATATATACAGAATAATTATCATTTTATATTTATTATTAATATCAATTTCACATCATTATCATTCCCATCCCAAATAATAATGATTTGAATAACAATTACACCACGACGTGGAGACGGTAAGCCGTACGTACGCACGTATGGTGACATGTCCTTCAAAGGATGGATAGAATTCTGAATATGGTTGTACCATATTTATTATAACATCATAGTATATATAATATACTAGAGTTATTATTTATAAAGGAAATAATAAAGGAAGATTAATTTGAAGAAGAAAGGAACTTGGAAAAGTGTGATGAAAACATTACCTCTTCTTCGGGTTCTTCCTTTGGATTTATCAAAATGGCTCCTTAGGATGGCTTTATGACTAAAGTAAAGACTCTAGGATGAAGGGAGGATAGTTGAGAGGGTATTTGGGAAGAGTTTGGCCGAGCCAAAAGGCTTTTATGGTGTGAATAATTTGTCATAAATGGTGTCCTTTTATAAGGGGGAGGAGAGAATCTTTAGAAAAAACTTAAAGTATTAATTTATAATAAATTCATATTCAGTTTATAATGGCTCCAAAGAGTATTATTCAATTTATACGGTTGGTATGGGTAAAAATACGTTCAAAAAATAGATTTTAGATAGGTTTCGGTCATTATATTAACCTTATCTTTTAGTTTTAACTCTTAGTTAATTAGTTTGACATTTACCATGTCACTTTGTATTTTTATATTATATAGTTAATAAACATACTATATACATACAAGAGACCCCAAAGTGGTCCATTAATGATACACATATCATGATATAAGTCCTTAGTCTGAGACTTATATTTTTAGGAATAGAATATCAATTAATAATATAATATTTATTTTAAAAACTCATTTATGTCAATTTTGACAATATTTAATAATTGATTTTTGTTAAAGTCTTAAAAACTTTATTAATTCAAAAAAAATTCATTTAAGATATACTAAAATGTAATATTAACCAATAAAATTATTGGATGGCATCAAAACGTTCAAATTAAATTTATTTTAACTTTTATAATACCAATTATTTGATTCTTTCATTAATAAGGAAAATACTACATCATTATTGTGTCATAAATAAATTTAATTATTAAAAGTCTAAAAATTATTAATAAAATAAATTTATGTTGGAAATCTTTTTATATTTATAATTAATATTTATAGTCTAATATATAACATATATAACCCTATGTAGAAATTGTTTTTCTAAAAGATATATGCTTATGTCATTTTTTTATTTACTTTAACTTAATTAATATAGAGTGTCCTTATCACCTACAAGTGGCTCCATGGGGTCCCAAAATCGACCCAAAGATGTCCATGGACGGACATGTATCAAAAAATAAGGTTAGGACACGTTTTATGGTAATTTATTATTATTACAATATTATTTTTTACCCTTATTTATCAGATTTACCCTTTAACCATGGTAAATGAAATATTTACCGAAGTAATTATTCAAAATTTCTAAAAATAAAAGTTACCTATTTACAAAATTTGGACCTCCTGATTCTAAATATGGAATCCATTTTTCTAAATTCATAACACAGAAGTGGCAGAAATTAATTTAAAATTAATTCTCGTTGTTAAAACAAAAAGCATGTTTTTAAGAGATAATAACTATCAAAAGATTGACACATGTTTATGTCCGGTTTAAATGTGAAATTATGTCCAATGACCATCATTTTATTAAATGGTAAAAATATATTATAAATATACTTTAAAAACACACAAATTCATAATTTACCACTATTAATTATTTTGATTAAAACATTTGTTTTTAATTAAAATTTAGTAATTTTCACTATTCATCAAAATATACAAGTTATCCGAAAAGTACCAAAATTTTACCCTAGGCTAATTTCGATATTCTGAATCCAAAAATGAAGTCCATTTTGAGAGATAAAATTTAAAAAATTTCAAAAAGCGGGTATTACTATTTATAACGGCTACTTTGATTGGTCGCGGTGTGTTAAAATCTCGATGTTGCATACAACACACACTACTGTATTATTCAAAGAGAATCGTACCGTGGAAGCTTAAGGTGTTACATTATCCCCTCCTTAAAATACTTTCGTCCTCAAAATTTCTAGAAAATTATTGTATAAAAATACTCGGGTGGTTCTTCATCATAAGTTCCTCGGATTCCCACGTTGCCTCTTCCATCTTATTGTTCCTCCATAGAACTTTTACCAGACGAGTCGTCCGGTTTCTCAGCACTTTTTCTCTCGTATCAAGAATCCTGATGGGATCTTCACAATAAGATAGATCGGGTTCCAGTTCTAATTCCTCGTAAGTGAGTACATGTGTTGTGTCAGGCATGTATTTTCTCAACAATGATACGTGGAACACATCATGAACTTTGGAGAGATTTGGTGGCATTTCCAAACCGTAAGCTACAACCTCAATTCGTTCTAGAATTTCGAATGGTCCGATGTACCTGGGACTCAATTTTCCCTTCTTACCAAAATGTATAACACCCTTCCATGGAGATACCTTCAAGAAAACATGATCTCCTACCTGAAATTCCAAATCCTTCCTTTGGTTATCGGCATAGCTATTCTACCTACTTTGAGCTGCTTTGATGTGATTTTGGATTTCCTTTACCTTTTCCATCGTTTCCTCCACTAGTTCTAGGCCTACAAGTTTTCCTTCACCCACATAATCCCAATAGGTTGGTGTGCGGCATCTCTTTCCATATAATGCTTCATATGGTGCCATCTGAATACTCGAATTGAAGCTATTATTATAGGAAAATTCCACCAGAGGTAAATATTGATCCCACTTACCCTGAAAGTCAAGTGAGCATGATCTCAACATGTCTTCTATGGTTTTAATAGTCCGTTATTATTGTCCATATATTTTAGGTTGGTAGGCAGTGCTCAAACAAAGTTCAATATCCAAGGCTTTCTGAAGACTTTTCTATAATCTTGAAGTAAAACGGGGATCACGATCAGAAACAATCGATAGGGGTACTCCATGAAGTCTCACAACATCATTAATATATATTCTTGCTAGACGTTCAAGTGGTAAATCTTCCCTTATAGCAAGAAAATGGGCTGACTTGGTAAGACAATCAACAATTAACCATATTGCATCGTTCCGTCTAGGAGTCTTTGGTAGTCCCATGACAAAGTCCATCATGATATTATCCCATTTCCACTCAGGTATGGGAAGAGGTTGCAATACTCCACCAGGCTGTTTCCTTCCAGCTTTAACTTGTTGACAAACCATACATATTGACACAAAATCAGCAATCTCTCTCTTCATGTTGTCCCACAAAAAATTTTCCTTCAAATCTCTATACATTTTTGTGCTCCCAGGGTGTATAGAGAAATTGGAACTATGAGCATCATCCAACAATTCCCTTTTTAGATCAGGTATATCGAGAACACAAAGTATCCTCCCAAATTTCAAAATTCCATCATTATACACAAAGTCACTCATTCTCCCATCATTCATAACTTTAATCTTCTTTTGAAACTCTTCATCATCAGTCTGAGAACTATTTATCTTTTCTAGTAAAGATGGTTTGGAAACCATTTGAGAAATAATTGATGTTTCACCTTCCATGGTGATTCCCATATCCATATTTACTAGATCCATGTATATAGGATCCTTTTCAACTCTCATATTGTTCAAAACTCTATGATACATTCTACTCAAATCATATTCCACCTTATTTGCCTTCCCTAGGTGGTAGTGTATCATGAAATCATAAACCTTGAGTAGTTCGATCCATCTCCTTTACCTCATGTTGAGTATTTTTTGTGAGAAAATATACTTCAAACTCTTGTAATCACTATAATTCTCAAATTATTCACCACCTAGATAGTGTCTTCAAATCTTCAAAGAAATGATTACATCAACTAACTCAAGATCATGAGTAGGATATTTTTTCTCATGAGTTTTCAGATGTCGTGATGCATAGGCAATAACTCTATCATTCTGCATAAGGACACAACCAAGTCCTTTCTTTAATGCATCACTATAAATAAAAAACCCTTCATTCCACGATGCTAGAGTCAATATATGAGAATTGAATAATCTTCTCTTCATTTCTTCAAAACATTCTTCACACTCTTTTTTACAAACAAATTTAACCCCTTTACGTGTGAGCTTCGTTAATGGGTTATCCAATCGGGCAAAATTCTAGAAGAAATGGTGATAATAACCTGCTAAACCAATAAAACTGCGTACCTGAATCATACTCATCAGTGCTGGCCATTCTTGGATTTCTCTTGTCTTAGACGGATAAACAGATATTCCATACTTAAACACAATATGGACAAGAAAAGAAATCTCCTGAAGCCAGAATTCACACTTGCTAAACTTCCCATATAATTCATGTCTTCTCAGAGTCTTCGATATAATGAGCAAGTGATTTTCATGATCTTTGTAGATTTTGGAGTATACCAAGATATCATCAATAAATACCACTACATAGTTATCAAGATATTCCTTGAAAACTATGTTAATTAGATCCATGAAAACAGAGGGTGCATTTGTCAGCCCAAAATGCATTACTGTAAACTCGTAATGCCCGTACCTGGTTCTCAATGTTGTCTTCGGAATATATTCCTTCTTCACACACAACTGATAGTATCCAGATCAAAGGTCAATATTTGAAAAGTATTGATCTCCATGAATTTAGTCAAATAAATCATCAATGCGAGGTAGGGGATACTTGTTTTTTTATTGTTATAGCATTGATTTCCCTGTAGTTGATACATAAACTCATAGATCCATCATTCTTCTTAACAAAAAGGATAGGGGCTCCCCATGGAGAAACACTAGGGCGAATAAATACCTTATTACTCAATTCCTCGAGTTGTTTATTTAGTTTAACTAATTCCACAATGGCCATTCTATAAGGGGTCTTTGATATAGGCCTTTAACCAGGCATTAAATCAATGGAAAACTCAATTTCTCGTTCTGGAGGATGTCTAGGTAAATCTTCTGGAAACACATCAACATATTCTCCAACAATAGGTACATCCACTATTTGAACATTCATTTCCTCACCCATAGTTATTTCATTCTCTTCCTCCCCGATAATTGAATTTAGTTGAGCTACTGGGGGTGGATATAGATAAGAATCAGGTGGTGACGATTCTGCTCTAAAGATAAGGTGTTCTTTATCATCATCATCAAAAATCGTAACCTCCTTCTTCTTGCAATAAATTTTTGCATCATGGTCCGAAAGTCAATCCATACTGAGGATTATATCAAATTCAGTCATGGGTATAACGATGAGATCAGCAGATAAAGAACATTTATATTCTCTAATGGGGACTTACTCACAAAACATTGTTACAATGATACTTCCCTTAGGAGTTTTTACTGACAACTCCCTTGTTAAATCAAATTGAAAATATATAATTTTCTTAGAAAACTAAGAAGATATGAAACAATGTGAGGATCCAGAATCAAATAAAGCATTTGATAAACTTGAGGAAACCATTAAATTACCTGCCACCACGTCTTTTGGGGATTCATCCTCATCAGTAGTGATTGTATAAGCTTGACCTTCATCCCTTGGCCTTTTCTGAGGTAAGTTTCCTAGATGCTTAGGAAATTCATTTTCATAATGTCCCATCTCCCTGCAATTGTAGCATTTAACATTGGTAGCGTATTTCATTCCTTTACAATCACCAGCTAGATGAACTCTCTCTCCACATTTGTAGAAAACCCCTTTTTCTTTTAGACAGGCACCAGGGTGCTTCCTTCCACAATTATCACATGGTGGAAATTCAATTATTCCCTTATTCCCTAATTCCTTATTTCCTTTCTCAGGGTTTTCAGCAGATCTCTTCTTCTCTTGCTTTGATTTAAAGTCACAAGACTTAGAGAATTACTTTTCTGTATTGATAGCACACAAGAAAATATCATCATATGATGAGAAGGATTGTGATAAAAATGCTCGATGGAGAAATGGTTTTAACCCATCAAAGAAACAATCAATCTTATTTCTTGGGTTACGTATATAATCTATTTCATGCCTTGCAACCCTTTTAAAGTTAGCCTCATACTTAGCAACATTATCATCCTCCTTTTTCCTTAGACTCAAAAATTTTCTTTCCATATCCGCTCAATGGTCATGAGGAAAGAAATTTTCTATGAAAATATCTTTGAAATCCCTCCATTCCATATTTTATACTTCATCATCTTCCTTTGTGTTTTGAATCAATTATCACCATTGATCAGCATCTCCAGTGAGGCGGTAAACTTCCATGTTAACTTTTTCCCTTTCACTACTCCCCAAATCGTGGAATATTTTCTCTAAGGAATTTATCCATTGCTCATCCACTAATGGATTGGTAATCCCATTAAATGTCAGTGGGTGTTGCCTCATTAAGTGATCTAACATTGATCCTCCATGCTGTGGATCTGGGTGCTCCATACGGGTAAGGTTATTATTCATAACCTGAGTGAGTTGTCCCAGTATGGTGATTAGTTGATCAGAACTAGTTGCATCACCAGCTACACTATAATTATCTTGACCAGGGGACAATCCCTACATGAATTGAATGCATTGATATGGTTTCCATTCCTTCCACTAGGTGCCATTTCTAAACAATGACATAAACTAGGTCAGTTTATGAATCAAAATACATAATTATGTACTTGTAAAACACTTAACATAAATTGAACTATTTAGGGATATAATCCATAATCATAAAAAATGTTTTCTTTGAGGAAGTATATACCTATAAACCCTTAATAATGGTTTATAAAGAAAATGAAAATTATCCTAAGCATATCCCACGGGAATGTCGTAACTAAGAGTGCAGCAATGCCCGTTGTCGTGCACCAGTTCCCGTTCGAGTCTAGATCAAAGTGGTGTTTTCGGTTTTTACCCAAGGTACATCTGTGATAGAGACACCTCTACATGCTCATATCCATACAGGTATGTATTTCTTGGAAAACTCACAAAATCTCTACAATACCAAAATTCTAGAAATTTGTTCTATACTAATCCTCAAAGTCTATGTTAGGGCTATGTGCTCTAATCAGAGTTTATCTAAATCTAGTTTCCAAGGATTGTACTAAACTTCCTCTGATACCAACTGTAACGCACTGACCCTACTTACCCAGAGTTGGTGCATTATTAAATAACATTTTCATGATCACAAAAAATTAATTCTCTAAAGACTGATTAGTTTAGTAGCCTTGGAAACAAGATTCATATATAAGTTCAAATTTACAACTTGAAGAGAAATACAATAGAAATATATTTCATTAGAAACATCCAAGCCTCCTAGATTATTCTTATAGGTCACTCATAACTAACTTCTTCATATCCTGGGAAAATGAAACATATAAAAAGGGGTGATCTCAAACGCTCAGTAAGGGTAAGTAATACAACTGAAAATGACATAAATATTAAGCATGTTAAATAATTGAAACCACACGAATTTACCAATAATAAACATGAATAATTTTATGGAAAGAATATGAGCTGAGTAAATAATGCCATAATAAAACAAAATCATGAGTATTCTACTAGTTGAATGACCACATGAACCATCAATATTATTTCCATAATGAGGTAATGTATAATGCTGGACATTATGAAACATTTAGTCAAGGTGTTGACCAAGATGTCTAAAAATTATTAAGGCCTCGACCAAAACCATAAATCAAATTGGGAAAGGGCCTCGACCAATTCCAAGTCTAGTTGTCTCATGAGACCTAATGATGCATCAAGGAGCTATAGCGGTCTCCACATATCACTTACTAAGTCCAATTGATTTCTCATATGAAATGGTTTAAACATATTATAAACATTCGTATTAAAGCTAGAATACGAAATGTCAATACTTTAACCATAAATCATGAATGGTATAGAAATAACACATCCACAGTCAAACATATCACAAAAACTTCAATACAATATATAAGTTTTGTATCATAATAAATCAACTCCAAATAAACTTAAAATCAATCAAAGGATGTTTACATAGATGAAATCAAAACCCTTTTTAGAGAAACATCTCTTTCTATTTTGAAATCATTTAAGAGTCACATAATTATAAAACAAACATTTACTTTAAAAATATTTTTATATTCTTGTAAGGGAAGCTTCGACGAGTTCATAACGGTAAAAAATAGTTGTACCCGCTGTATAAGTTTAAAAAGATATTCTTACCTTAATTTTGTCGAAAAGGATAAAAAGGACCTTATTTGGAAAATGACTGAAAGATTCCATTATAAACATCTTATAAAAATTCAACAAGGGTATAAATGACTTTAACCCATAGTCTATAAAATAGTAAGAATGTTTTGAAATACATTTTTAAGAAACATGGATGTGGATGATAAAGAGGACCTAGAAGATAATTACCTATAAACAACCTCGGATAATGAAGAGATTGTAAAATAAACTCTTACCTTTTACTTTTCCTTGGTTGATGGTATGTTAACCTCTTGTATAATGGTTAAATAATTGTTATTAAATTATACAAGAATCATATACATTAATATGATATCATATATGATCTTTTAACATTGCTTTGTTAGTATTATCGTCGTTTCAGGTGTTAACTTACTCATTTTCTTTTATATATTTTGTTACATAAGCCATGTTTTTTATGGATAGGTTGTATTTTATTCATATAAATAATGATATCAAGCCCTTAAAAAATATTTTTAATCATCAAATGAGAATTATAATTGCATGGATACGATAGGGAATGAATCTCATCACGTTCGTGGAGACGATAGTCCGTATGTACGCATGAGCGACAATATCATTATTTTGATTTTAAAATAATATATAATTGGATTTTATATCATATATAAAGAATAATTATAATTTTATATTTATTATTTAGATAAATTACACATCATTATCATAACCATACAAAATAATAATGTTTTGAATAACAATTACACCACGACGTGGAGACGGTAAGTCGTACGTATGCACATATGGTGACATGTCATTCAAAAGATAGATAGAATACTGAATATGGTTGTACCATATTTATTATAACATAATAGTATATAGAAGATACTAGATTTATTATTTTAGAAAGGAAATAACAAAGTAAGAAGAAGTTTAAGAAGAAAGGAACTTGAAAAAGGGTGGTAAAAACATTACCTCTTCTTCGGGTTCTTCCTTTTGATTTGATCAAACGGGCTCCTTAGGTTGGATTTATGACTAAAGTAAGGACTCTAGGATGAAGGCAGGATAGTTGAGATGGTATTTGGGAAGATTTTGGCTGAGACAAAATGCTTTGAAGGTGTGAAGAATTGGTTAGAAGTGGTGTCCTTTTATAAGGGGGAGGAGGGGCTCTTTAGGAAAATCTTAAAGTATTAATTTATAATAAATTCATATTCTGTTTCTAATAGCTTCAAAGTAGATTATTCAAAGTATAAGGTGGTGATGAGTCTAAATACATTCAACAAATAGATTTTAGACAGGTTTGGTTCATTATATTAACCATATCTTTTAGTTTTAAGTCTTAGTTAATTAGTTTGACATTTACCATGTCACTTTGAATTTTAATATTATATAGTTAATAAACTTAGTATATACATCCAAGAGACCCAAAAGTGGTATATTAATGATACACCTATCATGATATAAGTCCTTTGGCATAAACTTAGATTTTTAGGAATAGAATATTAATTAATAATATAATACTTGTTTTAAAAACTCATTTATGTCAATTTTGACAATATTTAATAATTTATTTTTGTTAAAGTCTTAAAAAACTTTATTAATTTAAAAAAAAATTCCAGCAATACTAACATGTAATATTAACCAATGAAATTCGTGGATGCCATCAAAACTTTAAAATTATATTTATTTTAACTTTTATAATACCAATTATTTGATTATTTCATTAATAAGGAAAATACTGCATCATTATTGTGTCATATATAAATTTAATTATTAAATGTCTAAAAATTATAAATAAAATACCATTATGTAGGGAATCTTTTTATATTTCTAATGACTATTTTAGTCTAAAATATAACATATATAACCTTATGTAAAAATTGTGTTTCTAAAAGATATATGCTTATGTCATTTTTGTATTTACTTTAACTTAATTAATATAAAGTGTCCTTATCACCTGCAAGTGGCTCCATGGGGTCCCAAAATCAACCCAAAGATGCCTATGGTTGGAAATGTATCAACAAATAAGGTTAGGACACGTTTTAGGGTAATTTATTATTATTATAATATTATTTTTTACCCTTATTTATCGGATTTACCCTTTAACCATGGTAAATAAAATATTTACCGAAGTAATTATTCAAAATGTATAAAAATAAAAGTTACCTATTTACATAATTTTAAACTCATGATTCTAAATATTGAATCCATTTTTCTAAATTCAAAACACAGATGTGGCAGAAATTAATTTAAAATTAATTCCCGTTGTTAAAACAAAAAGCGTGTTTTTAAGAGATAATAACTATCAAAAGACTGACACTTGTTTATGTCCGGTTCAAATGTGAAATTATGTCCAATGACCAAAATTGTATTAAATGATAAAAATATATTCTAAATATACTTTAAAACCACTCAAATTCAAAATTTATCACTATAAATTATTTTTATTAAAAAAATTGTTTTTAATTAAAATTTAGTAATTTTCACTATTCATCAAAATATAAAAGTTATCCGAAAAGTACCAAAATTTTACCCTAGGATAATTACAATATTCAGAATCCAAAAATTAAGTCCATTTTGAGAGATAAAATTTATAAAATTTCAAAAAGTTGGTATTACTATTCATAACGGCTACTTTGATTGGTCACAGTGTGTTAGAATCTCGAAGTTGCGTACAACACACGCTACTGTATTATTCAAAGAGAATCGTATCGTGGAAGCTTGGGGTGTTACATTTTTTTTATTTTTTGAGTTAATTTATCTTTTGGATATTTTTCATTTCATGTGACCCTGGAAATAATTTTTTTTCTCTCTCTCCCTATATATATATATCTTATAACACCAATTCAAAAATTCCTTTAAGATGGAATTGAAATGTTTTTTGCATAAAAAAATAACAACATGGATTTCGCTACACACAATACTAACTTTTCTTGCACTACACACAACACTGATTTGGCGTACATTACACACAACACCAAGTTTCTGCGAAACATCATTTTATTATTATTTTTAAATGATATAAGTATAACCTACAAATTAAACATAGGGATATGAATATTAATAACTAATTTTAGAGTATGTTTTATAATTAAATAAAACATATTGATAATGAAAGATATAATTTTTGGTCCTTTCCTTTTTATGGTTAAAAATATTATTTTCTCAAATAAACCACTTTAAATAATAACATTAATTTTAAAAACATTTAGAAATTTTATTTTATAAAATAAACTTAATTTTTGAATTTATAATGTCTAAATTATCTTATGGTTATTTTTTGGGATTTTTCCGAGAAACATTATTTCTGATGAATAGTGAGAAATACTACTTTTTAGTTAAAAACTGACTTTTTGTTTAAATAATAATTATATTTATATTATATTTTATTTTTTAATGATAAATTAGTTGAATTTTATATCTATTAATAAATTTTAGTTAATTAGAATCAATTTAACTTTGACATTGAATATAAAATCTTAATAAACTTTTAAACTTATAACCTTCTTTCTACTTTAAAAACACGTAGTTTTGTCCCTTATACGAGATTGACATTAATCTTTATTCTTCCACTTATTTTAATTAAATTTTGAAAAAATTACACAAAAAATTTCAATCAGTATAATTTATAGATCCTAATAATATAAACTTAATTTTTTAACAAAAATATTTGTAAAAGTGATTAAAAATAATCAGTGTGATTAAGGTCAAATTAAGCTTAATTAGGCACCAAACCTTAATCATTGGGACCCAAATTACCTATAAACTTGTCCAAAACCACTTTTATAGACATATTTTGGCCATATAACTTCCATTATTTATTTATGTTGGTTTTTATGACTTTGTTTTGGTAAGAACATGCGTACACCTAACTTGTTTTAAAAAAGTCCAAGTGAGTCATTTTCTTTCCCTATAAAAGGACACCACCTATCCCACATACTCACACCTATAAAAACACTTAGGTTCGGCCAAGATAAGCCCAATACACTTTCCAAAATTTCTACCTTACTTATAAAACCCTTCCCTTGGGCATAAGGAAATCCAAGGAAGCCTTTTGGCACAAACCAAAAGGAGTTACCTGATTAGGATTTAATATCTTCTCTCAAGTCCTTACTTTTATTTTGATTCTCCATCCACTCCAACTATATTAATTATATTTTTATATAAAAAATATTTTTATAAATATTCTAGTATGTTTTTATCTAAATAGTTTTACCTACACTTACACAAACCTCCATCTAATGGGTAACAAATATACTATTTCTATGTACAACAAACTACTGCTTCATGAAATGATGATTGTTCATTTTTCCATTACCACCTATCATGGTGGACATTATGATTGAAAATCTATTTATATATGATATATGATACATTTATAATTTATTTTTTCTTCTATAAATTTTATTTATAACACATCTTTATGCTTTCTATCATATGTATATATAATAATTTCATTTGGGGAAGTGTGGACTACCGCCCCCTCCAAGCGATATGATTTGTTCATACAATACGTGGATTGTATTAAGGATTATTTTAAAGAATATATAATCTATATATTATGTAATAAATCTAATTTAATAGTGATATATAAATATATATACATATATTTCTTTTACTTTCTTTCATTCACAATAATAATTCAATGAAAATAGCATTCATGTGTATGTACGACCTACCGTCTCCATGAACGATGCATTCCTTTTCATAATTATATATTATATTGATTATTATAATAAAAATATACTATATATACATTATATTTATATTTTGTTTTATATTATTTAATCATGATATATGTATAAGGGCCAACACTATAACAAATTAAGACACATACGGAAATCAATGAAAATGTTACCCGAAGTGAAGCCTTAAAATAGGATGGTTGACAGGCAGATAACATAAGGTCATAATAAAACCATATATAGTATTAGATATATTAATATGGTTCTATAAAATATTTATAATAAATTTAGATTTATTATAATTTTTTTTGAATGATTATGATGAGATTCAAGACGCAAGGTTAGGGGATTTCATATCACTTTTTATTTCCAGGAGATACATGCTATGTTCAATACTCATTCCTTTTGTGTGGTGTCTGTACTACCCATGATTGAATTCTATATATCTTATACTTAAATTTATGGTAATTTACATATCAATTTTATGATATTTATTTCATGTGGTATAATTCTAAAAATTTACCAAATCGGTGAAATAGTTTTGTCTCAATTTTCCTTATTTGAGACTCATGTTTTGTTATGCACCTAAATTCTCTTTAGATGTGTATATACTTACATTTTACATGTTATATCATGAATTAACTTATTTTAATTATATTTTAATCTTCATTTAATTTCCTTTCCTTACACAGGGAGTATGATCCCATGTTACCAAGTTATAAGAGTTTAATGAGACAATCTTATCGATTTTCAAGATTGTTTATGTTTATTCTTACTTTGATTAAATATTATGATCCAAATGTCAAGAAAATTAATTAATTTTTTTCTACTATGGATATTAATGATTTATAAATATATTGGTTTCATTTCTTCAACACTTTTGTACATAATATTGCTAAGAAATTGTTTTTAAGGAAGCCCGACTTTACCCTATCTTTCTTTGGGAATCTATGTTCCTTAAAAACCATGTTTTATAAAAAGGGTTTCGATGAATAATGTACCATTATACTTTAATATTTAAAATAATTTTTTACCCTTTTTTACTTTTACCAATATCTTCAATGTAATATTCTTATCTCTTTCAAAACAAGTCATTTTTCTAACCCTTTTATCGTGCAAATGGAATGTTTTTTTACCTCGCATGACATGTACAGATTTACCCGGAATTATTTATTTGAAGATTTGTTTGATTTTTTAAAGGGTTAATTTTTAAGAAAATGTTTTTAAAAAGTTATTTAAAGTAAAATTGTTTCCAAAATGTTTTCAATCCTTATTTATAAGTTTTCCAGGAATTTTTTTCAAAATGTTTTTAATCCTTATTTATAAGTTTTCAAAGTATTTTAAAAGAAATGGTTTTCAAAACATTTTCATGTTTTATGTATAAATTTTAAATTTATTTTCAAATAAATGGTTTTCAATACATTTGAAATATTTATTTATAAGTTATAAATGTTTTTTCAGTGAAAAAACGTTTTAAAATGTTATGAACTGATTTTATATGTTTTTAAGGGAAAATGTTTTCAAAATGATTTAAAGTATTATTTATATGTTTTCAAGGTATTTTTTTAAGAAAATTATTTTCAAATGGTTTTTTGTATTAAAAATATTTTTCAATGAAGAAAGGATATTTTACTTATGAAAAATTTTTAAAAGATATTTCAAAATTATTTTCCATCTTAGATGACATCCGTTGATATTACTCATAACCTTCTAAGAAATTATATAAATGTTCAATTAATATTGTTTCTATGAATGGGTTATGATTAATTTCATGGACTTTATTAAATCCATTTCTCTTTCACATGATATATGTTTATGAAATCTATTTCACTTTCATAGGTTATACTTTTGATAAAATGATTATGAAACCTGTATCTTTTCCCAAAAGTTATGATATTATTACATGTTTATAATAACCATTTGATTACATGGGGTGTGATATGATTATTTATGATCTTTTTGGAACATGTATGTATGATTTCACTATGATATTGGTGGGACTAATATCTCCCTCCAATGTATTGGGTAAATATTTATATCTAACTAGATGGACATGACTGGAATAAAATGAACTTGATTCAATATAATAGGGCTAGAATGGGCAATGAAATGAGTTCAGTAATACCAGGCTAGAATGAGGGGTAAACTCAGTTCAATAATACAGGGCTGGAATAGGGTGTGAACCCAATTTAGCAAAGGACATTTTCTATTAATATGGTCTCAAAGACAATGCCTTGACTACTATGTAAATCATTAAATATGCTTATGTTTTTTGCAAAATTCCATGTTTTATTGCTATGTGTTCCTTTCATGGATTATGTTCTTTATTTCCTTAAGATTCATTACTTATGAAATTAGAATATTTATTCCATGATTTATAAATATGAAATTTAATATGTAGTTTATGATCTTATATTTTCATTACCATGTTATCATACTCTTATGCTCATGATTATGGTTACATATCTCCCTCATTTATCCGTACTAAGAATTTGAGCTCACCCCTTTCTTATGTTTCCTTTCCCTAGGTTATGAAGAAATGTTTTAGGTATAATTAAAAAATGTGGAGATATTTATGGGATATGATAAATATATTTCATGAGGATAGAAGATTTTTGTTTTTCAAGTTTCCAAATACCCTAAACTATTACTGTCCTCAGGCATGTATTTTTGTAATGTATTGAATATTCATCTAAAATGATGGAATATCCTTATATGTCAAGCCCGAGTCACTATAGTTGGTATCAAAGGAAAGGTTTAGTTAACCTTTGGAAACTAGGATTGGAATATTTTAGATTGATACATAGGAATATTTCTAAGGATATGTCTAGGGATGTCTATAAAGATAAGTATAAGGATGAGTTAACATTTAGAAAAATGTCGTGGAATTTTGGTAAAGGATAGAGTGAGTGGTTTCCTAGAAATACATCTCTATCTGGATACTTCAATTGGAAGTGGCTCTGGAACATATGTAGTTAGAAGTAACAACTCTGACAAGATTTTTTGAGCATGGCTCGAGGTAATATAGAATATGAAAATGGGCCTTGCTACACACCTGGTTTGACAATATTTGGGGTTATTATTTGAGAATTCTCAAAATATTCACAAAATATCTTGAAGGATTTGAAAATAAGTTGGCTGTGAATAACCTAGGATAAACCTAGGGTGTTGTAGACTATGGAATGTGTCATGATTTAGACATCCTATAAGTAAATATTTTCATGAATTCATTGTTTTATGATATGATACATAACGCTCACACTATACTTATGGTTTTAGTAAAAGATAGGAACTAGAAAGAACTAGATTAAATTTAAATGTGATTGATGATTTTATGATGAGAGGTCAAGTGGGATGATCAATAAATTGAGATATGTTGTTATCATGCCTAAAAATTTTTCATGGAACAAGATTAAAAATGTATACCATCACCAACCTCAGACTCACCAAGGAAGAGAAAGAAGAAGTTCACTAAGAGTTCTGTTAATGGAGACAGTGTAGGAAAGAAGGTTCAGTTTCCTTTGTGTCCATAATGTAGAAAGAATCACCGAAGTGAATTTTTTATAGGAATAATAATATGTTTTGAATATGGAAAATAAGGACACTAAGTAAGTTACTATAAGGGAAAAATGTAGATTTTGTTTAATGAAATTGATGAGAATATCAGCCTCCCTAAGATTCCATAAAAGTTTTAGTGGTTTAAGTGTGGAGTAAATGGTCATTATACAACCCAATGTCCCAAAAGGAAATCTACTTAATAGAATCAACAAGGTGGTACGAGTAATGGTTATATCACATATGATGACGAAACCATATATGAAATGTGAATAGAAAGTGGTATTGTGTAATAGGATGAAGTAGCCTTGTTAATAGAATAAGGATAAAGTGGAATAATCAATGTTTGTATGTGTTTAGAATAAAAAATTATTTCATATGAATAATGAAATATACATGGATTATTCTACTAATGTTTTTTTCTAAATTTTTACAAGTTTAGGTTGAATTTTCCTAATGGATTGGGGAAGTGATTTAATGACAAGGTGATATTTTGACTAAGGGAAGGTAACCCTTAATATGTTCTTTATGTTAAGATAATGCTGCTCTGAATTGGTAAATTGAATGGTACTGATCACTTTTGAACCAATCAAGGACATGCTGACAAGTAGTTCATGCTATCATGGAAGAAGTTTACAAATTCTTGGATTTACAGAATAAATCCTGTAATCTAGGGCATTAAGAAGAATTCATGTTTTACAAAAGGATTTATGGTAATTCATGTTATTACCATGGGCTAAGTGAATTTACCATGATGGTATTCACATTTTTGGAATGTGATAGAAAATAGCTACTTTGTGATATAAGGGGTCTCAATGTTATATTGATTTCAGGACTTTATTTCTAAGGTTTTGTATTTTCATCGTTTAGAAGGGTTGTAAGGTTATCCATTCATGAAAATTTTAAGTTAAACTTTGGAGGAAGTATTTATGTATTGTGATTTTATTGAAAACCTTGGTTAAAAGGCTATTGAGTTATTAACCTTATTTCAAGGATGTCCATCATATTTTGGAAATTATATTAGTATAGTTTTATAAAAGGACATCATGTATGTTGGGTGAAAACCAATCATGTCTGGAAAGGCCATGGGTCTTGAAACCTTGACTAAAGGACGACAAGGGTGTCACTCCTACCACTGACCTATACGATTCCCTAGTTAATGTATAATTATTTTTGATGAATAATTATTTATGATGAAAAATTTGTGTGACTTTTATGTTTAGATATTTAATGTATTAAACATATTAATTTTTATGAATTGTTATTGATAAATAGTTATATATTTCATTCTTTTTTGAGCCTCAAGATCTGCTAAAAGTGTATTTTAGCACTTAAAGCATGACATTTAATTTTTATAAATCCATTACATGAAGTAATTGATGAATTATAAATTGATAAAATAAAAAATAAAAAATGAAACTTCTTTATAGATATATTTCAAGTAAGTATATTTCCTTATATTATGGGTAAATAAAATAATTACTCAACATTAGGATAATGATCAAAAGAAAATGAGTTGTCCTAATACCATAATTTTGTTGAACTGATGGCCTTTTAAATCATCGAAGATTTATGAATTTGAGTCCCTCAATTTTTTTTTGATCATTAAATTGTTTGTTATTGATGACCTCAATCACTCCTTATAAATATTTATGCCTTTCCTCCATGTCCAATATTCACTCCCAACCTATGTTCTCCTATATGAAAACCCAGTTATATGTTAATTTAGGTAACCGTTATCGTCCCAACTTTCCCTTTTAAGGGAAGTTTTAGTATTAATTTTTATGAAGTGAGTTTCTATGAATTAAAATTTCAAGTATTAAACCTTTCATAACCCAAATGATTTTTGAGGGTGAAATTAATTTTAAGGGGGTATAATGTAACCCCCTAAGTTTTTGGGAATTATTATTTTTAGAATTAATTTATATTTTTAATATTTTTCATTTAATGTGACATTGTATATAGTTATATATATATATATATAGATATTAAAACACTAATTCAAACATTCATTTCACACAAAAAGACTTGTCTTGAAGTTCACACAATACTGACTTGCCTTTCACTTCACACAATACCGACTTGGTTTTCACTACACGCAACACCAACTTGGAGTACGTTATACACAACACCGAGTTTCTAAGAAACATCATTTTATTATTATTTTTAAATGATATAAGTTTAAAATATCCATTAAAATTAATGATATTAATATGAATAACTTCTTTTAAAAAAATTTTTATATTGAAGTAAAACATACTAATAAGGAAAGATATAAATTTTGGTAAAGTCCTTTTAATGTTTTAAAAAACTATTTTCTCGAATGAAATACTTTTAATAATAAAATTATATTAATCACGTTTAAAAAATAAATTTGATAAAATAAACTTAATTTTTTAATTTATAATGTTGAAATTAGATTAGGGGGATTTTTTGTAATTTTTCTAAGAAACTCTAATTTTTTATGAATAGTGAAAATACTGTTTTTTAGTTAAATACTGCTCCTTAGTTAAAACCTGCATTTTTGTTTAAATAATTATTAATGTTAAATAATATTATAAATACATTAGATCAACAATACAACTATGAATACAATTTAGGTCGTTTTAATAATTTACACTTTGACATTTAATATAAAAACATAATAAACTTTTAAACTTCATTAAACTTTAAAAATAAGATATGGAAAGGTTGGAACCTTGAGACCACGACAGTCCCTCCCCCGATGGTCATCGACTCCCAGTGACGATGGTGGCTGCTGTGGTGGTCCCTCCTCCCCCGGTGGGGGAGGGACCCCCGACATTGGGTAGGGATTTGGAGCCTGCTTTCCAACCTTTCACTAATCCCGACTTTCTGCCCCCATTTCCGAAGGTTTCACTCATCCCTAAAGTAGTATATCTCATTGACGGCCATCTGAATATTCATATTTCTTCTTCGGAGTTCACAAAATCCACCACTCTACTGAATCTCACCCTGGTGGCTCGGTTCAGGCAAAGGTGGCCCTCAGCTGACTCCTTCGACAGGTTCATTTTTCTCTCATGGGATCATCAAGAGATGGTGACCGTAGGGTTGTTTGATAATAACCACATTATGATTCATTTTTCATGCGAGGAAGATCTCATCCAAGCCTGGTTGAGGGCCCCCCAGAGCTGTGATGGTTTTCGATTTTTCCTTTTGAGGTGGTCATTTGATTTCCACATGAACCGCGATCCTCTTTCTGCGGCGGTTTGGGTAATTTTTCCAAATATACCTTTACCGTTTGAAAATCCATCAGTTATAAAGATGATTGGAAAATTAGTTGGGAGATTTTTATGCTCCGATAGTCATAAAGAGGCTGTTTTCCATCCGGTTTTTAATGGCCGACTTATTCTTATTGGCTTAAGAATACAACAAGTCATTACTTGGCCTTAAGATACATCCCCAAGGCGGAAAAGGCTGGCAAAAAATTCCAAAGGGTTTCAAAACAAGTGGGGGACGATTTACCCTTTTGAAAACATACCTCAGAACCATCAATCATAACCAAACTAATTTACTAAATGATGCATGATAAAAACTCAGACAACTAAACCATTTATTTTATCATAAACTAACTAAGAGTACCACAGTGGAAACCAACACTAAATCAGAGCAAACAACAGAAAGACAAACTAAAAGGCTACAATATGAAAACGCAACTCCATGCTCCACCAGCTCCAAGCTCCAACATCACGAACCAGCGCAAGTATCACGAAGTGGTGCTATAAACATGTGACACTTTACCTTTTCCAACATCCCGGTATATGACATCTGCAAAAGAACCAACGTGCCAAAGCAAGGGGTGAGTAATGAAACTCAGTAGGTTTTCCCTGATGACTTCCCAACCCATTCCTCTAGGATAAAAAATGTTATCACATTTATATAAAACAATTTATATAAAACAATTCCAAAATAGTTCACAATATGAAAAGTTACATGTCAAATCCATTTTCCAACAAAAACCATTTTCCAAATAAACCCATATTTCTCAAGAAAAGAAACCAAGAAAAGTTTCTAATCAAATTTACATTTCCATTTTGGCACATTCATGTCCTTTCAAAAATCCACACAAAAAACCAATTCACAACCCGGGAAATCAACTATGCATGCATCATTATGACAGTTCCATATTCATAAGAGGTTTCTCATCAATCTACCAAGTCGTCACATGGTAATTATTCCCCATGTGCCAATAAACCTTTGGCAATGAGCACAAGGTCAAATTTCAACCAAGCCTCGTAAATGTAATATGAACGCACACACCCAGTACGCCCAAAAACCACACCATTCCAACCATGCCAAAACCATTTCAATAAAACAACCCTTTTTATTGAAAACCTTTTTCCCCCAAACTATTTTCCAAATCCATAAAATCCATATTTTAAAATCACAATTTTAAAATCAAAAAAAAAAACAAAACACTTTGCACAAACCATTCTTTCATTTTCCAGGATTCCATCAAAACCCATAAATCATCACTAAAGAAGATTTATAACATGCTCTCCACCAAAATTTCACAATCAAAACCAAGAAATTAAATCAATTTGAATTAAGCCTTCAAGTTCTAAGAATGTGGAATCGAGAGTGAAGCCACCTACCTCAACAAATTAGGCGAAACCAAGAAATGGACGAAGAATGCTTAAGAACACTGGGTCGATTCTCCAAAAACCCTCCTTAGATCTCTTATCCTAACACAACCAAGACCAAAGCTCATCATATTTGGCATCCACACACTTAGATCTACCCATAACAATTATAGATCTAGAAAACTGAGGGGAGAGGATAAGTAGATCTAAGTAGATCTAAGAACACGATCAAGAATGATCACATACCTCAAGAATACGGCTTCGATTCTCCATGAGAAGCCTTCGAATCACCTCCAGAACACTTGGGAGAAGTTTTCCAACCTTCAAGGGAGAGTAATCCCGAGTTATGGTCGCTTACGAGATTTAATGAAGAAATTAGAGGATAGAACGAGTTAGATCCACAATTTAAGGATATAATTTAAGTGCCCACATGGTTTTTGACAAATAGTGCGCTAACCGTGCATTAGCTACTACCTCGGCCACCCTTCTCCCATGGACTCATCACATGGTTTCCCCTAACCGTGAGCCGACTGTGCAGAAGCCACTTCCTCCTCAGTCAACCACACACTGTTTGGCCACACGGTTTAGAAAAACTATTCGATGCCCGTACACCTTCCCCTTTGATTCAAACTTAAATCCCAGATCTCCCGACTCTCCCATACGTCACCCTTAACTTTTAAAACCAAGAAAATAATCAAGTAAGTTTTACATAATATAAACTAGGGGTACTACATTCTCCCCACCATTTTCATTTTCATCCCAGAAAAGTTGAAAACCATAGCTTGTCTGAAAGAGTTCTGGCCACTGCTCTTTCATTTCTTTCTCGCGTTCCCAAGTCTCTTCCTGAATCTGACCATGTTTCCACAATACCCGCACTAGACCGATGATTTTTCCTCACAAGACTTTATCCCTCCTATCCAAAATCCGCACTGGGATATGTACCAAAGAAGCATCCGGGTCTAGGTCAACATGATCCCATCTGATCACATGGTCAGGATCGGGCTACTACTTCTTCAACTGAGATACATGGAACACATTGTGCACCTAATTGAACTATGGTGATAATTCCAATCGATATTCCACCTCTCCAACCCATTCCAGTATCTCAAAAGAGCCTATATATCAAGGAGATAATTTTACCTTCTTCCCAAAATGATGATGTCCATGCCTTGGTGGGATTCTCAAAAAGACATGATCACCTACTACGAACGACAACGATCTTCGACTGTGATATGCATAAGATTTTTGACGACTCTGAGCCGTCTCCATCCTCTTTCTATTCAACTGAATATTCTTCATTGTTTCTTGGACAAGGATCGGCCCAACTAGTGAAGTCTCACCTATTTCCACCCAACATAGTGGAGAATGAAAAGGACTCCCATACAGTGCTTCAAACGGAGCCATGCACATCGAGGCTTGATAACTTTTATTGTATGAGAACTCCACTAAGGGTATATGCTCCTCCCATGAGTCCCCAAAATCCATTACACAAGCCCGAAACATGTCTTCCAACATCTGTATCGTCCTTTCGAATTGTCCATCTGTTTGAGGATGATACGCCGTACTCATATTCAACTGAGTTCCCAGGGATTTCTGTATGGATTGCCAGAAATGAGATGTGAACCTTGGATCTCTGTCTGACACGATTGAAAATGGCATTCCATGCCTCTTTACCACTTCTCGGATATAGATTTTTGAAATATTGTCCATCGTAAGAATAGGGATAAAATAGGCCAACTTAGTTAGACGATCCACTATCACCCAAATGGCATCGTGTTTCCGAACCATTCTTGGAAGAGCTGTAACAAAATCCATTGCTATCTGATCTCATTTCCACACAGGGATATGTAATGATTGTAACATATCGGCTGGTCTTTAATTATCTGCTTTAACCTTCTGACAAGTTAACCACCATGAGACGAACTCAGCCACCTTCCTTTTCATGCCTCTCTACCAAAACTGCGCCTTCGACACCTTATACATCTTTTGTGTACCCAGATGTGCAGCCCATCTGGAATGGTGGTAAGCATGAAGGAGTTGTTCCTGAGTAGTTAAAGGTACAACCATCTGATCTCGAAACCGAAAAACTGAAATCCCATATATCTTCCATCCCTAAATAGTCTCCCCACCATTGAGTTTTGAACTCATTGCCACACAGTTTACATCGGATGGCTATGCCTCCTTTACTATCTCCACCAAATCAAGAAGAAGCACAACTGGAAAGAAAACTACAACATCACCTCTGTTTTCACATTCAACATGCATGTCGGCTAAGACCGACATCAACTGCCATTTTTCTGAAGCTTCTTTCTCTAACTGAGAATACGACCTTCTGCTTAATGAATCGACCACCAAATTACCCTTACCCGGTGTATAAATCAAGTCAAAGTCGAACATTTGAAGATACTCTATCCATATCCTCTGCCTGAGATTCAAATATCGCTATGAGAAAATGTGTTTCATGCTTTTGTGATCCGTAAACACAGTAAATTTCTCACAAAAGAGATAATGACGCCAAGTCTTCAAGGTATGGACAACTGCAGCTAACTCCAAATCATGTTTTGGGTAATTCTTCTCATGAACCCTCAACTGGCTTAAACCATAAGCAATAACATGGTATCCTTTCATGAGAACACATCCCAACCCTGTTCCCTAAGAATCACAATACACCACATACCTTTGTCCTGATTCAAGTAAGATCAAGATGGTTGCAGATGTAAGGCCAAGTTTCAACTCTTTAAAAGATCGCTGACATTCCTCAGTCCATTGAATTGCAATGTTTTTATTTTTCAATGCTGTCATAGGCAAAGCTAGTCATGAGAAGTCATGCACAAAGCATCGGTAATAACTAGCTAGACCAAGAAAACTTCGTATTTCAAAGAAATTTTTTGGTGGTTTCCAAGAAAGAACAACTTCTATATTTTCTAGATCCACTGAAACACCATTTTTAGAAACAACATGGCCCAAAAAATGTACCTCTTGTATCCAAAAATCGAACTTTGATGATTTGGCATACAACTGATGGTCCCTCAGTATTTCCAACACTATCTCCAAGTGTTGATCATGTTCATCCCTTGTTCTTGAATACAACAATATGTTATCCACAAACACCACAACAAAAGAATCTATATATGGCTGAAATATCCGATTCATCAGAGCCATGAAGACCGTTGGTTCAATCGTAAGACCAAAAGGCATGACTACATATTCGTAGTAGCCATATCTGCTTCTGAATTATGTCTTCAGAATATCCTCCTTCTGAAATCGCAACTGGAGATATCCTGACCACAAGTCAATCTTGGAGAACCACTGATCTCCCCTCAATTGATCAAACATGTCATCAATGTGTGGAAGTGGATATCTATTCTTTATCATAACTTGGTTAAGTTTACGATAATCCACACATAGCCTCAAAGTTTTATCTGCTTTCTTTACAAACAAAACTGGTGCTACCCATAGAGACACGCTTGTCCGAATAAAACCTTTTCTTTCCAGTTCTTCTAACTGCACTTTCAATTACTTTAACTCCGTTGGTTCCATCCTATAAAATGGCAGTGAGATAGGACTGGTCCCCGAAAGGAGATCAATCGTAAACTCCACTTTTATTACAGGTGGTAACCTTGAGAAGTTTTCAAAAAAATATATCAGGAAATTGATCCACGAATACTGGAAAACTGTTATTCGGGATCTCATCCATCGATTCCAAGTTTAACGCATCCAACTGGTAAGAGATCTGTGCCACTAATGGTGCGAACAAGCCCGTTGCACCTGCCTTCACCACTCTTTCTTCTTTAAAGAGATGCTCGACGCCATCCTCCGTCACGAAACTGACTGTTCTTCCATAACAGTCGATGTGAGCCCTAAACTCTATTAAACAATCCATACCCAGGATTATATCATAAAAATCCATCTCCAGCATAGAGAAATCCCATTTCAGCTCATCTCCATCAATAGTTATAGAAAATTCTCTACACACTAAGGCTCTACATTTTCTTTCACCGAGAGGAGTTTTATGTTTTATCACAGAAGGCATCATTTCAAGTTTTATGTTCAGAAAATCGGTAATACGAGATGCAAGAAAAGAATGTGATGCACCAGTATCGAACAACACTTGCATTAGGGTAGAATTCAAAATAATTGTACCTCTCATCATAGATGGTCCAGCTTGATCATAGACTATCATATGCTCAACCCCATACAATTGATTTGTTGCTGCACTTTTCTCCTTATTGCCTTGTTGAGATTGCCCTACCTGAGGAGACATGGTATTCCTGGAATCACCATAACTAGCTCTCTTCTGCTAGTGAGACTGATTTTTCTATCCTCGACCTGTTGAAGCATATGATGCTTGCGATGCCTGAGAAGTTTCCCGAACACCCAATTGTGGAGCACTGCGACAATATCGCTGAAGATGTACCATCTTGTTGCAATTGTGTCATGGTCTTGGTGGTGCTATACATTCTCATTTCATGTGATCAATCGCGCCACATAGAAAACAACCTGCTTTGCTCTGGGGTCAAGGAGGAAAGTTAAATGATCCCGCTGTCTGGTTATGATTCGCACTCCCACTTTGGAAGTAGGTGTCCCTCTTCCGCTTGTTCCCAGCATTAGAGTTCCCACCCGTTCCCGTGGGTATCATCATACTTCCTCCTCCCATAACAAATGAGATGTCTTTTTCAGCTACTGTTTCTCTATTTACCATCTCCGTATAATCCGTAATACAGAGCACAACTATCTTCGAATGAATCTCCTGTCGCAACCCTGATTCAAAGATGCGTTCCTTCAGAGACACACTTTCAACAACTTCCGATGCAAAGCGCACTAAATTCATGAATTTATCCGCATACTCCGTGACAGAGAGATTCTATGGATTCAGGATGAAAAAGTCAGTTTCCTCTGGATCTTTAATGTGTGAGGATTGAATTGTTTATTAAACAATTCCTCAAATTCCTCCCAGCCCAGGCCTTGATCCACCTTAGCCTGCACCACCAAGTCCCACCACTGCCGTGCAAGATCCTCCATCATATACGTCGCTGACATTACATTCAGTTCTGATGTGGTGTTGATGAAGTCGAAGATACGATTCATCCTACTCAGCCACACCTCTGCCCTTTCTGATTCAGAATCACCCTGAAAGATGGGTGGGTTCTTCTTCTGGAATTGGACGGAATGGTCTACATTCCTTGACTCATCCCTCTGATTCCCCGTGTCCACGGCCTGAAATCCTTGAACTATACTTTGTACTAGCTACTGGTTCACCAGTGGCTCATGTGAGACCAAATTCTCTGCAACCTCTTCCGTTTGGTTTCTACGATGCCTAATAGGTGCCATCTTCTATACAAAGAACGCATGCCGTTAGTCTCACTTCCTAGAAACTGAAGTATTAGAATTTCAAATTCTGTCACATTATCTATCACAACATTGTTCTCAAAACTACCTTTTTCCATGTTCAACCATTTTTGAAAACATTCAACATAATTTTTGAAAATCAACCCATGTTCAAAATACACCAAATACCCTATTTTCAAAGTCTTTCAGTTGAAAAAAATATCCGCATTTTTCAAAAATTGGAAACTTACACCAAATCCTTACTCATTCATCACAATGAGATATGCAATCCTAGTGGGAAGTCATTCCTCTAAAATGCATTTCATGCTCATCTCGTTGGCTAAACCCATGACAATGAGATTTCCAACATTCTAGAAGTGTATCCAAAACACTTATGTACCCAACACCCTAGTAACATGAAGTTCAACATAAATGGGTTAGATACATCCTCTTATTCTATACATTTCAAGTTATGACAATCCTACTCTTGTCTAATATGACCACCCAAGGAATAGACAAGAAGGAATTTAACTCCAAGATGAAGAACATCGATGAACACTTATTAGGAAAGGACTGAACAAGCTGATACCATTTGTAATGACTCTCTTATCCTTATTGACTTAAGAATACAACCAATCATTACATGGCCTTAAGCGACATCAACAAGGCACAAAAGGATGGAAATAAATACCGAAGGGTTTCAAAACAAGTGGGGGACGATTTATCCTTTTTAAAACATACCATAGAACCAACAACCATAACAAAACTAATAAACTAAATGATTTATGATAAAAACTCAGACAACTCAACCATTTATTTTATCATAAACCAACTAAGAGTACCCTAGTGGAAACCAACACTAAATCAGAGTAAATAGTGGAAAGACAAAATAAAAGGATACAATATGACAACCCAACTCAATGCTCCACCAGTTCCAAGCTCCAACATCCCGAACCAGCCCAAGTATCATGAAGTGGTGCTATAAACATGTGACACTTTACCTTTTCCAACATCCCGGTATACGACATCTGCAAAAGCACCAACGTGACAAAGCCGGGGGTGAGTAATGAAACTCAGTAGGTTTTCCCCGATTACTTCCCAACCCGTGCCTCTAGGATAAAACATGTTATCACATTTATATGAAACAATTTATATAAAAAAATTCCAAAATAGTTCACAATATGACAAGTTCCATGTCAAATCCATTTTCCAAAAAAAACCATTTAAAAAAAACATATCTCTCAAGAAAAGAAACCAAGAAAAGATTCCAATCAAATTCACATTTCCATTTTGGCACATTTATTCCCTTTCACTAATCCACACAACCAACCATTTCACAACCCGTGAAATCCACTATGCATGCATCGTTATGGCAGTTCTATACTCATGAGAAGTTTCATGTCGATCTACCAAGTCGTCATAAGGTAATTATTCCCCATGTGCCATTACACCTTTGGCACCAAGAAAAAGGTCATATTTCAACCAAGCCTCGTAAATTCAATATGAACACACACACCCAGTACGCCCAAAAACCACACCATTCCAACCATGCCAAAACCATTTCAATAAAACAACCCTTTTTATTGAAATTTTTTTACCGCAATCCATTTTCCAAATCCAGCAAATCCATATTTTAAAATCACCATTTTAAAATCCAAAAAACCAAAACACTTTGCACAAACCATTCTTTCATTTTCCATGATTCCATCGAAACCCACAAATCATCACTAAAGAAGATTTATAACATGCTCTGCACCAAAATTTCTCAATCCAAACCATGAAATTAAATCAATTTGAATTAAGAAAAGTTCTAAGAAATAGGAATCGAGAGTGAAGCCACCTACCTCAACAAATTAGGCGAAACCAAGAAATGGATGAAGAACGCTCAAGAACACCGGGTTGATTCTCCAAAAACCCTCTTTAGATCTCTTATCCTAACACAAAAAAGACCAAAACTCATCATATTTGGAATCCACACACTTAGATCTTCCCATAACGGGCGTAAATCTAGGAAACCAAGGGGAGAGGATAAGTAGATCTATATAGATCTAAGAACACGATCAAGAATGATCACATACATCAAGAATCTGGCTTCGATTCGCCAAGAGAAGCCTTCGGATCACCTCCGGAATACTTGGGAGAAGTTTTCCAACCTTCAAGGGAGAGTAATACAAAGTTATGGTCGCTTAAGAGTTTTAATGAAGAAATTAGTGGCAAAAATGAGTTAGATCCAAAATTTAAGGATCTAATTTAAGTGCCCACATGGTTAGTCTGCACAGTTTGACAAACAATGCTCTAACCATGCATTAGATACTGCCTCGACCACCCTTCTCGCACGACGTTATTGCACGGTTTCCCCTAACCGGGTGCCGACCATGCAGAAGCCACTGCCTTCTCAGTCAGCCACACACAGTTTGGCTGCACGGTTTAGACAAACCGTGCATCATCCGTGCGCCTTCCCCTTTGCTTCAAACTTAAATCCAGGATCTCCCGAATCTCCCATACGTCACACATAACTTTCAAAACCAAGAAAAGCATCAATTAAGGGTTACATACTTGAAACAGAGGGTACTACATTGTTAATACACGGGTATGTGTGAAAGTGGATCCGTCTCGACCTCCGTTTTATTTCTTCTAGATTTCAATTGGTGAGGAGTACTGATGTAAAAAGTGGGTGGTGTATGAAAACTGGACAGATTTCTACTTATCTTGCAAGTGCCTCGGTCATCCTACAGATGTCTACAATTAGGGGTCAGAAAGGGTGAAGGGTAGGGGGAATGGGAAGGACTTCTGCTCTGTGTGGAACAAACCGGACCATTCACTAGAAGTATGTCTATGAGGTTTTCAGTACAAGGGAAGGCTGGAGTATGACGACAATGGTAATATCACAGTAGGATGGGAGAAGGATGGTTCAGAACAATCGTAAAAGGGTGTTGTTAGGAGAGATAAGGGGCTGTAGTGGTCACGAATGGAGAAGGAAAAACAAAATGGAGGTGGTCCAAAGGTTTGTAGTGCTGTGTCTAAGGATACGTCTGGTGATGATTGGATGAGGAAGGGATCTAACCAAATCAATCTACTAGTGTCAGAGGTGTTATCTAGGCTAAGGAAGGACCTGTATGGAACGTCGAAGGATGGACATTTGGTTGTGATAGAGGCTGCTTGTATGGCTATCTAGAATATGGATTAGAAGAAGGATGAAGAGAAGGAGGCTATGAAAGTTTTGGCGGATGAGGAGCCAAGGTTGGGCCGCGAGGAAGAGGATAAGGTGAGGAAGGGGATGGAAATGGTGGAAACAACTCCAATCAGTGGGAAAGAAGTGGTCCGACACTAATTTAGAACTCAGTCCTTTTGTGCAACAGGTTTGACAGCCTCTCAGAGGCTGATATGGGTTCAGAGCCTAATCTTCCAGGAGAGGGAGCAGGGTCTGGCATGGAGATGGCCAAGGGGATCGATCATGGGCACTCGGCTGATGATGAGCTTAACCTGAAGAGCAATAGGGTCTCCTTGAGGATGATGAGAAGGAAGGACTATTCCTCGCTACCTCCACCTTTGGAGACTCAATCAGTAAAGAAGGAAACTTCTAAGAGGATGGTTTCAGGGACCCAAAGCCACCGGAAGGTAAGAGATCAGGGCGACCAATTGGTTTTGCTTCTAACCATTGAAGAGGAAGGGACAGAATATGACCTGTTTATCAATGCATCTGAGGAAGAAGCGGATAAGATGACAGGAATATCTCTAGAGGTGTCGCTCAATGAGGATAAATATGAATGGATTGAAAAACAAGACCTAATCCGGGTAAGAGGTTTCAAACAAGGGAAGCTCAGCGTTGAGGAGTGCATTCAGGTCTGGGACCAGCTATCTTGTGGGTTTGAGAGGATTTTTATGGAGGTAAATAACCTACAGGTTTCATCCTTATCATGAAAATTATATAGGGATACAAAATCCGGTGAGGTCCAGTTTACTTTTAATCACTATGATTAAGTTGGTGGTAGGGTGGTTGGTTAGAAAGGATTGTTTGGGCATACTTTTCTGGGTTTGGATCTTCGTGCTATTTGTTTAGTTGTGTTTTTTGGTTTCTAGCATACTACTTGGATTTTCTCCAGAAGGGGATCAGATAAAAAATCCTTCACCATCACCAGCCTTTTAGATTTGGATGCTTGAGAGGGTATGACTTTCCATCAGTTCTGTGCCCATGCACTTCTGCACGGGACTGCTTGCTGAAGGGTTGTGTTTTGGTGAAGGCTTGAGGTCATGACATATTTTATAGGGTGTGGAAGACACAGTAGTTGGTATTGGGTTTGTTTTAGTTTTGGTGTTTGGTGGTTGTTTTATTTTTCTATGGTTTCTCAATTTTCCTTTAAAAAGTGTTTTTGAAATAAAAAATTCAATTTTCAGTCTACTTTAAAAACTCGTAATTTGGTCACGTCTATGGGATTATCATTAATATTAATTTTTCCACTTCCGTGAATTGAATTTTTAAAAACCAACACAAACCATTTTAATAATTTTAATATTTATATAAAATAATATCAAGTTAATTTTTTACCAAAATTATTAGTAAAAGTGATTAAAATTAATCACAACGATTAAGATCAAGTTAAGCTTAATCAGGGACTAAACCTTAATATTACAAACCCAAATGACCTAGAAAATTATCCAAAAACCATTTTCTAGAGATATTTAATTCATAAATCTTAAATTATTGATTTATGTTTATTTGGTATGACTTTTGTTTAGGTAAGAACATGTCTACACCTAACTTGTTTTCAAAAATTCCACGTGAATCATTTTCCTTCCCTAGAAAAGGACACCACCACTCCCACATCCTCACACCTCTAAAACATATTAGGTTATGAAATTATATTCCCAATACAATTCCCAACATACATAAATTAATCCTTGAATCCCTCCCTTAAGAAGAAGGAAATCCAAGGAAGCCTTTTTTCAAAACCAAAAGGAGTTACCTGATTAATAAATAACATCTACTCTCAAGTCCTTTATTTTATTTTCCCTCTCCACCCCATCCAAATATCTTTATTCAATTATTATATAAAAAAATAATTATAATATATATAATATGATGTTTTAATGTAAATATTTTTACCTAAACTTACTCACACCTCCATCTAATGGGTAAAAAATATATTGTCTTTGTGTTTGGAGAGCTATTGGCTCACGAAATGATGATTATTCATTTTTCCATTACCACCCATCATGGTGGTCATTATAATGAACAATATATTTATATACTATATATATTATATTTATTATGTATTTATTATTCTTTAAATTATACTTAGAACATAACTTTATTCTGTCCATTGTATGTAAATATGATAATTTCATTTGAGGAAGTGTGGAAAGTCGCCCCCTCAAAGCAATATGATTCGTTCATACACTACATTGATTGTATTAAGGATGGTTTTAGTAAATATATAAGATATATATGATATGATAAATATAATTTAATAATTTTATATACATATATACATATGTATATATATAAATATTTGTGTGTATTTTACTTTATTTCTTTCAACACAATAATTAAACAGAAATAACATTCATTCGTACATACAGACTACCATCTCCATGAACTGTGTATTTTGTTTCATAATTAGATATTCTATAAAATACTATCATAAAAATATACTATATATAAATTATATTTATATCATGGTTTACATTTTGGAATCATGATATAATTATAAGGACCAACAATATAAAAAATTAAGACACATACGAAAAACGAAGCGAATATTACCCGAAGTGAAACATTAACCTAGGATGGTTAACAAGAGGGTAATATATGGTCATAAAAATAAAATATATGGTATTATATATAATAATATAGTTATTTAAAATATTTAAAATAAATTTATATTTATTATACATGTGGTTTAAACATCTACGATGAGAGTCAAGACACAATGTTGGGGGATTTCATCTCACTTTTTATTTATGTGAGATACATGCTATATTCACCACTATTTCCTTTTGTATGGTGTATTTATTACACATTATTATATTATATATATCTTATAATTAAATTAATGTGAATTTACATATCCATTTTATGATATTTATTTCATGGGGTATATGTTTCATAATTTACCAAATCGGTGAAATGGTATTGTCTCAATTTGCCTTATTTGAGAATCATGTTTTTTATACACCAAAATTTAATTTAAAGGTTTATATACTTCCATTTTAAATTTTATATCATGAATTAAAATTTTTATGATATTTTAAGCTTCATTTAATTTCTTTTTCTTAAATGGGGAGTATGATCACAAGTTACAAGTTATAAGAGTTTATTGAGACAATCTTATCACTTTTCAAGATTGTTTATGTTTATGCTTCCTTTGATGAAATTTTATGATCCATATCCGAATAAAATTCATGTATTTTATTCCCCTATGGTTATTAATGATTTATTCATATATTGTAACCATTTATTCCACTCTAGTATATAAGATTGTTAGAAAAGTGTTTTTAATAAAGCCTGACTTTACCCTCTCTTCGGTCAGAAATCTATTTTCCTTTGAAAAATGTTTTCTAAATAGGGTTAGATGAATAATTTAACATTACTATTTAATATATAAAATAAATTCTTACCCTTGTTTACTTTTACCAATCTCTTTAAAGTAATCTTATTGTCTCTTTCTGAACAAGCCAGTAAACTAACCCTTTTTCCGTAAAAAATGATAGATTTAATATTTTAATTATCTTTAAAGATTTTTTCAATTATTTAACCCCATAAAATTTATAAATTTGAGTCTATTTTAATCATTTTAGTATTATTAGTGGATTTTGGGCTTAATTGTGAAAAGTGTTTAGTTCTGGAAATTTAGCAGTTTTATAGAGCTTCGGTATTTTGGTCATATCTCTTACAATTTTGATTCAAATTTATTTTTTTCTTTTTTAGGTTCCTTAGTTAATTTTATTAATGTTTCATTTATTTAAAAAGATCCAATTCTAAATCCAATGGCCCAAAAAAATCATTGAAGTGGAAAAGGTTAGCTTGTGAACAGAATGAAGCCGAAAATAGTTAATGAAGAATATCTAGTCGTACATAAGCCCAAATAATATTATTCCAGTTGTAGCAGAAATAGAACTCATATAATCATTCTCCAATTAAATTTTATAGAGAAATTATCACATTAAGTCTTATATTTCATGCGACCA
Source organism: Viscum album (assembly GCA_963277665.1). Taxonomy (NCBI): domain Eukaryota; kingdom Viridiplantae; phylum Streptophyta; class Magnoliopsida; order Santalales; family Viscaceae; genus Viscum; species Viscum album. Next base: position 431,782,334 of record OY728147.1, on the reverse strand, counting down.
AAAGGAGAATGTTGAAGAGTCTCATCGAGAAGAAAAAAGTCACTTATGGAATTAGAGAATAACTTTTCTTAAATGTGTAAAGTATTATTGAAATGTTTAGAGTATATAGTAAAATCAATTTCAAACAACTTTTAGGAAGATAACATGGCAATTTTCTAAGGTCTGGTTGGACAAATCAATGAAAAATTTAGGTGAAGGATTTTAGAGGAGAAATTTTATGTTCTTCGTTTCCCCTATTTTCTTTATTTTTAGTTTTTTATTGTATTATTTTCCACCTTATTGATGTATTACCTTCATATGTATGGGTAATCCCTTGGGTTATTGGTGAAGGAGAGGTTTTTTCTTTTATAAGGTTTGATTTCATGCACTTAATGTTATACGATCTTTTCTCTCTTTTGTGAAGTTGGTTTCAATTTCTAATAATAGTTTTTATTATCAAGTGCGATCATATTTGGTTTTAGATTATATTGTGGTTACTTCTTTGGTCAATGATAATTTTCTCTCTCCATTAGGTTTTGATCTTTATAATAAAGAATAGATACATTCTTAGTGGCTAGGTACTCGATGATCGTCAGTACGTGTGGGAGGGGTAGTGGATATTCTTGATTGTTCGGGATAAAGAAGACTGATAGGGAATTGACCTATTCAATTGAGGATATTCACTAAAAATATTTCAAATATAGGAATGATAGTAGATAGAGTTCATATCTTACTAAGGTTTACTCTCACCATTATCATTTGAGCAAGGCAGTTAGAGGAAGTGTTCATGGAATATCACATTAATCGGAATAGTAGAAGAGGAATGGATAAATTGGAACTATGATAACATTGAAATTGAAAAAATGATCTTGACCAGATCACTTAATTGATATATATGTTTTCAATCTATTTCTATGTCAATTTTTTTCATTATTTTGATTCATTTCTTTTTTTTGTTACTTTATTTCGTTTTCAAAATCAAACAATTTAAAAAACAACATCTTCTTCTATCTCAATTATAAGAGAAAAATGTAATTGTTGTGCATTAATCATTGGAGAAAACCTAGGTTACACACCTTACTACATTTTAACTTAGGTAATATTTATTTTTGAAACACCCCATGACAGGAATGTGTCAAAACTTGTAGCCGTTGTCGGGGAGGTAGTTCCAAAAAAAATTTCTTTCTATTTTTTCTTATATTTTCATATTTTCTCTTATAAGTTGTATGACTAGAACCTAAAACAATGATCATTTCCCACTTGATCTTGAAATTTAAAGAAAATTTATGAATAGACATAGAAACCTTAATTTTCAATCTGAATTTGAGGACATTTCTCCTGTAGACTCGAGTGAAACTATAAGTGTTCACTCTGAGCCTATCACCATGGATGGAAATAAAAACCCCCCCTTAGAGACCTATGTTCCCCAAATTCCTTAATAAAAATAATCAACTTTACATTCCAGTATTACAAAATGATTTTGAGATGAAAAATAATATTATTCCATTACTTCCAAAGTTTCATGGTTTGGCAGGTGAAGACCCCAACAAACATATTAAAGAGTTCACACATGTCTGTTCAACCTTTAAACCTCGTGGAGTAGCTGAGGAACAGGTAATGTTGAATGTGTTCCCATTTTCATTGGAATGATCTTCCAAATAATGGCTGTATGGTCTATAACTTGGAGATGTGGATTATTGGAATGACCTGGTGAGATGCTTCATGTAAATATTCTTCCCCACCTCCAGAAGCATAACCATCATAAATGAGATCTATGCCATCAGCCAAACATATGAAGAAACCCTTTATGAGTATTAGGAACGATTTAAAAATCTATGTTCCAGTTACCCACATCAATCCATTTAAGAGAATCACTTTCTAGTATTTTTCTATCAAGTTTTACTTGACAATGGCAGAAACCTTCTTGATGCATCATAAAAAAGAGCATTGATTGACAAGTCACTAGAAGAATCCAAGGGTTTGATTGAGAATATTTCTTAGAACTCTCAGAAATTTAGTATAAGAGGTACTAGAATAATAGGAATTCCTTAGGTATGAACTTCAAATTCACCATCCTTACTAGAATTTATGATGGAAGAAATATCCTATTTGGTTATACATATGGCCTTGAAAGAAGTGTTTAGCCAATAAACACTGGCTAAGGTATGTGGTTTACACTCATCAACTAATCATTTCACTGACCAATGTACCGAAATATAGGGAATAAAAACTGGTTTGGTAAACTTTCCGATGAGGAAGTTCCAAAAAAATCATGGACAGAGAGATTCTAACCATGTTCAATATGGGTTTGGAAATAAGAAAAATCAAGACAGACCCCAAAACCAAAACCAGTTTCAAAACTGACCCCCATTATAGCAACAATTCCAGAAGCCACCAACATTTAAAAGAAATAAATCTTATAAACATCCTTCACACCACCAAACTCCCACTTTCCCAAGACCCTATGATCAACCATCCACCAGTACACAACCTTTTATGGAGAAGATAAAATCCAAGTATTATGACCTAGAATATAATGTTGATAAGTAGGAAAACACGGTGTGCCGTTTGGTTGAAATCATAACAAAACATACCAGGAAACTTCCTTTCCATACAATCCCAAACCTAAAATATATTTTCATCATGATAAAAATAATCAGTGTAAAATAACTATCACCACCAGACACCATCGATCCTGAAATAAGACCACCTGAGTTGAGGGAGAATGAAGTTATAAATTCTAAAAATTCTTGGAAAATGAATTGTGAAGAAGAGAAGAAAGACGAAGAGGATAAGGTTATGCTAAGTATAAAGAGATAAGAAACTCCATTTCAAAGGAATAAAATGGATAATAAATACTTACCTCCACCATTTCCATCAAGGACGATTAAATCAAATAAATTGTAGGTAGAAGCACTTTAAAAATAAATTTCTGACATATTTTAGAAAGTGGAATCAATATCCCCTTTTTTAAGCACTCAAAAAAATGAAAAATTATGCTAAAATTTTGAAGGATATTTTCACCGAGAAGAATATACTTCAGAGAAATTAAAGGATCAACTTGTGAAGAAGTTTCTTAGGCCTTATCACACCACAATTTCTAAACAAATGTTAAGATCTCGAGATGTTTTCCATTCCATGAACCATTGGTTCTTTAAATTTCTATAATTCTTTGTATGATCTAGTTGATTCAGTTAATTTATTTATTCACTCAGTATAAAATTCCTTGAATATGAGAGACTTGATGCCCATAATAGTGGTGGTCCATCTTGCAAAAAGATCCATAGTTTTCCCTTCAGATGTTCTGGAGGATGTCCTGGAGAAAGTCAAAGATCTCTTATTCCTAGATGACTTCTATGGGATGAATATGGAAGAATATAGGATCCATTTACACTCACCAATAACTATTTGGAGACCTTTCTGGAAGAAGACCATAATTATCATCATTTTCCATGAAGGGACACTCACCATGTATTTTGGATATAACACTTTCCACTTCAATATATTGAGACACCCATTCGATTATAACTCACTCTTTACATTTTTCCATGAAGTAGGTACTGAACCCATTGAAGAATTAGGTATGTTCCATGAATTATTATCCTTATAAGAGACTTCCTCCATTGAAAATATCATTGAACATGTGAATGAAAAAAATATTATAGATTCTGATTTCATTTGGGAGGAAGAGGTAAAATACGATTTCTTTAATGATTTTTTAAATTATGAAGGATATGATATGGTTACTTGTGTGAATAATTTCCAACCCTTGGAAGTGGGGAATGTTTGTTTATTTTTAACCCTTGAGCAGCCCCCTGATCTAGAATTAAAACCACTTCCCACTGATTTAAAATATGTTTACCTTAGGGAGGGAGAGAAATTAGTAGTGATAATTGATAATAATATATCTAAAACCCAAGAAAAATATTTGATTGATATTTTTAGAGAGAATATCCAAGCAATAGGGTGGATCTTAGGTGATATTATAGAAATCAATCCAAAATTATTCTCACATAGAATTTTTCTGGATAGAGATTCCAAACCTGCTAGACAACCCCAAAGGAGGTTGAATCCCACCTTAATGGAGGTTATGACGAAAGAGATTGAGAAGATATTGGAAGATGGGATCATCTATCCCAGATCAGATTCACAATGGGTTATCCCAATTCATGTAGTTCAAAAAAACTATCCTAGCCATGGAGAAGAATAAAAATAATTATTTAATCCCTATGAAAATTGAGAATAGCTGGAGGGTGTGATTTTATTTTATAAATATGAATCAGGTCACTCAGAAAGATCATTTCCCCATTCCCTTCATTGATCATATGTTATAGAGATTGGTAGAGAGAACTCATTATTTCTTTTTGGATGGATTTTCAAGTTATTTCTAGGTATCCATTACTTCTGAGGATAAATAAAAGAGAAAATTTACATATCCATTCAAAAAATTTTCATATAAAAGGATTCTATTTGGATTATGTAATTATCTAGGTAAATTTTATTGGTGTGTGGTAAATATTTTTTATGATCATATTGAAGATTACTTATGTGGTTTTCTTGGATGATTTCATAGTTTTTGGAAACTCTTGTGATCATTTTATGAAAAATCTGGAAAAAGTTTTGAAAAAATTCATTGAAAAGAATCTTGTTTTAAATTTTTAAAAGTGTCATTTCATGGTTGAGAGATGAATTTCCCTTGGTCATGTAATTTACAAAAATGTAACTGAATTTGATAAATAAAAAATTGAAGTGATAAATTCTTTGCCTTACCCAACTTGTGTGAAGCATGATAGATCATTTTAAGACATGAATAATTATATTGGAGGTTTATCAAAGATTTTAGTAATATTTCTCTCCATCTCTCTAGATTTATTTTGAAAGATGATTATTTTTATTTAAATGGATCATGTAGGAATTATTTTGATGAGTTGAAGAGGATAGTGATTACACCACCCGTGTTGCAGCCCCCAAATTGGGAAGAACCATTTTAGATACTTTGTGAAGCTTCCAACGAAGATGTTAGAGAAGTCCTTTCTTAGAAAATTGAGGGAAGGACACAAGTCATTGCCTATGACTCAAAAACCTTGGATGTGGATCAATTATATTACACAACCACACAAAAGGAGTTTTTAGCAGTTGTTTTTTCTTTAGAAATATTTAGATCATATATTCTTGGAACTAAAGTCTCCATGTTTTCTGATCATGCATCTCTTAGGCACTTGATGATAAAGGAAGAAGTTAAACTAAAGCTAGTGAGATGTATGTTACCACTGTAGGAGTTAAATATAGATTTTAGGGACAAAAAGAGATCTAAGAACCAAGTGGCTGATCATTTAAGAATACTTTCCATCAATTTTGAAGCTAAAATTCTAGAAAAAGAACTATTGAATGACCACCTTACATGAGATCAGTTGTACTTGGTTGAGGGATAAGTTCCATGGTATACTGACATGGTCAATTATCTAGTAACATCTTAGGTCCCATCTCATTTCAATTCCCACTAAATTCCCATATTGAAAGCTGAATGTATATAATAAATTTGAGACGATCTATTTCTTTAGAATATTTGAAGGGATTAAGTGATAATAAGATGTATTCATGATAGTGAAATTGGTTTTACCTTTGAGTTTTGTCAAACTTTAGCTTGTGGATTCCACTTTGGAACTCAAAGGACATAATGTAAGGTTTTAGAATTTGGACATTATTGGCCCACCCTTTTTAAATATGCTCATGAATTTTGAAAAAGGTATAAAAAATGTCAATTTTCAGGAAACATTTTAAAGAGAAAAAAATTCCCCTAGAGCCACATAATTTTTGTGAGTTTTTGAAGTTTGGGGGATAGATTTTATGGTCCCTTTCCTAATGTCATTTTGAAATTCTTATATCTTTCTTAGAGTTGATTATGTTTCCAAATGGGTGGAAGCACAATCTACCTGGGCTGATGATGCTAAATTTTTTTATGATTTTGTCTGGACTATCATATTTTATAGGTTTGGATTTCCTAGATTGTAAGAAACTGGACCTTCTTTTCAGGTATGTTTTTCCTTTTTCTAGAGTTTTTGAGAAAAGGGGAGTTTCTAGAAATTTTTGAAGTACACGCCATGTAATTTATAAGTACACTCCATGTACGTTGATGCCGCTCAAGGCCGTGTGCTGGCCGTGTCATGGCCACACACACAGACATGTAGGGGTGATGTGGAGGCCACTTAAAGCGGAGTACAGAAAATCCTAGTACACGCCGTGTACTCCAAAATTAAACACCGTGTACATTATTTTTTTTATTAAATGGACCATGGTTGCATCCGAACCCCAGAACTGTCTTCTTATCCAGCTTCTTCGACCGATACCATCTCGTACGGTCACAAATCTCCACTGAGCCCCTGAACCTCAGTCCATTCTCCGAATCGACCGTCGTCGATTGCATTGGAACCACAGTGGTAAGCTCTTCCATATTCTAGAGCATCGTTTTACATTTCCTCCTCTTTTGAAAGTTATAGTTGGTTGAATTTTTTGTGTGTTTTTATAAATCTACGATGTTCTAAGGAGATTCAAGCCTCGTGGTTCAATTATATCAATATCCTAGCATCAAAGTAGGTGGTTTGTGCCTTTTCATTCAAAGTATTTGGGTTTTGTGTGCAATTTCCACCAATTCCCTTGAACGGGGTATTGCGTGTTTACTGTTTTGCCCCTGTTGTTTTCCTGACTTGATTTTATTCTTGTGTAGAGGTATTTTGGGTATTTATAAGGATAATTTCTATGCTTGGATGTTTTTCCCATGCCTTGTTCTATTTACAACCTTTTGGTCTTGTTCAGCCTATTGATCGTTATACCTATTTTCCATACCTTGTGACCATAGGATGGAGTAATATTCCCTAACATGATTGTTATGTTGTAGCTCTATAGTTTTACTTGGCCTTATAGCATTATTATGCACTGACTGGCATGGGTCCATGAGAACCTGGTTCTATAGACTATAAAGGGATAGACCGAGTGAGCTTCCTCAGAGAGTCTTGGACATTATAGACTATAAAAGACAGATCGAGTGAGCTTCCCAAAGAGTCTTGGGTATTATAGACTATAGGGGACTGACCGAGTGAGCATCCTAGAGAGTCATGGATATTATATACTACATGAGGATAGACTGAGTGAGCTTCATCAGAGAGTATTTGTTTTGTTTTAATTTTCTTAAACCACTCCATGCTATAGGAGGAATTGACCGACTGAGATTCCTCAGCGAGTCTGTGATAGACCTGAGGATATAGGAGGAATTGACCGAATGAGCTTCCTTGGAGAGTCTCTAGAACTTGGGGCTATAAGAGTATTAGACCGCGTGATCTTCCTCATAGATTCTCTGACTACCTTAGACTATAAGGGGAATTTACTGAGTGTGCTTCCTCGGAGAGTCTTATATTTTTGTATGACCAAACCCGAGGGGTTAGGATGAGTGTACTACCCAGAGGGTTGTTGGTATTTCTTGGATAGGATAAGAGGGGATGGTTGTTCACACTTCCCGGAGGGAATTCCTAGTTGTGGTTAGCTGTTTGCTTCACTGCTGCTTGTTGATTTGTGAATTGTTTACTGCTATGTATTATCTTGTTACTGCCTACTATTTACTGCTTACTGTACTATTACCTGCTATATACTCACTAACTATTAGAAATAGATCTTCGAGAGGTTTCCTACAGGGATTTAGTCTCACACCCTCTTTGGGTCATGCCTTTGGGCCCAAACAGATTATATTGTTGCAGGTATAGACAAGGGAAATTGCCCTTCTACTTTAGGTACTTGATTGCATTGGAGATGGAGAGCATGGGACCAAGCCGAGGCTTGAGATGCTGAGAAGTTGCTTTATATGTTTTCTTTTTGTACTTTAGTTTAGTTCTACATTCAGAATTGTTATTTTTTGGATACTTTCTGAGACATATGTATCATGAATCATTTTATATATATGTGTGTGCTTCTACTATTTATCATATTTAGTATTCCGTTGTTTACTTGTGTATGGATTGTTTAACATTTCCACTATTGTTTATTGTTTCTCTTCCACTGTGTACTCTTCCAATGAGGGAATAGTTTCCCCTCTATCACACCCAAGGCCCTTGTTGTTAGTCGGCTGCCTCTGGCATTCGGGGAAATGCGCTTGAGGCCATGTGACGAATTGGGTACGGGGCGCCTCTAGGTGGCTTCCAGAACTGGGACGTTACAAAGTGGTATCAGTGGAATTATTTTCTCTTGAATTACTGTTTGGAGCCTATATCCAGGGATAGGATGGAAGATGTTCTTGGTAATAAGCTGTGTGCAGGAGTAGCTAACCTGCGTACAGGGAAAAACCATACTACCTCATTTATTGTAGTTTCACTGGTTTGGAATTTTACAGTTGATTTGATTTCACCATTGGGTGATTCACATGCTTTCTGCTGTTACTGTTGTTGTTATTGAGGTTCTATTTCTATCGCAACCTGAGGAGATGAGGGTATGTCATCTCATGCATCATATAGGAACTTGTTAGAAATCACATGACATGCTTTCTTTCCATGTCATCTAGGATGAATTACTAATTTCATGTTTTTGGGATAGAAATTGTGTATATTATGCATGATTTTGTGATATATTCCATGATAGAATCTCTACTATTTGATAGAGACTTTTTTTGTGTAGATATTTACTAGAATGAACACCAAATTTTGATTCTTTAGGTGTTATGGGCCCACATGAATCCGAAATTAGTGGATCATTGCTTGTTTCACTAGTATATGTATGTATGAGATGCCAAGATTTGATTCGTGAGGAGTATGGCCCCTCACGGATTAGAATTTGGCACCTTAACTCATGTTTTCTATATTTTCTGGGCTTCAGAGCAGTTTCTGAGCTATTGCCTGGAAAAACCCAGAATACACGGTGTGTACTTTATGAATACACACCGTGTAGTTTTTAAAACCCTGTCACTGACTGTGTGGGAAGAAACACGGGGTTGTGAAAAATCTTCCGAAACACGTCGTGTATGGTAAATACATGCCATGTTGTAGTGGCCATGTGTCTACCCGTGTGTCTAACGACACAGATGGAGAAAACTTTGACTATACATGTCGTGTCCTGTTTTCACACGCCGTGTCATATTAACTAAGTAACCGGACATGTAATGAACCACACAGGTCAGGGAAAACCTTCAAGTACACGCCATGTTCTAAGGCCGCACGCTTTGTAGAGTGAACCGTGTAGCCGGCCGTGTAACTAAAAACACGGGTCGTTGAAACCTTGTCTAGTACACATCGTGTCCTTCTTGAACAAGTAGTGTAGTCTAGGTTTAAGAGGACCATGTGGGTTAGACATGTAAGGAGACTCGGGCAGGGGAATAGAGTTTAAGTACATGCCGTATGTAGGGACAAAACACCGTGTGGTTGGGGTGTTACACGACCAGTTATGGAAGAGGTACATGCCCATGTGAATGGATTAGAAGAACACACCAGGTAGTTTTTATACACGCCGTGTAGTCATGTTGTGTAAAACTTGAAGGTTTCTTTCTCCTGTTCCCCTCTTGTACTCTTATGATCTCAGTCTTTGATAAATCCTAATCTAAGGTGTGCTTTTGACCTTTCAGAGCTATGGTACAGATATGTCCTCCTATTGTACGTCAGCTGTTAGATGGAGATCAGACACCAGATATGTCCAATCAGGGACCTCCTGTAGATCCTCCTGCTATGCCAGCCTTCGTACCAGTGGTTATACCAGTCGCAGGGGATGATGCACAATTTAGGGAAGGTTTTATAAGGATGATGTAGACCTTCCAGGGAGCGTTGCCTCCTGCCCCATTGATGGATGAGTTGATGCGGGTTCCCCAGCAGCAGCATCCTCCCACCTTCTCAAGGGAAGGTGGACCTCAGGCTACAGAGTCATGGACAGAGACACGCTCACAGTTTTGGGCATCTGGAGATACCTCCAGAGAGAGGGTGAAGCTCACTACCTATATGCTCTGACACTCCTCCAGGAGGTGGTGGGAGGTGATCTCATAGTCAGGATGCCATCAGAGTATGACTTGGGATGAGTTTTGGCACATCTTCTATGATTACTTCCACCAGGAGACCTTGAGGGCCGATCACGCCCGGGAGTTTCAGAGTCTGAAGTAGGGTACTCTTTCTGTTATGGAGTAATCGTCTCGCTTTACCAAGATGCAACGTTTAACACCGATTCTAGCAGGTGATGAGTTGTTCCTGGCTAGGAAGTTTGAGGATGGTCTCAGACAGGAGATCCGTTCCCTGGTAAACATCTTCAGGTTGACTTCGATATCCTCGATTGTCAACCAGGCATTGATCACTGAGCGCAATCTGAGGGATTCTAGAGCAGTGAGACAGGGCGGTTCGACATCCAATGTCAGTGTTCCTCCTATTGATAGTAGGAAGCGCCATAGGGAGTCTGCTCAAGGAGATCAGAGTAGGAGGAATGTATCTTTGGGCAGCCAGGTAGTGTGCTACCCGTGTGGGAGGAGCATGCATACTAGGACTCAGTGCTAGAGAGACCCGATGGAGTTTCGATATTGTGGCTAGATAGGCTATCTTCAGCGTTTTTTCTAGATCTTCTCACCTACAGCTGGTGGTAAGGGTTCTTCTATAACCTCGCGTATAGAAGATGCATCGCCAGTTTCTCACCAGTCTGGGAACTTGAGTTCTTCTGGCCATTCGAGCTGAGGTGGAGGTCACAGCAATGGTGGTCAATCCCCAGGCTACTAGCGACATCAGAGTGGATCAGCTCAGAGTGGTCAGGTAGTGTCAGAGGGCCACGGTACAGGCCATACTTTTGCAGTGGAGCAGACCCATCAGGATCAGGATCTCAGACCTTCTACAATTTGAGGTATGATCTTAGTAGCCTTAGTTTTATATTCAGATCTCTTCAATACTTCTGTAAGAACATGGTTTTTTCTATAAAAGACTTTGGAATATTCTTGATGTTATTCCAGAGCAGCACCTTCAGACAGCGTGCGATTATGAGCCCCGGTGTGGTTGGAATTAAATTCTCAGTGCGTTCACACTGAGCACACCAATTAAGAATAATAACTCCTAAATTGTAGCTTGGAAGAGAAAACCAAGGGCACTGTTGAGTCTGGAGCGTGTCGTTTACCCTAGGAGGGGTGTAATTTTCATGGGTGCATGCCTCCTTTGAAAAACGTCACCAGGGGAGTATTTGTAATTTTGCAACCCCGAGGGTTTAATTTATAAGTTTCAAACAGAATCTTGTAATAAAATTCTGATATCGCCATTTTGATTGTGAGGTGGTATTTAACCTAGGGGTGGGTTAATCTCAACCCCTTCGGGAGTTTCAGACGTGGGTCTTTTTGTGGACGATTAAAAGTTAAATAAGAATTTATAAAAATTCATTATTTAAACCTAAACTCACCCCTTCCCTTCTTTTGTTCTTTATATAGTGGAATATGTCCCAACAAGATCCCCTATCCCTTCATCAAGCTCTCCTACCCTCCTCTCCAAGGCAGTTGCAGATCCGGCGAAGGCGGATCGCTTGCGAAGCCTCAGGCTACGCCCAACAAGGTAGGATCAAGCGTTCTTCTTTTTAAAGTTCTGAAACTACTTTGATCTTGATTCATAGAATGGAACTATCATTGGATTTTAGACAAAATCCCATGAATGTGTAGTATATGTTTTGAGCTTTTCGACGCATATCTTGGATTTGAATTTCGAGTCCCGAGGTGTCCGTAGCTGTCCGACGAATATCCGAGTGTGTTTAGGTGTTTTCCGGCGGATTCAGCAGGTTCTGGCGGTGGTCCGACCATCCTATGCGGTGGAAGGGAGGCTACGGATGGTGGCTCAGAGCGGGATAGCCACGACTTCAGTGCGGCATGCGGCTGGGTGAGCGAGCGCGGGAGGCGGCCGCGGGGACAACGGTCAAGCGGAGGCGGTCCGGGCGTTAGGGGTCAGCGGGGCGGTCGGTGCGCGAGCGTAGGACCTGGGTCAGCAACCCCAGATGGAGAACCATGACCCGTAAAGGGAGGGTCACCATGGAAAGTGATCTGGACCAGATCAAGCATGTCTGTGCGAGGCGGGGCGGCCCGCGCAGTGAACTGCGGGCCGGTTCAGGCAGGGGGGCCTGCCGAACCAGCCCGACCCACCTCGTTTCGTCCGTTGAAAATTAAAATGACCTTAAGTTCAAACCAGGTGTCGGATTCAAATTCCATCTGGGAAATGTGTTCCTTGGATCGAGACAAACATTTTGAGATTGTCTCGGGGATTTTTAATTCCCGAGATGAGGGGCTCGGTCAAGCGACACGCTCGTTAAAGTGGATTAGTGTTTTTCTGAGAATCTTGTTTTTGATGGAGAGGGCCCATCCGATGTCCGATTGAAGCACCGTCAGCGGCGTTGAGACCTTGGCTTCAAGGAAAGTTTTCCAGTGTGGTTTCAGGTGTTCAAACCAGAGTTGAGACATGGGCCCCATGGCCCGTCTTTTAAGTTGTGAGCATCATTTTGTAACTTTTTCATCTAAAGTCTGGTCAGGGCGTGTGAGCAGTCGATTCAGAGTGTTTTTTCGAGGTCATTGCAATGGTGCAATCCACCCACTCTAATTCAGCATGGTGGTGTGGGCCCCATGATGGTCATTTTGGGCATTGATGGTAAATTCCATCTTCTTCACCAGGTGTCCATTTCAGATGAGTGATTAATCAATCATGTGTACTTTTTCGAGAGGATCGCAATGGTTCAATCCGCTCGTAGCGCTTCGGGACCGGGATGCGGGTCCCACGCAGTACCACTCATGTGCAAAATGAAAAAATGCATCTTTTTATATGGTTATCCATTCTACTCAACTAAACAGTCCTTTTGACGTGCTTTTCCAAGGGGATCACAATGGTGCGATGCGCTTGACCGTTTTCAAGACCGAGACTCAGGATCACGGGATGGTGTTCAGGCGTAAAGTGGTGTTGGTGACTTTTCCATCAGATATCTGTCTGAGGCTTGTAAATAGTATAACTCGCATGTTTTTCTATGAGGATTACAATGGTGTGATCTATTTGGATGTGAGGAGCCTCATTCTAGATCTCATTAAATGTGGAAGCATGAAAGATGTACCAGTGGTGGTTCTTCATGCGGTGTTTGTAGGGAACCCTTGGTGTGTAATTTTATTCAATCCAGTGTGAGTGAAATATATGTTTAAAGATATTTGGTTGGTTGTGCTAGGGTCGTGGAGGAAGCAGGTTGGGAAAATTGTGTTTTTTCCCTTCACGTTGACGTTGGGTGCCGTCTGCACGATAGCCTTTGGGCTAGAAATGTGGTATACTTTGGGAGTATATGAAAATGCTTGGAGGTACATGTTATAGCTTGTACCTAAGAATGTTTGTGCTCTTGGTTCAAAGATGAGTTAGGGCCACATGTCGTGTGGGACCCATGTGCGTGACGTGTTCTAATTTACATACCTTCGACCGCTCGGGACGTTGAGGGTCCTTCCGTTAGTGAAGTTTAGACCAGCAGGGTTGAGTGGGTCCCCCTGGTCCTGTTTCTTGATGGTTTGACAGGAAGAGTTATTTCAGATTTCTTGTTTCTTCAGCTGTGAGGGGTTTCAGTATCACACTCTTTTGTGTACCCTGGTAGGGTTCTTATGGAACTGGTGTGACCAATCCATTACATAGTCAGTGATACTCTACCCAGGAGGTTGTTTCTAGTAGGGTGCAGAGCCCTAGTGAGCCTGGGGCGCAAATTCCCTAGCCGAGAATCGAGATCATATCCTCCTTCCGCGATCTACCGTGACGTGTTTCCCTCGACACAGATCCAGGTATCAGTGTAACCCACACTACATAGGCACTGAACCTCTACAAGGTGAATTGTTCTAGAGTTGGGTGGTTACGTCATACGACTCTGTGTTCTATTGGCCAGTGTTGTACCATTTAGTAGGGATGGCCAAATTAGTTCTGGGATTACCCTCTAGCAGGGCTGGGCAGTGGGTTGCCCATCGACTTCTGCAGGTTTACCATCCAGTGGGGCTGGGCAGTGGGTTGCTCAATGAATTCTTAGGGTTTACCCTCTAGCAGAGACTTGGTAGTGAGTTACCCGATGACCTCTTAGGGTTTACCCTCCAGTAGAGACAGGGTAGTGGGTTACTCAACGACCTCTTAGGGTTTACCCTCCCCAGAGACTGGGCAGTGGGTTACCCGGCGACCTATTAGGTTTTACCCTCCAGCAGAGACTGGGCAGTGGGTTACCCGAAGACCTCTTTGGGTTTACCCTCCAGTAGAGATTGGGAAGTGGGTTACCCGACGACCTCTTAGGGTTTACCCTCCAGCGGGGATGGGCAGTGGGTTACCCAACGACTTCTTTCAGCCTTAGCCCTTTCTACTAGGCTAGTCTGTGGATTTTCTCAGTGACTACCAGAGCGGGACCCTTGGTTGTACGGGTCAGTGATGTGGCAACTTTTAATTTGAGAATACCTCTCGACTATGTGACAGCGAAGAGGTGTGGTTTGACTTTCCTTAGAACACTCAAGTACGAGGGGTGCTTTCCCCAACAAGACGAGTCCTTGTGATGCGACCTAAAACCATGCGGGCGAGTCAGTGCCGCCCAAAGCAGATAGTGTCAGGGTGCTGTGATTTGAGCCCCTTGGCTTGCAGTTCGGGGCATACATGCAAGATGCTGGGCATCGATGGTGGTTACTTCTGGGACTATTGACTACTCACTTTCTTGGGCTGAGATACAGGATGAAGATCCCCTTACGATCTTGTTTGGGTTTCTTTATTGAGCATATGGATATGCATATACCTTGTTCTAGTACCCACTCATTGGGTTTGGTTACTCTCCTTCAAGGAGAGGCGAAGACGTGCAGGGTATGCCACGTGCTTTCCGTGTCTAGCTTCTCATGGTTGGATGGGTCTAATCTCTTACTATTGGTAGTGAAGACTCAGCGATAAGTTTCATATTTTTACCATTTCTTGATCCTTATTTTTGGGCGAGTCTACTTCCTTTCTCTGGTTGGGATGAGTTGTTACTCTACTGTACACTTTACTGCACTCTCCGTCGTTCTCCTTTACTATTCCTTGTTCAATCAACTGCTCACCTCTTCAGTACCTCCTTTGTTTCTCCCTCAAGCCTTCGGGGTATCCTACTGAGTATTTTTTATACTCACCCTACTTGGTCTTTTACCGTACTTGGTGTGCCCTTGAAGACGACTGCCAAGTTGATCGTGACGTCAGATGTGCTAAGAGTTAGGGAACTTGGACTGCGTATGGTGGTCATTGTCGGGGTCCAGGTGAGGGACCCTCCCAGTTGTTGTACTTTTGTTTACCTATTTCTGGGTTGTGGCACTTTTCTGGTTTGGCGTGTATTTTTCCCTTTTTCTTTTCAGTTTACCATCAATATTTACTTTGTACTGTTTGTAGGTCGATGCACTTTTTTGGTTGTTTATAGTAGTTAGTAAATTACTTTTCCTTGGCTTAGCACTTCTGCATTGAGTGGGCTGCGTGTGTGTGTACAGGTACTCAGGAAAAGTCCTCCTCGAGTTGTTTATCCTTCGATAATTTTCGCCATCCATTGGCCTATGAAGGCAGGCTTGGGGTAGTTGCGGCTCGAGCTCGGGTAGGGTCGGGTCATGGAAAAGTCATATCAGAGGTGGTTCATTCCTTGGGACGTTGTTCAGATATCCCTAAAAAATGATTGGATGGGATCTAGGGAAACAATGTCAACGTGTCTCGAGAGAAGCTCTCAGGTGAGGGAGTCTAGTGACAGTGTGGCGGCTGACGCATCCATTAACCAGGACCCTGATAACCCGCTTGTCGACTCGCAATGATGATACACTTGTTTTAGGGAAATTGGTTTGTGCATCACATAGGATTGAGTCTTGAATTTCCTTCTTGAGTCATCTCCCCATTGTTGTTACTATTATATACATATATACTCATCTCACCGCGACACTCCTTGATAACATTTAGGATGCCTCCGCGAAGACAGCCAGCCAGGATACCAGCTTTCGTTCATGACGAAGACCCTGTGAGCGAAGAGGCCTCAATCCAGGACCCATCATGCGAGTAACTTTCACCAGGTGGGGCAGTAGCCGCACCCCCACCTGGTGAGCAGTAGACAGCTCCAGCAGAGAAGAAAGAGCTTGAGTGCAGGTTGAGCGCGCTCCGTGAGTTCTAGTGACAGAGAACGCTGAGGTTCAGTGGTGAACTAGACCCTCAGGAAGCAGAGGTTTGGCTCGAGACAGTGGTTTTCCTCTTCAGGCTTGCACATACATCGACAGATCAGAGAGTGGATTTGGAAGCCAGCCTTTTCCATGGAGCAGCTGGGTGTTGGTGGAGTCTAGTGACTCAATTACTTGATGAGTCGTTACTTTCGTGGGGTGACCTTCAACTGTTTTTTCATGAGGAGTTTTACCCCTCTAGCTTATGCTTCGTTCCGATCTAGGATCTCATGTAGTTTCAGCAGGGAGGGATAACAGTGACTGAGTACGTGACTAGTTTCACAAACCGTGTAGGTTTTTACCCGGGCTTGGTCTATGACAGCAGCTTCTGAGCACGAAAGTTCGAGCAGGGTCTCCGCAGAGAGATTCGTGCTATCATAGTACACTTTGGAATTCCCACTTATGTCAATATGCTAGAGAAGGCGCTGGTGACATAGAGCTTCCTGTCACATTCTACAGTTGTTGGTGGCAGTAAGCACGATGGAGCCAAGATGTCAGCCGCAGCTAGAAGGCGTCAACAGATAGAACCTCGATGCAGGCGTCCTTCCACCCACCAGTTTTGGAGATGTGGTCATGCACCACTATGGTGGCAATGAACATGGGCTCATCTGAGGAGACCCTTCTATGTGCAGACCCAGGGGCAGGGTCATACACCATAGTGGCGCCGGAGGGCACCAGGGAAGTCTGGAGAGTGTCGGTTCTATGCTTGCGATGGGAAAGGTCACATGGCACAGGACTGCCCGACTAGGTATGCTGATAACTTTAGGCAAGAAGCAGGTGAACCACCACGACAGAGGCATCGCCATGATCGGAGTGTTACCCAGAGAGGTGGTTCTAGTAGAGGAGCGGGAGAAAATGGAAGCAGGGGACGACATTATGAGGTCTTCCCATCACCACCAGGTGGTCCACATCTGGCCCGGGAGCTGACAATTGGGACCAGGGATAGCCGTGAGTTTTGGATGTTTACGATCCTGCAGATCATGATGTGATAAGAGTTATGCTTTACGAATCTTCTACTTTTTATAGTAAAATTGTTAGACTCTGTGTGTGAAATGATTTTCTCCCTACTCCTTACTTGAGTTCTTACCAGGGTGACTTAGGGCGTCGGGTGTAACCCTATGTTTGTAGATTAGGAGGCGTAGAACCCTTTTCTTTAGTTGATGGTGTCGACTCCATCGCTTTTCGAGCGTGTAAGAGAGCCTTGGTTGCGAGACATCGACTGTGAAATCTTGCGTGACCAGATATCATTGGGTGTTTCACCATATGGATATTCTGAAGGAGGGAATCACAAGGCTTTGTCCCAGGTCCAAATGGTGATTCCAGTCGTAGCGTGCGATGTAGAGGTGCGACCGGGGAGGTGAGCTACCCCTGAGGTCCTTCGGTCCGTTAGAGACTGTTTGCAGGGATGGAGAGGTCCCCACCACCTTGCAAAAAAACCAAAGGCTGGTTTGGGTGAATAACGTCTCCCACGTGACTCACCAGAGAATAAGTGTGTGTTCACCTATGCACATCACCAGAGAGGGAAGACCCCACGCTAATGGACAAATCCACTGGTCCATGCGCGGTGATCCAGAACTCTGCAAGAGTTCTTCTGAATATGGGAGAGACATGTGTAGGCTTAGTACCCTGAGTTGTTCTCCTAGTTTTTCTTTTCGGGGATGAAAATATTTAAGGGGGAATGATGTAAGAACCCGGTTTTCTATAAAAGACTTTGGAATATTCTTGATATTATTCCAGAGCAGCGCCTTCAGAGGGCATGCGATTCCGAGCCCCAGTGTGGCCGGAATTAAATTTTAAGTGCGTTCACACTGGGCACACCAATTAAGAATAATAACTCCTAAAAAGTAGCTCGGATGGGAAAACCGAGGGCACTGTTGAGTCCGAAGCATGACCTTTACCCGAGATGGGGTGTAATTTTCTCAGGCACGAGCCTCCTATGAAAAACGTCACCAGGGGCGTTTTCGTAATTTAGCAGCGCCGAGCGTTGAATTTATAACTTTCAAAAGGAAGCTCGGAATAAAATTACAAGAGATACATTGTGATTGGGAGGTGGTATTTACCCTAGGGGCGAGTTAATCTCAACCCCGTTGGGAGTTTCGGAGCTGGGTCTTTTCGTGGGTGATTAAAAGTTATATAAGAATTTATAAAAATTATTTATTTAAACCTAAAATCACCCCTCCAATTCCCTTGTTCTTTATTTGGTGGAAGAAGCCCCAACAAGAGCCACTCTCCCTTCATCACGCTCTCCTCCCCTCCTTTCCAAGGCGGTTGCAAATCTGGCGAAGGCGGATCGCTTGCGAAGCCTCAGGCTACGCACAACAAGGTAGGATTGTGCGTTCTTCTTTTTAAAGTTCCGCACCTACTTTGATCTTGATTAATAGCATCTAACTATTGTTTAATTTTATAGAAAATCCCATGGATGCGTAGTATATGTTCTGAGATTTACGACGCATATTTCAGATTTGAATTTCGAGTCCCGAGGTGTCTGCAGCTATCTGACGAAGATCCGTGTGTGTTTAGGCGTTTTTCGGTGGCTTCAGCAGGTTCCGGCGGTGGTCCGACCATCCTAGGAAGTGGCGTGGAGGCTGTGGATGGTTTCTCTGAGTGGTCCGGCAGTGGATTCAGCGCAGAAGGTGGCCGGGTGAGTGAGTGAGGGAGGCGGCCGCGAGCGACGACGGTCAAGCGGAGGCAGTCTGGGCGTCGGCGGGGTGGTCGGCGTGCGAGCGGAGGACCGTGGTCAGCGACCCCAGCTGGCGGACCATGACCCGCAAAGGGCGGGTCTCCATGGAAAGTGAGCGGGACAAGCTCAAGCAGGTCTGGGCGAGGCGGGCCATCCCTCGCGGTGAACCGCGGGCCCGTTCATGCAGGGTGGGCCGGCCGAATCGGCCCGACCCACCTTGTTTCGTCCGTTGAAAATTAAAATGCCCCTAAACTTCAAACCAGGTGTCAGATACGCGTGATGTCTACGGTGAAGCATTACTTGGATTTAGAAGAAAATTTTGAGATTGTCTCGGGGATTTTTAATTCCCGAGGTGAGGGGCTCGGTGACACGACACACTCATTAAAGTGGATTAGTGTTTTTCTGAGAATCTTGTTTTGGATGGAGCTGGCACATACGATGTACAATTGGAACTTCGTCAGTGGCATTGAGACCCTGGTGTCAAGGTGAGGTTTCCAAAGAGGTTTCAGGAATTGAAACCATAGTTGAGGCATGGGACCCACAACCCGTCTTTTAAGCTGTGAGCAACATTTTGTAACTTTTTCATCAGACGTTTGTTTGGGGCGTGCGAGCATTCGATTCAAAGTGTTTTTCCGAGGAAATTGAAATGGTGCAACCCGACCGCTCTAATTCAGCACGGTGGTGTGGGCCCCACGAGGTTCTTTTAGGGCGTTGATGGTAAATTCCATCTTCTTCACCGGGTGTCTGTTTTGGATGACTGATTAGTCAATCTTGCATACTTTTTCGAGAGGACCGCAACAGTGTGATCTGCCCATAGCGCTTTGGGACCAGGATGCGGGTCCCATGTAGCACCAATCGTGTGCGGAATGAGGAAATGCATATTTTTCTTTGGATATTCGTTCCACTCAAGTGAGCAGTCTTTTTGACGTGTTTTTCTAAAGGGATCTCAAAGGTGCGATGTGGTTCACCGTTTTTGGGACCGAGACTCGGGATCACGGGACGCTATTCAGGCGTAAAGTGGTGTTGGAGACTTTTTCGTCAGATATCCATCTGAGGTGAGTAAATATTCTAACTCACGTGTTTTTACATGAGGATTACAATGGTGTGATCCATTTGGATGTGAGGAGTCTCATTCAAGATCTCATTAAATGTGGAAGCATGAAAGATATACCGGTGGTGGTTCTTCCTACGGTGTTTGTGGGGAACCCTTGGCGTATAATTGCGTTCACTCCCATGTGAGTGAAGTAGATTTTTGAAGATATGTGGTTGGCTTTTATAGGGTCATGTAGGAAGCAGGATGGAGAAATTGCGTTTTCTCCCTTCGCGTTGACGTTGGGTGCTGTGTGCACGATATCCTTTGGGCTGGAAATGTAGTATACTCTGGGAGTATACTGGAATGATTGGAGGTACATGTTATAGTTTTTACCTGGTAATGTTTGTGCACTTGGTTCAGATATGAGTTAGAGCCACACGTCGTGTGGGCCCCATGTTCGCGTTGTATTCTACTTTACGTACCTTTTACCTCTCGCAACATAGAGGCTCTTTCTGTTAGTGATGTTTAGACCAGAAGGGTTGAGTGGGTCCCCCTAGTCCTGTTTTCTCGATGGTTTGACTGGTAGAGTTTTTTGGGTTTCGCTATTTCTTCAGCTGTGAGGGGTTTTAGTATCACATCACTTCGTGTACCCTGGTAGGGTTCTTGTGGAAGCGGTGTGACCAATACATTGCGCGGGAACCGATCCTCTACCAAGGAGGTTGTTTCTAGTAGGGGAAGAGCCCCAGTGATCCTGGGCACAAATTACCTAAGTGAGTATCAAGATCATATCCTACTTCCATGATCTATCGTGACATGTTCCCCTACACAGAGCCCCAGGTATCGGCGTGACCCACACTACACGGGCACTGAACCTCTACTAGGTAAATTGTTCTGAAGTTGGGTGGTTGCACGATACCCACTCCATGTTCTGTTGGCAGGGGTTGTACCATCCAGTAGGGATGCCCAGAGCTGTTCTGGGTTTACCCTCCAACGGGGCTGGGTAGTGGGTTACTCATCGACTTCTTTGGGTTTACCCTCCAGCAGGGCTGGGCAGTGGGTTGCTCATTTACTTCTTAGGGCTTACCCTCCAGTAGAGAGTCGAAAGTGGGTTACCCGACGACCTCTTAGGGTTTACCCTCCAGCAGAGACTGGGCTGTGGGTTACCGAATGACCTCTTAGGGTTTACCCTCCAGCAGAGACAGGGCAGTGGGTTACCCGACGACCTCTTAGGGTTTACCCTCCAGCAGAGACTGGGCAGTGTGTTACCTGACAACCTCTTAGGGTTTACCCGCCAGTAGAGGCTGGGTAGTGGGTTACCCGATGACCTATTAGGGTTTACCCTCCAGCGGGGCTGGGTAGTGGGTTACCCGATGAATTCTTTCAGACTCAGTCCTTTCTACTTGGCAAGTCTGTGGATTTTCTCTGTGACTACTGGAGCAAGACCCTTGGTTGAACGGGTCAGTGATGTGACAACTTTGACTTTGAGAAGACCTATCGACTGTGTGATAGCGAATAGGTGTGGTTTGACTTTCCCTAGAACTCTCAAGTATGAGGGGTTATTTCCCCACCAAGAGGTATCCTTGTGACACGACCTAAAACCATGCAGGTGAGTCAGTTCCACCCAAAGTGGATAGTTTCAGGGTGTGGTGATTTGAACCCCTTGGCCTGCAGTTTGGGGCAGATGTGCAGGATGCTGGGCATCGACAGTGGTTACTTTTGGGACTGTTGGCTACTCACTTTCTTGGGCTGAGCTACGGGATGGATATCCCCTTACGATCTTGTTCTGGTTTCTTGATTGAGCATATGGATATGTATATACCTTGTTCCAGTACCCACTCCTTGGGTTTGCTTACTCTCCTTCCAGGAGAGGCGAAGACGTGCAGGGTATGCCATGTGATTTCCGTGTCTAGCTTCTCATGGTTGGATGAGTCTAGTCTCCTACTATAGGTAGTGAAGACTCGACGAGTAGTTTCATCTTCTCACCGTTTCTAGATCCTTGTGTTTGGTTGAGTATACTTCCTTTCTCTTGATTGGTTGAGATATTACTCTACTCTACTCTTTACTGCACTCTCTGTCATTCTCCTTTATTATTCCCTGTTCGATCTACTACTCACCTTTTCAGTACCTCCTTTGTTTCTCCCTCGAGCCTTCAGGGTATCTTACTGAGTAATATTTATACTCACCCCTGCTTGGGATTTTCCCGCACTTGGTGTGCCCTTGCAGACGATGGACAAGTCGATCGTGACATCAGAGGAGCTTAAGAGTTATAGAGCTTGGACTGCGTACGGTGGTCGTAGTTGGGTTCGAGGTGAGGGACCCTCCCAGCTGTTGTACTTTTGTTTACCTGTTGCCAGGTTTTAGTACTTTTCTGGTTGGGTGCGTGTTTTGCCCTTTTTATTTTCAGTTTACCTTCTGCATTTACTTTGTACTATTTAGAGGTCGATGCACTTTTGTGGTTGTTTATAGAAGTTAGTACTTTTCTTTTCCTTTACTCTGCACTTCGGCGTTGAGTGGGCTGCATGTGTGTTTACAGGTTCTCAAGAAAAGGCCTCCCCGAGTTGTTTAGCCTTCAGCGCTTGTCACCAGCCTCTAGCCTATGGAGGCAGGCTTGGGGTAGTTGCGTCTCGAGCCCGGGTAGGGTTGGGTCATGACAACTGGTGCTACGCATAGCTTTATCTCTGTTACTATTGTGGAGAGCCTTGGGCTCTGCATCTTTTCCCCTACCGATACTTTGATGATTGACACACCGTTGTGGACTAGAGCAGTTAGTGAACGTTAGTGCAGAGAGTTCCCTCTTGAGGTTTTAGGGCTTCACTTCTTATGGGACCTCTATGTCCTAGAGATGACGAGTTATGATGTCATTCTTAGAATGGATTGGTTAGTCCCTTTCCAGGTAGTAGTCAACTGTTATCACCGCAGGGTGAGTTTCGTATCACCATAGGGTGGATCCTTTCTTCATAGAGGCGAGTGGGATGTCCAGGTGAGTCGAGAAGGACCCGAGCATCATGGGATAGGAGGAGTTACAGCCCAGATTGCTAGTCTTTGTCTGGATGACCATGGAACTTCACAGCTAGACTTTCCTCCAGTAGTGGATCATTTCAGGGACCTCTTTCCAGAGGACTTTTTAGGTTTTCTTTGGGAGAATGAGGTATACTTTTCTATTGATCTCGTGCCAGGAGTGGCACGGGTGTCCATTCCTCCTTATAGGATGGCTACACCTGAGTTGCAGGAGCTCAAAAGTAGTTGGAGGAGTTACAGGCCAAGGGTTTAATATGACCTAGTACTTCTCCTTGGGGTTCACCTGTCCTATTTGCGAAGAAGGCAGATGGAACCCTTAGGCTTTGTGTGGATTATCGAAAGCTAAACCAGTTGACGGTCAAGAACCGATATCCCTTGTCGTGGATCGATGAACTCTTTGATCAGCTTCGAGGGTCCCAGGTGTTCTCGAAGATCAATTTGAAGTCCGGTTATCATCAATTGCACGTTAGACCATCTGATATACCACTTACTTCTTTCTGGAGTAGGTATGGTCTATACGAGTATATGGTTATGCCGTTCGGTCTAACGAACACACCTTCAGTTTTCATGGCACTAATGAACCGAGTGTTCCATCCATACTTGGATTCCTTCGTTGTGGTTTTCGTGGATGACATCTTGGTGTACTATCACACTCGACATGACCATGCTACCCATATTGAGATCGTTCTGAGTACACTGAGAGAGAATTAACTATATGCTAATCTCTTAAAATGCCACTTTTGGATGGACCATATTCACCTTTTGGGTCATGTTATCTCAGATATAGGAGTATCAGTAGACCTAGAGAAAGTGAGAGAAGTAGTTTCCTGGGAGCTTCCGAAGAACATCTTTGAGGTGTGGAGTTTTATGAGGTGGGATGGATACTACAGACGTTTCATAAAAGACTTTTCATACCTAGTAGCACCACTGACAGGTCTGACCAAGAATGGGGAAAAGTTCTTATGGTCAGATTCTTGTGAGTCATCTTTTCAGGAGCTAAAAGGGAGGTTGACTTCAGCACCGATACTAGTCTTTCCAGAACTGGGCAAGATCTACACTGTCTACTGTGATGCCTCAGGTATTGGGCTGGGAGCTGTGCTTATGCAGGGAGACGGATTTGTTGCATACAAGTCTCGGCAGTTGAGGCCATACGAGAAGAATTACTCGACGCATGATATGGAGTTGGAAACTGCTGTTCATGCCTTACGCTGTTGGAGATGTTATCTTCTGGGAGAGAACTTTATGGTGTTTTCTAACCACAAGAGTCTCAACTACATATTCACTCAGCATGATCTGAATTTGAGACAATGTAGGTGGTTTGAGTACATACAATCCTTTGACTTTGATCTTGCCTATATTCCGGGGAAAGGCAATGCAGTGGATGTCGCGTTGAGTAGGAGGACTCAGATACAAGCAGTTGAGGAGGCCAGCAGTGAGTGGAAGCTTATGGATCTATTGTATAAGATGAATTTAGAGGTGAATGATAGATAGGGGAAAAATTTTATATCTTCTATAGCTATTACCTCTACACTTATTGATCGGGTTCGTATGAGGTAGCTATCAGACTCGGAATGCCTAGTCCGGCGGGAGAGTGTGTCATGAGGGGACCCTCTTCCTGGATGGACAATAGGTGAGGATGATATCTTGCATTTCTAGGGACATGTATGGGTGCCAATAGACATACGTGAGGAGATGATGCGGGTTGCTCATTCCTCAGTTTGGGCAGTTCATCTTGGCGTCACCACGATGTATCGTGATCTACACCGCTAATCTTGGTGGCCAGGTATGAAGAGAGATGTTGCTGGTTTTGTCATGAGGTGTTCCACTTGTCATCAGGTGAAAGAGGAGCATCAACAACCAACATGTCTTTTTCACTAGTTACCCATTCTGGAGTGGAAGTGGAACGATATTGCAATGGATTCAGTGATAGGGTGGCCAAGGTCTCCTCGAGGGAATGACGTAGTATGGGTTGTCATTGACAAACTCATGAAGGTTTCTCACTTCTTTCCAATCAAGGAGACCTTAAGTGTTGATGAGCTAGGATGGTTATACATTCGAGAGATTGTATGTCAACATGGAGTTCCACACTCCATTGTTTCAGACAGAGATGCGTGTTTTACATCTTAGTTTTGGCAGGGACTTTAGAAGGCTTTGGGTACACAAGTGCTTTTGAGTACAACATACCATCCCAAGACAGATGGCCAGTCCGAGCATACGATTCAGGTGCTTGAGTATATGTTCCGAGCTTTCATTATAGACTTTGGAGGTTCTTGGGAGAAGCATATACCTCTTTTGGAGTTCGCCTACAACAATAGTTTTCAGGCGACTATTCAGATGGCACCTTATGAGGCTTTGTATGGTAGGCTTTTCCGATCACCATTATGCTTACTGGAGGCAGGAGAGGAATATTTGTTGGGACCTCATCTTGTAAAAGATACCTCAGAGAAGATAGAGTTGATTTGAAAGAGGATGGCTATGGAGAAGTCTCAACAAAAGTCTTATGCTGCTCACCGGAGACGACCTCTATAGTTCGAGGTTAGGGATCAGTTTTTCCTACGTGTCGCACCGAGGTTGGGACACAAGAGGATTCATAGGCAGGGTAAGTTTTCACCATGTTATGTCGGGTGATTGAGGTGTTAGAAAGAGTTGGACCGGTTGCCTATCGGTTGTAGTTACCTCAAAGGCACCGGGATATGCACAACGTCTTCCATGTTTCTCATCTCTGACATTACTTTTCATACTCATCTCATGTCTTTTAACCTGAGGAGGTGGAGCTTGAAGTAGATGCATCATTTGAGGAGCATCCTATCAAGATTGTCAATCGCAGTACGAAGGTTCTTTGTGGCTAGTATGTTCCTCTGGTAAGGGTGCTGTGGCAGCATAGGAAAGTACAGGAAGAGACTTGGGAGAGGGAGGTTGATGTACGATCACAGTGGCCGGAGCTATTTGGGGTTTCTTCTTCTATGCCTCTCTAGGGAAATTCGGGGACGAATTTCTTTAAGGGGGGAAGTTTGTAAGAACCCAGACCTTCTTTACAGTTATGTTTTTCCTTTTTAGGGAGTTTTTGAGAAAAGGGGAGTTTTTGGAATTTTTTGAAGAACACGCTGTGTACTTTATAAGTACACGCCATGTACTTTGAAGACGCTCGAGGCCATGTGCTGGTCATGTCATGGCCACACACACAGCCATGTAGGGGTGATGTGGAGGTATCTTAAAGTGTTGTATAGAAAAGCCTAGTACACGCCGTGTACTCTAAAATTACACGCTGTGTACTTTTTTTTTCATTAAATGCACCGGGGTCACGTCCTAACCTCAGAATGATCTTCTTCTCCAACTTCATCGATCGAGAGTGTCTTGTACAGCCGCGAACCTCCTCTGAGCCCCTGATCCTCCATCCGTTACCTGAATCAACCACTGTTAATTGCGTTTGAACCGCTGTGGTAAGATATTCCTTCTTCTAGAGAATCATTTTCCATTTCCTCTACTTTTTCAAGTTATTGTGGGTTGAACATTTGGTGCGTTTTCATAGATCTATGATGTTCTAAGGAGATTCAAGCATCATGGTTCAATTATATCGATCTCCTAGCATCAAGGTAGGTGGTTTATGCCTTTCTGTTCAAAGTATTTGAGTTTTGTGTCCAATTTCCAACAATACCCTTGAACGGGGTATTGTGTGTTTACTGTTTTCCCCTGTTGTTTTTCTACCTTGATTTTATGATTGTGTAGAGGTAGTTTGGCTATGTATAAGGATTATTTATATGCTTGGATGTTTTTCCCATGCCTTGTTCTGTTTACGACCTTTTGGTCTTGTTCAGCCTATTGGCCGTTATACCTGTTTTCCTTGCCTTATGACCATAGGATGGAGTACTGTTCCCTGACATGATTGTTATGTTGTAGACTAGTTAGCCAAGTAGATCTATAGGTTTACTTGGTCTTATAGCATTATAATGCACTAACTAACATGGGGCTATGAGAACCTGGTGCTATAGATTATAAGGGGATAGACCGTGTGAGCTTACTCAGAGAGTCTTGGACATTATTGAACATAGGGGATAAACCGAGTGGATTCCCAGAGAGTCTTGGGTGTTATATACTATAGGGGATTGACCGAGTGAGCATCCCAGAGAGTCTTGGATATTATAGACTATAGGAGGATAGATTGAGTGAGCTTCCTCAAAGAGTCTTTATTTTGTTTGAATTTCCTTAAACCACTATAGGCTATAGGAGTAATTGACCGAGTGAGCTTCCTCAGAGAGTCTGTGATAGACTTGAGGCTATAGAAGGAATTGACCAGGTGAGCTCCTTAGAGAGTCTCTAGACCTTGGGGATATAAGGGTATTAAACCGAACGATCTTCCTTAGAGAGTCCCTGACTACCTTGGGAATTGACTGAGCGTGCCTCCTCTGAGAGTCTTATATTTTCGTATGACCAAACCAGAGGGGATCAGCTAAGTGTACTGCCCAGAGGGTTGTTGTTATTTCTTGGATAGGATCAGAGGGGATGGTTGTGCTTACTTCCCGGAGGGAATTCCTGTTTGTAGTTAGCTTTTTGCTTCACTGCGGCTTATTGATTTGTGAATTGTTTACTATTGGGTATTATCCTGTTACTGCCTACTATTTACTACTTACTGTACTATTACCTGCCATATACTCACTGACTATTAGGAATAGATCTTTGAGTGGTTTCCTACTGGGATTTAGTCTCACACCCTATTTGGGTCATGCTTTTGGGCCCAAACAGATTATATTATTGCACGTATAGACAGGGCAAGCGCCCTTCTACTTCAGGTACTTGATTAATTGGATCTGGAGAGCATG
The DNA here is from genome assembly GCA_963277665.1 of Viscum album. Lineage (NCBI taxonomy): Eukaryota > Viridiplantae > Streptophyta > Magnoliopsida > Santalales > Viscaceae > Viscum > Viscum album. Next base: position 431,754,642 of record OY728147.1, on the reverse strand, counting down.
GGACCAAGCCGAGGCTTGCGATGATGAGGATTTTAGTATTCCATTTTCTTTTGTACTTTGGTTTAGTTCTATATTCAACCTTGTGACCTATTTGGCTGCTTTCCTAGACATATGTATCAAGCATCATTTCATATATATATATATATGTGCTCCTGCTGTTTATCATATTTAGTCTTCCGCCATTTAATTGTGTATGGATTGTTTACCATTTCTGCTATTGTTTATTGTTTCTCTTCTACTGTGTACTCTGCCAATGAGGGCATAGTTTCCCCACTATCATGCCCAAGGCCCTCGCTGCTAGTCAGCAGCTTGTGGTGTTCGGGGAAATGCGCTTGAGGCCATGTGACCAACCCGGTACGGGGCGACTCTGGGTGGCTTCTAGAACCGAGACGTTACACAGATACATCATCAGTGATAAAGGTACTCACTTTTTCAATAGTATAATTGCATATTTACTGAATAAGTATGAGTTGAATCATAAAACATCAACTCCCAATCACCCACAAAAAAATGGTCAAACCGAAAATTCCAATAGAAAAATCAAATGAATTTTAGCTAATTCTTTTAAACTATACTAGAAGGATTTGAGCCAAAGGTTAGAATACATATTACGGGTTTATAGGGAAGACTACAAAAGACCAATTAGAATGAGTCCATATAGGCTGATTTATGGTAAAATTTGTCACCTACATGTGGAATTGGGGTATATGACTTATTAGGGTGTTTGGAAGATGAATTTGGATATTGAATGTTCTGAGAAAGAGAGAAGGTTACAGTTGTAGGAGTTGGAGGAAATTTTAATGGAATCTTATGAAAATTCAAGGATTTAAAATGCGAGAAAAATATTGGATCATGACAAGATGATCTAACCAAAAGACTTCCATCCTAGAGAAAAAGTGTTGTTATTCAACTCAAGACTCATGCTAATGCTAAGTAAACTTCATTCCTAATGGGAGGGTCCATTTATGGACACACATGTATATCCTTTCAGTTCTATATAGATTTTGAAGGATGGAGATTAGGATCCATTCACTATTAATGAACATAGGTTTAAGAAATTCTATGAGATCATTCCATCAGATCCAGTGGAGGAGATCACAATCCTCCAACCTATCTATCAATAAAATCCATCAGGTCATACATCTCCTTTACAATTGATTAGTACTGTGATTTGTTTAAAAATCTACCGACATGTTAAATCCAATAGAATTCATTTTTTACACTGCATCATTTAATTATGGGGAAGATAACCTTTTTAGTTTAGGATTTTCATTTGTTGTTTTTTTCAAAAAACAATTTTGTGTTTTTTTCAAAATTTGTGTGATTATTTTTCATTTTTTGTGTGTTTTTGAAACTTTTGAGCGAAATTGATTATCATTTAAAATTTTCAAACCCATTTTAATGTGTGAAACAATTTATTCTAAGAAACTAAGCTTAAATGAATGTATAAAATTACATTGTTTCAATTTTAATTTTTTTTGGGAATTTCTTGAAAAGTACTCTAATTTTCGAATCGTATGCTACATCTCACTGTCTTTATCATCACAATCAGTTTCTTGTGAAGCTTCTGAACCATTGTTTTCATATTCTTGACATTCACTTCATTTATTGAGGGAACCAATCCATGCTTTATTTAACAAGAATTTTATTTATTCCTTTCAAATCTTAAGCATTTTAGGTACTTGTGTTTTAAATGATTGAGGCATTTCATAGGGTTTTAAAGACCCCTTTTAAAAAATACTTTTAATTATGTCTTACCTTTTACATTTAATCCTTTTATCCCATAGAACTGATAAACTTCTTTTTAGGTTAGCCACATTACAAGCCAATTTTCCGTATCCAACCTACTCTTGAAGTGAAATTGCATGATCTAGTTGAACTTAAGTGTGGGGGAAAGATATATTTTATTATGATACCTCATTTGGTGATACTTTGGGAGGAAAATAAGATGGTGAAGAGATGTTATTGTTTCTAAAAAAATCATTCTGTTCAAATCTATTCATTTTTAGAGCTTTCATGATAAGAGAATCTCTGCCTTTCTGGAGCATCTAAAGAGAAAGAATGTTGTACCTATCTAGAGATTTCAAGGAAAATAATGTTTGAGATGACGGAAATTTTTCCGTTTAAATGCTCATATATGTGAAATTTTCTAGAGTTTTCATGATTATAGAACTAATTTTATACTAAGGTGAGTGAGGAGGATACCATACTTGAGTGGAAATTAGAATCTTTTAATATTTCTTCAAAAAGAGCCAAACCCTCATCATTCCGCCTCAGATTTTTTCACATCATAATATTACCAACCGAAAGCCATAGAATAACCCTAAAAAGTTTTCTTGACAAACACATGCCCTAGATTCACATCAAGTGGATAATTATAAATTTATCATGCCTATGGTGACCCTTACATTGGATTGGATGAGAAAAACATTGTTAAAAATTGATATTTGTCAGATGAGAGAAAATTAATGTGAGGTAGGTGTCTTGTGTGCATTAGAGGATAAATGAAGAATAAAAATATTTAATTATTTAAATGGAGAACTTGGAATAATTGTAGTTTATGAGGCATGATATATTTTGTTATGTGTATGGAATTAGTGGATCTCATGAGCATGTGTTTTTAATTTTCTTCGAATTGATTTTGACTTGTATGGGAGTCCAAGGGCTAAGTGTGGGGGAATTTATAGAGATAATATTTTTATTATTTTTCAAGTGTTTTTCAATGATTTATCCCATTCAAATTTGTCAATTTGAGTTTATTTTCATCATTTAAGTATTTTTAGTGGATTTTGGGATTAATCAAGAAAATTATTTAATTATAGAAATTTAGAACACTACTATAAAAATGGGAAAGGGAAGCACTACCTTATATCAGCACTTAGATAGAAATACTGATAAAGAATCCCTGTATCAGTGAAAATTTTTAGCAATGATACATTCCTTCTTTATCAGTGCCTTTCTAATGCTGATAAAGAAGCCCTATATCAGCACTAAAATTTTAGCACTGATAAAGATTCCCTGTATCAGTGCTAAAATTTTAGCACTGATAAATATTCCCTCTATCAGTGCTAAAATTTAGTGCTTATAAAGGGGAACCTTTATCAGTGCTAAAAGAGTACTGATAAAGACTTCCTTTATCAGTGCTAAAATTTTAGCACTAATACAGGTTGCCTTTATTAGTGCTTTTTTAGCGCTGATAAAACCATAGTACCATATTTTATAAAATCTGTTTCACATTGTCCTCTATTTGTCATGCCCTAAAGCTCTCACGATACTTTACCCCTACAAAAACTCCCCTCCCCCCTCCCGATCTTCACGTTGCCAGTCCTCCGCCCCCCAATCTTCGCATTGCCAGACCTCTGCCACTAGCCCTTCTCCTAATCCTCCCCCTCAAACCCCTTTGACATATCCTCCTCCCCGCAAACCCTACATCTACTCCTCTCCACATGACCCTACTCCCCGCGAACCCTACTCCTCCATTTCTCAATGTTTGGAGACTCCTCCCATGCACCACCCCCTCTGGAGGTCGCGCCTTCCCCTCCTAACATAGCACAGAAGGTTCCATACTTCTCCTCCTCTAAGGTGAATTTCTTTTCTCTTGTTCTTGATTCTCTTCATGAACTTTATTCTTAGGAAAGATGTGACAACAATTCTGAATCGTTTTTTGTGTTTTTTGTTATAGTTTTAATGGTTAATGGTTATACATAGGAATTTTAGATTACCCTCATATATTAAGTCATGTTTTATTTGGCTATTCTTCTCATTCTTATAAAATATTTGTTAAATATTTAGATGAGGTTGGGGACATGAAATTTCACCTTCTTTATTATGTGTAAATTATGGAATTATTATGTTACTTTTTTCCCATTAGATGGATAGTACTGATTAACCTAAATACTATAATGAATTACACTAAAGGAAATTTAAGTGAAGAGGGAGTTTTGCATGTGATTTATGAAGTTCCATAATATTTCTTATATATTTATTGATTTATTGGTGTTGTTGCTAAGTGATTTATTCTTGATGTTTTGAATGAAATTTCTTACTACTATTAATATGTTATAATCACCTTTCATTATTTTCTAGTCACTTAATTTTGGTAATGAATTGGTTTTATGGAAATCTGTAATTAAAGTTTTACATTTAAACTATAAATTCTACTTTAATATGATAAAGTGTTTAAGGGGTAGTTTTTAGTGTGAATTTCTTATATTTTTTCCCTTTCGTGCTACTATGTAAGGGGTATTTATCACTATGATTATAAAGGTTATGGTTGATTGATGTGGTTGGGAGCATGTGGTGTGGTAATTAATATAGTAGTGACGGATGGATTATTGTGTGGTTATGATAGAAATGATATGGCTATTTAGGCAGAAAATAAGTGGTTTTATGGATTTTAGAATGTGTTTAGTTGTATTTTATGTCATGAAAATTTAGTTGTTATTGGGTGGTGTTATAGTTTCTTTTTGGCATGGAATATGGTTGGAATAAATGAAAATAGTAATGGGTTATGGGTTGGAAATGATAATTGATGGTTTGTTAAATGATTAATGATAATGATTGGAATAATTATGTTTAATAAATGGTTAAAGATAGAATAAATGTTATTAATGATTAATGAATGGACTATAGTGGGTAGTGATTTTATGATTGATTTTACAATAAAATGGCTAACAATTTAAATGCATTTGGTAATAAAAATCCAAGAAATTATAATTTTAAATGAAATGAGAAGTTGGTAATGTTGATATGTATGCTTATGTGATTTTTTGGGGATTATTTGTGGCATTATAATGTAAGTGGTTATAAGAGGGTGGTAGTAACAAGGCAATGGCTGACGAGGGTGTTTGCAGTGTTAGTTTGGTGTAAACCCTTAGGAATGATTTATGTGTGACTATATACTTATTATATTTTCTTATTATTTATTACGCACCACCACTTGAGTCAAGTAACCTGATTGAAATCCATATGGGTACTTTGGTTATGCATGTTTTTTCTCAATATATAGGTTATAGAGGGAACACATATAGAACCACTCCCTCTTCCCTTATCCCCCTTCACACTTAGTATGAGTTGTAATTGGTCACAGCAGGTGTTTATATATGACCTATAATGATTTTAGGTTTTGGTGTATATATATTCTTATTGACATGTTTATGTGTATTTCGTGTGGATACATAGTGGGGGTTGTGCATTTTAGGAGGAGAGTATGATGTTTATTTCCTTCATGTTCACGATATTATACTGTAATGAGGATGTGATGTGTGGTTGTGATATGTATATGGTTTTTATGTGTTTTTGACATCTGTATGTGTGGATATATGGATATGAGATTATATAGAAGGGGTTGAATCATAAGAAATATTCCATTAGAGTTTGAGAATGACCAGATTAGTGGGGAAGTGGATGTGGGGTAATTTATTAATATATATTCTTTTGATATTACACTTAAGATGGAGTTTTTAATTAGACACTAATGAGGATTGAATGGGATGATAGGTCAATAATATTTGTTAAAATTTTCTCATGGAATAACATGGGAGAACATCTATGACAGAAGTGATTATCCCCCCAGTGATTTAAAGTAAGTAACACTACTGGAAAACTAACCTTTACCAACGGTTTGGAACCGTTGGTATAGGCCTCCAAACCGTTGGTATAGCCTATACCAACGGTTTGGAGAACCGTAGCCAAGTAAGCCGTTGGGATAGGTCTATACCAACGGTTCTCCGAAAACCGTTGGTATAGACCTATACCAACGGTTTTGGAAACCGTTGGTATAGGTAATATGAAATCTATACCAACGGTAATGGAACCGTTGGTATATAAATTCCAAAAATAAAATCACCGCTGGGATTTGATCCCAGGACCCCTCGTTTATAATCGAACGACTTAACCACTAGGCTAACATCACTTTGTAAACATAATTTCATAAATATATATATGTATTATCATAATTATTTAAATTTTTGATTTATATAATGTTCTCCGTTAGTAGATCTGGAAAAAAATCAATGAACCTATCCCAACGGTTGTCAAAACCGTTGGGATAGGTCTATCCCAACGGTTGTCAAAACCGTTGGGATAGGTTCTGGGTGGGTGTATTTTGAGTAGGGTGAATGCTGGTTTTTTACCCTCTTTTTCCCAACGGTTCATCAAAACCGTTGGGAAAGGGCCTAAAAACACACCCTTTCCCAACGGTTTTGGTGAACCGTTGGGAAAGGGTACTCTTTCCCAACGGTTTTGATGAACCGTTGGGAAAAAGAGGGTAAAAATCCTCCCCTTTCCCAACGGTTTTGGTGAACCGTTGGGAAAGGTCACTCTTTCCCAACGGTTCACCAAAACCGTTGGGAAAGGGTGTGTTTTCAGGCCCTTTCCCAACGGTTTTGATGAACCGTTGGGAAAGAGTTGCTATACCAACGGTTTTTACAAACCGTTGGTATAGAAGTGTTGGGAAAGATCATGTTTCCAGTAGTGTAACTTGAGCTTACCAAAAATATTAGACATGATGATATTGAATGTATGGAAAAGACCTAGGAGTGGTAGATGTATCATTCTTTATTATTATTGTGTTTGGACTGGGGTGATTTGAGGAAACTATAATGAATCTAAAGTAATTATATTTAATGAATTCCATATTGTAGAGATTATGAGAATCATTTATTTACTTATAGAGCTGGCTAATGATTTGAGCCTAACCATTTCCAATAATGATTTGGAAATCAACAGAACCAGGATAGTTTTATGGTACTTTCCAATCATTCCAAGGTTTAGGCATCTATATGGAAGTGAAGAAACTGCAAGATAATTGTCGTGGAATGAAGATAAAAGAAATAAAGATGAGAAATTACGTCATCCATCTGACTCTCCTCAATGGAATAAAAACTAATCATGAGTATCCTGAATTTGGAAAAGAGCTGAGAAACCTTTGTCTTGTGTTATCTACAGATGGAGTGAATCCTTTTGGTTTTCAAACTAGTACTCATTGTACATGGCCGGTTATGTTGGTAAATTATAACTTTCCACCATGGTTATGCATGAAGTGGAAATTCATCATGTTATCTATTCTTATATTAGGACCAAAACAACCAGGTAACAATATTGATGTTTATCTGGATCCTTTGATCAAGGATTTGAAGTTATTGTAGGATTCAGGTGTTATGTTGTATGATGCTTATAAAAGTGAATACTTCGCATTGAGAGAGATGTTGTATGGGAAAATAAATGATTTCCCTACTTATGAAATTTTTTCAGGCTATAGCATTAAAGGAACTCAAGGGTGTCCCATGTACGAATAAAATACATAATCCATTAGGTTGAAACATTCATCAAAATCTGTGTTTCTAGGATATCATAGATTTCTACCTCGTCTACAAAAGTACCGATCATGGATGACATCATTTAATGGAATTTTAGAACAATGCACATCACTGTCTCTACTAACAGGTGATTAGCTGTTTGAGAAAGTAAAAGAAGTGAACACAGTTTTTGGTAACCCATTTTCAAAAAACCTTATGAAAATCAGTTGGAAAAAGGGATCCGTTTTTTTTGAATTACCATACTGTAATTTTTTTTACGTCAGACATTTTCTTAAGGGTGAGAGAATTTTTTGAAGATATGTTGTGACAATCAGTATTACAGATCGGGAGTAGGACCAACTTTATGTTTTGCATAATAGTTGGGAGGTTTCTCCATATATTGAAACTCACAAAGTAATTATTATGAAGTTGAATCCATCAAGGGCTGAAAATGGATATCAAATAAACATAATCACCAGTTTATAGGATGGTTTTAGGACCATTTTTTTAAGGAGTTGGATGAAAATACGAATTCAATTTCAGAATGACTTCGATGGCTAGACGTCGGACCATGTGTGTATGTATTATCGTACAATGGTTATGTAATTAATGGTTATACATTCTTTACAGATGAACATGATGAAGATAGTGCCATAAAACATAGTGGAGTTACACAAGTGGCTGAAGCAATGCATGATTCTGGTAGTAAGGATTGAAATCCAATTTATGAAAATATTTCATACTTTGGCATTATCAAAAAAACATGTGAGTTGGATTATACAACATTCTTATTGCTGATTTCTCAATATAAATGGGTTGATAAAAACAGTGGTATTAAAATAAATGAATGGGGATTTATGAAAGATGATTTTAGTAAAGAAGGGTACAATGAATAATAGTTTATAATGGCATCTCAAGTAGTACATGTTTTTTATGTTTTAGATCCTGAAAACCGAAAGTGGTCGATTGTTCTGTTATCGTCCAAAACTACTGAAGGGTCCGATGAAAATTAATTTGAGGACGATCCTTTTAGTGGTACGTCACAATAATTTTGTAGTAGTCCCAATGTAGATAATGTTTTGTATGTTAGAGGAGACCATAATGAAGGGATTTTGATAATCGATAGAGGTGTCAAATCCCTACAGCCTTTGAAAAAATAAAGAGAGTTCAATAAACAGGTTATATTTTGTTTGTAATATAGATCTTCTTATCTCATGTTATTATCTTATCATTACTGAATTTATGTAATCTAAATTAACTATTCAACCACTTTTGCAGATAATGACTTCTGCACGTTCTGGTGCACGTAACCTTGAGGCTGAAAAAGTCTCTCAAGCAGCTGCTGCTACTACTGGTACTCCTGCTGCGATTGCTCACAATGCAGAGCAAAAACAAGTTTGTGAACCTGTTGCTGCTCCTAGTGTTGAGGTCCAACAACCATCAGCACATACCATTTCTACTATTTCATATTAACATATAGATGATGTTGATATCGATTAAATGGTCGGGGATGAAGGACCGACGTCGTAGAAAACACAGGTGCGTCTTAGTTTGATGGTGTTCGCCAAAGTTCTTAAGGCGAAAAGCAAAGGCATCAAATTTGATGTCGGATAGAATGCATGAGTCCAACATGTGAATCCCAACAAGGCTATGTTTAGTAGTTACATTGGAGTTTCCACTCTGAAATGCATACCAATTGACATAGATTCATGGAACCATGTTGTGTCCGGGCTAAAGGCTGTGATATGGGAAGAAATTAATGTAGCATTATGATATTATTTCTTTACTTTACTAGAAAATAAAATAATGAAATAATGTTTTACTCTCCTAAATATCTTGTAGAGTACATTTATAGTAGATTATTCACACAATAATTATGTACTAAGGCTTCCAGGGAGGATTCATCGAGGTTTTCACATCATTTTAAGAAAATGTCACCTGAGATATTTGAAAGGTAAAATAAACCCACACCCACCCATTGTCTATGATCACGTGATATCTCAAGAAGCATGGGATACATTTATTGGCCGTCGTGGGGATGATAAGTTTCTGGTACATTGTGGGTGATGATATGTTGTTTGAGGATACGTGTATTCATCACTTTGATTGTCAATATTTCATTTATGAAACAACAAATCTGTACTGAAAATAAGGAACGTGAATCAAAACCAACATACCCCTATCGTAATGCAAGGACGGGGTACGCTTCACTAGAAAAGAAAATGGTATGTATTTTAAATTTACAGTAATATTGTTAGGTACCAATAAACAACATCATAATTATCTTTCTATATTTATATATAGATTGATGAGTCCAAAACCAAAGACACTTCCATCCCAAGTCATGTGCTATGGAAGGAGGCACATGTGAATAAGGAAGGGAAGCTAGTAGATGAGAACACACAAAAAGTGTGGGAAATATTTGTATGTATGACATGATGATAAAAATATTTGTTTTAAATTGATATTACATAAAAATAATTAGTTATTTTCCTATATCTGACAGTCATAGGAATCAGCTACTCCTGTAGCGGATGCATACCTATTATCGATAGCTTTGAAGCAACCAGAACAATACAGTCATGTCAGAGGTGTGGGGTTTGGGGTGACACACCAAGTATATTTTGAGAAAAAAAGAAATTAATGATAGATATGAAAAATTTAAACAAATGAGCGAAAGACTAGAAACTCTTGAAGAACGATTGCAATGGCAGGGAGAGTTGCTAGAAACTTTTATGGGTGGTAAGAAAGGAGAAGACACAACTTAGGAACAACTAGAGCATGAAGATCCCTCCCCACCCCCCACCAGCTTTGAGGCGAGCCATTCCCCTCAAAGAGCTATCTTAGCTGTGGTAATCAATATTCTAATAATTGTTCCCATGAAATGTGAATTAGACAAACACTGATACTTTTCCTGTACTGATCTTCTACAAGGTTATAATGATTGTGATTTATATCTATCAATACCCACCTATCACCTTGTAGCAAGGGCTACAATGTTCAACATCCTATATGACAAGCTGCATAATAGACCACTTCCGAAAGATCATCTGAAAGTGACGATTACTGTAGCTCATGATCCAAATGCAGAGCTACCTATTCCACTTGATGACGATGATATTCATACGGTCGAAAAGGATATTGGGGCATTTATTTCATGGCCGTTACAACTTGTAAGAGCACATGAAGACAAAGAGGTATTTGTTTCCTTTTTTTTCAAGCTAAAACTTTAACAATTAATGAAAAAAGGATCTAAAACAATGAATGTTATTATAGACAGATAAAGGGAAGGGGTGACAAACATCAGCTCAAAACCATCTAAAGGATCGACCAACCGATCCCAAGGAGCTACTGAAAGCACAATAACACCACCTATTCTCTATCCATATTTACTAGAATTGATGAATCATGTGGATACGAATCTAATATGTGGTAGTAGTCATATAGTGGTTTTCAAAAAGAATATATACGGAGAGGAAAGTCAAGATTTTGTTGGTACTAAAAATATAAATGAGATCCTTGAAAACGGTTGGCTAGGCGTCACAGTTGTAAATATATATATGAGGTATGTTTTGATGAATTAATTTTATAAAAGCTGATCTAATGTGAAAATTATGACTAAATTCATTTTATATTGTCGACAGACATATATATGAAAAACAGTTGAAGGAATTTTCCCATGAGCCAAAATTCGGACTCGTTAGTCCTCATACCACATCAATACATCTAACGAAATTAGAGCCATCAAAAAAATATGAAATAGTGAACGAATTTCTAAAAACAATTGAAAGAAAGATTAAAGATGACAAACTCTTCTTAATACCAACCATGAAAGGGTAAAAATATATAGTTAAATCATATCAATTATATTTTCACTTATATTATTACTTATTACTTTCTGTGTTTTTAGGAAACTTTGGCTGCTAATTGCGGTGAACTTGGATACTCCACATATTTATTTTCTGGATTTAAAGCAAAGATATTCATCAAAACGATCACACATGGTGGTGTTTGTGAATATGTAAGATACTACATCCTAGGTTTTAGGTCTAAACATCAAGTAATATAATTTATATTATCTTTTACTGATGATTAAGTTATGATAGGGTGGTGTTTCATTATCGTCTAAAAAAAGGAATGAGGATAGGGGATGAGAATAAGGAGGTGATCAAGTACTATGTCTGGACAAATATCAAGGTATACATAATAAAATTTCACTATCCAAACACATATCAACACAAGTTACATATTCTCCTAATGATCAATTTTTATGCAGTGTCTAAAACAAACAAGCAATAATGATTGTGGTTATTATGTTTGTAAATTTATGAAATAGATCGTTATTCATAAAAAAAACTAGCATCCCTGAAGAGGTATTTTGAAATAAAACTACTATTTAATTTAATTTATTTATTAATTAATTATTTTTATATTTTTCAGTACTACTCTGACTTCCAAAATGCCTCATACTCACAAGATGATATAGATATGTTCAGAAATGATTGGGCTACATACCTAATGGAAGATTGTACACAAATAGCATGAAGATCTGACTTTGGGATGTGTAAAATTGGTTGTAGTTTTTGAGATGGGTTAAGTAGATCAAAAGATGAAACATTTTGTATGTAAATGTTTGTAGGAAAATTTTAATTGTTATTAAATAAAATAACCTTTCTCTAATGAGTCATTTTACCATTTTAACTGATGAAATGCACCAGCAACATGCAGAAATGATGAACCACTCAATGGGTCACTCGTTTATTTAAAATGGACAGAATTTTAAGTGAAAACAACAACTGGCGTATGAAAATATAACCAAACTCATTTTAACAGATGAAATGCACAAAATGCATTTTACCATTTTCACTTAAAATTATGTCCATTTTAAACGAAAGAGTGACACTTTGAGTGGTTAATCATTCCTAAAAGTTTCCCATTGGAGGGATCCTTTATCCAATGAGTCATTTTACCATTTTAACAGATGAAATGCACTAGAAACATGCAGGAATATTGAACCACTCAAAGGGTCACTCTTTTGTTAAAAATGGACATAATTTTAAGTGAAAACAACAACTAACGTACAGAAATCCAACCAAAAGAAATTGTATAGTGTTGATACTTTAGTATAATGATGCATGGGTGCATTGTTGACATGTATGAGTTATCCCCGCCTCAATCCGACGCACAGTGTGGCCAGAATCACTAAAAGGGTCTCTCTTTTGTTTAAAATGGACAGAATTTTAAGTGAAAACAACAACTGACCTATGCAAAATATGACCAAACAAATTCGTTTTGTGTTGATCCTTTAAGAGAACGATCCATGGGTGCGTTAGTGATGTGTATGATTCACCCTGCCTCAATTCGAGGCACAGTGTGGCCGATATCACTCAAAGTGTCTCTCTTTTGTTTAAAATGGACATAATTTTAAGTGAAACAACAACTGACATAAAGAAATACTACCAAACACATTCGTATTGTTTGGATTCTTTAGGATAATGATCCATGGGTACATTTTTGATGTGTATGAGTCAACCTCTCCTCAATATGAGGAACGGTGTGGCCGATATCACTCAAAAGGTATATCTTTTGTTTAAAATGGACGGAATTTTAAGTGAAAACAACAACTGACCTACGCAAATCTGACCAAAAAAATTCGGATTGTGTTGATCCTTTAGCAGAATGATTCATTTGAAATTTGTGATGTGTACGAGTCAACCCCGCCTCAATCTGGGGCATGGTGTGGCTGGTATCACTAAAAGTGTCTCTCTTTTGTTTAAAATGGACGGAATTTTAAGTTAAAACAACAACTAACATACACAAATATGATCAAACACATTATGATTGTGTTTATTGTTTAGGAGAACAATCCATGGGTGCGTTTTTGATGTGTATGATTCAACCTCTCCTCAATCCAAGGCATGGTGTGGCCGGTATCACTCAAAGTGTATGTCTTTTGTTTAAAATGGACAGAATTTTAAGTGAAAACAATAACTGACAGATGAAAATCTGACAAAAAACATTAGTATTGTGTTGATCCTTTAGGATAATGATCCATGGGTGCATTGGTGACATGTATGAGTCAACCCCGCCTCAATCTGAGGCACGGTGTGGCCGATATCACTCAAAGGGTCTCTCTTTTGTTTAAAATGGACATAATTTTACGTGAAAACATCAAATAACCCACGTAAATCCAACCAAATTCATTCGTATTGTGTTGATACTATAGGAGAATGATCCATGTGTTCATTGGTGACACGTACAAGTAAACCCCGCCTCAATTCGAGGCACGGTGTGGACGGTATCACTCAAAGTGTCTGTCTTTTATTTAAAATGGACTTAATTTTAAGTGAAAACAACAACTGATGTACATAAATATTACCAAAAACTTTTTTATTGTGTTTATTCTTTATGATAATGATCCATGGGTATTTTTTTTGATTTTTACAAGTCAACCTCACCTCAATCCGAGGCACGGTGTGGCCGGTATCACTCAAAAGGTCTCTCTTTTGATTAAAATGGACAACATTTTAATTGAAAACAACCACTGACGTATGGAAATACGACAAAATGCATTTGTATTGTGTTGATCCTTTAGAAAAACTATCCATCGGTCTTTTTTGACGTGTATGAGTCAACTCCCTCTCAATCTGATGCACAGAGTGGCCAGTATCACTAAAAGTGTCTCTCTTTTCTTTAAAATGGACAGAATTTTAAGTGAAAACAACAAATGACATACGTAAATTGGACCAAACACATTAGTATTGTGTTAATCCTTTAGGATAATTATCCATGGGTGCATTGGTGATGTTTACGAGTCAACCCTTCCTCAATCGGAGGCACGATGTTGCTGGTATCACTCAAAGTGTCTGTCTTTTGTTTAAAATGGACAAAATTTTAAGTGAAAACAACAACGGACGTATGAAAATCCAACAAAATGCATTCATATTGTTTTTATCCTTTAAGAGAACGATCCATGGGTGTATTTTTGATGTGTACGAGTCAACCTTGTCTCAATCCAAGGCAAGGTGTGGCCGGTATCACTCAAAGGGTCATTCTTTTGTTTAAAATGGACAGAATTTTAAGTAAAAACAACAATTGACCTATGGAAATCCAATCAAACCAATTTGTATTGTGTTGATCATTTAGGAGAACAATCCATGGGTATTTTTGGTGATATTTACAAGTCAAACCTGCCTAAATATGAGGCACGGTGGGGTCAATATCACTCAAAGTGTCTGTCTTTTGTTTAAAATGGACAGAATTTTAAGTGAAAACAATAACTGACATACCGAAATATGACCAAACACATTCTGATTTTATTTATTATTTAGTATAATGATCCATGGGTGCATTTGTGAAATGTAAAAGTCAACCCCGCCTCAATCTGAGGCATGGTGTGACCGGTATCACTCAAATGATCTCTCTTTTGTTTAAAATGGACAGAATTTTAAGTGAAAACAACAACTGACCTACGTAAATCTGACCAAATAAATTTGGATTGTGTTGATCATTTTGGAGAACGATACATGGGTCTTTTTGGATGTGTAAAATTCAACCCAACCTCAATCCGAGGCACAGTGTGGCCGGTATCACTCAAAGTATCTCTATTCTGTTTTAAATGGATAGAATTTTAAGTGAAAACAACAACTGATGTACATAAATCCAACCAAACGGATTTGGACTGTGTTGATATTTTAGGAGAAAAATCCCTGGGTGCGTTGGTGATGTGTATGAGTCAAACCTTGCTCAATCCGATGCATGGGGTGGCAGGTATCACTCAAAGTGTCTCTCTTTTGTTTAAAATGGATAGAATTTTAAGTGAAAACAACAACTGACGTATGAAATTCCTACCATATGCATTCATATTGTGTTTATCCTTTAGTAGAATAATCCAGGGGTTCATTTTTGACGTGTATGAGTCAACCCCACCTCAATATGAGGCACGGTGTGGCCGGTATCACTCAAAGGGTCTCTCTTTTGTTTAAAATGGACAACATTTTAAGTGAAAAAAACAACTGACCTACGAAAATCTGACCAAACACATTAATATTGTGTTGATCCATTAGGATAACGATCCATGGGTCTTTTTTGATGTGTAAGAGAAAACCCCGCCTCAATCCGAGGCATGGTGTTGCTGGTATTACCCAAAGTGTCCGTCTTTTGTTTAAAATTGACAAAATTTTAAGTGGAAACAACAACTAACATATGGGAATCCAACCAAACGGATTCATATTGTGTTTATTCTTTAGGAGAAAGATCTATGGGTGAATTTTTGACATGTATGAGTCAACCCTACCTCAATCTGAGGCACGGTGTGGCCGGTATCCCTCAAAGGGTCTCTCTTTTGTTTAAAATGGACAGAATTTTAAGTGAAAACAACAACTGACCTACACAAATATGACCAAATGCATTCGGATTGTGTTGATTCCTTAGGATAACAACCCATGGGTCTTTTTTGTCTTGTATGAGTCAACCCCGCCTCAATAAAATGCACGTAGTGGCCAAAATCACTCAAAGTGTCTCTCTTTTGTTTAAAATAGACAGAATTTTAAGTGAAAACAACAAATGACGTACACAAATCTGACCAAAATCATTCGTATTGTGTTTATCCTTTAGGATAAAAATCCATTGGTTCATTTGTGACATGTAAGAGTCAAGACTTCCTAAATCCGAGGCACGGTGTGGTCGGTATCACTCAAAGTGTCTGTCTTTTGTTTAAAATGGACAGAATTTTAAGTGAAAACAACAACTGACGTATGAAAATCCAACCAAACACATTCAGATTGTGTTGATACTTTAGGATAACAATCCATGGGTGCTTTTTTGATGTGTACAAGTCATCCCTACCTCAATCCGATGCATGGTGTGTCCGATATCACTCAAAGGGTCTCTCTTTTGTTTAAAATGGAAAGAATTTTATGTGAAAACAATAACTGACCTACGGAAATCTGGCCAAACACATTCATAATGTATTGATTATTTAGTATAATTATCCATGGGTGCATTGGTGACATGTAAGAGTCATATCTTCCTCAATCCAAGGAACGGTGTGGCCGGTATCACTCAAAGTGTCTATCTTTTGTTTAAAATGGACAAAATTTTAAGTGAAAACAATAACTGACGTACGAAAATCTGACCAAACACATTCAGATTCTATTGATTCTATAGGATAAAGATACATGGGTGTGTTTTTGACATGTACGAGTCAACCCTTCTACAATCTGAGGCACGGTGTGGCCGGTATCACTCACAATATCTCTCTTTTGTTTAAAATAGACAAAAATTTAAGTGAAAACAACAATTGAGGTACGAAAATCTTACCAAACGCATTAGGATGGTGTTTATCCTTTATGAAAGTGATCCATGGGACTTTTGTGATGTGTACGAGTCAACCCCGCCTCTATCTGAGGCACGGTGTGGCTGGTACCAATCAAAGTGTCTGTCTTTTGTTTAAAATGGACAAAATTTTAAGTGAAAAGAACAACTGACGTACACAAATCCGACCAAACGCATTCGGATTGTGTTGATCATTTAGGAGAAAAATCCATGGGTGCGTTTGTGACATGTATGAGTCAAAACCTCCTCAATACAATGCATGGTGTGGCTGGTATCACTCAAATGGTCTCTCTTTTGTTTAAAATGGACATAATTTTAAGTGAAAACTACAACTGACCTACACAAATCCGACCAAACGTATTTGGATTGTGTTTATCCATTAGTAGAATGATCCATGGGTCATTTGTGACATGTACGAGTCAACCCACCTCAATATGAGGCACAGTGTGGCCGATATCACCTAAAGGGTCTCTCTTTTGTTTAAAATGGACAAAATTTTATGTGAAGACAACAACTGACCAACAAAAATCAGACCAAACACATTTAGATTGTGTTGATACTTTAGGAGAACGATCCATGGGTACATTGGTGATGTGTAAGAGTCAACCCTGCCTCAATCCGAGGCACAATGTTGCATGTATCACTCAAATGTCTGTCTTTTGTTTAAAATGTACAGAATCTTAAGTGGAAACAACAACTGACGTATGGAAATCCGACCAAACACATTCGAATTGTGTTGATCCTTTAGGATAATTATCCATGGGTGCATTGGTGATGTGTACGAGTCAACCCACCTCAATCTGAGGCTTGGTGTGGCCGGTATCACTCAAAGTGTCTGTCTTTTTTTAAAATGGACACAATTTTAAGTGAAAACAACAACTGATATACATAAATACGACCAAACGATTTTTTTATTTTGTTGATCCTTTAGGAGAATGATCCATGGGTGAGTTTGTGATGTGTACGAGTCAACTTTGTCTCAATACGAGGCATGGTGTGGCTGGTATCACTCAAATGGTCTCTCTTTTGTTTAAAATGGACAGAATTTTAAGTGAAAACAACAACTGACCTACAGAAATCCAACCAAACGCATTTAGATTGTGTTTATCCTTTAAGAGAATGATCCATGGGTCATTTTTGATGTGTATAAGTCAACCTCAACTCAATCGGAGGCACGGTGTGGCCAGTATCACTCAAAGTATCTCTCTTATGGTTAAAATGGAGAAAAATTTAAGTGAAAACAACAACTAACGTACAGAAAACTGACCAAACGCATTCAAATTGTGTTGATAATTTAGGATAACTATCAATGGATGGACCCCCAACCCCCTGGATGGCCCCCACCCATAGACACCCACACCCCCTAGACACCACTCCACCACCTGGACACCTCCCCCACCCCCTAGACACCCCTGCCCCCATGGACAGCCACCCCCACCCCCTTGGACACCACCCCACCCCCTTGGACAGCCCCACTAACCCCCTGGACCGCCCCCACCCCACCTGGACACCACCCACCCCTGGAGACCCCCACCCCCTTGGACACCCCCACCCCCTGGAAAGCCCCCCAACCCCTTGGACACCCCACCCCCTGGACATGACGGTGGACAGCCCCCCCCCCCCCCCCCCGACCCCCCTGGACACCCCCACCCCTAGGACACCCACCAACGCCCTCGATGGAACCCCCACCCCTCCTTGACACCACCCCACCACCTTAACCCCCACCCCCTGGACACCCCCACCCATGGACGACCACCCACACTATAACAACCGATATTTTTATGAGAAATATTTTGTTTTTATGTCATATAAATCATCAAAGTCATCTTTCACTACACACAACACTAGCTTGGCTTGCTTTACACACAATCATGACCTTCCTTGATAGCTTGCGTTCTACGCAATACCGAGTTTCACTAAACAACGATATGCTATTAAAATATTATTAAAACTAGCCGTTATGAATAGTAATACCCACATTTTGAAATTTTTTAAAATTTATCTTTCAAAATGGACTTCATTTTTGGATTTTTAATCTCGAAATTAGCCTAGGGTGAAATTCTGGTATTTTTCTGAAAACATTCAATTTTTGATGAATAGTGAAAACACTGGGTTACTATTTAAAAACCGACTTTTTATTTAAATAATTATTTATTTTATTTAAATTTATTTTAGGTCAAAATTGATACATAATACCTATATATGTTCAATGTAATTCATTGGAGTCAT
This sequence comes from Viscum album, assembly GCA_963277665.1. NCBI lineage: Eukaryota > Viridiplantae > Streptophyta > Magnoliopsida > Santalales > Viscaceae > Viscum > Viscum album. Next base: position 431,735,779 of record OY728147.1, on the reverse strand, counting down.
TTTATAATAATTTTAGATATATAAAATTTTATTGAACTTTTCACCGTCTTTTACCCACCTACTAGGAGAGTTTGAAAATTTATATAAAAATTAATTTTAAAGCTTATGTGAGTGCAATTTCGAATCTCCGAGATACACGGTTAATATCAAGGACTAAAATGTGGTTCAATGAGATGAAAATAATTTTTGGTGAATAGTAACTTTTTACTTTAATTTACCACGGTTAAAAGTAAATAGGGAAATTAAGGGCAAGAAATGATATTATTAATACCCTAACACATGTCCTAATTCTATTGGATAAGTGAAATTCTACCAAAAACAACTTTAGGAATAAAATATGACCATTTATCTCCACTTGGATTAGATTAGGACATTTATTAATAATTTATTTAAAGAAGGGTTAAAATAGTTAAAATTAATGTTTAATAACTAAATAATTTTTATATAGGGTTATACATAAGATAAATTAAACTATAAATATTCATTAGAAAGATAAAACGATTTTCCAAATAATGGTATTTTATTTATATTTTTTAGACATTAAATAATTTAATTTATTTATGACACAATGATGATGCAGTAATTATCTTATTAATGAAATATTAACATAAATGATGTTATAAATACCCAAATAAATGTAATTTGATACTTTTTATGAATTACAATAATTTTATAGGATAATATGACATGATAGTATTGATTTAATTAACTTTTTTCGAACTAATAATGCTGTTATTATTTTCACAAAAATCAATTACAAAATAATGTCAAAATTTACATAAAATAGTTTTAAAAAAATATTATATTATTAGTTTCTATTTTATTCGTAGAAATAAAAGGATCGGCCAAATAACTTATATAAGGTTATATATATTAATAATAAACAACTTCGGGTTCCGTTGGCTTGTTATAGTTAGTTTATTAACCATATAGTGTAAGAAAACAAGAAGACACAGTAATGGTTAAATTATGTAACATAGAGTTAAATCTAAATGATAAGGTTAAAATAGTAACCTAAACTTGCCTAAAATATATTGTATGAGAATATTTCGACCCATCCCCACCTTAGCTTATAAATAAATCAATTTGGAGCTATTAAAAACTGAATATGACTTTATAATAAAATAATACTTTTAGTTTTTCCTAAGGTGCCCTTCTCCTCCCTTATAAAAGGGCACCTCCTCCCTCCTCTCCTCACACCACTTTGAGCCCTCAAGCTTGGAAAAACCCTACCAATGTCTCTTCTCCACTTACCTAGAAATATCCTATAGGTCCTGGTTTTCTTCAAAGACCAACTTTAGTGCCCTAAGAGAAGGTTAAGAAGAGGCACTTCAATGAAGAGGTAATGGTTGTTACTGATTTTTTCAACTTTATTTATTCTTTTACATCTTCTTATTTAGTTGTTTCATTATGAAGTAACAACATCAGTATCAATCATATACTGATATGTTATTATAAATATGAAAAAACCCTATTTCACCTTCTATCCATCCTACGGAAAACGAAATCACCGCACGTGCGTACGTACAAAAAACCGTCTCCACGCCGTGGTGTAATCTGTTTTCCACCACCACCTTAATTGGATGGGTATAATTGTGTAAAAAATTACTATATATGATTATATTAAAGTGATATTGATTCTGAAATAGTATACATACACTTCAATACAATTCCACGATCATGGGAACGATATCATCGCTCGTGCGTACGCACGGCCTACCGTCTCCACGATGTGAGGCAACTCGTTCTACATTATATTCTTTGAATAATGATTATATAAATGAATTGAAAGAATAAATATGATATATATTACACTAATAACATTCTGTAAATGAGGTATCTATGACCTAAAAGAAGAATAAGAATTTATTTGACAAAACACGCATAAGAACAAAAAGCAATAAACACCCGAATAACAAGTAACAATGAAATATTACTAATAAGAAGCTAATAATATGACCATATATGATATCATAAAAATGAGTACGATTATGGAATAAGTCAATAACATTACTTAAATCATTATACAGGAGGCTCGGACACGTACGAAGCAAATCTGACCTAAGGTAAAGGAAAATCTCACAATCTCATTTTTATCCGAGATTGTTTATACTTCATAATTTACTGGGGAATATTTATCATCCACATACATGTTTCCTCAATATGTAATATTATTTCCATCCACCTATAAATTTTTAAATCCAATTTCACCCATTTGTGAGTTTTTAGTAAAATATTTGAAAGGAATCTTTTGTCGTTTTTAGTATGAGGTACTTTTTTGAATTTTCCGGCCAACGTACAAGAAGAATGTTTTTCATTAACTTATACGGCATGAATGTATTTTTAGAACATTATTTCCATGATTCTTACTTTACATGTTTTCAAGTTTATTTTTAATCAACTTATTTTAGTTTAAAATTTTATGACATGTTAAGAAAGGAAATTGTTTTTTGAAGTAGAAATGATATTTTCCTCAAGAATGGAGTTCAAGCACTTTATCAAAATTATTTTCCATATAAGATAATACAGGGTTCTATGTCTATCCCTATTTTTACATTTATTTGATTATGTTATGATGGAATTATTTTTATGATGTCCTTTTATCTTATATGGATCATGTTATGATGGTATGATGTTTAAGAATCCCATTTTTATTACATGGGTTATGCTATGATGTTTGATTTATGATCATGTGGCACACATAAGAATGGTATCATTATGAGATTGGTGGGACCTATATATCCCTCCAATTAATTGTGTAAATATTTATATCTCATGAGATAGACATGGCCGGAATGGCAGGTTAAACCTATTCAGTGAAACCGGACTGAAACGAGGAGTGAACTCGGTTTAGAAATGGACTTTGTCCTCTAAGATAGTCTTGGAAATGAGTCTTGACTACTAAGAAATTATTCTCTATGATTATGTATGTATTACAAAAAGTTTCATATTTTATGTTATGATTATTGGGATTACATTTCACTACTACGATTTATCCCATGTTATGAAATTATGATCTCTTTTTCAGGTTAAGATTTCTAAAATGTTATGTTATTATGAATATGATGTGATTGATATTTCTTTTGTCTACCCTTACTGAGCATTTGAGCTCACCTTTTTGTATGTTTTATTTTCCCCGGGCCAGGAAGAAGGATATTAAGTAAGATATTCCAAAAGGGACTCTAGATATGATAAAATAAAAGGGAGACAATGTAGATGTTTTATGAACCAGTTGTTTATGTTTCCCAGTTTCTAAAGACACTATACCTATACGGTAATTTCATGGTTTTGTTATATTTTGTAATAAGTGTGCTTCAATTCTAAAGTAATAACAATGTATGTAAAGTATGGGTCGTTATAGTTGGTATTAGAGGAAATTTATAGTCAACCTTTGGAAACTAGGTTGTGAAAGCCTTAGTAAGAACCATAAAGACAAGTCTAAGCATAGAACACAATATTAGTGTTTTAAAAATGACCATGAACAACCTATGATAAGGCCATAAGTGTGAAATATTATTCTTGATTATGTGGTTTTCCTATTATAATTAGTGTTACTCACACTATTCTTCTTGGTTTTAGTCAATGGCCGGAACCCGAAGGAACCTTGTTAACGCGGAATGCGACGGGCAATGCAATGATTGTCCCCCTGAGCAACCAAACGTTATGGAAGCTAGAATGAAAAATCGTGTAGCTATTCTCACACAAATTTCTCAAGCTATGAATCATGCAAGACTTCCAAACGAGCAACGGAAGGAGCAACATTCTGTTGAATCCTTCATGAGGCAGCGTGAACCCTCATTCGGCGGGTCTACTGATCCATTAGTGGATAAACAATGGATCAATACCACTGAAAATATATTTTCAGTTCTTCAATGTTCTGAACATGATAAAGTCATATTAGCTTTATATCATTTGGAAGGTGAAGCTGATCAATGGTGGAATATTATCAAGAATACGAGGCCAAGAGATAAAATTGAGTCCATGGAATGGGATGGGTTCAAGAACTTATTTTTCAATATGTACTTCCCTCATATTCTTCGAAAAAAGATGGAGAAGGAGTTTCTTGAACTAAAGCAAAAGGATGATGAATATGATGGTACCTACGAAGAAAATTTTACAAGACTTTCAAGGTACGCTTCTGGTATTATTATCCAACGTGAGAGTAAGATCGATCGATTATTTAGTGGCTTAAAACCAAGTCTTAAAAGTGCGTTAGCCATAAGGGACTTCAATATCTACGGGGAAATTGTTCGATGTGCTCTCAAGGATGAGATAGAGATTGGAGTAACCCATCAGTCATATGCATTTGATAAGAAGAGGAAAATGGAATTCAAAGGAAAATCTAAAGAGCACACAGAAAAGAAGATGAGTTTTCCCTTATGCTCAAAGTGTAGAAAGAAACATGGAGGGAGTTGTCTTAAAGGGACAAGTAAATGTTTCAAATGTGGAAAGGAAGGTCATCGGGCATTTGAATTCTGCAATGATGGGAAGAAGATGTCTAGTGATGCGAACAAAGAAAAGTCCACACAGAGTGCACCTCCTGAACTTTAATGTTACAAGTGCAAGGAAATGGGGAATTATGCTAATCAATGCCCTAATCCAAGGGTTGTTAAAGATGATCAACATCAACAAACTCTTAAAGCTAAAGATAAAGGAAATTCACATGCAATTTCTATCAGCGATGTGGAATATGATAATGAAGTGGTGAAAGGTACACTTACCATCCACTCTAAAGTAGAAAATGTTTTATTTGATTTTGGATCCACCCACTCTTTTATTTCTGAATAATTTTCTAAGGGTATTGTCGTATTACCTCAACAATTAGATGTTGAGTTATCTGTGACAATCCCTAATGGAACAATAGTCGCATCAAAAGTTTATAATTCTTCTCCGATTGATGTTTGTGGGAAAGTGCTTCCTGAAAATATTGTGATCCTTCCTATATTGGAATTTTATGTGATTCTTGGCATGGATTCGCTTTCTTTATATGGATCTCATATCAATTTCCAAAGAAGGGAAGTCACATTCCTTATTCCAGATCAATCTTTGATCATCTATCGATGCAAGGATGAACATAACCCTCCAGTGGAAATTTCTTCCATCTTATGGGTCTTGATTCTACTAAATGAAGGTTATTTATCACAAATGGTTGGTGAGAAAATCACGATTAAAAATATGCCCATTGTACGGGAGTTTGATGATATCTTTATGGAGGAATTTCTGGGTCTTCCACCAAATCGTGAAGTTGAGTTTTCAATAGAACTCATACCGGGTGATTTGCCTATTTCAAAGACACCTTATAGAATGGACCCAGTTGAGTTGCAGGAATTGAAGAAGAAACTCCAAGAGTATCTTGATAAGGGATTCATACACCCTAGTGCGTCACCTTGGGGAGCACCTGTTCTGTTTGTTAATAAGAAACATGGATCAATGAGACTCTGCATTGATTATCGAGAACTTAACAAGATCACTATCAAGAACAAATATCCTCTCCCACACATTGATGACTTATTTGACCAACTACGTGGAGCTCAATACTTTCCCAAGATTGATCTTATTTCTGGGTATCATCAATTAATGGTCAAAAGGGAGGATATACCAAAGACGTCTTTCCATACAAGGTATGGACACTATGAATTTATAGTGATGCCATTTGGTCTTACTAATGCCCCCACTATCTTCATGGATCTGATGAATAGAGTCTTTAGAGACTATCTTGATCAGTTTGTGGTAGTCTTTATAGATGATATTCTTGTCTATTCAAAGAGCAAGGAAGAACCTGAATATCAATTGAAAATTGTATTGAAGACCCTAATAAAGGAGAAGCTTTATGCCAAATTTACCAAGTGTGAATTTTGGATTCAAAAAGTTTCATTTTTGGGTCACATAATCTCAAAAGAGGGGATATCTGTGGATCCAGTAAAAACAGAGGCTATCGAAAGATGGTCGAGACCAACAACAGTAACTGAGATCCGATGTTTTCTTGGTTTGGCTGGATATTATTGACGTTTTGTGAAATATTTTTCATGATTATCTAATCCACTCAGCAGGTTGACTCAAAAAGGAGTTAAGTTCATGTGGAAGGAAGAATGTGAAGAGAATTTCAAGGAGTTGAAAAGAAGGTTATCTAGTGCACCTATTCTCACACTGCCTGGTAGTGGAGAAAGGTTTGTGATCTACAGTGATTCATCCAAGAAGGGGATGGGGTGTGTTATCATGAGAAATGATATGGTGATAGCTTATGCTTCATGATAGTTGAAAATCCATGAGAAAAATTACCCAACTCATGATTTGGAGTTAGCTGTGGTAATCTTTGTATTAAATATTTGGAGGCATTATCTTTATGGTGAAATGTTTGATCATTATAATGATCATAAAAGTTTAAAGTATATTTTCACACAAAAGGAGTTGAATATGCGCCAAAGAAGATGGTTGGAGTTGATTAAGGATTATGACTGCTCAATTCATTACCACCCTGGGAAAGCAAACAAGGTGGCAGATGCATTAAGTCGACAAGACCATGCTAGCTTATCCATGATGAGGATCACAAAAGATCCAATATTTATGGATTTACAAAGGATGGACCTTGGAATTATAATGGAAGGGGAAAATTTTTATCTTTCTCAAATGAATGTTCAGCCACCTATACATGTGAAGATTAAAGAGGAAAAAAAAGAAGATGTAGAGTTACAAAAGAAGGTGATAAATGTTCCTGAATTCAACCTTGATTGTGATGCTATAAAAAAGTTCAGGAATCGAGTTTGTGTTCCTCCCATCCCCGAATTAAAGAAGGAGCTGCTGGATGAGGCTCATAGTTCTTCATTCTCTATTCATCCTGGAATCAAGAAGATGTATAGGTACCTAAAAGAGTACTTCTGGTGGGATGGAATGAAAAGAGATGTTGCTGAATATGTCTCTCGATGCTTGGTTTGTCAGCAAGTTAAAGCTGAGAGAGAGAAGTCTAAGGGGATGTTACAACCATTACCCATATCTAAATAGAAATGAGAAAACATCACTATAGACTTCGTCACTCGACTTCCTAAAACCTCCAAAGGAAATAATGCTTTCTGGGTCATAGTTGATCATATTAAAAAGTCTGCACACTTCATTGCTATTAGAGAGGATTTCTCTCTAGATCATCTTGCCAGGATATATGTGATGTGGTAAGATTGCATGGATTACCACTTTCCATTATATCTGATCGGGATCTGAGGTTTACCTCAAAGTTATGGTGAAGTCTTCAGCATACTCTGGATACAGAGTTGAGTTTCGGCACTGCTTATCATCATCAGATAGAAGGCCAATCTGAGAGAACAATTCAAACACTAGAAGATATGTTAAGAGCCTACTATATGGATTTCAAAGGTGGTTGGGATCAACAACTACCTTTGGTGAAATTTTCATATAATAATAGCTTTCACTCCAGTATTCCGATGGATCTTTATGAAGCTCTCTATGGAATGAAATCCAGGACTCCAACTTGTTAGGATGAAGTTGGGGAAAGAAAGATATTAGGACATGATCTTGTTGATGAGATGGAAAAAAGGTCCGATCTATTCAACAAAACATAAGAGCAGCTTAGAGTCGAAAAAAATTTTGTGCCGATAACCGATGAAAAGACCATGAGTTTGAATTGGGTGATAAAGTGTTCTTACGATTATCTCCTTGGAAGAGAGTAATGAGATTTGGAAAGAAGGGAAAGCTGAGCCCTAGGTATATCAGTCCTTTCGAAAGACTGAATCGTGTTGGGAAGGTATATTACCAATTGGAACTTCCACCAAATCACTCTCAAGTTCATGATGTGTTCCATGTAGCTCTCCTGAGAAAGTACATACCTGATCTTTCACATGTACTCAGCTCAGAAGTTGTACTACTGGAGCAAGATCTTTCTTATGAAGAACAGCCGATAGAGATTCTGGATCGTAGCGAAAAAGTCCTATGCAATAATACCACTCGCTTGGTGAAAGTTTTATGGAGGAACCACCAATTAGAAGAAGCTACATGGGAGCTTGAGGATATGATTAGGGAGAGGTATCCTCATCTGTTTATTACAATGTGACGAATTTCAAGGGTGAAATTCTTTTTAAGGGGGGTAGAATGTAACACCCGATATTTTTATGAGAAATATTTTGTTTTTATGTTATATACATCATCAAAGGAATCATTCACTACACACAACACTAGCTTGGCTTTCTTTACACGCAATGACGACATTCCTTGATAGCTTGCGTTGTACGCAATACCGAGTTTCACTAAACAGCGATATGCTATTAAAATATTATTAAAACTAGCCGTTATGAATAATAATACCCTCTTTTTGAAATTTTATAATTTTTATATTTCAAAATGGACTTCATTTTTGGATTCGTAATCTCGAAATTAGCCTAGGGTGAAATTTGGGTATTTTTCTGAAAACTTTCAATTTTTGATTAATAGTGAAAACACTAGGTTACTATGTAAAAACCGACTTTTTATTTAAATTATTATTTATTTTATTTAAAATTATTTTAGGTAAAAATTGATACATAATACCTATATATGCTCAATGTAATTCATTGGAGTCATTTTATAATAATTTTAGATATATAAAATTTTATTGAGCTTTTCACCATCTTTTACCCACCTCCTAGGAGAGTTTGAAAATTTATATAAAACTTAATTTTACCACTTCTATGAGTGGAATTTCGAAAATCTAAGAGACATGGTTAATATCAAGGACTAAAATGTGGTTCAATGAGATGAAAATAATTTTTGGTGAATAGTAACTTTTTACTTTTATTTACCACGGTTAAATGTTAATAGGGTAATTAAGGGTAAAAAATGATATTATTATTACCCTAACACATGTCCTAATTATATTGGATAAGTGGAATTCAACCAAAAACAACCTTATGAATAAAATATGACCATTTAGGTCCACTTGTATTAGATTAGGACAGTTATTATTAATTTATTTAAAGAAGGGTTAAAATAGTTAAAATCAAAGTTTAATAACTAAATCATTTTTAATATAGGGTTATACATAAGAAAAATTAGACTATAAATATTCATTAGAAAGATAAAAATATTTCCTACATAATGGTAGTTTATTTATAATTTTTATACATTAAATAATTTAATTTATTTATGACACAATGATGATGCAGTAATTATCTTATTAATGAAATATTAACATAATCGATGTTATAAATACTCAAATAAATGCAATTTAAGACTTTTTATGAATTAAAATAATTTTCTAGATTAATATGACATGTTAGTATTGATTTAATTAATTTTTTTTCGAACTAATCATGCTGTTATGAGTTTCAAAAAAATCAATTACCAAATAGTGTCAAAATTGACATAAAATAGTTTTTAAAACAAATATTATATTATTAGTTGTTATTTTATTCCTATAAATATAAGGTTCGTAAAAATGACTTATATAAGGTTATATATATTAATAATAAACAACTTGGGGTTCGTTTGGCTTGTTATAGTAAGTTTATTAACCATATAGTGTAAGAAAACAAGAAGACACGGTAAAAGTTAAATTGTTCAACTTATAGTTAAATCTAAATGATAAGGTTAAAATAGTAACCTAAACTTGTCTAAAATCTATTTAATGAGATTATTTCTACCCATCCCCACCTTAGATTCGAAATACATCAATTTTGAGCTATTAAAAACTGAATATGACTTTATAATAAAAAAATACTTTGAGTTTTTCCTAAGGTGCCCCTCTCCTCCCTTATAAAAGGGAAACTCCTCCCTCTCCTCCTCACACCAATTTGAGACTTCAAGATCGGAAAAAACTTGCCAATTTCTCTTCTCCACTTCCCTATAAATATCCTATATGTCCTGGTATTCTTCAAATAACATCTTTAGTGCCCTAAGAGAAGGTTAAAAAGAGGCGCTTCAAAGAAGAGGTAATGTCCGTTACCGATTCTTTCAACTTTATTTCTCCTTCTAATTCTTCTTCTTTAGTTGTTTCATTATGAAGTAATAACATAAGTATCACTCATATACAGATATGTCATTATAAATATGAAAAAACCATATTTAACCTTCTATCCATCCTACGGAAAACGAAATCACCGCGCGTGCGTACGTACGAAATACCGTCTCCATACCGTGGTGTAATCTGTTTTCCACCACCACCATACTTGGATGGGTATAATGGTGTTAAAAATAACTATATATGATTATTGTAAAGTGATATTGATTCTTAAATAGTATACATAAACTTAAATACAATTCCACGATCATGGGAACGATATCATCGCTCGTGCGTACGCACGGCCTACCGTCTCCACAATGTGATGCGACTCGTTGTACATGATCTTCATTGCATAATGATTATATAAATGAATTTAATGAATAAATATGATATATATTACACTAATACCATTCTTTAAATTAGGTATCTATTACCTAAAATAAGAATAAGAATTTATTCGACAAAACACGCATAAGAACAAAAAGCAATAAACACCCGAATAACAAGTAACAATGAAATATTACTAATAAAAAGCTAAGAATATGAACATATAAGATATTATAACAATGATTATGATTTTGGAATAAGTCAATAACATTATTTAAATCATTATACAGGAGGTTCGGACACGTACGAAGCAAATCAGACCTAAGGTAAGGGAAACTCTCACAATCTCATTTTTATCCGAGATTGTTTATACTTCATAATTTACTGGGGAATATTTATCATCCACATCCATGTTTTCTCAATATGTAATGTTATTTCTATCCACCTAATATTGTTTAAATCCAATTTTTCCCATTGGTGAGTTTTTAGTAGAAGATATCAAAGGTATCTTTTGTCGTTTTTAGTACGCAGTACTTTTTTGAATTTTCCTGCCAAAGTACGAGAAGAATGCTTTTTTTAACTTATATGACATGAATGGATTTTTAGAACATTATTTCCATGAATATTCCTTTACAAGTTTTCATGTTTTTTTTAATCAACTTCTTTTAGTTTAAAATTTTATGACATGTTAAGAAAGTAAAAATGTTTTTGAAGTAGAAAAGATATTTTCCTCAAGAATGGAGTTCAAGCATTTTATCAAAATTATTTTCCATCTAAGATAATATTGGTTTATGTTTATATCCCTATTTTACATTGATTTTATGATGTTATAATGGAATTATTTTTATGATGTCCTTTTATCTTTTATAGATTATGTTATGATGGCATGATGTTTTAGAATCCAATTTTTATTACATGGGTTATGCTATGATATATGATTTATGATCTAGTGGAACACATAAGAATGGTATCATTATGAGATGGGTAGGACCTATATATCCCTCCAATGCATAAGGTAAAGATTTATATCTCATGAGATAGACATGGATGGAACGACAGGTTAAACCGGTTTAGTGAAACATGACTGAAATGAGGACTGAACTCGGTTCAGAAATGGAATTTGTCCTCTAAGATAGTCTTGGAAATGAGTCTTGACTAATAAGAAATGATTACATATGATTATGTGTGTATTCTACAAAGTTTTATGTTTTTATGTTATGATTATTGGGATTACATTTCAATACTATGATTTATCCCATGTTATGAAATTATGATCTCTTTTTTAGGATAAGATTTCCAAAATGTTATGTTATTATGAATATGATGTGATTGATATTTCTTTTGTTTACCCTTACTGAGCATTTAAGCTCACTATTTTTATGTTTTATTTTCCCCAGGTCAAGAAGAATGATATTAAGTAAGATATGCCAAAAGGGACTCTAGATATGATAACATAAAAGAGAGACAATGCATATGTTTTATGAACCAGTTGTTTATGTATCCCAGTTTCTAAAGACAGTATACCTATATGGTCCTTTCATGGTTTTGTTATATGTTTTAATAAGTGTGATTAAATTTTGAAGTAATAACAATGTATGTAATGTATGGGTCGTTATACCCACCCTCATAGACACCACCCACCCCCCTGGATAGCCCCACCGACCCCCTAGACCACCCCCACCCTCCGGACACCCCCACCCCTGGAAAGCCCCCCTGACACCCTAGACACCAACCCACCCCTTGGACACCCCCATAAACATCCCCCCATATGGACACCCCTTCTAGACACCACCCACCCCCTTGGATATCCCCCCAACCTTTTGGACCGCCACACCCCCTGGACACCCACACCCCACCTGGACACCCCTATCCCCCCGGACACCCCCATCCCACCCTCCTGGACACCACCCCACCCCTTGGACAACCCCACCAACCCCCTGGACTGCCCCACCCCCTGGATACCCCCACCCCCTGGAAAGCCCCCTTGACACCCTGAACACCATTCCACTCCCCTGGACACCCCATGGACATCCCCCCACCTAGACACCCCCTCCGAGACACCACCCCACCACCTAGACACCCCACCCCGTGGACACCCCCACCCTCATGGATAGCCCCCCCCCACCCGCTGGACACCACCCCACCCCCTTGGAAAGCCCCCAACCTCCTGGACCGCCCCACCCCCCTAGACACCCCTATCCCCTCAAACACCCCATCCCCCTGGACACCCCTTCCCCCCTTGGATAGCCACCCCAAACCCCTGAACATCCCCAACCCCCTGAATTCTGAATTTAATTATTTATGTATTTAATTAACCTATGAATTATGTTATAATGGTTTATGGGTATACTTGTTGTATGGGTATACTTGGTGTAATTACCTTATTATGTATGTGTTAATTTGTATGGGTATACTTACTTGTTGAGATGCTAAATTTTTTTGCAGGTGTTGTTTGGGTGTGCTGCTACAGAATTTTTTGTTGCAGAAGACATGGCATTTATCAACGCTTTTTTAGCACTGATAATGGATTCCTTTATCATCACTAAAAAGCACTGATAAAAGACACCTTTATCAGCGCTAAAAAATCACTAATAAATTATTAGTTTATCAGCACTAAAAGAGCGCTGATGAAAAGTACATTTATCAGTGATTTTTTAGCACTGATAAAGGGATCCTTTATCATCTCATTTTTAGCACTGATAAAGCCTCCCTTTATCATCATGTTTTTAGCACTCATAAAGTACCCCTTTATCTGGTATTATATTTACAATGCCTTTTTAGTGCTGATAAATCCCATTTTGAGCGCTGATAAAGCCTTTTTTTGTAGTAGTGGTCGTTTTCTAGATATTAAATATTTCTAGAATATATCTTCCACTTTTGATCCAAATTGAGTGTTTTGTTTTTTAGGATTCTTTATTTTATAGAATTAAGGTTTTTTTGTTGACCAAGATCCAATTCTCAATCCACTAGTCGAGAAAAATCAATGAAGTGGACAATTTTTGCTAACCGACAGAATGGAGTCCACAAAACTTAATGAGGAATATCTAGGACTAAATATGTCCATATTAGATTATTCCAATTGTAGGAGAAATAAAACTCATATAAACCTTACAAAACTAAATTTCATGGATACATTATCTCATTACTACATTATTTTCAAGCAACCAAATGGAGTATGTTTAAGAGTCTCCTCGAGAAGAAAAAGATTACTTCATTAATTCGAGCATAACATTTTATAAACGTTTCCAATATCATTTAAATTTTTATAGTAGATAGGAAATAGAATTAGGAAAAAATTTTAAGAATATACCTTGGTGTGTTTCAAAGGCATGGTGGGTAGAACCCAAGAAATATTTTGGTGGAAGGATTTTGGGGAGAAATTTTATGTTCTTCCTTTCCCCTCTTTTCCTTCTTTTTAGTTTTGTAATGTATTATTCTTCCCCCTTATTCATGGTTGACCTTAGTATGGAGGGGTAATCCTATGAGTTATTTGTTAAGGAGAGGTTTTCCATTTTTCAATGTTTGAGTTCATGCAATTAATGTTATGAAATATTTTCTCTACTTTGCGAAGTTGGTTTCAATTTCTAATAATGGGTTTTATTATCAAGTATGATTGTATTTGGTTTTAGATTATATTGTTGTTATTGCTTTGGTCAAAGATAATTTTCTCAATGCATTAGGTTTTGATCTATATAAAACTTAATAGGGTTGGTTATAGTGGTAATGTACTTAGAGATTGTCTGTACGTGTGGGAGGAGTAGTAGAAATTCTAGATTGTTTGGGATAACAAAGACCCGATCAGGAATTGCCTAAGAAAATAGAGGATATCTACTGAAACTCTTTCACACATACTAAGGAGAGTAGATTGAGCTATGTTCTTGGAAATTTTAACTCTCACCATCACCATTTTACAAAGCGAGCGAGAGTAAGTGATTGTGAAATCACACATTAATCAACTTAGTAGAGGAGGGTTGGATAAATTGGAACTATGATAACATTGCAATTGGAAAACTGATCCTGACCTAACCAGTTAATTCATATCACTATTTTAAATATCTTTATTTTTAAATTTGTTTTAATTATTTTTATTTATTTATTTATTTTGGTTTTTACTTTAGTTCCTTTTCAAAATCAAACTATTTCAAAAACAACCTATTCTTATTTATCAAATTTAAGTGACAAAAATTATTGTTGTGCATTCCTCTCTAGAGAAAACCTAGGTTACACAGTTCACTTCATTTTAACTTAGGTAATATTTTTTCTTGTCACACCCCATGATAGACACAATTCACAAATGGTATGTTATTTTTACCTCGTTCGACATGTATGGATTTACCCACCGTTATTTCATTAAAGATTCATTTTATTTTTTAACAGGTTAATTTTTAGGAAAATGTTTTTAAAAGTAATTTCAAGGAAAATTATTTTCAAAATTATTTTTAGCCTTATTTATATCTTTTGAAGGATTTTTTTGTCAAAATGTTTTCAATCCTTATTTATAAGTTTTCAAAGTATTTTCAAAGAATTTTTTTTCGAAACACTTTCAATATTCTTTCATATCTTTTCATGTAAAAAGGTTTTCAATTTTTTTTCAATATTTCTTTATAAGTTTTAAAAATATTTACAAGGAAAAAGTTTTTCAAAACATTTTCAAGATTTATTTATAATTTCTTAAATATTTTTCAACGAAAAAGGTTTTTAAAATGTTTTGAACATATTTTATAAAATTTTATGTAAAAAGGATTTCAAAATGATTTAAATTGTCATTTATATGTTTTCAAGGTATTTTTATAAGAAAATGATTTTAAAATGGTTTTATGTATTAAAAAGAGTTTTCAAATAAGAAATGATATTTTCCTCATGAAATATATTTAAAAGATATTTAAAAATTATTTCCCATTTAATATGACATCTGCTGATGTTACTCATGTCTTTCTAGGAAATGATCTAAAGGTTCCATTAATATTTTTTATATGAATGGGTTTTTATTAATGTCTTGATCTTTATTAAATGAATTTCTCGTTCATGTTTTATGTTTTTATGAAATCTGTTTCTATTTCACGGGATATTATTTTGATGAAATAAGGAAACCTCTATCTTTTTACATAATTTATTATATGTCTACATGTTTATGATACCCATTTCATTTCATGGGTTTTGATATGATTATTTATAATCTTGTGGCACATGTATGCATGATTTAACTATGATATGGGTGAGATTTATATCTCCCTCAAATGCATTGGGTAATGATTTATATCTCATGAGAGAGACATGGTAGGAATAAGAAGTGAACTTGGTTCGGTATTATAGGGATGGAACTAGAAATGAAATCAGTTTAGTAATACAGGGATGGAATAAGGGGTGAACTCATTTCAGTAATACATGGCTGGAATGGGGTGTGAACCGAGTTAAGTAAAGGAATTTTTCCACTAATATGGTCTCAATAGAAATTCATTGACTAATATGGAAATCATTGTATATTCTTATGTGACTTAAATAGTTATATGTTTTATTTGTATGTTATGATTTCTTTGATTATGTAATTTATTTCCTTAAGATTCATTACTGATTAACAACCAATCTTTATACCATGATTTGTGTATATGATCTATGATATGCAGTGTATGATCTTCTATTTTCATGATCATGTTCTCATACCCTTATTATTATGATTATGCTTACATAAATCCCTTTTTTTACACTTACTAAGTATTTGATCCCACCACTTTATTATGTTTTCTTTCCCCAGGTTATGAAGAAAGGTTTTGGGTCGATGTAATAAGGGTGGATATCATTATGGGAGATTTTGAAGATCTTTCACTAGGATAGAATATTTTGTTTCCATTATTTGGAAGACACTAAACTATTATAGTCCTCGATCATGTATTTTTGTAATGTACAAAATATTCATCTAAAACAATGTAATATCCAAGTATATTAAGATTGGGTCACTATATTCTACCTATTGGGAATCATAGTGACATATAAATTTGGGTGACCTTTATGTTTCCCAATTTCCCCTTTTAAGGGAAATTTTCTTTATTTAATTTGTATGATGTGTGGTTCAGAAAATGAATTATAAAAAATGGTAATCCTTTGAAAACCAAGATGAATTTTGAGAGAGAGACTCATTTTAAGCGGGTAGGTTGAAATATACTAAGATTTTATGAAACAAATACATTAGAATCAGTCTAAATTATTTAATATTTTGTTTTAAACAAAATTAATAGTTTATCATGTGTTTTACACAACACCAAGTTTATCTTGCGTTTCACAAAACATCAATTTTCTTTGATAACTTGTGTTAAACACAAGGCCGAGTTTTATCGGAAAACAATATACTATTAATATTATTATGATAGTTATAACCTCTCCGTTTGAATGGTGGGAATGAATAATATTATCTAAATTATGAAAATATGGTTTACCAATTAATAATAAATGAAAATAAAAACCAATTTAATCTAAATGAAATGTTTTTATAAAAAAGTTATTTTTATGCGCTCCAAGAAATTTTATCCTAATAAATTAAATTAATTGGTATTATTTAATTATATTATATTATATATATATAATATTAAATATAATGTTTAACATTCATCATATGTGTTTGTACACATGATATAAAAATAAATCCAATTTTACCCATAAAAGCTGCATTTTTCTAGAGGAAGGTTTGCCACTTTTTGAAAGAGAACTTGTTTTTAAATGAAATTTTGAAACTTTTATAAATAATATTTAAAAAAATAAACTGAAATTTTAAAATATGAATGTGAAAATTTTCTTAAGGTTAATTTTTCATATTTTTCCGAGGAGTTTTATTTTTTGATGAATATTGAAAAAACAACGAGTCTTAATTGAAAACTACATTATTGTCTAATTTATTTGTATAGTAAAATTATATCTTAAATTGGTTTTAATGTAGAATTAGTTTAATTATACATCAATAAATATAATTTATATCATTTTAATTAATTTTATATTGAAATTGGATATAAAAACAGTTCAAACTTTTGATCATTCTTACTTTGAAAGACCACTCTTTCGTCCCATCTAAAGGATTAATTTTAAATTAATTTTTTCCACTTATGTGAGTTGAATTTGTCAAAATGAATTCTATATTATGAATCAGAATAATTTTTTTATTAATATCATATAATTGTTTGACCAAAAATATTAGTTAAAGTAATTAAATTTAATTACAACAATTAAGGTAAAAACAAGTTTACCTAGTGGTTAGGCTTTAATATTATAGGTCTAGATGACATATAAACTTTTAGAAATCCCATTATATGGAAAAATTTATACCATTAAACCCCTAATATAGAATTTTAGGGGTTATTTATGCCTTTTTTTAGGTAATAAATGGGTTCACCTAAATTCTCTTAAAAAATCTCAAGTGTGTCCTTTGTCCCACTTAAAAAAGGAAACCATACATCCTCCTCACATGAAAAATATAAAGATATTTTGGTAATAAAATAACTATAAAAATATATTTAAAACTTCTATACGATCATCATATAATCCTTACATTGGTAATAATTCCATCCATGGAAGTCCTTTGCTCTAAACCAAAAGGATTTACCCAAAGAAGAGGTAACCTTCATCAATGATAACTTTTGTTTTCTTTAATTTTTAAAACCATTAATTTATTTTTATATCCTGATTATATAATAACATTAGAATATTAAATATAATGTTATTTGTTTATGTCAAGGCTAAAACCTTTAATTTCATAGTTCTCTCAAATGGGATACAAAGTCATCTTTCTTGTGTACGGTGGACTATCGCCTCACAAACCAATGTCCTTCGTTCTTCCATTACATCATAAAAAGGTTTGGAATAATAAAAAAATAATATTTTTATATAATATTTATGATTTTTATGATGTATTTATTTTCATGTAATTATTATATAAAACATACCTTCATGCCTTCCATTTTGTGGGAATATAATAACATCGTTTGTGGGCTTGTGGATGACCGCCCCCTCAAAGCGACATGATTCATTCACAAATTACATGGAATTTATTAAGGATGAATATAATAAAATTATGTGATATAAATTAAATATATATTATATGAATTAAATAATTATCTTTCTATAAATATCCTATCACTTTTCTTCTTAACATTTCACACACTGAAAAACTGATAACGCCATTCATGGGCTTGCGGACTACTGCCTCCTTAAGGAAATTTGATTCATTTTAAGTCATAATAATGGTATATATAAGTATATACAATTAAATTTAATTATATTTATGAAATAATTATAATTATTTAAATATAAATTATTACTTACCTTCATTCTTTAATGATCATTGAAAATTGGAAATATATCTCTTGTTTGTATAACCTACTTTCTCAATGATCGTAACAATGGTTAATTTTTCATTAATGTATTTCATGATTGGTTTTAAAAGTATAATTTATTTATAAATATGATAATTATTTCATGATTATTATTCTAGATATTTTTAAACAATGAACTCATTGACCTTAATTGACATATTAAAGTTAGTTTGGACACATAAGCTGAATATGGTCAAACTGTAAGACTTAAAAGAAATATTTATTAAGTAATTGTATATAAAATTATTATTATTGAAATAAAAGTAATTATAAAATCTGAAAATGATATAAATAAATTAATTAAATTATGTAAGGTTATTATTCATGAATAAAATAAAAATCATGATGAGTCAGACTCAAGGTAACAACTTTTCTCATCTCACTTTTATTTCTTTGAAATACATGCCATATTCACCACTTATTTAGGTTTTGTGGTATATATACTAAAAATGAATATATTATGATTATTATACTTAAATTTATTAGTATTTACATTTAAAATTTACTATCCCTCTTTCACTCTGTTTACAATTTCAAAGTTACCAAAGCGGTAAGGGATTTTTGTCCTAATTTTATTTTTATGAGACATTTGTTGTGTTATACACCTATATTATTTTATGTGGTGTATATACTATGGATTTGAAAAGTTATATCATGAATATAATTATTTTAATGATATTTTATGTTTCATTTAATGCTTCTGTTTTAGGGGTTAATCATGTTTCAAAGAGATTTTTACGAAACCCGTTTCTTTTTCAAGGGTTAATCACGCTTCAAAGAGATTGTTATGGATATAATTTCTTTTTAATGGGTTAGTCATGTTTAAAATATATTTTTATGGAACCCATTTAACTTTCATAGGTTAATCATGTTTGAAATATATTTATATATAACACATATATTTTTATTGGGTTAATCATTTTTCAAAGAGACTGTTATAAAATTCATTTATTTTTTACGGTTTAATCATGTAAAGAGTTTTTTATAGAATAAATTCTTTTGCATGCGTTAATCATGTTTCAATGATATTTTTATGGATCCCATTTATTTTCCAAGGGTTAAACTTGTTTTGAACATATTTTTATGGAACCAATTTATTTTCTATGGGTTAATCATCTTTCAAAGCGATTGTTATGGAACCCATTTATTTTCCATGGGTTGATCCTGTTTCAATGAGATTGTTATAGAACACATTTATTTTTCATAGGTTAATCATGATTCAAAGATATTTTTATATAACCTATATATTTTTCATGGTGTAATCATGTAAAAAAGGGTTAATGGTTTTTTAATTGAGTTTTTGATGAAATGAAAGATTTTATGTGTTATGATTATATAATAGTACTTGGACATTTGATGGGTGATTACATTATTATATAATCAAGGGTGGTTCTATGATAAACTGATGGTGGGTGGTTACATTATAACCCAATGAAGGGCGGTTCCATGATAAAATAATTACTGATGGTTCCATGGTAAACCAAGGGCAAGTGGTTTTCTGATATCCCTCCAATGTATTAAGTATGGAAGTAAACTGCTTGGTTATTCCATTTATAATTGTGATTGTAAGAGTGAAGTTAAAATTATTTTCCAAGTTACATACATTTTTTTCTTTATTCATAATATGAGTTTATAATGTTTCTCATGGTCGATAGTGAGATCACATGGCTCATGATTATATATTCTGATAACTCTGGAATTTGATTTATTTTCATATTTTATGATTTAGGTATTGATGGGTATGAATTATATTATGATTTTATCATGAAATTTGATTATTTCATCGCATCCTTATGAAAATTTATGCACATTTATGACCTTAAATTGTTAATGATTATCTTTACTCTTACTGAGCGTTTTAACCAACCCTTCTTTTGATTCCTTTTCCATAGGTCATAAATATTTATGTTGAATGATTTATATCACTAAAGGATTTCATAAGGATGATGATAATGAACTATATAAAATAAAAAAATCTAGGTTAAATGAGATAAATTACTATTTAATGTCATGAAAATTGTTTATGTAGAAGTTTTTCATAATTATCCAAAACGTTAAACCTAAAATGTTCTCTATAATGAAAGTGATTCAAGTTTTACTTTTTATTTTGTATGTTTTTTATAAAAAACTAGTTCACAATTATTGGCATCATAGCCTCGAATGTAAATTTATGGATTTAAGAACAAGATCCTAGAGTTCATCCCAAGATGTTATATATTGACATGATAATACCCAAATACCCATGAAACTGGAGAATCAATAATTTTAAATCCAATTATAGTGAAATATAGATCCAAACATATTGATATATATGATGAAAACTTAAAATGGTAATCATTTTAGTGGAATAATATTTAAAAAAATTCCTTATTAAATTATTGTAAAGAATAATACTTGTCTGATATTTTTTTTATATAAAAATGGAATCATCATCAAATGTGAATTTGAGAGATTTTCTAGAAATTCATAAATTTGAAGAAATAAATTTTTTTTACTAGTGTAAGAGTTTGAAAATATTTATAAAAAATGAAAACTATATGTGTTTTAGAAAAGAGTTCCCAGGAAATCGCTTTTTAATGAAGCTAGTCAAGAAGAGAAATATTTCTATAGAAAGTGTAATAAATATTCTCATGATTTATATATGTTAATTCTCATTCAATATACCCTAATATTAAGAATAAATATAAAAATATAGATTATTTTAGGATGATTTAAAACATGAAAAGTATATATCAAGAAAAAACAAAACATGAGAGGAATAAAGTTTATAAAATAAACACCCCAATTTCACTATATTAAATATATTTTGTTATAATATAATTTTTGGGATGTAAAAAATGAAATTGTAAAGTTTTTAATGTTTTTTTGCGCAATTCAGGGTTTGGTGAATAGTAATAGAACCATGCATTGTGACCATGAAATATATAATGTCAAGGAAATGGTAAATACACAATCATGTGAACATTTTAGATAGAATGAATAGTAACCATGAATTCCTAAACAATAACACAAAACATTGTTTTTTTTATTTCAAGAAAACCTGAGACTTTCCATAATTGTTTCTTAGATGTATATAATGATAATATTGAGCTTATTATACAATTATATAATTTATGAATTTCATTTTAAATATTCATATTTTAACATTTAGTTAAAATAAAATTATTATATGTTATTTATTTTTACTAGTTTATCATTTTTAATGTTATTGTTATTATTAGTAACATAGATTTTAAAAATTTATATTGGATTTGATTAATAGTATTATTATTAAATGTTTATAGTAAAAGGTTTTAATTATTACAATTATTATTATTCTTTTATTATTATTATTATTTAGAGTAATTAACATAAAAGTGAGGAAATATCATCCTTCCTGCCCACTTATTGCTGATGCGTGAAGGGTGAGGAAAACCCACCCCATATATTTTTCCCAATTTGGTTCTCTGTGGAATATCCTTCATGGATGTGATGCATTATCACATTCCATTCCCACTTTTATTCATCCATTCATCTACTTCCCCTCCTCATCTCATGTTCTTTGATAACAAGAATTATATGTCAAGTGTTCATGGAATATAGAGGGTTTTCAGGTATGGTGAAATTTATAAAAACTATAGAACTTTTACCAGGTTATCCTAGATGTCCCCTTCATGGGTTGTTCGTACTTAGTTTGGAGTTACTTCACTACCATGGAAGTCTCCACTGAGTATTCAAACTTCTTGGGATTTGAAATATTTTTTTATCTGATTGTTTTAATTTTTATAAGTTTTTTGATTATTTAAACCTCAAATGGTGGAATTATGATCATAATACCCATTTAATATCATCAAATGTTTTAATGGAAAGTGATTCAATACTCTTCCATTTTTTTTGACAAAACATAGGGTGATTTATTGATTTAAATAGTTTTCATATCCTTATAAATAATATTTATGATATCTATGATTATTTATAAGAATGTTTCATTGTTTATCCAGAATATAAATTTATCTCATGGTTTTTATGGAATTTTTTTAGTTCTCACTCTAAATTGTTTTATACCCTCTATGTTTTTTTAGAAAATGATAATGAAAGTTTACTATGAAATAAAAAAAACCCATATTGATGTTTTAATTTATTATTGACTATGAAGTGGTAATACCATGTTTTTCACATCTATTTTTAATTATACAGGCTTATTTATATTTAATTAAAGTGGAATTGATTCAATTACACCTTTTAATTATTACCCTTATTATTGCTATTTTTAACATTCCTATATTTGTGTTTTCCTGGAACCAATTTAAAAAGGAATACAACTGTTAAAATGAAAAAAATACTTCAAGTATTGTATATTAAGACTGATAGGATTGGAAATGAACTCATTTCCCTTGGTATATTTTTTTCTAGTCCTGATATCTGTTATATACTTAAGTGTTTGTTTGTGAAATCCTTCCGGATAATAATATTGATCTATTTTACATCACTTATCAATTTTTTAAAGGAAAAACCTATTATGAAAGGGTTTTAGGAGTCATTAATTTGAATAGAAAATATGAATAATATAAATAAACCCATACTCAGGGAATGTGGATTTTCATACCCATTGTATTTGGATATATATGTGTGTGATAATCGTATAATTAAAAATGACATAGGAGGTAACTAAAAAATTTAACCCTATCTTATGAGGTTTTTGAATCCACTTTCTAGTGATTAGGAAGATTGATATTTTACTGGTCTATTACTTAAAAATTTATGTATTGTATTGTCACTTGTTGGGATGATGGTTTACTGTCTCATCACTATCATATTGATATATTGGATCATCACTAATTGGAGAGCTAGGACAACATACCCTTTCTAAATTATACCATATGATTAATTTTACATTATATTTTCATGATATTCCAAAAGGATTAGTGGTTATGATGGAGTTTTATACCATTTATGATGGATTAAGGGTTACATTAGGGTTTAAGGTATCCCAAGAGGACAGAAAGTTACACTAGAGTTTCATACCATCCAAAAAGGCATAAGGGTTGGGGGGGTTGATTAGATCATCACTAGTGAAATCAATGGTTTAATAGCCCATAACCAGTGAATGAAAGGGATAATTGGATCATCACCAATGGATAAATTTCTATAAATATATCCCTTATGAATGATATTGATTAAGTGGGTAACATTGGAGTTTTGTGTAGTATAATAAGACTGAAAGGTTGTACTAAGATTTAAAATCTCTTAGGAGGATTGAGGATGTTAAAGTGGTGAATGTTGTGATGGAGTTGGGATTGGGACCATGATATAGGCTTCCTATATATTCATATGAATGGAATCAAAACCCATGTAGTTTGGTTTATTTTATTACAACACATCATTCCTTTTAGGCTTATGTGAAAAGGACTATAGTGGTTCCTTTTAAGGTCATGTAACAATTACTAATAGTTTAAATTTCTAGGTCATGCATTTCGGACTATTTATCCTATTAGTTTAAGGTCATATGAATAAGACCCCTTCTATTTTTTAATTTAGTGTGGAATTGGTTACAAGGAACATATACCTTTAAATTTTTTGGTGTAAGAATTATGATTGAGTGGATTGATTATTGTTCATAGTGATGAATGGATTTGAGGTATCATATTAGTAGATCGATTAAAGGTATAGGTCTTATTTTGGACTAGTGGCATTCGATCTCTTGAGTGAACTTAAATAAGGTTTTGTAGGGTATAACTTAGAAGGTAAACACATTGGCATTTACCTTCCAACAATTTGTAACAATATAGTGAATGGATGACTAGATACATAGGTATTGTGAAGTAGTGAGATAAAAGATGGAGTTACACTAAATTGGTATCTAGGTTCAAGGGGTGTTAAATGATCTCCATGGATAATATAATGTGATGTTTTACAAAATTATTTTCATAAAAACCAGATGATTTAGTAGACAAAGAGAGTTGTGGGGATTATCATAGATGTATGGTCCATTTGACATAATTCCTCCAAGTGTTGGGAGTTAAAATAAGAGTGGAAACTAAGAGAGGCCATTGAAACATTATTGTGGCTTATGTAAGAATTAAACAATATACATTAGAGCTCAATTAGTGGGATATTAGACAAATGAAGTGTGAAAATAAATTAGTTGAGCTTATATAAGGGAAAACTTAAGTTTGGTTTCTTCCTATGAGATAATAAAAAGGTTAGTATCTAACTTAGAATTTATCTGAAAAACTTCATTGTCCATAGGTGATAGATAAAGGTGAAGAGTTTCATCAATCTGGTAAAGGGTCATGTTTGATTGTGTGAATGTTTTGTTTCATTATATGGAGGTTGGTATGTATTCTCATGGGAATCCATTCATGTTCAACATATATATACATTTTTCTCATGGGTGACTGACACTTTGGGTATAATTTAATTTTCTTAAAATGATTTAGGGATTGAATATTGTTTTCTATAATTATGACTGAGTATTTTGATTATTGAGGAATCATATGTGCATTTGTGGGAAAAATTTATTATCCGGAGCCTCAAGAAAAATTTATCAACTGGAGAAAAAATAGGTTTAGCATGCCAACCTCTTTTTGGGACTAATGTTGGGTTCTCAGAGTTATGTACTAAATACTAGGTTATTATTCCTTCTTGGGTAAGTATAAACTTGAGGAATGTTAAAGATAAGATAAATTTAGGCTCTAAGGAGGTGTGATAGAGTTTAGGATGTGTATAGAAGATTATATTTTCTTATGGAGAGTATTTATTTCCTTTTTATGAAGGAAAAAAATATTATTCCCTTGATTGTTCATTTTATGGGGAGTCTTTATAGGCAATGTGATACTAGCATGTTAGGATGAAAAATAAGAGCCGAAGTCAGCATACATTCACAAATAGAGATATTGGAATGAGGCATTATAAATCCTAATACATTTTGGTAATATTGGTGGTTAGTAGAACCTCATTTCTTCTACGTCGTGACATTATCCTGGGTGATGTTGGTAGTAATTCTCTTTTATCACCCACAACATCATTTATATCACTTGAAATTGGTGGTGCCTTTGTTTAGGGATGCACCATAACAAGATAATCTTGACATTGGCAGTGCGCCTATTTGTGTGCGGCATGAAATTTTCATGGGTGATATTGGAGGGGACTCTATTTAGGTACTCGTAGTGTCATTGGTGGTGATCGATGTTGGAAATTCATCTATTCCAGTACGCACCATCATTGGAATGACACAATGCTAACAAAAACTCTATTAAACATCATTAGAACATCTTAATTTTAGAGATTCCTCTATTAAAATGTGAACTATATTTGTAAAAACTTGATGTCAGTGGATCCTTTGTTTGAGAATGCACATAATATTCTTTATTCTTGGAACATATATTCATTATACTTAATTTGATGATTTATTATTACTTTAATCACCACGTTTGGTCCTTATGAAATTTTTTAGAACAAAAAAATACACCTCCCTCAAAATTGGATTCATTTTGAATGAAATGAATTATATTCTAATAAAAAATGAAATGTTTACAGAATTTTTATGGAATTAGCATGGAACCTTTGAAGATGAATGGTCTTTAATACCTTGATATATATAAGGTTACTTCTTCCTTCTGTGTTCCACATGTGCTCCAATGAAATCTCTACTTGAGATATGTTTTTACTAAAATATTACACCACATTATAAAAATAAAAACTATTTTGGTGGAGTTAAATAGAATATAACAAAAATACATTTCACTAGTAATTTCAAAATATATTATATAACACATTATTTAATTTTTGGAGATGAGGATTCCTTTAGCAAGAGTCAATGAATCTAGTATGACTTTTACTTTGTCAAAATTTCCAAAAAATTTAAGCTTTGTTGATTATTATTAAAATGTATTCTTATATTCATGTAATGAGTAATCAAAAGTTGACCTCATACTATTTCTGAAACTCCTTCTAGAAGGAGAGATATTCTAGTTAAAAATGTTAATCCAACTCACACTATCTTTCATTAGTTAATCCTCAAATATTATCCAATTTATTAATAGAAATATAATGAATGTATTCATAATATAAGATATTACCACTATATATCTATGGTATCTTTAATGATGTGTTGATTATTCCATAAAAATCATTGTAACATATGGTTTAGGTCATATTCTGGTAACCCTTAATCAAATTCCTTCTCTAATTGACATATCTCCTCTAATGGACATACCCAAGAGGCTGATCATATTAGTCATCACCAAAATTCAACTACCTATGAAGATAAAATCTTGGAAGATAATATACTGAACCATTTCACCATATTTATCTCCTTAATTTTTGATCAAAAAAAGGGATTAAACCAAAAATAATATATTCATTCTAGAGGAAAATTTTCAAGTGAATGGGTGTGATTCTTTTGGGTCGACCATGCATATAATTAATTAGAGGATCACCTAAAGGATTATATAATATATGAGGTAGCCCTAAATTCTCAATATTTATTTTATCAACATTTGTGTTTGATCAATAAGCTATCAATCACTGGTTCCCTTATACAAAATTTTTTTACCTAATGCATGGGGAAGTCGACATCAGTCTTTATGATGTTCATAAGATAAATGAAGTTACCTTATTGGGGGATATGTATGATGAATTATTTCATATTAAAATAAATGTTTATAATATATAATAGACTCTAAAAATAAATGGGATGATGGGTTTAATCAATTAGGATTTTAAGAGGGGAAATCAGCTTTGCCTATACATTCCTTTTATAGCATGGATTGACCTTTTCAGGGAATATAGAGGTTAAAATAATAACATAAATTTGTAAAATATCTATCTATCGTGTTAGAAGAATGAAATTAAAGGTTTATGTTAGACTTGGTTAGAAAGAGGCCATTACATGAAATGGGGATTCCAAGTCCACACACATATAACAAGACACCTATGACTAGTTGTTTTTCTTGAAGAATTATTAAGAAAGTAGATATTTATAGTTAGAGAGACCCATGTGGTTATTAGGATCTCCATATTTATCATTACTGAATGATTGGATACTATCCACTAAATCAATTTGGTAGTTTTAGAACTAACAATGATATATAGAGCATTGGGCTATATTTTTTAGGGAGAACAAATTATTTAGTTTTATACTCCATTTTAATTTTTATAATCTTGGATAACATCACACAATAAGTGTTTTGAATTATATAACCCTAAAACCATTCACTATTCTTATTTTAATTTATTAATTATAAACATTGTGGTCATAATACCCAAGAAAAATTCTAGCGAGACACTTGCTGACATGTTGAGTCACCAGGAAAGATTCCACCTTACCGCCTATGATATTTCAGTAGGATGTTTTTTGGATGATCCTAAGGTAGGAATATAGTGGATTTGATATTTAGTATCATTTTAGTATGGGGTGCTAATGCAACACACTAATATTTTAGAATATATTTCTCTTTAATAAATTCAATGTGATAGATAGCTTGTGATGCAGAAAACATAAAAATTAAGTGAATAATTACATATAAAAATATATAGAATGAAATATATTATTATATTGTTAAAGTAAATTGATAATGTAAATGATTGTGTAAAATAGGATAAATTCATTTAAAGAAATACCATTGATTCTAGAGAATCAATTTTAAAATGTTCTATTGAATTATGAATTTCAATTAAATTTAATACTTTTGAGGAAAGATATAATAATTTTTTTTATAAAATTTAATTAATAATATCAAGTTATTACATTTATGAAATGATTTAGAAATTATATGAAATGTTATTCTAGGAATTATTGACTAAACATAAATTTTTTGTTTAAAATAATTATTTTTATATATGTTTTATTTAAAATATTTTTTATTTTACTTTGAGTATTAAAATTATGGAAAATTATTTTTTACCCATTTATAAAATTAATTATCATTCATACATTTTTTATTAATTTGTTATAAATAATTATAGAATAAATTTATGGTAAAAAGAGGCATTTTTTAGAAAACTATTTTTATGCAGACAATATGTTTTTATCTTAATAAATCAAATTGATCATTATTTATGAATCATTTTAAATAATGTTTGGTTAATTTATTCAATAAGATATATAAACATTAATCTAATTGTTTTTACCAGGAAAGGATGAGAATAAATTTATTTTTATGCTTAGAATGAAATTTACTAAATAACATTTTCTTTGTGTTTTACAAGATTATTTCAAAATTATTTTTTACCACCTCTAGAAATTGAATTTGGTAAAATGGTTTACATACTTGGAATAATAATTTTAAAATTTAGTTATAAGGCCAATTTTATTTTACCTCATAGTGAATAATTACCATGGTAAACGTTAATTACCATGGTAGGGGTTAAAAGGGTTAACGGGGGGGGGGGGGGGGGGGGGTGGGGGGTGTTAAACCAAGAGGTATAGATTTAAATGTCTATAAAACTTGTATAACATTGATTGGATGAGTTAATTTAATACCTAAATTATACTATATTCAAAAAATTGTCCATTTGGATCCACTTTACCAAGAAAACTAATTTATATTTTTTTTAACTTTGAATATTTACAAGGGTGCCACTACCCTCATTCATAAAAGGAAATATCTTCTTATCACCTATTTACACAATTTTATAAAAATATCATTGAGAATACCTGATAAAATATATTTCAACATTTACTCCCACTTTTCATGATTCCTTGGTCTCACCAAAATACCATCATAAGATGTCTTAAGGTGTAATCCAAAAGAAGATACTCAAAGAAGAGGTTATCATCTTAACCATGTTCTTACAAGTTCATTTCTTCTTCTACCTAATTTAGATATATTGTATCCAAAATTGTACAATTAAATTATTACCATATATATACTAAAATATTATTTTTATTATGGATAAAATATCATCTATTTCTCATCTATTTAATGGAAAATGGAAACATCACTCATGCATGCGTATGGACTACCATCTCCATAAAGCGATCGATTTAATTTTTCATCACTACCTCACATGTCTATATATATTGATAAATTTAATAAATATACATGATATTTATTTTATAATTATTATTTTAAATTTAAACTATTTTTTACCTTCCTTTCTTTCCATTCATTGAAAAATAAATGTAATACTAATGCATACATGCAGACTACTACCTCCACGAAGTGATGCAGTTCATTTTTCATCACTAGTTTACATGGATATTTATAAATGTTTATTTAAAACATGGATATTATATTTTTGAAATAATTAATATTTTTTAATATTGACATATTTGAAATGACTGGAACCATCATATTGAAACACACATGGAAAATGAAACAGTTTACACCCAAATATTGATTTTAATAAAGAATTCTTAATAAATGGGTGATTAGAAATTATAAGGGAATGATATCTATTGATATAATTATGAATATGGTTATGATATATAATAATAATAAATCAAAATTTATTAAACAGCAGGTTATTACTTGTTCAAATCAATTCATACCTAAGGTAATTGTTTATGTTCCAATCTCACTTTTAATCGAGATTATTTATACTTGAATCTTATTTAGAGGAATTATATGAAATTTATCTCTTAAACCCCAAATATTTTTTTCTAATCTATTTATGTATATAATTTTAAATTATTATTTCTTTTCACCATCTTATTAGTACTAAAAAAATATGGAAATATAATTTTTAAGAAAATCCCACCTCATTTCTTATTTTAAATTGAGAAGTTTTTCTTCTATTTCACTATTTTTAAATGTTTCAATCATGTTATTTTATTTCATCCAATGATTTTGTAAATTAATTTTTAATAAAATTTTAATTTATTTTTAAATTTTTAAAAATAATTAATTATAATTTTTTCCATAAGGATTATATTTTAGTTTTTACAAAGTGTGAAAATAATTATTTTCTAACATTTTCCAAATGAATAAATTTCCCCACTATAATGATTGTTATTTTTTAGGATACTTTATATGTTTCCATGGTTTATCAAAAAAAATTCTATTCCCATATTTATGGGATATTTTAGTTTTTATAAGTTACCCCCAAAAAATGATATTTTTTAGTCTTTCAAAGAATATTTAAAATGACTTAATAAAAGATTTTTTCATCAATATCAAATTATTTAAGGATTTATATTCATTACTATGGATATAATCTTATGTTATCATAAACTCCCTTTCTCTATATAGTTTATAATTATAATTCTCAAATGAAATTTTCATGAAACTAATGTATTTCCTATAAGTTAATTATGATATAATGACATGATTAATGTTTTTGTGATCTTGTAGCACATATATGAATAGTTTTAATTATGTGACGAGTAATCCAAAAATTATATATCCCTAAAATTCATTGGGTAAAAATTTCTTTCTCATGAGGTAATATAGAATGGAATGGGGCATGAACCCAATCCAATATATGACTATATCTAACCTGAATGAAAAGAGAATGAGGAGTGAACCCAATCCACTATGGAATATATCCACTAAGTTGTAATGGCATTGAAAGCGATCCTTGACTAATGAAATGATTTTATATGAGACATTACTATGATATTTTCATATTCTTATGATATTCTATAATGAATCATGATTTATTTTTTATAACTCTGCATACTCATGGATTATGTATTTTATTATGACGATGCATTATGCCATGAGCCATGATTTATTATACATGACTAATTGTGGATGAAATTTTTAATTTTTTATCATGTTCTAATACTGCTATAATTAAATGATTCCCAATTATGATATTATATTTTTTCCCTTGTTTACCTCTATTAAGGATCTAATCTCAACCTTTCTTATGTTTCCATCTACCGTAGGTTATTAATAAAGATATAAACTAGGATATAAACAATAATGGTGATCTATGAGAAAAAAATATATGAAATAAGTTGATTATTTATCTAATCTCTAAAGACACTAAACCTTTATGGTTTTAGGGCATCAATTATTGTGTAATATATTAAGATTTATTCTAAATTTTTGAAATTTGTATGTATGTTATCATTGGGTCACCTAAGTTGGTATCATAGTAGGGTTTAGTTATTTTTGTAGATTCAGTTATGAAACATATGTTTAAATAACTTAAGAAAACCTAATAATAACTAAAAGTGATACTGGATAAACTGAATGTGTCACTGGTTGATACAAATGTGTCATAATTTAGGACATATTAGTAATGATTTTCATGATTATTTGATTTCTCACTCTCATTAATGATGGTTTGTGGTTACACTATGTTTTTTGGTTATATTAAATGTATATAACCCAGAATAATTGTGTTAAAAAATAATTCCAAAAGAAATGTAATGATTTTATAAATTAGAAATCAAACAACATGGGGAATTGAATTAAAATATTGTTTCTTTTATTATGCAACTCTCTCAAGACATGAATCATGTTGAACTTCCAAAATACCAATGGATGGATAAAAACATAGATGATTCATTCATGAGGAAATATAAATATTCATTTAGTGGGTCCTCCAATCCATTAATTTATAAATGATAAATCATTACCATTGAAAATATAATTTCCATTCTCCTGTTCTTAGATGATGATAACTTTTTCGTGAAAATTTATAGTTTAGGAAGTAAATTAGATTAATGGTGCATAATTTTTAGTAATATGAGGAAAGATGAAGAAATTTAATCTATGAAATGGGAGGAGTTTTAGAGGTTACATTTTATTAAGTACTTTTCCAAAACTATTCAGTCTAAAATTTTAAGGGAATTATTTGAGCTAAAGTAGATCATTGATGAATCCATTGGTACCTATAAGGAAAATTTTACAAGACTTGTAAGGTATGATTCTGGTTTTATTATCAACCTTTAAAGAAAAATAGATAGATTATTTATTTGATTAAAACCAATAATCCAAAATTTATTATATATAAAGAACTTTATTAACAATGATTCAATCACTCGATATTCTCTCAAGGTAGAAATAGATATTATAGACTCCAGTTATTCTCATGGTTTTGGGAAAAAGAAGAGAAAGATGGAGTTTTGAGAAAATTTTGATAATAAAACCCATGTAGAATATAAAATTAATCATACTTCATGTAAATTGTGGGAGAATAATCATTGTGGGAATTTATTTAAGGGGAATGAAAAATGATTTAAGTATAGAAAGTAATGCCATCGAGCAAATGAAATTTCAAGGTATATGAAGAGTACAATCAATAAAATTAGTGGAGATAAATATCAATTGAATGTACCAACCACACCCAAATGATTAACATGTAAGGAACATGGTAATTATACCAAATCATTCTTGAATATAAGGTTTAATGATTAAAATTAGTATCACCAACCTCAATCCAATCGATAATGTAAATCTCATAAAATGATAATCATCGAAGTGGGTCACAATAGTAAAGTGATGAAAATTACATTTACCATTCACTATATACTAGATAATTTATTACTTGTTTCATGGTCTACACAACATTTTACATGGGAAATAATTTTATAAGAGTATCACATCACCACCTCAATAATTACATGTGGAATTGTCAATAAACACTCCCAATGTTATGATGATCACATCTCAAGTATATAGATCCTATAAAATAGATATTTTAGGTGAATGTGATTTAATAAAATCATGGTATTCTCCAACTATTTAAATTTTATGTGATTTTGGAAATGTAATGGACCCTTAAATATAGATCCTATATCAATTTCTAAGGAAGGTAAGTCACATTTGATATTCTGAATCAACCTATGGTCATCTATCTATACGAGGATGAACATGAACTTCCAAAGGAAATTACTTCAATTTTGGGGGTCTTAATACCAATTCATTAGTGGTGTTTATATAAAATGGTTGGGGATAAAATAAAAATTTATGTTATGCCTATTTTTTGTGAATA
Organism: Viscum album; assembly: GCA_963277665.1. Taxonomy (NCBI): domain Eukaryota; kingdom Viridiplantae; phylum Streptophyta; class Magnoliopsida; order Santalales; family Viscaceae; genus Viscum; species Viscum album. The sequence continues at coordinate 431,702,239 of OY728147.1, read as the reverse complement.
CGCCAATGTATTTCTTGGAGAGTTTCATAGTCTTACTTTGAATAGTGAAGAATAGTTTTAAATAGAACTTATACCTGATGCAACACTTATTTTAGAGTTTAAGTATATAACGATCCCAATTGAGTTTAAGTATTTGAATAATAAACTACATGTGATTATATAAAATGTATTCATACACCCTAGTGGATCTCCATGGGTTACACCTATTCATTTTTTTAGGATGAATAACATGTAAATGTGTCTCTGAATTGATTATCCTGACCATAATAAGATCACAATCAATAATAAATATAATCAACCTCATATTGATGTTTTTTTCAATAAACTATGAGGAGATAAATACTTTAAAATTATTGACCTTAAATCAAGATATCATCAGTTAGGGATTAATACAATGGAAATACCCATGGAAACATATCATACTAGGTATGGATAATATGAATTTATATTGATTCTATTTGGACTTATCAACACCCCAACCATATTTATGGATCTAATGAATAAAGTCTTTATAGATAACCTTGATTATTGTTTTGGAAATATTTATAGATGGTACTATTATGTATTTTAATAGTAAGGAATATAATGAAGATCATTTATAGATTTTGTTGAAGACCTTGAGGAAGTTTATTTTGTATGAAAAATTTATCAAGTGTGAATTATGGCTATAGAAAGTATCATTCTTAGGTAATGTAATTACAAAAAAGGATATTTCAGTGGATACTTAAAAGAATTATGTTATTGATCAATGAACTATACTAACCACTATTACTTAGATCTATAGATTTCTTGGATTGATTGGGTACTATCTATGCTTCGTGAAAAATTTATCATATCTATCAAATAGTATAACCATGTTTACATTGAAGATAATGAAATGTATTTATATTTATGAATGTGAAATTTAAAGGAATATAGGATAATGTTAGTCAGTGCACCTTTGCTCACAGTACCCTGTAGTGAAGAAGGGTTTGTGATTTATTGTGATTCATTAAATAAGGGACTGAGACATGTTATCATATAAAATGAAATGGTGGTAGGATACACCTAATTAAAATTTAATGTTCATTATAAAAATTACCCAACTCATGATTTGGAGATAGCAGTGGAAATTTTTTCTATTAAGATATTGGTGAATTATATTTATAGTGAAAAGAGTTATATATATATATACTAATCATAAAAGTGTGAAGTATATATTCACAATGAATGGATTGAATATGTTTTTAAAGAGATGTATGTAACTGTCTAAATATTCAGAATGGTTGATACATTACCACCTTGGTAAGGTAAATAATATGTATAATTATTTGAGTTTGATAGAACATGATATATTTTCCATGATGAGTTTTAAAAGAGAGAAAATATTTATGGATTTTTAGAGGTTGGATCTTAAAATTATTATGGAAGGATATTAATCCTATATTTCTCAGATGAATGTTCAACCATACACATATATGAAGATTAAATAGGAAAAGAAGTTGGATGCAGATTTAAAAATTAAGGCAAGGAATGTTCCTGAGTTCATCTATAATAGTGGTTGAATGATCACGTTTAGGATGGCAGTACATGTCCTGTCAATACCAGAATTGAAGAAAGATATTTTGGGACGAGGCACATAAATCATCATAATATATCCATATTGGTGTAAATTTATGTATATAAATCTAAAATATTATTTTTAGCGGGGTATGTTACTAGATTCTGGGTATGACATCATGTTAAGGATGAATGTCCTAAATCTAAGGGGATGATGTAACCTTTACCTATACCTGAATAGAAATGGGATAAAATAAATATGTATTTTATAATAGTACCCCAATACATCTAAATTACATAACAATAGTTGTTTTTATCAAAAAATAATTGAATAATGAGAGGAAGTTTAGTACTATATATCATCCTCATACAGATGGTAATTCTGAGAAAACTATTCAAACCCTAGATGATATGCTAAGAGTTTGATTGATGGATTTTAAAGAAGTTAGGTATCAATACATTCATCTAGTTAAATTTTATTTGAATAATATCTTTAAATAAAGTATTCAATAAAAACTTATATAGAAATATATGGAAATAATTACATAACTCTATCATGCTAGGATAATATTAGAGAATGAAATATATTTGGACCAGATATAGTAGAAGAAATGACATAGAAAGTTGGAGATATTCAAAAACACATTAGGGTATCTCAGAGTTGATATAAGAGTTCTGAAAATAACCATCATTGGGATCTAGAGTTTGATGTTGGGGAGAAGTTGTTATTATGGATATCTCATTGAAATAATGTTATGATATTTGGAAGTAAGTGGAAGGCAATCCCCAGATATATTGATCCCTTTGAGATTCTAGATAGAGAAGGGACAATAGCTTATCTATTGGAACTTTATCCTAACCTATTATAGGTTAACGATGTTTTCCATGTATATTTCTTGAATAATCACATATCTGATCCTTTATAAGTACTTAACTCAGGGTTCTTACCACTATATAATTCATATGTGGAACGAGAGGTAAAATCCTTGGATGAAAAATATAAAGCGGTTTATAATAATACCACTCACCTGGAAAAGGTTATTTAGAGGAATCATAAATTAAATGAATATATACAGGTAATTTAAGAGGTAATGCGGTAGTGTTTACCTCATTTGGTTTATTATAGTTAGATAACTTTAAGGGAAAAATTCTTTTGGTGGGGTGGGTAGAATGTAGTACGATGAAATTTTAGAATTTATTTCTATTTAATAAATTAGATGTGTTCAATATATTATGATTCACACAACAGCGAACATAAGTATATTATTAAATATTAAATTTATAAATTTAGGTACATTAATAAATAGTTAAACTAAATTTATAAAATAGTATATTTTTTTAAAACAAAATAAAATCACTCAAGGAAATACCATTAATCTTTTAGAATCTATTGTAAATTATTTTTATTGAATTTTGGATTTTTTTTTAAATTTAAAACTTTTTAAGAATGATATAAACAATATTTATTGATAAAATTGAAGAAATAAAATCATGTTTTGACATCATGAAAGGGGTTTTAAATGATAAGTAATGTTAGTATAACAATTATTGGCTAAGCAGAAATATTTTGTTTATAAATATTTTATATATGTTTTATTTAAAAGTTTAATTATTTAATTTTGAGTATTGAACATATAGGAAAATATTTTTTTAAACATTTAGGAATGTTAATAATGATTCATACGTTAGTAATCAATTGGTATTAAATTAATATAAACCAATTTGAATGTAAAAAATTTATATTTTTCAAAAAATTGTTTTTATATGTGGAATGTGTTTTTATCTTAATAAATCATGTTAATTATTATTAATGAATTAATTTCATAAAATTTCTAGATGATAAATTTAATAAAATATTTTAATATTAATATAATGGTTTTTACTAGGAAAATAATGATAATAAATTTAATTTAATACTTTAAAAGAAAAATTTTAAAAATCAATTTTCATTGGGTTTTGCATTCTTATTTTAAAATTTATTTTTTCTTATCTCGGTAAACTGATTTTGAAAAAATGGTTTAAATAATTTAAACCATCATATTAAAATATATTTATTGGACCAATTTAATTTTTTCTTATAATGAATAGTAACAATGGTAAAAGCTAATCACCACAATAAGAGTTAAAAGGGTTAATAAGGGGGTTAAGCCAATAGATAAGGATTCAAAAACTCTAAAAAATATATAAATTTGATTATATTGGTATACTTAGATCCTAAATTATAATATATTTTAAACTTGGTAATTTTTTTTCACTTTAACCTGAAAATAAATTTATATTTTTTTAAAACATTGAATATTTACAAGGGTTCCACTCCCTTTACTTATAAAAGGGAACCCCCATTTATCACTGATTCACACACTTTTAGAAAACTATATCTACATATACATACAAAAATATCATAAATAATATCCTTCAAACATACTAGAGGTCCTAGTATCACCAAAAATACCATCTTAATAAGGCTTTAGGTGTAAGCTAAAGGAAGATACCCAAAGAAGGGGTAATCATTTAACACAATTTTTCAAGTTTATTTCGTCTTCCAACTCCTTCAAATAAATTGTATCCATAATAATTTAATGAAACCAGTATAATAAATATAATGAAATTTTATTATACTAATGGAATAACCACTATATATTTCTCATCTATCTAATGAAAAATTAAAGCGTCGCTCATGCGTACGTATGGGCTATTATCTCAACGAAGAAATGTGTTTCATTTTTCATCAATGCCTCACATGGATGGTCATATTTTTTGAATTAATATATATATATATATATATATATATATATAATATTTATGAAATAATTATTATATTGGAAATATAAATTATTATTTCCTTTCTTCCTTTTTATTCATTGAAAAATGTAAGTATCACTTGTGTGTGCGTACAGATTATCACCTCCATGAGGTAGTGTAGTTCAATTTTTCATGACCAATATACATGGATGGTTTTAAAAGTGAATATAATAAATATTTATGATATTTATTATATTTATGAAATTATAAATATTCTATAAGCCTTAAAATGTTTAAATTACCAAAACCTTGAAACCAAAACATGCATGGAAAACGAAATAGTTAACATCAAACTATTTTTTTAAAGAACAGTTGTTAATAAATGGATCTTGAAAATTATTAGATAATGATAAATAATAGACAATTATGAATGTGGTTATGATATATATATATATATATTACCAATAAATCTAAATTTATTATACAATAATTTGATCATGTATAATGCAAGTTGGGACTTTTGGTAAGGGTTCATGTTCTAATCTCGCTTTTAATCAGGATTGTTTATGATTAAATCTCCTTTGGAGGAATTATAAGATATTTATCTATTTAACCCAAAATATTTTCTTCTCCTATGGTTATTTATAGATTTTTCAGTTTCCCACCCCTTTGTAACTCAAAAATCCTAAAATATTGTTTTTAAGAAACACTGACATTATTTCTTCTATTATGTAGGGAATCATTTTCTTCAATGTCCAAATTTCTAAAAACCACTCAAGAATATTCTTTTATGTTCTCCAACAATTTTATAAATTCATTTTCTAACATATTTTAATTTCTTTGTCAATTTTTAAAATTTAATCTTCATATTGTTTTAGGAGTAATAGTTGAATTTTTATAAATGTGTGAAAATAATATTTTTTTAACAATTACCAAATTAATTACATTCACCACCATCATAGTAATTATTTGTATTTAATATTACTTTAAAAGTTTCCATGTTTTATTAATGAAAAATCTCATCCCCATTGTTATGTGAATTTTTAGTTTTTAAATGTTACAAAAATAAATGTATTTCTTTTCTTATTGTTAAAAGCATAATTCTAATGATTTAATAAAAGTATTTTCATCTATTTCAAAATTATTTTTGGATTATTATTATTCATCAGGGATATGATATTATGATACCATCCAATTTCATTCTTTGTATTTATTATGATGATTATGTTTAAATTATATTTTTATAAAACTCATTTCTTTCCCATGGGTTAATTATTCTATGATGAATGTTATTGTGATCTCATGGCACACATATATATGGTTTTACCTATGTGATGGGTGGGACCAATATTATATATCCCTATAATTTGTTGGGTAAAAATTGATATCTCCGTAGATAAAATGAAAGGGAATGGGGAGTCAGCGTAATCCAATATGGGACTCTATCCACTGTGAATGAAAAGGAAATGGGGACTAAACCCAATCTACTATGGAAATTTGTCCACTATGTTAAGATTTTATTAGAATAGATCCTTGGATAATGAAATTATTTCCATGATTATGAATATTTTATAATAATATGATGTGTTATTATGAATATGGTATGATTAATAAAGTATAATAGATTGTTGATGATTATTCACTCTTATGACTCATGTCTTTTTCTATTACAAAATTTTATGCCATGAACCATGATTTATGATATATAACTAATTGGGTATGAATTACATATGTTATGATCTTACTCAAATAAACTTATTATTATTTTATACCCACTTATGATATTCTATTGATGTCTCCCATGTTTACCCTTAATGATCATATGATCTCACACTTTCTTATGTGTATATTTTACCTAGGTTATGAAGAAAGGTATTAAGTAAGATATGTATAAGAAGGATTCCATGTGAGAAGAAATTTGTAGAATATATTGAATATATTTTTTGAAATAATATAAATATTCATCAAGTCTCCAAAGACACTAAGCCTTTGATGTTATATGGTGTATATTATTTTTTAATTTATTTACATTTGATATTAAATGATGAAATATGTATGTATGTTTGATTGGATTTCTTCAAATAACATATTATCATCCCACCAATATGGACTGTGATCACTCCATACTAAAAATAAAATAAAGTAATGTGGTTTCTATCCTCGAAAACGATGCAAAAATTTGAATGTGTTGTCATGTTGTGTTAAATTAATCATGTTTTTAAAGAAAATTTATAGTCTATAAAAAACCAAATATTATCTATCAAGATGATTTAATTAGTGAATTTTTGATATGTTTTACAAAAAAATAAACATAGGGGTGGGGTGGGGGTGGTTGGGTGGTTAAAATCATTTTGAAGTAAATTAATAAGGAAATTTACTTATAGATTTTATAAAATTAAGTGAGTTCCAAGAGATATAAAATATGTTGATCACTAAAATTTTACTAAATAACATTTTAAGTTCACTACTCTTAACTTTTCATTTAGGTTTGTAGTAATTTTTTAGTTATGTATAAACCAAATCAGGGTTATCCTCTATCCCCTCAAATCGATTAACTTAGACATGGACCTTCGTGTAACCATTGTTTGACCAAGTTTCACATCTTTTATAGGGTTTTGAAGATAAAAAAGAAAATAATAATATAATTATTATGATATATAAATTTAATACTATATTTTTTAATTTAAAAAACATAAGTTTCCCATGTGAAATATGTTATCCAATTTGTTAAGAGATACAATAATTTTTTTGAAAGAAATGTGATATAATAGGTTGATTGGAATATACATCAATAAACAAACACATAAAATTATTATAATCCAAAAAAATCGTAAGCCAATATATAATTTATGTGCTTAAAAACCCTTTACAAATGCGTAGCTCTCTCATAATGACCACCCACCATTTATCTATCCATTAGGACGAGGAGGATTCTTGAGAGAGAATCCTTCTTCATTTAAACTATACCTATGATGACAGGGAGAACCAGAACCTAAAAATTGATGATAAGAACCATAAAAATCTAAAAAATTGTAGATACATACCCCATGTATGAACATTCATATGTGATACCCAAGGTATGTTTTCATAGACCAAGGTACGTAGTGGTTTTTGTACACAAATTTCTCAATACCACTTATATCTCAATTTTAGCCTAGTAAAAATAATTATCTTTACATTGAAGAAACTAGTGGGATATTGGACGGAAATTTTATTAAATACCTATAATAGTTTTTACCATTAGAATAAAAAAAATGGAGGTATTTTTAAAATATGGATTGGTACTCTTGACATTAAGCAGTTCTAGCTTTATAAATAGGTAAATTCATTTGGGTGTATAAATGGATAAAATGGGATTAAGGTTATTCTAAAGTCTTTTATCCCACATAGTTATAGATCTAACCACCAAATTTAATCCCCATAATATGGGATTATTTTTAAAAATGTTAAAATCAATGAACATATATGCTGGTGATTCCATTTAGTTTAGCCTATTTTACTTTAACTATATCTTGGGTACTCCAAATAACCCGCAACTATAATGAAATCATTAAAATTGAGAAATTTATATTTTTAAAAGTATTCATATTATTTCATTAAGTCTAATTATAAGAAAAATTGATTATCAATTTGGTAAACTACAATATAAAAAGTTCCAGGGTCTACATACCTCTTGTACAATGGGGTATTCTCCCCTTATATAGTATATATATTTGTGTGTGTTTAATATAGTGGGGGATATAATCCCATACCTATAATAAGAAATTATTCTATTAGTTTATATTCATACTACTTGGAATAATAAAAGGTAACCAATGGGGCTTCTTGTATAATAAAGAGAAAAGAAACCCAAAAAGAATATAATTTTAAATATTAATATAATAACCCATGAATAATGAAAAATAAATTACATTAATGTTCAAAACTATACTTGTGGGATTATATAGGGATAACTATACTTTTACTAAGGTCATATGTTGGAATCATGAGTTTTTTATTTCTTTCCTATATGCTCTAGCTTTTATATAAGGCTTAAAGTGGTTTAGTCTTAGTGTGTGAAGAATCTGATTTTTATTACGATACATTTTATGAATATATGAATTGATAAATTTAACACCTATTTTTTTAGTTGAAGGTCTTGTATTTTGGACCATGTTGTGCTAGGAGTTTAAAGGAATATAACTTGGAACAAATTAAGAATCCTATTTTAAGGGTGAAGAGTTATGACCAAGTGTGAATTAAAGAATATACTATTTTATTTTAGGAATCACCAACCTAAGTCAAACTAAGATAGATATTGATGTGAGTATCCTTGATTATAAAAACAAAAGGGGGTCATTTTCAATAACATTATCATTATTTAAAAACATGAATTCTGAATGATAAGATGTGTTGTAAAAATTCTAATACCATAAAAATAAGGATTCTGAAATGAAAGTGACGTTAATGAAAAATTGAATCTATAACCATTATAGGAGATCCAAGTTTCATTTAATATCGTGCAATTGATAGGAATGTGCCCTAAATATTTCTAAAGCATTAGTCATATTCATAGATCTAGTTCATGTATAGGAGAAAATTAAATGGTTATAGTCCTATCATAGGGCTGTTAGAGGAAACCCAATGTAAATTTTTTAGAGGTAAAATTCTAGGAGGGAGTGAGAAATTAAAATATATGGATAGGACCAAGATATCACATATGGGATTCACTATGTATCATGTAATTATAGGAATGAATCTACACATAGTTTTGGAACATGAGTCTTCTAAATATATTTACATCATATAGAAGATAAATTTGAATGGCATGAATGGGAACTCTAGTGAGAGAATGAGGTGGTACACCCAATGTGATTTGGTAGTGATCTCATCATTTAGGTGAAACAAGGTATGAAAAACTATGGAAATGGCTAGGATAATATATTCAAGCATCACTACATATCCTGTTATGAAATTAATCAAGTTATACATAGTTCTAGAATATGGAGGGAATATTTATTCTTGTGTAGGGACATTAAATGAAACTCAATGTGAATGAATGAACCACACACTATTGGATATTAATTTTTATCTTTTTGAATCCCTAAATATATCCACTGTAAACTGCATGAAATCACAGAGTATTTGTTCTTAATGTCATTTTTAATATATAATTTTTTTCTAACCATGATCATATACTTTCATGACTTTATTCAGATGGATAACACTATATTGTCCAAATATATTTATAATATTGTATTATATAAATGGGATCATGACCATAGTATTAATTTATTTTAGGGTTACTACTTCATTCTATTTAGAGAATATTTATTTTCAGTGAGGGTGAATATAAATTTTTGAGTTTTCATGAAAGGATATGTACCCATGACATCTAAACCCCATATGTTAAATAGAAAAGACTACATGGAAACATGTAGAAGCACTGGGTTGTGATGTATGAAATTTTTGTGGATTAGAAAATCATGATATTTCCATGTGAACTTACCATAGTCTTGCATAATCATATATTTTAATTATCTAAGCCTCTAAACTTAGTGATTGATTTTGGATCCCGTTTGATGGACATAACATGTTCCTTCATGTTATCCTACCATTAAATTTGTGATCACTCCTATTTTGATACACCAAAGTAAAATCCCATGATTAAATTTATAATAAATAAATTTGGAGGAACTCTGTTCATAATGTTGGATAATGTTTTTTTTCAAAAAAAAAGTCTAGGATACCCTTGAACTGGGAAATTGAGATAACCTATTACACAACCCAAGGCACATTACCAATCACTTTAGGCTATAAACTACTGACAGTGAATAAAATTATATACACTTGGAATGATTCTTCTTGATAAATATAATAAAACTTATAAATCCCACCAACTAGTCTAGAGTTACCACTCTATACATCAAAGATCCACTCGTAGTATAATAATTAGATACATAATAATGAACAACCAAACAAAACATATCCAAAATGAATTTCCGCAACAAATAAAAATTAATAGAATACTAAATTATAGGAACATAGCCACATCTATAATATAGAAGGGAAGACATAGATGATACCTCTAAGATACAAATTGAAAACCAAAATACCCAACATCCAATATCCCTATGACTTCATGTTCACTATCCATAATTATGTCAAATTAATCTATGTATTACAAAAAAATAATTTTAATCCTACAAAACAATTAATATCTATTGATTCCATGTGACATAGGTAGGGTGTGATAAAAAAACTAGTAATAAATCACTACAGTGTCCATGCTTTTCCATTTTAATAAACATACCATCAATGTTAGTTTTAAAAAATAGGTTGATAATATCTTTGGATCATTTAAGGAAAAAACCACAATATTTCCTAGAAACCTATTTTTTAAATTTAAACATGTTTTCAAATAACCGCATAAAACATTCTTAAATGACCTGTTTAAAAAACCCCTTTTGAAAACATATTTTAAAAAAAATCCCAAAACCAAAAAAAAGGAACTCAAAATTATCAAAAAAGAAACATCGTCTGAATAAATAAACCAAATTAATAAATGAAAAATAAAATAACATTGTAGTTCAATTCTAATAAAACAATGAAATTAAAGATGCACCAGTAAATGGTGTATGTGTAGCAATACCATAGTATAAAAGTGGAACTAATAGAACATTTAATGAAAAAAAAGTAAAAAAATAGTAGTAAATTGGAAATTATAAAGTGGTGAATAATCTTGGGTAATTACTAACAATTCAATGAGGTGATCCTAGATGTACATGGGTGGAATAGTTAAGGATTCCAATGATGCATTCCAACCAACCAACTTATCTCAACTAGCATCACCCATGGTACTTCCCTATGGCTTGTCCTATAGCAAGGAGGATCTAGTCAGTTTTATCATTACTTGACAGTAAACATGTCTCAATATCTCACTAAGACTCATAATATACCTTGGATGATAGTTATAAGAGCCGATAAAACATTATATTAATAATATATAAAACACCAATCAAGTATCAAATTCTCATCCTAGCAGCTTAATCCCACCAATGCGAATCCTATCTTGGATTCATAAAGCAATAACATAATTAAATAAAAATGTGGGATTCAATTTGGGGATAAAATCATTAAAGAAAATCATTTTGTAGGTTCCAACTAGACCTTGGAGTTTAAAAATAGTAATAAATTTTCAAAATCCACTAAAATAGCATTTCTAAAACAATGTAACATGAAAATATATTTTAAAGTTCCAAACAAGCATTGAGATCTCATTTTCGAAATATCATAAAAAATTACCTATTTTAAAACAACTTAAAATCCAAATAAATTCGAAAATATATTTTTTAATTATAGGGAACCCAAATTAAAAATAAAAAAACCACTCGTATAGAAACCCCTCAAAAAAATATATCAATAAATAAAAAACATGTATTTAATAAATCGACACCAAACTTAGAAGGCATAAGATAAAAAAAAATAATCCCATAAAAATCTATATGAAATGGAAATCCAAATAAAATAATATCTAAAACCCACCAATTAAACTACATTAAAACATTAAAAGATCCAAATAATCAAATAAATAAACCAACACCGTCATAAAACAATTTTAGTAATTTATTATACACCCACCAAAAGTACATCCATTTGTTGAAATAAAATAAAAGTTCGTATAATTTTCAAACTCTTATAATTGAATAAATTATTTATAAATAAATTATTGATTTTAAAAGGAATGAATTTCAACAATCCAATCATATATGGTATATCATTAGAATAAAAATTTCTGGAACCACCTACCACACACAGATTTTGGATAAAATTAAATATTCAAATATGGGATGAGAAGGACATAATACATTATCCACAATCTCTAACATCAAAGGATAAAACACATTAAGACCAACCATAACCCTAGGTTTTACTCTAGAATATAATAAAGAAATTAATAGAAGGAAAACCAGAGAAAAATGAAGAGGATAATAAGTTAAATGAGACTTATCTCAAGGAAATCACCAATAACTGAAGATAAAAAGCCACAAATCCAAGGTAAATGGCTATGGGAATGCACCTAGGGATCCTCTCATGTGTCTTGATCAAATGGGGATGATGATGACCCAATTGGTGTTTAAAATATGAAGAAGGAAACTTGGAAACTCCATAATTTTTCTTAAAAATAAAACTAGGGCCCTCCATGATGTGGTTGTATGAACCACAACATAGAGATCCTCTACGAAATCCCCTATGATCCCTGAAACACTTAAACCAATAATATGTTCCCTCTATAATTAATAGTGTTGGGAAGAATGAATGACAAAAAATCATGGTATTATCCATAGAAAGGATATCCCCATGTTCTACCCCAAATTCCCAACTAACATGAACCATGACGTAGGGGTACCCTGTTTTGATCACCTAGGTGACTAGTTTCCTAATATACCACCACGGTCCCCCACCCCATCTTGGATTTTTCCACCTAATTTTTAAAAGAAGATAATTAGTCTAAAACTCACACTGAAATGATGATTTCAGTGTGGCTATCCTCATGTCCACTCACTAGGACATTATCACACCCATGGTGCTCAAACACCATAATGCGTCGAATTCACCATCACCTCACACACACCATAAAAATTCCAAAATCTCCAATACACCTACAAAACCATAAAGTTATTGAAAATAAAATATAATAATATAACAAAATTACAAGGTAAAGTGAGGTTGGGATGAGAAAATTCTTCCAATCATAACCATTTCTTACCCTAGAATTTCATTCAATGAATGTACAAAGATCCCAAAGGGAAACAATAATTGGAAGAAATGATGAATTAAAGGATAAATTCACAATAATATAAAATTCAATCCACCTAATATAATAAAAAATATCTCCAGAACCAAGATTTACTCCCAAAAACCTAATGATGGTTCTGAAAAGACTCAAAATATGAGGCTTGAAATGGGTTTCCCTACTATTTAATTATTTCACAAACATGGTGGGTCAGAAAAATGACACACTTCTCAAATAATGAATATGAAAGTTAAAAAAAATAAAGTAATAACATGATCATGAAAAAATTAAGAGAGAAGGATGAGTTACCTTATAATGTTAGGTGAAACCACTATTATGATTCTAGGGTTGATAAGGATTTCTTCCCTAAGATATTATTTCACTTATAGAATTTCTAGGGTACCCAAATTGGCCACAATGATGAAAAGTATTTGGAACACTTGGGGATAAGGTCTTGGAATTCCTGAATTGACTACATTGAAAGAGTATTGGGGATAAATTCCTTTTGGATGAAATAATAATATAATAATAAGAAGTCCCTATCAAAATAGGTCCCTCTGGATTACATTCCTCCCTGAGTGGTTAACCTTCTGAATATCTAAATAAGATATATTTTACAACTATCATGTGATTACCTCTAGAAACCAAATCTACCAGATAATCCTCATACACAAGTTCTTTGAATAGGATAATCCAAGATAAAGGAACTCGAGGACTGAGGTCCTAAAATATAAACTTCAAAAAGGTGAGACTTTATAAAATAACATGATACAATATCATAAGAATAGGTTACCAAAAAATTGAAATGGTTGACTTACTCCTTCACCATCCATTGAAACTTCTAGAGACTCATGAGCTACATTTCCAAATTTACCTTAACTTCCATAGAAAGGAACCGTTTAAAAAAATGTGATCTTATAGAATCATTAATTCATTATATCTTTATTTTAAGTAATAATGATCACCCTCATCTGATATAATCTTTGTCCCTCAAAATACCCCAGAATAACACTCACTCTCAAAGATTTGAGAGTTCCCAAAGGATTAATGATTTTTTCAACTTTCTCAAGCTAGTCCATAACCATGAAAGGATGCTAGGACCTTAAGGGTGTGATTGAATATCCCACATCGGTATTGGGTGGATAATTAAGTACTGTATTAATTATGAGGGGATAAATCCACCACTATGATCCATTTTATAGGGGGAGTGTATTAGGCCCAAGATCCTCTAGAGGAATAAAACCATTTGATCTAGGGAAAAATTAGACAATATAATTGTAAAGGTGATCTAAGTTATTATATATTTGATACTATTTTTTGTATTATATTACTTTATACTCTATATTGAGAAAGATCCCAAAATTAGATGTTGTACACTATTAGGAAAATACAATTGATTACATTTGTCTTTTGATATAGAGATATTAATTTTTATTGGGATAGATTATTTCTTATTTTATCCACTTTATTTATTTATTTTATAAGTGTGATACTACCCTTTGGAAATAAACATGAATAATTATTTCACTTTTATTTAGATTGGTGAGGGTAGTGACCATGTTATATAATGCATCCAAAAGGATCATTTTATGATTGTATAATTATTATGCTATTTTTTTGTCGAAAAATATTACATAAAATACTAATTATGGTTGAGAAAGGACATTAACACATAATTCTTAATAGTGTATTGTCCATTATATTTCTTGATGACTAGAACCAAGTCTCCTTTGATATTAATATGTATAATCATGATTTTCAAGAAAATATAGAGACCTACGATTAGGTCCTGGTAATTTGCCTCATTTTTGGTGAATACCTATGAGAGGATCAATGAATATGAAAGGAGTAACCCTATGGGGTAAGTGAATAAAACTCTTATTATGCCCCTATTGATTATAGGATCCTTCTTCTTTATAATGATTATGATTATGGATGAACTATTAAATTGAACCTTATCTATTTGGTAATTTTCATTGATGGAGAAAGAAACATTCATTGAGAATTTTATTAAAAATATGAAATTATTAGGATGAAGGGTGGATAATTAGAAAATATACAAGTTCTAGTCCATTTATTTCCTTTTAAGGGAAAAACTAGATATCAAATTATTATATTATTTTTTCCCATCATACAAGATTTATATTCAAAACTATATGATTTAGAATATATTTATTTTGATAAATTCTAGAGATTATATATAATTCATTATTATATAATAATTGGAGGAGATTTTTCACTATAATTATCAAATTAAGAAAATTATTCTCAAATATGCTATTTCTTCTCTCAGTCTCTAGAATGGTGTAACTGAGGTTGTATAAAATTTTATCCATTCAATCATCATTTTTATAGTTCCAATAGTACACCCTGATATTTATCTAGAGATTCCATATGGAGAATAAGATTTCTTACTTCCATGAGTGAAATCAAAACCAAAGGCAAATCAAGTTATCGGTTCATTTTATCAAATAAAATTTGGTAGTCTTCATTACCTTGATAGGTGAAAACATTATTTATGAAATTATTGAAGTTTATAAACCTACTAGGGAAGTCCACGAGATACTTTATTATGTATGTATGGTTTCTATGAATGAATATTAAAACTCATAGGTTATAAGGATATTTCATTTAAAGAGAGGCTTTAGTTTTTTTAGGATTGACCTCAATACCTCATTGAAAGAACACACACATAAAAAATTTATCAGATGTGAGAACAAAGGCACATTTTAATAGGTTTAACTTTAATTAATTTAATAATAATTTTGTGTATAGTACATTAATATCACATAGTTGGTTATAATGGTAGTTAAATTTTACCAAAAATTACAAATATAGAATTCCATAGTTTTCCAAATAAGGGGATATATAATTTTATTAATTTATTTAATAACAAGTGGTTCTAATTTTTTTAATGTGGAAGGCATAACTTAATTGTATTTCTCTACTTGAGGAACTCTAAAAAATATTTTTTCATCTTTATGATCCATCTAGATTGTATTTTACCTAGAATATCCATTCATAAAGAATAGTGCTTTGAAATCCACCATTGTAGTTACTAGTAATTTCATAATTGACACCTATAAATGATGCTTTGGTAGGTGATCATTAATTTGAAAGAGTCAATAAAAATATAATATATCCATTCTTCTTCTTGAAGGGGAAAATTTTGGCTAAATATTTGGGTATTTAAATTCCTAAATAAAATTGGCCTTGATAAATTTATCTACCTCAACCTCAACCACAGAATTGTGATATGAAGGCATATATATCACATCTTGTTTGTTGAAATGATTCATAGTTAGGATACCTAGGTAATGAATGAAAACCCATGAGTATAAACTTGATTTTTCTATGTAATTATAAGAATGATTTTCCTAGTGTATGTTGAGGAATGAAATATATTTCACATTCAATTATGGGGCCATGGTTGTGTATTTTTATTTGGGATGCGAGTATTTCTTAGTACAAAGATTTTCTTTTTTGAGATCATTGATAATATTCATAAAACCATATTATAAAGGGAGCGAAGCATCATCATCCACCTTCACTTTTTGATCAGGATAAATGATATATTGATCTTCAAAAAAGGTTTTGATAAGGGTGTTTCTTATATGCCTCCTTAATTGAGGGAATTATTATCAGGGGTATTGTTATCAGGATAATATGGATGGTTATATACCTCAATATAGATCATATTTATGAGAGTGGAGTTTCACAAGCCATGCATCGTTTTTCTATAAAGTTACTTTATATCATTGAAAACCCTAAACATGTTTATTGAGTATCATTTACCCAAAAATTGTGATAGGATCACACCATATGAGACTCTATCCCTTGAGGTTAATGTCCTAGTTTCACTATGTGGTAATGTAGGGTGGTTTAATGATCACATAAGACAACCCCTTATAGGATAAAAGGTTATTATGCGATCATTTTTCATTAGTTGGGATTACATGGTTATTTACTAGGCTATACCTCATTTCCAAGATACGGTGAAATAGAAACACAATGTTTTCTTTAACATTATTCCATAGTTTAGTGGGGGAAAACTTCCAATTAATTCAAATTTACCGCTTATTTCATTTTATTGGTTTGATATATCTTTCCTCCCCTTTTATAATACCTAATATCAATGTACTGAGTGTCATATGCATCAAAGGGAGAAATATCTTTAAGAAGAATTATTTCTTATTGATAGAGTAATTTTTGATTTGGTTATATAAATATATAAAAATGACATGTATGTGGGAGTGGGATCAACTAAGTAGAAAAATGAATACCATATTATGAATTAAAACCTTGAATTGAGTGTCATAAATAAGATCCATGAATAGAGTTCTCAATGTGATCTTTCCCAGTGGATTCACATCACTTTTTCCATATCACTAGATTGGTAGCTCATATGGTATGAAAATGATATCCTTTAATCTAAGTGTTAGAGGGTTCAGGATGGGATGATATTGATTTTAGAATCCTTATTAACTACAAATTGATAAACATATACTTTATTAAGCCGACTCAATACATAGGGGGACCAGATATTCCCATGTATCATGGTCCCTTGATCTTTCTATATTTTTTAAATCATTGTATGAATATCAAAAAATCGATTCTCAGCATAATAGGCATCAACTGTAGCCTCCTTATTCTCAAAATATATAGGATTTTTTAATAATTCTATGAGGTCGTATAGAATTCTCTTGTATAGGTAGAGAGAATTTAATATTTATATTCTTATTGGTCAATTATCAAGGTTCTTCAACACATCATATTTATAATATAATGACCTAGGATTCCATCCCTAACACTATTTTAGTATTTTAGACTCACAGGATTAATGTATTGGTAAGATGATAACCTAAAATTCTAGGGTTATTGTGATATCATATCATTGATGCTAGTAGATATGTGTCTCATAGGTCTTTGAGACTGACCATGAAATAGTGATCCACCAAAATGGTTGAACAACCAGAATAAGGTGAGATATTATCTTGATATTATTGGATCATACTGATACTCCTACTAAGATATTTATATTATCATTCTTATTGTTACTATGGAATAAATTACATGGTATATAATATGATCCTAAATCTTTAATGGGTCATATTTTCTTCTACCTCAATAACCTCTTAAATGAAGATACTGAGAGTAATAAAGCTCATATAAGTCTTCTTCACATTCATATAAGTCCAAAAATTGAATGATATTGACTAAAGAATATTTCTCTTTCTCATTTAAATAGGTATCTATTTGTAAAGATAGTGACCATCCACCAAATTCTGGGATAATGAAAACCATAACAGTTTTTAATAGTTTAGGGACCATTGCGAGTTCTTCCTCATGCTCCTTAGTGTTTTTATGTTGGTTTCATCAACTTTGAGAAGAATTAAAAGTTTTAGATGTTGTCACTAGGCCTGAATAAGTAATTAATATCACAATTAGGTAGGTCATTCATTAAATGAATATAGAATTCACATGGTTAACAAACATTTAGGTAATCTAATTAGAATAATCTTAGAAGTTTATTTGGAATCTATTTCCACTATCCTACTTAATTGGGAGGGAGAGAAGATACATGGTTCACATGTGATCTTGGATTATTTATATTTACCACACCATCTAAAATAGATTTATTGAGTTTATATATGAATATGAATCATTAATCAATAGTGTATCCCTACATCTTATGTAATAGGCATTAATTAGGGTGGACATAGAGACCAACCTCATTAGGTTATTAGATCTTCTTAAATGTGTTATTGTCTTGTTATAGGGATGGTATGAATAAACTAAGAACTATATCATACTAAAAGGATTTCACTTTTTTATTTTAGGCCACTAATTCATGTTTCCTATATTATCAATGTGGATCTTATGTTTTAGGAGTATATCACTCATAATATTGTTTTTGAGGTTGATATTTAGGTGGTAGTACCACTTAAAACCATATTATGTTGGGATCTAGAGCTCACACCACTATTTTTTAAAAGTAAATATCAACCATTTCAACTTTCTCTTCCTTATTATTTTATAGTGGTGATGTCAATTGATATTTTTATTTAGTCTAGAGAAGTGAATATTCCAAGTATTTCTATGTATAATAAAATTTTCAAAATACTATAATTTATTTCTATAGGATTAGTGTGTTGAACAAATCATCTTAAAAATTATTTATACATATTTTTTAAAAAAATTTATGGGGAAATTAATATTCCATAGAATATTCCAGAATCTTCCATCAGGAAATAAAAACAATGAATCTATAATTCTCACTTTTATTGTAGTTAGAGTGGTTAATAATAATTATTTTCCACATTATAAAATTAAATAGATATTTTTATTTTCAAAAATCATTTTCTCACCACTAGATTGATCCATATTCTAGGTTACTATATAAGAGGAATGATGGTCCTTATAGTTTCTCATGAACATTAGGTTGGTTCTATGCTTGTTGGGTGATAAGTTCCTTACTGCCATGGTGGATCACCTATAGTAATGGAATGATATTCCTCTTGAACCTCATCAATATGAGGGACATTTACCTTGTAGATATCAATATTGACTCATCAATGTTTTTTCAATCTCCTTATTACACAAGTTGAGTTCTTCCCCAGTTGTGAGTATCTCGATAGTATCAGCTGGAGGGCAGGTTAAGGTCTTAGTGATACCTTTTGACTTATAACTATTAAAAGTTAATAGGATATGTGATAAAAGAAATTACCAAAGATACTGCAATCCTTAGGTCTAACTTCAGTGTCAAGTTCACACACTTTTCTCATTTACTTATGTTTGATGTGGATTATTTTACTTAAGGATCCTCCCTCACATGGCTTGTTTTAAGGGTTTTGTTTGAATAATTTAGTGATATCATCTTTTATAATTTCTAATTAACTATACCTTAATGGAAATATCTCATCATTATCATCATTAATATAGTATAAGAATTCATTTTGATCAGAATAACAATCATATGTATTCCCATGATTAGTTATTGAAACGAACTAGTGAGATTAGTTTATCAATTTGTAAACCTTATAGATTTTAAAATTTTCAAATGGATGGATATTTTGTGCCAGGATAAAGGATTCTATATGGAACAAAATCATAATGGAGTTCCCAACTACCTTCATTAAACAAAACTGGAGAGAAACATAGGTTGATTATCGACTCTAAATAGGGGTTCCCCTAGCCTATTAAAAACAATATTTAATTCAATTTGATTATATAACTATTTAATGTAATTATATTATCCGTAGGGGCATGGAATTTTATGGTGTATTGGATAAAAATTCCCTCATCCTTATAGGATTATGTTTTTGAGATTGGGGTAAAAAGGTTAGGGATTTCCCAATTCTATCATTACAAAAGAGTCCACGACCCTCTCAACTTGTTAGTATTTCATTCTAGAATGCATAATATAGAGATATATCTCTATAGGTACATCCTACATATAAAATTTTTGTCAATGGGGAACTACTATGGGAGGTATTATAAACTTAACCAGTTTCCCCCTTCTAAATATGACCATTTTTCTATCTAGATGGATACATTGATGTGTTTTTAATTTCTCTATATCCTGTTTACCATCTATTTTAAGAGTGAGAGGTAGGAAAAAATGTTAGAGTAGTATGACTAGTAGATTCTCTTGGATTTGAGATCCATTTAAAGGTTAACAAATTTCACACTTCCCCTATTGGTTGTTTTAAATATAGGGTTAGGATAAAATTCTCTAAATCATCTAATCGTTTAATAAGAGGGAAAAAAATGAATGGATGTATACTTTCCCCATCCATAAATTAATACATGGAGGGAGGCCCCTTAAATTAGTCACAAATTTTTTTGAGGGTTTCTATACAAGAATATTGAACACATTCATGTTGTCTCCTAGATTTTAGAATTCTTTCCATTGAGATAATAGTGGTGTAGACCTATTTACATTATTCATGGAACATATTAAGTTTCTATGAATATCCATTATATTATATATTCCAATAGATAAAATGATTTAATATTTCCTATAAATATTGGAAGAGTTTGGACATGCAATGTTTCTTCACATACATGGGAACTCTATATTGAAGGGTAGGAATTTTCCAATAATTGACTAGCATTATTTCCCATCCAATTATTTCCACTTCTTATCTTAAAAGGTTTCAATTTTTTATAAATTATTCATCTTATTATTTCTATTGATTTTTTTCCTTAAAACATTGTTAGGAAGTGTCAAATTTATCTGGGCACCTTCTTCTTTTCCCATGGCTAGGCATTCCAACAATCTGAATGAAATGTATTTTCTTTCTAGTTTGTATGTTTTCAGTGAAAAATAATTATTAAAAGATGAAGACACCCTGACCATGGGATCTAACTTTATGAGGATCTCATGTTAGAAATGAACATTCATGAGTTTTGGTGTATCTAAAAATATGTTTTTGGTTCGTGAAACTATCTTAATCTTTAACTATTTTGGCTTACAAGAGCACATAATTGACATTGAAATTTTAGTTCTTGTGCATATGTACCTCCAAATTATATCTAGAACATCATAAACATCCTTCTCTATTATGAGAATACTATTGTGACCCATAATTTTTATATATAGATATTACATCTTAATATATAGAATATTCATTACAAAACATTATAACCCGTACTAGAATAATATAGGTTTAGTGTCATTATAAAAATAGATATATAATTTTTTTATTAGAGATCTACATTATATCCCACTATGTTATTAATGAACATAACCCTTCTTAGGTATATTACAATTAAAACCTTTTCTTCATAACCTAGGGAAGAGAAACATAATAAAGGGTGAGATCAGATGCCCATTAAAGGTAAAAAAGGGAGATATCAATGATCACAAAAGCATAAAATGAGAATTAGGGTATGAGAACCAGAGCATAAAATTTTAAACCACACTCATTATACAATATATTATAATTTTGAACCATGGAATAAATCTTGGTAGTTTATAAGAAATGAACCATAATTGAATCAAAAAACATGAGTCATGAGAGAATAACATTAGCATAAGACATAAGTTTTTGGTATACACATAATCATAGAAAATAATCTCTTTAGTGAAGTTTTAATTCTAAGAATATCATAGTAGATTAGGTTCACTCCTAATTACATCATATCCTTAGTCACGGTTCACTCCCAAGACTATCATAATTGACATAATCCCTTACTAAACTATGTTTACTCTACCTTAATGTTTTTATTATCTCATGAGATATCTATCTTTACCCAATGAATATGAGGGATATATAATTATAATCCAACAAATAAAATAATAATAATCCATTCATATATGTTCCAAAAGATAATAAATCATTCCTCAAATATCATAACCCATTGAAAAGAAATATGCTTCATAAACATTTCCACATTTCATCATAGAATAACCCCTAGAAATAAATGGGTTTTCATAAAAATCTCACTCTCATAATCATAAAAGATACTAAGAAATAATAAGGAATGTATTATAGGATCAAATCCATAGTAAATAATTAATATCATTAAATTATGTTATATTAGATTAAAAATTCCATTAAAAATCACTTGGATCACTTGTTGAGGAAAATACTCTTTTCAATTTGAAATCATTTATTTAAAATAAAAAAATATCCTTATTATTAAACAAAAAGATTTCTTTGGAAAGAAAAATGGAGAATTGTAATGGAATATTCAATTAATTGATGGTGATGACATCAGGAAATTATTTTCATGCCATGTATGTTAAAACAAAGATCCATTTCACATTTTTGGTAAAAAAACCAAAAGTACCTCATTTGGAAAATGAAAGGAATTCCTTTTATTTGTTTAAAAAATATAATCAGGGGTATAAATCAATTTAAAAATTCATAATATAATATAAATACATTCTTAAATACATTTTTTAATGTACTGATATAGTAGAAAATTTATTTTTGACTGAATAGAGAATAAAAGTCAGTTTTTCTTAAAATTATTATTTCTGTATTGTGTGTAATTAATTAGAGTAATATGAATGTAAATCATTTAATATAAAAAATAAATTGATAAGAATAAAATTCATAAGATTATTGAGAGTTAGATCATAAAATTTCATCATTGGAAACCTAATCATAAATAATCTCGATAAATAATAATATTGTTACATAAATCCCAGACCACTATCATAACTTTTGAATGAAAACCTGATTAAAGAGAGAACCTTATATTGATATGTAAATACCAATAATTATCAGGATAAATAACATAAAACACATTCATATGTATTATATACACCAGATAAAAGAAACAAGTGGTGAATGGGGCATGTGAATCATATAAATAAAAGTGAGATGAAAATCCCCAACCTTAAGTCCCACTTGATTCATAAGTACTCTAAAATACATTATAATAAAGTTAAAATTTTTAAAATTTTATACCAAAATAATTTTCATAAAAATATAATATAAAATATTATCCATTTATAACATTTAAATACCCTTTTATTAATAAATCCTTATTAAAATCGTTGTTTTCAGGTGTTACCAGTATTATTTTTCTTGAGAGTTTTATTTCAGTAGTTCAGGATTTTTTACATTGATCGTGGTTCCGTCATATCCAGAATTTTGACCATGATATAAATATTATATATATTAATTATATTAATATATATATATATATATATATATATAGATTTTTCTATAAAATATAGTGATATAAAAATTAATTACCACGTTTATAGAGACGGTGGGATGTACGTATGCACGAATGAGGTTTTCACTTTTCAACGGATGGAATTAAAGAAAGGTGAATAATAATTCACCATTTTAGAATCATTATCATATATATATATATATATTAATTAAATATATCCTTATTACCATCCATGTAAAGTGGAAATGAAAAATGAATCACATCGCTTTTTGGAGGTGGTAGTCCACACGTACGCATGAGCGACATTAACATTTTCTGATGGATCAGAAGGTAAGAAGGTAGATACGATATTATTATTTAACAAGAATAAATATTTTATAAATATAATATATAAAATTAAAACCTATCATAATAACCATCCATTAATGGTTCTCATGGAAAATGGATTGTATCGCAACAAAGAGTCGGTAGCCCACACATACGCACAAGCGATACTTTCACTTCCCATTTGATGGAATAGAGGGTGTAAATTGGTGGTTTCAAAATAATTATAATAAAATTTTAGTAAATTTTATTTACTAACATTACTATTTTATGATAAATTCCATAGATTTATTGTAGT
This sequence comes from Viscum album, assembly GCA_963277665.1. Lineage (NCBI taxonomy): Eukaryota > Viridiplantae > Streptophyta > Magnoliopsida > Santalales > Viscaceae > Viscum > Viscum album. The sequence goes on along the minus strand of OY728147.1, from coordinate 431,677,922 downwards.
TATAAGAAGAAATAAATTCAAAGAGGTTGAGTAAGATGATTAGCTCTTCTTGAGTAGGCCTCATTTAAATCATTTCTTAATGACACATTTAATAGAGGTTTAAGGAGAAAATAACCTCTAATTCATGTAAAATGAATTATAGAAGATAATTTTATAGGGGTTGGTTGATCTATCTAGCTCAAATATGTGTAAATAAGAGGAGTGGTGTCGTTCAATAAGTGGCTAAGATGGCGCACTTGGAATTTCCTAAAAGAATAAAATATAATAAAGTTATTATAAATAAAAATGATTACAAATAGTCATATTTTCTATGTTTCTATAGTAGTAGGTTTTAATATATTTGGATAATAGTTTTATGAAATTTTAATTGAAAGCCTTACCCTTATTTATTGGTTTAACCCCTCAATAAACCCATTTTAACCTTAGTTGTGAGGATTTTTTATTTTTTTTATTATTCATTATGAAATATATTTATAGTGGAATCTTTAAAAATTTTCGATATACTAATTAAAATACTAAGATCTATTTTATAAAATTAAATTTATAATAGTGGAAAAATTTAATTTAAAATTAAACCTTCAAAACACGACAAAATTAGTTTTCCAGAAAAATGTTTTTGTAAGTATAAATTTTTATTATACCATTATATAACATAAAATTCATTATAATAAAATTATTTTAATTATTAATAATATAAATGAACTAATTTTTATTAAATTAGTTTTTTAAAAAAAAAGAAACTTTCTAAATGCTTGAATAATTTTTTAAATAAAAATATGTATTCATCAGTATTCATCAAAAAGTCAATATTTTCATAAAATTAACAAAATTACATTATAAGATAATTTTGAGATGATTATTTAAAAAATTAATTTCATATTTTGAAATAAATTTTCTAAAAATGGAAAAATTAATTTTATTATTTGTTTACAAAAATAAAAAAAATAATATTGGAGGAAAAATTAATTTTTCAAGATCATAGAGAATTTACTAAAAATTGAGTAATTATTTTTATATATTCTTAATTTATCTATAAATATTATATATAAGTATAAAACATTAACTATTTCTATTCTTTCCCCCAATTTAATGGAATTTTTTAATGTTATACTATGTTATGATTCATTTATAATCAAATTTGTGTGTATCATAAGCTATCAAATAAATTAATTTATTCAAATATAAATATATCATAAAATATAAAAGTGTTACATTCTTCCCCCTTAAAATGAATTCCACCCTCCAAATTTCATCAATGTGATAAAAAGTGAGAATATCACTATTCCATCAATCCTCGAGTTCCCAAGTAGCTTCTCCCAATTTTTGATTCCTCGAGAGAACTCTAACTAGGTGTGTAGTTTTATCATAGAACTTTATATCTACAATCAACAATTTATAGTCGTTTTTATTAGTGGGAAAGATCATGATTTAGTGGTACAACCTCTAAGTTTAGTATATATTAATGATAATGTGTTTACATCACCAGGAAAGATACATCAAACACCTTTTGGTCTTGAGAGATGTTCAATGAAAGAGCCAACTGATGAGATACTATCCCTACCCAATAAATAATACTAGGTATTAGATTTCACTTATTTCCAAATCTCATAACCTTATTCTATAGAGAAATTCATTGGAATACCTTTCACTCACTTAAAATTTCTGATATCACTGATGATTTTCAATTTAACTTTTCTGTCAACTATGAGTTACCTTGATATGATACTGAATGGTTATAAATTTATATTCTATTTATTAAACTAGATCAAGTACCAATAGTTTCTTTTCTATGACTTCATGATAATAAATTTTATCTCTACACTTATTTCAATAGATTTATTTATAAGGATCCATTTGAATTCTCAAGAAAATGTTACTGTTATAAGAAAACTCAACTAGAGTAATATATTGATCCCAACAACCTTTGAAATCCATAGAATAAGATCCCATCACATCAGCTAGGTAATGAATGATTCTCTTAGACTGAATCTATTTTTATAGATGATAATATGTACTGAAGAAAAACTCAGAGTCAATATATTTTTGAATACCTCCCTAGGAAATTAAGGCACACCTCAGATCTTGATTATAAACAATATAATTTTGTACTACATGAAACCATACCACTTACAAAATTTATATTATGGAAAGTTAATAAAGAGAGAAATATTATCTAATAGAAGTGAAATATGCTGACTTCTTATGGGAATCAACTACAACACAAACAAGTTTATGGAAATTATATTTTTTGGGGTGTCCAAAGAGAAAATATATGGTGATTTTTCCCATTTCCATTTTGGTATGGGTAATGGTTGTTACATCCACTAATACTTCTATATCTTATCCTCAACTTAATGAAATACCATGTATCGAGATACATAATTTTCCATATATCTCTTCATTTTTCCACTATAAATATTCTTTCAGATCTCTATAAATCTTCATATTTGTATGATTAATAGAGAATGATGAATTATGAGCATAATCTTCCAGTTCCTTCTTCAAATATGGTTTGGATGAGACGCATACATGGTTTTTAAAATGTACCATTCCATGAAAATAAAGGTTTAAATAATGAAAATTTTTCACCTTCTTTTGATGCTCTATACCATCATTATAAGACTATTTAATATTTACTTCGATATATGATAGAACACTCAATTGAGACTGATAATATTTCTTCCCATAATTCAAGATATTTAAATCCATACTTTACATATCTAGAAATTTTGTATCTTTAGTTATCCTTATCATAGATAAGCTACCATGATATTTTATATTCAGATCATCTTCCACATTATTTTCCTTTCTAGGGTGGCAATGTATTGAGTATTCATAATCTTCAATCAACTATAACTGTATTTTCTAGAACATATTCATCTCTTTTCAAGTGAATATATACCTTAAACTTTTTATTATCAATATATTTGTCTCAACTTTTTCCATAAAGAAAACACATCCATATCGTTATGTAAAATTTACCAAATCTGACCCCAAATAATAATTTGATTAATTTTTCTCATAAACTATCAATTTTATTAGGGTAGAAGCAATAACCATTTCATTATATGTGAGGAAGAAACCTAATACCTTCTTCAACGCATCAATATAGATTAAAACCCCCTCTCCACTTCACGGTTGTATAAGAATAGGTGTGCTAGATAAGCTTCTCTTAAACCCTTCAATTGTTCCTCAAATTTAACCATCCAAATGAACCTAGAACCATTTTGAGTTAAATTTGTAAGTTTATTAGATAGATTTGTGAAATTTTTGACAAAGAATCGATAGCATCCATAAAAACCAAGATAACTACAAATCACAATCACAGTTGTTTGTCTGGGCTAACATTCAATAACATCTGTTTTTTATGGATCTTCCTATATACCTTCTATTGAGACATTATGACCCAAAAATGAAAATTTATAATGTCAAAATTCACAGTTTGAAAATTTTCCATACAACTTATTATTCCTTATGGTCTTTAGTGAAATTCACAAATGATCTTCATGCTCTTCCTTGAGATTTGAATATATAAGAACATTATTTATAAAGTCCAGTACACAATTAATTAAGGTAATATCTAAAGACTCTATTAATTAAATAAATTAATATAACATGGGAATCTTAATGACCAAAAGGAATCACTATAAATTCATAGTGTCCATACCTCGTAAGGAAGGTTGTCTTGGGTATTTATTCACTTCTGAAACTCAATTGATAGTTCCCACATCAAATATAAATGTTGAAAAATATTTATCCTCTCATAATTGATCAAAAAAAGCATCAAAATAGGACATATGATACTTATTTTCTATTATGATCTTCTTAAGTTCCCAATAATCAATGCAGAGTCGCACTACTCCATCTTTATTCTTAAAAAAAGAATAGGTGCACTACATTATGATGCACTTTGGTGACTAAATCCCATCTCAATATTCTCTTATAGTTTATTCCATAATTCTTATAACTCAACCAGTTCCATTTTATATGGAGTCTTTGAAATGGGTGTAGCATCTGAGATTATTTCTTTTTAAAAACTCAACTTCATGATTTAGGGAAGAAAAGACGAATCTTCTAGAAAAACATAATATACTCTAATAAAATAGGAATATATTTGATTTTGAGTTTCTCAAAATCAATCTAAGATAAAATCCATTTTAATGCGAACTAAGACCCAGATAATTTATTTAATTTCTATAATAATGTAATATTTATCAAAACTCCAATAGAAAATCATAGGTTGGTTTAGAATATAAAATATGACTTCCCTTACTTGAAAATTCATGTGGAGTTTATGTACATAAATAAATTCCATGCCTAATATAACATCATATTCAACTGTAGGGAGAATACAAAAATTTATAGGAAGAACTTTCCCAAAAACTTCAATTGGAGAAGAATCATAGACTTGAGATGTGATCATTGTACTATTAAGGGTTTTTACAGCTAATTCATTATATAATAATTGAGATAGTATTGTGATATCCTCATAAAATTATTTAGATAATAAAATAGTGGGTATATCTATAATAAACTAAAAATTAATTGTTCTAGAGTTTATGGTCAGTGTAATTTTCAACACATCATTATCGTACCCCAAATTAGCAATATCAGTTTCATGCGATTTCACTTTGTCTCTAGTATTATTATACTTATAACATAAATCATTGTTAATAACCACTGGGTTTGATAAATAGTTAATATAATTCCTATAATCATTTTATTTAAAAACCTAGAGTGTGGGTGGTTAATTATTCGGTTCTTTTTCTCCATTATTAGCTAATTTATTCTTCTCATCACTTCTGTATTCAATTTCTCAAATGAACTTCATTTCCACACATAAAAAATTCACTAGTACACATAATAATATTTCCTCCATCTTTCATTCCACACATCAAGCATAAAAGAAAGCTCATATTCTTTTGTCTATGGATTTTATTATTATTATTTTTGTTGAATTCCATATTTATTTTCATATCAAAATGATGGCATTAATGGGTTTCCCCAATCTCCATATCCACCTTGATAGTACATAAAATGATTTATTCGTAGTAATTAATTTTTTTTATGGATAATTCCCTTTAAAGACTTGGTTTTATGTTATTAAAGAATCTATTAATATTACATTTAGGTTAAATGATAATACCAAATGTATACCTTTTATGTCTTAAAAAATTTACCTCTTAGGTACTAATGGATTCATCATCCTTCCGTTTTAGCTCAAGGAAATGTTTCTCCAAATTCATACGAAGAATATAAGAAAAGTACTTATTGAAAAAATAATCTCTTAAACTCATTCAATTTCATGGAGTCAATTTCTTCCCATTTCCTTTTTTTTCTGATATGAGTCCACTATTGATCTTCTTCTCCTTCTAAATTATAAGTAGAAAAAATATGTTTTAATGTTATAAACACTAGATAATGAGATATAAATTGTTAGTTGTAACATTTAATTTCTTAAAAACTTGTGGATCAAAAAAAACCACTAAAATAAGGTGAATGTTTCCTCACGAAGGACTCAATAAAACATTGTTACCTTGTTTTATCATCTGGAAGTTCAAAATGATTCATATTTTGAGATAGATATGTAAGATTAAAAACTATTTTTCATTCCAACTACCTTAAAATTTGGTTTATTAGGATTATAATCATTTCATTTTTTATCACATTCAACATTTACATGGTTCATTCGAGTTCCATCCATCAAACAAAAACAAAAAGAATATTGTGGGAAATAATAATCATAGTGGGAAGCCACAAAATACTAAAAAATAATTTATAGGATGTATAAATCAAGATAAATTCTTTTTGATCTATAAAAAATTAAGTTTAACCAAGATCATTCATGGTCATCATATATTCATACCCTTTATAATATTGCATAAAGAATATGTAAATCAACTCAATAATATCTCCCAAGAGTGCCAAATGAGGTGCATAGTAAGGTAACATTCACCATTACCTTGAATGATGACTGAGATATACCCGAACAACACTTTTTGATATTATTGCTCCTACATATATCTTTTCCAAAAACCACATCCACTTGCAATATATAGAAATTGTATTTTTATAAGAACACCGCACTCCTTTACCATAGCTTATGACATTCTCCTATATATGGGGTTATCCTAAGGGTTCTCACTAAAATTTTCTCAACCTTATTTCTAAAGGTAACTAAAAGTTTCACTGATACCAACTATAGTAACCCATACTTTTTATATATAGATATTAAATTTTAATAGATGAATATTAATTACATAGAATTATTATTTATGATAATATAATATAGATTTAGTGTATTTGGGAACATAGATACATGAGAATATGATTTATAAGAGATATAAATAATCCAACACTAATTTATTCATTACTAGAACCCTTAATTGACATATTATACTTAAAAACATTATTCATAATGAGGGGAGGGTAAATAAAATAATGGGTGAACTTAGATGACCAGTAAGGGTAAACAAGGAAGATATCAGTGATCAATAAAGCATAAAATTAGCATAAGGGTATGGTAATATAAGATTAACATTTGAAACCATAACCTCTATATCATAGATCACAATCCCAAATCACGACATAAAGCTAGGAATTTTATAATACATGAATCATAAAGGAATCAAAGAACACAATACATGAGAGCATAACATTAACATATGAGATAAGTTTGTAGCATACACATAAGCATTGAAAATCATTTCATTAATAAATTTTCACTAACAATACTATAATAGTTTATTTGGTTCACTCCCCATTCTACCATATCCTTAGTAAAGGATTACCCCCAAGACTGTTATTGTGGTTATATTCCTTTACTAATATGGGTTCAATCCCTTTTCCAGACCTTATTCTCTCATGATATATCTATATTTAACCAATAAATTAGAAGGTTATACATTTCTAGGCCTACACTTCACATAATAATAATTCACTCATATGTGAGACAAAAGTTCAAAAATCATTCATGAAATATTATAACCAATGGAAATGAATTAATTTTCACAAACATTTCAACATTTCATGATAGCGTAACCCATGAAAAATAAATAGGTTTCAAAGAAAATCTCATAATAATAATAAATATCCCCCCAAATAAATAATAAGTATGGTATCATTGGATCATATCCCTAGTAAATCATAAGTAACATAAAATGATGTCATCTTTGATGAAAAATTCTTTTAAAATATCACTTCAAGAATTTCTTCAAGAAAATACCCTTTTCAATTTGAAATCATTTATTCAAAATCTAAAAATTGGATAATTATTAAAGAAAACATTTTATTAGAAAATAACCTTGAAAACATGTAAATTAAACTTCAAATCATTATGTCATCATGATGGAATGAAATTATATTCATGTGATATATGTTAAAATAATAATCCTTTTCACATTTCCCATAAAAATATAAAAGTACCTCATTTGGAAAACAAAAAAAAATGATTTATTTTAAACCATTTTGTAAAAATTTTGATCATTGGTAAAAATTAATTTAAACAATCAATTTATAATATTAAAATGATTCTTGAAAATATTTTTAGAAAACATAGATATCAGAAAAATGTATTTTTTACTAAAGAGAGAATTAAAGTTGGTTTTTATTAAAATTATTCTTTCAATATCTTTATTTATTAAAGAGAGGAGAATGAAATAAATACATTTAATCTCAAGAAATTTATATATTATAATAATTTTCATAAGATTTTTATATCATAACATTTCAATATAAGAAACTTAATCATAATAATCCTGATAAACAATGATATTATACCATAATCCCTTACCAATTTGGTATCATTCGAAAAAACTCATGAATGAGAGAGAATTATATGGATATGAAAATCTCCACAAGTTTCATGAGAATCATTATAAAATAAACTATTTTTAATTATATAAACCGCATAAAATTAACAAGTGGTGAATATGACATGTGTCTAACAAAAATAAATGTTAGATGATAATCCATTACCTCAAGTTCTACTTACTTTAACATCACTCTAACCTATAGTATAAAAAATTTAAATTAATTATAATTTTATACTAGAATAAATTTCATAATTTTAATATCATAAATGATATAATTATAACATCTTAACCCACATTTATTAATAATTCCTTATTGAAATCATCATTTTTCAGGTGTTAACTATTTCATTTTTATTAGATTTTTGATTTGGTTGTTCTAATATTTTTACATTGATAATGGTTCAATCATACCCATATACTCATTATATACATATATATTTATATTCATCTATAAAATATAGATATATAAAAATTAGTTAAATAATTCATGGAGACGGTTGACCGTACATATGCATGAACACATTTTTCACATTTTCATAGATGGAATGAAAGAAAGGTAAATAATAATAACTCTTTACAGAGTCATTATTATATAATTTATAAAATATATATCAATTATATTTATCCTTATTATCATCCATTTAATGTGAAAATGTAAAACAAATCACATTACATCGTGGGCACATGAGCAACGTTCTCGTTTTCCAACAGATTGGAATGTAAGATGATATATATGATATTATAATTATAAAATAATAATTATTTCATAAATATAATATATAAACATAAAACCATCATAATATCCATCCCTGAAATACAGTGATGAAAATTATTTGTATCTCTACGTAGTGGAGGTAGTCCACATCTACACATGAGTAATGCTTTTAGGTAACAATTGATACAAATAAAGCATTTAAAATGGTGGTTACATAATCATAATAACATTTAAATATATTTAGGATACATAATTGATTAATTTAGGATAACTATCATAGATTTAGTGGTGGTAGAAGAAGAAATAAGTTGTAAGTGGTCGGGTAAGACGATTAACTCTTCATTGGTAGGCCTCCTTTAGATACTTTATTAAGTACCCTTTTAACTGTCTTAAAATAATACCAGAACATCTAATTAGGAAATTTTATAATATAATTGGGTAGGGTTTGGGTATCATATATCTCTAAATGTGGTGTAAAAAAGAGAAAATGAGGCTTCCTCTTTTATAATCATGGGAGAGTAAAAACTTATAATTTATTAAAATAAGAAAATATAATAAATAAAGCCTTAAGAAAAATGATTTCAAATGGATATATATTCAAATTTTGGATATCATGAGGTCTAGGTATGTCAATAAAATATAATTTAGAAAATTTTAATGGAAAACATTAACCTTATATCTTGGTCTATCCCTCAATAAACCTATTTTAGCCTTAACTATAGTGAATATTTTTTATTGTATTTATTATTCATTAGGAACAAAAATGAAAGTGGAATGATTAAAAAATTTGGGAATAATTATTCAAAATATAAAACCCATTTTATTAGATTCAATTCATAAATGTTATAAAATTTAATTTTAAATTAAACCTGTAAAACATGATGAAAATTAATTTTTCATAAAAAATGTTTTCTTAAGTATTAACATTTTGACACCATAATCCAACATAAAATTCATTCTAATGAGCATAATTTGATTATTAATAATATAAATGTACTATTTTTTCTTTATAAATAATTTAAAAAAATTAAACATTTAAAATTATTGAATAAAAATGTAGTTTATAATAAAAATAACTAATTTTCACCATTCATTAAAAAATAAACCTTTTCAAAAGATTCTCAGAAATTCACTCACAGATAATTGTTACAATATTATTTAAAAAATGAAGATCATTTTTTCAAATAACTTTGTTTAAAGTGAAAAAAATCATTATATTTTTTTAAAAAAGTAATAAAAATCAATTTTGAGGGAATATATAATTTTTAAATGTATAAAGGTAACTAAATATTTATTAATTATTTGTCAATATATTTTTCTTACCTAAAAACATTATTCACAATATTTAAAATGTGGTTCTTCCTATTCATTCTACTAATTCATGAGCTATGTTGTAATAATATACTATATTATGGTTCATTTAGACTTGGGTTTGTGTGTATCAAAATCTTTCAAAGAAATAAAATTTATTTGAAGCAAAATATCTCATAAAATTTTAAGTTGTTGCAAAAACCCATGAAATAGGTTTCCAACTACAACATTGTTGGAGCCAATTCATAATGGTGTTACTTTTTATGTACACTACAATAGATATCATTATGATTGATATAGTCTTGTGGAGGAATTATATAGTGTATATAGTTATTAGTAAAAATATATATCTCACACTATTTATTGGTAACCTCCTGGGATTGATCAACATTTTACTAGGCCTCCCTTATAGAGGCAATGTCAGGCACTATGGCCACTCGATCAATATTATAGGAAAACTAGAGCCTCTTAGCTGGAGTGACATTGAATTCTCATCAAGAAACCATTTTTATTAATGGGAAAACCTAAATAGTCTTTGAAACAAGAAGGTAAGTATTTTTCCTTTGGATTATGGGGTTAGAATACCCATGGTGAGACCTCTTACTTGGTGATCAAGTTAGGGAAATTGGTTCTAGGATATCATCGACAACCACTAGGTCCTCCAAGGATGTTCAATGGTGTTAAAAACTATAATGGGTGGGATGTCTCCTTGTAATCTCTTTAATTACTATTTGAAAGTGAGTGACATCCTCTACATCATTCTATAAGTGTTGTAGGATGGAATTGTATCATTTAGGGGAGAGATTTCCAAAATTGTAAGAAGTAGTGATAAGTGTAATATTTCCCATACTAGCACTTAGTTCTTTGGTTTGATGATAGTGACTCACCCCTACACTATCTAAATTAGTGAATTACATTGCGATCAAAAAATAAATCATTTACTTGAGATCCATTGAATTAACCATTTTATAAGGAAGTCATCGAGTGAGAGAGATTAGAGATGGCTCCCAATATCTATATTAAAAGAAACAATGGATGTTATGACATAAGTGTGGGGAGTTGTGCTGGACTTCCATCAATTAATGGACAATTAGAAACAAATAAATCCCCCAATACCTATTAAAGAATATAAAAACTTGGTTTTAATTTGAAACCAATTTTAATTCCAATGATAATCAAGGGAAAAAATACCAAATAATGTAGGATCATAGATAATTAATTTTGATTGATAAATAATCACGTTCAACTTTTTTGTTTCAAAAAATCCCATATTTTTTTTATAAGGATTGATTTTCTAATGGTGTGTGGATATTAAAGTGGAATAATAATAATTTATATATTTAAAGCCAAAGTCAAGAGTATGGGTGGTTAACTGATCTCACTAAGGATCTTATTATATAGTGTTGGAATCTCTTTTATACTAAAGAATAAGTTTGTAAACTCCTTCTGGATAACAATAATGGTTTTATTAATTTAAATTTCCACTTTACTGAGGTGAATAACAATTATGAAAGGGGTTGATCAATTGAGACATAAAACATATGATCTCAAACACATTACAAGAGGATGCGCATGTGTGTAATTATCATTTGAGTTAAATCAATATAGGAGGGAACTCTTGAATTGGAAACCATATTGTGAGGCATTGTAATCCACATGACTATCACCAAAGAGAATAAAAGTTTTCTAAATCATCACCTATAGATAAATCAATAGGATTATCACCAATGGATATAAGGGTATACTGGATCATCCCCAACAAAATTTCTATTTTCTTATCACCAATAAGAGATCATGGATGTGGTACCCACACACTACAATATTATATTTGAAAGGTTATTCTATATTTTTGTGGTGTTTGAAAAGGTTTAAGGGTGGCACTAAAATTTCACGTTGTTTAGAAATTCTTAAGGGGAACACTATGGTTTATGGTATCTTACGAGGGCATAAGGGTTAAATAGATTTTTGTTTCATTCATGAAATATTAATGGTTAGTGGGGGGGATTGGATTTTTCATTAGAATAATAAAGGGTTTTTGTCCTTGTCACTAGTAAAGGTATCTGTAAACTATATCATTAGTAATGAAGGTATTTTATAAAATCATCCCTTAGGGAAGATATTGAGTAAGAGAGGTACTATAGAGTTTTGTTCTATTTTAAAAGGATAAAGGGTAAAACTAGAATTTAAGATCTCCCATAAGGATTTAGGATAATAGAAATGTAGAATTTGTAATTGAGTAATGATTGATCCCATGATAGGGGATTCATACATATCCCTATAAAGGGAATAAAGAAAATATAGTTTAGTTACATTTAACAAGGTATGTATGACCTTTTATGATCATGTGATAAGGACCATAGTGGTGCCTTTTAATGTTATGTTACCATGAATAATGGTGTGTCAATTTCGGCCAATAAACATATAACTTTTTTATATAATTAAAGGTCATAGGAATACGACCATTTCCAAGCTTTTTAATGTCATAAAAATGGATTACTAGGTGTATATTCCTAGAAAAGATATAGTGTGGGTCTTATGTATGAGTTACCCTTGTATGGTTTACACCAGTCGATGAATTTGGTGAATCACATTTGTGGATGAATTGATGTCATGGGTTTTACAAAGGATTAAAGGCCCTCAACCTCTCAAGATAACATGAATAAGGTTTTCTTGGGCCTATCTCATAATAGTATCCAATTGGAATTTTACTCCTCCCTTTTGGTAACTAGATTGGGGAATAATTATTGAATGCATAGGTAGTGTGATGTAGTGAAAGAAAATTTGTGTTTACAAGATGGGGTACTTAATGGTCTCTATTGATGAGAGAATGAGATATTCCACCAATAAAGTTTCCTAATGACCATAAGATTTATGATTTGAATAAATTAATGGGAGTTTAGATAGATTGGAATCCCATTAAATGTACTTCCCAAAGGGACTCACATACCTCTACTATCTCGTATTAGTCCTCACTATCATTAACATATCCATAAGAGATCCATCCAAATTAATCTTTAGTTCAGTGTTTGTTGGTTTTTAGGAAACCCATATTCCTCATCTATTACCTTCTCTTACTTCTAAGTTGAGGGAAACTATTAGTATTATATGTTGAATAGAATTCAAATTTGTTCTTCTAGGAATGAGTGCCCTGAGTTCAGACACCCATAATTTTGATCCGACATGCAAGAAGAAATTTTTGTTAATTTTTCCTTCATGCACCTTGTTTTTATCATTCAAAATCTCAAAATATCCGGCTAAAAAGATCATACTTTTTTCTTTAATCCCCATATCACACTGGATGACCCCATGAATCCATAAAATAAGGAATTCCGATATTGAATCCCTAATATTTACAAAACCAATGATATGACCAAAATCATTCCAGATAACCATTTCCTAGTCTCCATTGAATAATTGGTTCCAATTCAATTTAGATTTGGGATCCTCACAATAAAAATAATGAGAAGATATGAGGACTCATTTATTCTAAATATTCTCATCTCTAGGTAAGGCATAGTTTGTCATATAACAAACCATGGAGGATCAAAGTATTTATATTGAGAAATACTTTATATTTTTATTTCTAGTCATTATTTAACTATATATAGAAACATTTGTTATGATCATACTTTTACTACTGGGAAACCTTAGTTATGATCTCAATCTAACTAATGGGGGCACTTGATTAGGCTTTGATCGAGTGAGTTGAGTTTTTGGTTCCCATCACTACTAGTAGAAAGGATATATAGTATCTATCTAGAACATGAATTATTACAATAACAAGTTTTCTACTCCATGGTGTATTAGTTTTCTCTATATTGTAGTAGGCATGTGATTGGATTTCAAAACCCACTCCGAAATTTATCAATGTTTTAAAATTATGTAGTGAATAATGGTTTTTTACATTAATGGCATTTTTATCCTTTTTTTATTTGATTAAAAATTGATAATTTATCATTATATGAATGAAAATATAAAATTTATATCTTTTTCACATATTTATTTTAAATGCATTAATACAAATCTAAATTTTCTATATATTTTCAAACAATAAAATATTGTTTTTCTTATAGAAGGAAGTTTATAAAATCTTTGGTGGTATCATCCTGACATTTTTTCCCACTCATTATATGCACAACTTTGATATGTATGTATATTAAAATTATATATTTTTCTATAATGTGCAAGATGATGTTTCCAATTATTTAGGATTAGAGTATGGGATTGTTCATTGGACTATATAGGCGGTGGCATATGAAGAAGATCATGTGTCACATTGAGATAGTTGGACATTTCAATTTATTTCTTACCAAGATGTATATATATCTATTAGTTTCATTGGTTAAACATTATTTTGATTATTCTTAAATTTTACTCTATAATGAATAATTCTTTTATTAACTTTTTATTCCATGTTTGAGTTGTTTTATTTTGGGATTCATTTTACATACGTCATGAAATACCAAACTTATGGTCATATCATGTGGTATTTTTTATTGATTGTATTTATCTTTTTTAGAAATATTGGAAATTTTCATTAAGTATGGAATTTAATGAATCAAAAATTCAATCAATTTCATATCATACTAATCAAAAATTTAAAATATATGAAAAAGTCAAGATAAAACATTATAAATGGATTGATTGAATACTAAACAGATCAACTGTAGTTATCTTATCATAAGCTCTTGGATTAACTATAAGGATAGTTGGATCAACCACATGATCAACCATGAAATTATAATGATAAAACAACCCATTTTAATTCAGACTTAAAAAAATGTAATAAATCAACTACATAACCAAATAAAGTGAAAATGGTTAGTAGTCTCAATTTGAAATTTTTGGACAGATCACAAGTGTAAGGTCATCCACTACGAGTGAAAGGTGATATACTGTAAGTATTAGATGATATAACATAAATATAATGTTATTGAACATAATAAAAATGATGAAACATAGGTATAAGTGATCATACTTATAACCTATCAAAGAATCCACAATGTATGGAAGCGATCGGGGATAAAGACATGAAACCATTAAAATGACTGTGTATAAATAAGGAAATTCTGGTCAGAAGACTTTATTGAATTTATATTCCTTATAGATTATGAGGATCTTCAATAGTGATTTTCAAAAAAAAATTTGGAGAGAAATTATTTTTAAAAAGGGTGAATGAAGATAAAAAATATAGCTAATAGACATAAGATACTGAAATATATAACTCATTACATCAAAATTTCTTCATGAACAAAATGGACGATCCAATACTCTATTATTTGAATATCTAGAACTATTATTATTCGATATTTAATAACACATCATAGAAAATCTATAAATATTCATGCATCAATTTAAAATTTAAAAGAAATATGGAAAAGAGAATAATCTACTAAAAAATAGAAAAACATACTCTACTATACTGAATTATTTCCCTTTCCTTACTCTATTTTCTTAATTTTTATCCATGTGTGCTTTATTTTGAATATATTTTTGCACAAAATCCTTTGTTGGACTATAAATTATATAAACACAATCTCTCTTTATTTTTCATCTATTCTTCCATGTGTAATCATGGAAGAGTCTCTGTGTAACCTAGGCTATCTGAGTACAATTTTCTATAAAACAAGATATAGGTTGTGGATTAGAATATTTATAACGAACTGCTTGGTAGTGGGTGGTTTTAATATTGAGAGGAATGGGTCTTAGCTTGTGACCAAACCAATTATTTTATATCAAATGTTTTTTTAGTGTTTATTAATCAATTTTTTTAAAAATATGTTTCATACTTCTTAACTATATAGAAAAATTCACATTGTTAGTTAATTTTAATTTGTTTTTTATATACCATGTTTGATTCTAATAAATCTATTTCAAATTTAAATGAGTTTTAAACCCATTTTCACTTTTTTATAAAACTTATATGAATATTTTTGAATGATCAAATTATATAATTCTATAGTTTTAGTTTACTAGGTGGTATTTTATAAATTTGGGGATTTAGTTTTCAAATCATTTCTAAACTATAAATTTTAATTATGAAATCAATTCAACTCCAACTTGGGTTTTCTAATATGAATAATATTTTTTATTCAATATTTTTTATTTATATTTTATTCCTATTTAATTTTGATTAATTTTTTTTAACAAAATGTATTTAATTTTATTTTTTATAATATACTATTATAGAAGCTATTTATAAAGGTCATGAGTCCAACTAACCTTCTTATTTTAATTAAAAACCATGCTCAATAGAAAATAAAAATAAAAATCACTATTAAGAGTACAGATTTTGATATTTGGGGATTTATTGAAGATATATATGTGAAACCCAAAACTTCTTGAAAATAATGGGATTCTAATGTTAAAGATACATATAATTATAACTATAAATCAATTACTGGTTTTTCTTTTCATTAGGGAATAATGAACTTAAGATAATATCATCATTTGATACTACTTAGATGATTTTGGACACCCTCTTTGTATCGCAAAAAGGAACTTCTATTATTATAGAAACAAACTTAAATACATATAATATTAAAAATGGTATATTTAAAATGAAACCTGATGAATCTATTTCTGACATGTAAATTAGGTTCAATGAAATCATAAAAACTATGATTATATTTTAATAAATAATGATAGAAAAATGTCAAGTAAAGAGAATCATGAGGTGTTTACCAGAGATATGCAGATGAATTTCAGTCTCTATTAGTGAATCATATGACATAAAAAAATTACTATTAAATGATTTTATTGGGAAGTATATGATGTACAGAGAAGATAAATAGGTGAAAATGAGGATGTTTAATGAAATTGAAAATATGTTTCTTTTAAAGTGTCACAATCAAAAGATATTATTTGTTAATGATAACATTTCATGTGTAAGAGAAGGTGATACTGAAAGTGATAAAGAAATTATTTATCTAGATAGAAGGTTTACCAAGTTGTGGAAAAAAAAGTTTCTATGAAAATATAATTATAATGGAAAATATAAAAAGAAAGGTGATTGAATGAAATATTGGAAAAGGATGACTCATCTAACGAGATCACCAACTACAAGTGAAAAATAAAAGGACAAATAAAGGCTGGCTGACTAAAGAGAAATTTAAAATTAAATAAAAAGATTAGAATAAAATACCAAAAAGGTAAATTAATGCTACTTGGAATGAATTCTAGGAAATATATAGTGACTCAAATTCAAGTTGATAATATATGAATGAAAATATAATACATTTTTGATGTATTATGCCTCTGAGGTACCTTTTATTTATTCTCATATTCATAATTATTCTTAAATGGATGACTAATAACAAGAAGAATACTATTATATGCTTGAAGATATCATAAATGAGATAAAATAAAAAGATAAAAATATGAAAATTGATCTTGTGTTATGTTATGTAGAAAAATATACTCTTAGCATTGAAAAATAAAACAATTATAATCTATTAAATGAGAATAGTGATTTAAAAATAGTAAATGAACAATTAAAAATGGGAATTGAACATTTTTAATAATGAATTGAAACCTTAAAAAATTTTTTTGAAAGTAAGGCTATACCTAAATTGAGATCCGATTTTGGTTATCAACTTAGAAAAGAAAATAAACTATAAAAAAAATCTTTTATTCATAGTTTAAATAAAAAAGCTATAGTTTCAAGGAGTACTACTATTTTCAGAAATAATTATAAGAATATTGGGCCTAAAATGACTTTCCCACCTAGACATATTAAATATTATTCTAATAATCTGTTAATAAAATTTGGATTCCAAAATATTTGATTTCTATCATATCTGGACATAGATAGATCTGGGTACCAAAATCAATGAGTATATAGTTGATTGGTAAAAAATGATTAAAGAGATCCAGTACGAATCTATAGTATCTGGATAGTGTATGTTCTAGACACATGATTGTAGAATATTAAATATTAAAAATCATAAAAATGTGGATGGTGGTCATGTAACTTTTAGAGACAATGCAAGAGGAAAAATCATTAGACTTGGATAAATTGGAAACAAAAAATCTGTCTTTATTTATGAAGTTCTATTTTTGATGGATTTAAATATAATCTTATTAACATCTCAGAATTCTATAATAATGATTATCATGTTAAATTTGAATATAATATTGTACAATATCTTATTGTAATCATGTTTTGATATTTACTTCTTTTAGAAATGATAATGTTTATGCTATTAATTTATATTAATATTTTTCTTATAATATTTATTATTTTAGCTATTTTAATATAGAGTCTGGGCTATGGAAAAAGAGACTAGGAAATTAAAATATATATTCACGTAGAAAACATAGTAAAAAAGGTTAATTCAAAGATCTACCTAAGATGTAATTTCCTAAAGACAAATTGTGTAATTCCAATCAAAAGGGAAAACATCACAAAATATCTTTCAAACTAATGAAAGAGGTCTATAATTTAAAACCTCTAGAATTTTTAAAAATTTACTTATTTATATTATATAATGTTTATAGTTTATAAAGAAAAATATTTCTTATGTTAAAATTGACGATTGTTCAAGATATACATAGGTGTTTCCCCTTGTAAATAAAATTCCATATCCTTCATATATTTCTATGTATACTAAATCCATAGAAAACATTATAGACTTTACCATAAAAACCATAAGAAGATATCCTGACAGATATTTTTAGAATTATTAATTTGAATATATCCGCTCACAAAATGGATATACTAAGAATTTATTTTCTCATTAAACAACTTAAAAAATGGGGTTGTTGAAAGGAGAAATAGGGATCGTTGAGAAATCTGTAGAACAATGCTCAGTGAATTTGAGACTCCTATTTATTTATGGGTTTAATATATTCACAAATCTTACTATATAATTAACAGATTTATTACAAGTCATACCTTGCAAAAGGCTCCATATGAAATATGGAATGGTAGAAAACCCAATGTAAATCATTTCAGAGTGTTTGGGTGTAAAGTGTATATTCATAAGACAAAAGAGAGCCGATATAAGTTTGAAAAATAAATATATTAAGGAATTTTCATTGGATATTTAACCACAATTAAAGCATAAAGTATATTTAAAAAGAAATATAAAATTTTGGAAGAAACTATTCATGTCAGTTTTGTTGAGACATATCCACATGAACCCAAAAATTACTTATAATAATTTTGAGGTTGATATGTAAAATCCAGATATCAATAACACCTCAAAATATTCTAATAATTCTAATAATTTACCTAATAAATCACTTATCAAATATCATCAATGTGTTCCTAAAACTGTATAGGAAAATGAGGTACCAAGTACTTTTATCCCTAAAACAATTAGAACCTTGAAAAATCACCCTTTAGATGCTATAGTTGGAAATTTGGATTGAGGAGCACAAACTAGTGCCATACCAAGAGAACATGATGAACAATATGAATTATTATCACCAATTAACCTAACAAAACAATTTATTAATCAAATGTGAACTTTCGGTAACATAAATTAAAGATTAAATGTACTAGTTTAAAGGAATAAAGTCTAGGATTTATTAAATATACCTAAATACTACCTAAATCTTGGGACTAAGTGGGTATATATAAACAAGGTTGATGTGTTTGGAAAAATAATTCAAAACAATGCTATATTGGCTAGATAAGGTTATAGTCAAGAACATGGTATTGAATATGAAGAAATATTTTCACCAGTATCTGGACTTGAGACCCTAAGAATATTGGTTTCATATACTGCACATTAATTTAAAACTATATCAAATAAATTCCAAGAATGCATTCCTAGATGGTTATATAAATGAGGATTTATTTAGAGATAAACTTCATAGATTAAAAAACCCTTATTCTACAGATCATTTTTTAAATTAAAAAATATATTTATATGTTTTAAAACACACTCTTAGATCTTAGTATGGCATAATTGACAATTTTCTTATTTCAAATGGTTTTACAAAAAGGTTTTATTAACCCTAATTTATTTATAAAATTAATTTCAAAGATGTTTTATTAGTTAAAATATAGGATTTTGATATTATTTTTGGGTAATTAAAAAAGTTATTATATATTGAATATTCCAATATGATGCAAAATTATTTTTAAATGAGTTTAATTGTTAAGTAAAATATTTTTATGGATTTCAAATTTTTTAAAAATTAATAAAAATTAATTTTTTTAAATCAATGAAAATAAATAACGTATATTTTAAAAAAAATTTCCTTAGAAAACACCAAAATTAGTGATACTCCCATGATTACAACTTGTAAGTTATATCTTGATGAAACTTGAAATCTAATTAATCAAACTACTTACAGAAGTAGGATTATAAGTTTATTATACTCAATTTCTGGACGACCTGATATTATGTTCAAAGTGTTAATGCATGCATGTTTTTAAGAAAAAACTAAAGAATATCATTTAAAAACTGTTAAAAGGATTTTTAAATACCTCAAGAATAAAACAAATTTTGGATTATTTTACCCTAGAGTACATGAATTTGAATTTTTTAGTTATTCAGATGCTGATATTGGTAGTTGAATGTTGGATAGAAATAGAACTTATAGAACTTATCATATTTTGGGAAATGTTTTAGTTTCTCTGTGTAGTAAGAAATAAAATTATGTTATATTATGTGGTACTAAAGTTTAGTATATATCTATAAGTAATTATTGTGTACAGATTATATAGATGAAACAAAAATTATTGGATCATGGATATCAATTTAGACATGTCCCTATAAATTGTGATAATACAATGACTAAGAATATTTATAAAAATACCATATATCATTCAGGGAAAAAACATATTGATAAAAGAAATATTTTTTGAGAGGTCATTTTCAAAAGGGTGATATAAATTTTGAATTCATTTTCACGAAACATCATCTTGCTGACATCTTTATAAAGTCTTTGAATTATTAGAGGATAAATGTTATCAAAAATGAATTATGTATGACCAGATTTTTTTATTTTTTTTAAATCATTTTATATTAATTTTAATCCTATTTTTAATATTTTGTAGATATATATAAGTTCTTCTTTTCTTCAGTTCTCTATTATGTTATTTACTTTTAAAATATATCACAAGGGTTATTTAATATATTTAACGCTTCTTATTATTTCCCACATGTTACTATGAAAGAAAATCCATAAATGAATGAAATGTAAAATCATATTCAAAATCTTCATGTTACTATCTAAGATAAACCAAACCCACATTTTGTACCATCTTTCTAGAACCATTCATGAAATCCCTATATATTAGAATCAAAAATATTTGCCTTCCCAGTTGAAATAAAGATATCTTTTGAAGTTGGTGCTTTGGAGTCATCCAAAAGAAAAAATCCCAGTTTGACAAAATCTAAAAATATTTCAAAGATACATCTCACTTCTCAAAAATTAGTGCTTGAGATAGAAGTCAATGTTGAGTGGTTCATAACTATTATTCCCTGGTATAAAGAGCCATTCTTCATCAAAACTAGACCAGTTGGTTCTTAGATCAGAATCACCACTTTTATCCATTCTTGGTAAAACATTTTTACCTGAATACAAAGTTTAAATACAAAGATTGCAAGGATGTTAATAGGAAAGTTATCCATAGTCAATAGTATTTGTTCCCTTTAAATTTTCTGTTTGATTGATTAAGAGTCAACCATCTTTTAGAATATGGTGACTATAAGATCTCATACCCTGTAAACCATCCCCATGTCAAGATTGGGAACATGATAGAGGAACTAATGAATAATCAATCCAATCAAATACCTATGGTAAATGAGATAAAGTGCAGAATTTATGTTATTGTTAAAATTCATTTACCCTTATATCTACCTAAGGAAGGGATATTTTAGTATTTTATGTTTTAACGATTTGTTTTTTCAATACTTAATGGTTCAAAAAAATCAGATATGTGTGCCTTGTTTCTTGATGGGGCATATAGAAGATTCAACCAAACCATATTTAAGATCTCACACTTACATAACCTATGTTTATTTATATTTTTCCAGAATCAAAAAGTTTTGTTCATATGGTAGTCGAAAGGAAATTATTTTTGAGTGGAATTTTTTTGAATTATACCACCTATAAAAAGATGGAGATTAGGTAGAATCATTGAAAAAGGATGCAGTTTGATGTTGAAAAGAGGATTTATGAAAAATAAAATATAATTTCTAAGCCTTTTAGGCCAAGAGATATCATTAATCCTTATTTGGAACCAAATTACATTTTTGACACTGATTACTCCTATGATGATGATGAATTTCAATCTCTTGCGGACATGGATGAGGAATCCAGAAGAGATTTTTACGAGTTATATAGTGGAAGTCGTATTCATGTAGTTATAGATAATGGAGAACCTATAAGAGAATAGGAATCTCTTACTCATTATGTTCCATATTCTTTCGGAGTTATAATTGAAGCTAAAATAGATATTTAATTACTATTAATAGTTAAATTAGTAAGAGAGAATGTCCCTCTTGAGAAGTGCATTGAGAGATCCATGATCTATGTTTTTTTAGTCCTATTCTGACCAATTAAAAAAGTTATAAGGACATGGAACCATTAGTGGAGATTCCACCTATTATGGATATAATAGGAGACCCATCATTTACTCACCAATATCTAGTGAAGAAGACCCTCCAAATAATCCATTCATTGACATGGATGTGTATGTTCATATCGATGTATTCAATAAGGATGATAAAGTGTCTAATAAGAATGATAAGGGTGATGTGTATGGAAACAATGATAATACCCTGACATTATAAGGACTTTCTCTTGCTATTGTTTCAAAGGAATAAGTATAATTAATTATACCAAAGATTTCTACTCTAGTTTTTAATACCAATCGTACATGAGTCTTATAAGGATATATTAAAGATGTTGGAAACTAACCCTTATCCTAAATATATTCCTGGACATTATTATCATGAAGATGCTAAATACGAATATTCTCCTAGAACCAAAATAATGGACATGGAAGATTACAAGTAAGAATGTGAGGCATCTCTAAAGGAAGTTGAGTGACCACTTGGGATCTTCTCTCTTAAAAAATGGTCTTAGATAAAGACCCATCAGTTCAATGATCATTACTATGATCCAGATAATGATTTACTCCCTCAAGATCCATTTTCTCCATCTTAATAAGTTGGATCTTCTTATGTACCTCCTTTAATGATAACTTCTAAAAATTTTACTTAGTTTAAGAATGACCATCTGGATGCTTTAATAGAGGTTTTTTTAACTATTTGTTGGGATAATACTCATTAATGTGAGGAATAAATATCATGAACTTTTAATAGTGTTCTTTCAGTTATACATACCAATATTTTCCTAAAAATAGACCTCATGAACCATGATATTTGATCTTTTAGAAGACAAATAGAATATTTTAAAAGTCACATTAGATCCAAACAAGATAATCTAACAGATATGTTGGCTACCATGGACAGAAGGTATCTCTTAGTGATGACTAGTCCATCCAGACCATTAAATTATAAGAAAACTCTTTCCACTTTCATTTCTATTTATGATGATTTTATTCAATAGTTGATTCATGAAGAAATTTTGAATATCTTTGATAGTGTGACAGATATCAGAAATCAAGTGAAAATAGAAATTACTAATTATAGAAAAATTTAGTATGGTTTTCTTAAAGAATAATCCATTAAGACTACTTAAGATAAATATGTAATCAAAGGAGCAATAAAGTACTATCTTAGATGGATTTACACAAAGGAAAATCTCAAGACACAATTCATCCCATTGGACATGTATTTCAAGATGCCCCTCATGGAAGCTATATTAAAATATATTATAGAGATTTTATTGATAATTAATTGAGATATTCAATTTTCATGAATATTTTTAAACAAATTTCAATGTTTTTAATCCCATAAAAGCTACATTTTAAGGTTAATTGTCAAATTTTGTGGGTTTAGTAGCTTTTTTTCCTTAATTATAAAATGAACTAATATTTAGAATTTAACTATTTAAATTTATTTAAGTATTTTGAAAATAATTTTTTATAAATTTATTTGATTAATGAAATTTCTTTTCATAGAATTAAATACATATTCAGATTAATTTCATTCTTCTGTACTAAGAGCTGAATCCAATATTTGGAGGCCCAAAATATGCTCACAAATCAAGCCTCAAAATCTATGCATAGATATGGATATTTTTCATGTTAGGACAATATATCATAAATGGATCACCCAAAGGTTCTAGAATTCTACAAGGACAAAGATAAAATCCATATGACCTTTTTTTTAACTATGATCCCACATTAATTTATCAATCTCAATTCCATAAATGCATGGGATAATCAAATTTTGAAAATTCAATGATTATTCCTAGACAGAATAAATTTTTAGTGTTAATGGGACATATATTTAACTAAAAATTTTATATGAATTTGAAATTTTGTAGTCAAACAGACAAGATATTTTTAAACCACATGTACAAAGAAAATATTTCATAAATTTTTACTAATTTTGTGTACCATGAGAAATATTTCAGTGGATAGAATTCAGAGGAGATCTTAAAAATAGATTTCAAAGATCTTGAATTTTAATACCAAAAGTTGGTAAAAACATGGACTATATAAGGAGGAGTTCACACATGATGATAAGATATCTACACATATAATTGGAGACCCCAATAAAAAGGCTTGACCAAGCCGCTGCATTTGTGTTTTCTTTTTTTATTTATTTTCCTCTTCGTTTATTTCTATTTTTTTGTTTTATTTTAATTGTAATTTTATTTTATTATATTAATGAAAGAACATGAACGATTTTATTTAATGTTTTTCACTCATCAATCTTATTTTATTCTTATTTTATTATTATTTTTCTTCCTTTTCATATTATTATTATTATTATTATTATTTTTACATTCCTCTTTATATTTTATTTTATTTTCTTATTTTATTATCACAATCTCTATATTAGTAATGGCATGGACCATATGACCCATTAATATTCCAAATATCTGATGTTAGAGGTTTTTGAGGGTAGTCCATGGTATTTTTGGGACATTTTAGTCATTCTAACAGTGAGTCATTTCAATAGTTTTCTGAATTTTCTGAATTTCATAGTTTTTCCAATTTCAACCTTTTTACATATGTTTTGATGGAAAATGAGTTTAATAATATAATTAATGATTTTTAAATACATTTTAAAATGTATCAATCATATATTTAATTTTCTAAAAATTACGAAGCCATATAAATCTTTAAAACCCATGGTCTTGATGAGATTTTCTTTAATGGAAATACAAAACTGTACCTAATCCAAAACATTCAGGATATAATGTTTCTAATGAAAATACCCTTCCTTCTCTCTTTCATTCTGTCTTTATCTTGATGCTGGACATCCAAAAATCATTCTTTCTTGGAGTCAAGTAACCTGGTTGCTGTAGTTAGTTTTGGTTTTCTATTGAGAGTTTCTTACTATACGCACAACTCTGTTTTTGGTGAAATAAGGCTGTGTCAATCATCATTATTCTATTTAGGATTTCCTTCATCTTTCTTGATTGTGTATCACACGGGATGGGTATATAAATGTTTATACTTATGGATATAGTTGATTACTAATTAAGAATGATAATATAATTCATCTAGAATAAATACAAAGGGACTGAGGAATGTGAGGTTTGAACTTATTATTTTATTCAAATTTATCTAATTCGATTTGTTTGGATATTGTGATTATATTGGAAAAAGTTCGTGGGGAAAATTGTGTCTCTTGGTGGCTTGGTTATGTTTTAGTGACTTGTCATGGACCATTTTTTTCATGATTCAATGGTATCATTATTAATAAATAAATAGTTAACCATGTATATTTGGTTAATGTGATGGATTCCCTATGATTCAATGGATTATTTGATTACAAAATTAAATAAATAAGTGAATTTTAATAAGTTCACTTTATTTGATAAATATGAAAATTTTCTATGATATATGATGTAATGTGTGGGATAGTTTTTGTGTGTGTGTGTGGGATTTATGTGATGTTTAGTGGCTATGCTGTGATGTTTTCGGGGGGGTGGTGGATGAGATATGGTTGGGCAACAGGGTTGTGAAGGAAGGTAGAGGAAATGTGTTTGGACTTGGATTTTGGGATTTTGTTTCATTGTAATTCTTATTGTGTTTTGTGCTTTGTTTGTTTCCCGATTGGTATGGATGGTGAAATGGATAAAATTCATGAACTAAAATTATTACATGATAATTATTTAAATGTAATGCTTGTTGGATGAATTGTTGATGGGATTTAAGTAAAAATAAAACTATATGTTTAATAGAATGGATCATAAATGGAGAATCTAGAAAATGGATTAATGATAGTTTGAGACTAAAATATAAATTATAGATTGTGTTTTTCTTGTATGGTTTTATGAATTTTGAAATGTAAATTAAGTGGGGAAGTAATGAGGTTATTAGTGTTTTGTTCATAAACACTTTGGTTGTGCTTGTGTGATTTTTCATTATATATATGTATAGAATATATATTCTTGTGATTTGTATATGCACCACACCCATGTTGAGCACTAAGTGTCGACACTCGCATCATTATTCAGGGGTGTCTTTACCAACATCCTGATGGGAGGATGTATGGATGAACACCCACTCTCCCTACTCACTTCTCCAGGTGATAATGAACTTGGTGTCTTTGGGAGAGTTGTGATGTGCTATCCCATGTCTATTTGGGATGAGATGTGTTGTGTTGTCCCAAATGTCTTCAGGATGAGATGTGTTGCAATGGCCTAGGTGTGTAAAGGTGGGATGTGATTTTTTGTGATGGACAAGTGTGTGCAAGTGGGATGTGATGTGTTGTGATGGCCCAAGTGAGTACGAGCAAGAAGTGATGTTATTTAGAAGAAGTCGAAGTTCCATGACGTTTTCTGTTGAGGTGTGATAGAGACTAATTAGTGAATAAGTGGTGCAGGGTACCCTATCACCGATGTGGTTTATATAATATTATATTATATGGATGTGTTATTTGGTGATAAAGACTTGGTGAGGTTAGGTTTATGGTTATTCCACCTATTAGGTGCTGTTTGGTTCTGCTATTTTCTCAGGGGTTCATTAGTATTCTCCTTCCACTTCTAAATGATAGACATTGGGTTTCCTACTGAGTATACAAGTATTCTCACCATACGTATATGAAATCTGATTTTTGGTTCCAAGATGATTACATAGACTATAATGGAAAATAATATCTTGGACCTTTAGACAATTGTTGTTTTTTTCATCTAGTTTTTTGAGTATTTACCTTGGATACTTTTATTTGCATGAGTTTCATTTACACATGCATTGTGGGAAGGTTTTTTCTGATATATATATTTCATGGAGATGATTATGGTTGAAACTTTCTATCTCTCAATCTTGTTTCCTTATAAATGGAAATGCCTCCCATATTGAGAGAGTTGTACACCCTTGGTGCTAGTTTCCAATGCAAGGCCTACTAGAGGTAGGATTGGGGGGGGGGGTCATTATATCTCTCCCATCATTGCTATATCTTTGGCAGGAAGAGATCATGAAACTTTCATCCATTTTTTCTATTTTATATTATTTTATATCTTTTATTCTCTTCATCCTACTCCATCAATAGTGATATATTTCACTTGATAATGGGAGGATGACCAGAGGGTTGGCCCGTGGGAGGTTAAAGTGTTCTTGATTTTTTCTTAATGTTTATTTTACTATTGTGGTAGATATGATTAACATGCATGAGTGTAGTGAATTTCATTTATTTTGTGGCTATCCCCCATGACATGAAACTCAATCTATTTATATTCGTTAATTTAATAGATTTCCCCCCTCTTCACTGGATATCTCTTCAAATAATGTATTTGAGAAAATAAATCATTGAAACGACGTCGATAGAGTTGGGTTATGGATGATGACACAATTTTGACCAAGCAGTGCCATTAACCGTGATTATAGGATGAGGTAGAGTTGAGATTTCATTAGAATTAAAATATTTGAGCAATTTCAAAGAAAAAAGAACAATAATAAATCATGAAATTTCATGTTTGGATTATCAAACTAAAATAAAATAAATAAAAGAGATTAATGATTGAACCCAAAACCGAACCCAAAAAAATTTATTACTTCTTTAACTTATTATCCTTAACATTTCATTCTAGTTTAGATTTATATATTTCGTTTCATTAAAATACCAATGAATATAATCAAATAACCAAAATTATTTATCCTTGTTTTCATAAAATAATAAAAACAACAAAAACAATATGTTTATTTGAATTATATTAATTGAATTAACCTAACTAAGAAGATCCTCCACTGAGACGACGCTAGTTAACCACTATACTACCATAGAAAAGAATTTTCTTTTTTAATGCCCATAAATAATCATACATGAAAACTAGCACAATTTCCATGTGTTAATCAATAGTTAAATTTTTTACCTTTATCATAGTAGATAATTATTAATTACTAAAAACAAATTTTTTAAAAAATATTTTTCCATGATGTATAAAAAATGATTTTACTATTCATGGATTGAATACTCATAGGTGAAACAAAAATAAGAATAATATATTCTAGAGTATAATAGAGCTCAAGATAATGAACATAAAGTGTCTATAGAAGGACTACATGGAAACATTTTAGGGCTAATAGAATATGTCCATGGTACCAAAGAGAAACTAGTGATTGAGATATATATGGGAGATCAACAAGATATGGATGAGTTATACATTTATTGTGAATAACAACTTGATCTCACCATTCCTTTTAAAGAACCTTATCTTGAACCATAACCTGAGAAAGTGGTGGAAGAACTTTCACCACTCATATTTGAAATTGAATAGATACTATAGAATCTATACAACCTATCCCCATTTTATACAACTCAACTCTAAGAGAAAATTTCAACTCAAAAACAAATTTATGCCAAATCGACTTAGGGAGATGGTGCGTTATTGAACTCAAACTCATTTTAAAATAATTTTAGTATCACTCTTAATAGTTTTAAATTTTCAGATTCATCCAACTCATATTACACCATGGAGGTAGATGATGAAAATGAAAATGCACCTGTGAAGTAACACTTAGAGCTCCCCGAACACATTGAATACTTACTAGAGGGAGTACATGAAAAGATCAAAGTGGCTCTGCCCGAAGAACCAAATTCATAATATGGACACACTTAAAGGGGTGATTTTTATATTAAATATCCATCTTTAAATTTAGTTCAATTAAAATTACATTATCAAATTTTTTTCAATATTATTTTAATAAATCAATTCTGGAGAAATAATTGGACATAAAAAAATATGTTTTATAAGAAAAAACCAAAGAGGACGAGGTTCCATACTTCATTATACCCCCACCATGAAAACTACACCACATTGCGAATGGGGAAGATCTAGTGTACTATATATATGAAATTATCCTCAACAAGAATAATTATGGGGATAGTGGGGAGTTATACATATGATGGTTAAAGTTAAAGAAGATCTATCCATCATTAGACTTTAGATAACAGATGGTACTTCCCTCTAGAGGTAGTAAAAATGCAGGACCCACTTGGGGGATCATACAATAACTTATCCTTCTATTTTCTTTCTTGGAACTTTGATTTTATTCTTAGTCTTTGTAAGTAGTGCTACATGACACCCCAATAGCTCTTATCTTTTTGAGCTTTAATGAAACATTCCTTGAGTTTTAATGATTAATATTCATTTGTAGAACAATTATGGCATGATTCAACCCTCAAAAAGTCAAGGTGGAAAGCAGCCTAATCTTTATGGGAAAGGGAGTTCACTTTTATTGTTTATTAATCAAGCTCTCTATATTTTTTCCAAAATTATGTTTTGTGGTTTAAACTATAAATCACATGCCCACACTTGGATTTATAATTTACTTTAATTATTGAGAATACATTAGTTTCATAGGAATCCTGTGATTCCATGTCTTAGATTTTAATGATAATGAAATTGAATGAGTAAAATTAATAATTGGATGATTAAAATGATACATGGATATTAAATAAAGGAGTCATTATTTAAAGAATATAACTGATTCATGTAAAGTAAATTTCCCAATCATTTTTCATGAATAAAATTTATGAAACTCATGCTAATTGATTTGTTATTATTATTCATTCCTTGAGTGATTGTTTATTATCATATGTCTATTCCTAAGAGGATTTCTAGGCCAAATAATTCCTATTTTATTATTATGCATATCTATTATGTGACCTTGGGACATGCCATCAACCGGAACTCACATTTAAAATTTACAAAGCTATGACTATATAAAATAGAATTTAAAACAATAGGGGAATCAGTTAAAAAGACCTTATCTTTAAAATACAACCTTTAAATAAATCCTTATTTATCCCTTAGAAACCATGAATGAAATTTTTGGGGATGAGAAAGGTTTCAATACATTTTTATCCATTCATAACCTCCTCTTAGCATTTGAATGATATTTAAAAATTGAAGTGTGGGGGAGAAGGGAATCTTGTTTTAAGGGATTATTTACATTGTAAGGAAAATGTGTGTGGGTTCTTATTGTGGGAATAAATTGTGTTTTTTAGTCATCCATGATTATTCATTTCTTCCCATTATTAAATATAAAAAGTAAAATGAAAAAAGAAGAAAAAAATATGAGAAAAATAGGTTGTGGTCTGGGAAAACCAAATAACACCAGCACTAGACCGATGGTTTTTATAATATGTTGTTTTATGGTGGATGTTTGATTTTTTCAAAGAATAAATTCATAAAAAAATAAAAATTTATTTAAATTAAAAAATATAAAAGTATAAACAATTTCTAGAGGGTTCACAAATCGTTTCTTCTAAATAAATTTTATCATGATATTTACTTTGAGATTTTGGGAATTTAGGAGTTATTACAATTTAAAGAGGAGAATTTCATGAAACTTTAACATTTAATATGATGAATGATGATTTAAGAGATTAAAATCCACCTTGAGAATTATGTTTTAAAACAAAAAATCTTACCATCCTTAATCCTCAGTGTCATTTTAACATTTAAAGAAATCCCTCATGATTTTATATTCATTTTGACTTTACAAAGTGGATAAAGTTATTTATTTAAAATCCTATGTATTAGGATCTTGTTCTCATGAAATGAGATAAATATACATGAATTATATCATGAGAGATGAGTTAAAATATTCAAAATTAAGTTAAATCACGATTTTAAAAGTTTAATAATAATAAATTCAGGAGCTTCAATGAATGAAAAAGAATTTAAATCCTTTTCAAATAGGGAAAAGTAAAATTCTTGAATTGATTATTTCATTGAAAATTGAGAATTTAAATTGATATTTTACATGTATTCAAAATTTTTAATTTAACATTGACAATTTTTTTATTACTTTGAAATTTTAATAGCGGGGGAATTGGTGACTTATGATATTCCATGTTGTGATTTTATGCTTGAGGAAAAACATGGTTTAAGTGTGGGTGTATTGAAACAATAAATTTTAATGCATATTTTTAAACACATTTCAATGATTTTAATCACAAAAAGTGATATTTTAAGGTCAATTGTAACATTTTATGGGTTTAGAATATTTTTGGGCTTAATTGAAAAAATGAACTAATTTTTTAAATTAACTGTTTTAATTTATTTAAGTATTTTGGCCATAATTTTTTACAAACCGATTTAACTTATAAAAATCAGTTTTTATGCTTAAATACATCTTGGGATTAATTTAATTCTTCTGAACGAAGAGATGAATCCAATATTATGAGGCCCAAAATATGATCACAATTCAAGCCTTAAAATCCATCCATAGATCTAAATATTCTTGATATTGAGACAATATATCATAAATGGCTATTCTAAAAGAGGTAAAATCTTATATGGAGAAAGATAAAATATGTTGGAACAACTTTAATAACTATTTCCCCACATGAATATACTTATTTCGACACCATAAATGCACGGGAAAATAATATTTTGGAAAATAAATGATTCTTCTTGGATAGAATAATGTTTCATAGTTAATTGGGCAAAAATATTTCTACACATGTTAGATAAAGATTTAATTTTTTACTCAATGGAAGAAGTTGTTTTTGAATAGTTATAAATTATAACCCCTTCTCAAATTAGGTCATTAACTAGGTTTACCATGAGAAATATTTTAGTGGACAAAATCTAGAGGAGATCTTAAAGAGATATTTGGAAGATCATAAATTTGACTACTGAAGGATGTCTCCCACATGGCCTATTCAAGAGGATGTCACCCATGCTGAAGAGAAGTCCACACATCCAAGAAAGGAAGACACTAAGGTGGCTCTACCCAGATACTTCATATGTTTTTCCTTTTTTTTTTAATTTTATTTATTTTCATTTATTTTTTGTTTAGTTTTAATTTAATTGTATATTTTTCTTTAAATAAATAGAACCACATGAATGAATTTCTTTAAGGGGTTTCAACCATCCATATTCTTTTATTATTATTATTATTATTATTATTACTCTTTTAATTATTATTATTTATCATTATTATTTATATTCCATTTTATTTTCATATTTTATTCTTTATCTCTCTCTAAATCATTCAATTTTTTTAATTTCTATTATTTTATTATTATTTTATTTCTCCATTATTATCTTCTTCCCGCTCCACCAAAAGTGATATCTTATTTCCAATAATGGGATGCTGACCTAAGGCTTATCCTGGGGGTGTTTAAGTTGTTCTTGAATTTCTCTTAATTTTTATTTTACATTTATGGTAGATCTGAGTAGCATGAATGGGTGTGATGAATTTCCCTGATGTGGTGACAGTCACCCAGGACATGCAGATCATTATATTTCTATTATTTTATTTAATATCTTTTTCTTATCCTTATTGTTTAGATCGTCAAACTTTGAAGTTGAGAAAATCAATGGATGAAATGACATCAATAGATCCAGATCTTGGAAGATGGAATACCCTTAATCAAGGTGTGTCACAAATATTGATTATTTGAGGAGGTGGAATTGAGATTGATTAGATATTCAGGTATTTCCTCAATTTTTAAATAAAAATAATAAAAATTCATCATGATATTTAATGTTCCTATTATCAAACTAAAATCAAGCAAATAATGGAGAATAATTATTGATCCCAAAACTGAACCCAAAACAATGTTCTTTATTCCTTAACTCATTCTATTTAACATTGCATGCTATTTTAGGATTTTAGATTTCATTTCAATTTAATATCTTAGAAATTAATCAAAAAACCAAAAACTATTTATCATTGTTTTCATAAAACAATCAATACAACAAAAAAATAATTTTATGTGAATTAGATTAAGTGGGTGAAAAAAACTGAGAAGCTCCTCAAGTGAGACAACATTGTTCATCCATTATACTGCAATAGGGAAATAATTTTCTTTTTGCATTCCCAAGTATAGGAGTTCATCATGAATCATATTCTTAATCAATTCATGTTAGATAAATATTAGTTCTTTTATGGTACGGAATGTGGGACAAGATTTTTGGATGATATGAATAATATTTTAGAGCCTTATATATTTGTTGCTAATTACACATAGCTAGAAACTCATGATATTCCTTTAACTTTCATATCTACATCTCCTTACCATGACATAATTAGAGTTTTAGTTACTTACACTTCATATTTTCCAACCTCTGTATCACCTATACATCCTACTGGACCCTTTGGACGCTCTATTTCTAAATCCCTTGGATATATCCAACCAATTTCCAAAGGAATCAATATTCTAGGACTACATGAAATTCCTCATAATTTCCCCTACTCCTTATCCCTATTTTTGGAAATGGGAAGGTTACTTGTGACCCTTCTACCCATCCACAACCTCACGAATCTGATTCTGATTAGATTAAAATAGGCATTATTTACAATTTTTGAACAATTAATGGAATAACTTATTATTATATCTACGTCTATGTTTTTATTAGCCTATATAATTTGATATTTATTTATATAATATTTCATATTTAACCATTTAATATATTTTTTGATAATATCAATGGGGGTGAAAATATTTGGTACAAACAAAGTATGAATGAATTATTTCATATGAATAATATAGAATTTTAATAATCTGACAATGATTATTAATTACTTCCAATTGCAACAATGGTTTATAATATTTAATTCCTAATATTTAATTTTTTGTATAACTATTTATACCATGATTTGAGATCATAAAAAATGTGATATTGTTTTCTTAGTCTATTAATTCCTTATTTTAATAATCACAAATGCGGATTATTTAATTTATAATCCATTAAATATTTTATGAAATTAAAATAATTTTCTATAAATAATAGAAATTTATTCGATGTCTAGAATCTACCACAGGTTAAATGTGTAACACCTTGATTTTTTATGAAATATTTTTCTTTACATAATAATATTTATTCGATATCTTGTGTTACACGCATCACCGAATTTAAAAGAACCACATAACATTATTAAAATATTACCTGTTAGTTATCTACTAGACATTGTATTGGTGGGTTTTAAAAGTAATAAGTATATTATGCAAAATTTACGTTCATAAAAATTATAAAATGAATTCATTAGTTATCAAATTATTACAATTAAAGGAAATATTTTAAAATAAAAGTGATGTTTTTTCTTAAAATTATTTTCATGAGTACCATTTATTTTTATTAATAAATTAAATTAACCACCATTTTTGAATGATATTAAGGGAATTTATATATTATTGACTTGATAAAAAATTTTAAACATTCAAAAAATATTTCTCTCTGCATAAGATAAAAATAAATTTAGTTTTATGACTAAACATGATTTTTTTTAAAAGCATTTTTGCCACATTTTTCAAACTTACATTACAATTAGTTTATGAAATTTATAGGTATTTAATTATATAAAATGAATGAGATATTTATAATTAGGAGGTTAATTTTTTTTAAATAATATCCTTTTATCTCTGGTCAACATCAATAGTAACTGTGCTAATATTTATCGCCTCAGAAAAGGCTAAATCTCGTTAATCTTGATTTAAAATAAGTGACAAGGCCATACATTTTCATCCTAATTCGTATCAGATGAAGGTAATTATACCCTTATAACCTTATTCTCATAATTTCATTGTTTAATAAACACATGCCTTTGAAAATGACTTATATATTATTTAAATCAAAGAAAGTCACAAAATGTCACTCTCTTAGTTTTAAATATCCTTTATGAGTTCATATAGAGAAAATACTAGTTATAAATTAAACATAATAGTCATTTTATAATTAATAAATTAAATTAATAATTGTAATTTACTTCTAATTTTTAGGTATTATATAATTATCTTAAATTCTTACATAAAACAAAACCAAAATTAATTCAAATAATAGAAAAATAAAATCAATGAAGATAACAATATTAAAAGTCATATATTTGAGTAATTCATAGTTTTCCAAAAATTTTATTGTTTTTTAAGAAATATTAGTATCTTTTTAAAATTTTATATTATAATTAATTATTTTTATTTATTTTATTTATGTCAAATTAAATTAACAGTGTCAAAATTGAAAATAGTGATATTTTCTCAAAATAATATTTTATTTAATTATTAAAAAATCATATAAATATTTAATTAAGACTTGTTGGATATGATATGACCAAAAATTTCATAAATTTTCAATTCATTGTACAATTTTTACTTTACAAGTAAAAATTATAACCCCTTAATATTGAGAAGGTTGTTACAATAGTTAAAATTAAAATTGTTTAACTAGGGGTTAATCAAAATTATACAGTTTATAATGACCCAATTTTTTTTATAAATTGTATTTTATGATTGTATTAAAACCTTATAAAACATTATATTCAAATACATTCCCCTTTGGAGTCTTTTTTCTTGAGAATTAATGTAATTTCATTTAATCTTTTGAGAAAGTCTAGAAGTGCACCTCACCGCAATTATAAAAGAGCGCATCCCCCAATTATTTACACCAATTTGAACCTTATAGATCAACCGAAATATATAAAATTATCTAATAAACTTTCCTAGACACACTATATTGGTTATTTTCTACCAAAAAAACCCTAGATCCATTAGATTATATCTAAAGGATTCATTTTAAAGAAGAGATGATCACTTTAATCGATTACTTTCTACTCTAATCTTCTTTAAATCCTAAATATATATGGTATTTATTATAAAATAAAATATTATGGATCCTAAATATTCTTAAATTTTATTATAATTACGAAAAAACTATTATAAATCCTCTTTCCCATCAAATGAGAAGTGGAAGTATCACTCGTGCACACATATGACTTATCGTCTCCACGTAGCGATAAAAATCAATTTTCATCACCATATTTTATTGAGGAGTATTATGATGATTTTAGTATTTATATATGATATTTTTGAAAACATTATACAAATATAATGATAATAAATTGTCTTCCTTTTAACCAAAAAAAAAACTTTGGAAAGAATAATGTTGCTCATGCATATGTGTGGACCACCACCACCACGAAGCGATGTGATTGTTTATTCATTTATATTTTACATGGATTGAAATGATGATGAATTTGATAAGTATATATGATATATAATATATAATAGTAATACTAGAAATGTGAATTAATATTTCTCTTTCTTTCAATATATCCTTCAAAAAATGAAAACAATATTCATGTACAAATACGACATACCCTCTCCATGAACAATGTAATTTATTTTTCTATATATAACATTTATAAATGAATCTAAATATGTATATAATGAATTTATATGATATTTATATCATGATAAATATTTTATAGATTATGTAAACAATATAAATG
Organism: Viscum album; assembly: GCA_963277665.1. NCBI lineage: Eukaryota > Viridiplantae > Streptophyta > Magnoliopsida > Santalales > Viscaceae > Viscum > Viscum album. The sequence continues at coordinate 431,641,291 of OY728147.1, read as the reverse complement.
AACATGTACTGGAGCTACCAAACAAAAATACCAATGATAAACGAAACAGTTAACACCCAGAAATAGAAATTTTAAAAAGGAATTATTGATAAAATGGGTATTGAAATATTATACAAGGAATATATATGATATTATATGTATAAAAATGATTTTTTATGGAATTATAAAAAATTAAAATTTATTATATAGGAGGTTAGAGTTCTTTTAAAGAATGGTAAACTTGAGGTAAGGGTATTATGTTACAATCTCATTGTTTTTCAATAATAATTATGACTATGACACTAATTATTAAATATCATCATCAAATAGTCAAACAAACTTATAAATTTTCTTATAATCATTTCTTTATTAAAAATACATGTTTTTATTTCATTTTACTCATCTTTTTATTACTAAAGATACCGAAAATACGTTTTTATGGAAAACTAACTTCATTTCCCTCTTCAATCATAATTGTTTATCTTTCCTATAAATTTTTTCTAAAAATATTTTAAAGGTGTTTTTAATATTATACCACGATTTTTAGAAATAATTATTAGCCATGTTTTACTTTTTAAAAATTTCTTTGAAAGGGATATTTTTTTCTTTTACTAAACAATTTACATTGTGATTTTTTTGAAAAAAGCATGGCAGAATATTTTTAAGTTATGCAACATGAAAATATTTTACAACCATTATTAATAATTTATATTGTAAATTTTAATTTAAAATATTAAAATGTTATTTTTACGAGAATGGTTTCGTTTTATATTTTTTTAGTTTTTTAATAAGTTATTTCGAAATGGTAGTGTTATTTTCTACAAGAATGTTTTAATGATCTTTTAATGGTATTTCAATTCATCAAATCCAACAACACTTGATTTCACATTTTCTTTATGGGGGATATAATCCAATGATACCATACTTATTCAGTATTTTTAAGGTTTATTTTTAGGAATAATGTTTATTTTACATTGGTTATAATATGATGAAATAATTAAATGTTTATAAAACCCATTACTTTTCCTTGGTTTATGGAATGATGAAATGTTTATAAAACCCATTTATTTTCTTGGGTTCTGATATGATGAATTATTTATGATCTTTTGGAATAAATATATATGATATTCATTATGTTATGGGTGGGATTTATATCCCCCTTCAACACATCGGGTAATGATTTTCATCTAAAGACATAAATTGGGATTAATTGGTGAGTGAACCCAGTTCTGTAAGGGGCTATGTCAACTATGTTAGTCTTGGATGTAAACCTTGAATACTATGATGGTTTGGGGAGTGAACCCATTCCACTATGATATCCTTTGAAATTAGACTTAACGACTATGGAAATTATTTTCTATTCTTATATTTATGAATATAATGAATGTTATATTAATAAGTTAAGCTTTCCCGGGTTATGTTATTTGATTAATTTATGATTTATATCATATGAATTTCCAAGATTTATTCCATGACTTAAGATTATGATATAGGATATATTAAGAAATATTTTCAAATGTTATGCACACGTTCTCATACCCTTTTAATTATCTTATACTTATATGATCATTGATATCTCCCTTGATTAACCCTAATGAGCATATGAGATAACCCTTTTCTTATGATTCCATTTCCCCAGGTTTTGATGAAAATTAATATGTATGATATGTAAAATAAGTGTGTTAGTTATGAATAAATAAGAGGTAGATAATATATATATTTTATGATCCAGTTTTTTATGTTTCCAATTTTCCAAAGATAATAGACATAAATGATTTTGGTATTGATCAAAATGTTATGTAGTGAATATTTATCTATTAAGATGTAATATCAATGTATGAAATTAATGAGTTTATATAGTTGTTATTAGAGAAAGGTTTATATAAAATTTTTAAACTCAGATAGAAAAAATTTAGTAAGAACCCCAGGGATAATTCTATTTATATGATAAAATAATTTTTTTAATGATCATGAATGAATTAAGTTAAAACAATGGTATCAAATAATAAGGTGTAATGATATAAAATCATATAGATGATTTTTCAAGACTATATTGTTTCCCACCACTATTATTGTTTCACAAAACTATGCTTTTTGGTTATAGTTAATGGATGAAACCTGAAGGAATCATATTAATGATTAATGCGATGGAAAATGAAATTATTTTCTTCATGACAAACAAAATGTTGTGGGTGATGAAGAAAATATTATTTCTATGCTACTTCAAGTTTCTAAAATTAATAATCATGCTAATCATCCAAATGATCAATGGTGGGAATATTCTTCTATTGAGTGCTTTATGAGCTAATGTCCACTTTTTTAGTGGGTCCACTGATCCACTAGTTTCTGAGTAATGAATTAGTACCATTGAAAACTTATTTTCTATTATTTAGTGTCCAGAACATGAGAAAGTTACTCTGGTTGTTTATCCTTTATATGGAAATGAATATAAATGGTGGAATATTATCAAGAACTTGAGGGAATAAAAAGTAATTAAATCTATACAACTGGGAGAATGTAAAATATTATTTTTCAATAATTACATTCATCATATTATTCATATGAAAACAGGGAAACAATTTAATAGGTTAATGTAAAAGGATGATGAATATGTTGATATTTATGAGGAAAACATCACAAGACTGCGAGGTACACTTTTGGTATTATTATCTAACCTAAAAGTGAGGTGGATCAGTTCTTTAATGTCTTAAAACCAAATCTCCAAATGGATTTATCCATAAGGGACTTCAATTTCTATGAATAAATTGTTCTATTTAATATAAAGGGGGATATAAATATTGGTGTTACCCATCAATCTCATGGTTTTTACATGAAAATAAAAATGGAATTCAAATATAATTATAAAAATAGTAGATATAATAATATGAAACTTTATATACTCTTAATATGTGGAAGGAAACATGAAGGAAATTATTATAATAGAATTGGTAAATTTATAAAAAGTGGAAAGGAAGTTCATTGGTCAATTGAATACTGAAGTGATGGGAAGAAGTTAACAAATGATATGAATATATAGAAATCTCCCTAGAATGAACCACCCATAATAAAATGTTTTAAATTCAAGGAGTATGAGAATTATGATAAATAGTTCCCCAATCTAATGAAAAATTATTATTATCTACATAAAAATCCTCTTAATCCTAGACATAAAGGGAAATCTCATGCGATCACTATTTTTGTTGAGGGGTAAGATAACAAAATGGTGAAAGGTACACTTACCATCTACTCTAGAACTATTAATGTCTTATTTTATAATATATCCACCATCTATTTTATATCTAAAGAATTTTTTAAGGGTATCATAATACAACCTAAAAAATTATATGGTGAGTTAACAGTCAAAACCATCAATGGTATGATGATAACATCCCAATTCTATGAATCTTCATTGGATGAACTTTATGGGAATGTGTTCCCTGCAAATCTAGTGATTCTTCCTCTAGTTGAATTTGATGTAATTTTTGACATGGAATTATTTTCTTTACATAAATTCCAAATCAATTGTAGAGGAAGGGAAGTTATATTTGATATTCCAAACAAACCTATAATCACCTATTAGTGTTATGAATAAAATGAACTTCTGATAGAAATTAAATTAATAATATGGGTCAATATTCATATTAAAAAGGGTTATTTCTCTGATATGGCTAGGGAAAAACTCAAAAATGATGATATTCATTTTGTTTGGGATTTTATTTAAGTATTTTCAGAATAATTACCTGGTCATTCAATAAATCACGAATTTGAGTTTTCAATTGATTACAGACATGGTTCTATGACTGTTTCAACTATTATATATAGAATACCCATGTTTGAGTTGAAAAAAATTAATGAATCCACTCTAAGAGAATATTGAAAAGGGATTAACTTGGATATGTGTGACACCTTGGGGTTCACTTATTTTTTTTGTTGAGAAGAATGATGGATCCATGTGAGTTTTCATTGATTATATATAACTTAATAAGATTACAATCAAGAACTAGTATCCTCCACAACATATTGATGACTTGTTTGATCAACAGTATGGAGATAAATACATTTCCAATATTGATCTTTATTTGCTAAACCATTAATTGCGGGCCAAGAAGAATGATATACCCAAGATATAATTTCATAAAAAGGTATAGACACTATGAATTTATAAGGATTCCTTTTGGTCTTATTAATTACCCAAAATATTCATAGATTTAATTAATTGAGTCTTTATAGAATTTATTAATCATTTTATGGTAGTATTTGTAGATGGTATTATTATTTATTCATAGAGAACAGAAAAACATGAAGATTATTTGAAAACTGTGTTGAAGACCCTAATGAAGGATAAGCTTTATGAAAAATTTACCAAGTGTGAATATTAGATTTGGAATGTTTCATTCCAGGGTCACATAATCTCAAGTGAGGGTATATCAGTAGACCCTTCAAAGATATAAGTTATTGAGTATTGTCCTAGACCAACCACTATGACTGAGATCTATATATTTCTTTGTTTGGATGGATATTTTCAGAAATTTGTATAGATTTTTTCAAGGATATCAAATATAATCACCATGTTAAATTTTAATGGAGCCATGTTTATTTAGATAAGTTAATGTGAGGAATGTTTTATGGAACTAAAGAGAAGGCTAGATGGAAAACCTATTCTTACAATACTTTACAGTGGAAAAGGGTTTATAATCTATAATTATGAATTAAAGAAGGGACTAGGATGATTCCTCATGAATAATTATATGGTAATAGATTATGCCCAATTTAAATTTAAGGTCCCCTAGAAAAATTACTAAACTCATGATTTGGAGTTATGTGTTACAAAATTTTATTAAATATTTAGAGGAATTATCTCTGTAGAGAAATGTGTGAAATATATACTGATCATAAAAGTTTAAAGTATATTTTCACTCTGAAGGAGATAAACATGTGCCAATGAGTATGGTGGGAGGAAATTAAAGATAATGACATCTCAATACATTACCACAGTGGGAAAGGGAACAAGGTGATAGATGCTCTGAGTCGAAAGGATAATGCAAGCTTATCTATGAAGAGGAAAAACAATGATATAATATTTCTAGATTTTTTAATTATGTGTCTTGAAATAATTAATAGAGGGGAGAAATATTATCATTCTAAAATGTATTTTTAATCATCTATCCAAGTGAATATTAAAGAAGCACATAAGGAATATATAGAACAAAAAAAGAAGGTGTGAAATGTTCCTGAGTGAAACCTTGGTTTTTAAGGAATAATAAGTTTCTAGAACCTTGGTGTGTCCTATAAGTACCATATTTGAAAGAGTTTATGGACGAAGCTTATAGTTATTCATTATTTATTCACCCTAAAAGTGTGAATATTTATAGATATTTGAAAGAGTATTTCTGGTGGGATGGAATGAAGAGATATATTTCAGATTATGTTTCTAGATGCTTGGAATATTAATAAGTTAAGGACGAGAGACATAAGTCTAAGGGGATGTTACAACCATTACTTACAGAAGAATAGAAATGAGAAACCATCACCATGGACTTTATCTTTGAACTCCCCAAAATATTTAATGAGAATAATTATATTTTTGTTGTAGTCGACCACCTTATGAATTCATCACACATCATTTACATCAGATAAGATTTATCTCTTGATCAAATTACTCGGTTATAAATTAAGGAAGTTGTAATATTTCATGGTGTACAACTATCAATTATATCTAACTGGGATTTAAGGTTTTTTGCAAATTTTTGTAGAATTATTGAGAAGGATATAGATCAAGAGTTGAGTTTTAGGACTGATTATAATCCTCAGACAGATGATCAGTATGTTAAGAATATTCCAACACTAGAAGACATGTTGCGATATCTCTCTATGAATTTAAAGGTGGTTGGGATCAACACATTCCTTTGGTGGAATTTTCTTAAAACAATAGCTTTAACTCTGTAATTTGGATGGATAATCATGATTTCATATTTGGTAGGAAGTATAGAACTCCAATGTACTGGATTTTAGTTATAGAAAAAAATCTATTTTGACCTGATATATATGAGGAAATAGTATATATTGTTAGAACCATTCAACCTCACATTAGAGAAGCTTAGATTTGACAACAATGTTATGATAACAATCATTAGAACGATCAAGAGTTTGATGTTTGGGATAAGTTATTCCTATTAATATCTCCAAGGAAGAAGGTGATGAAATTTGGAAATAAGGGAAGGATAATACCGAGGTATATCATTCCTTTTCAAATTCTTGATCGCATTAGGATGATTTCTTATCAATTTGGTGTTTCAGCATAATCTTTCTCAATTTCATGATATGTTCTATGTATATTTCATGAAGAGGTACATACCTGATCCTTTACATGTACTAAAATTAGTGATCACACCATTCAATAATGATCTTTCTTTTTAGGAAAATCTTTTAGAGATTTTGGATCATAGAGAGAAAGTTCAATGAAACATGACCGCTCACCTGGTCATTATTTTTTGAAAAACCAACCAACTTGAGAAAGCTACATGGGATGCTAAGGATGAGATGAGGTATATGTATCCTAATCAGTTTTTAATAGAGTAAATAATTTCAATGGTGAAATTAATTTTAAGGGGGGTAGAATGCAACTCTTTAGTATTATTTTGAAATATTTATTAGTAAATAATTTTATTTATTCAATAGGTTATGTTTCATGCAATAGCAGGTTTAAATGAACCATGTACCATTATTAAAATATTCTGTGTTAATTATATCCAAGCCATTGGATTGATGGGTAACAATATTATAATTTTTTTTTAAAAAATACACTGTTTACATATTTATAAAAATAATTTATTCATTATGAAATTATTTTAATTGGAAACAATAATTATTTTAAAAAAAGTGATGTTTTTTCCTGATATTTTTTTATGTAAAGAATATATTTTATTAATAAATTAAATTAATCACTATTATTGAATTATTTAAATTAAATTCCAATATAATTCACTTGATTAATTTTTTTAAGCATTGAAAAAATATTTTTATAAGCATAGGAAAAAAATAAATCAAGTTTTATGCATAATTTTTTATATTCTAAAATAGGTTTCTATCAAAATTTTCACAATTAATTTAAAATTATTTTCCACATTTATAGTTATTTAATTATATATAATTAATTTCATATTTAGAATCATGGTGTTTAAATTTTGTAACATGAATAGTAACCACGATAAAAATTATCACATCGGTAAAGGTTAAATCGGGTTAATATAGCTAAAAACAAGTGATAATACCATAATTTTTTATTATAATTTTTAATGGATTAAGTTAATAAAACCCTTATAACCCTAGGATTTAAAATTAGTTGTTTAATAGACACTTATCTATGGTTATTCCTTATATAATATTTAAATCAAAGAAAGTGACAATTTGTCTCTCACTTAGTTTTAAATATCGTTTGTGGGTTAAAATAGGAGAAAAATAGTTATAAAAGAATAAAAATAATAATTTCATATATAATTAAATCATGTAAATTATGGAAAGTTATTTTTAATTTTTAGGTAATATGTAATTACCTTAAATGCTTACACAACACCAAACCAATATTTAATCAATTAGTGGGAATGTAAAATAAATTATTTTGAAAATCTAAAAAGTGATATAATTTGAGTAATTTATACTGTTAAAAAGGTTTATAGGTTGATATAATATGTTATTATTGTTTTAAAATATTATAATTTAATTTAAACATTTTTATTTATGTCTTTTAAGTCAAAATAAATGAATAGTGTAGAAATTGAAAATAATGATATTTTATAAAAATAATATTTTATTTACTAATTTAAAAATTATTAAAAAATTGAATTAAGACATGATGGATATTATGTGGTCAAAATTATCCTAAATTTTCCATTAATGGACGAATTTTCACCTTATAAGTAAAAATTAAAATCGTTTCATATAGAAAAGTTATTGTTGTAGTTAAAATTAAAATTGGTTAGGTAAGGGTTAATAAAAATGATAATTTTTAAAATAGAACCAAAAAATGTATAGATTATGTTGGTTTATGGTATTAGAAATATATCCCACCTTATATTAAAATATATTTTCATTTGGAGGCGTTTTTATTGATAATTAATGTGGTATAATTTCATCTTTTGAGAAATTTAAAAAGTGCCTCTCACCTCAATTATACAAGGGAACCTCATCCCTTACTTGTTTACACAACTTTAAGCTTAATATTGTGAAAAAAATATATAGAAAGATCCTAAAAACTCTATATAAACATTCTAGATATTCTTGTCTTCTCAATTGACCATCCCTAGATCCCTTAAAAGGATATCTAAAGGATTCATTTCAATGAATTGGCAATCACCATAACGAATCACTTTCTTTAATAATATTATTTACCTCCTATAAACCTATATTATTTAAAATAAAATAAAATATTATGTATAATAAATTTGATCAAATTATATTATGATTATTAAAAAACCATTATACACCATGTTTCACATCAAATGAGGAGTGAAAGTATCGCTCATGTATATATACGACTTACCATCTCCACGTAGTGATACAATTCATTTATCATCACTATAATTTATGAAGGTGTATTATTATAAGATTAATATTTATATATTATATTTATGACACCATAATACTTCTATAATGATAATTTCAGGTCTACCTTATTTCCATCTAATCCTTTCAGAAACAATAACGTTGATATTACGAACATATAGACTACCACCTCCACAAAATGATGTGATTCAATTTTCTTTTATATTTTATTTGGATGGTAATGAAGATGAATTTTATGAATATTTATGATTTATATAACATAAAAATTATAATTAAAAGTGAATTAATATTTATCATTCTTTCATGCCATCCTTCGAAAAATGAAAACAACATTCATGCATATGTACGACCTACCATCTCCTTGAATGGTGTAATTAATTTGTTATCTATAAATTTTATATATTAGTCTAAATATCTATATAATGAATTTAAATTAAATTTAAGTCATGATTAATATTTTTTCAGTGATGGAACTAGGATAAATGTATACGTACCTCAACTACTAAACTGAATTACTCATGGTAAATGAAATAGTTAACACCTTGAAATATTGATTTTAATAAATAATTGTTGGTAAAAGGGGATTTTGAAATGTTATAAGGATATAATATATTATATTATAAGTATTAAAATGAATATTTTATAAAATTATAATAAATTTAAATTTATTATATAGGAGGTTAGAGTGCTTTTACATCAATGAAAACATGAGTTAAGAGTTTTTTGGTCACAATCTCATTATTTATAATGAATGATTATGACTATGAATTCAATGATAAAATATTATGATATAAACCAAAATAAACTAATTAATTTTCTTATTTTATGGTTATTTATTAAAAATACATAATTTTATATCATTTTCTCACCTTTTGTACTCTATAAACATAAAATATGTTTTTAAATAAATTCAACTTCATTTCCCTCTTTAGTCAGAAAACCTTTTTATTCTATATCAATATTTTCTAAAGATGTTTTAAAGAAGTTATTTAGTATTATCCTAATATTTTTCAATGTGATTTTTAATCATGTTTGATTTTTTACAAAATTATTTTAGTGTAATATTTGAGTAATTTTCAAAGTAAGGTTCTTTATATATTTTTTGACAAAAGGATGGAATGGTTTTTTTAAATTATATGCAATGAACAGATTTTTTATCCATTAGGACAAATTGTTTTCAATGAATATTCCTTTAAAATTTTAAAATATTATTTTTAAATAAAATAATTTCCTTAATAATTTCATATTTTCCTTAAAAATCAATTTCCAAATAGAGAGGTTTTTTTCCTAAATAATGTTTTAAGGATATTTTAATGTCGTTTATATTCCTCAAAGCCAACAACTATTGATTTAAATTATGTTTTTAGGGGATATGATCCAATTATAACATCCTTATTTATTCAATGAAAGTCTTATTTTTATGAAAACCATTTATTTTTCATAGTTTATACTATGATGAATTGATGGAACATTTATGATACCCATTTCATTTCCATGGGTTATGATATGATGAAATTATTATGAAAGCCATTTATTTTTAGAGTTTATGACATGAAAAATAGTTTGTGGTCCTGTGGCACACATATATATGATTTTCATTATTTTATAGGTTAGACCGATATCTCCCTTCAATGCATTGGGTAATGAATTATATCTCATGAGATAAAATCGAATGAAATGGGGAGTGAACCCAGTTCAGTAAAATAATATGTCTATAATGATAGTCTTGGGAGTAAACCTTGAGAACTACAATGGTTTGGGGAATGGACCCATTCAACTACTATAGAGTTTGAAATGGGCGTTGAATACAAATGAAACGATTTTCTATGCTTATACGTATGATAAACATTAATGTATTATGACTAATTTAATCTTTCATGCCTCATGTTCTATGATTAATTTATGATTCATATCCTATGAACATCCATGATGTATTCCATGACTAATGATTATGATCATTAATATGAAGTTTATTAATTTAAAATATTAATATCATGTTCTTATACCCCTTTTCTCATGTTATTATTATATAATCATTGATATCTCCCTTTTTTACCCCTATAGTGGGTCTAAGATCACCATTTTATATGTTTCTTTTCTCCCAGGTTATTAAGTAAAAGTATTAATTATGATATTTATAATAAGGGTTCTAGTTTTGAAGAAATAAGTGGGTGATTTTGTTGATATTTTATGAATCATTTGTTTAGGCTACAATGTTTCAAAATATAATTGAACTAAACAATTCTGATGTAGATCAAAATGTTATGTAATAAATATTCAACTATTATAATGTAATATCATTGTATGAAATGTATGGGTTCTTATAAAATTAAATAAACTATATGAAAACGTGATTGATCACGAAATTATATTATAAATTCAATATACCACATGAAAAATAGATGAATTTCACACCTAACAGATTAACCATAATTGTCTTATCACAAACACTTAGATCGACCACAAGGATAAATGTGTTGACCCAAAGATAAATCATGCAACCATAAGGATAAATAAAGGAAACCATTTTTGAGATATAATTTCAGAAAAGTAAATAATCTTCTATATGAACACATAAATAGATCATGGTCAGTAGTATCAATATGATAGTATTAGAAAGAATGCAAGTGAAAGGTGATATCCTATAAGTGACATGAGATATACCAGAAGTTTGAGATGATAAAATATAAATATAAGGACATTTAATGTTACTAAAAAACATTTAATTTAGATAGAAGTTATTGGGAAAACAACCTATCAAGGAATATGTAATGTATGGAAGTGATAATTTATGTGGACATCACACATTTAAAATGACCAGTTTAAATAATTAAATATTTGTTAGAAGCATTCATTGAGTCGAGATTTCCTTCCAAAGTATTCATATATTAAATGATGATTTTTAAATTGATATTTCTAGAAAGTTTTTATGTTTAAAAGGATGTCAAAATATAGAAATTTTTCTGAATGGGAAAAAGAGATAGAAGAACATAATGCCTGGTGTCGTAATCTTTTCATGAACATAAAGGGGAAATCAATACTATTCTCTTTGAGAATCTACAGAAGTTCTCATATAATATTTTCTGAATCATAAAAGAACATATGAACATCTCCGAACATAAATTTAAAATAAAAATATGAAAATTATAAGAGAAAAATATTCTATAGAACAACAGTACAACATACTTTTCTGAACCAAATTCTTACCATTTTCTTACTCAATTTTCTTACTTTTGAGATATTAGTGATATGTTTTGTATATATTTTACCATCAACTATTATAATGAGATAGAGAGTTCTAGACACACACTCTATAATTTATTTTCTGTAATGATTTAATGTAATACTATAAAAGATTCTATTTTTAGCCTATACTATATGAGTACAGTGGTCTATAAAACTAGATCTAGGTTGTGGATCAGTTTATTTATTATAAAACACTTAGAATTTATTGATTTATAAGTTTATAGGACTATTTAATTGTGACCAAACCTATTACTTTTTATTTCCACTATGTGTTTTTTGTTTTTACACTATTTTTAAAACAAATAAATTCTAGTATTTTAAACTATATAACAAAACATGACTTTGATAGTTAATTTTAATTTTTGTTTTATATAAAATGTTTGATTCTAGTAAATATTTTTGAAAATATAAATAGGTTTTAATCCAATTTAAATTGATTTCTGATCAAAATTATAATAATCTTTCTGAATAAAAAAATTATATAACTCTATAGTTTTATTTAACTTGGTGTTATTTTGGAAATTTGGGGATTTAGTTTTTAAATTTAATCTTAAAATATAAATTTTAATTGGAAATTCATTTCAAACTTTCATGAGTTGTCCACTCTAATTTTTTTTTCTTATTTATGTTTTATAAAGTGGAAATCATTCTCATTTTATAAATTTATACCCATGGAAATTGTGTCATCTTGTGGAAACTAGGAATTATCATTAGCATTATGACATGTAGGTTAGGGAATTATGGTCAAATAATTAAGGCTGATATGTTACCAAATGGTATTAGAGCATGAGAAGGTAGTTGAGTCAATGGTTCGTGGGGGTAAGATTATTGGTGAAAGGTTAATTAGGTTCAAATAAATTTTTAACATAGTTTAATAAAATAAACCTATTTTCCCAAGCATGATCATGATTGAAACCAAAGTCATATAAAATGAAAATTAAAATAGTGTTTTTTCTACCTTACATTGACAATTTTATATATATTCATATATCATACAAAATTGATAAAGATCATAATGATTCATCTAAAGGACTCTATAATCCAAGGTGTATCCATTGTCTTTATTGAATCACTTGATACCCAATAAGTACCCTATAATCACCCAAGACATGCTAGAGCCTCGTGAATTCTAAGGGTGTAAATGGAATGTTCTTTTTACCTCATACGACATGTAAAAATTTACCTACCATCATTTCCTTGAAGCTTCCATTTCTTTTTGTTAAAAGGTTAATTTTTAGGAAATTGTTTTTAAAAGTGATTTTGAATAAAAAAAATTCAAAACGTTTTAATGATTTTTTTATAAGTTTCCAAAGTTTTTTCAAATAAAAATATTTTTTATAAAATTTTTAATCTTCTTTTCTATGTTTTGAAGGGAATTTTTTTTCAAAATATTTTAAAGCCTTATCTATAAGTTTTCAAGGTATTTTTAAAGAAATGGTTCTCCAAAAAATTTGAAGCCTCTTTAATATGTTTTCAAAATATTTTCAATATTTCATTATATGTTTTCAAAGTGTTTTAAATGATATATATTTTTAAAATATTTTGATGCTCACTTTAAATGTTTTCAAGGAAAAAGGATTTCAAAATGATTTCATGTATTTTTTATATTCATTTAAGGTATTTTCTAATAAAATAATTTTCATATGGTTTAATATATATATTTTTTTCTAAATAAGAAAGGATATTTAACTCAATAAACATTTTTGAAAGATATTTAAAAATTACTTTCTATCTAAGATGACGTCCATTGATGTTAATCATTCCCATTTAGGAAAAATCTAAATGTTACATTGATATTCTTTATTAGAATGGGTTATTCTTAATGTCCTGGTCATTATGAAACCAGTTTCTCTTGCTAGAGTTATATGTTTATGACATCTATTTCAGTTTCACGGGTTATGATTTTGATGAAATGATTATGAAACCTGTATATTATTCCATAGGTTATGATATGTTTATAATTTTATGATGAATATTTAATTTTAGGGCTTAAGATTTGATTTTTTATGATTTTGTGGAACATGTATGTATGATTTCACTATGAGATGAGTATGACCTATATCTCCCTCCAATGCATTAGGTAATGATTTATATCCCTTTAAATAGACTATTATGGTCTTGGGAAGGAACCTTTTTTACTAAGATGGCCATGGGAGTGAACCATGACAACCATGATGGTATGAGGAGTGAAATCATGCAACTAAGATGGCCATGTGTGTGAACCATGACTTCCAAGATGGCATGAGGAGTGAACCCATACTACTAAGATTTTATTTGTAGTGATTCCTTGTATACTATAGAAATAATATTATACGTTTATGTGTCAACCCCAATTCCATGTTTTATTTCTATATTATTTTTTCATGTATTATATAATTTATTTCCTTATGATTCATGTCTTATTAACTTCCAATCTCTATTATGATCTCTAATATGTAGGGTATAATATTCAAGTGTTATGATCAAGTTCCATACCCTTTTTTCATGTTATGATTATGTATTTTCTTTATTTACCTTACTAGTCATATGAGCTCACACCTTTCTTATATTTCATTTCCCTAGGTTATGAAGAAAGGTTTTAGTTAGAAGTACTAAAGGTGGAGATATTTAAGGGATATGTTGAAGATCTTCCACTAGTATAGAATTTTTTTCTATTTTTCCAAAGTCGCTAAACTATTATGGTCCCAATGCATATATGAATTAAATTTAATTAATATTCATCTAAAATGGTGTAACATCCATGTATAGCAAGACTAGGTCACTATAGTTGGTTTCAAAGGAATGGTTTAGTTATCCTTTTAAAATAAGGATTAGAAAAACATAGTGAGATCCCAAGGTATATTTTGAAGGATATATCTATTGATGTCTCTTAGGATAAGTATAAGGATGAGTAAACATTTAGGAAAATGTCCTAGAATTTTGGTAAAGGATAGAGTGAGAGGTTTCCTAGAAATAAATCCCTATTTGGATACACAAAGTTGATGTTGCTCTAGAATAGATATACCTAGGGGTAACAACTCTGACAAGAAGTTCAGGGCCAAACATGGGGTAATCTGGTACACGAAAATAGGCCTTGCTGCGTATATAGTTTGGCACTCTATAGGGATATTCTTTGGGAATAAATAAACTCTTCATGAACCATAATGAAGTATTTAAATATTATTTTGCTATGAATAACCTATTATTAACCTAGGGTGTCATATATTAAGGAATGTGTCATGACATAGATATCCTCTATATAATTCTTTTGATGGAAATATGGTATTCTTCTATGATATGTAATGCTCACACTATGCTTCTGGATTTAGTAGATAAAGGAAACTGGAAGAATCTTGATTATGGTTGAATGTGATGGATGATATTTTGATGAGAAGTCATGTGGGATGATCACTTGAGTGAACGATATAATGATCATGCCTAATCAGTTTTCACGGAACATGATTAACAATATGTACCTTAACTAACTCTCAAACTCACCGATGAAGATAAAGATGGATTTCGTAGAGAGTTTGTGTAATAAAGACCATAAAGGAAAGAATATTATGTTTTCTTTTTGTCAAGAATGTGGAAAGAATCACGTAAGTGAATATCTTAGTTGAATAAGAAGATGTTTTGACTGTGGAAAATAAGGACACAAAGCAAGTGACTGTAATGGAAAAATAAAGAGTTTGGTTAAAAAAAATGGATGATAATGTTGGATTCCCTAAGAAATAATCAAAGGTTATGTATTTTAAGAGTTGTTTAAATGGTCATTATGCCACTAAATATCCTAATATGAATGCTCTTGAAGGGAACCAGCAAGGTTGTGTGAGTAATGGTTACATTACTAAAGATAAAGAGATTATAGTTGAAATATGAATGGAAAGAGGTATTATGTAAAAGGATGAGTTATAATTTCTAATGGAATAAGGATGAAGTGTAATAATAAAATAATTTTTTTTATTTGGATTCAAGAAGTATGTTATATGAAAGGGTATATACATAAGGATGTTGAGTTTATATTTTTCGCTATAGCTTTACCCGAACACATTGAATGGTTTTGATGGAATATAAAATTGATATAATGGAAATGTGATGTCTATGAAAAAAACACGATTAAAAGAATGATAAACCATAATATGTTCATTATATTATTATAATTTTGTTTGGTTAAATATATTTGGGATATGAATAAGTAAATTGGATTGTAATTATTACCTTGTAACTAATTAAGGACTGGTTGAAAATTAGTTTATTCTATAATGGAAAAAGTTTACAACTTTTTGTATTTAATTAATATAACCAGAAATATATGAAATAAGGAAGTATGCATTATTTTCAAAAGTATATCTGGTAATTCATGTTATTATCATGTTTTAAGAGAATATACGATGATGGTATTCACATTTTTGTAATGTGACAACCAAGAGACACTTTTTGATATATGGGGGATCAATGTTAATATGATTTCATGGATATCATTATAAAGTTTTATATCTTCATCATTGAGGACTGTTATAAGGTTAACCATTTATGGAAAGAGTAATTTAAACGTTGGATGCGGTTTGTGAGAATAAAGTATTATATTACCACATGAGGATTTATGAATATTGGATAAACTATTATAAAAAAATCGTATCGATGATAACTGATGACAGATGGGATGAAATATTATGGATCTCATGATTTTTTATTCATTAAAAAATGAATAATTCAGTTCCCTTTATAGAGAAAGGGTTTAAGTGGATCAAGGAACAACAAAGGGTGAGTTTGTCCTGAAATCATGTTGGTATATATTTTCGTGAAAATTCTATAACATTAGAAAAACCGATATTGAAATAAAAAATGTTATCCTAGTACCTTGGTTTCAAAAAAATCATATGGTCCTTAGTTCACCAAAGATTTATGCCTTTTTTATTGTTAATTTTTTCTTAAACATTTTCTCTATCACTCTCCATCAGAACCAGATAGTAATATTTTTCTTCCATATCTATGTTTTCAATTCCCATAGATGTTTCCTATGTGAAACCTAGTTATTTATTACTTTAGGTAACTTTTATGTTTCTAACTTTATTTTTAAAGGATATTTTAGTATCCATTTTTTTGATGTGGGTTTGTATGAATGATACTTTAAAGTATTAAACCATTGATAACCCATTAATATTTTGTGGAAAAAATTCCTTGGGGGGGGGGGGGGGGTGGTAGAATGTAACACCCTGAGATTTTGTGAATATTTTTCGGAATTAATTTATCTTTGTTTGATATTGTTAATTACTATAAGGCCACAACCTTAAACCTTACTTAAAATTGAATTAAAAGAATAATTCACATTGAGGATCTTTTCAGGTTTAGAGTTTTAGAGAATTTGGACATAACTATTACATCTCAAAAGATTACAAAGTAGTCTCTTCTACTAAATTTCCACAAAATAAAAACTCTTAAAATGAAACATGTCTAGTTTCATGTTTTAGGTAGCATGACTTTCCCTTGATCCCATCCTTGACCCTATTCCATGCTATGTCCTGTGAAAAACATTTCAAAAACTTGGGATGAGCATAAAAACTCAGTAAGGGATACACAAAGAATAAAAACAGTTAGTTTATCAAAACAAAAAGTAAACCATGTATACTTTATCAAAGTAATACTTTTCACCTTTATGAAGTAGTAAAAACTCTTCACTGAATAAAATATCATTACTTATCTTTTTGTAACCAAAGGATTACCATAAAACCCTTATAAAGAACACATAACATATATAAAGGTAACTTGGTACATAAACATACTTAAGTGGAATAACCATACGGTCGACTCCCACACATATCACTTAATGGAATAGCCATACGGCCAATTTCCATACATACTTAATGGAATAGCCATACGACCGACTTCCATACCCAATGAATTGGAGGTTATAACGTAACCACCCATCCTGGTATTCACGGCACCACCCGTCATATGGTTTATAACGTAACCACCCGTTAAAATGATCAAGTACCAATATAAAATCATAAAACAAAAAACCAATATAAAGGAATGATACCATTTCCACATTTCAATCACAATATATCATAAATATATTGACATAATACAATCCTTTATCAAAACCATTTTCAATAACAAAATACATAAAAGAGTATATGGTATTTATTTTATTTTAAAAACATTTCGGCTTGTTGAGGAAGCCAAAGGCCAAATAATACTCGTGGCGGCGGAAAAGGTCGTTGTCACCACATACGTTAAAAAAACATTCCTTTTTGTCGTTTAGTAAAACGCTTCGTAGAAAAAGATTCCTTTTGTATAAAAGTAAAAGTCAAAGGGGTTTATACACCGTATAAAATAAAGTTGTGTATAAAACGAAATATGCCTCAATGAAAGGAGATTGAGATGAAGTCCCTTATAAAGACAGTATCCTTGGTTTAAGGATAAATCAATTGCATAATTATGTGTGACAAATGAATACACCAAATATAAGTGGATATTA
Source organism: Viscum album (assembly GCA_963277665.1). Lineage (NCBI taxonomy): Eukaryota > Viridiplantae > Streptophyta > Magnoliopsida > Santalales > Viscaceae > Viscum > Viscum album. The sequence goes on along the minus strand of OY728147.1, from coordinate 431,623,044 downwards.
AGTGTAAAACAATCAGAGGTCATTCACACATATTCAAAGGATGACATATTCAATAACTACATGTTGAACCCAAAGAAATCGAAATTGGGTTAAGAAGTTCCCTTGACAGCCTAACGACGTCACATCAAAATGAGTTGATGAGAGATAAAAAGTGTATCTCATCACTTGGACATAAAAGTTAAATCAATAAGGATATATTAGAACATATCCCAACATACCAATATGTAAATTAAAAGACCCAACAAAATAAGTCTTTTAAAAAGAGGAGGGTGAAAGGTTCCCTTACCGACTTGGGTATCTTTCCAAACATACGACCCATGAAAGAAGGACAATACATAATTGATTTAAATACTCATAAATGAAGGAATATTACACAATGAGTAAAATAATGGTCAGTACATACACCACTCAAAGGAAATTGTGGCAAATGTAACATAAATCTCACGGGAATAAAAGTGAGATGAAAAATCACTTACGAAAACTCGGCAGTCTAACGGCGCCACTTAAAACTTCCAAAAATGGATTGATGAGATCAAATAGGTTATCTCATCACTTTAAAAAAAATTTACAGCAATAGGAATATGAAATAACATCCCCCATCGTAACAAATAGGAGCTTAAAAGAAGTGACATAAAGGGGAGTACTTAAAAAGAAAGAGAGAGGTTAGATCTCTTACGAAAATTCGGCAGCCTAACAGCGCCACTCAAAACGTCCAAAATGGATTGATGAGAGAGAATAGGGTCTCTCATCACATGAACATAAAAATTAAAGTAAGTGTAAAATATAATAACATCCCAATAACAAGAAATATGATCTTTATAGGGAATTACATAAAAGAGTGTACTCAAAAAAAGAAAGAGGGGAGTAAGATCCCTTACCTCGGGTCCGACTTGACTCGATCGTTCTTTAATCTCCTGAATAATAAACGTCAGTTAATTTATACTTCCTTAAGAACCTTTTTCAAGTACATTATTCATTTTATATCACTTATTACCATGTCATAAACATTATGTAATCATTTAAGTTAATAATATTTGTTTTGCCGATATTTGGTTCTTAAGTCGAAAGTGGACTTCTTACAATTACATGTTGTTCGTGTGGACAAATGTTTATTATATCCAGAATTTTATTCATGATTTAGATATCATATATGTAATATATATCTAGTACATTCATGTATTTATAACATTACATAATCATTTAGAGGTAAGAAATGAAATGCACCGTTCATGGAGACGGTAAGCCGTACGTACGCATGAACGCTACTTTCATTTCTATTTCGCATTTTATAGAATGGAATAATAATGATATAAAGGTATATTACAATTAAAGTATAATATCATATATAATATCATAGTTCCATCCTTTATACGTCCCACATATGGAATTTAACGAATCAAATCACTTTGAGGGGGCGGTAGTCCGCACTTCCTTAAATGAAGATATCGCGTTTACCCATAATGGAAACCATAAAGGTATGCCCAAAATGAAAAAAAAACAAAAGATTAAGGAAAAAATAAACATATTATATATCATATATAAAAATAGTGACATCATAATGACCACCTTTGAAGGTGTTAAATGAGTATTGAACAATTATCGTTTCGGGAGGCAGAATTTCACCATCCACGGAAACCGTATGTTCTTTAACCATTTGATGTAGTTGTGTGAGAGTGTAGCTCGAATAAATATTATAACAACATCCTAGTATATTTAAGATACTTGTGTTGTTACAAACTAAGTAAATAAAAAGAGTTTAGGGGGTTGGAGAAGCAAAATAAAACAAATGAACATGAGAGAATGAATTACCTTTAAAAGTGTAACTCCTTTTGATTTGAGCCTAAAGGCTTACTTTGAAAGGATTCATCCCAAAGGGAATCCTATAGGATGAGGAGAGGGATGTGGAGAGAGTAAATGGGCAGGGGTTGACCGATCCAAAGGCTTGAGGAGTGTGTGAAATGAGGTAGAGATGTGGGCCTTTTATAAGAGGAGAGGAGGGGCACTTTTGGAAAGTAAAGAAATATTACTTTATTTGAAAATATGTTTCGGTTTTAAAAGGTCCCGCATTGATATAATTCGTGGATAAAGTGATAAGGGTTCTAAATCCCCCCATCCAATAAGTTTTGGACATGTGTAGTTCATAGATTTTACATTATCTTTCCATTTTATTTAAATCATCAAATAATGATGTCATCGCTGCATCATTATTATGTCATAAATAATTTAATTTTTTTAATGTCTAAAAATTATAAAAAAATTACTATGATGTAGGAAATCTTTTTATAGTTTCAATTAATATTTATAATAAAAAATATGACTTGTATAACCCCACTAAAAAATTGTTTTAGTAAAACATATCATGTTTGTGCCATTTTTTACATTAACATTAAATAAAAGGTATTTATGTCCTTTTCCTACCAAAGTGGCTCCATGGGGTCCCCAAGTTGACCCATGGATTGTCTTGGTCGGCCATGACACATCCAATTGGGTTAGGACAAGTGTCATGGTGTTTTCATATTTTTATAATATCATTTTTACCTTAAATTACACTAATTACCTCTAATCGTGATTAAGAACTTAATAAGTTACTATTCACCAAAAAATTATTTTAATCCCATTGAACCACATTTTACATCTTAATGACAACCATGTATGTCGGATTTTTGAAATTCAAAACACAATGATGGAAAAATTTCATTTAAACGGAAAATCAGTTTTTATAAGTACCACTTAGTGGTTTCACTATTCATCAAAATTGAAGTTTTTCACAAAATTACCAAAAATTCACCCTAAGCTATATTTGATATTCCGAATTCAAAAATGAAGTCAATTTTACAAAATTCACAACATATAAGTTGAATTAATTAATTTAATAATTAATTCCCGCTGTCAGAGCAAATAGAGTGTTTTTATGAAACAATAAGTATCAAAAGATTGACACTAGTTTAAGTCCGATTTCAAAGTGAAATTAATTCCAACGACCACTATTGGATTTAATGGTGAAAATATTTTATAATTTCACTTTAAAACCAATTCAAAAGATAATCTAATCATATAAATAAATTAGATTAAAAAGAGGTTTTGAATTAAAATACAACATTTTACACTATTCATTAAAAAAATGAACTTTATCGGAAAAATACCAAAAATTTACACAAAGTAAAATTTGATATCCCGATTCTAAAGAAGAGTTTAATTTGGTCCAAAAGAATGTATAAGAGTGATCAAAACTATATTTAATGATAGTTCTCCATCAAAAGGCGATAAATGAACCTTTAGTGAAAATTAGGGTATAAAAGCCTAAAATTGAATTCTTTCCATTTTTTAAGCCTTTGGATAAATGTAAAAACATTTAAAAAACATATATAATCATATTTTAGTTATTTCTATCCATTCTCGCCAATACAACGTCTACATGTTAACTACCATTTAAAATAATATTATTTTATTATTAGAGTGCAACGTAAGATTCCCAAGAAACCCGTTGTTGCGTATTGGGTACGCCATCGAGCATTACATCCCCTTTAAAGTAATATTAATATATGATTCACAAATATGGATAAATATAAAGATGTTATATTCTTTATTTACCCGGGGTGTTACATCCTTCCCCCCTTTTGGGAATTGCATCCTCGCAATTTTAAAATTGGGCTTGGAAACATCCTTGAAAGTCCCACATCGGAGAAGAGTCGGTAAAACAATCACTTTAAAATAAAGAAAGATAAGTACGAAGGTCACCCGAGTTAACCCATACTAGGATTCCAAGTATGAGAACATGGACATGGAGGAGAAAACACATGGTCATGTTCTGATGGAGAGTGATAGAAAACATGTTTAGGAGAATGTTAACCATGAGAAAATCACAAACATGTGATGGGTTAAACAGTATTCGATTCCCCAGTAGGAAAAGTTAATAGACAAAATTTTTGTTTTAAGTTACTTTTTATTGAGTAATTTATTCATAGGGAAACATAATCACTTATCATGTTGACTCTCAACTTTTATTAGATTCCTTACACAAACTCATATTTTCTCCAAAAGGCGAGTATTTAGGAAGACTTGTTCACATTAAGAGTACTATAATCAACTTCTAGAGAATTACCTTACCCAAAAAAAATAGAACTACATATTTACCAGGTCTTTAGACTTTAACCAAAACCAAAACCCAAAATATTAGTACAAGATCAGATAACCCAGAAAAGGATAACCCATTAGAAAGAAAATCTATTCTTAATCTCCAAAATTTGTCCAACAAAACCCAAAGTTCAACGAGGACCATCCGATAAGCAATTTGTCCATAAAATTCCTAAAAGTAAACCAATATAAGATTGAAACCCAAACATTTGAAGGATTTAGTCACATAGTCTTCCAAGTTAAATCGTAATACTTATCTCCAAACAAAATCAGTTGCTCTTAAAGTCTAGTATTGAAAAGTAATTATCCTAATCACATATCCTCCATGATAAGTTGATCATTTTCATAAATAACCCAAAATAAACTTACTCTTAAAAAAAAGAATCAGTAAAACTAACCAGGGACTTCACGTAGTGCAGTGGTAGGAGATAAATACCAGTCGTACTTTGGTTGTGGGTTCGATTCCCGCAGCTTTGTCCGACGCGACGGGTAGTCACACGGTCTACGTGTTGTCCTTTTTACAAAACTATATAATTCTCAAAACATTCCCCAAAATGAGATAAAATCTTCAAGAATAATCATAACATATTTTAACTCAAGTTTATCTCATTCCTTTTATTTTCCATCATATCATAGAGTAACCCATAATTACCTAAAAATTAAGGATCATATAAACCCTAATGGTTACCTTAATAATTATTACCTGAATTTCCACATCGAGTTGTCCATCTCGTACATGATTCATTAGAGAACTCACCAAGGTTCAAGTGGTTGATCATGACTCCTTGATAGTTGGTTTAGATCAACCATGAGATTCCTCATTGAATCCCCCATCTCATCCAGTATCTTAATCAGAGAACCACTACAGTTTCCTTCAAACCCATTGTCACTTTGGTGCCTGCTAGATCCAGCCATTTACTAAAACCAAAAACGTCAGTGTGAGTATATCAATATAACCATCATGTATTAATGAGGAAGATAAACACTAAGATATTCTTACTCATTCACTTTATCTAAAACTAGGACTCTGTTGGAAATCCTAACCATTATGGTAATGTCACTTATGCTTAATGAATACCCTAACCTCTAAAGTTATCTAAACAGACCTTTGATACCAACTATAAGGCCCTAGCCTTAAACCTTACTTAAAATTGAATTAAATGAATAATTCACATTGAGGATCTTTTCAGGTTTAGAGTTTTTAGAGGATTTGGACATAACTATTACATCTCAAAAGATTACAAAGTAGTCTCTTCTACTAAATTTCCATAAAATAAAAACTCTTAAAAAGAAACATGTCTAGTTTCATGTTTTAGGTAGCATGACTTTCCCTGGATCCCATCCTTGACCCTATTCCATGCTAAGTCCTGTGAAAAACATTTCAAAAACATTGGATGAGCATAAAAACTCAGTAAGGGATACACAAAGAATAAAAACTGTTAGTTTATCAAAACAAAAAGTAAACCATGTATACTTTATCAAAGTAATAATTTTCACCTTTATGAAGTAGTAAAAACTCTTCACTGAATAAAATATCATTACTTACCTTTTTGTAACCAAAGGATTACCATAAAACCCATATAAAGAACACATAACATATATAAAGGTAACTTGGGACATAAACATACTTAAGTGGAATAACCATACGGTCGACTCCCAAACATATCACTTAATGGAATAGCCATACGGCCAATTTTCATACATACTTAATGGAATAGCCATACGGCCGACTTCCATACCCAATGCATTGGAGGTTATAACGTAACCACCCATCCTGGTATTCACGGCACCACCCGTCATATGGTTTATAATGTAACCACCCGTTAAAATGTCCAAGTACCAATATAAAATCATAAAACCGAAAACCAATATAAAGGAATGATACCATTTCCACATTTCAATCACAATATATCATAAATATATTGACATAATACAATCCTTTGTCAAAAACATTTTCAATAACAAAATACATAAAAGAGTATATGGTATTTATTTTTTTTTAAAAACATTACGGCTTGTTGAGGAAGCCAAAGGCCAAATAGTACTCGCGGCGGCGGAAAAGGTCGTTGTCACCGCGTATGTTAAAAAAACATTACTTTTTGTCGTTTAGTAAAACGCTTCATAGAAAAAGATTCCTTTTGTATAAAAGTAAAAGTCAAAGTGGTTTATACACCGTATAAAAGAAAGTTGTGTATAAAACGAAATATGCCTCAATGAAAGGAGATAGAGACAAAGTCCCTTACAAAGACGGCATCCTTGGTTTAAGGATAAATCAATTGCATAATTATGTGTGACAAATGAATACACCAAATATAAGTGGATATTAAGTGTAAAACAATCAGAGTTCATTCACACATATTCAAAGGATGACATATTCAATAACTACATGTTGATCCCAAAGAAATCGAAATTGGGTTAAGAAGTTCCCTTGACAGCCTAACGGCGTCACATCAAAATGAGTTGATGAGAGATAAAAAGTTTATCTCATCACTTGGACATAAAAGTTACATCAATAAGGATATATTAGAACATATCCCAACATAACAATATGTAAATTAAAAGAACCAACAAAAGAAGTCTTTTAAAAAGAGGAGGGTGAAAGGTTCCCTTACCGACTTGGGTATCTTTCAAAACATACGACCCATGAAAGAAGGACAATACATCATTGATGTAAATACTCATAAATGAAGGAATATTACACAATGAGTAAAATAATGGTCAGTACATACACCACTCAAAGGAAATTGTGGCAAATGTAGCATAAATCTCACGGGAATAAATGTGAGATGAAAAATCACTTACGAAAACTCGGCAGCCTAACGGCGCCACTTAAAACTTCCAAAAATGGATTGATGAGATCAAATAGGGTATCTCATCACATTAAAAAAAAATTTACGACAAGAGGAATATGAAATAACATCCCCCATCGTATCAAATAGGAGCTTAAAAGAAGTGACATAAAGGGGAGTACTTAAAAAGAAAGAGAGAGGTTAGATCTCTTACGAAAATTCGGCAGACTAACGGCGCCACTCAAAACTTCCAAAATGGATTGATGAGAGAGAATAGGGTCTCTCATCACATGAAAATAAAAATTACAGTAAGTGTAAAATATAATAACATCCCAATAACAAGAAAGATGATCTTTAGAGGGAATGACATGAAAGAGTGTACTCAATAAAAGAAAGAGAGGAGTAAGATCCCTTACCTCGGGTCCGACTTGACTCGATCGTTCTTTAATCTCCTGAATAATAAACTTGAGTTAATTTCAACTTCCTTAAGAACCTTTTTCAAGTTCATTATTCCTTTTACATCACTTATTACCATGTCATAAACATTATTTAATCATTTAAGTTAATAATATTTGTTTTGCTGATATTTGGTTCTTAAGTCGAAAGTGGACTTCTTACAATTACATGTTGTTCGTGTGAACAAATGTTTATTATATCCATAATTGTATTCATTATGTAGATATCATATATGTAATATATATCTAGTACATGCATGCATTTATAACATTACATAATCATTTAGAGGTAAGAAATGAAATGCACCGTTCATGGAGACGGTAAGCCGTACGTACGCATGAACGCTAATTTCATTTCTATTTCGTATTTTATAGAATGTAATAACAATGATATAAAGGTATATTATAATTACAGTATAATATCATATATAATATCATAGTTCCATCCTTTATACGTCCCACATATGGTATTTAACGAATCAAATCACTTTGAGGGGGCGGTAGTCCGCACTTCCTTAAATGAAGATATCGCGTTTACCCATAATGGAAACCATAAAGGTATGCCCAAAATGAAAAAAAAGAAGATTAAGGAAAACATAAACATATTATATATCATATATAAAAATAGTGACATCATAATGGCCACCTTTGAAGGTGTTAAATGAGTATTGAACAATCATCGTTTCGGGAGGCAGAATTTCGCCATCCACGGAAACCGTATGTTCTTTAACCATTTGATGTAGTTTTTTGAGAGTGTAGCTCGAATAAATATTATAAAAACATCCTAGTATATTTAAGATACTGTTGTTGTTACAAAATAAGTAAATAAAAAGAGTTTAGGGGGTTGGAGAAGCAAAATAAAACAAATGAACATGAGAGAATGAATTACCTTTAAAAGTGTAACTCCTTTTGATTTGAGCCTAAAGGCTTCCTTTGAAAGGATTATTCCCAAAGGGAATCCTCTAGGATGAGGAGAGGGATGTGGAGAGAGTAAATGGGCAGGGTTTGGCCGAGCCAAAGGCTTGAGTAGTGTGTGAAAAGAGGTAGAGATGGGGGCCTTTTATAAGAGGAGAGGAGGGGCACTTTTGGAAAGTAAAGAAATATTACTTTATTTGAAAATGTGTTTCGGTTTTAAAAAGTCCCACATTGATATAATTCGTGGATAATGTGATAAGAGTTCGAAATCCACACATCCAATAAGTTTTGGACATGTGTAGTTCATAGATTTTACATTATCTTTCCATTTTATTTAAATCGTCAAATAATGATGTCATCTCTGCATCATTATTATGTCATAAATAATTTAATTTATTTAATGGCGAAAAATTATAAAAAATTTACTATGATGTAGGAAATTTTTTTATATTTTCAATTAATATTTATAATAAAAAATCTGACTTGTATAACCCCATTAAAAAATTGTTTTAGTAAAACATATCATGTTTGTGCCATTTTTTACATTAACATTAAATAAAAGTTATTTATGTCATTTTCCAACCAAAGTGGCTCCATGGGGTCCCCAAGTTGACCCATGGATTTTCTTGGTCGGCCATGACACATAAAAATGGGGTAGGACAAGTGTCATTGTGTTTTCATATTTTTATAATATCATTTTTACCTTAAATTCCACTAATTACCTCTAATCGCGATTAAGAACTTAATAAGTTACTATTCACCAAAAAATTATTTTAATCCCATTGAACCACATTTTACTTCTTAATGACAAACATGTATGTCGGATTTTTGAAATTCAAAACACAATGATGGAAAAATTTCATTTAAACGGAAAATCAGTTTTTATAAGTACCACTTAGTGGTTTCACTATTCATCAAAATTGAAGTTTTTCAGAAAATTACCAAAAATTCACCCTAAGCTATATTTGATATTCCAAATTCAAAAATGAAGTCCATTTTTCAAAATTCACAACATATAAGTTGCATTAATTAATTTAATAATTAATTCCCGCTGTCAGAGCAAATAGCGTGTTTTTATGAAACAATAAGTATCAAAAGATTGACACTAGTTTAAGTCCGATTTCAAAGTGAAATTAATTCCAACAACCAATATTGGATTTAATGGTGAAAATATTTTCTAATTTCACTTTCAAAACAATTCAAAAGATAATATAATCATATAAATAAATTATATTAAAAAGTGGTTTTGAATTAAAATACAACATTTTACACTATTCATTAAAAAAAATGAACTTTATCGGAAAAATACCAAAAATTTGCACAAAGTAAAATTTGATGTCCCGATTCTAAAGAAGAGTTTTATTTGGTCCAAAATAATGTATAAGAGTGATCAAAACTATATTTAATGACAGTTCACCATCAAAAGGTGATAAATGAACCTTTAGTGTAAATTAGGGTATAAAAGCCTAAAATTGAATTCTTTCCGTATTTTAAGCCTTTGGATAAATGTAAAAACATTTAAAAAACATATATAATCATATTTTAGTTATTTCTATCCATTCCCGCCAATACAACATCTACATGTTAGCTACAATTTAAAATAATATTATTTTATTATTAGAGTGCAACGTAAGATTCCCAAGAATCTCGTTGTTGCGTATTGGGTACGCCATCGAGCATTACATCCACTTTAAAGTAATATTAATATTTGATTCACAAATATGGATAAATATAAAGATTTTATATTCTTTATTTACCCGGGGTGTTACAATTTCACATGGAACTAAAAATAGTTATATATATATATATTAAAACCCTAAGTCAAACATTACTTTCACATGACTCCAACTTGGATTGAGCTACCCACAATACAGACCTATCTTTCACTACATGCAATACCTATTTGGATTGTTCTACCCACAACACTGACTTGGCATACATTACACACATCACATATGTTTCTATGAATCATCATTTAATTATTATAATTATTTAAATGAGATAATTAAAACCTAGTAATTAAAATGAGTAATATGAGAAATTATAACTACTTTTGCAATATTTTATATCATGGTTTTACATAAATAAAATATATTTATAATGAAAGATATGATTTTTGGTAATGTCCTTTTATGTTCAAAGATATCATTTTCTCGAATAAACTGATTTTAATGTCCTACGGTGAAAAATAATAAAAAATAATATTATAAAAATTTAAAAATTTATTTTGGAAAAATAAACTTCATTTTTTAATTTATATTTTCTAAATTAGATTAGGGTGAATTTTAGTGATTTTCGGGGAAACTTCAATTTTTGATGAATAGTGAAAAATACCTCTTTTAGGTTAAAAACGCATTTTATTTTAAAGATTTATTAATGTTAAATTTTATTTTAAATTTCTTTTATGGTCAAATTAGACCAATAATACCTATATTAATTCAATTTTTGTCATTATAATCAATTTCACTTTGAAATTGAATATTAAAACTTAATAAACCTTTGATCTTCTTTCTAATTTAAAAACCCGTCATTTCATCGCATATGTAGGATTAGAATTAATCTTAATTTTTCCTATTATGTGAATTAAATTTAAAAAAATTGAAATAAACTTTTTTAATCATTATAATATATAAATTCTAATTAAATCATTTGTTTGTCAAAAATGACTAATAAAATGGATAAAAATTAATCACAATGATTAAAGTCAAATTAGGCTTAATTTGGGACCGAACATTAATATTAGGATCCGTAATGACCAATTATCTTGTCAAAAACCAATTATATGGACATATTTGGACAATAAAACTTACATTCTGTATTTATATTGTTTTTGTATGACTTTTTTTTGTAAGAAAACGTGTACACCTAACTTCTTTTCAAAAATTCCGTGTGAGTCATCTTTCTTCCCTATAAAAGGCCACCAACTCTCCCCCATCCTCAAACATATAAAAAATTTATGTTTATTAAAATATTTAACCAATAAAATTACTAGAAATATTCCTTTCATCCTATAATACTTACCTTGTGAATAATTAAATCCAAGGAAGCCTTTTGGCACAAACCAAAAGGAGTTACTAATTAAGAGGTAATGCGTTCTCTGAAGTCCTTTCTTTAATTTTCCTTCACCCCCCCTAAAATTTATTTTTCAATTATTGTATAGAAAAAAAGTATCATAATTATACTATGAGTTTTTTATGCTATGGTCTCAACCTACACTTACACACACCTCTATCTAATTAATAAAAAATATGCTGTTTATGAGTACGATGGACTATTAACTCACTAAACAATGATTGTCCAGTTTTTCTTACCTCCAATAATGGTTGAAATTATGATGGAATTTTTTTTTATTTTTTTTATATTTTTAATTTTTTATTTAATTAATCTTGTTTATTAATTTTACAAAACATATCTTTTTTTACATTCCATTCGGTGTTAATACAATAATTTCGTTTGAGAATGTGTGGAAAACCACCCCCTTAAAGAGATGTGATTCATTCACCAACTACATGGAATGTATTAAGGATATATTTAGTGAATATATATTATATAATATAGTTTAATTAATATATATATATATGCATTTTACTTTCTTAATATCAACATGAGAGTTAAATGGTAATAACATTCTTTTGTACATACGACCTACCGTCTCCATGAATAGTGTATTTCATTTCATACTTAAATATTATATAGATTATTATAATACACATATAAATTATATAAATTATATTTATATCAGGGTTTAAATTCTGGAATCATGATATAAGTCTAAGGACAAACAATTTGATAAATTAATACACATACAATAAATAAAGTGAATCTTTCCCAAAGAGAAACCTTAACACTGGATGGTTAAAAAGTTGGTGATATAAGGTCCTAATATAACCATATATGGTATTAGATATAATAATAACGTTATTTAAAAGATTTAAAATAATTTTATTTTTATTACACAATTAGTTTGAACAAGTACGATGTGATTCTAGAGATAAGTTAAGGGGATTCCATCTAACTTTTTTATTTATGTGAGATACACGCTATCTTCGCCAATCTTTCATTTTGTGTGGTTTATGTAATACCCATTATTTTATTATATGTGTATTATAATTAAATTTATGGGTATTAAAATATCCATTCAATGATATTTCTTTCATGTGATTTAAATTTCAAAAGTTACCAAATTGGTAAAATAATTTTGTCCCAATTTTCCATCATTGCGACTTATGTTTTGTTATACACCTAAATTATCTTTTGAGGTGTATATAATTAAATTTTAAATGTTATATCATGAAACATATTATTTTCATGATATTATAAGATTAATTTAATTTCCTTTTCTTACATGGAGAGTTAGATCCCAATTTACCTTGTTATAAGAGTTTATTGAGACAATCTCATCGCTTTTCATGATTATTTATGATTATGCTTCCTTTGATGAACTATTAAAACCCATCTCTCAATATATTCATGAATTTTCTCCCCCTATGGTTATTAATGCTATATTAATGTATTGGTACCATATTTATACTCTTTGGTACATAATATAATATGGAATGTTTTTTTTAAGAAAGACCGACTTTACCCTCTCTTCGGTCAGAAAGCCATGTTCTCTTAAAAGGGTTTCCAAGTATATTCTACTAATATCTTATAATCATTAGAAGACATTTTTAGCCTTTTTTTTATTTTCCCAATTATTTCAATGGAATATTTTTGTCTCTTACATAATGATTAATATTTCTATATTTTTTACCATACAAAAGGAATGTTCTTTTTACCTTGTATGAAATGTGTGAATTTACCCGCAATCATTTCCTTGATGCTTCCTTGGCTTATTTTTAAAAGGATAATTTTTAAGAAAATATTTATAGATGAAATTTTCAATAATTTTTTTTTTCAAAAAAATTTCAAGCATTATTAATATATTTTTAAAGTGTTTTTGAAGAAAAAGGTTATAAAATATTTTGAACATTCTTCTATAAGTTTTCAAGGAAATTTTTTTAAAAAATTCTTTCAAGACATATATTTATTTTTTCAACATATTTTAGAAGAAATGTTTTTCCAAAAATTTTAAATATTATTTAATTTTTGTATGTAAAAGTTTTTCAAAATCTTTTCATGCATTCTATACAAGTTTTCAAAGTGTTTTCAATGAAAATGGGTTTTAGAATATTTTGAAGCTCATTTTATAGGTTTTTGCAGAAAAAGGTTTTCAAAATGATTTCAATTCTTATTTATATGATTTGAAGATATTTTCTAAGAAAATTATTTTCAAATTATTTTGTGTATTCAAAATGAATTTTCAAATAAGAAAAAAGATTTTTCTTAAGATATGTTTTAGAAATATTTTTCAAAATTATTTTCTATCTAAGATGACATTAGTTTATGTTACTCATATCTTTTACATAAATGAACTAAAAGTTCCATTAATATTATTTATATGAATGGGTTATGATTAATTTCGTGGTATTTATGAAACTCGTTTCTCTTTTATGATTTATATTTTTATGAAATCAATTTCTATTTCATGGGTTTTGCTTTTGATGAAATGATTATGAAATCTGTATTTTTTTATATAGGTAATGATATGTTTATACGTTTATGATACCCATTTAATTTTATGGGTTATGATATGATTGTTTATGATTTTTTGGCACAAGTATATATGATTTCACTATGAGATGGTTGAGACATATATCTCTCTCCAATGCATTGGGTAAAGATTTATATCTATTGATATAGACTTATATGGTCTCGAAAATGAACCTTGACTACTATGTTGGACATGAGAGTGAACCGGGAATACCAATATGACATGAGAAGTGAACTCATTCTACTAATATGGCCATGGGAGTGAACCATGATGACTAATATGGTATGAGGAGTGAACTCATACTACTAAAATGGCCATGAGAGTGAACCAGGACTACCAAGATAGTATGGGGAGTGAACCCATACTACCAATATTGTCTTGGAATCAATGCCTTGGTTACTATGGGAATCATATTATATGCTTTTTTTTATTCCACAATTACATTATTTATTCCAATGTTAGTCTTTCACGTCTTATGTTATTTTTTTATGATTCATGTCTTATAAAATTCTAATCTCTATTATGATCTCTTATATCCAATGTATGATCTTCAAATGTTATGCTAAAGTTTCATACCCTTTTATTCATGTTATTCGTACGCATTTCCTTTATTTACCTTTTAGAGCATTTGATCTCACCCATTTCTTATGTTTCCTTTCCTCAGGTTATGATGATAGGTTTTAGTTAGAGGTACTAAAGGTGGAGATCTTTAACGGGGATGTTGAGGATATTTCACCAGGATATAAGATTTGGTTTCCATGTTTCTAAAGACACTTAACTACTATAGTCCTTAGGTATGTATTATTATAATGTACTAAATATTCATATAAAATGGTGTAGTATCCATGTATTTTAATCCTAGGTCACCGTAAAAAATTAATTTAAATTTTAACATGAAAAAAAAATTACTTTTTTAATTCGAGCTTATTAGGTTCAAAATACTCCCAATAATCTCTTAGACACTATATCATCTTCAAAATATCATAGTAAGATATAAAACTACATTATATAAGGAAATAATACATTTTTACTCTTAGTTGTAATATTTAACAAATAAATTATTACAACCATTTCTTATATGATATTCTATGTGTTTTGTTAAATTTTATGAAAATAAGACTTTATTTTTTAAAATATTCCACTGATGGTGCTATGACTATACCTCTCATATTTTAATAAATATCTTGAAAAAACTCATTTATCATGGATAAGGAATAAATTATCATTATCTCCTTCTCAAGTATGTTATAGAGTTATATGACTCATATATAATGGCTTACATATCATAATATTTTTAACATCTCTTTTTTAAAAAAACGTCACTCATCATATAATAGAAATAATAATTCTATGAACACACTTTGATAAGATCCATATATACATGATACAATCCTTTGAAAAAAATCTATGATTTATCCACCATTTTATAAATAATTTGAATAAAAACTAAAAACATTGTTAATTATTACCTTGATTTTATACTTCTATATACTAAAAGCATTTTTAAGTATACAACTTGTATCACATACCATTTAAAAATAAAGAATTAATTTCTTTATCCATGATACGGGACAAGGAAATTATATAGGGTTTCCAAAACCCCTTTTGGTATATTGGAAAACTCCATAATATGAAAACAATTACTCCTTAAATATAGTTATAGGTTTCAATGAACTTATATGGATTCAATAAGAGATATTTTTAAAATTTATAACTATCTTTTATTCTTTGGGTTTTTACTTTTACTCACTTATATTGCTGACACATTAGAAGAACTAGAAAATATTTTTTTTTTGAATTAGTTTGAAGTTGTTGTGGCGTCTCGTTTAAGTCAATAATAACTTCTATATCACATGGAACAAGATCTAAATATGTTTTGAGAGGGATATAGGTTTTATCTGCCAATATCGATGCCATAATTGAAAGATATTAGAATATGTAATGTTACCGTGTTCCTCTGCATGTTATTTTAGATAATTAGGAAGTGATAATTGTCATATTATCTTTAAAAAAAAAATTATTATAGATTTTCTCAATAAAATTATATGTATAATGTAAAAACATGAATAGTATTTAGAGGTAGATTAGAAATTTTTGAAAGTGAATACGATTAAATATTTAATGTCCAATTGAGATACTAGACATATTATTAGAAAATGAGTTACTCCTTTGTACCGAAACATCAAATATATGATAGTGCGGCTTTAGGTAGTGATTAAGACTCTTTGAGTTTACTTAACCTATACCTATTCTTCCAAAGAATGTGAACCTACTTATAATCCTTCATCAACCCCTGAAATTTGACATTTTTCTTCTTGAGAAAAAATTATCATTGTAAAATAAAATCATTTATAAAATTGAAATTATTTTACTTTATATTATCTTTTTTGTTTAATCTATTTTGTTTATTTTTAAACAAAACCATTCCAAAATACCATTCTTTTTGGATTGTACAATATTTACATATAACACTATGAAAAAGTAACTTTTTTATTACATTTTTATACATTCTTCATGATCTCAATAAAGGGCGAGAAATATGAGAAAAAAATTAACAAAATAATCCTTAAATTACCATATGTCTATATAAATATTTATCTTTATTTAAGAACTATAAACTTGTAAGTATTTGTGTTTTAATGGGTTTTTTCATCATCAAAAAGTGAGAGATTATTGGGAATACAAATTCAAATCCAATAATTTCTCATTTATTTGATGTACACAAATAACCTCATCTATTTTACTAATCAAGTTACTTTGAGTGGATTCATGTTTATATATTTGATGAATAAATTATTTTATTTTTATCAAAATATAGATGTTTTTTAAGAATTGTTTTTTTTATATTAAGATTATTCTAAAAATTATTCTAGTTTTTAATTTAGTTTTGAATTACTATTTAGAAATTATAGTTGAAACATCACAATATTGTTCAGTACAACCTCTATAACCCCATGTTTGATTTGAAGGATATATTCTAAACCCGCACTTTTATTAAGGAACATCACATTTGGGTACTTAATTTTTGATAGGTACCTAATTTAAGTTACCTCACATTGGTGATATACTAGATGTTAAAAACCCGGCATTGGTACCATACTTCCCATTATGGAAATCTATGTTTGGAATCAACCGTAAGATGTAATATTTAATTTTAGAGTCACCCGATTGCAGAATTATCACCAAAGTGATCCAGTAATTTTTGAGATTTAAAATTAGAATTGTTTTGAAATATCTTCCATGATTTAACTAGATTAAATCTCTCAACAAATCATTTCAAATATGATTTTAGAAACTCTACAAGAATGGATTTTTTTATTTTTTCTTTCATGGATGTCAGTAATTTTCACATCTATTAAGATTCAAATTTCAAATATGATGTGTGTTTTGAAGTCATGAATTAACTAAATAATTTTAAAGATCTATTTTTTTTAATTAATTTTGTTTTTTATTTCTTCCCAGTGGATACATATGTATAATCGAATGGTGTAATGGTATAATGATTTGATTCTTTGAAGCTTTATGATCTGAATCCATTTCTCAAAAAGAAATATTTTGGAATTTTATGATTATAGAAATGATTTTATATCTACTATAATTTATACTATTAATATATGTGTTATATATTTTATAGATTGTAAAATCATTCAAGGAATATACTTTATAGGCATACTTTTTATATTAATCTACTCCTGTGTATTCATCCTACAAATCCAAAGGTTGAATTGGTTGTTATACTAATTCATTTGAATATTCTAAAGAGTAATTTAGATTTTCATCAAGAGTACTATTCTTTTATGTCTTTCATATATTTCAATAAATCCCTCTTCTTTTTTAGCTGAAATGATCACATATGAATTAATTTATAGATAATTTCTCTAAAAACTCCAATATTATATGTTTATGAACACTCATGTATAGAGCGTTTCTTAGACCAATGTTAGTCCTTTTTAAAGGCCTTATAAAATATATTATAAAAAGTAATAGTTTATTTCTATTAGTTATCAATATACATTAGAAAAGGATAATTTAGGATCAACGTAGTAGTCCCTCCACAATAATAGTGTCTGATTTAGGCTATTTGGGATTCACAATTTTTATTCCCTAGTGTTTGATAATAAAAGCTCACCCAAGGTTGGAAAATGAATTATGATAGAGAGAGGGATTAAAGGGACTAATTTTTCATGTGTAAATTCCTGTAGACCCTAATGTTGAACTGAGAAACAAGTGTCATGACATGAAACCTTGTGGACATTCCATGAAAACCTACTTCCAAGAAAAAGGGTTGTTAAACCCATGTCACAGGGCACCTAGAGAAATAGATTCACATATGTAGAACCCAAAATATCCTCTTAAAAACATTCCATAGGGACTTGAGGTAGTCCCTACCTCTGATACAACCTTTTAGGATGAAATAAGTAGTCCCTCAACCATAATATTGTCTACTTTAGGCTATTAGTCCTTCATGGTTTTAATTTCCATGGGAACTCGACCTAGAGATCACCTATGGATATAAAAGTCCGTGTGATGGGTATTGGGGGTCAAGGGAATTATCTTTCAGATCTAAAGCCCTCTACTCCTTGATGTGGGATTTTGAAATAAGTTACACAAAATGAATCCCCATGGTTACATCGTGACACCTTGCTGCCAAGCGGGAGAGTTATTAATCTTAGGTCATAGGGCACTTAGGTAATGCACTATACTAATGTGGGACACAATGAATATTCTATTGAAAATAACCAATCTCCCAAAGAGAGTGTTGTTTAAGTGTACTAGATGATCTTTATGTCTCAAACCACTATAAAAATTTCTACTTCCCATTATTTGGTTTTTATGCATATTCAGTTTAAAAAAAGAGGAAATATTCTTTTTTCATATTCAAGAGGGATCAATTTTTATATTTCCATGTGTTTTTAAAATGGTAGAATGATCTTTCCTCTTGTTTATTTATCATCATTTTGGATAATTAATCTCATGATTCAAAATATTCTTGAAATCACACCTTTTCAATCTTAAAAGTTTTATCTATGTTTAATTCTAAAATCTTTTTAAGACTTGATTGAACACTGAACATATTATTTTACATGATAATCATGAAATTTCTAAAACTAATGGTCCTGTTATCTATTTAAATTTTCCAAAAAATTGGCATCTTCTAAATATTCATAGATTTGAGTTGTATTTTCCAAATATGGTAGTTTATTATTCAATGATGTGAAGATCTTAGATATTTTAATTCTATTTTACATAAATATTTCATTTATTTATTATTAATTTATACTATAATAATGACATGATAATCATTATAATTCACACTAAATTTCATTTATTACTTCGAATCATCATATTTTATTATTTTATTTTCATCACATGCATACACATCCTCACCGTGACAATCAAACATGATCATTCACATGAACCACCAGACTCCTAAACATAACTACCAATAATTTCTCATTTCACAACCATGATGATTATAGTGGTCTTACCTTCGTCATGGAATTCGTTATCTGGGATATTCTACATTGATTTAATTAGACAAATGGAATAGAGATGACATGAGGAGGAAGATGATAGAGAATGATATTAAATTGGATTGTCTATACATGCTTTTAAAAGGTGAATGATATGTGTATTTATATAAATATACATTGTAAAGAACTTTCAGTGAATATTTATTTATCAATAATCACACAATAACCTTAGGAAATAATCTCTCTAAGAACCACCCCATTCCATGATCCACAACCTCCATTCCACTCTACACGGTGGGGATCACCCCAGTTCCCCCATTGCCCGATGATAACAATGAACAATGATAGCTATTTTCTAATATCTCTCAACCATTAATAAAACAATTGTTTATCCTAGTCATTTTAATATTAAAATATTTCTAACACCCATTTTTTTCTAGAGGATGGAATATTGTTTCTTCAAAAATTTGAACACCCCTTCACAAGAGTAAATTCTTTACTCTTCTGAAGACCCAACACCGATACTGATGAAGATCCCAATTTTTTATGAGTTTTATTTGTTATAAATTATTTTAATTGGTTTTTAATATTTTTCAATGAAATATAAATATTTCATTGACTTCAATATATTAATGAAATTATAAAGAAATATGTTTTTGAAGTATCCAAGATATCCAAGCCTGATGACATAATGAATGTTTCTTCGATAAATGGATGAAGAAGAAATCACAAAGGTATTTTCATATTGAGTAAATGAATTTAAATACTTTTATTTTATAATTATAAGGAATAATGAACCCTTTTTAATTCTCAAAGGCAAGTGAAAATGGTGTGTGGAGAAATCACATTTTCCACTTCAATAAAGAAGGATGATGATATATCCAATGGTATTTTTTGATTGGATGATTTTTAAAGAAGTTGAGTGAGGGGAATAAAAGAATGTAATTAAATATTTAATTGTTGTGTAAGTACCATTAAAGAGTTTAAGAAAATTGAAAAATAAAGCATTTTAATTAATATTTTAATAATTATCTTGAAAAATATTACTTTTAATTATGAAGATGGCTAAATTCCATGAATAAATATATGATGAATATTTTTTGGTGGATTGATATTAAAATATATATAAAGAATAATTTTTTGTATAATTTTTTTTGGCCTATATTAATAATGGGGATGACACAAATTACATTAGAAGGTCTAGATCAAACCACATATGGGAGATAATCTCTTCCACTTAGAAGCCATCCCATGCATGGGAATTCCATGGTAGCATGTAAGAGATTCGTAGAACCCACAAATAGAACATGGGTGAGTGCGAGAATAACATCCACATAGAGTGCCCATGTGGGTGTAAATGGTTCATTTTAAAAATATATGGGGGTTATAGAGTGGAATTCATAGGGGAGGCAAAACACAAAGATTTTTTGGGTGCTTAGGTGTTCCTAGGTGCTGACCCTAGTGCTGGCTAGAATAGACAATAAGAATGAGATTATTAATATTGAATTACTAGACCATATAAATATTCAATGTGGGTTAAGACACAAATGGTCCTACTCATTCACTTTAAAAACATATGGATATAACTATGATCATATGATTAAATTAATATGTACCATTCTATAAATATAATAAATATTCTACAAACTCCTGATGCTAGAGGGTTCCTATAAACTAGAGCTTTGAATACTGGAAGAAATAACCATTAAATCCTTACTTGAGATCATTGTATGCTTGATATACTGAGTGGATTCTATATTGGATCTTCATGCACACAAGATATGATGTTCACACAATATTTTCTCAAAGCATGACCTTCTACCAAATGAATATATCAACAGGAAAAACATTCAAAGTAGTGTAAGTGCAGAAGATGATGCACACGATATTCATCCCATAAATGTGATCATTTAACTATGAGTAGAAAACTTAAACTAACATTGAAAGTGATTCCATGATCTTCGACATCACATAATAAGGAAACCCATATCTAAAATATTTGAATATACCAAAAGATTCAGTAATACCATGACACAAAATATTTTTTGGGGTCCTTGACATGGAATAATCCTCAAAGAGAGGTGATGGATATCATCTATATGTACTGAGGGTTCATGGATGAGAATAGGATTATTTAATTCATATTCTCTTCAAGATATATATTTTTTCTGAAAATAGAGAATTCACCGATCATTAATTTTTGGTAGGAAGGAAGATCAATGAGATTCTCAGTTATGTGAAGAAGGGTTGAACCGTACAATTATTTGAATGAAAAAGAAGAACCACAAACACTCAAATATTGTTGAAAAAAACAATTTGTTTTTTGACATAGAATAGTTCCATGATCCATTTCCTGAGTAATATACTCCCATTATGTTTCACATAGAATTTCTGACTGAATTTCCATGAATACAAACTAGTTTACAAGAATATACTTGGGTGATATACTATGTATCCTTCATAGGTGTCATAATGGAATAATGAATTAAATAACACTTAACTTGGGTATACTTTTTATATGAAAAATATTATATAGGTCCCATAAACCCAATCTAGATTTCCTGATGGCAGAAATAGATTCCACATACACTTTCTTATGCAAAGGTAGTGGGCGTTTTATGCTTACATACTTGCGTAAAAATTAAATATAACATAAAAAACCAATTTAGGTTTTCACGAGGGACAATATGTACATAATTGGGTGTGATAACTTACATGAACATGAACTTAGATACCCAAAAATATATACTAGATAATTGAAATTAAATCCAAATGAAAATTGAACTAAGATGAAAAAAAAATGAAATAGTAAATTATTTGTTTACAATGGTACCATATATGGGAAAAGATAAAAAAAATTTAGAGTTAAATTCAATAAATTCATGATATTCCTTCGTAGTAGTCAAAAAAATTCTTCTGTTGTGAAATATCATTATTTTATGAAAAAATACAGAAAGTGTAGTGTTATTTTGTTACATTAATATTTTTTCCACCAAGAATAATAAATAGAACTGATTGTACATTCACTATTGATATTGTATCGATGAAAAAGAAGTAATTATGATGTTTTTTATTTCAAAATTCATTATTTAGATAATCATGAATGATGATTGTGATTCAATAAAGACAAAAGAAAGAGAACCAACAATGTATATAGAATATTAAATTAAAAAAGGAAGAAGAAGAAAATAAGAGCGTACTATTAATATCAATTAACATAGGACGAAAAAATAAGATAGATAATATTTATATTTTATTATATAAAGAATTATAGTTATTTTCCTTATACTATGTAAGTAATAATACAAAGAAGAAGAAAGTGGAAGAATAATTAAGCAATGTGAAATCTATCAGATTTCACAGAAATTAGAAGAATTTATTAATGTTACAAAGCAC
Source organism: Viscum album (assembly GCA_963277665.1). NCBI lineage: Eukaryota > Viridiplantae > Streptophyta > Magnoliopsida > Santalales > Viscaceae > Viscum > Viscum album. Next base: position 431,600,288 of record OY728147.1, on the reverse strand, counting down.
ATTACATAAAAGGTGAAGATTTTCTTTAGATGTATTATAAATTACTAACTAGGAGATATAAAAAGGAACTATCAATTGAATATAGTGAAAACTATGTTAATGGTTATACCCTTATTATAGTAACCACATTTAAAGGATTATTTTCTAGTGGTTGTGTGGTATTTTATTATTTATACACCATGCCAAGGACTAGATATTATTATTGAGTAGTGAACCATGAAAAAATATAATTGGCTATCATTTATCTAATTTATATATTATCATATCATATGGAAAAGATAATAATTGAATCAAGATCCTAACAGGTCTATGAGGTAAATGGGGTACAATTTATAATTTATGAAAATATGTTCCCAAAAAAGATTCACCCCGACCCTCTCAATTTTGATTATATCCCAAAGTGATCCTCTAAAATAGTACACTTCCAAAGTGGTGTAACGCCCTGAACCCAATTACCCAGAGTCGGTGCATTATTACATAACATTGGCATGATCATAAAAGAACAAGTCTCAGAATACCTATTAGTTTAGTAGCCTTGGAAACAAGATTCATACATAAGTTCAACTTTACTGCTTGAAGAGAAATACAACACAAATATATTTCATTAGAAACAGCTAATCCTCCTAGATTATTCCTGCCGGTCACTCATAACTAAATTATTCATATCCTGGGAAAATGAAACATAAGAAAAGGGGTGAGCTCAAAATCTCATTAAGGGTAAGTAATACAGCCGAAAATGACATAAATATTAAGCATGGTAAATAATTGAAACCACATTCCCTTAACAATAATCAACAAGAATAATTTTATGGTAAGAATTTGAGATTAGTAAATAATGCCATAATGAAAAAAAATCATGAGTATTCTACAAGTCGAATGACCACATGAACCATAAATATTATTTCCATAATGAGGGAATGTATAATGCAAGACATTCTGAAACATTTTGTCATGGCCTCAGCCAAGACGTCTAAAAATGATTAAGGCCACGGCCAAAACCTTAAATAAAATTGGGAAAGGGCCCCAGCCAATTACATGTCTATTTGTCTCATGATACCTACCAATGCATCGAGGAGCTATAGCAGGCTCCACCCATCACTTACTATGTCCAATACATTCCTCATATGAAAAGGTTTAAACATATCATAAACATTCGTATTAAAAATAGCATACGAAATGTCAATAAATTAACCATAAATCATGAATGGTATAGAAATAGAACATCCACATTCAAACATATCACAAAAAATTCAATACAATATGGAAGTTTTGTATCAAAATAAATCAACTCCAAATAAACTTAAAATCCATCAAAGGTTGTTGACATAGATGGAATCAAAACCCTTTTTAGAGAAATATCTATTTCTATTTTGAAATCATTTAAGAGTCACATAATTATAAAATAAAACATTTACTTTGAAAATATTCTTATAATCTTGTAAGGGAAGCTTCAACGAGTTCATAATGGTAGAAAATAGCCACACCCGCCGTATAATCTAAGAAAGAAAATCTTATCATAATTTTGTCAAAAAGGTTAAAAAGGACCTTGTTTGGAAAATGATGGAAAGATTCCTTTATAAACATCTTATAAAAATTCAACAAGGATATAAATGACTTTTAACCATATTCTATAAAATAGTTAAAGTGTTTTGAAATACATTTTTATGAAACATGGATGTGGATGATAAAGAGGACCCATTAGATAATTACATATAAACAACCTCAGATAATGAAGAGATTGTGAAATAGACCCTACATTGTAATTTTACTTTGTTGATGGTAGGTTAGCCAAGTGTATAATGGTGAAATAATTTTATTAAATTATACAAGAATCATATACATTAATATGATATCATATATTATCTTTTAACATTGCTTTGTTAGTATTATCGTCATTTCATGTGTTAACTTACTCGTTTTGTTTTATATATTTTTTTACTTAAGCTGTGTTTGTTATGGATAGGTTGTATCTTATTCATATCTATAATGATAAAAATTCTTTAAAAATTATTTTTAATCATAAAATGAGAATTATAATTGCATGTATACGATGATGAATGAATCTCATCACGTTCGTGGAGACGGTAGTCCGTACATACGCACGAGCGACGATATCATTTTTTTGATATTTAAATAATATATAATTGGATGGTATATCATATATAAAGAATAATTATCATGTAATATTTATTATTTACATCAATTACACATCATTATCAGACCCATTGAAAATAATAATGTTTTGAATAACAATTACACCACAACGTGGAGACAGTAAGTCGTACGTACACACGTATGGTGGCATGTCATTAAAAGGATGGATAGAATACTGAATATGGTTGTACAATATTTATTATAAAATCATAGTATATAGAAGATAATAGAGTTATTATTTTATAAAGGAAATAACAAAGGAATAAGAAGTTGAAGAAAAAAGGAACTTGAAAAAGGGTGGTGACAACATTACCTCTTCTTCGGGTTCTTCATTTCGATTTGATCAAAAGGGCTCCTTAGGATGGCTTTCTGACTAAAGGAAGGCCTTTAGGATTAAGGGACGATAGTTGAGAGGGTATTTTGGTAGAGTTTTGTCGAGCCAAAGGGCTTTGTAGGTGTGAAGAATTGGTTAGAAGTGGTGTCCTTTTATAAGGGGGAGGAGGAGCTCTTTAGAATAAACTTAAAGTATTAATTTATAATAAATTTATATTCGGTTTATAATGTCTCAAATGTGGATTATTCATCGTATAAGGTGGGTATTAGTCTAAATAATTTCAACCAATTTATTTTAGACTAGTTGGGTCATTATATTAACCTTATCTTTTATTTTCAACTCTTAGTTAATTAGTTTGACATTTACCACGTCACTTTGTATTTTTATATTATATAGTTAATAAACTTACTATATACATCCAAGTGATCCCCAAGTGGTCCATTAATGATACACATATCATTATATATGTCCTTTGGAAGATCCTTAGATTTTTAGGAATAGAATATCAATTAATAATATAATACTTGTTTTAAAAACTCATTTATGTCAATTTTGAGAATATTTAATAATTGATATTTGTTAAAGACTTAAAAACTTTATTAATTCGCACCAAATTCATTTAAGTAGTCCTAACATGTCATATTAACCAATAAAATTCATGGATGACATCAAACTTTCAAATTATATTTATTTTAACTTTTATAATACCAATTATTTGATTCTTTCATTAACAAGGAAAATACTGCATCATTATTGTGTCGTAAATAAATTTAATTATTATATGTCTAAAAATTATAAATAAAATACGATTATGTATGGAATATTTTTTTATTTCTAATGAATATTTATAGTCTAAAATATAACATATAGAACTTTATGTAAAAATTGTTTTTTTAAAATATATATGCTTATATCATTTTTGTATTTACTTAAACTTAATTAATATAAAGTGTCCTTTTCACCTAAAAGTGGCACCATGAGATCCCAAAATCGACATAAATATGACAATGGTCAGACATGTATCAACCAATAAGGTTAGGACACGTTTTAGGGCAATTTATTATTATTATACTATTATTTTTTACCCTTTTCTACCAGATTTACCCTTTAACCATGGTAAATAAAATATTTACCGAAGTAATTATTCAAAATGTATAAAAATAAAAGTTACTTATTTAAAAAATTTAGAACTACTGGTTATAAAAATGGACTCCATTTTTATAAATTCAAAACACATAAGTGGACGAAATTAATTTAAAATTAATTCATGTTGTTAAAACAAAAAAGCGTGTTTTTAAGAGATTATAACTATCAAAATATTGACACTTATTTATGTCCGGTTTAAATGTGAAATTTTGTCTAATGAAAAAAATTGTATTAAATGGTAAAAATATATTCTAAATATACTTTAAAACAAATCAAATTAATAATTTATCACTACTAATTATTTTTATTAAAAAAGTAGTTTTTAATTAAAATTTAGTAATTTTCACTATTTATCAAAATATAAAAGTTATCCGAAAAGTACCAGAATTTTACCCTAGGCTAATTTCAAAATTCTGAATCCAAAAATATAGTCCATTTTGAGAGATAAAATTTATAAAATTTCAAAAAGTGTCTATTACTATTCATAACGGCTACTTTGATTGGTCGTGGTGTGTTAGAATCTCGAAGTTGCGTACAACACACGCTACTATATTATTCAAAGAGAATCGTATCATGGTATCTTGTAATGTTACATTATCCCCTCCTTCAAATAATTTAGTCCTCAAAATTTCTATAAAATTACTTTATAAAAAGACTCATGTGGTTATTCATCATAAGTTCCTCGGGTTCCCACGTTGCCTCTTCCATCGTATGGTTCCTCCATAGAACTTTTACCAGACAAGTCGTCCAGTTTCTTAGCACTTGTTCTCTCATATCAAGAATCCTGAAAGGCTCTTCAAAATAAGATAGATCGAGTTCCAGTTCTAATTCCTCGTAAGTGAGTACATGCGTTGGGTTAGGCATGTATTTTCTCAATAGTGATATGTGGAACACATCATGAACTTTGGAGAGATTTGGCGGCATTGACAAACGGTAAGCTACAACCCCAATTCGTTATAGAATTTCGAATGGTCCGATGTACCTGGGACTCAATTTTCCCTTCTTACCGAAATGTATAACACCCTTCCATGGAGATACCTTCAAGAAAATGTGATCTCCTACCTGAAATTCCAAATCCTTCCTTCGGTTATCGGTATCGCTCTTCTGCCTACATTGAGCTGATTTAATGTGGTTTTGGATTACCTTTACATTTTCCATCATTTCCTCCACCAGTTCTGGGCCAACAAGTTTCTTTTCACCAACATCATTCCAATAGGTTGGTGTGCGACATCTCTTACCATATAACGCTTCATATTGTTCCATCTGAATACTCGAATCGAAGCTATTGTTATAAGAAAATTCAACCAGAGGTAAATATTGATCCCACATACCCTGAAAGTCAAGTGAGCATGATCTCAACATCTGTTCTATGGTTTGAATAGTCCATTCTGATTTTCCATCTGTTTGAGGGTTGTACACAGTGCTCAAACGATGTTCAGTATCCAAGGCTTTCTGAAGAATTTTCCAGAATCTTGATGTCAAATGGGGATCACGATCCGAAACAATCGATAGGGGTACTTCATGAAGTTTCACAAATTCATTTGAAGTGCACTGTGTTGCATTTGTTGTCAATGAGGCATGAAGTTTTTTTGGAATGAATGGAAGTCAAGGAATGTCACGATGTGAATGACAAAGGTTGTGATGGTGATGGTGATGAAGGAGAATGGCCATAGTACTAAGATGCATGTCACTTAGGAGATTCACTAAGTGGCATAGGAGATGTGGTTGAAACATTCTCTAGTTATATCTGACGATTGTTGAACTGGTCTTTAAGCTCAAAGAACTTGTATCAACTGGATACAAAGTCACAACAATGTTAGAAGACCATGCATTGTCTTCACAAAGCATGAGGAGTTGAAGAAGATCCATCCACAAGTCCTAAGTGGATGAAGTGAGCTGAAGAAGTCCATGCACTATCCCTTAGTGCATGTGAATCAGAAGAAGATCCAATTGATCTCTGATTAGATCAATGAAGAATGTTGAAGAACATGTGTGATTTATGAGATTCAGTTGAAGAAGTCCCTCCTAAGTGTTGAACACATATGGAAGAGGAGATGAAGAAGATTAAGAAGAAACCTTTTGAATTCCATATCCTAAGTGAAGATCATATGAGGAGAAGTAATGGAATTCTTAAGAAGAAGATGAGAATAAAGAGAAGAGGAATAATGGCTTGGAAGAAGTGGCTTGGTATTTGGCATTTGGCATTTGGTACTTAGTAACCTTGTTTTTATACAAAGTCTAGGTTCTACACTTAAGCAAAAAATATGGCCAGCCAAGGCACCTTGAGGGTTCAACCCCAAGGCATGGGCACTAGGGCACCACGCCCATGGGGGAACCCGTGGGGCGAGCCAGGGCGGCAGGGCGCACCCGTAGGACACCGCATGGGCGCCTGGGGCACGCCCGGAGGAGCGCGGCAGGGGCCGTGTATAAGCCCCCGAGGGCACGCGGTGGTGAAGCCCGCGCACCCGAGGAAGCATAGTGGGCGCCAGTAGCGCGCCCGCAGGGAGCGATGTGGGCACAGAGCGCGCCCGCAGAGAGAACCCGGTGCGGGGCGGCACCGGGAGGGGAGAAGTTCAACTGAGCCGAGGAGGGCACGCGATGGTTGATAAGCCGCGGCAAAACCGCGCCCCGTTTCGATGTGGGATGCGGAAAAATTTCCAGGAGCGGATCCTGGCCGCAAGATTGATCGCGCGGACGATCTAAGCCGCACATCTGATCCCGCGCGAGATCTTCAGATCCAGGCCGTCCAAAGTCTTCTGATCGCCCGATCCAACGGCTGCGAGACCGTCCTCTTCCTTGAGCTCGCTCGAATGCCACCCGCGTGCCTCCGTCGAACCAGGAGCAACCCGAGCACCTGTTCTTGAGCTCCCGGCCACCATTTCCGAATCAGAAGGCTCCATTGAGCTCGTCTGGACCTACTGAACACATCCATGCCTAAAAATTGGCTTGCATGCGATGTATGGGTGATTTCGGCCGAGGCCGAGGCATGCGAAGCTGGCGAAGGCCATGAGGGTTGATGATCTTCATGGATTGTCTTAAAATTAGGCCATGCACACGTTCGAATGTGCATGCATGTGAAGAAGGACGAGGAAAAATTAAAGAAGGAAGAAGCCCGCGTGAAACAGAGAGTAAATTCAAGATTTGGAAAGATTTTAAAGAACCGAAACTTTCGGGGATTTGAGATTTATCCCACGCGGAAGTTTTGAGGATTCTCTGCCTATAAAAGGAGAGCCCATGCTCTCGTTTTTTGCTTGCTGATCCTTTGTTGAAAACCTGACGTCCCGTGAGAGCACCCTTGTGCCTCGCGAAGAAGAAGCCCCACACAACCCACTTGTGCGGCTGAAGTTCTCGGGACCACCCGAGGTCCTGAAGGAGTCCCCTGTGCGCCTATCTTGCGCGACAGGAAGATCCCGAGCCGCTTGAATCTGGGCGCTCGAGGATTGGCACCCTCACTGCCCGCATACTTGTGCGGCAGGAGGAAGTGCCCGCGAGTGTTGCACTTGCGCGCCCCGCGGTGCTCATGCACCTTGCGCGACTGCCCCTTGCACTAAGGACTTGCGCGGCTGTTGAAAGTGGACACACCCCCTTGCGCGACTCCTTTGAGTTCACCTTGTGTGTGCATTTGAAAAAGAGGCAGTAGCCTTGGGTGTGTGCAAGAAGAGAAGGAAGGCAGAGCCTTTGTGCTTGTGTGCCAAGAAGACAAGAACAACCTACGGGCAGTGGGTGTGCAAAGAGGAGCAAGGCAAGGCTTGCACTTTGTGTGTGCATTTGAAGAAGAAGGCCGTAGCCCTTATGTGAGTGCACACCTACAGGTTGTGTGCAAGATGGAGTGGAAGACCACCACATTTGTGTGTGTGCAAGAAGAAGTGAAAGGCCAAGCTTTAAGTGTGTGCAAAACGAAGAATAAATTGTGTGTGCTAAACAAGTGAAGGCCGAAGCCTAGTGTGTTCACTAAAAGTGTATACACATTAGAAGAAGAAGAAGAATTTCCACACTAAAGTAAAACACACTTCTAAGTGTGTGAACAATTTGAATATAGTGTGTGAAGATTATGGAGAAGGTGTGTGTGCTAAATGTATTTACACCCATTGTGGGTTTATCACACCAAGGAGAAAAAGGGGAGTGCATGCATGCATGCATGCACGTGCGCACGTGAACAAAGCTAAATCTTCTTGTGTGCATTTGAGTTGTCCAAGACTTGAAGTTCTTGAAGAAATTGAGAAGGCCATGAAGTCAGTGCATGAGGATGCAGAGTTTCCATGCACTCAGTGCATGAAGTTAAAGTGAAGTGAGACTGAGCCAGACTGAAGTGAAAGATATTGTTTGTCTGAGTTTTCAGTATTTGAGAAGAGCCTGATCAACAGAAGTGATCAGAAGTTGCTGAGCAAGACCAACAGACCTTTTCAGAGGCTGTTGAAGATTCTTGAAGAGAGAAGCCAGGTCATCCTGAGAAGAAGGAGATAAATCCTGATCAAGACGAGAAGACCTGATCAACTCAAGTGATCAGAGGTACAGAGCAAGGCCAGCAGCCTTTATCCCAGGCTGCTGAAGATACTTGAAGAACTTAAAGTGAAGAAGAGCTACTCGTGCGACTCGAGGAGCCAAGAGAAGACCCTGTGGGACTCAGGGAGAAGAAGTCTTCAGTGGGACTGTGGAGAAGGCCAGTGGGACTCTGGTAACACTGTGTGAAGCTGTATAAAGACCCTCCTGTGGGACTCAGGAGAGATACAGTGGGACTCTGTATCGACCATTGTAATACTAACCGATTATAATGGGAGAATCCATGCTGGGAGAGCATGGCAAGGATGTAGGCCTTTGGTGCTGAACCTTGTAAATCCTTGTGTCCTATGCCTTTTCATTACTGCATTATCCGGGAAAGGTTGAGAGACATAAGAAGAGTGGATCGAGGCCTTAACAAGCCATAGAGGTTTAATTGATTAAGAATAAATTAGTAAAAAGTTTTAAAGGATCACTGATTCACCCCCTCCCCCTCTCAGTGATTCACACTGATCTGGGCACTTCAATTTGTATCAGAGGGAAGGTTACCTCTAAAAGATCCAAGGGAGTCTTTATGAAGTGAAGATTTGAGGAAATGAGTGACCATCCTCAAATGGAGATATCTGCCAAGACTCAGAAAAATAGAAAGAAGAAACAGGCCAAGAAGATGAAGAAAGCCTGTCCTAGCTGTGATGAAGTTGAAAAAATGAATGATCTTCAGAGTGCACTCAAATATCTTCAGAAGACAGTTCCCATGGAAGTGGCAAAGTGTATAGCTACAGGCATCCATGATCTTCATGAAGAAAAATCACAGTTAGAAGAAGAATCCAATGCAATGGAAGATCAATTGGCTAAAAGGGTTGGCGTAACCAACACTCTCAGAAAGCTGGTGAAGGCTAAAGATGAAACCGTTTCTCTTTGCAATGAAAGATATGAATACACTGCTGAAGAATTGAAAAGAAGCCTTTCTGAGAAATAATTCTTTATGATAATGGTCAAAGAAGTTTTCCATGCACTGGAAAAATTGCACAAAGTTTCAATGAATGTCAGAAATGCTCAACTCGAAGACAAAGTCAAAATGGTGAAGGAGCTTGACAATTCATTACAAGAAATGAAGAAGGTGCATGAAGACCAGTTAGAACAGCTGAAAGAAAATTGGGAAGGAAGGCTAAGAACTGTTGAGGATGAGAGGAACTCCCTTAACATGAAATGCTTAGAACTAGAGGTGATATTGAAAAATCTGCAATCACCCAAAGCTGAATCCTCCCAGTCAGCTGAAAGTAGAAATGTTGCTACACAAGTGTGCATTGAGAAGGATGATTCCAAAAGGAGGACATCCTCTAATAAAAGGGCAACATCTTCTAAAAGGAAGGTACCATCCATACCATCTTGTACTGATGCTTCTAATTGTGTTTCCACAAAAAGTGCAGGATGGATGAATAATTCCAAACAAGTATGGATGATGATAATGAAGAAAGAATGCTCTCCTGAAACAACACAGAAAGTCAAGAAAAGTACCCAACAATCAGAAGGACTGAAGAGGTTAAGATTTGTGGGTCAGTGTTGGTGTTGTAATAAGTATGGGCATTGTGCAAAGGATTGTTGGTACAATCCACTGAATGCCAAAGCACAGAGGAAGCCCATGCCAAGGGGGAGCAAGCCAGAAGAAAAGAAACAACATCCACAGGTCCAGAGACATCTGTTTACTGCAAATAGATTTGGATTACTTGACAACATCTGGGATGGTTGCAAAAGTTGTCAAAGAGTTGATACATATCAATCTCCGAATGTATCTGAAGCTGGAATGAAGAGAAGATCACTGAACCTGGCTAAGAGAGATTCCTTGGGAAGCAAGCAGAAGAAAGTGGAAGATGCTCCCAAGAAGAGTTTGAAGAATGAAGAGAAGTCCTTGGAATTGAAATCCAAGAAGGGTGATGCATCCAGAAGGACCACCAAGAAAACATGCTTCTACTGTGGAAAGAAAGGACACATCATGGACCTTTGTAAAGAAGCCATGAAACTAAATAGAAGCAGACTGAACTCCAAAAGACAATCAATCCAGAAGAAGAAGGGATTGATTGAAAATAAGTTGCCTAAGAGAGGTAGCTTAGTAGCATCCAAAGAACCATGTGGAACTTCCAGAACTGGGGCCACTCTTCCAAATGATTTACTTGTCATATGGCCACATCAGTTGCAACTAGCCAGAGAACTACAAAGAGTTGAAGATGAAGCTCTCGCAATTTCTAAAGAAAAAGGGAAGAAGAAGGTTTCACATGAAGATGTTTTGAGAACCACACCAGCACAATCATCAATGAAGATCAAATGTGCAAGTGTGAAGACTGGTGAAAATGGGACATCTCGGTTGAGAGAATCTTCTCAACCTTGTTGTTCACATTGATGAACCAAGGAGGTTCCATCTTATTCCCTTATACTCTTGGTATATACATGTGCTAACATTGCAGGGAATTGAAGATGATGATCATTCTCAACTGGAGGATGGTTTGGACAGAATGGAGTGCACCCCTTGAGGGGGAGCCAATCTGAAGAAGATGGGATTTTGAGATTAATACCATCTTGAGAAAAGTGAAGGTATACCAATCATACATTCATCCCTTGTTTCTTAATTGAGTTTATATTGTCAATTAAGGGGGAGTATGGATTGAAGACAAATGGATGAAAGGGGGAGCTTTATCTTTGCACTGAACTTTCTAATGAGTCTTGTGAAGTATGTGCAGGATTTAGCAATTCATTGTTATATCTGAAAAATTTCAAACCCCTAAGCATGATCTCACATGTGTAGAGAGTTATGGACAGCTTTGAATTCCTTGGTTACATCACTCTTGTTTTCTACACCGGGTTAGCCCAAGTAGACTTAGAGTTGATTTACTAAAGGTTCATTGCTAAAGAAGAACACGTGGCATCATCCCTCTCTTAGTGATTTTCAAGAAGATGCTATTCAAAGGGAGGAAGATATTTTTGAAAGTGAACCACACCACACCTTTGCATTTGATTGCCAATAAGGGGGAGAAAATATTTGCACACATATTGACCCATTCATATGTGCTGAAGTGGTGTATTGACAACAAATACAAAGGGGGAGATTGAAGTTCACTGTGTTGCATTTGTTGTCAATGAGGCATGAAGTTGTCTTGGAATGAATGGAAGTCAAGGAATGTCACGATGTGAATGACAAAGGTTGTGATGGTGATGGTGATGAAGGATAATGGCCATAGTACTAAGATGCATGTCACTTAGGAGATTCACTAAGTGGCATAGGAGATGTGGTTGAAACATTCTCTAGTTATATCTGACGATTGTTGAACTGATCTTTAAGCTCAAAGAACTTGTATCAACTGGATACAAAGTCACAACAATGTTAGAAGACCATGCATTGTCTTCAAAATTCTTGAGGAGTTGAAGAAGATCCATCCACAAGTCCTAAGTGGATGAAGTGAGCTGAATAATTCCATTCACTATCCCTTAGTGCATGTGAATCAGAAGAAGATCCAATTGATCTCTGATTAGATCAATGAAGAATGTTTAAGAACATGTGTGATTTATGAGATTTAGTTGAAGAAGTCCATCCTAAGTGTTGAACACATATGGAAGAGGAGATGAAGAAGATTAAGAAGAAACCTTTTGAATTCCATATCCTAAGTGAAGATCATATGAGGAGAAGTAATGGAATTCTTAAGAAGAAGATGAGAATAAAGAGAAGAGGAAGAATGGCTTGGAAGAAGTGGCTTGGTATTTGGCATTTGGCATTTGGTACTTAGTAACCTTGTTTTTATACAAAGTCTAGGTTCTACACTTAAGCAAAAAATATGGCCATCCAAGGAACCTTGAGGGTTAAACCCCAAGGCATGGGCACTAGGGAACCACGCCCATGGGGGAACCCGTGGGGCGAGCCAGGGCGGCAGGGCGCACCCGTAGGACACCGCATGGGCGCCTGGGGCACACCCGGAGGAGCGCGGCAAGGGACGTGTATAAGCCCCCGAGGGCACGTGGTGGTGAAGCCCGCGCACCCGAGGAAGCATAGTGGGCGCCAGTAGCGCGCCCGCAGGGAGCGAAGTGGGCGCAGAGCGCGCCCGTAGAGAGAACCCGGTGCGGGGCGGCACCGGGAGGGGAGAAGTTCAACTGAGCTGAGGAGGGCATGCGATGGTTGATAAGCCGCGGCAAAACCGCGCCCCGTTTTGATGTGGGACGCGGAAAAATTTCCAGGAGCGGATCCTGGCCGCACGATTGATCGCGCGGACGATCTAAGCCGCACATCTGATCCCGCGCGAGATCTTCAGATCCAGGCCGTCCAAAGTCTTCTGATCGCCCGATCCAACGGCTGCGAGACCGTCCTCTTCCTTGAGCTCGCTCGAATGCCACCCGCGTGCCTCCGTCGAACCAGGAGCAACCCGAGCTCCTGTTCTTGAGCTCCCGGCCACCATTTCCGAATCCGAAGGCTCCATTGAGCTCTTCTGGACCTACTGAACACATCCATGCCTAAAAATTGTCTTGCATGCGATGTATGGGTGATTTCGGCCGAGGCCGAGGCATGCGAAGCTGGCGAAGGCCATGAGGGTTGATGATCTTCATGGATTGTCTTAAAGTTAGGCCATGCACACGTTCGAATGTGCATGCATGTGAAGAAGGCCGAGGAAAAATAAAAGAAGGAAGAAGCCCGCGTGAAACAGAGATTAAATTCAAGATTTGGAAAGATTTTAAAGAACCGAAACTTTCGGGGATTTGAGATTTATCCCACGCGGAAGTTTTGAGGATTCTCTGCCTATAAAAGGAGAGCCCATGCTCTCGTTTTTGCTTGCTGATCCTTTGTTGAAAACCTGACGTCCCGTGAGAGCACCCTTGTGCCTCGCGAAGAAGAAGCCCCGCACAACCCACTTGTGCGGCTGAAGTTCTCGGGACCACCCGAGGTCCTGACGGAGTCCCCTGCGCGCCTATCTTGCGCGACAAGAAGATCCCGAGCCGCTTGAATCTGCGCGCTCGAGGATTGTCACCCTCACTGCCCGCATACTTGTGCGGCAGAAGGAAGTGCCCGCGGGTGTTGCACATGCGCGCCCCGCGGTGCTCATGCACCTTGCGCGACTGCCCCTTGCACTAAGGACTTGCGCAGCTGTTGAAAGTGGACACACCCCCTTGCGCGACTCCTTTGAGTTCACCTTGTGTGTGCATTTGAAAAAGAGGCAGTAGCCTTGGGTGTGTGCAAGAAGAGAAGGAAGGCCGAGCCTTTGTGCTTGTGTGCCAAGAAGACAAGAACACCCTACGGGCAGTGGGTGTGCAAAGAGGAGCAAGGCAAGGCTTGCACTTTGTGTGTGCATTTGAAGAAGAAGGCCGTAGCCCTTATGTGAGTGCACACCTACGGGTTGTGTGCAAGAAGGAGTGGAAGACCACCACATTTGTGTGTGTGCAAGAAGAAGTGAAAGGCCAAGCTTTAAGTGTGTGCAAAACGAAGAATAAATTGTGTGTGCTAAACAAGTGAAGGCCGAAGCCTAGTGTGTGCACTAAAAGTGTATACACATTAGAAGAAGAAGAAGAAGTTCCACACTAAAGTAAAACACACTTCTATGTGTGTGAACAATTTTAATATAGTGTGTGAAGATTATGGAGAAGGTGTGTGTGCTAAAATTATTTACACCCATTGTGGGTTTATCACACCAAGGAGAAAAAGGGGAGTGCATGCATGCATGCATGCACGTGCGCACATGAACAAAGCTAAATCTGCTTGTGTGCATTTGAGTTGTCCAAGACATGAAGTTCTTGAAGAAATTGAGAAGGCCATGCAGTCAGTGCATGAAGATGTAGAGTTGCCAAGCACTCAGTGCATGAAGTTAAAGTGAAGTGAGACTGAGCTAGACTGAAGTGAAAGATATTGTTTGTCTGAGTTTTCAGTATTTGAGAAGAGCCTGATCAAAAGAAGTGATCAGAAGTTGCTGAGAAAGACCAACCGACCTTTTCAGAGGCTGTTGAAGATTCTTGAAGAGAGAAGCCAGGTCATCCTGAGAAGAAGGAGATAAATCCTGAGCAAGATGAGAAGACCTGATCAACTCAAGTGATCAGAGGTACAGAGCAAGGCCAGCAGCCTTTATCCCAGGCTGCTGAAGATACTTGAAGAACTGAAAGTGAAGAAGAGCTACTCGTGCGACTCGAGGAGCCAAGAGAAGACCCTGTGGGACTCAGGGAGAAGAAGTCTTCAGTGGGATTCTGGAGCAGGCCAGTGGGACTCTGGTAACACAGTGTGAAGCAGTATAAAGACCCTCCTGTGGGACTCAGGAGAGATACAGTGGGACTCTGTATCGACCATTGTAATACTAACCGATTATAATGGGAGAATCCTTGCTGGGAGAGCATGGAAAGGATGTAGGCCTTTGGTACCGAACCTTGTAAATACTTGTGTCCTGTGCCTTTTCATTACTGCATTATCCGGGAAAGGTTGAGAGACATAAGAAGAGTGGATCGAGGCCTTAACAAGCCATAGAGGTTTAATTGATTAAGAATCAATTAGTAAAAAGTTTTAAAGGATCACTAATTCACCCCCTCCCCCTCTCAGTGATTCACACTGATCTGGGCACTTCATCATTAATATATATTCTTTCTAGAAGTTCAAGTGGTAAATCTTCCCTTATATCAAGAAAATGTGCTTACTTGGTAAGATAATCAATAATAAAGCATATTGCATCGTTCCTTCTAGGAGTCTTTGGTAGTCCCATGACAAAGTTCATCATGATATTATCCCACTTCCACTCAGGTATGGGAAGATGTTGCAATAATCCACCAGGTTGTTGCCTTCCAGCTTTAACTTGTTGACAAACCATACATCTTGACACAAAATCAGAAATCTCCCTCTTCATGTTGTCCCACCAAAATTGTTCCTTCAAATATCTATACATTTTGGTGCTCCCAGTGTGTACAGAGAAATTGGAACTATGAGCATCATCCAACAATTGCCTTTTTAGATCAGTTATATCGGGAACACAAAGTCTCCTCCCAAATTTCAAAATTCCATCTTCATACACAAAGTCACTCAATCTCTCATCATTCATAGATTTAATCTTCTTTTGAAACTGTTCATCATCGTTCTCAGAACACTTTATCCTTTCTAGTAAAGATGGTTTGGAAACCATTTGAAAAATCATTGATGTTTCACCTTCTATGGTGATTCCCATATCCATCTTTACTAGATCCATGTATATAGGATCCTTTTCAACTCTAATCTTGTTCAAAACTCCATGATACTTTCTACTCAAAGCATCTTCCTCCTTATTTTCCTTCCCTGGGTGGTAGTGTATCATGAAATCATAATCCTTGAGTAGTTCAAGCCATCTCCTTTGCCTCATGTTGAGTTCTTTATGTGAGAAAATATACTTCAAACTCTTGTGATCAGTATAAATCTCATATTTTTCACCATAGATATAGTGTCTCTAAATCTTCAAAGCAACGATTACAATAGCTAACTCAATATCATGATTAGGATAGTTTTGTTCATGAATTTTCAGTTCTCGTGATGTATAGGAAATTACTCTATCATTCTGCATAAGGACACAACCAAGTCCTTTCTTCGATGCATCACTATAAATAAAAAAGTCGTCATTCCCTGATGGTATAGTCAATATAGGATCATTGACTAATCTTCTCTTAAGTTCTTAGAAACATTATTCATACTCTTTTTTCCAAACAAAGTTAACCCCTTTACGTGTGATCTTCATTAATGGGTTAGCCAATCAGGAAAAATTCTGGACGAAACGTCGATAATAACCTGCTAAACCAATAAAACTATGTACCTCAGTAATACTCGTCGGTGCTGGATATTCTTAGATTGATCTTGTTCTATAAGGATAAATATATATTCCATCCTTAGAGACAATATGTCCAAGAAAAAAAATCTCGTAAATCCAGAATTCACACTTTCTAGACATCCCATATAATTCATGTCTTCTTAGAGTCTTCAATATAATGTGTAATTGATTTTCATGATATTTGTAGATTTTGGAGTATACCAAGATATCATCAATAAATACCACTAAAATGTTATCAAGACATTCCTTGAAAACTCTGTTCATTAGATCAATGAAAATAGAGGGTGCATTAGTCAGCCCAAAAGGCATTATTCTAAACTCGTAATGCCCGTACCTAGTTCGAAATACTGTCTTTGGAATGTCTTCTATCTTCACACACAACTGATGGTATCCATATCGAAGTTTAATCTTTGAAAAGTATTGATATTCATGCAGTTGGTAAAATAAATCATCAATGCGAGGTAGGGGATACATTTTTTCTGTTGTTATAGCCTTGATTTCCCTGTAGTCGATATATAACCTCATATATCCATCTTTATTCTTAAAAAAAGTATTGGGGCTCCCCATGGAGAAACACTAGGGTGAATAAATCCCTTATTACTCAATTAATCTAGTTGTTTATTTAGTTCAACTAATTCCAAAGTGGCCATTCTATAAGGGGTCTTCGATATAGGCCTTGAACAAGGAATTAAATCAATGGAAAACTCAATTTCTCATTATGGAGGATGTACAGGTAAATCTTCTGAAAAAACATCAACATAATCTATCACAATTGGTACATCCTCTATTTGAACATTCCTTTCCTCACCCATAGGTATTTAATTCTCTTCCTCCCCTACAATTGAATTTATTTTAACTACTGGGGGTGGATCTAGATAAAAATCAGGAGGTGATGATTCTGCTCTAAAGATAAGGTGTTATTTATTATCATCATAAAAAATCATAAACTCCTTCTTCTTACAATAAATTTTCACATCATGGTCTGAAATACAATCTATACCGAGGATTATATCAAATTCAGTCATGGGTATGATGATGAGATCAGCAGATAAAGAACATTTATATGCTCTAATGGGGACTGATTCACAAAACCTTGTTGCAATGACACTTTCCTTAGGAGTTTTGACTGAAAACCACCTTATTAAATCAAATTGGAAATATTTAATTTTCTTAGAAAAATGGGAAGATATGAAACAATGTGATGATCCAGAATCAAACAAATCATTTTCTAAACTTGAGAAACCCATTAAATTTCCTGCCACCACGTCTTTCGGTGCTTCAATCTTAGCAGTAGTGATTGCATAAGCTTGGCCTTGATCACTTGGCCTTTTCCGAGGTAAGTTTCCCTGACGCTTAGGAAATTCATTTTCATAATGTTCCATATCTCTGAAATTGTAGCATTCAACATCGATAGTGTCTTTCTTTCCTTTACAATCACCGATTGGATGACCATTCTGTCCACATTTGTAGCAAACTCCTTTTCCATTTAGACAGGCACCAGGGTTCTTCCTTTCACAATTATCACATGGTGGAAATTAAATTCTTTCCTGATTACTTATTTCCTTTCCTAGAGTGTTCAACAGATCTCTTCTTCTCTTGCTTTGATTTAAAGTCATAATATTTAGAGGATTCCTTTTCTGTCTTGATAGCACACAAGACAATATCTTAATATGATGAGATGGATTGTGATACTATTTCTTGACATAGAAATGGTTTTAACCCATCAAAGAAACGATCGATCTTACATCTTGGGTTATCTATATAATCTGTTGCATGCCTCGCTAACCTTGTAAAGATAGCCTCATACTTAGTGACATTCTCATCCTTCTTTTTCCTCAGACTCATAAATTGTCTTTCCATATCCGCTCGATGGTCAAGAGGAAATTATTTTTCTAAGAAAATCTCTTTTAACTCCATCCATTCCATATTTGATACTTCAACATATTCCTTTGTGTTTTGAATCAATGACCACCATTGATCAGAATCTATAGTGAGACAGTAAACTGCCATGATAACTTTTCCCTTTCACTACTACCCAAAGCGTGGAATATTTTCTCTAAGGAATTTATCCATTGCTTAGCCACTAATGGATTTGTACTCCCATTGTATGTCAGTGGTTTTTTCCTAATGAAGTGATCTAACATTTATCCTCCATGGTGTGGATCAGGGTGCTCCATACGGGTAAGGTTATTATTCATAACCTGAGTGAGTTGTCCCAGTATGGTGATTAGCTGATCAGCACCAGTTGCATCACCAGCTCCACTATAATTATCTTGAGCAGGAGGGAAATCCCTACATGGAGTTCCTGCATTGATACAGTTTCCATTCCTTCCACTAGGTTCCATTTCTAAACAATGACATAAACTATGTCAGTTTATGAATCAAAATACATAATTCCATACTCGTAAAACACTTAACATAAATTAAACTATTTATGGATATAATCCATAATCATAAAAAAATTTCTTTGAAGAAGTATATACTCATAAACCCTTCATAATGGTTTATAATGAAAATGAGAATTATCCTAAACATATCCCCTGGGAGTGTCGTAACCAAGAGTGCAGCAAGGCCCGTTGTTGTGCACCAGTTTCCATTCGAGTCTAGCTCAAAGTGGTGTTTTCGAGTTTTACCCCTAGGTATATCTATGCCAGAGCCGCCTCTACCGGATCATATCCAGACATGGATTTATTTCTTGGAAGACTCACAAAATCTCTACAATACCAAAATTCTAGGAAGTTCTTCAATACTAATTCTCAAAGTCTATCTTAGGGTGATGTGCTCTAATCAAAGTTTATCGAAATCTAGTTTCCAAGGTTTATACTAAAATTCCTCTGATACCAACTGTAATGCCCCGACCCCAGTTACCCAGAGTTTGTTCATTATTAAATAACATTGGCATGATCACAATAGTTCATGTCTCGATAGACCGATTAGTTTAGTAGCCTTGGAAACAAGATTCATACATAAGTTCAACTTTACAGCTTGAAGAGAAATAAAACACAAATATATTTCATTAGAAACATCCATGCCTCCTAGATTATGCCTGTAGGTCACTCATAACTAACTTCTTCATATCCTAGGAAAATGAAACATAAGAAAAGGGTTGAGCTCAAACGCTCAGTAAGGGTAAGTAATACAGGGGAAAATGACATAAATATTAAGCATGGTAAATAATTTAAACCACATGCCTTTACCAATAATCAACATGAATACTTTTATGGAAAGAATATGAGCTGAGTAAATAATGCCATAATAAAACATAATCATGAGTATTCTACTAGTCAAATGACCACATGAACCCTCAATACTATTTCCATAATGAGGGAATTTATAAAGCTGGACATTCTGAAACATTTTGTTAAGGCCTCAGCCAAGATGTCTAAAAATAATTAAGGCCTCGACCAAAACCATAAATCAAATTGGGAAAGGGCCTCGACCAATTCAACGTGTAGTTGTCTCATGAGACCTACCGATGCACCGAGGAGCTATATCGAGCTCCACCCATCACTTACTAAGTCCAATACATTCCTCATATGAAAAGGGTTAAACATATCATAAACATTCATATTAAAACTAGCATACTAAATGTCAATAATTTGACCATAAATCATGAATTTTATAGAAATAGAACATCCACACACAAACATATCACAAAAAAATTAATACAATATGGATGTTTTGTATCATAATAAATCAACTCCAAATAGACTTAAAATCCATCAAAGGATGTTGACATAGATGGAATAAAAACCCTTTTTAGATAAATATCTCTTTCTATTTTGATATCATTTAAGAGTCACATAATTATAAAATAAAACATTTAATTTGAAAATATTCTTATAATATTGTAAGGGAAGCTTCGACGAGTTCATAATGGTAGAAAACAGCCACACCCTCCTTATAAATTAAAAAAGTCATTCTTACCTTAATTTTGTTGAAAAGGTTAAAAAGGACATTGTTTGGAAAACAGTAGAAAGATTCCTTTATAAACATCTTATAAAAATTCAAAAAGGGTATAAATGACTTTAAGCCATAGTCTATAAAATATTAATAATGTTTCTAAATACATTTTTATGAAACATGGATGTGAATGATAAAGAGGACCCGGTAGATAATTTCGTATAAACAACCTCGGATAATGAAGAGATTGTGAAATAAACCCTTAACTAATACTTTTCCTTGGTTGATGGTAGTTTAATCTCATGTATAATGGTGAAATAATTTTTATTAAATTATACAAGAATCATATACATTAATATGATATCATATATGACCTTTTAACATTGCTTTGTTAGTATTATCGTCGTTTCGGGTGTTAACTTACTCATTTTATTTTATATAATTTGTTACATAAGAAGTTTTTTTATGGATAGGTTTTATCTTATTTATATCCAGAATTATATCAAGTCCTTAAAAATTATTTTTAATCATCAAATTAGAATTATAATTGCATGGATACGATGGGGAATGAATCTCATCGCGTTCGTGGAGAAGGTAGTCTGTACATACGCACGAGCGGTAATATCATTCTTTTAATATTAAAATAATATATAATTGGATGGTATATCATATATACAGAATAATTATCATGTTATAATTATTATTTACATCAATTACATATCATTATCATACCAATCCAAAATAATAATGTTTTGAATAACAATTACCCCATGACGTGGAGACGGTAAGCTGTACGTACGCACGTATGGTGACATGTCATTCAAAGGATGGATAGAATACTGAATATGGTTGTACCATATTTATTATTACATCACATTATATATAATATACTGGAGTTATTATTTTATAATGGAAATAACAAAGGTAGAAGAAGTTGAAGAAGAAAGGAACTTGAAAAAGGGTGGTGAAAACATTACCTCTTCTTCGGGTTCTTCCTTTTGATTTGATCAAAAGGGCTCCTTAGGTTGGATTTATGACTAAATTAAGGACTCTAGGATGAACGGAGGATAGTTGATAGGGTAGTTTGGCATATTTTTTCCGATTCGAAAGGCTTTTAAGTTATGAAGAACTGGTTAGAAGTGGTGTCCTTTTATAAGGGGAGGAGGGGCTCTTTAGGAAAAACTTAAAGTATTAATTTATAATAAATTCATATTCGGTTTATAATGGCTAGAAAGTATATTATTAATAATATAATGTGATTATGGGTCGAATATATATCAACAAATAGATTTTATATAGGTTTGGGTCATTATATTAACCTTATATTTTAGTTTTAACTAATAGTTAATTAGTTTGACATTTACCTTGTAACTTGGTATTTTTATACTATATAGTTAATAAACTTACTATATACTTCCAAGAGACCCACCAAGTGGTACATTAATGATACAACTATCATGATATAAGTCCTTTGGCCAAAGATTATATTTTTAGGAATATAATATCAATTAATAATATAATACTTGTTTTAAAAACTCATTTATGTCAATTTTTACATATATTGAATAATTGATTTTTGTTAAAGTCTAAAAAACTTTTTTAATTAAAAAAAAAATTAATTTAAGAAATCATAAAATGTCATATTAACCAATAAAATTCGTGTATGGAATCAAAACTTTCAAATATTATTTATTTTAACTTTTATAATACCAATTATTTGATTCATTCATTAATAAGGAAAATACTGCATCATTATTGTTTCATAAATAAATTTTATTATTAAATACATAAAAATTATAAATAAAATAATATTGTTTAGGAAATAGTTTTGTCTTTCTAATTAATATTTATAGTCTTAAATATAACATATATAACCCTATGTAAATATTGTTTTTCTAAAAGATATATGCTTATGTCATTTTTGTACTTACTTTAACTTAATTAATATAAAGTGTTCTTATCACCTACAATTGGCTCCAACAGGTCCCAAAATAGACCCAAAGATGCCTGTGGTCGGAACTGTATCAAAAAATAAGGTTAGGACACGTTTTAGGGTAATTTATTATTATTATAATATTATTTTTTACCCTTATTTACCAGATTTACCCTTTGACCATGGTAAAGAAAATATTTTCCGAAGTAATTATTCAAAATGTCTAAAAATAAAAGTTACCCATTTAAAAAATTTGGAACTCCTGATTCTAAATATGGAATCCATTTTTCTAAATTCAAAACACAGAAGTGGCATAAATTAATATAAAATTAATTCCCGTTGTTAAAACAAAAAGTGTGTTTTTAAGAGATAATAACTATCAAAAGATTGACACTTGTTTATGTCCGGTTTAAATGTGAAATTATGTCCAATGACCAAAATTGTATTAAATGGTAAAAATATATTCTAAATATACTTTAGAAACAAAAAAATTCATAATTTATCCCTATTAATTATTTTTATCAAAAAAGTTGTTTATAACTAAAATTTAGTAATTTTCACTATTCATCAAAATATAAAAGTTATCCGAAAAGTACCAAAATTTTACCTCAGGCTAATTTTGATATTACGAATAAAAAAATGAAGTTCATTTTGTGAGATAAAATTTATAAAATATCAAAAAGTGGGTATTACTATTCATAACGACTACTTTGATTGGTCGTGGTGTGTTATAATCTTGAAGTTGCGTACAACACACGCTATTGTATTATTCAAAGAGAATCGTACTGTGAAATCTTGGGGTGTTACAAGTGGGAAGTATTACCCTAACAAAATCATTCACCACACTCAACTTAAATGCAATAAAATATCTCTCATAATAGGGCCAAAATTTTCCATTTAATTAGTTTTTTACGAACTATTTTAATATTACAAAGTGTTCAACATCTCTTCCGAACTTATAAATCATATTTCAGTAGAAAAATACTCCCTAGTATTTCAATAAATTTTCTATACCATAATTAAATGAAAAACATATATTAGTCAAATATATCTATTGAGCATTTAAATGATTCTTTTTCCACCTCAATTGTTAAATTAAACTCCTCAACCAAGATTTTCTAAACAGGTACTCTCTATATAACCTAAAACATTATAGTAACTTGAACATTTTATTCATTAAATCATTTTTACATCATGTTAAAGGAACCTTAACAATCATAGGGTAGGAACTATAAAGGGACACCCTTCTTGTGATCTCCAATATCTTTCAAATATATTCATCATTAGCACATATTGTTATGATTTAATGTGACTTCATAAATTTTGGTTCTTATTGGTAATAAATAGAGCATAACATAGAATGGGTTCCACAAAACCCCCTTTATACTTTTTTTCAATATCTCCTAGAAAATAAAATATAATTTTCTAACCTCAATTTTCATTCTTTTATATATCATTTTCAACTTTTTCTCCCACCAAAATATTTATAATAAATGAAAATAATGTAAGAGACGATACAATCA
Organism: Viscum album; assembly: GCA_963277665.1. Classification (NCBI taxonomy): domain Eukaryota; kingdom Viridiplantae; phylum Streptophyta; class Magnoliopsida; order Santalales; family Viscaceae; genus Viscum; species Viscum album. The sequence continues at coordinate 431,576,996 of OY728147.1, read as the reverse complement.
CTTCATAATCAATAAATGTGTGAACAATCTTACTAATCAAGTTCTATGAGATCCATTATTAGTGTAGAAAATATAAGTGTTTGATTTAAGCATAAAAGATATATATGATTCCAGAAATATGATAACAACACTAATAATACCTTATACAATTGTATTCAACAACAAATTGAATAATTTTGGGTTGAACAAATTGATTATTACAAATTTTTATAGATATTTTCATCGAAAAATTATGCCTAAATTCTTGAACTTTCTTCAACACACATATTAAAATATTCAAAAAAATTGTAGGATTTATAACATTAGTTTCTGACTAAAAAAATTCCCCAAATTTCATTTAATATTTTTATTAATAAATTTAAATTCTCCTCCTAAAAACCGAAACTTAATATTTCAAAACAAGGATTATAGAATGTCAATACATACCAATTTAATGATTAATTTCACAAACAATCAAGATATTCCAAATTTTTATGGAAATGATATGTACTTGAAGCTTCTTAGAATAAAACCCCCTAAATGGATGATCTCCACCTTTACTTTTTCATGGATGGTCTTGTCATCAAAATGTATTAATAATTCCAAATGATAGATTATACCAAGATGATTATTTTTTTATCATATATAGAAAAGTTATTACAGTATATCTTTATTTATTATTTGTTGATTTGGGAACAATATTCACTTTCTATTATAAAAAATGAAATTTTTTCAAATACAATAAAAATGATAAGGGAATAATGCAGAACTAAATTTTCTTCACAATATGAGCAATGAGGCTGGGAATTTCTTTTAGAACATGATACTATTTGCATCTGTTATTCACTTATTAAGGAACTCATCATACCATCACATTAAGGTCTCAAGGATGACATAAGAAACATGGAATCTTTTCTTCTTTATTTTTGTGGAATACTCTTTTAACACATGATATTAAGAAACATTTATCACTTCATGAAAAATTTATACTCTTCATAATTTCTTATTATGATTCTATGATTATTAGAAAATAATTTGAATTACATGTATCCCACTTTCACATACCACACAACTCCTCATGATATCCAAGGCTACCATATTTTGAAAACTTCTAATTATGTTTGGAATTACATCTTCACGTTGAGAAATTGTCTTTCCTATAACACATTCCTTAAATTATGATTTCACCATTACTCTAGCTCATTCCAATTGGTTTGGAAATATAACTAAAAATTATTTAGTTGTGTGCTTAGTCTTGTAGGTTATTCGACAATGTATCTTAAGCTTTTTCATAACCAAATAATTCTTCTTGTTTTATATTTTGATTTTTATTTTATTCAACTCAATTTTTTAATAAAAATAAATTTACAACACATTTAATAATAATTTATAGAGTTACCTTTTTTCCATAGAAGAAGTAGATTTTTTAATTTGGGGAATCGTACTTATTTGAATTGTTGTGTTTTGTTCAAGATGACATCTTTTTTTAACTATTAGATTACTCATATTTATTCATTTCTATATGAAAAATTTTACTACAACTAAAAAATATATTTCAATTTTTTATAAGTCAATTTGTAGAAATCAATTTTTCACCTTTAATCTATGAATTTTTAATCTTCTAAATTTTACTCCCCCTTTATATATTATTTCTTTTTTACTTCAAGATTTAGAACACTATTTCAACATTCTAATTACTTATTCCAAAATCTATAACAACAATAATAATTAACAATGAAAATTAATCTATTTCTTTTAGTTACAATCAATAAAAAACTACTTGCTTGCTATTTTTGCTGATTATTACTCAAAATTTGTGTTTTATTGTGGGTTAAACCCATATTACAACTTTTTTAATCCTCCATAGAGTTAGTAGCGGGCTCCAGACTATTTTTCCTCATCCAAATTTGTAAAAATATTGGATTTAAAACTAAAATATTTATGAACATTTATTCGGTATAATCATTATCCACAAATTTAAATAGTACATTTTCTTTTATAGATTCTATATATTGATCATTATATGATTACAATATGTTTATCCACAAGATATTGAACATTTTTATACCATTTATACTTGGTATTTCAAATTAGAAAGACTTCCTTTTAGCATATTATGAAGATCAAGGTTGATTTGTTTCTAGATTACTCAATTTGACATCAATATCCAATCATTTTATATTGAGGTCATTTTTATCATCCTATTTTGAATTCAGTTTTTCTTTGATACCATTCTTTTTATTCTCAACAAAATCATCCTAAATTTTAATCTTTTTTTTAAATTTTTTTAACTACTTGATTTTTTTGTTTTCATAACATCCATTTGAGACTTGTTGATAATAACATATTAATTGAATGAATAGATCCTTCAATCATGAATTTTATTAACATATCCATTCTCTTGAACTTCATCGATATATTCATCTTCAAAATTTAAAAATCTCTCTTCAAGATCCACATTAGCTGTATTTATGTATCTTAACTATTTGGAGATCTTTACATAATATTTCTCTCTTTTATATACATATTTCTCCAATCTTTATAAATACTTTTTCTGCTCAGTTATCTTTTCTAAAATATTTTTGAACAAGAAAAAAATAAAAGTGACCATTTACTTTGGGAAATTATATATTAAATCTAAAAATTTACCAAAAAATTCATTTTAAGAATCTTTAGACATGTGATCAACCGTAACATTTCTTGAATAATTTATAGGGTAGTCATTGAAATAATTTTTAGTTGCCTTTTAATTTGTACCTACTTACATTCTAAAATAGAATATTTATACATATTACTGGTAGTAGATTGAACTATTTTTTCTTCATCCATAATTTTAGATTTTTCTTAACTAATATTATATAATAGGGAAAAAAACTTCATCTTACTCTCTATATAATAGTGATATATTCTTATCACCAACTTCATTAAGAGGAAATATATAAGCAGATGCAACATAAATACTTCCACTTTGATTACCTCCAACTAACATAGATTCCTCTTTCATAGCTAATTCCTTTCTCAGTTATTATCATTTCTATTATTAAAGTTCATCAATGAATTGAAAAAAATATATTTTCTATGGTTTCATTAATAGGGAACTCATGGGATTATAAAAAAATGTATTTCATGTTGTTTATTCATAGAGAAACTCAAAAATTTAATACACTAAAGACTCCTAATTTCAAAACTATTGATATTACAATCAGATGTGTTATCATAGCTCTAATTCAAATTATTATGATCACATAAATACATATCCTAAAAACTGGTGGGGGATGAATCAACATTCTTATAATTTTTAGAAAATTCAATCTTTTATCCCTTGCCTCCTCTTCATATATATTTATTGGAGGAATATCTCTCTTTATTTATCTCACATTTCATCACTATGTAAGTGGAAATAAATATGCAATCTATATAATAAGAACGACATGGTTTTTGGGAAAGTTTTACCTCATTTTAGGATGACTAATTCCCTAGTGTAAGTTGGTTATTATTGCAATCTCACTGAAATTCCTTCTTTTTTATCAAAATTACTTGGGCAAGGGTATGTCCTTAGACCCATACAAACATTGTCACCATGTAGTTTCATAGTAAGATTCAACATCATACTCCAAATACAAGAGTAGTATTGTATAACCTTGAAGGATATCATCAATATAAGTACATGTCTCTCAAGAAGAATATAATATATTCAAGAAAATCTAATAATGTCCAATTTTTCATAGACCAAATTCATATCTTACCATATATGAATATTATAAGCCGGGATCACTCACATTCTCCTTTCAACTGAATTAATGCTTAAATTTTTTGAGACAAATTCATTCTTTTATTATTCTTTTTATTTAGCGTGCACTATATGTGATCTTCATAAAAATTAATTCTCTTTCTCTTTGGTACTTAAATTTAGAAACAAGTACACCACATTGGTTCTTTGTTATTTATTTGACCTACAAGATATTTAATGCACTTAGAGTTAGATCTCATTATTTTCCATCAACTTTAATGGAAGATATAAGTATATATTAATTGTAGAATATGTCCCCTATTATTTATTCTCCCACTTTTTTCTTTTTATATATTCACTGTGTGAATATTATTATTTTTGTTTCCAAAATTCTCAATATATAAAATATTTCTAAAATTTTGGCTATTAAAACTCAAAAAATATATCCATATTTAATTCTAAAATCCTCCCAACCACTCTCTTAAATTCTCGATACATTGTTTTATCCTTTCCTCATGATGTTTCAAAACACTAAAAACATCTTCTATATTTTAATTGTCCATAGTTTTTAAACACTCATATTTCATGTATGTATAAATTTCCTGTATATATTAAAATAATTGTTTTTATTTATTATATTTATTGAATCTCCCATATATTATTCATTTATTTTTAAATAAATATTTCATTTCATAATTATTAATTATTTCTATAATGAAAACAGGAGAATCACGATACTTCATACATTGTATAAAAACTTAAATTTATCATAATATTTTATTCTTTAGGTAACATTACATCTATTCTTATATTTGTTGTGAAATTGCAACGTGATCATTAAATTGAACCTCTAACCTACAAAACATGGATGTTAATATCTTTTCCTTTCATATCCACTATGCTCAAAGTGGAATTTCCTTTAGTGTGGAGTTCATCATCCAGGATATTCTACATTGATGTCACAAAAAAATTAGAACATATATCAAATGTGAAGGAAGATAATATTGAGTGATGTCATATCATCCGATTTCCACATGTATTTTAAAAGGTAAAAAATATGCACATTTCTTAATTCCCATATTAGAACGAAATTAAAGAGTTTTTTTCTTTAGTAATCATAACACACTACCATAAGGAAATAAAATCCCATGATATATCCCTATGCCACAACCCACATCCATTTCTTCATTATTCATGATTCCATCATCCAAGAACCACCCCAAATTCCCCATTCTAGCATATACCCACATTAGTGGATTAATCCCATGTCATAACTATCTCCTAGATGTAGTTGATCTTTGCTATTACCACACCATGGTGGACCCAACTCTTATGGCTGGATAGAGGCTATAATATTTTCTCCCTAAATTAGTTAAGGCCCACTTCATAAGAGTTAATACATTATTCTTATGAATTCCCAACACAGGCACATGTACTCTTCTGAAGTGGGTAATATTACCCTTTCAAACCCACTAAAATCACTCATTTGACATGAAATATATGATCTATTAAAATATTTCCAACATTATCCCTCTAATTAATTTTTTCAAAAACTATTTCACTCTTTCAAACTCACTTTTACTCATCAGAATTTTGAAAAAACAATTCTATATTTATACTTCATATTATAGTAAGTAAATAATCTCATAAATTTCAATAAAGTTTCAATTCCCCAATCAAGAAGAACTCCTGTATTGATAAATTTTTACCATAAAAATTTTTAATGGTACTTTTACTACCTCAATCATTAAGATAAGCCCCACTAACCGGTTTTTCCAAATAGATACTCTATAAGTAAGAAAACATTGTAGTAACTTAAAAACATAAATCCTTTAAACATATTTTCCATTTTTTGAATGTAATTTTAAAAATCCAAGAGAAGAAACTACAAAGTGACACATTTCATGGGAACTCCAAAAACCTTTAATGACATTTCTCATAAATACATATTAACATGATGCAAATTTACTTAATACATATCGATTCTTATTTTCAACAAATACAACATAACACAAAGTGTATTCAATAATAACACATCACCTCTATGTTATTATACGCTAATTTAAGCCTGAATCCACTTTTATATATTAATTCACATGTTATATAAAATATGAGTTAATGATATGTATTGTTTATTCATTTATCACATAAATGAAATTATTCTCATATTATTTTCATATAATGAAACACTAAGTAAATAATAACCAACGAAAGTATCTAAACATAACCCTTTAATGTTGCACTATATTGTTAAGGTAGTTGCTTCTTACTGCATAACAACCCTTGTGATATCCCATAATAAAAGTAATATGATATGATTGGGTTTCCAATACTTATTACCATATGACATTAACATATCATATAATATAATATATACCAGTTCACATTAAATATATATGGGTAGTCTTAGTTATCTATTTAATATTTTGAATATTGTTTTATTTTTTCTCTATGGTGAGGTTAATTGAGCATAAATATTTAGGATGGTTGATATTATTTTTAATTATACTAATTATGAAGTGTTTTAATTGATTGGGTACCTCTTATAAATATTAAATATTTTTTTGAATGGTTATCTATCAGCAAAAAAACTGATGAAAATTCTCATTTGATGTATAATTATATGTTCTTTTTTATTGTCCGACTGAATATTTGGTGATTGATTAATTTATTGAGTGATAGACATAATAATTTATTCATATTCATGTGTGGAATAAATTTTATTCGAATAGTCATTTTAAAAAATTTGAGAATTAAACTTTTAAATTAACATGTTTTTTTAACAATTCAAAAGAAAATAATTTCCATGATTTAAAATGAGATAAAACTTTTGAATAATGTTTTTAAAATATTATGGGTATGAAGATTTTATTTTCACTTATTAATGATTTTTTAATATTGACCAAAATATATATTATTTTGAAATGGAATGTTTATGTTATAGTATTTTCAAATGTGAAAATCTAAAAATTATGAATTGGAATGAAGAAAATGTTTCTGAAAAAAGTGGTCAAAAAAATTATTTTTACTTTTTATTATATCTTTATTATATTCCAAAAAAGGTTATTGTGTGATTAAAATTTACTAGGTGGTTTTCATCCATAATTTTTATTACCTGAAAGTTTATGTGCTGAGCAAATTTTGATTAGTGGATGTAATTTTTAAAAGGTGAGGTTATTTTAGTAATATTATTTATGGATTCGAGGATGATGTAAACTGAAATATAAGCTATGTTCATTTAAATTTATTAAATAAGAATATAACCCTAGTTAAACAGATTATTATAATAGAAACCTAATTGGAGAATTGTTTATACTCAATATTATTATTAGTGTTTTAATAAGTTAATCATATTTGATGTAATATGGTTTAATGAGTAAGTTAAAATTATTTTAAAATGGTGTTATGGTATTTTATATTTTTTTTCAAGAAATAACGTTTATTGGATACAAACTTATATAATTATTCATGAATAATAATTATTTATAAATTTACTTTTCTATAATTTTTATACTGGTTAGGATAGTTTATTTACATAAAAACAAATTTATAATTTATTTTGAATGATGATTATTTAAATGTATTTCGTTTTTATGAAATTGGGTGTCTAAATTACAATTATTTGCTGAATTCCATCATTATGTTCTTTTACAAAAACTATTGGGTAGTTTTTTATTATTATAGATTATATTACGAAGGTATTTTTTTCAGTGTGTTACTAATACAATTTTTGTACAATTTTTTGTAAAATTTATTTTTTTTGAAAGTGTAATAATTAATTGATAAGTGAATAGTTATTGTTTCATATGTATATCTAAAATTTTGTGTTTCATTAAAAATATTTTTTAATATTTATATTTTGATTGGATATGTTTCAGTATTATTTTCCAAGTGGTTATGAGTGAAATTAAACTATATTAAATTAAAAGGACATGTTTTTTAGAGTTTAGATATGTTCTGTTATTGTTCATTTGATATTACATTTATGTATTTTGAAAACTACTATAATAGTGAATGTTGGTGTTACTTTCATGTTTTTTGATTTTATTTTTAATTTAAATAGTTCTTAGGTGACATTAAAATAGTTTCTTAAATTATAAATAACACTTAAATCTAGTAATCAGTGATTAAATATTGTAATATTTGATATTGGACAATATTAATGATGATGGAGAATGGATTTAATTTTAAGGACAGTAAAAATACAGAAAAAATTATTTTTGAAGGATAAGGATCAATTTTGTATGTTCTTAAACAATTTCTATAAATGTTTTCCATGGATTCATTTTATAACAGATACTAATAAATATGAGTTTAATTGGATGTATTTGAGTTTGATTTTATTTAAATATTATGCTATTTTAATTATAATTTTTTAATTTAAAATGTATTCTAAAATAAAATCTTTATTTGGGTGAATGTATATTTTTAACAAATATTTTTATGATGGTATTGTTTTAAAATAATTTTATGTTGAGTTAGTATTGGGGTGTATTTATTTTGGATATATCAAAATGTTGTTGACCAAGATTTAATTAATAATTAATTTTAATTTTAATTTTGATGATATATTGTATTTTGTATGGAACTTTGAGTTGGGATATGTTTCGATTGTAGAATTCATCATGAAATTATTTATTTTAAATTGGTCACATAATTTTGTATGGGAATTTGTTTGTTTGAGTTTGATATAGATTCAAAAATTATAATTTAGGTTTGATTCATGTTTAATGTTACAAAATAAGAATTATGGGTGTGGATCTTATTGATTACAATTTTGAATTATGAAAATTTCTTATTCATTTACTGAATGGCATTGAAATTTATTAAATTCAAAAAAGTAGTGAGTGATGGAAGGAGAAACAATGTAAACTTGTTTCAAGAAGCGAAATCAAACTTTTAATTAGTTTTTTTTAGTGTTTAAATTTTCTTGTTAAATTTTGGGGTTAAAATTATTAGAAATATGAATTGATCGGGAATTTATAGTATATTCAAAACCATCTGGAAAAAATTCATGGTTAGGATACATGATCTCGAGAAAAAATTCATAGTTGAGATGTATCATTAGTAAGAAATTTAAGGGGTTGAAATGAGACCTTAGTCTTTTGTTTTATTAATTTATTCCAATTAAAAATAATATTTTTAATATCTTATCTATATTTGTTAATGAATGGAGGTTTTTAAATGAGTTATATTTTATAAATAAGTATGTTTTAATCAAGTAATTTTATGTTTTTGAGATAGAGATGATTTTAAACTTATCATTTGATAATAATTTGAGAATTTTAATTATATGATTTTTTTTTCAAGTGTCTATATTATATGAAAATACATCAGGGTGGGGAGTGAATTCATGAGAATGAAATTGAGAATGGGTTATTTTTAATTGAGATGTTTTTCCACAAAAGAAAATATGCTTTTATATGTTCTAAACATTTTAAATTGGATGATATTTTATTAATGCAAATTAAACTATTTTATTGATAATAATATCCAAGGGGGATTTCCAAGGGAAGAATGAAATTTCATGGGGAGAATTTTAATCCCCCATTTTAATTATTTTTAATATATAATATTATAATATTACTTTTGCGATGAAAATAGTGAAAATATTAAAATTTTTGGGCAATGAACAGTATAATACTTGGCCTCGGGACTATGTATTTTGAACCTGCAGTGTAAAATAACGAGGTAATGGGAAATAGATGATCATTTTAATGGTTTAGAGACCATTTATTCTGAAAAAATTAATATAAAATTTAATTTTCATGTAAAAAATTTCTATTATTTTCCCAAATTGATTGATGGATTTATATAATGATAATATAAAATGTTTTATATCACTAGAATCTGATATATATTTTTTGGAAATATTTTATATAACATCCCTCCATGAGTGCCAGTCAATAGTTCCCCGAGACAGTGGCTATAGGACCTGAAGTGCATCCCCCAAAATTCCATAGACTGATGACTAGTAGCAAGGGTCTAGGGTTTGTCCGTGGGGAGAATTTTTAACTCATAGATCAGGGTAATCACAACAGAAATCAATAAACAATAGATAGGAGAAGCATATATATATATATACACACACAAATACAACATAAATATTTAAAGAAACAAGCTAAGCAGAATAGATTACCAAATTGAAACTGAATAACATTAATATATATATAATGCTAAACATGGAATTTCCCGAGTCTATACAAAAAATGGAAGTGTAGAGGAATATGGGTATAAGAATATACTTCATTCTATAAAAAACTAAAAAAGGAAAAAAAACTGCTCCACAACATCTCGAGCATAGGCCTGATCCTCTTCCCCCAAGATCTATCCTAAATAGAAATTATGTCAAGCATTAGAAGCATTATGATTCACTTTAGCCATAACATGTGATCATAATTTCTACTTGGGTACCTAATGGTGTCCAATCAGTGTGTGAGATATAAATATTAGGAGGCTATCTCCCATGATGTCTAGACATCTCCATTTCATGTAACATAATTTATAACACTATGCTCTAATAATAAATGTATAAATATATATAAATAAATGGAAACAACTGGGTTTGGGTTCCTAAATGGACACCCATCCCATACAACCTGCTTCGGCTTATGTAGGATGTCTAAAAATTGGCACATGTTCATGCATTAAATTTATTCAAAGGGACAATAAAAAATGGAAAAATGAGGAAGCCATACCCCTATTATTGTGCTTTGTATTGGGGTTTAATTCACATTTCATAATTCATGTGTGAAAGTAAAACAAGGATGATGCATAATATGTTCATAACTAGATCATAATAATAACAAGGGATACATCTCATATGAACATTAATCAATTGATCGATCCAAACCAGTAGTGGAATTTGATTCCATCCAAGGTTATCTATTTAGAATCTCAAGGGTCTCTACAGAACATCAAATATAACACAATACCACTGAGTCCATCCAAGGATACCCATACAACATCCCGTGTATCACTCGAGGCATGATGACTCTGAGTCCATCCCAAGTATCTTGTATCAGGGACCGAGTATATCCCAAGGAATGACTTATCCATATTTCTAATGGTTACATACACAATTTCTCTCTATGGGAACTAATATCACTCATTAGTCTGAGAAACCTCTTAGTCAAATGTACCTATAAATACAAATCATCACTCTTGATGTGTTGAGTAGTAACCAACCATGGACTCCAATTCTATTCATATATACGTAATTTCGAACCCATGATCTTTACCATCCCATATCAAGTGGGCCACAACAATAAGGCACATATAATAAGGCAGTGAAATTATAATTTTAATCCATTAAATAATCATTTCATGCCAGAAGCTATCAGGTTTTTCAATTAGGCCAAAACATATTGGCACAGTTCGTATAGTAAGGTATAAAGAAATAAAGGAGAACAAGGAATGAGAATGGGTCATATTCCATAAGGCATAGAAAGTAATCATTTACATGTCATCAATATCATTCTTATATCTCAAGCTAACTAGATTATCAAAACACAATATTTAGTTAAAACCATCAAACATGAGACATGAAGCAATCAACATGCATAATAAACATAACATGAGTATGTGGCAAGGATATTAGCTAAAAGATCAAGGTAATAAGCACATGGAATGGGATATGAATATAACCATAAGCATTTTTCTAAATATAAGGAACAATTATCAAAAACCATATACAAAAGAATATGGATTTCCATTCAACCGTCAACATTTTTTTAAATTTGAGGTGTGATCCATAAATCTTAATGGTCACCCTCATAGCTAACCATTGATTCTTAATTCCATTTATAATATATGTAATTAAATTAAAAATATTCTCTCATGTAGTAATTAACCATTTAAATCAAATTCATTAGGCCATTAGAGGAGGAAACACCCAAAGGGGTGGCCAAAGTGAAGGATAACGTTGTAGGAATGGGTTTACCAGCTAGCTAAAGTCACAATAGACCCATTAAACCAAGGCGATCCATTTAATATGAAGTAATAGGATATTCCAAAAGAGCTCGACTACCAACACAATGGATAAACACTTTAAAATCAATTAAACAATAAGAAAAAGTCCTAGACACCCTACCTCGATGTCATATTACTCCACATATCTGATAACAATCATTGATTCGACCTAAAATGAAAGAAATCAAAGTATTCAACAAAACCCAAAAAATAGGGCAATAATCCATCACAAAAATATAGCACAAAATATAGAAGAGAAATAGATAAATTAATTTTTGTAGAAGATAGATCCTACTAAGGGATTTTCGTAGCTTTTGATGGTGAATAAATCCAACCACGGAAGAGGGAGATATCAAAACCCATAAGAGAGGGAGGTGGGGGTTCCACACACCAAGGGAGAGACCAAAATCCCAAGTGGAAGAGGTGGGAGGAGAAGAAAATGGTTAAAAGCCTCATTAAGGGAAAAATGTAATTTCACCCTCATAATTCATTGTGCACATTTTGGCTACACAGTTTGGACAAACTGTACAGTTGGTACTGCTTCAAGGGGAATATCGCACGGTCAGGAACATGGTTTGACTAACAGCGTTCAGATTGCATGGTAACTAAATGTCTGAAACCTACAACATTCCGTACATGCACTTTCCTAGGGTCACGTGGTTGTAATGAAATAGTGTGTCCCTTAGAACCCTTTTTTATACTATTGTATGGTTTGGGGACACTATGTGGGCTGAGATACATGGTTTCTTCTAACCATGAGACCTAGTCCACTTCCTCCATTTTTGGGGATTCGGGCTCTGAATGAGCCTCAGATTCACTTGATACCTACTCCAACCATTTAAGAATAATTATTAGGGTTCTTATAAAGAATTTAATCCAATAATTTAATGTTATGCACCTTAGGATAAATCAGGGACATTACATTTTAGTGTGAATTAAGTTTTAAATAAAATGATTATATATTATGTATTTTTACCAGATTATTTTATTTAATGTTTTTAGTATTATTATTAATGATATGATGTTTAGAAATTGGTATGAGATTATAGTATGGTGACTTTTATTTTTTGTTTCAAGAAAAATGGGATTAATTATTATAAAAATAATTATAGTATTATTATTATTATTTAGAGTTATTAACAAAAAATAGACGAAATCCCCTTCTTCCTCCCCATTTAGGGTGAATTCATGAATGGTGTTGAGAACCCAACCCCTCTCTTCCTCTCCAACTGGTTCTCCATGTAATATCCATGTTTTATGTGAGGTGTGGCCTTTTTAATTTCATTGTTGTTCTTCTTCAACCTCTTATCCTTATTCTAATTTTTCCCACATTATTCCATAATAAAATGTTGGCACATAGGGTCTAAAGTATTTGGGAATTCCTATAATTCAAAGACAGACATCTAGAAACCATATGGGTTTTTTTCTAGATTATGCTAGAGTAATATTCCTTGGAGGCTTTCACCATATTTAGAGTGGTTTCACTTCCACGTTGCTCTCTAGTGAGTATTCTCACTTCTTTTCAATTGGTTCGTTATGGGACTTGAGTGTTTTATTTTTTATAATTCATTTTCAATGATTCATTAGGACTTATAGTGTGGTATTATGATAGTAATACCTGTTAAATATCATTCAACATCCCAAAGGTTGGTGATTCTATAGAATTCCATTTATTTTAGAAATCCATTAGTACATAAGTTCTATTAATGGATATCTTATTAATATTAGTGTTATTTAATATCTATGATTGATTTATAATGTAATTTCATTATTTACATAAAATATACATATGAATCAAAGTGGGTTTTCATATAATATGCGTATTTCTTGATATTTTTTTTTTTGATGTTCTCCAAGTGTTTGATTTTTTTGTTGTATTTTACCATGAAATAACTAAAACCATGTTGATGTGTAGATTTATTGTTGTCTATGAAGTGGTAATATCATGGTTTTGACTTCAATTTTAATGTATGTAGTCTTTTTTGGATTAAAAAAGTGGAAATAATTTATTTATACCCTTTTATTATGACCCTTATTATTTTTTATAAATTATTATATTTATTAAGATGGAATGACTTTATAATAATGATCCAAGGGCTTATCCTTTGAAAGGGTATTCAGTACTGACATAAATGACTACATTATTGATATATTGATTTATATTATTCATTTTTTAATGTTCTTTAGATGTTTTATAAAAAAGATTTGATAAATCATTGTGATAGCATTTTCAAGTAATGATTTCTTTTTTTAGAATAATTGTTGGTTATGACTTGTCTCTAACTAATGTGAACCCTTAGTAAGGATCTTAGTTTTACCAGTGGGGGCTCTTGATCATACTCCAGTCAGGAAATTGGGGCTACTGATTTTTATCATTCCTAGAATAATTTAAAAATTGTTTTTAGATATATCACAAATTATCAGTAAATCCTTGTAATATACCCCACAGTGTGTTGTTTTTTCCTTTAGTTGTGTTGGGTTTTTTTTAAATTTAAAAACCCACTACATGATTACTAAAATTTTAAAATTTTATAGGGAATTATGTTGTGATTACTCACATCATTACAAATTATGAAATATAAGTTATGTTTGAATTTTTTACTCTAGAGTAGAGGTCATTTTGAGATCCAATATTGGGATCAGAATTCTGATATTGTGAACATCTTGAGAAGATGTTTTGGATACTGATCTAGATCGAGAAGGTGTATCAGGTTATTGGGTGAGAATCCTGATATTTAAGATGAATTTTGAATGTTTGAAATAGGGTTATACTCTATCATATAGTTACCAAACCATTATGTTAAACAATGTTTTTTGATAGTGTGATGCGGGTTTTCCTTAGGGGTTGATGAACTGTTTGAACGTGGTTGTATAAAAACCATGATTTTTTTTTGGTTTTAGTGATATATTTATGGTTTGTAAATGTTTTTTTAAACTATGTGGTAAAAACTTTTGAGGACATGGATTAGGTAAATAATGAGACACACAGATGGTTCACTATTTTTAAAAATGTATGACCAAACTATATGTGGGGTATGTGTCTTGAATCCTTTATAATGAAATTGTTAGAGAAATTCTTTTCTGGTCATTTGGTAACCATGCGGCCTGACTAGATTTCAAAACAAATGGTAAAAGACCCTTTTGAAACTCAAAACCTTTAAAAAGTCATCCCTCTTCTTCTCCCCTCTCATGCGATGAATTTGGGAGGATACCCCCTCTTTCTATTTTAGTCCCCAATGGTTTTGGGTGATTCCAGTTTCATTTAGAAAATTATTTGACATCAAATCCTTATACAATCATTATTTTTTATTCCATTTGATTTTAATTTATTTTTCTGAAATTTTGATTATGGTTATTGAGATGATTCCATCAAATCATGGTGGAATCATCATGATATGATGAGAATTTTTCTTGGTGTAGATAGAGGATATCATGATTGGTTGACTACATGTCATTTCCCACCATTTTAATTAATATATATTTCTTAGTAATATATTATAGGTCTTTTAATTAAATTAAATGAAATTTTCTATGAAATATGTGACATGTGTTGTATATTTTTCATAGATTTGGCCCAAAAGTATGTTTGGAGTGGACCACAACATATTTCTCAAGGTTCTCATGAAAGGAGGTGGACGAGTGAAATTTTAGGCATTCCTGAATATTTAAATTAAATTGTGAAATTATTTATAAATTTTAATAATTAATTGAATTGTATGTTTTAGAATGAGATAAGGTATTGTGTTGATCGATGGTGGTCATTTAGACTTGAATGATCTTGGGAGAGATTATTAAAATTGTTTTCAAAGGGAATGCATTAGTGTAAGAGATATGAGTTCCCTTAAACATATCCCTTTAATAAATGCAATTTGAAATGTGACTATGATATGTGGTCTCTCAAAATGAGAGTGGTAAACCTTTTATTTAAAATTAAAAAAATTATTTATTTAAAACTTTTCGAAATCAACCATGTCTCAAGCTCTACGTTGGACCCTAAAACACTGGATCAATGCCTCGACTATAGATTGTTGAGTTATTTATTATGAATATGTTATATGAGACTCATGGAAACCAATATAGTATAACTTAATTGTATTGAGTTAGCATAGTGTATTTTTATAGGTGCCTTAGTTTTTCTTAAGCATGTATGAGTAGAGAATTGGAATGGTTGGCCAATTGGTACGTTGTATTGGACTTTGGGGTGACTTATGGAATTTGTTATAGTTCATTTGAGACTAGGGTGAGCATTCCTACCTCATTGGAATGTGAGAACCTTGGTGGGTATACTCTGAGTATATTTATTATAGGTTGGGTGAGTGGATTAACCTAGGACAACTTGGGAAGTGATATTGGAATTATTCCATCACACTGGAGTGATGATGGTGTTTCATTTACTATGAGGATGAAGATGCCATAGTTTTATTACTATCACAAAATAACGCAGGAAACCCAAAAACCTTCCACCCGATCTAACCAATGAAAAACCTAAGGAGCATTCTTGGTCACCCGGGGCTAATAAATAGTATTGGGGCATCATAGAATAACCAATGGGAACCATTTTTCCAAAATAAAATAAATTAGATAGCCAATAGAACTTATCCATAAACCTCATCATGTCACATATGTATGTGAGATATCCAAGATAAATGAAATTATTTGAAAGATAAGTTGTTTATGAATCGAATGTACCTTTCTCTTCATTTTTCTCCTCCCTTGTTTATCACTGATTTTGGTTTGGTTGATCAGGGTCAGAATGATGATTTCATTATAGTATGGTGAAGTGTTTCCTTTTATGTGGCTTTCCTGTGCGACTCATAGAGAATGTTTTTAGAGGATGAACATACTTCGTAACATTCCATTTTATATAAGGTATGTTTTTTTGTGAATTTTTAAAGGGATTAAATTTAAATTTAATGAAATTGATGATCTAATTGGGTTTATTTGATTGGAATTTTTCTTGAGACGATATTAGGAGGACATTGTGGCCCTTCTATGAGTAGTGGGTCCTGGTATCAATGCAATGAGGTTAATTAGAGAGTTATTTATAGATTATCTATTATATCAATAAATTATAAAATTAATTTCAATAGTTTAATTAATTATAATTTGTTAATTTTTTTTATTCACTTGAGATATGTCCACATGGTTATGGGAGATGACTAGTTTGATGTGTATGAGCTTAGGTGATATTCACTGAGTTGCTTAAAAAGGGAATAACTCTAAAATTTTGGTAGGTGGTATTTATGAAATTTCTCTATGGTATTATGCATGATTTTTGTGGCATGTTCTATGTGTAGTGTTTCTACCTTGAGTGATTGAATATATTAAATTAAGTAAATTGTTTAACTAAAATGTAATTCCTAAAATGGAATGAACAGCATTTCAGGGGTCATGAAAGAACCTTGTACACAGGTTGAACGTCTCGACCACTGATTGGAAAAATCCTAATTATAATTTTATGTATTGGGATACATGAAACCCTTAAGGGGTGTGAATAAAATTAAATAAATAAGACGCAGTGTCCCTTAAAATTGGTTCCCATGATTCCTCTTAATAGGGGTGTGTGTTTGACTTAGTGGTATTGAAAAAAGTAGTCCATGAATAGATAATGGGTTTCCTTAGACCCATTAGGCTATCTAAGATAATCGTGGGGTGAGTATTACTCATATATGGAGATGTGATTAACTTGGTGGGTAGACCATTGCTATGTGTGATGAGTTTGGGTGGATAAATATGCCAAACTATTATTATAGGATTTATTATTAAGGGGGGACTTCCATAAAATGCATTCATATATATATATATATAACGTGTTTATATTTCCTAAAGTATCACATAGAAAATGGTGATTTTCTATTGAGAACCTAATGCCTTGGTTAATTCCCATAGATTCATATTGATACATATTTGTTTAATATTATTTGAGATATAACATTGGATTTTACTTTATTCATATCCATTTAGAATTACTTTGGAAATCCCCTTGGACTTGGTTATGATTCCTATCTATTTAGAATACCTTGGGAAATGAAATTGGATTTAACTTTATTCTTTATGATCAAATGATTCCCAGGACACTACCATGGATGCATCAGCTGAGGTTATTACTATTAGATTTACGATGATTGAATCACAAGAATCAGTGTTGAAACCTTCTAATATAAGAAAATTGGGCTAATATAAGTAGGAAAGATCATGTGAAATGTTGAGAGAAACACTAGAATTGTCTGAAGCATGTATAGTTTTACCCATGCATCATGCTAGAAATCGAGGATTGATGGTGTTTATTTATTTTGTCTTCAAAAATGTATTCATTTATTTGATTGATCATATCACATGTGCATGAACTATATTAACTTCTTATGTTAGGGACCTAATTGATGGTTACCTAATGAGTTTTAATCATACACTAATTGAGTGTTCATGACACTTGGGTACGTGAGCAAACAACACTGATCACAGGTTCAAGTAGACTAGTGCCCCATAGATTTAGGGTCTAGTGAGATAGATTGGATGGAGTCTAGGGATTAGGATGAGGTTAGGCTTAAGGATGATAGTTGAGCCTAAATGTATTCCTTTATTTTATTTTTCTTGTTTATATGATTATCTGAGTGACTGATTGGTGTTATATACTAGAATTTTTGTGAAATTGTATGACCATATACTTCACCGTGAATTTTATTATTTCATCTTAGTGGTTTATTATTCAGCATACTATGGTTATTTACTGATATGGTTGAAAATATATTATTTGGATTCTAGTGTGCACTATGATATGTGGGAAGTGTCTCCCCACGTCAAAACCCTATACCCTTGTGGCTAGTCAGAATCCTCTGGCATATAGGGAGGCACAATGGTGGACTCAATATCTATTTAACTAGGACATAGATAAATGTCCTGGAAAATTGGATGTTTTTGGAAAGAGGGCCAATATAGTATGACAACATAGGATAACTCATACAGAATTTGGGGGAATGAGCATAATGAGGTGCAAGGATGGTAGAAGTTCTTCCTCAATATTTTTATTCTTTTTTTATTTTTTATATGTGGTCGTCTCACTTGGATGTTAGTTGTGATGTATGACCATAAGTTTTATTTTTATTTATTATAGTATTTTTAGTGTTATTTATTTCACTTACTATGATTATTCATTATGGATGAATCTAAGTTATTTTTACTAATATTGATCCCTTTGATTTGAGGTTATAGAATCCCCTTTGAAACATCATAAACCCAAGTTTCTAGTCGACAACCTATGGAATATGGGGAGGTGCACCTAATGCCATGAAGCCCCACTAGCCGAGAAACTAATCGATGGTCTCCTGCTGGGGGGTACATTACAGATGATGGTTTGATTTTATATTATTTATTATTCTTTGTTTGAATCGATGTAATTTTATTGGATTAATTTTTTTTGAAAGGGATGATATAAGTATCACATATTAATATATTTCATTCAAACACACTTATAAAAGTACATTTATATATATTTTAAATGAATAAATTTTGTTTAACTTATATAAGAGAATTTATAAAATATTTAGAGGCATCATATCGAGATTTTTTCTCACTTATTACACCATTTTTGTGCATATATATTTCATTTTTTGATTTTATTACACTCAAGAAATGATATTTCCCATTCCTTAAGAGTGGAGCATAGTCTTGTGTTTAGTACTATAGAAGTGTGTAATATGAGAACAATCATGTGTTATATTGGGATAATTGGTAATTTTATTTTATTTATTATTAGTATATATATATCTATTTGTTTTATTTTCTCACATTTGTATTATTATTATTATTATTATTATTATTATATTTCATGTTTTATAAAATATTGTTTGTTTTTATCAATTTGGTACACCGTGATGGTTTATTTCTTTTAGGTTTAATTTCACACATATTATTAAAATACTAACTTATGGGCATGTTATGTGGGTTATTTAGTAAAATTTAATCATTTCTTATTTATTATATATCAATAGTAAACTATTTTGATTATATTTATGGACACCCTTGGGGATTTCGATAGACTATGATGATCAAGAACATCCCTTATGTGTGTGGAATTATGGTTCAAGTATGTAGGCTAGATACTCAGGTCAGTATACAAGAACAGACACTATAATATATTAATATATTAGTATTAGTTTTTTATAACAACTATGAAATAAAAATTATTGATGAATTTTTTATTTTTATTTTTTTGTTTCAATTGTTATCGTAAATTATTACCTTTTATTTATTGGGTTGAGTTTCAGAAATCATCACCAATAAATGTCCTATTTTCCGCATGAAATTCCATTCGATCCTCCATTCTCATAATTCAAACATAATTCTCTATTTTCTCTCACGATTGTTCCCAATTTTATCACTCATTGATGAAATCATCCTTCTCAATGCTAACTGTAGATAAACCTTCCCCCTTTGATGTTGATTTCAATATTCCAGTTGTCATGGTTATCACCCAACTAATTCATCTCCAGATCCTCTTGAAGCACCAATCAACACCCTATAAGGGAATTTATTTTATTTTGATGTTATAACTTTTTTAATATTATTATATTTTTTTAATATAATAAATTTTAAAAAATTCATTCAGTCAAGACTTGATTATAATATATTTATTGGTTTGAAAAATATATTGAAATATTACTCCATGTTGATGTGAGTTATGATTTTTACATTGAAAAAATAGTTCTTTTGATATATTAAATTGAATAATTCTTGTAATAATTATATTTACATAGTAGTAATCACTAAATTTTTTTTGATAAAAAATTAGTTTTTATGATATAATCACTTTGAAATAAGAAATCATGTTTCCGTTTTAATATTATAATTTGAATATTATGTTTTAATTGGGTTTAGAAGGTATGTAGTTGATAAAAAGAAATGTTTTTGATCACTTTAAATTAGGGTGACCTCTTTGTAGCTCCGGGTTAGTGAATTTTAATCTCACAAATCATTAATAATTAAAAATATCTCTAAACCATTAATTTTCAAATATCTTAATTTTTTTTATCATTTTAGTGATTCAATATATTAATTTAGTATCATGTATAATTCTTTTATTTCATATGAATTATAAATATAAAAATTATTATAATTTTTAAATTATTATGATTTTATATTTTCACTATTAGTTTCAAAATGTGTTAAATATATTATTTTTCTATTTTTCATGGCTGTTAAATATGGTGTAACACGATGTGCTATCATGTATATAATAGTATACATTTTAAGGATATATATTACATATTTTCTACTATGATTTTAATTAATTTATAATTTACCCCGAATTATTATATTTGATGAAATCATTATTCATGTTTTATATTTTATATGTGATTTAATTTTAGAAATGACTTCTATTCCATTGATACATTTAATTATAAATGGAATATAAATGGATAAAATTTAGATTACATTACAAACAAATACACCTCAATATCTTAAGTATATAGGGAAATTTTTCTATTCTATAATAGAAAATCAATAAGTGTATGTAAGAAGTAGATTTACATTCCCTGCATGTAATTTCATATGATTATTTAGAATACATGATGTTTATAAACCCTTGATATTGAAAAAAATATCTATTGGATATTGATGAAGGATTTAGCATTATTAATCAATCATTATAGAAATTATGATATTTTAATAACCTCATAATGATCATGTTATTTCCATAGAAATAAAGGATTGAAAATAAAATATGGTGGCATCTTAAAAAAATTCATAAAGTAGAGATATTATGGGTTTTTATTTACATTATTGAATTAAATGATCATGTACACTTTTATATTTTATTATTCATATAAAATTGGGAAGACATTCATAGGGGTATAAAGAAATTTCTTTTAGATATTATTTATATAGACTTCAACCATTTGATTGAAAATGGAGATAGTGAAGAACACAATCTATATATTTGTCCTTCATAGGCTAAAATGATATATTATTTTAATAATGGAGATGATGAAGGGAGTATTATTAGAGTACATATGAAACTGAGATACTTTTTTGATATGAGGGTTGAAATTGAAGAATTATTTATAGATAATGAAAAACTATCATTAATAATATATTGATCTATTTGTCCATGATGAAATTGAATCTTTTAGTCTTTTAAGAGAGGGTGAATATATAGACAACATACTAGTGGTTGATGTTGAAAAATAATTTACAATAAAACAATTTTATATTCTATCATCATTTAACTTAAGTAGTATATCATTTATTTATTTTATTAAAAAAATTGATTTATCCTAGAATAGAACACCTATAATATATTTTTTTGACTCTTTAGTTTCTTGAATACTAATATTTAAATTTAAATTTTATAATATTTATGCTTGTAAAAACCATGAAGACAATTTTTTTTGGTTTATTTTAAAAGCTAAATTATTTTCTATAGACTTTATAAAGTAAATATTAATGGTACATGGGTAATATAGTAAGGCCTACTATATTTATTATATGCAATAATAATGTCATTTAGATCAAATAAATCAAACGTGTTGATCATTTAACGTATTTTCTAAATACCCACATATGATTGGATTTATTTGGGTTTATATTTTAAATATTTAATATTAAATTGTAATATACTAGATGCTCTAAATTATTTCATTACCACTTATATTTTAGGAAACATTTTGAGGATAAAATGGTTTACAAACTAAAATGGGTCTACAGAGTCAGATAATACTTTTAAACAATTACTGATGATCCCAACCTAATAAAGTGAACTACCTACTATGATATCTATAATTCTCACTAGTAAAAGGCTTCTAGTGGTAACAAGTGTTGAGGAATTTGGCTAGTGAATAAACAAGTATGATTCAACTTCACATATTACATTAACTATACAATCATCAGGGTATTGGGGTGATTATTGTCAGAATAAATTTCATTGTGAAAATATTATTTATTTCAAACTTTTAATAATTATTTAATTGATTTTTTTGATTTATAAAAATAATAAAAGGTTATAAAAAATAAGAAAATAAAATATTTTTGGAGGTTGAAAAACGTAAATGTTGTTTTGTCACTTGAAATTTTCTAGGTGCCTATAGATGATGCTGGAGGCATGTCCATCAGTTTTTGGGCTGTTTGGAATCTGAGTTGAGGACCCTCCCCATCACATATCATGATTAGAGGATGATTTCAATTAACATGAATAATGAGACACTTGACAATCAAGTAAAGGTAAATAAAACTATTCATTTATACCTACTTTTTTATTTGATGTTATTATAAATACTACTATTATAATAACTTCAATTGATCATATTTATAGGTTTTTTCCTATTTTTAGTTGATTAAAATCCTTATGAATTTTTATAATTTATAATGTTTTACAAATAATAGAAATATACCGGGTATAGGCTATGGTTTATGTTCACTGAAAACTTATTATGTCTCTAATAGATGTAAAATAATATACCTATAGGGATAACTAGATAGTATCAGAATCCATGATTGGATATGTTGTCTATATTTTCATATAAATAATTATATAATATACTATTATCTAACAAAAAATTCCTTAATCATATTTAATATTATATTAATATACCATTAATTATTTTTTATGTTTTTAGAAAAATTCATAGTGTAGAAAGTAAAAGGAAACAACACACATAATAGAGTGGAAGAGTTTTTAAAGGAGAAGAATGATAAAGGTTATATTTTATTTATTATGAAATATATATGTGTTAAATATTAAGTAATTTATCTTTAATAATTATAATTATTATTCTTTAAGGATATAATAAAAGGAGTCAATTCATTCGGTTGGGTGAATCAAGATATAGTTTGACATGTATAAGAAGTCAGATGAGAGTTTCATGAATGGACTAACTCATATCATAGTGCAAAATTTGTTCAATTATTTCATGATTTTATTGAATAATTATTATATTATATTCATTAATATGTAGAAAAAATTCAAGAGGCATGGGTAGAAAATACCTCACAGTCATAAGTGATTTCCTAGGTTGTTGTTATTGCATATGTTTTAGGAAGTGAGTAACTAGCCCATGTGTGGATGATGGGTTTTGAGCCATCCATATCAGGATTTTTTTGAGTCACCTGGAGTTAATTACAATGAATCATTATCCTCTACCGAGTCCCAATAATAGTAATGATCCAACATTGTTGTACAAAATTTTGATAATGAAGAGCAAATTATAAGAGATTTAGTCACAACTGAGAGATCAAGATGATATGTTTACAATAATGTGAGATTCATTGTATATTTTATTTTGGGAAATGACAGGGAGTATTCTTAGGTGATTATATCTATGGTATGACATCCTCAGTAGGTAATTTTGTTTATATTTATATTTTGTATATATTATTATTTAATATATTTTATTTTCATTTTTCATTTATTTAAATACAGGAATTAGAGGCTAGAAATCAATAAGAAAATGAGGTGCATCTATCATCTCAAGGTACCCACAATTAAAAATATGTTATGTTTGATTGCATATAATGTAAAATATATATTTCTCTATATCTCCTTGTTATATGACTTATTTAAGGGTATTGATAGTTCCCTTGAATGCCCAGTTGTGTGATAGTTAAAACATCTACTTCCTATAATTTAAAAAAGGTTATCTTAAAGTTTTTATATTTTTGAAATGTTGTAATATAGTATGATTTTTATGGAAATATCTATTACAAACATATTACTTTTTATATTTTTTTCTGAATTTTCTGGTATAATATACTATATTTTTCCCATTTTTATAATTATCAAATATTGAAATCATTATTTATGTTGGTAAAATGATTTTACTTTATTGGAAGAAGTTTAAAAAACCTGAATATATTGGAAAACCACCACTAATTATGTTTTTATGTTAAATAACCATGAATTTTTTTTCACGATGGTTAAAAAAATATCTAAACATGAAATATTTTCTTACATAATGAAATTACCCTCCAATATAACAGACATAAATTAACACCATGGGTAAATATGATTGAAAAAAATTGAAAAATTGAAATTAGTGGTACTCAAAAACAATAATAAATAGAAGGTATTTCACATTGGTTTAAATAAGTTCCAAATGGTGTTTCTTTGTGGTTTCATAAAATCAACACCAATTAAAAAAATCCATTGTTTAAAATTTTAAAAATGTTAATAGTGATTTTTATTAAAACCAATACCTATTATTTATTATTAATTGAAACCACTATGTATGACCAGAATAATTTCTTCTATTTACTAGAATTTATTTAACACTAACACTTATTTTGTATATGATGGTTGTATATATTTTATTTTCCACTCATCGGTTAAATATGAATGGGTATTTAAATTATTTAGAGGGAGTATATATTTATTATTTATCTATCCATTGATCTCATTCCATAATAACGTATAGAAATGCTTCAAGGGTTTATTATTAATTAGGATATAAATGAGTTCATCAATATATTACTTGATTTCTTAAAAAAAATTAGGATTATTGACCAGGACATGGGAGGTCCAAGCTATAATTACTTGATGATGGTAATTAGTTAAAGTGTAACTGTTTTTGTAGAAGGAAAAGAAGAGAGGTCCTAGATATTCCTCATAAAATTATCTGAAACTAAAAAATAGTATAATTCTAATTAGGGGATATGATTCAACTGTAGGAAGCCTACTCACTAGAGAAAAATACCCTAGATTACTATATGTGGTGAAAAAATATATATGGATAGAAAACTTCAAGTATTAATGTTATAGAAATAAATTCTTATATTTTGAATGGTACATACTACTAATTATATATTAATTTTTTTTGTTAATATGAATTAAAGTAATAAACTTAAATTGAATTGATGAATGAAACATTCATTATGCCTTTATAGGATTATGGAAATAGTTTCTATATCATGGATGTTGATTAATTGAATGACCTCAAAGATTTAGTGGATCTAAGTAAATTTTTTCTATATTTATATTATTTACAATTTTGAGATAAGATAATTTACTTGTATACAAAGGATATTATGAATAATAAAAAATTATGGTTAACAAAATTCATTGTTTTTGATTGATCCATTTAAATTACATATTCAAAAATAAAGAAAGAATATTTTTTTCTAAGAAAAAGATGTTAAGCTATGATTTTTTTTAAAATATAAGAGAAGGTGTTCCAACCAACCATTAATAGAATATTTTAATTTATAAAATCTTCAGTTTAGAATATTTATCAAGGCATAAAAAATACACTATATAGCATGGTTAAAAAATTTATTAATAAAATATTCCCACAAGAGAAATAAGAGTTATTTCCAATCACAAAATAATTTTTTATTAGATAAATATTTTACGTATAATATAATTTCATTCATTGTTGTAGAAGTATATATAAATTTGGATAATTTTAATGTGTAATAAATAAATAGTGATACCAATATACTTAAAAGTGCAAGTGAATTAATATCCAAGAATCATTTAGGGTATGCTGGTAATGATTGGTATTAATGTAAATAATTAAATTTATATTTTTACCAAACAATATCAAAGAAATGTTTAAATGGAAATGTTTTAAGATTATGGTAATGAACTTATAAAGGTTTATAATTATTCAATTCAAAAAAAGTTATTAACATTAAAATATTTAATGTTTCAAAGTAAATATGTTTGAATATTATGTTCATGGAGTTAAAGATGAAGTTTATTAATATCAATCTGTCCATAATTAAAAATATCATCCTTAAATTTCATCCCATTTAATATATTTAGTGGAAGGATGTATCAAATGGTAACATAGAGATATGATAATAAAAACATAGTGATGTAATGACTTTGAAGAAAACATAAAAATGGTGCAAATATAAAGTGCTATAGTGGTATATCATATGAGATATTATTATACTGGTGTGTATATATATTTTTTTTTATTTTTATATAATTTTATGAATATAAATAATATATCATGTTATAAAAAGGGAATGTCAACTTTATCCTTATTCTAAGTTGGATATATATATTACATGAAGTGAAAATAAAATTGACCCCTCAATTTATGAATTCAATTTATGCCTAATTGATAGTCATTATAGAGTATTATTTGTTTTGGATACATTTAAATATTAACGTGGGATGTGTTTCATATAGGGACACAATATTTACTCATGAGGCAAACAAGAGTTTCACATGTTTGATTCCCCAATAATAATACCTTGTAGAGTGTTATAAAGTACTTCTATGGTATGTTAGGGGTGAATGTTACATATTGAATCCAATTTACATAAAGGTTGAAAACATACCTTGAATGAGAAACATTGAAGTATATAACTTTCCTTTACTGACCCTTAGGTAATTCTTACTAGGAGGTTACAAGGCATGTTTCCATTCATGTCATCAATTGAGATTTAACAAATATGATATTTCCCTCTTGTATAAATAGTATAACCTCAAGGCCCCCAATTAATATAGACCATGCTAGTGCATATAAAAATATATATAAGTGACTCGTGAGGTGATTATCTATTTGGATTAGGGGTATGAAATGTTATCATATTTAAGGGTGAATGACATGTGATGTTTTCATCCATTGGTTAAATCTATAATCTATGAATATGAACTCCATTATTAGGATATACAAGACTATTTTTTTATTTTATGGTCTCTTGATGTTTTGGAAAAATAATTATATCATTAGGAAAATTGTATACGATACATCAAGTTGATATAGGTATAAAGAGATATGTTTTTAAATAATACAACACAAAATCCATCTATAGATTGAGTGTGTATCACTACTGTTTTTCTAGATGCCTATATTTGATAATATTTATGTAATATGTAACTCATAATTCATTTTCAATGATATAGAGGCACATTGGGTCACATATAATGGTTACGCGAATGAAGATTACATTTTTATAAAACATATAGGGAATCTATAAAGTGATTTGGTGGATAAATAAAAAGAGTTTTGGATAAATTTTTACAAGTTATTACATATGATATAACAAATGGTGAAAAAGAATTTTAACTTCTATAAAAATAATTTTAGATGTTATCAAAACATACTTCTGGATAGGGTTTCATAAGTTATTATATATGATGTCATATGAGGGTGAAGTATAATAAGTCCATGATGATTTAGTAAAAGTGATCTATTAATATAAATGTTCACTAAATAAATACAACAAAAAAGTGGGATTTAAAAGAATATAGTTTTTAGTAAAATAAACCATGTATTAGTAATGGACTTGATTTCATCGTTCTATGATTGAATGTGCATGTGTTACTTGGTAATGCATGTTAAGTTTTCTTTATTCAACTTCATCTGTAATGATGTTTTGTAAAAATAATTTGGTAATGTCTAAAGGATTTCACTTGAAAGATTTAGTGTTAAAAATTTCATTATTGATTTTTTGACAATTACAATGTGTTGTTAATGTAAGTTAAAATTTTAGAAAGATTTATATTTGGAATTATGAAAAAATAAAAAATTATGAAATTTTAGATAATATAGAGCCTTAATGGAGCATCATTGAACCCTTTAAATTATGGTCAAAATGATGAGATAGTGGAAAAAAATTTGTGATGTGAAATCTAATTGAACAGAATCTATATTTTCTTCATATATTTAATCAAAAGTTTCTATTGGATGATTTTTTTCCACCTATGGATTACCCCAATAGGAGTGATAGATTTTCATTTAAGTGATATTCATAAAACTCTTATGATTAAATAGGTGATGTTTCAATAGAGAAGGTGGATTGTTAACCGTTTATGCATTATTAAATTTAATTTAATTGTTAGATCATATCAAAAAAGGGTTTAGGGTTTTGTTTTATCTTTGTTTAAATAAGAGTTTCCAAACTAAAATAAACAATTTTCATGTTAAATTTGAAAAAAATCCATTTTTTTATAAAGTAATGTATATTTAAAAAAATAATAAAAATTAATCCCAATATAGTGAGACACATTAATAATCTATCACACACTATTATGTAAATATAAAATTTTAATTTTTCACTCAAAGAACTAGGTCATATTACCAATTAACCATATAATTTCAAATTAATTATCTAAATATTGAATTCATAGAATAAATTAAATTCATGGTATCATGTTAATAGTTCTAAATTTTTTTATTAAATAATAAATAAATATTCATTTGTTGAAAAAAAAATTAATATCATTAAAACACTAATATAGTAATGAAATTTCATGTCATATCAAATATTCAAAAATAGAAAAAAAGTATATGTTATTCAATATAGAGTAACAAATAAATATAAATATTTTGAACTATAAAAAAGTCAAGAAATTGGTAAAACTAAAGAAAATATAATCAATCACAAAGAGGAATAGTAAAAAACTAATAATTCATCATCTATATAATATCACTACTACAACCAAAACCATATATAAATATATTCATGATACTAATGTGTTAATATAACATATTTTATTCTTTCATTATTAATCAAAATTTTCTTGAATTGAGTTCATAATATACCTCTATAGACGAAGACTTTAGGATGTATATTTTCTCTAGCACAAGATTATGGTTCCTTGGAATACAAAAAGACAAGTCATTTTCCAATTTTGACTTCCATTGACCCAATATGTTCTTATAGAATCCCAATTCTTACACCTTTTTGTTCATCCTTAAAAGTACCCTTTGCACTTCAAAATCAATGATAATTCTTTGTTCCCCAATTAACGGTGTATTTTTAATGAATAAATGATACTTACACAAAAAAAATTATAGGTCCAGTCCCAAAATCATCTGATATATACGTTTAATATTATATTTATTCAAAACATGGGAAAATACATTTTTCTAGTAAACCTATGATGATTTTTAAGAGTTATTATCCCAAACATTTTGATTTTTAACTGAAAAATATAAAAAATATAAAAATTATTTTATTAATTCCATAAACATCATAATATTATTGAATATGTTATTTTTCATTATTATTTATATATGATAATGAAATAAAATAAATTCCAATTGAATGTATTTACCCTATTATATAAGGTAGGTTCATTCCTGAAAATTCCATCGTATTTCTAGTAAACATAATTCTGAAATCTCCATTCATCTATATAGGTGACCTAGGTATTATGCCTTTATTGAAAAAAGGACACATGAAAATTTAGAGAAGAAATATTCATGTGTAATATTAGATTGTAAATCATATTGAATTAATACAAAATGTTCTATATTTTCCTTAAAATCCCTATCAACTAGTTGTATGTGAAATTTTTTATTTTTCATATATCACTGTATATTTACTAAAAATTTCTGAAAAAATATACATTAATAAAAACGATAATTTTTCTATTTTTATAGAATGAGGTTACTATAAAACTGAATAATAAATGCATAGATGTATATTTGATAACATCAATAATCATCTTCTACTATGTAATTCCCCACATTAGGCCCACCAAAATTTCTTTTAGGTGAGGGTCATCACATGGCCTTAGGTGTACCTTTATATACACTGGAGGATACCCTCTAGTAGTGAGAGAAATAGATTATATAAAAAATGCGGTGAGACTATACTCATGGTATCATCATAGGAAATAATAGATAAATCATAAAACCAATATACAATATATGAGTAAGTGTAAGGAATTGTTTCTAAATCATAACCATAAATATCAAATTAATATCAATATTCCATATAAATAATGATGCCCATGGAAAAAACACGTACACACATTAAGAATCACAAAATGGTTCAATAAAGTATAGAACAATAAAGATAAAAAAGGTGGAGATATAATTTTAAAAACTAAAGTCTCACCTCAAATTTATCTCCCAATATTCTATCTAACTAATCAAGCTATATCCCAAATACAAGATGACACAAAAAAATCAATATAAGTTTTATACATGCATCAAGGATTCCATGTGGGTAGTGATCTTATAATTTAATAGGTAACTATAAATTTTTCCCTTATATATTACATTATATAAAATGTGTGTATATATAAGAATATAAACCTTGTAGTAACATACAAACTGCAAGAAATCATTCCATGTTATCATCTGCTAAACCAAAACAAATTACAAAAAACACTACAAACATTGATCAATGTTTATAATATGTCCATTATATTCACTATAAATATATACACCACTAGGTAAAGACAAAAAAAACTATGAACTAGGTGTAAATAGTGGATATGGGTCATATCCTAGTGTTCCCTACTTATACAAGTGATTGGGAACACTATCAAGGTGATACCCAGGGAAAAAATGTTACAAGGTATTATATAATTGTGATCAGAAGAAATATAAGTGTTTGGGGAGACAATTATGATGATATGTGTGCTTAAAAGTGACTGGGGATCCTCACATGGTAATTTATCTTGAAATTAGAAATGAAGGGCACATGGGAAGTGTAATATCTGCATCCTAATTCTGACAGTCACATGAAAATTCATATCCCAGACTACTTTTTAATAATCAATGTAATATATTTAAAATGAATATACAAAAAGAGATACATATCCTAACCCATGTAGAATAGAAACTAGGGATTATCTCACTCTACTCACAATCCATCCAAAACTCTAAAGAAATGAGAACTTGGGTGGTATAATTCTCCACCCTAACCTATAAGAATCCATGATAAAACCATATAAACAATAATTTAATTAAATAATTAGGACATTCATAAAAACCATACATGGTTATTGTATCCCACATCATATCTCTCTTATATCCACTGATCTACACCTTACACTTAGCTGGAGGATAACACATCGCAACCCATATAACCAGACCAAACCTGCCTTGATGTATACTACCATCAAACCATTATTGAAGCGACATAATATCCATTATGATTATAGGAATTTGGGATATACTCAGCCCATTACCCTAACCATCAATTCCTAGCTAGCCACTGAAAAACATTATCCCATCTTAAGACACATAGTATCGGTTATATCCTCATGGAAAAATCATACCAATTTCTACTTGCAACACTAGCACGTCATGGGTAGTCAATAGTAGATTGAGGATCCTCAAATGGTGGTCTAGTTTCTATTCCAATACCTACCCATTCACTAAGTATATACATAGAATTATGGTTTCCTCGACCCATCCTACCCCTAGGTGTTACACCCTACAACTAAATAAAATAGTCAAAGGAACCACTGTTCTTAAACTATACAAGCCTCTGATGTCCTATACAAGTGTTCTATACTCATACCATACTCTAATATCACTTCCAATGTGTTCCATGCACCATATATCCCAAAAATACAACTTTATTATAAACAAGTTCAACATGGGACCGTATAATATAATGATTACTCTCTCTAAAAACCCAATAATATGTAAGAACCAATCTCACTTCCATATGATGGTTCACTAGACCCATTCAAAACATTCTACTCCTCTCACTCAAAGAGTATCTTGGACTAAATTCCATTTATATAATACTTCCCAAACAATTACCAAGACTTGACACTAACTGGTCTGTTCCTCAAGAGATAACCACTTAAAATACATTCAACAAGCTCACTATGTCTAATTATATATTAAATGAAACTCATCTCACAAATGATGAACACATAAGGTCTATCAAGAGACACAAAATTTTTCATCCATTGGTTTCATAACCCCTTAGAATCTGTAAAATCTCTCACAAATATTGATATACCAAAATTTCTCTTAAAATGATTTTCCCAATATTGTAACGTAATTTAGGACTTGCCCGAATAGTTTAAGAAATTCCTAAACCCAATCCCACAAGGTGGACACATTTAGTGAACACACACACACACACACTTGTATATGGTAAAGTATTTAAGAGACCGAATATGTCCAGTTTATAGGATCTATCCCCTTATTTTTATCAACACTCTCCATCAACACCCAACCTCAGAACTAGCTTCTATTCTCTCGACCCCTATCTCATTCCATAAGCTTCAAAATATTTATTATATGTATTTATAATCAATTATAAATTTTTATTTAATAAGAAAAAATTACTAAAACTCACAAAATAATTAGTTGATATAGAATCTTTGACCAACATTGTATTGATTATCCAAGCCATGCCTCCAAAAATACTTCTATAAAAATCCCTATGAAACAACATCCAAACATTCACAAATTTAAAGAATTTTTTTAAGTAAACCTTAGGAAGACCCAATAGGTAGCATACCACTGTAAAAGTTTTGAGAAAAGTGTGGATTTAATCATCCATATAAATCTTTATGTCACCTCACCAACATGCCCATAATTTTATGTTGATTCTACCATGCTTCGAAGAAATTATTTTAAAATTAAAAAATTAAATACACCAAATATAAAAGCGACATAATTCATGTGCACATTATATTAAAAGATAATAATAAATAACTTGAATTATAAAATTTAAAAAACCTGATTCACAATGTATTCAAAGAGAATAATGGACGGAGAAAATTTGAGAAGTGGGTAAGTATCTCTCTAGTTTGGCTTGCCGGGTGAGAATAACACTAATGGGGTTTAGAAAAAATGTGGGTAGAATGACCATTATTTCCTTATTTAATAAATCCAAAAACATCTCTAATTGGTATCTAGTTAAGCTGTACTGAGTATATGGTCCCCTACCATCCACTTAATTTACCTGCATTGGCTAGCCAGTGGGGTTCCCTGGGGTACTTCCCCCTTGGATGGTTTACGCGTAATCTGGTTCCACTTGATCAGGTTATTCGTGTCTCCATGCTACAAATCCCTATAGTGGTCCACCAAAACCCTACTACTCCCAATTTCCAACACCCAGAAACACATGAAATCATTAAAAACCCTCCTAGATATTTATATATTCTAAAAATTTAAATACAAACATTAATTATATAAAAAAACCCTACCCTTAGACTCTCAAAATGTAAATTTACATTAAATTCATCAATATTTAATGAAATGGGTCATTCAATACTCCCCAAATAGGGATTCTCATCCATGAAGAGAATCTATGATCATTAAAAACTATAAAATACTCCATTGAAATATTATTCCACTGATCACTCTACATTTTTATTGGATACAATTCCACTACACATATGTCCTACTAGGCCAAACCGGCCTTCCACCAAATCCACCTTGTCCAATACCGTATAGACATAGCTATTATTATCAAATGACATAATCGATGTGAAAACTAACTTCCTACAATAAATTAAATGAAAAATTTGTGAGTTGGATCTCCCAATCAATAACTTCCTCAAAATAGGAACCAAATTACTAGGACATTAACTCTTAATCCACAACATGATGAATTAACCCATAAACTTCATGAAAACATGGAACCTATACCAAAATTATTCAAGAAAAACACTCTTATTATTATGTGTGGAAAAAATCAAAGGTACCGACCTACCTAGATGTATTGTAAGATTTAGTATGATCAAAGAACTAGAAATGATTCATATTGTGTCCATTCTAGGGAAATACTCACATAATCATTATGTTGGTTATGGTCGATATCTCCACAGTCTAGGAGTTAATATCTATCCAAATAATGTAAGGTAACTCATTAGAAGATTGGTAATATGATACTTACCATATTATTATCCATGAATTCACCACACTAATTCCACATTTCATAAACATTGACATTCATCTGGGATTTTCCCTATATGATCATTGATTGATGAACCCACCATCCTCGAATGATGAATCCTTCCTCCTGATTTAGTGACACACAATAATCCATGAAAACCCTCTTGTGGCCCATCTTAACCTCAATAATTACCACTAATCAATAACATGATCAGTCCCCCAATGTTACACCAAGATTCTCCCATGAGGCCACTTCATCCCACTATGGATTTACCAACCATCCATCACTGACACCCTGCAATCCTCAGTTAGCCTAATATGAATGTCATGAGAAGTCAAGAAATACTATACCATATATCTTATCATGATCCCACCATTGAGTGATATATAAATTCACAACATGACTATTCCCATGGTGCCCTCACCAGGACACTACCCATTGGAGGTTAATTAATTTTCAAGGCGAGACTACATACATGACATTTCTTCTTAATGCTAAGATACCCACATAAGGTTCATTTCTAACTATCCATTCAATTTTCATATCCAAACTCAAATTTTGTTTCCAAATTAAAACCATGAAGCACAGTAACCTTACCCATTAAATGAAATATTACACATCCATCATGAATCATAAATTATTCTTTCATTCCAACATAACTGAGGAAAGGGAAATAAAGAATCATATAATACCTAACCAATCAAGCATGGATTTATCACACAAAAAATATACCAATGATTATATAAACCTAGGTTGAACAAACCTAGGAATCTATCACCCAAAATGATAACCATAGAGTTTCTTCTATTGTAGGAAGAAATAACCCACTATATTTACCCTTACGAATGTGGGGTTCAACCATATCACATACCAACTGACCAAAAACTAGTAGCCAAACAAGTATAACCAATATGCATACCCTGATAATGACCCAAATAAAACATAAATATTCATATCTCATCCTCACAAAAAATATACCAAATATCTCCACCTAATAAAAGGTAACTAACTAACCATATATTTCTATAATGGTAGAAAACCATAACCCAGACACTCATATTCATAGAATAACCTAATTATTATCATACTTAGACATAAACACTAAATGTAAAGTATCTACCATGAACATGAAAGAAGGTATCACAATATTAAATAAAAAACCCAATAAAATCTCCTCATAAATTTCTATTAATTAATTAAAAAATAATAGGTTATTCATAAAAATACCAATTAACTTATAATTGATATTTTAATAAATCAAAACCTCTTTCCCAAAAACTATTCAAAAAAAATGTCCTTAAGAATTTATTTTATGAAAGATGTTTGCCATTTTTAAAAGACAATTTTCACTCAAAATTATTCATGAACCTATTTAGGTATCTTTATATGCCTAAAATGATGTATGACACACAGAAAATTATCTCGTAGGTCTATTAGTAAAAAAATAAATAACAACCACACAGAAAAACACTCGGCTTTAATAAATTCTTCAATTTTAACAAGAAAACTCAAGAAAAACAATCCCATACTTGGTAACTTAGAATTTTCATGTATAGGGGTATCCTATTCATAATAATGAGGTTCATCCAAATGCCCAACAACATATTACCTTTAACTACCATACCAAAATAAAAAATTAACTTAAATAATTCTTTGATACCATTTTGTAATTCCCTTTCCCTAATCATGCTCGAATGGTTGCCATGATGAGAACCTCAATTGACCTTAGTTTCATCTCCATATATACTAGAGGCTACCAATTAGTATTGAGATCCTATAACTAATGTGGGGAGACTATAATCTTCACATCATCACATGAATTATTAGAAGAATATCAAAATAAACATACAACATCAGATTAAGTTTATGGAATTATAGCTAAATTCTAACCATCAATATCAAATAAGTACTAACATGATATATAAAAAATGTAACTCTCTCTCAGAAAATGTACGTGAATCAAGGATCCCCAACTAAGATGAATTGGAACTAAATAACAAGGAGCCAAACACATGGGGGGAATATAATAACAAAAACCCAAGTCCCCCGTTGAACTTTTCTCCAGACACATCATCCATCCACTCTAGCTACATCCCTATACAATTTTCTATCTAAAAGTAAACATAAGGTCTTCATGTAATCCAAGAATCCTAAGAAATATATGAAATTATAACTCAGTAAAGAATAATAAATATTTCCCTTATTTATTCCATATTCTAACATATATGAGTGAATATGGAATAAAAAAGAAGTAATATATGACATGTATGAAATGATGTCAGGTTATTTTGTGTGAACTAGGAAACCACAACCCCTAAACCCACCTAGTTCAGCTAATATTGGTAATATATCCATTATAGTAACTATAAATAGAAGTCCCATCAATGGAAAGGTGAGACACATCTGGACCTTGGAGTATAGATTGGATAGAGATACTCAAATATAAATCCTTGAGTGTATAATTTGTTGGGGATCCTCTCACTGTGATCCATGAGAATATAGAGTGGTTGAGGGGATATTTTCAAGTGATCCCTATGCATACAATTGGTTTAGGAAATTCTCATGATAATCCTCAAGTGTACAAATTGACTCTAAATCCTCTCAAAATGATTCGTTTGAACTATGGAAAAGTGATAACTTGGGTGTAATAATATAGACACCTCAGTATAGAGTTACCCATTCTAATAACCATCCCAAAATACCTTATAATGATCTATATGAAATATTATAAACACGTCCTATAAATGAAAAACAAAACTATAACCATATTTCAGAGAAACTAGGAATCATCACACTATATTCATGATCTTCATATAACTTAGGAGGAATGATTACTTAGGTGGTGTAACTCTATAAACCAATCCCTAGGTCTTCAGGCTCCAACATCATCAGTTGTACCTATACAACATAGTTAGGACACACAAACACACATACCATACATGTAAGACATAGCCCAAACCACAGTTCTTAGTTAGTAATTGATCCTTACATAGAACATAGTTAGAGTAAAACACAGACAAATTGCATAATGTTTCATGAACATTGTCACTATATATAACAATCCCTATAAAACTATAGCTACAACACACCCATGATGATTATGGGACCTTTCTCCATTCTCAACCCACAATATCGACCCTGAGTCATACCTAGACACACCAAAACACTATCCCGTCTAATACCACACATTACCTAATAAGGCCTCATGGAAAACTCATACTGATATCTACCCCCATCACTAGAAAATCACTAATACCTAATAATTATCTAAGCATACTTACACAGTGATATGGGTTCATTTCCAACATATTCAAATGAAACAAATTCCACATATAAATTGATAGATACATCACTTTAGACTACCCCTAGGAATTAAACCCAAACACTAGAATGACCAATTTATGGTATCACCTTTCATAAACTATATAAGTCTCCCAAGAAATCCCATTAGTGGTCCATACTTATTCTCTAAACCAATATATATTCGATTGATCTCTATTTTCTAGAAATCCCATAACCCCCACATTATGTACCACCAAGTTCCATCAGTCTCTCATTTAAAGACTGATTAATCTCAATCACAACTTAATAACATAGAAAAAACATATAGAATAAATTTACACGGTTCACTAGATCTATTCTCAAAATTTTACCCCTATCATTCAATGAGACAGAAGGATTAAAATCCATTTTCATAGCTCTCCAAAATAATTACTAAGCCTTTACACTAACCTATTCATTCACACAAATCATGTCACAATCCATGATGATGTAGGGTTCATCAAGATACCCAAGAATTTATACCCCTTGGATATATAGGACTTATGTATGTCTAAAATCACTTAACCAATCGTGAAATACCCATATCACACTAAGAAGGGTTTACCCAAACACACTAAACAATCCAGGACTCACCTGGACCCTATGTGAAATTTCAGAACTGAAAACCTGATGGTATATGGATTAAATTCACACACATCGACATCCATATGGTTATTTATTAAAGAAACAACTACCTCAATCTTATAGAAGTTATCAAATACCTTTATTCATAATTTATATCATAATACATTCTTGGTCCAAGGTATTACATTCTTCTGAGTACCTATCTCATACTATAAGGTTCCAAAAATTAGTTATATGACTTTTTAATTAATTATCCAATTTAATTTAATGATTCATAATCTCATAAACTCATAAATAATTTTCATGATACCATAATCACAACGAAATTCATTTATAAGGTCAAAGCCATGCCTTTATAAACCCCTATGTAAAAATCCATATGAAATTTGTGGGTCTATAATAACCCAATGGGAGTTCAAATGTGGGACCATTCTCTGGAAGTCACGAAATTATAATGAACTCGAATAATTGGTTTATGCATTAATAAGAATACTAAGTGAATAAACCCAACCATATTACATATACATAGTATATTATTTTTCATGACTATTTATTATATATCATTATAAAACACACTACAAAACCTATAGGTTTAGTGTGTTTAGAGAATATACACACAATCAACTTGTTTTACAAACATTCATAGTATACCCCACAAAAATTCTTCACCCATGATATAGATATAAACATATTATATGTAATAGTCTTCTTCATAATGAGGGAAAATGGAAACACAATTAAGGGAATACTAAGAAACTCATTAATGGGTGGAAAGAAGATATTTCAATCAATGATCATAAGTAGGAATAATATGAACATGTTGTTAAAAGAATATATACAAGGTGTATGAAGCTAAAATAGGGAAATGATTTGTAATAAAAAATGAACCATAAATCATGAACCATTACATAAATTATTGGGCATAACGTAAAACATGATTCATAAGAGTTTGGAAACAATAATCAATAATCATGAGTGAAGAGAACATAACATATGTACATTGGATAATATAGTAATGTTGTAATAACATAATCATAGAAATCAAAAAATATTTCAAGGTTAACCAGCAATGTATTCATATCATAATGGACTTAGCTAACCATCTTCCCACAACATAATGGAATTGATCTAACCACTCATGTCCTATAACTTTTTGGAATTTGGATAACCTCCCTTGTCCCATACCAATCTCATAAGATAACATATACCCAATTTAGTGGATAGAAATATCATACCCAACCATTTCATAATTATGAAACATATTTACATGTATCACATGAACATGAAAACATTCATGATCACATCATAAGTATATTAACATAGGAGACATAAATGTGTTTCATGAATATTTCTAAAAAATTTAAAATACAAATAGATATATAAGTTTGATGGTATAATTATAGAATATCCATAGTGAATCATAATAAAATTTAATTTATGTTTAAATAGATTCAATTTTTTTGAGTATTATAAAATTGCTTTTCAAAATATTAATAAATACCCATTATGTCTTTAATAACATTTATTTTGAAGAAAATAATTTATAAAAAAATAGAATAGAAATTAATTTTTAAATAAATTTAAATAAGAAATGAATATTTTTAAACAGAATTGAAAATGCAGGTCGGGAAATTTATTAGTTCGAAAAGTGTAAAAATATATTATTTAAACAATTTTCTAAAAAACCAATGTCTATATAAAATGACTTGGTCAAAAAAACTAAAAACATATTCCTTATAAACTCTTGAAAAAAATAAAACTCAATAGTTAATAACCAAAATAAAAAATATATGTATATATATTGACATTCATAAAACTATATAAATAATATTTACATCAAGGAGAATGATTATTGAATGAAAATATGAGACAAAGTTGGCTCCCCTTACAGGTAACAGTTCAGTTGAGTTGTTAACAAAAGGGAGGTGAAATTGTAAAAAGAAATTTTTAACACATTAAAATCTATATGATAAGATATATATGGGGGTTTAGAGGTAAATAACCCAATATCTCCTCATATGGGGATTTATATATAACCACTCTCAAATTGAATGTGAGGTTGGAAAAGAAACCCTTACCTTGAACTTCTACTTGGTCATATGTGCTCTAAATACTTATATGAAAATTTTAGTTTTATTATTAATATGTAAATTGAACTTATTGATATATATTTTACTCAATACCATTCACTTTAAACTTTATTATTAACTATATGTTAATTTTTTTAATATTAAAATTAATATTTGGCTGTTAACATATCCATTTTTTCCGCACAAGCTTCAATTTGGTGGTAATGGTACCTACTAATTCATCTTGGTTTAATAAAATAAATAATACTCATGATGATTTATTATATGTTTTTGAAATTTTTATATAGTCTCATGGTCACTTCATAGATGTTATGATGAAAATTCTCATGGAATTCTTAGAAATATCCTTTTCGATGATTATTGAACTAAAAAAGAATTGAATTTTTTGTTGGATATAATTTTCAATATTACCATTAAATAATTATTTAATCTTTTTAAATAAATCATTATTACATAGCATTAAATTTTTTTATGTTTTCATATTCATTCATGATATAAACGTTATAACATCATTCTTATAAGTGGTAAAACTGACCCAAACATGAACATGCTAAAATGAACAAATGAATAAGAACATGTTATTTTATTGTAATAATATAAAATTTAAAAATAGTTAATGATTTAAAAACTATTTAAAAACTAATGTTAAATTATTTTAAATAATATGAAGATAAAGAAGAGATATAATTATGAATAAGTGTAGGATAACACTTATATTTAATACTTGAATCTTCTCTTTTAGAGGCTCTTGGAAATGTGGAATTTGGGACTTATTATTTTCACAAGAGGTCAAAAAATGTGCGATATGTTTTTTTGTGAGATACTTTTTGTAGATATTCAAGATGAAATATTTTATATGGGTTGTGGACAGGTCCTTCATTATATGATAATGGTTGGAACTTTTGTGAACACCTATACATTAATATAAAAGGATAGTGTATTCAAAATAGTTACATATTGAAGATATGATAATGGAATATCTATAATTCCCTAGGAAACACATTCATAGGTACCATTTTATGATTTACTAGGTCTTCACCCCTTAATTAATTATTTTTACCTAATTTTATTCTTTATAACGGTGATAATTTTTTAAGTTGGTGACTTATTTTTATTATTAAAAACGAAATTAATTATTATATAACATTTGCAACTCATTATTCTAATGATCACAAATCCTAATTATCATATTCCTATACAGATAAATGTTTGTGAGATTAACTCATTTTATGATAAACTTTGTGGAACTAACTTGGTTATGTTTTGGTATACCATTAGTTCAAAAACATCAAACATTGGTTATAATTATATATTACAAGTTCAATTGGATTAATCAACAGAGTAAATCTATTTTTGGACTCTAATTCCAATGGATCTACTATTGAGGAAATCTAATGATAGTTCATCAGATATATCATCATTTCAGAAGATATCTACAACTTAATATCTATCTCTAACAAATCTACCATTGAATATCTATCATTGAAGATCTACTGTTGAAAGGTCTACCACTGAATACCTACCACTAAGGTAATCTACAATCAAAAGATATACTTTTTGTTTATTCCACCACCCAATTTGATTTACCACTAGATTTTATTGACCACCAAAGTTGATCTACCATTAGATTTAATCGACCAACATGATAGATCTACTACTAGAAACAACTTCCATTATTAGATCTATTTCTAGAATACTACAATCACTATCCAGAATCTTATTCAAATATAATTCCACAAATGTATAGCTTATTTAATTATTACTTTCAAGTGACACATGGATTTAAGAATAATTATTCTTAATCCAGTCTATGGATGAAATAAATTAGAATTCATACTTTCTGATTTGGTTCCATGTATAAGGATATGAAATTTTATTTATTTTTATTATTAAATGGATAATTGATGTTAAAGAGTTATAGATTCCGAAAAACTCAAAAATGAGTGGGGTGTGGAAATTCATCTGGAAGATGACATAGCTAATAGTAGTGATATATACATAGAAAATATAAACATTCATATTCTAATCAGGATACATGTGTGGAAGTATTCTAGATTTATATGAACTAAAAATAGATGGATTTTTTTAGACATGCAGGAAAATCTATTTCCCAGTACATTTTGAGAATATTCTACAAGATCATATTTAAAAATCAAGGACTCAAAACAACTTAATAACCATATATAGATATGAATCAAACTTTCTATCCATCTAATCTCTTGTGTTTTCCAATTTATAATATAATTTTGAGCAGTGTGTCATTGTACTATGTATATCTTCAGACAATATCGATTTTGATAAACCTAGAGTTTTCTTGAAACATTCTCTCAAAATATTTAGTATATTCCCAAGAATAAATATGGATGAGGTCCTATGAAAAATGATACATT
This sequence comes from Viscum album, assembly GCA_963277665.1. Classification (NCBI taxonomy): domain Eukaryota; kingdom Viridiplantae; phylum Streptophyta; class Magnoliopsida; order Santalales; family Viscaceae; genus Viscum; species Viscum album. The sequence goes on along the minus strand of OY728147.1, from coordinate 431,534,376 downwards.
TTTCACCCAACATATAAGTTTATAAGTGGCTGTGTTCCATGAAATCCATTTATGTTGTTTATTTTAAAACACGATCTAGGTTGTATATGAAGCTTATTGGCTAATAAACATCTGAGCAGTAGGTTATTTCTAAGTGGAAGAGATTAAGTCTATACTCGAGACTAAACCCCTTTATAATTTCATTGTGTGATTTATTAGTTTTGTTTTTTTCATCATTTCAAATTTAAACTTTATATCTTCATTGAATCTATAAAAAACTGTACATTGATAGTTAGTATTAACTTGTGTTAATATAAACTGTTTGATTATGTAATTTATTTAAAAAAGATAAAGTGATATCAAAGATAACATTATTTGAGCATTGATCCCACATTGAGAAATTATTCAAAATATAAAAATTATATATATATATATATAATATTTTAATTAACTAGGTGTTTTTATTATTATGGAGATTTTGTTTTAGATTGTTTTTAAATTGAAATGTTTATCTGGAACTCAGTTCTCCACACTCTTGAGTTTCTCACTCTTACCAAAATTTGGTATCAGATAATTTTGAAATATCCTTTTAACTATGATTTAGTTATATTGTAATGATATTAAATTTATGTTAATTTTAAATTTTATTATTTATGGATAATAATAGGCAACATAGAGAGGCTAGTAATAAACCACTTTGTTTTAATGGAAAAAATTATGCTTAATTTAAGATTAAAATGAAAATGAATATTTAAATAGAGGGTTTTCATATTTGGACCATCATTGAGAATAAATATGAATGAACCAAAATTGCTAGATTTAAAAGGAGTGATCCTAATTGGTAATATTATAAAAATAAATCCAAATAAATGGATTATTTATATTGTTATTTATTTGATTAAGAGTTTAATATAATATCAGCATGTACTACTATATTAGAAATTTGGGATACTTTATCTTTTTTTCAGGAAGGAAATTCAAATTTAAAATAAATTCATTTGAATTACATCAATATTAAATATTATGCATTTAAAATGAAATACAACAAACCAATTTATGAGATGCATCTTAGGTTTGATGATATTTATAACATGATGCCTTCATTGTGGAAACCGATTTTTGAAAAATACCATGTGATGCACCTACTGAGGTGTTTATCATATAGATGGAAGGGAAATTTATTTTCAATTCAAGAGTCATGTGACATCAGAAACATTACTGTTAAATAGTTGATAGGCAAGCTCAAAATGTATGATGGGGAGATCAATGTAAATATATAAGAATAAGATGAACAAAATATGAAATCTAGCACTTTCAAAACCACTAATTCAAAATTAAAAGTGACAGACTGAGTTTAATGCTCAAGTGATGAAGATTCACCTACTAACAGTGATGGGTAAATGTCCCTTATGGCTTGAAATTCCAAAATTTTCTACAAAAATATGTTCTTTTGTAATATTATTTATGAAGGAAATTATGATAATAGAGCTTATTGGAAAAAATAATGGAAAAAAGATGATACTATAAAGGAGATAGTATAATATGAATGAAAGGAAAAAGTCTTGTCAAAGAAAACTAAACTAATTTAAAATTTAAGAATAAATATGAGGAAAAGGACAAGGGATATAAGATATCTATAATAAAAACATAGAGGTATTTTGAAGACAATTCATGTGAATTAGACTCAAGAATAGAAGACAAACATGACAGCGTCAATATGTGTTTTATGACAAATACATTAGAGTTATCGATTACTTTTCATATATATCAAATTCATATATCGTGTCCTTTAAGTGATTAAAAATATGAAAAAATAGGTATAATGAAGAAATTTTTTAATACTATAATACATAATAGGATACTACTGTAACAACCCAGGTAAATAAAGAATATGACATTTTTATATTTATCCATATTTGTGAAAAAAATATTAATATTACTTTAAAGGGAACGCTATGCTCGATGGCGTACCCAATACGCGACAACGAGTTCCTTTGAAATCTTACGTTGCACTCTAATAATAAAATAATATTATTTTAAATGGTAGTTAACGCCTAGCCATTGTAATGCCAGGAAAGAACTAAACTAACTAAAAAATTATTATGTAGGTTTGTCAAATATTTTTACTTTTTATAATAAATGTTAGAGGATTAATAATGCGAATGAATCCATTTTTAAGCGTAAACATTCAAATATTCATTAAAAGGTCGATTAACCGCCTTTTGATGGAGAACCTATTTTAAATCCACTTTTTGATAATTTTATGTGTTATATTTGAAAAAATAAAATTCTTCTTTAGAATCGGGACATAAAAATTTACTTTGTGTAAATTTTTGGTATTTTTCCGATAAAGTTCATTTTTTAATGAATAGTGAATAATGTTGTATTTTAATTCAAAACCTCCTTTTAATATAATTTATTTATAAGAATAGATTATCTTTTTAATTGGTTTTAAAGTTAAATTATAATATATTTTTACCATTTAATCCAATAGTGGTCATTGGAATTAATTTCACTTTGAAATTGGACTTAAACTAGTGTCAATCTTTTAATAGATATTGTTTCTTAAAAACACGCTATTTGTTTTGACAGCGGGAATTAATTATTAAATTAATTAATGAAACTTATATTTTTTGAATTTTTTAAAATAGATATCATTTTTGAATTCAGAATATCAAATATAGATTAGGGTGAATTTTTGGTATTTTTCTGAAAAACTTCAATTTTAGATGAATCGTGAAACCACAAAGTGGTAGTTTAAAAACTGATTTTTCGTTTAAATGAAAATTTTCCACTTCTGTGATTTGATTTTCAAAAATCCAACATACATGGTAGTAATTAGGATGTTAAATGTGGTTCAATGGGATTAAAATAATGTTTTGCTGAATAGTAACTTTTAAGTTCTTAATCGCGATTAGAGGTAATTAGTGTAAATTAAGGCAAAAATAATGTTTCAATAATATGAAATGGCCTTGACACATGTCTTACCATTATTGGATGAGTCATGGATGACCGATAAAATCCATGGGTCAACTTGGGGACCCCATGGAGCCACTTTGGTTGGAAAATGACATGAATAACTTTTTATTTAAAGATAACATTAAAATGTCACAAACATGTGTTGTTTTCCTAAAAAAAAATTTACATGGGGTTATACAAGATATATTTTTGACTATAAATATTAATTAGAAATATAAATAGATTTCCTACATCATGATATTTTTTTTATAATTTTTATACAGTAAATATATTAAATTATTTGTGACACCATGATGATGCAGCGATTACATCATTATTTAACGATTTAAATAAAATGAAAAGATAATGTAAAATTTAAGAACTACACTTGTAACAATCCTATTTTATGGGTTTATTTCTAAACCATATCATCTTATCCTAGAAATATATCCTTTTGGGACCTTTAAAATCCAAAAATCATTATATAATAAAGTAACATTTTATAACATTCCAAGAGTGCCCCTCCTCTCCTCTTATAAAAGGCCCCCACCTCTACCACCTTACCCACACCTTTAAAGCCTTTGGATCGTCCAAAACCTACCCATTGAATCTCTCCACATCCCTCTCTTCATCATTGAAGCCTAACTTTGGGCATAATCCGTTCCAAGGAAGCCTTTGAGCTCAAATCAAAGAGAGTTACCCGATTTAAAGGTAGTGTCCTCTCTTGTGTTCTGATGTTTTATTATTCTTATCCAACCCTCTAAACTCTTTTTATTAATTTATTTTGTAAAAAAAGTATCTTCAATATAATCGGATGTTGTTATGTGAAGGATTTGAGCTACACTTACACACACCTTCGTCTAATGGTTAAAGAACATATTGTTTCTGTGGATGGCGAATTTCTGCCTCACGAAACGATGATTGTTCAATATTCTCTTAACACCTTTCATGGTGGCCATTATGATGTCACTATATTTTATATATGATATATATGGTATTTATGTTTTCTATATGATTCTGAATTATATATTTAAAACATGCCTTTATGCTTTTCATGTTGTGCGAATGCGATAATTTCATACGAGAAAGTGTGGACTACCACCCCCTCAAGTGATGTGACTCGTTCATGCAATACATGGAATGTATAAATAATGAAATTAATGAACATATGTGACCTATATAACATATATATTATACTGTAATTATAATATATATCTCTCTCAATTATTTTTAATTCCATTAATATTACAAAGAAATGAATGTAGCGTTCATGCGTACGTACGACCTACCGTCTCCATGAACGATGCATTTCATTTATTTTTATCTCCAAATGTTATGGAGTAGTATAAAATGAATATGTACTAGATATATATTATATTTAAATCATAAATACTATTCTGGAGATGATTTACTTATAACTACATGGACAATCATTTTCAAACAAGTTAATTTTTGACTCATGTACCAAACATCGACAAAAACGTCTGATATGAACTCACATTATTAACCAATTATTATAACATTATAATATGTGATATGAAATGAATAATAATATTTAAAAGAGTTCCTTAAGAAATTATAAATTGACCAATGTTTATTATTCCGGAATATAAAGAAACAAACAAGACAAGTCGGACTTGAGGTAAGGGATCCTACACCAATCTTTCTTTTTAAGCACTCTCTTTTATGTCATTTCCATTAATCTCATATTTATTATGTTTGGGGATGTTATTTTATATTAATATTACTGTAATTTTTATGTTCATATTATGAGAGACCCTATTTGATCTCATCAATCCATTTTTGGAAGTTTTAAGTGGCGTCGTTAGGCTGCCGAGTTTTCGTAAGGGATTTTTCATCTCACTTTTATTCTCGTGGAATTTATACTACGTTTCCCACCATTTCCTTTGAGTGGTGTGTGTACTGCCCATTATTCTAATCTTTGTGTAATATACTTTCGTTTATGGGTATTCACATCTTCATTGTATGACCCTTCTTCCATGGGGTGTATGTTTCAAAAGTTACCCAAGTCGGAAAGGGAACCTTTCACCCTCCTCTTTCTAAAAGAATTCATTTGTTATGTCTTTTAATTCACATACTATTAGGTTGGGATATGTTATTATATATCCTTATTGATGTAAATTTTATGTCAAATTTTGAGATCCCATTTTTATCTCTCATCAACTTATTTTCTGAATTTTGAAGTGACGCCGTTAGGCTGTCGAATTATTGCAAGGGAACTTCTTAACCCAATTTTGATTCTTTGGGGTAAATTTTTAATCCTTGAATATGCCATTATATAAATATATGTGAATGAAATATGATTGTTTTACACTTAATATCCACTTATATTTGGTGTATTCTTTTGTCACACATAATTATGTAATTGATTTACCCTAAATCTAAGGATAGCGTCTTTGTAAGGGACATCGTCTCAATCTCTTATCATTGAGGCATATTTTGTTTATACACAACTTTATTTATATATTGTATAAACCCCTTTGAATTTTACTTTTATTCAAAAGGAATATTTTTTTATACGAATCAATTTACTAAACAACAAAAAGTATGTTTCTTTTAACGTACACGGTGACAACGAACTTTCCTCCGCCTCGAGTATTATTTGATCTTTGGATTCCTCAACAAGCCATAGTATTTTTTAAAATGTAAATAAATACCATATAATATTTTATGTATTTTGGAATTGAAAATGGTTTTGATAATGGATTTGTTAAGTCAATATTTTTAAGTGACATATTGTGATTGAAACATGGAAATGTTTTCTTTCATTTATAATTGTTTAATGTATAATGATTTTGTAATGGTACTTGGACATATTTCGGGTGGTTACGTGATAAACCATATGACGGGTGGTGTCGTGAATACAAGCACATGTGGTTACGTTATAACCTCCAATGCATTGGGTATGGAAGTCGGCCGTATGGATATTCCATTACGTATGTGTGGAATTCGACCGTATGGTTATTCCATTTAAATATGTTTATGTCCCAAGTTACCTTTATATGTTATGTGTTCTTTATATGGATTTTATGGTAATAGTTTGGTTACAAAAGGGTAAGTAATGGTATTTTAGTCAGTGAAGAGCTTTTACTACCTCAAAAAGTTGAAAAGTATTACTTTGGTAAAGTATTCATGGTTTACTTGTTGTTTTGAAAAACTAACAGTTTTCCTTCTTTGTGTATCCTTTACTGGGCTTTTTATGCTCATCCCAAGTTTTTGAAATGTTTTCCACAGGACTTAAAGATGAATATTGTCAAGGATGTGGTCAAGGAAAGACATTCTTTCTAAAACATGGAACTAGACATGTTTCTTTTTAAGTGTTTTTTTAATTTTATGGAAACTTAGTAGAAGTGTCTACTATGTAATCTTTTGAGATGTAATAGTTTTGACCTAATTCATTAAAACTCTAAACCTGAAAAGATACTCAATGTGAATTATTCATTTAATTCAATATTAAGTATGTTTTAAGGCCAGGGCCTTATAGTTGGTATCATAGGTCTGTTTAGATAACTTTAGAGGTTAGGGTATTCTCTAAGCATAAGTGACATTAACATAATGGTTAGGATTTTAGAAAGAGTACTAGTTTTAGATAAAGTGAATGAGTAAGTATATCATAGTTTTTATCTTCCTCATTAGTACATGATGGTTTTGTTGATATACTCGCACGGACCTTTTTGGTTTTAGTAAATGGCTGGATCTAGAAGGCACCAAAGTAACAGTGGATGTGAATGAAATTGTGACAGTTTTCTGAGTGAGCAACTGAATGATATGCGAGTGGCAATGAGAACTCTTGTGTTTATCCTCAACCAACTATCTGGAGTCATGAATGACCACCTAAACCTTGGTGATTTCTAAAGGGCAACATATATGCGAGAAAAAAATCCCTACAGAACTACATGTAATAATCATAAAGGTAAGTGTGTTCAAAAACCTATGTGTCAAAGATGTGAAAAGAAACACCTAGGAAAATGTTTCAAAGGGACATAAATATGCTATAGATGTGGAAATGAAGGTCATAAAGCAAGAACCTACCATGGAAAAAGGAAGCATCCAGTTGACTCAAGGAAAGGGAAATAAGTTCTTTCTAAGGGATCAATTGAATGTTTTAAATGTGGTGTGCATGGTCATTATGCAAACACATGTCCTATGAATATGTTTCGGGAATGGGATCACCAAGATCATACAAATATTCTTTGACCAATACCTAATGCCATTCCAATTGAGGATGAAGAAACTCACAATGACCAATCAAAGGTATGGATTTATTTCTTAAATTTTCTTTTCCTAATTTGGAATATTAGGATATGATTCATGATTTGTTTTGTAGGAAATAAGTATTTCAGAATAAGTTGTAAAGGAATGGTTAATGGATCATGAAGAATGTTGAATGAGTAAGAAGTCAGCATATAAGGGATTTAAGAGTTATGGTTAAATTCTTAGGAGTATTAAGTCTCTTTTGATGATGGGGTTACATTAGAAGACTTTTATTAGTATGCGTAACCATGACGTTTGATATTTGAAAATTTTATTCAAGGAATAGTTATCTGTTCTATGGTGGACATAGTTACAAAGAACCATTTGGGTTTATATGATCCTTACTTTTGAGGTAATTATGGGTTATTATATGTTATGATGGAAAGTAAAAGGCATGAGATAAAATTGAGGTTAAATTATATTATGGTTATTTTTGATGATTTTATCTCTTTTTAGGGAGTGATTTGAGAATTATATAGTCTGGAAAAAGGACAACACACAGACCGTGTGACAACCCGTCACGTCGGACAAAGCTGCGGGAATCGAACACACAACCAAAGTGCGACTGGTATTTATCGCCTACCACTGGACTACGTGAAGTCCCTGGTTCGTTTGACTAATTCTTTTTAGTTAGATGATTTTATGAATTAAGAGTAAGTTGATTTTGGGTTATCTATTGAAATTATTAACCTATCATGGAGGATATGTGATTAGGTTAATTACTTTTCAATACGAGACTTTAAGAGCAACTGATGTTGTTTGGAGATAAATGATACGATTTAACATGGAAGACTATGTGATTAAACCCTTCAAATATTTGGGTTTCAATCTTAGTTTGGTTTACTTAGGGTCTTCATTGAACTTTGGGATTTATTGGACAAATTTTGGAGATTATGAATATATTTTCTTTTTATAAAGGGTTATCCTTTTCTGGATTATCTGATCTTGTACTAACCTTTTTGGTTTTGGTTTTGGTTAATGTCTAAAGACATGGGAAGTATATAGTTCTCTTTTGTGGATTATGTGATTCTATAGAAGTTTATTATAGCACTCTTAATGTGAACAAGTCTTCCTAAATACTCATCATTTGGGGAAAGTATGAGTTTGTATAAGAAATCTAGTAAAAGTTGAATGTCAACATGACAAGTAAGTATGTTTCCTTAAGATAAAAAATAAATTCCTCAATGAAAAGTAACTTATAAAAATGTTTTCCATTAACTTTTCCTATTGGTGAATCGAATACCGTTTAACCCACCACAAGATTGTGATTTTCTTGTGGTTAACTTTCGCCTAAACATGTTTTCTATCACTCTCCCTCAGAAGATGACCCTTTGTATTTTCTTCCATATCCATGTTTTCCTACATGGAATCCTTGTATGGGTTAGCTCAGGTGACCTCTATACTTCTCTTTCCTTCTTTTAAAGTGATTGTTTTACCGACTCTTGTTCCGATGTGGGACTTTCAATGATGTTTCCGAGCCCAATTTTAAAATTGCGAGGACGCAATTCTCAAAAGGGTGGAAGGATGTAACACCCTGGGTAAATAAAGAATATGAAATTTTTATATTTATCCCCATTTGTGAAAAAATATTAATATTACTTTAATGGGAACGCTATGCTCGATGGCATACGCAATACGCCACAACGAGTTCCTTTCAAATCTTACGTTTCACTCTAATAAAAAAATAATATTGTTTTAAATGGTAGTTAACGCCTAGCCATTGTAATGGCGGGAAAGAAAAGAACAAAATAAAAAATTATTATGTATGTTTGTCAAATATTTTTACTTTTTACAAGAAATGTTAGAGGATTAAAAATGCAAATGAATCCAATTTTAAGAGTAAACATTATAATATTTTTTAAAAGGTCGATTAACCACATTTTGATGGCGAACCTATTTTAAATCCACTTTTTGAAACTTTTATGTGTTATATTTGATGAAATAAAATTCTTCTTTATAATCGGGACATCAAAATTTACTTTGTGTAAATTTTTGGTATTTTTCCGATAAAGTTCATATTTTAATGAATAGTGAAAAATGTTGTATTTTAATTCAAAACCTCTTTTTAATATAATTTATTTATATGATTAGATTATCTTTTGAATTGGTTTTAAAGTGAAATTAGAATATATTTGTACCATTTAATCCAATAGTGGTCAGTGGAATCAATTTTACTTTGAAATTGGACTTAAACTAGTGTCAATCGTTTAATAGATATTGTTTCTTAAAAACACACTATTTGTTTTGACAGCGGGAATTAAAAATTAAATTCATTAATGCAACTTATATGTTTTGAATTTTATAAAATAGACATAATTTTTGAATTCGGAATATCAAATATATCTTAGGGTGATTGTTTGGTATTTTTCTGGAAAACTTCAATTTTAGATGAATAGTGAAATCACTAAGTGGTAGTTTAAAAACTGATTTTTCGTTTAAATGAAACTTTACCACTTCTGTGATTTGATTTTCAAAAATCCAACATACATGTTAGTCATTAGGACGTAAAATTTGGTTCAATGGGATTAAAATAATTTTTTGGTGAATAGTAACTTTTAAGTTTTTAATCGTGATTAGAGGTAATAAGTGTAAATTAAGGCAAAAATAATGTTTTAATATTATGAAATGTCCTTCAAAAATGTCCTACCCTTATTGGATGAGTTATGGACTACCAATAAAATCCATGGTTCAACTTGGGGACCCCATGGAGCCACTTTGGTTGGAAAATGACATTAATAACTTTTTATTTAAAGTTAAAATTAAAATGTCACAAACATGTGTTTTTTTACTAAAATAATTTTTACATGGGGTTATACAAGTCATATTTTTGACTATAAATATTCATTATAAATATAAATAGATTTCCTACATCCTGATTTTTTTATATAATTTTTAGACATTAAATAAATTAAATTATTTATGACACCATGATGATGCAACGATTACATCATTATTTAATGATTTAAATAAAATGAAAAGGTAATGTACATTCTAAGACCTAAAGTTGTCACAAACCTATTTTATGGGTGTATTTAGAAACCTTATCACCTTATCCTTGAAATATATCCTTTTGGGACCTTTAAAACCTGAAAAGCATAATATAATAAAGCAATATTTTATAACATTCCAAGAGTGCCCCTCCTCTACTCTTATAAAAGTCCCCCAACTCTACCACCTTAACCACACTTCTAAAGCCTTTTTCTTGGCCAACCCCTTCCAATTTCATCACTCCACATCCCTCTCTTCATCATTAAAGCCTCACTTTGGGGAAAAACCTTTATAAGGAAGCCTTTGAGCTCAAATCAAATAGAGTTACCCGATTTAAAGGTAGTGTCCTCTCTTGTGTTCTTATATTTTATTTTTCTTATCCACCCCTCTAAACTCTTTTTATTCATTTATTTTGTAAAAAAACCAGTATCTTCAATATACTAGGATGTTTTTATGTGAATTATTCAAGCTACACTTACAAATAATTTCGTCTAATGGTTAAAGAACATACTGTTTCAGTGGATGGCGAATTTCTGCCTCACGAAACGATGATTGTTCAATATTCTCTTAACACCTTCTATGGAGGCCATTATGATGTCACTATATTTTATATATTATATATATGGAATTTATTTTTTCTATATGCTTCTGAATTTTATATTTAAAACATGCCTTTATGCGTTTCATGTTGTGCAAATGCGATAATTTCATACGAGAAAGTGTGGACTACCACCCCCTCAAGTGATGTGACTCGTTCATGAAATACATGGAATGTATATAGAATGAAATTAATGAACATATGTGACCTCCATAACATATATATTATACTGGAATTATAATATATATATCTCTCAATTATTTTTAATTCCATTAATATGACAGAGAAATGAATGTAGCGTTCATGCGTACGTACGGCCTACTGTCTCCATGAACGGTGCATTTCATTTATTTTTATCTCTAAATGTTATGGAGTAGTATAAAATAAATATGTACTGGATATATATGATATTTAAATCATCAATACTATTCTGGAGATGATTTACTTATAACTACATGGACATTCATTTTCAAACAAGTTCATTTTTGACTCATGTACCAAACATCGACAAAAAACGACTGATTGAACTCACATTATTAACCAATTATTATAACATTATAATATTTGATATGAACTGAATAATAATAATTAAAAGATTTCATTAATAAATTATAAATTGAACAAATTTTATTATTCAGGAATAGAAAGAAACAAAAAAGACAAGTCAGACTTGAGGTAAGGGATCCTAACTCTCTCTTTCTTTTTAAGCACTCTCTTTTATGTAATTTAATTTAAGATCATATTTATTATGTTTGGGGATGTTATTTTATATTAATCTTTCTGTAATTTTTATTTTAATATGATGGGATACCATATTTGACCTCATCAATCCATTTTTGGAAGTTTTAAGTGGCGCCGTTAGGCTGCCGAGTTTTCGTATGGGATTTTTCATCTCACTTTTATTCCCGTGAAATTTATGCTATGTTTGCCACAATTTCCTTTGAGTGGTGTGTGTACTTCCCATTATTCTACTATTTGTATAATATAATTTAGTTTATGGGTATTCACATCTTCATTGTATGACCTTTCTTCCATGGGGTGTACGTTTCGAAAGTTACCCAAGTCGGAAAGGGAACCATTCACCCTCCTCTTTCTAAAAGACTTATTTTCTTATGTCATTTAATTCACATACTATTAGGTTGGAATATGTTATTATATATCCTAATTGATGTAAATTTTATGTCCATGTGATAAGATACCATTTTTATCTCTCATCAACTCATTTTCTGAATTTTGAAGTGACGTCGTTAGGCTGTCGAATTTTTGCAAAGGAACTTCTTAACGCAATTTTGATTCTTTGGGGTAAATTTTTACTCCTTGAATATGTCGTTCTATGAATATGGGTGAATGAACTATGATTTTTTTTACACTTAATATCCACTTATATTTGGTGTATTCTTTTGTCACACACAATTATGTAATTGATTTACCCTTAATCTAAGGATACCATGTTTGTAAGGGACTTCGTCTCAATCTCTTCTCATTGAGGCATATTTTTTTTATACACAAATTTTTTTATACAGTGTATAAACCCCGTTGACTTTTACTTTTATTCAAAAGGAATCTTTTTTATATGAATCATTTTACTAAAGGACAAAAAGTATGTTTCTTTTAACGTATGTGGTGACAACGACCTTTCCGCCGCCGTGAGTATTATTTGATCTTTCGCTTCCTCAACAAGCTGTAATATTTTTTAAAAAGTAAATAAATACCATATACTATTTTATGTATTTTGGTATTGAAAATGGTATTGAAAATGGATTTATTAAGTCAATATATTTAAGTGATATATTTTGATTGAAATATGGAAATATTTTCTTTCATTTATAATTGTTTTATGTATTATGATTTTTAATAGTACTTGGACATTTTTCGGGTGGTTACGTGATAAACCATATGATGGGTGGTGCCGTGAATACCAGGAAGGGTGGTTACGTTATAACCTCCAATGCTTTGGGTATGGAAGTCAGCCGTATGGCTATTCCATTAAGTATGTGTGGAAGTCGATCGTATGGTTATTCCATTTAAGTATGTTTATGTCCCCAGTTACCTTTAAATGTTATGTGTTCTTTATATGGGTTTTATGGTAATCGTGTGGTTACAAAAGGGTAAGTAATGGTCTTTTAGTCAATGAAGAGTTTTTATTACTTCATAAATGTGAAAAGTATTACTTTGGTAAAGTATTCATGGATTACTTGTTGTTTTGAAAAACTAATAGTTTTCCTTCTTTGTGTATCCTTTACTGGACTTTTTATGCTCAGCCCATGTTTTTGAAATGTTTTCCACATTACTTAAAGATGAATATGGTCAAGGATGGGATCAAGGAAAGACATTTTTTCTAAAACATGGAAATAGATATGTTTCTTTTTAAGTGTTTTTTTTATTTTATGGAAAAATAGTAGAAGTGTCAACTATGTAATCTTTTGATATGTAATAGTTTTGACCTAATTCTCTAAAACTCTAAACCCGAAATGATCTTCAATGTGAATTATTCATTTATTTCAATATTAAGTAAGGTTTAAGGCTGGGGCCTTATAAATACCAATGAAATTAAAGATAAATATAAATGTTTAAATAAGTATCATTCCTTGTCTTCTAACATTTCAATGATACTAGTTTAGAAAATGATAAAAAAGGTCAATATATTTACAGAAAATAATGAGTTGAAATTATCCAATGATAAATTAAGAAAATATTTATAATAATTAGAAAATTGGAGAAATACCTTGAACTATATCCATGGGAAGAAAAGAACATCTAAATGTACTACTAGAATAGTATATAATTCAATACAAATAAGGCATATTTTAAATCAATTTATTATTAGCTCTAAATCTAATAATTTTATTAATAGTTTTCTTTTGGACTTAACAAAGTCATTATTTACCAAATTACTAGATTTTATTTTAAAATACATGTTATAAAATTATAGATTCCAAAATTCCTAAGTAATTACATATGTATACCGAATAAAATTTTGGCACCAAATTAATTTTTTGTTTAAAATAAATTTTGCAGGAAACATGATGAAAAATATCCAATAGGTACTTATTGTATCTAGATAGTGGATGATCTAGACATATGGATCAGTATTATTCATTTTTCAAGAACCTAATAATGTTTTATGGTGGTCATGTAACCTTCAGTGATAATTCTAAGGGGAAGATAATTGGTCTTGGCCAAATTGGTAATTCAAATATTATTTTAATTTTGAAGGTTCTTTTGTAGATAGGTTAAAGTATAATATTCTTACAATATCACAACTATGTGATTATGGTTTTCATGCTAAATTTAGAAATAAATCGTGTAGATTCTAAAAGTGACATAATTTTTAGTACTTTAAGAAATGATAATATTTATGTATTTAATTTATATTCATTATTTTCTAAGAACAGTTGTCCTCTAAGTTTCTTTTACAAATAGTGTTGGATTTAGAATAGAAGTCTAGGATATTAAAATATTCATTCAATTATAAATCTTACTAGGATAGGGTTAGTAATAGATCTTCGAAAACAAGATTTCCTAGATGATAAAGTCTGTAACACATGTCAAAAAAGGGAAACAACACAAAATCTATTACAGAATAAAGAAATAAGTTTCAAATTCTCAATGTAGAGACCCAGGTTTTTGGCCCTGCCAGACTTTGGAATATTACTACGAATAATTCCAGAGCTAGGAGCGAAGACGGCGTGCGATTCCGAGGCCCGGTGTTCCCGGAATTAATTTTATAAAAATATTAAGTATTTTTATACTATGCACATGGAGGGGGTGTGGTATATCCTAAATAGTAGCTCAGAACAGAAATTTGATGGCATAGTTGCGTCTGGAACGTGTCATTTACCCTAGGCGGGGTGTAAACTTTGCGGGCACGGGCCTGCGGTGAGAAACGCCACCAGTGGCATTTCTGTAAATAAGTAGCGAAGTTAGTGTGCGAGCGTCGGCTCACATAACTTATGAACGGAGTCTCGGATGTAAAATATGAGTCTGCCGTTGCGTTCAGAATGGTGTGTTTACCCTAGGGGTGACCTTACTTTTGTTCGCATCGGGCGTCGGGTCTGAGGCGGGTTCGGCGCTGGCGGGCGGCTGATATAAATATCAGCGCCCCCCCCCTTTATCTTTCCTCTCGACGTTCTTCGTCGTTCTTCGCCACCGCTCCGCCGAATCGAGTAAAACGAAGCGCCCACAAGCTCGGAATTCGACGACGAACATTCCAAGAGCGTGCAGCGGAAGCTCTGGAGCACGGATCTATGGCAGAACGTTGGCGTTTCGCCTGCGAGGTAGGTGGATTTGCGTTTTAACCCCCGATCCCATTTTTGCTGCGTTTTTCTGCAAATTGAAGCCGTAGCAGTGTAGATCGTGTCCTGAGGGTCATGTAGACGCCTCTGGATCGTAAAACGGACCATCGGGGTGCCCCCAGCGGTCCGCGGAAGATCCGCCAGCACCGGTGGAGCCCGGCGGCCCACGGCGGAGGGCTGCCAGCCAGGGCGGGCCGGCCGGACCGGCCGGTCGAGGCCGGTCCGACCTCTTTTTGTTATACGGGGGTCTTTAAACCCCCGTATCTTGCAACCCGGGAGCCGGATTCGCGCGCCGTTTGTGGCGATGCGACCCTGACGACGAGGTGGACCCTCTGGTGTAGGTTTGAGGGTTTAAAGGTTTGGGATCGTGGCCCGGGTGCGAGAAACGTCGTATAAAATAATATTATTTTATTATTTTACGACTTCGGGCCGTTGTAACTTCTACCCGGAGCGTCCGATTGATATGCCGTCAGTGGCGTTGAGACCCTGATGGCACGAAAAACTTTTTGAGAAGGTTTCCGGGTGTTGGGATTGAGAACGGAGTGCGGGACCCAAGAGGTCGGGTTTTGGCATTTGCAGAGAAACGCAGCTTTTGCACCAGGAGTCTGATTTTGGCAGATGATTAGTCCATCCTGTGTGTTTTTCTGAGAGGATCGCAATGGTGAGATCCATTTGATGTGTTTCGGGATTCAGGCATGAGCCCCACCCGAGCTGTCTTGGGTGAATCGTACCATTTGCACCGGTTGTCCATTTCGGACGAGAGAGTAGACGACTCCGCTTGTTTTTCCGAGGGGATCCCAATGGTATGGTCCGCTCGATGGGTTTCAGGATCGTTGTGTAGGCCCCTCACGAGCTAGCTACGGTGAATAATTCCTTTTTCACCGCTGCTCTATTTCGGGTGAGTAAACAGCCTATCCTGCATGTTTTTCCGCATTGAACGCGATGGTGGACTCGGTTTTGGCCTAGGAGGTGCGCAGTGTGGTGTTGTGGTGGGTCGCTCGAGTTAGCGATGTTTGGACCAGCAGTGGTTGAGGGTTCTCCCTTGGTTCGTTCCTATGAGGGTTCGTGTAGCATCACAACCTTCGTATGGGTTTGTGATCCTCTCGATGGGATGTTTAAACTGTTAGAGTTGTGGCATCCCTCCTGTGGGCCCAGAGCGGATCCTCTAGCATCTTTACCCTAGATCGGGTTCTTGGTATCGTTGTGACCGCTTATTGACAGGCGGCGATCCCCTATCTAGCAGGTTAACCCCGTAGGGTTTGTGGAATCATCGAGAATATGATCCCCTATGCAGTGGGTCGTGGACAGAAGGGTTGTGGCATCATCGGGTTTACGATCCCCTACTCAGCATGATGTTTATAGTAGGGTTGCAGTATCGTTGGTTATAAGATCCCCTACTCAGTTCTTGGTGTCGGTAGGGTTGTGGTATCGTTGGTTATGCGATCCCCACTCAGCGCGTGGTTTCGGTAGGGTTACAGCATCGTCAGTTTGATCCCCTACATCGCGAGTTATACCAGATATGGTTCCTGTATCGTCATGACCACCTTTATATGGACGATGATCCTCTATCCGAGTGTTGAGATTCTTTCGAGTGCCAGATCGGGTTGTGGTATCCCCCAGCGGATCCTGGGTGTGATCCCCTATCTGTGAGAACTACGTATGCCAGATTGGGTTGTGGTATCCCCCAGCAGACCCTGGGAGTGATCCCCTATCTGTGAGCTATGTATACCAAAGTGGGTCTTGGTATCCCCTAGAGGACCCTAGCGGTGATCCCCGATCTGAGGAGTTTGGTGGTTATGTTGTTTCAGCTATGTTTCCTCAGTGATGTTATCCGGCGAGCGTGGTCTCTCGGGTGAGCGTCTGAGATGTTTGTTTGGGACCCGATGGAGTGTATCTCTCAGTTGAGTGACATCTGGTATGATAGTGTTCATGTGGTGTACTCTCCTTGTTGGGGGCTGTTGCTGGTGATGAGGTCGGTACCTCTTGTGGCTTTGTGCCGTGAGTTGTGTATGTCTAGATTGTTCAAGGTGTATGTATGGGCATACACCTGAGCTGAGCCGACTAGTTGTTTTTAGCCGAGGATGGTCATGAGATGGAGCTTCTCTCTCGTCTGGGTTCCCTCGGGCTGGGATGAGCGGACTGATGCCTTTCAGTTGGTCTCTTTGGTTTTGGGTTTTGGGGTGGCTACTGAGTATGTTTATAGTCACCCCTACACGTGCTTTGCCCGCAGATGTTTGTGTCTTGTGCAGACCACATGACTTTTGAAGGAGTCCCATGAGGACCCGTAGCTGGTGAAGATTAGTGAGCGAGTTGACTAGGGTGTTTACCGGAGCTGTGCCGAGGGAGATTTTTGGCAGGTGTTTGTGGCAGCGTTCCCCTTCTTCAGAGCAGGTTGGACGCGCTTTGTAGTTTTCGTTTGGTGGGCCCTGTTTTTCCCTTTGTACTTTTGCTGTTGCACTCTGGTTTGGGATAGATTGTATGAATGCATTTACTTTTCAGTTTCTATATCTCTTCACTGTTGCATGGAGGTGTTTGTGCATGCGTGTGTACAGGTACCTTAGGATAATGCCTCCCATGTGTGTGATAGACTACTCGGCGCTGGTCGCCAGCCCCTGGCCTATTGGAGGCGGGCTTGGGGAGTCGCGGCTCGAGCCCCGTTGGGTCGGGTCATGACAGAGTGGTATCAGAGGCAGGTTACACCTTTGGGATCTCAGAGCGTAGCTGGTCTAGCTCTGAGCTTGGTTCCGGTTGCATAGCGGTTGTGTTAGGATGTTTCGAGTTCGGTTTTCAGGCCAGAGACTCCAGTGTTGGTGCGGCGGCCAACGTATCCATACACACGGACTCTGATAACCTGCCTTTCGACTTGGGACATTCGTACACTGGTCACGGGGACATAATGGTACATTCATCATATAGGACTGGGTTTTTGGGTTTTCCTTGTCCTTCTTGAGTCAGATCTCTAGATATACTCTTTGACTGTAGTGTGTCTTGAATGTATTTCATGATGCCTCCACGACGACAGCCAGTGAGGGTTCCGCAGCATGATTGTGCTGATGACCCGCCCCATGTAGAGGTTGTGGAGCAGGGCGCAGGTTCTGAGGTTGCACCTCCAGGTGGTCTGCCAGTTGAGCCACCACCTGTTGAGCAGTTGATTGTGCCAGCGGTATAGGACAAGGTTGCACGCAGGCTGAATGCGCTGCACGAGTTCGAGAGGTAGCGACCTCTAAGATTCGGGGGTGATCCAGACCCCCTGGCAACTGATGACTGGCTTGAGGCAGTCACCCTAGTTTTCTGCCTTGTGAGGACACCTACAGATCAGATGGTGGTCCTAGCGGTGAGCCTTCTGCATGGTTATGCTGGGCGATGGTGGAGTTTAGTGACGCAGTCCCATGACGAGGAGACGCTCACGTGGGCAGAGTTGGAGTGGCACTTCAGGGAAGAGTTCTACCCGGTGACACTGAGGTCAGTGCGGATCCAGGAGCTTCTGCCGCTTCGACAGGAGAGCATGACTGTGTCGGAGTACTCAGTGAGGTTTACAGACCTGTTGCACTACTCCCTGGATATGGTTCGAGACCCGTTCTTTAGGGCTCGGACCTTCGAGCAGGGCTTACGCAGGTACATCTGAGCAGGTGTGGTTTCCTTGTGCCTACCCACCTATGCTGGAGTGCTGGAGCGAGCGTTGGTGGTGGAGAGTTTTCTGGCTGAGAAGATTCCCCCTGTTAGTGCTGGGCACTCGAGGGCTGAGACTTTTTCAGTCGGATCGGCATCTTGTAGCCGACGATAGACTCATGGGTCAGGACATGGTCGATGTTTTAGGAGGCGACCCCAGGATGGAGGATCTGAGGCTCATGGCTCATAGGGCTCGCAGGCCAGTTTTGGTCAGCCACAAGAGAGGCGGTGTTATGCTTGCGACGGTCGGGGAAATCTTGCTAGAGATTGTCTGACCCGACGTGCTTCTGAGAGGGAGCCGGTCGATGGACCTCCTTGGCAGAGGTAGCGTCTCGAGCAAGGCGGTTCGCAGGGCAGAGGACATGGCGGTGGAGCTGGTGCAGCAGGAGGCGGTGGTAGGCAGTACCAGTTGCCACCACCCCCACCCCCAGGTGGTCCACACCAAGCACAAGGAGCTGGTGGCCGAGGGCGAGGACAGCTGCATGCCCTGGAGGCAGTCGACCCAGAGGCATCGTGGATAGATAGAGGTACACCTTGTGTCTTTTCTACTTGCTGCAGTAGTTTGTCAGAAACTGTTTAGAGGTACTCTTTCCTTTTGTTGCTTGCTTGATTTTTGTTCACGGCGTTGGTAAGACCCTGTGTGGGAGTTGTTCTGCATGCTTCGAATGCGTGAGAAAGAGGGATCCTTCCCCCACCAAGACGCATTTTTTTGACGCGATTAAAACCATGCTGGCGAGTCAGTGCCACCCAAAATATATAGTATTGAGGTGTGGTGGATGAGTCCCTCTGACATATGCGTTCGGGCATGGGTGTTTGTTGGTGATCTTGCTGGTGTGTGAGACCCTGTTGAGATCCAAGTCTCTTTCCTTATGCTTAGGGATTTTTGGGGATGAAAAGTTCTAAGAGGGGAGGATGTAGCGACCCGGGTTTTTGGACCTGTCAGAATTTGGAGTATTTCTAAGAATAATTCCAGATCTAGGTGCGAAGACGGCGTGCGATTCCGAGGCCCGGTGTGCCCAGAATTAATTTTATAAAAATATTAAGTATTTTTATACTATGCACGTGGTGGGGGTGTGATATCTCCTAAAAGGTTGCTCGGAACAACAATATGATGGCACATTTGCGTCCGGAACGTGCCGTTTACCCTATGAGGGTGTAAACTTTGCGAGTGCGGGCCTGCGGTGAGAAATGCCACCAGTGGCGTTTCCGTAAATAAGTAGCGAAGTTAGTGTGCGACCGTCGGCTGACATAACTTCTGAACGGAGTCTCGGATGGAAAATCTGAGTCTTCCGTTGCGTTTAGAACGGTGAGTTTACCCTAGGGGTGACCTTACATTTGTTCGCATCGGGCGTCGGGTCTGAGGCGGGTTTGGCGCCGGCGGGCGGCTGATATAAATATCAGCCCCCCCCCCCCCCCTTTATCGTTCCTCTCGACGTTCTTCGCCATTCTTCACCGATTCTATTCCCAATCGAGAAAACAAAGCGCCCACGAGCTCAAAATTCGACGGAGAACGTTCCAGGAGCGTGCAACGGAAGCTCTGGAGCGCGGATCTAAGGCAGAACGTCGGCATTTCGCCCGCGAGGTAGGCATATATGCGTTTTAACCCCTGATCCCGTTTTTGCTGCGTGTTTCTGCAAATTGAAGCCGTAGCAGTGTAGATTGGGTCCTGAGGGTCATGTAGACGCCTCCGGATCGTAAAACGGACCTCCGGGGTGCCCCCGGCGGTCCGCGGAAGATCCGCTGGCACACGGCGGAGGGCTGCTGGCCAGGGCGGGCCGGTGGCGGTGGCCGGTCGAGGCCGGTCCGCCCTCTTCTTGTTATATGGGGGTCTGTAAACCTTTGTATCTTGCAAACTGGGAGCCGGATTCGCGCGCCGTTTGCGGAGACGCGACTCTGACGACGATACGGACCCTCTGGTGTGGGTTTGAGGGTTTAAAAGTTCGGGATCGTGGCCCAAGTGCTAGAAACGTCGTATAAAATAATATTATTTTATTATTTTACGACTTCGGGCCGTTGTAACTTTTACCCAGAGCGTCCGATTGACATGTCGTCAGTGGCATTGAGACCCTGATGGTACGAAAGACTTTTTGAGATGGTTTTTGGGTGTTGGGACTGAGAACGAGGTGCGGGGCCCATGAGGTCGGGTTTTGGCGTTTGCGGAGAAACACACCTTTTGCACCAGGAGTCTGATTTTGGCGGATGATTAGTCGATCCTGTGTGTTTTTTCAAGAGGATCGCAATGATGCAATCCATTCGATGTGTTTCGGGATCCAGGCGTGGGCCCCACCCGAGCTAGCTTCGGTGAATAGTACCTTTTTCACCGGGTGTCCGTTTCGGATGAGCGAGTAGTCGATTCCGCTTGTTTTTCCGAGGGGATCACCATGGTATGGTCCGGTCGATGGATTTCGGGATCGCTGTGTGGGCCCCGCACGAGCTAGCTACGGTGAATAGTGTCTTTTTCACCGGTGCTCCATTTCAGGTGAGTAAACAGCCTGTCCTGCATGTTTTTCCGCGTGGAACGCGATGGTGACCTCGGTTTTGGCCTAGGAGGTGCACAGTGTGGCGTTGTGGCGGCTCGCTTGGGTTAGCGATGTTTGGACCAGCAGTGGTTGAGGGTTATCCCTTGGTTCATTCCAACGAGGGTTCGTGTGGCATCACAACCTTCGTATGGGTTTGTGATCCTCTCGATGGGATGTTTAAACTATTAGAGTTGTGGCATCCCTCTGTTGGGCCCAGAGTGGATCCTCTAGCATCTTTACCCTAGATCTAGTTCTTTGTATCGCTGTGACCGCTTATTCATGGGTGGCGATCCCCTATCTAGTAGGTTAACCCCATAGGGTTTGTGGAATCATCAGGAATATGATCCCCTACACGGTGGGTCGTGTACAGTAGGGTTGTGGCATCGTCGGGTTTACGATCCTCTACTCACCATGATGTTTATAGTAGGGTTGCAGTATCGTTCGTTATATGATCTCCTACTCAGCGCTTGGTGTCGGTAGGGTTGCGGTATCGTTGGTTATGAGACCCCATACTCAGCGTGTGGTTTTGGTAGGGTTTCGGCATCGACGGTTCGATCCCTTACATCGCGAGTTATACCTGATAGGGTTCCGGTATCGTCGTGACCATCTTTATATGGATGATGATCCTCTATCTGAGTGTTGAGCTTCTGTTGAGCGCCAGATCGGGTTGTGGTATCCCCCAGCAGATCCTGGGTGTGATCCCCTATCTGTGAGAACTACGTATGCTAGATCGGGTCGTGGTATCCCCCAGCGGACCCTGGGAGTGATCCCCTATCTGTGAGCTATATATACCGGAGTGGGTCTTGGTATCCCCTAGTAGACCCTAGAGGCGATCCCCTATCCGAGGAGTTTGGTGGTTATGTTGTTTCAACGATGTTTCCTCAGTGATGTTATCCCACAAGCGTGTTCTCTCGGGTGAGCATCTGATATGTTTGTTTGGGACCTGAGGGAGTGTATCTCTCGGATGAGTGACATCTGGTATGACATTGTTCCTGTGGTGTACTCTCCTGGTTGGGGGCAGTTGCTGGTGATGAGGTCGGTACCTATTGTGTATTTGTGGCGTGAGTTGTGTATGTATGGATTGTTCAAGGTGTATTTATGGGCATACACATGAGCTGAGCGGACTAGTTGTGTCTAGCCGAGGATGGTCTTGAGATAGAGTTTCTCTCTCATCTAGGTTCCCTCTGGCTAGGATGAGCGGACTGATGCCTTTCAGTTGCTCTCTTTGGTTTTGGGTTTTGTGGTGCCTCCTGAGTATGTTTATACTCACCCCTGCATGGGATTTTCCCGCACATGTTTGTGTCTTGTGCAGACCACATGCCTTTTGACAGAGTCCCAGGAGGACCTGGAGTAGGCAGATCTTAGTGAGCGAGTTGACTGGGGTGTTTACCGGAGCTGTGCCGAGGGAGCTTTCGGGCGGGTGTTTGTGGCAGCATTCCCCTTCTTCAGAGCACGTTGGACGCGCTTTGTAGTTTTCTTTTGGTGGGCCCTGTTTTTCCCTTTGTACTTTTGTTGTTCCACTCTGGTTAGGGATAGATTGTATGCATGAATTTACTTTTCAATTTCTATATCTCTGCACTATTTCATGGAGGTGTTTGTGGGTGCGTGTGTACAGGTACCTTAGGCTAATGCCTCCCATGTGTGTGGTAGCCTACTCGGCGATGGTCACCAGCCCCTCGCCTATTAGAGGCGGGCTTGGGGAGTCGCGACTCGAGCCCCGTTGGGTCGGGTCGTGACACTCAACCACAATTGTTGGTTCACATGGAACTTTTTGGACCCTCTAGAGTTTCTATATTAAATTGAAAGCACCATTTTTATGTTCTAGTAGATTAATTTTCTAGATATACTTGTGCACTCTATCTATCAAATAAATGTGAATATTTTTCCTATTTTACTAAGTAGGATAAATTTTACAAAAATATTAGTAGACTTAAAATAAATACCTTAAGTGATCATGGATGTGAGTTTGAAAATCATTATTTTGAATTACAATGCTTACAATGTACCTATAATCATATCTTTTCTACTCTTAGTACTGCATAACAAAACAGTGTAATAGAACGGAGAAATATTACCCTTTATGAAATCACATTGATTATGATTAATGAGATTGATTTACCTATTTATTTCCATGTATTTATTGTAAATACACCTTTTTATACAATTAATAGCATTTTAATTTGTCATATTTTAAGTAAAACCTCATATGAATCATGGAATGGAAGAAAACCAATGGTTAATTACATTAGTTTTTTAGGTTGAAATGTTTTTATCATAAATACAAAGGATAATTTCATCCAACACTTATGAAGGAATTTTTCTTGGGTATTCATCATCTAGAAATTCATATGGGGTATTTAATAAATGGAAAAAGATTGTAGAGGAATCTGTGAATTTTAAATTCTATAAAACAGAATCGTATGAGTCTAAGACCCCTATACAATACCCTAAATATGATATATCATATCTAAATATAAATTCCAAAACTTTTATCAATTCTTGAAAACATGAAGAAAAATATTTTAGATTTGATGAACTTCCTGAACCTAAACATGTAGGTGACAATGAGATATAGAACTCTACATTTTAAGAACTTTTTGGAGGCATAAATACCGTCTTATAGATATTTTATTTTGAGTTATTGATAGTGGACAAAAAATTAGATATTATCATAAAATATGGTTGAACATCATGATTTATTATCACAAATTGATCCTAATAACATCAATGATGAAATTAATCATCAATTCTTAGTGATGTAAATGAATGACGAAATCAATAAATTTTAATGGAAAAAAGTACGGAAAGTATTAGATATACCAAAATACACTCTGACCATTGGCACCAAATGGATGTTTTGATATAAAATAGATGAGATAGGGATCACAGTTGGAAACTAGTCTAGATTTGTTTCATGAGGATATAGTTATGAAGAAGGTGTTAAATCCAAGAAAACCTTTTCACTAGTAGTTGTACTTGAATCCATATTAATTTTTCATATATATACAACACATTTGAATTTCAAACTATATCACATAGATGTTAAAATTAAATTACTAATTTTTTATATAATTGAGGATGTTATTGTTGAAAAACCCTCTCAATTTTAAAATCTACTTTTTACAAGTTTCATTTTTAAATTAACAAAATAATTATCTAGTTTAAAACTAGATCCTAGGGCTTGGTATGATAAAATTATCTTAGTTTTTTATTTCTAAAGGCTTTACTAGAGTAATACATAACCCTACTATATTTATAAAAGTAATTTAATAATATGAATAAGTAGTTTACTTTTTTGTCGATGATATAATTTTTTAAACATTTAAAATATATTTATGCACTATTTTCTTAAAAATGATGCATAGTGAATTAGAAATATATTTAATGGGTGAGTTAAAATTAATTCTTGTTTTTAATTTTTTTCAAAATAAATAAGGAATTATTTAAAATCAATGTATGTACCCCAAATTTGTTTTAAAATGTTTTTTTATTGATAGGAAAAAAGTAATTATATTTCCATGAGTACATCCTATAAGATAGATATTGTTGAAATAAGTAAATTAGTGGATCCGACCATTTATAGTGTTATGATTAGAGGCCAACTATATTAAACTAATATTCAACTATATATTATGTTTATTGTATGTTTGTGTGGAAATTTTCAAGAAAATCCTCAAGAGTTATTTTTAATATCTGTCAAAATAATATTTAAAAAACTCATGTATAAAACCAATTTAGGAATTTTTTATCCCAGAGGAATGGATTTTGATTTAGAGAGTTATTCAGATATAGATTTTGGTGGTTATAAGTACGATAAAAAATATCCTTAAAAATATTATCTTTTGGAAAATTTAATAGTTTCATGTTGTAGTAAAAAAGGAAAATTATATTCCATTGTATACTAATGACACTAAATATATAGTTGTATGAATTTTTTGTGCTCGAATTATATGGATGAAATTCACTTTAATAGTTTATAGATATCAACTTCTACATGCCCGTATAAATTGTGATAATAAAAGTGAAATAAATACTTCCAAGAATCATGTATCTAATTCTAGGAAAAAACATACTGATATAAGACATTACTTTATGAAACATCATTTACAAAAAGGTTATATAAATCTAGAATTAATTATACTGAAATATTATCTTACTGACATTTTTAGAAGGAATTCTAATTTGGAGATATTAAGATATATCAAAAATGATCAAGGAATGAAAAACATTAGCTAGTTATTTATATTTGGGGTAACTTTTTAAAAATATTGACCATTCGGTGAATTACTATTTGTGATCCACCATTGGGTGATCCCCCATTGGTAATCAACCATTAGAGATCCACCATTAGAAATCCACTGTTGGAAATCCACTATTTGTAATATACCATTGGTTAATATACCATTGGGTGATCTTCCATTGGGTACTCAACCATTGTTGAACCACTATTGGGTGGTCGACCATAGGGAGATCCACCATTCTATGATCCACCATTCATGTATTTCTCAATATCCACTACCACTTTCATTTTCTATGATAAACTATTATTATATATATTTGTGTATATTTTATTATATTTTCAAATTCTAAATCCCTAAATGATAAAATTGTAATAAATTAGACTTTATGAATCCTTTCATTTGTGCCTCCCTTTGAACCTGTAGTATTCCTTTCTTTTACAAAGTTCAAACTTCCTTGAGCTCACCCTTATTTCTTAGAATAAATTTTATTGATATAGTGAAATTTCTTTTTGTTTTTTCTCCTAAAGGATCACATCCAATGAAGAAATATCATGGTGAATCTAGTCGAATAACTATTGTCAAAAAAAGAACCCACAACCTTTAAATCGAGTTATCACAGTTGAAAAGTGATAGATAATTAATGTATAGTTTCATGTAATTCCTTAGTGATCAAAGTGATATCTAAAAAAGGATGGATGGAATGGTTTTCCAAGAACTATCAACCATTATTTCATCGTATGGTTCACTAATTATATCAATATATAGAGTATGAATTCAGTGAGGCTAAAAATTTCATTATAAGTATTATTGATGGAAAATAGGTGTTATTTTCATATAAAATGTGTTAGATGTGTCAATGTAACTCATAGATGTATTTTTAATGACATTAAAGGTTCTATTACCAATGATAATGATTTATTCATATTTGTTGACACCCTATTGGTGTCGACTCAAAATTATGGATTGTGAAGACCAGATGATGGGGAGATTGATGGGGAGTTTATACTATCGTTTAATTTCATCCAATACGTTATTTTTTCGAGAAAATTTGAAGTGGGAAGTATACCAGAATTCATTTATCTTATTCCATATAAAAAGAGGGGATAAGATAAATTGGTGTATATATCTGATAGACTACATAGTAGAGATAATAAAGACCTCATTATGATCTAATTTCTTGATCTACCCTACGTTTATTTAATCTATGTTACAGGAAATGTGTTAATTAGAATAAGAAGAAGAAGAGGTTATTTTTTGTTGTGTTGGATTTTTTTTAAGTTAGTTTATATGAAAAAGGATAGAGTTAAATTGTAACACACATTTGATGATATGGGTATCTAACAGTGATGATATTTATAATGACTTCAATCCTGTGGAGAATAACTTGAGACCTCAGGATACAGACAATCTTGGATGGAATAAATACTATGTTTTGATCTAATCCATTGATGAGGGGTTGAAGAAGAAGAACATTTAGTTAGAGAATAAGTGTCAGTGGATGCTTCAGTTGTTGAAGGGATTGACCTTGATGTTTTCAGTAGCCCATATATTTCTATTGGTTCTTCTAGGCTATCTATTTCTACTCATATTAGAGAAATATTTATTTTTTAAGGAGATGAAGAATAAACTAATGGCGTAGGGAAATAATAGGATAATATTTCTTCAATGGGAAAAAAAATTATTCAATGTTTCTGATGGATCTTGAAATGGAAATGGTGATAGAACTCATGATCTAAAGCCCTTGATGTTGATGATGTGAAAACTTCTAAGATTTATCCTATATATTTTTCCTCTATAAGAGATGATACTATAGAACCTATTGAATAGGATTAATACTTGGGATCAGCTATTGAAAAATCAGTTCATAGGGATATATCAATTTTTTCAGCCATAGTTGTGGAAGATGCACCATCCAAGGGGGAGCCACCACATGGTTCTAAGATTCTAGGAATTACCTACCTTAATTATTATGAAAAACGTGACGGTGGTAGTGATGATGATGAACATGGAAGTCCACCCAGGCATGTCATATTTTTCATCTCTATTTATGGAAATGTTCCTAATGGATATCTGGTAAAATAGATTGTTAAGGTGGGGTGGTTGGAAGCCATTCCATCAGATGCTTCTTCTGATATTTTTATAAATATAGAGGTTACATTACCTAACCCCAACACAATTCCATAAATCCAACCCTTAGATCATATAACTATATATTATTTATCCATATATGATATGGAATATTTTATTGTGAAAATTTTATCAGATATTAGTGGGATTCTTAGATCCATAACTACTAAGGAAACCATGTTGAGTGAAGAAGAAAAAAGGTTGATTTTTGAGTTATTGATGTGACACATTCATCCTAAAATGATATTTAAGATTAAATAAGTGGATATTGAGAATATTAATTTGGCTAATGAGATAGAATAAGTTAATTCCATCATGGAATAGGTGAGGTAAAACTTTCCTATAGGCCAAACATCAATTCTGATGAGGTTGGCGATCCTTAATTACAACTAGTGATTCTAATTCCACTAATTTTCCTCTTGTTCCTTATATTGTTGCGAATGAGATCCAATATATTTACATATAACAAATAAATTATATTATGGGTATTTTTTCATACCTTTACCAAGAATTACTTCATTAGATAAAGGCATATGGTGAGCACTTATATAAACTAGTTAGGGAATGCTTGAATAAAGCTAAGAGTGATAAAGAGACTACCAATAAAGATATAAAATACTGTATTTCAATAATTTATTACAAGAATTATATTAATTAATATTTTATGTTTCTAACTAAAAATATAAGGCTTCCTCATGTTTGTAGTAAATTCAATGAGAAATGGAATCAATTAATGGTTTGGATTGTTTACTCAAGATTTTCATGGAGGAACCAAATGATTTATTCACAACGATTAAGAATGGTGGAAACACCTTTACAGATTATTTTAATTCATTGAATACGTTTTTATATTCCTTTAAGACTAATGTTTTGGAGATTAAATCCATTCCCATTTCTTCTCTCATTTATGAACCTTCTTCATTGCACCTTCAAACTTAGTATCAACCGTTAGGCATGAAACTAGTTGAGGTCATTCGAAATCTCTGGCTAGTCATTATACATTATTTTCATTCATGTACTTATGTACACTCTTCTTCCACCTATTTATATTTTTTTAGTGTCAAAGGAAAGGTAATGTTTGTTCCTTCTATGTATCAAACTAAGAGTGATTCAAATCGAGATTTGTTTTTTATTTAGATTTTAATTTTCCATTTCATTACTTTTTTGAGATGTAATATTTTTGGTTGTTATATCAAATGATATTATATGTTCATCCTCTTTATATATTTACTTTTCTTGTATATTTATTTCATTATATTTTTTCTAATACTAAATGGGGGAGTATATGAATGGAATTTAAGATAGTGGTTATAACATCAATAATTTTAAGTTGTTAATCCAATCATATATTATATTCATTTTTCCTATTTCAGTGTTTCTATAAATTATTATTAATTATATGTTATGTGATTATAATAAAGGGAGATATTAATAGAACCTCCTTATTTTAATGATCCAAAATCTTGATTATTATATTTCTATCAATTTTAATTTTTTATGATAGTAAAAAATATTATAATAAAATTTGTGAAAAAAACATGGATATATGTAGATCTACCGTTTGATGAAAAATATATATAATAAGTTATGATGGTCTACTTCTAGTTTAATTTGATCTAATGATAACCCACTTCTACACTTAGAAAATAATTCAAATATATCTTCTATTAAAGACATATATTGATAGTTTAGCAGATCTGACATTAGTTCATAAGAGATCTACCAGTAATCACTGACATATCTACCATCGAAAAATCTACTACTGAAGATAAACTATTGTTAGATCAACCTTTGATGTGATATACTATCGACACATCTACCACTGGTTTTTGCTACCTCCAGATTTGATCTAGGACTAGATTTGATCTATCACCAGATTTGATCTACAACCAGATTTGATCTTCCAATAGAGTTAATCTACCACCATGATAGGTCTACCACCAAATAGAATCTATCGTTAAGAGATCTACAACTAGAATGAAACCGTTTCTCTCCGGAATCTAATTCAAATTTAATTCAACCAATAACTACTTTATAGAATTTAATTAATTCAAGTTACATGTGGATTTATGAATCATTATTCATAAACCACTATATGGATGAATTAAAGAAAAAGTTATAAACCATGATTTAGTTCTCGGAACAAGGATCCATGTTTTAATTTATTATTATTCATCAATAGATAAGTGATGCTGGAGAGTTATAAATTCTAAAAAACTCATTTGTGTACAGATATGGAAAATCAAATGAAAGATGAAATATAAAATAGTTGTCAAAAATGAATATAAAATATACATATTCATATTATAATAAAGATACATATATGGAATGATTTAGATTTCTACAGAATGAAAATTTAAGTATTTTATGACATCCATGAAAATTTGTTCTCCACTACATTTTGAGAGACCCTTTCGAGTGAATATCAAATAAAAACCCAAGGACTCAGAACAAATTAAGCACCACAGGTTGATATGAATCACACTTTCTATCTATATGGCCTCTTTATCATTCCACTTTATACTTTACTTTTGAGCAGTGTGTTGTTGTACTCTATTTTTCTATACACAATGTAACTTATTCTTAAAATGGAGTGTTCTTTCTACATTCTCTCAGAAACTTTTATATCATTAAAAAAAATAATTTTGGAAGAGTTCTTATGTGACATGGTACCTTTTTCATCTGACATATTAATAAGGAAGAGGATCTGTTCTTGGATAGTCCTATGTGCTATAAATTTTAAAACATGATCTCGGTTGTGGATTAAGTTTATTATTTAATAAATAGGTTGGTAGTAGGTGATTTCAAAGTGGTGGGGATTAAGTCCCAGCATGAGGCTAAACCCCTTGTTAAATTACACTATGTGATTTATTAGTTTTTTCTTTATTTCAATTTTAAAACAGTATCTGTTCATTAAATATGTAATACAACATTAGTTGGTTAGTTAGTCTTTACTTGAGACTATATAAAGCTTTTTATTAAGTAATTTTTTTTGAAAATAAAATGATATTTGAAATATTAATTTATATATTCATTAATCCAACTTTAATAAATTATTTAAAATATAAAACATATAGTTTTTAGTTTTTTTGTTTAACTGGGTTATTTTTAATGTTTTGGGGGATTTAGTTTTAGATTGTTATAAAAATGAAATTTATATTTGGAACTCAATTCAAAACCTCTTGAATTACTCACTTTGAAAAAACACCTAATTTTTACATGATGATTCCAAATATGAAAAAAATACCATTGTATTCAATTGATATATATGATGAAAATTAATTTTAATATAATTAGAGATAACACATAATTTTTGTAGGAAAATGTATTTTTATGCAAGAAAATGAATTTACTCTAATTTATTAAAAATTAATAATCATTAGATGATTCATAATTATATATATATACATACAATTTCAGTTTCATTATAATCATTAATTAAAAGAGATCATTTAATTTTATGAAAATGAATATACACAATATGTATAAAAATAATTCTTTAAAAAATAGATCTTTTTAATATAAAATGATATTTACTTTACTACTGACTCAAAAAAAATCAATACGTGAATGTTTATTCATTTGATTACATATATGAAAAATATTTTAATTGTATTTTATAATTAAATTATGATAAATTTAAATTAAAAAATATAAATTATAGATAATAAAAACATTATTTTTAAACAAAATATATTTTTCTAGCCATGAATAATTACAATAGTATTCTTCATAAGTATTTAATTGTTTCATGGATGTTATGATTTTATTTTAGTAATAATCACTTTAATTTTGGCTATATATTTTACTAATATTATTATTTAAAAGAAATAAATTTTATAAAATTATATTATTCAATAAAAATTTATTTAGAATCAATTTTATTTATAGAAGTGAATTAGTACATTTTAATTCATTTAAAAAAATTATTTGTCCAATAATATTTCATTTATCTATCTTATAGTTATTTTATTTTTTTATAAAATTCCTTTTTTCCCTTTAGCTCATTTTTGTGTGTATCAAAATCTAAAAAGTACAAAAGATTTATATAAAGTTAAATACATAATAAAATCATGGAGTGTTACACATATCACCATAACTACACATATGAACATTACCTCCTGAAAATAACTATGAAAATTCAATGATATAATAATAAAAGATAAGAGAATAAAAAAATTATACGGCTCTAAATATGTCCTAATCCATTAGAGGAACACATTATATGATTTTATTGATATAAAAAATCATAGTTATAAGAGTCATATATAATAAAACTATATTTAGAAAACCAAATAATATTTCAACATTAACATATTCCAACAAGTAACTGATTCACATATATTTATATATAATCACTCGTTCTATCTTAAAGTAAAACTCATTCCACTACTATAAGATCATGAAGGGGAGTACAATAATAAATAATGAAACCATTGGTTTCCAATAATTTGAACTACCACAACTACTAATGTCCACTGAATAATATAATGTATGGATCTCATCCAGACACTTTTCCCACACTTTAGTATCTAGAATCTACTATTTCTTACAACTTCTATTGACCCATTCTACTCGATATATATGATTTAGTTTTAATGTTCCATAATCTCCATCCAGTTTTATATTGTACTTCTTGAGATCACACCTTTCATTAGATATATCTCTATAACAAAAAAAAATGATCTTCCCATAGCCAATCCTAATAGAGAAAATAACGAAAAGATCAATAATTTTATAACTAATTTAGTGAAAAAACATGGAATAATCAGTGAATTATCTTAGTCAAAACAATGGGTAATGTGTTACATTCATCCACCTTATGAATCATTATGTCACCACACTAAATAACCTCATAATTATGAGATGATTTTACCATGATTGAATGAATTTTCATCTAATACCGTAAAAAACACAATAAAAATTAGAATGAGATAAGGAATAAAAATAGAAAAGGAATAATAGGGAATAAATATCCTGA
Organism: Viscum album; assembly: GCA_963277665.1. Lineage (NCBI taxonomy): Eukaryota > Viridiplantae > Streptophyta > Magnoliopsida > Santalales > Viscaceae > Viscum > Viscum album. Next base: position 431,501,746 of record OY728147.1, on the reverse strand, counting down.
TTTATTATATAGAATCAAATATCATCCACTACAAATACATAGAGGATACAGGGGAGAAGAAATGTGGATAGGGAAACCTCCCCTATAGTTCTGTTGGTCAAGGGAGAAGAAACTTGAAGGGGACTTAGAATCACAGAGGGTAAAATGAATAATCTGATTCTATTTAAAAAAATCATACCCTACACAACTAGTTACTTGATCAGGCTATATTGGGTTATTTTTACTCTATTAGAAACTTTATTAAACTCTATCAACTGACTAATGGGGGTCTAGGGGGTACTACCCCCTAGAAGGTTAACTCAGTACTTGATGCATCCAAATCATTTACCAAGTGGCTCCATGTTGTAGATTCCATTATAAGGGATAACATGACCTTTATCTATATAGTCATAAATATTTGAGAACCCTAACCCATAAAAAAACACCTCCAAGATATTTCCCAACAATTTAATTATATTTAAAACATTAATTATCTAACCAACCATTTCTCTAAGACACTTAAGATTTCTTGCCCCTTTAAACTGAAAAAACAATTATAATGAAACTTGTTGTACATTATTCTCAGTAAAAACCATCAAATAAATTTTCATATATCTATCACATTCACACATATGTGTTAATAAACTCTTTTCATAAAATTCACTTAAATACACTATATTTTATTCATCTCCCATGAGGATAAAATTGAGTTAGGAACATCAGAATGAAAGAACATCTATAAATAGGAAAAAATTATTCATTCATTAGGATATTTATAATTTAACATAAATTTATCTCAATTAACAATAAATCTTTATTACCTTTACATGGGTTTTTATCACCATATTATCCCATTCATTCATATTATATACCAAATCCTTATAATTTATATGAAGTCTCACCGTAAAATATGAAATCTTATGAAGGTTATATCAATAAATTCAAACAAGGTCAACATTATAATCCTCAGAATCATTGTAACATAACATGATTTTATGATATGTATTTTTTTAAATAAATTAAATCACTTTGATATCTTAATTTTCACAAAACAATGAGATTAAATGAAGTAAAAAATATTACTATTTTAACACAACCATTATCACCTAGACGTTGCAATAATGAGAATGACTGAGATAAGCTAAATTATAAAAATATATTTTAAATATGTTTATAAAATGAATAATTTGGCTACAAATAAGATATAATTTTAAATAAAATCCAATTGAACTTAAACAATGTGTTTTTATAAAAAACTATTTTATACCCAAAATGGTATTTATGTTAATAAATTGAATTAGTCACAATTAATTAATAAATTAAATTTAAATTTATATTTAAAATATTAAATAATTTTTTTAAATTCATTTAATGAGTTTTATAGGCTTAAGATAAAAATAAGTCTATTTTTAAGTATAAAAGGATATAGTTTTCTAAAGGGTTGTTTTTCCTCCTTTTAATGGCGCTCTTATTTTTACAAAAAATCAATATTATTTTGAGTTATATTTAAAAATAAAACTTTTTTTTAATTCAGGATATAAATATTAGGTTAGGTTAATTTTTTGATATTTTTATGATAAGTTTCATTTTTTGATGAATAGTGAAAAATTCTACATTTTATTTGAAAACCACTTTTACTTCTAATTTATTTATATAGATAAAATATTGTATTAAATTGGTATTAAATTAAAATTAGATCCATTATATATCTATAAATCAAATTTAGTTCATTTTAATAAATCTATAATTTAAATTTAATATAAAAAATTCAATCTTTCGAACTTTTCAAATTAAAACCCCACTTTTTTGTTGTTTGTGTAAGATGAATATTAAATATAAATTAGAATATTCTATTAATTGAATTTGGTAGAATGGAGCCAATATTTTTTATCATAAGGTAAATATTATCTTGTAAGTTCAATTTTTTTTAGTCATAATAAATTTACAACGGTAAAAATGTTGACTGTATTATTCGTAAAAATGAATAATGTTATAGTTAAAAAGGTAAAGTCATGAAATTTGTAAAAAATAAAAAATTTAATCATTTTTTGATGTTTGGTTAGACCCTGTAAAGCCTCCAAAAAATTATTTTCCAGACATAGTCATTTAAATTAACACCACATCAAGGTGGTTGACTTTATATATAAAATACTGATTATTTTAATCACTAACACACACCTATCCTAATGTTCAAATTCAACCCCTCACCCCCACATCTCGACCAAAAAGATTTGTATATTATAAAATATCTACCCAAACATCTCCTCATCACATTACCCATGTCAAAGTTCTGATGTACTCAACAAAATAACAAATCCATGTTCGTTAATGGTCTCTCAAGGATGTGATATTCAAGTGGTAATTTTCTCAAAACACCTCTCTTATTCTCTTTTATTCTTATAATTTCTCCTCATATCCTTCTTCCATTAAGGAATAATAATTACAGAATCATTTAAATAATTTAATTTTATTTTTGTAATGGAATATCTTATTCCTCCCATTTATTACCTCATATTATTCAAAGAAACAAAACTATTGTCGAAGTATTTCCGATTAATAGCCTCTATGAGAAATGTTTTTGTTCATTTTACATTAAAGACATCCATTTTTTTCATAAAACTATTATTACAGTTTAATAATATTTTAAAAATTATATTATATCTTATTTCAAGTTATTTAATTAATATATAGTCATAATATTAAATAAAATGATACTAGTTTTTGATGTTCAGATAAAGAGAAAATATAAATTAATCATTTATAATTAACATTTTATCCATTGAATCGTCATCAATTGAGAAATAAAAATTATATATGGGACCATTAGTAATTTTGGATGTTAATTAATACTATTTTATTCTATTTATAGAGTTTTAATCACATTTTTATAGGAACATCCATAATTATAAACAAATGAACTAATCACGAAACCGTGAAATAAACACATCTGAGACAATGAAAATAATGAAATACTATTACTGAATGGGTAATGAGATTTCATAAAATCATAAAATAAGGTTTTAAAAATATAAAAATAGTTATTTAATGAGTTAATAACATTATTTAATCCGTTATACAAAAGGTTAAAGTATGCCAAAACTAATGGGAAGAATGAGGTGCGAGATATCTTAACTCAATTTACATTCATTGGACTACATATATACTTTATTGATTGTAGTATGAAAATATTATATGGGGAATAACTATTTATTGATTTACATATAATTTTAGCTTATCTTTTTGTAGACATACTTATGTCACACATAATCACCCCATTTATTAATTCTCTTTTTAATTAAATGAACTTTGTAAGGATTTATCATCTTACATTTTACATCAGTGAGATAAATTTCATATTCACCACTTAATTATTTTGTCTAGTGTATTTAATGAACAAATTTATATCGAATACCATGAATTATTCATGGTATTTAAAATTTTAATTTGATTATTATTACTTTTTGTGATTCCTATTGTGATTTTACTAAAGTTGTAAGGGTTTCTCATCACACTTTGTTAAATCTATGAGATAAATTTCATATTCACTACTTACTAATCTTTTATTGTGTATATATTGACCAATTCGAAATATAATATAATGAATTATTTTATATTCATGGTATTTAAATGTTTCATCATGCTATTATTACTTTTGTGGCTTCTGGTTTAGTTGTTATCATGGGTGTAAGGGTTTCTTGTCTCTTTTTTTTCTTCGATGAGATATATGCCTTATTCACTAAATATCTTTTGTGTATGGTGTATATAATTCCCATGAATGTAATATGTGATAATAATAATAATATTTATTTATATTTATATATTTTTTTTATGATATCTCCCTCATGGGGTTTACAGTTTAAAAGATAACATATTATTAAGGTAATTTTGTCTCAATTTTGCTTATTTTAAACACATGTTTGGTTATCCACCTATATTATCCAATGACGTGTATATAATACCATTTGACATGATTTATAATTAATTTCTTTCTTTTCTTGATATTATAAGTTTTATGTATTGTTATTACTTCTTCTAATATTATTTTTTATTCAAAATACCTCTTTTCTAAGAATGTTTTCAACAATGTTTTTAAATGATCCAATATGGATTTTCATGGAAAATAATTTAAAATATGTTTAAAATATAAATTTTCAAAGAAACATATATATGTTTACAAGGAGTTTTTCAATTAATAATGTTTTTAATTTTTTTTGATTTAAATTGTTTATTTAAAAATAGAGAGGATATTTTCCTCATGAATTATTTCAAGTGATCTATCAAAATTATTTTCCACCTATGGTGTCATTATTTGATGTTACTTTTGATTTACTATAGATATTATTAATATAAATTATCAATATTATTTCTATGACTAATTTGTCTTTATGATGGAATAATATTTATGAAACCTATTTATTTTCCATGAGTTATGTTATGGTGAAATATTTATGAAAATAATTTCATTACCTTGTTTTTGATATGATTAATGATTTATGTTAATTTGGAACACATAAATATTATTTTAATTATCGTGATGGTTGATACCTATATCTCCCTCCAATGAGTTGAGGGATGATAAATGTTGAATGAGCTCAACATGGTAAAGGGGTGGTCATCCCAATACCTCCACAAAAGGGCACACTAGAGGTCATCCTAAGCCCACAACTAGAGGGTAAATAGGAGGTCATCCTAATCCCCATGTAGGTATATGGGTGAATATACAAAGCCAAAGATTTTATGATTGTATCAATAGGTATCCTTGAAATAATATTTTATATGATTATTTTTTCCCACAATTCCATGTTTCATGCCAAGTTATCCTGTTATGATTCATTTTTTATGAAATTTTATGATTTATTATATGATTCAAGATTATGGTCTTTGATATGCATGGTATAATTTTTAAAATTTTATTATCATAATCGCATTCCCTTATGCTCATATTATGATTTGAAATGATCTTTTATTACTTAGTCTTATTTTACCCTTATTGAACATCTGAGGTCAACCTTATTATGTTTTCTTTTCCCCAGGATATGAGAAAATACATTAAATATTTTTTTTTCTATAATTATTTCACAAGGATTATGTTAATGACCTATTAGTTGGTTATGGGAGATAATGTTGAAATTTATGATATAGTTGTTTACTTACACAAGTAGTTAAGAGTTTTTCCTAGCTCTCTAAAACTAAAAACCTAAATGGTCATTAGGTATATAAGTGATGTAATATTCCCTTCCAATATTGTATTATTTTCTGGAAAAGGTTGGGTAATATTTTTGAATATCAAAGGTAATAGTGTATTGTCTATATTTTTAGGACCAGATCTATAAGTGAAGATTCTAGGCTATTGCAGTTGGTATTAGAGCAGGGTTTAGAAAACTTTGGAGATTATGATGTTTTCTTTTGTGGTATTCCTATGAGGTAAGGACATCATCATGGGTTTCTAATTTCTAGGTTCAGAATCAGTGATGTGTCTTAGAAACCCCTTTTGAGGGTTTAGGTTATGGAATTTAAAGGTGACTAATGGTATTTTTGGAGTTATTCATTTTTGATGTAATTTGAGTGTTTTATTTGACAAATAAAGGCTGATTTATATTTTGGAATCCTATATTATTTTATTTCTTTATTATTTATAGGCATGTTATTAATGGAAATAGTGAGAATATATTAGAGATTATATGGTTTAGGAAATTACATTTCTGATATGAGACATTAAGAGTGATTGATGTTATTTACAGATAAATATTAAAATTTTAATTGGTAGATTTTGTGATCAAATCCTTATATTTTTTTTGGTTTCAACATTTGTATGTAATTGTTTTGATAAATATAAGGATAGTTATTTTTTGAATGATCTATGTTTAAATTTGGGTATTACAACTAATGTTTTGAGATTAAATTAGTTCTTCATCATATAATGGTTCTTTATTTTGAAAGATTACACCTTGTACTAACCATTTTGGTTTTTGTTAATGCATATATAAAAGAGGAATATATTTTTATCTATTGTAGATATACTGATCTATAAATGTTTATTCTAGTTCTTCAGGCGTTAAAACAAATCCATGCTCATCATTTAGAAAAAAGAAGATTTTTTGGTGGAAGTATATTAATGGATAAAAATTATAAAGGAACATAATTTTAATACAAATATATAACATCTAAATAGAATAATATTAATTATATAATATTACAAAACCATTCCCCGACCCTATAAGTTTAGTGTCATCACAAACTGCGAAACAGAAACAATTTGTTCATAAAACATCTACATCATCTTCCACTAAGTTATTCATAACTTGAACCCTTTTTTAAAACATATTACGTAATAACCTTATTTATATCCTGGGGAAAAGAAACATAGTAAATGGTGAGATCCAATACGTAGTAAGGGTAAATACTTTAGATATAAATAATATCATAATCATGGGAAATAATAATGTAATCAAAACATTTGAAAATTATATCATGTATATCAAAGACAATGATGTCATGTCAGGGGTCAAATCATAGAAGTTAATAAATAAAATATTTCCTGAGATCATAAAATAAGACATAAAATTGAGGTATACATAAAAGAATATAAAATCATAGTAGAAAGAATCCTTTACTGAACATAGTTCACTCCTCGTTCCAGCTCTATATTACTGAACTGAGTTTTCTTCCTATCCTATCCATGTATTACTGAACTAAGATCATTTCCCATTCCAATACTATCTATATCTTGAGATATAAATATTTAACCAATGAATTGAATTTAGATAAAGGTTCCACCTATAACATAATAAAAATCACACATATTTGTGCCATGAGAACATAAATTATTCATCATATCAAAACCCATTAAATGAAATGGGGTTCATATAAATCATTCAATCCTTATATTACCCATGGAAAATAAATGGGATTCATAAATATCATTTAATCATAAAAATAAACCAACCATATGAAAAATAAGGATAAAATCCTTGAATAAATATCCCTATTAAAGAATAATTAAAATTAAAGAATGTAATTATGGAGGGAAACTAATTTTTATAGAAAACTAAAAAATAATTTTGGAGGAAAATATCCTTTTTGTTTTGAAAAATGCTTCCTTTTCTTAAAATACCTTGAAAATTTAAAATATTTTTTTTTGTAATATTTTAAAGTAAGATTCAAGGAATTAAGGTTTGATGAAAGAATAAAATTATATTCAGGTCATATAAGATAAAATAAAACATTCTCCTCATACTTCTATTATAAAATAAATAAAGTACCTAGTTAAGAATATGAAAAAAAATCATCCATTCATATCATTTAGTAAATGATCAAACATGGGTAAAAATGAATTAAAAAAATTCTAATACAGTTGTAAAAAATATTGGAAAATAATTTTAAGACACTTTTACATGGAATATAAATGTTCCCCCCTAAATACATAGGTATAATCAATCCAAGAAAATAATGAGATTGTAAAACTAACCCTTAACATGGGTTTTATTTACTTTTTACATATTATAAAAAATTGTATAATAGATTAAAAAATGTTATTAAATTATTCTCTAACCATATGTATATTTATGATATCAAATATTATCATCTTATCACTCATTTATAAATAATATTTTATTATTACTCTTATTTTAATGGTTAACTACTTCATTTTCTTATTAATTTTTTATAGAATAAGTAAAAATTATTATTCATATGATATAGTTCCTTAATTTATAGAATTATATTCAAGTAATATATATAATATTTATTCATTATATACATTTACATAAAAATTATTGAATGGTGAAAATGGAAAATTAATCTCATCGCATTGTGGAGATGGTAGGTTGTACGTACGCACGAGTGATGCTATAATTCTCTTAACAGTAAAAATATAAGGAAATAGATGGTATATATTTAGTTCTAGAATAAATATCATGTTATAATCATTATATATATGTATATATAATTTCTATCAGTATATCCATCCAAATAATGTGGTGATGAAAAACAGATTACACCACGGTGTGGAGATGACAAGTCATATGTATGCACACATGGTACATTCGTTTTTTTGTAACATTGATAAAATGTGGGATATGGTTATTCTATATTAATAACATATTATAATATAGTTTATAATAGATTTTTTACTATATAATGGAAGAAAACCTGATGATGAATCCAAAGCATACATAATCATGAAAGAGTCGGTAATGGAGATTACCTATTTTTCGGTGAGGTCCCTCTAGATCTCCCCTTAGGGATAGTATAGTTGGTATTTTGAGAAGACCAAAACCTAAAAAATGTTACTATGAATATTTATAAGTTAAATAAGCAGGTAATGGTAAAACATTAAGGCTCAATGTGATTTGAATAAGTGAGGGAGGATGTGACATTTTATTATGGAGGTAAGGGGCAGTTTTAGAATTTCAAAAAATATTAATTTTTAAAATATTGAATATAGATAAAAAAACCACAAAAAGGAAATGGATTTGAAGATAATATTATATAATTTTGTAAACTAATATTCCAATATATTTTTTAATAGTTTCGGTATTTTTTAAACTTTATCATTTCGATTAACGCTTACATAAGAAATTTTAATTTTAACTATGGTATCAAATATTTAAACCATAAAAGGTTTTTATTTTTACTTATGTGTTTTTAATTTTCCCATTAATGAACAATTTAGAATGTTTTAGACCATATTATAATAATTTATATTTTTAATGATTTTTTATGATATTTAAATAATTTAATAAAAATTTATTTTGATAAAATATCAATTGTGTCAGTTTTGAGACTATTTATTTCATGGATTTGAAAAAATATCAAGATAATAAGTTAACTTCCAAAAAAAATATTTTATTTTACCCCTAAAATGTCATGGAAATATATAAAATTATTTTAATAAATTAATTATCTAAATTATATTTATTTTTATATTTTTAATAATATTAATTTGATATTTAAATTAATAAAATAATTTCTATATTAGCATTGTGTAATTAATTATTATAATTTTTTTTTCACTAAAAAAATAACTATGATGAAGATGTACATTTTATCATTCATAATAATATTTATATTTAAATATATCTATTTTTATCCCTATACTAAAAATGATATCTACTATCTATACTAAACTTGGCTTCTCCAAGCTGACGTGCCACCTTCCCAATCGACCACGTCACCTCCAAAGTTAAAAACCTCCTTTACCTTACGATCATCGCGTGATGGGGTGCGCATATTCCCCCTGATTCATCAACCCCGCCATCTGGTTTAGGGTTTCCTCGCTCCATCTATTTTCTTCGATGATCAAGAAAACTTCTTCCCGTATCCTCCCACCGTAGTCCGCAGTCCGTCCACGAGCTTCATCTTTCCACCGTGCGTCCCAAAATAGTCGACGAAGCTTACGGTATCATTTGTATTTCTGTAGGTTTTGCGATCGAATACTCTTAAAAATAATTTTCTTCCCATATCTCTTCTCACAGATCCTAGTATACATCCATTATTCCATCGGTCTTATTGTATTTGAGCATCGGTAAGCATGATCGAGTCCTCTATCGATTTCTCTGTATCTAAATGTCCATGTTTTTTCAATCTCTCAGATCCCGCTGGACATACCTCTTCGCCTTTATTGTGGCCTCATTCATCAAAACACATATAAAATTTCCCACTTTTCATCCCCTGCAATGACCGCTGAGTTATTCTTCTCGCGTATCAATTTGCCGGAAGTTCATCCACTATATATGTCCTGGTGTTCTACTGGTGAAGCAAGCTGTCAAATTATATCCATCAACTTCAAAACCATCCTAGATTTAACACCAAGATACTACCTTATCTCGCACAACTACTTCTACAGTTGTAATCAAATACTACCATAAACCAATACCTCCATTTTAGTCATATTCCAGGAATATGATAACTTTCGACAAACAACTCAGGTCCATGAAATTTGAGGTTTTTTGTGGTTTCTTCTATAACAAACTATACAATATAAAAAACTAGTTTCTATTGTATTAAAATTATACTATAAATACATTATTATTATGTCTATCCTATTTTTATCCCTGAATTATAATTTTGTAGTCTGTTTCAGGTGGAATACCACCCTACTGTACATCGGAGTAGCTCTTCTTCCCATGAAACATATAGAAATCACATCAAAGGTACTTCAATCAATTCCTTACAAATTTATTTTAGAGTTAAAACAATTAGTATTTTCTCTAACACCACAGTTCACAACTTTATTTCAGTTACTGAATAATAACTCACAAGATTCGTTGTTTCTGTATTTAATGTCATTTGTTGATTCAGCAAGAAACATTTTCACAGTATGCATTCACCATCCAAATTTAGGATGATAATGAGCACGATTGTCCTATAAAATTAAATGTTTTCAAATCTAAAAAGGTTCTACTGTCAATTGAAGTATCAAATTTTAATATTCAAAATCGTCACTGTTCAACAAAACAAAACACATACAAGGCATTATTCATTAGCGACAATGAAAACTACATCATCAATTTAAATGGAAGCTTCACATAAAATCAGGTAATATCTATTATATATTCCTAATTTCATTAATATAGAAAATATGCAAAGTTTTAATCCTATTATTATTTTTATATAGGATCATCAGAGTAGTGGCTGTTTGAATGTAAGTAGTGGGTATAAGCAGAGTCAGATACAATATATTATATTATCTTCATATTCTTTTCCCTACCTGTAATTTACATGTGAATATATTATTGATTTTATCGTTCTACCACAGGATCATAAGAGTGTTGAATATTTTCAACTCACTGCAAAATGTTGACTTGGGATTTGTTACATCATCTATAGTTTTATCAACAATTTAGGTATATATATGTTATCTTCTATATGCTATGTTTAACAATTCCTTATTTTAAACCTTCAAAATAGTTTCTTCAAGAACCACTATTTAATTTAACTATATTCTATATGCAGAAAAATATACTAATTGAATTTTTTAGTGAAGATGGTGGGGAGAAATCTCATCATTTACCACACGATAGTGTGGGTATAACATTCCAGACAAAAAATCTGGAAATCCTAATTAAAGAGAAATTAAAAGACAAAACAGAAAAGAATGACTGATATTATCTGCATATATGGAAGGTAATACAAAATCAGTGATTTCTTTCTTCCATTTTCTTCTATGTAATGTGATTTGATATTACTTTCAAATATAGTAGTTATATTTGTATTTCACAATACCATTAAATTAAATCCAATATACACAAATGAAACGTGGTGTGATATGTGTTTAACAACACTGCAGAAAATACATGATGTACACCATATATTGTTGTTGTTTTATAAGGTCAACTATGTATAACACCATTGTATGCATATTAATAATACACTCTTATAGTTATATTCTGTACCAGTTTTTTATTACTTATTTACATTCAATGTAATAAATATTATTTCAGGGTATCATGATAGAAATTATTGCAATATGGATTACTGTATCTTCATTTTGGATATATACAACTTCATCGAATGGACAACCTGTGAGGGGATGAATGAGTTGGGGAACTTTTTCTAATGTTTCTGTCCTTAGTTTCTTCTACCTGTATTATATATCAATCGTCAATAATGTATTTCAAAACCGGACCATTATCTTTTTTAAGATTGATCAACCCTTTTAACTAAAGGCATTATATTCCCTGTTTTTCATTTGTTAAATCACCCTTTTAAAGGTGTAGCTGACCATTTTACACTGTTCAGTACTCATCCTGCCAACTTTTATACAAGTATACCTTACTTTTTTCATTTTCCCACAGCCATGTATGTCTCTATTTCTATTAATGTTGCAACAGTTTTCAGTTGCAGGAACTATTACTTCCATTATACACGTTCAAATACATTACTGTTATCCCACCTCTTTTAATACAGGTATACCTTACAATTTATAATTTCTCACATCCATGTATGTGAGTTTTTCTATTTATGTTGTAGCATATTTCAGTTGTAGGTTGTCTTATAGCCTCTAAATGTGTTCATCTTCAATACAATGATCCTTCATCTTTTCATGCAGGTATAGCTTACAATTATAATTTTCTCATATCTATGTTTGTCTTTATTTCTATTTATACTTAAGAAAATTTCAGTTGTAGTCGGTTTTACTACCTCTAAATGTGCTCAATTTCATTACAGTGATCCTACCTCTTTTCATGCAGGTATAGCTTACATTTTTCAATTACCCATATCTATGAATGTGTATTTCTGTAAATGTTGAAGAAAATTTCAGTTGCAGGCAGTCTTAATGCCACTAAATGTGTTCAACATCATTTCAGTGATGATGACTCTTATCATGCAGGTATAGGTTACCTATTTCATTTTCCCATGTCCTTGATTCTGGGTATATCTGTTTATGTTGATGCAGATTTTAGTTGCAGGTACTCTTACTGACTCTTAAATTTTGATTATTTTAATTTATTTATTCTTTCTGTGATTTTTCATTTAATTTTACATATTCTGTTATAAAAAGGACATGCTAAACATGTTTTGTAAGCCCACATTTTCCTGTTTTTAATCATCTTAATTAAACATTTTATCTTTGAATATTCATAACTATCCAGGTTTTTCTTTAATCTTTTTTTAGATTTGATAGGTGTTCATTCATTAATGTTGTGTGTTTTCTCCCAATCTTTAAATTCCATTTGAGGAAAGTCCTATTTTTTTTTGAGAAGTGGACCATTTCAATCAATTATATTTCAGTAATTAGTTAGTTTTACAATAAATGTTCTTCTACAGTATTTCCTTCCCATATTTCTGTTATGTAGCTTCTTTCTTTAGACCCGGGCATGATAGAAGTGAAAATCCTTGATAGACATGAACCCTATCTATTCCAGAATTGCATGTCTGTCTCTATCCACATACGCTTTTTACAAAACCTTCTCTACTATTAACTGTTGATTTAATCTATTTCTGTTCATTGATGTCCATTGTGTTGTAACCATCGAATAATTAAAGTGATTCTAATGGTTATGAAGTGAATGGATTAATGCTTTTGAATATAGAAGGTGTCTTCTTAATCCAATTTTTTCCACCTGAATTCCTGAGCTGCCCCCTCAAAATATTTGTACTCAATATTTAACTGGAATACATCTCCACCAAAATGACTAAACTTCCCCTTCTAAGGGTACTAACTATTTTTGTGTTCTTGAGTACCATGGAATATGCATCCAATTTTTAGTTTCCAAAAAACACATTCTCTAGTTTAACTGATCTAAATTTGTAAAAAATGTCACAGTTTTCTTTGTAATTGAATGTAATTCTCCATAAGTGAGCATATTCACCATTAATATCAAACTAATGTTTGCAGTAGATGTATGATTATATAAAGTAATTAAATCTGTATAAGTGAACATATTTTCCATTATGATGATTTTCTAATTTATGTTGATTGATGTTAGGATCAACTATTCTTTCTATTTTAATAGATTTACCAGTTTAATAGATTTAGCACTACTGGATTTATTTTGTTTCTATTACGATGATCCTGAAAATATCCTGACATGATATGGGTGACCCTTATATAGATGGGTATTACCAGTTATGTGATCCAAATTACCCTTAGGTGAGATATGATATCTTTCATGTAGGTTCGGATGGTCCTTTATGCAACTCAATATGCCCTTCACATTCCACAGTAATGAACCTTGTCTGAATTTTAACACCCTTCCATGAATCATGATTATCATTTATATAGAAGATGAAAACCAACCTTACTCTTACATGAACATATAATACCCATCACTAAGTTTCATTAGCCTCACATGATTAATAATTCAGATTTCATTACTGGATGAAAAAAGAGCTTACCCTTTTGCTAACATAGAAGACCCTTACGTGAGGCATAGTTAACTTCTTGTAGTACTAGATTTATCTTATCTAAATGATGTATGTTCGGTATAAGAAAAAATAAAATGACAAAGGATGAAACTTTCACAACCATAATATACGTCATTAACTCAAACTATTCTGATTCTCTCTACTATTAAGTTGTTCGGTTGTAGCTCTCTTGTTATTTTTTCATAATAGATATTTATCATTTACTCACATTCAATTTTAATTACATATTACAAGGATCAAAATAGATATCGAATGGTTGTCTACTGATATGTTGACTCGAATGCATAATCCATGTGCAGGGAATTGCTTTTTTATTGCCGGGTGTTGTGTAATTTCAACGTTTTCATAATCCAAGGTCTATAATCATGCCCCACCTCCACTAAATTTGTTGTATTCTTCATCAATTATGGCATCCAACTCAGAGTAGTGGTACGTGCTAAGGAGTGCTCAAATTTTGACCACCCCAACTCATTCTCAGTTTCTAATGAGATTAACCTCTGACCACTTATACGTGCGTTGCCTTATTCCCAAACCACAATCTTGAATGGAAGTTTCTGTTGACTATTTCATTTTCTGGTTGGAATGTAAAAGTTTTGAAATGTTATAGAATATTTATTTTTCATTATATATCATCACTACTTTACAATGAACATTATACCAACTCCTCAATTGATACTACAAACGCACAACACTATCCAAAACTGTAGTCCTAAAATTATTAAAATAACAGTTTTATTCCTTGATTATGCATGTCATTATTTTCAAATATTTTCAATATTATTATGAAATTATGTTCCATAAATAGTATTCATTTATTTATAATAAAAATTAATTTATACTGCCGTTCGAATGCACGAGCGGAGTACTAGTATTATTTAAAATATGAGCATGATATCTTTAAATTTTTAGTAAATATAATATTATAAATATAATAATTTCATCCAAGGGGTTCAAAATTACAAAATAAATTTATACCATTAAATTATATCTATGAAGTTAAAAATTCTGGTTGATGTTCATTCCTAGTATTCATTCTTCCCTTTGAGGTCATATAAGATATACTAAAGACAAATAAAATGACATTTTGTGTCTTTTATTGATTTAAAAATTATATAATTCATTTTCATGGAACAATTTCCTTTAAATATAGTGACCATAGCCTTTTAAACATATATATACATTATTTTAAGTATTATTAAACATCAAATTACAAGTCAAGGATTGTGAAGTCTAGCGTCTTTGGAAGACTAAGTACATAAAACTAAAAACACAAGACTAAATAAATTTTTTTTATATTTAACATATATTATGAGATACTAACTTATTTTGATCCCTTAAATATTTATAGGATAACCTAGAGATAATATTAACCAAGGGGTGAGCTAAAATCCCATTAAGAGAGTAAGCGTTAAAATAAATCATAGCACATGGGTTAGAAGGCATAACATAATGATATAAAAAAAGCCTAAAACATGATTAAACATATTTAATCATAACATATAATACATGGGACCATATAATCATGTAGTAATAATAATTTGGAAGAAACATAAACCATGATAATATCATGATTCAAGGCTCATTGCACAAAGAGGATCACAATTCAAGGCTAACCACCAAGATTGTCGCACATGGTGCATGAGTAAAGGCTAACCGCCAAGACTGTTGCACATAACGTCTCATTAGACTAAACATTATGAAATTCATTAGAGTGATATTTGGGAACCACCAACATAAAATATTCACGAATATTTTTTCCACATAAATAATCCTAAATAAGAAATCAAACATATATATAAGG
This sequence comes from Viscum album, assembly GCA_963277665.1. Taxonomy (NCBI): domain Eukaryota; kingdom Viridiplantae; phylum Streptophyta; class Magnoliopsida; order Santalales; family Viscaceae; genus Viscum; species Viscum album. The sequence continues at coordinate 431,486,094 of OY728147.1, read as the reverse complement.
TTTATCCATGGAAAGAATTGGGTATCATAATCATGTCATAAAGAATCCCAAATGGGTTTATCAAAAAAGGGACCATAAAAGGAAATAATTAAATCATAAATGAACATTAATAAATTAAAAAATTCATAGATCAACATTAGCTATGTCAAACTTACGTGATAACATGTAAAAAGAGTATTTATGAAACTTTAGAATTAAAACATTTTAGTGTGATTAATGGAAAAAATTAAAGATAATTTAATGAAAAAAAGAATAGTATTTGATATAAAAATATAATTGAACCAATAATGTTTTCATATTAAAATTTTTGATTTTAGAAAAATAATGGTTTCTTAAAACAGATTATAGAGTGCACTTGAAATTGGGTAAGAATTCAAAAAGTTCCCTTAAATCGGGCTTGCTTATCAAGAAGAATTGAGTAGGGAACCTTTTAAGAACATTTATTTCCCTAAGAAAGAAGTATGAATGGATCATGATAAATTAGTTTGGGAAATTTAAACTGAAATTATAATATGAAATTTAAAATAAAAGATTATTATTTTTGGGTAAAAGGAGAGAAAGAGTAACCCGAAGGAGTAATAGATGTTCGGGTAGAATCCCTTACCTTAATTTCGAAGGTGTTTTTTCACTTAATCTTAATGTAATGGATGAAAAAATTAGACTCATAAATTAGTAATTCCAGAACCATTTCTATATTTATTTGAATTAGTATAACTTTATTATGTTCATTTATGGCCTTTTTCATGGGTTAACATGTTCAATTTTATTGTTTAGGAGCATTGGTTTCCTTGGTTTTCATGATCGATTTACGTTTATACATGAACGAAGGTTGTATAAAGTGGGGGTATTTTTCCTGAATTGAACTTAATGGTTAATATTGATCTTAAATAGGATAAATTGGTCTCATATATCATTTTTTTGAAATTATTATGAATCATTAGACAAATAGTTAATTATAATCATTTTTGTTTTTTTGGGAGTTTTCGATCAATACGAGTTCATTTTGTTTTGTAAATTAATATCATGTGTAAAAAATAATTCTAGAACATCACATAAGATATAATATATGTATTATAATCTTTTTCAACCATATTATTGTTTCATGACCAGCCTTGAAAATGGTAATGGAAATTGAAAACCTTTTCATCCTTTAATGTGATAAATTAATACATCACTAACGATGTATTCATTTGTAGTATAAAAGGAAGGAAAAGAATAGATGAAGATGAAATATTTTATTATCATAACATAATTATAGTATATTAATGTTACTAGATTCATTATACTATTTGTATGAGGGTAGGTGAGGAGAGAAAAAGAAAATAATTGAACGTGAAAAGAAATTAAAAGAAATGGAAGAGGTTTTTACCACTTGATTCCTTCTTCTTGAGAACCTCCTTAAGGGGTTGGTTTTGATATTTTATATAGAAAAAAATCTCATGGACTTTGGGAAGGGTCTTAGAAGGATATTTGATCATAATTTTGACACATATCAATGATTGAGATGTTGTAGATAAGAGGTGGTGATGGTGGTATTTATAGTGGGGAGAGGGGTGTTTTCTCATTATTTTACTCAATATTTTTTTTATGTTTATCAAGAAAAGTAATACTATAGTGTATTGAGACTAAATATAGAAAATAGATCATGTGAATTAAAACCAATGGTTCTTAAATCATCCATGACTCAATTAATAGTGTATTTAACTTATAATGTATATATACCGTAAATTGCTGTATTTTACTATTCGCCAAAAATTCATGTATTTCAGAAAAATCCCAAAAAAACATCCTAATTTTTTTTTCAATATGTAGAATTCAAAAATGAACTCCATTTTATGAAACTATGTTAAATTTAATTTATAATTAGAGTCATCATTTAATTTGAAAATACAAATATAAAATTAAAACTGCATTTCTAACACTTTGAAAAAATTAATTAAGGCCTCAACAAATTATCAAATAATCAAAAAAACATCAAAATATTAATTTATGAATACATTTTTGGAAACTAAATTTTAATTTAAATTATTAAATTAATCAATAAAATTCTAATTAGATATTTATGACAAATAAATTTACCAAAACTTAAGTAGTAATTTTTAAAATATATGTTTACTTATACTATGATATTATAATATCATATTGTCACTTATAATTTGAATATATTTTATTTATAATATCATTTTTAAGTTACTATTCAATTGTCCAGTTTTGTATTTATAAGTGGAACATTAATATTCTAATCTGATGTTAGTATTTCATCGTTATAGGTTCCATAACATCTAAAAATACTTCTTATGTCTTAAATTCATCATTTATATAGCTTTTATTGTGTTTTCTATGTGTATATGAAATGATTATAATAAGGGTATTTTTATTGATAAAACGTTGGGTGGTTATATTCTTCTCCCTTATGAAATTTCACCCTTGAAATTCTGGTTTACATTCTAATCTAAAAATAGTTGTGTGTACTTTACCTTTATCTTTTCTTCTGGTTCGCATGATTCCTATTTTTATTTATGGTTTCACCAAAGTACATTGACTAGGAGAGTAGTCCTTTTGCATATAAAATTATCTCTATGATCCAATCTCTTCACTGGATGATCCTCATAAGAGAGATCATTCTCCAACTATACCACCTCTAAATTCAGTACATTTTAGGGATATGGATTGTACTTCCTTAAGAGGGATATGTGAAATACATGGTGTACTTGATACATGGTTCGTGGAAGTTCTAGTCGATAGTCCAGGACTCTGAAATGATCAATGATATTAAAGGGGACAATGTTACATGGTACTTAGCTTTCCTTTTTTCCCAAATCTCATGATCCTCTTCCATGAAGATATGGTGAGGAATACAATGTCTATGACCATAAACTAGAGGTCCCATTGATGATTGTATTCATAGATCTTTTTTTTGAATTTGGGATGCCTTGATGTGCTCCTAAAAGGTTTTTAACTTATCCACCATTTCTTCAACCATTTTAGGTCTTATAGGCCTACATTCACCAACATTATCACAAAATTCTAGTGATCTTAATCTTTTACCATAGAGGGATTCTTATAGAGACATTTAGATTCTAGAGTGAAAACTATTTTTGTAGGAAAATTTTCACAGTGGTAGATTTTGGTCCCATCCTTCTTTGAATTCCATAGAACACACTCTCAACATGTCTCCCAGTTTCTAAACATTCTGCTTAGACAGGCTATCAATTTGAGGATGATAGGACATACTGAAGTTTGTCTCAGTGCTTAGAGAATGATTGAGACTATCCAGAACATAGAGGTGAATCATAGATCTTGATCAAATAGAATCAATAGTGGAACTCCATGAAGCCTTACCACCTATTTGATTTATATCCGTGCATGTTGATCAAATGAAAATACCTCTCTATTTGAGATTGTAACAAGACATTACCTTGATCGGCTATATTTTCCCTTTTTCAAAGTTCCATTATGGATTTAAAATCCTTTTATATAATTTTTATGGGTTTACCATAGACTAAAGAATAGGTACACACTGTGTACTAGAAGTACACGTCGTGTACTTGGTGTTGGTTGCATGTCATGGATTTGGAGATCACGCTGTGAATTGGGAGATCACACCATGTGCTAGTACACACCTTGTACCCAAGGTACACGTCATATAGTTGGTTAAATAGCGGATTTTTAACCTGAGGCTAAAGGTTTTTGGGTGTAAATTATCTAGCATGGACTACACATCATCAGCAATGGATAACGTCATGAAACGACATGCACCCAAGTTAAATTCAAACATTTATTAGTTCTAGTCATCTATTTTTTCCTTATCTCTTGGTTCTTAGACCAGTTCTCTTCCTAGGTAATTTTTAGAGGTTCCCCTCCTTCCATATTGATCGGATCGACTTCAGATCTTCATTGCATGTACGGTGCATCTCTCGGGATCCATTGTGATATCTTATTCATGATTCCTTTTTTCTTAATTAATTTTGGTATGGAGGAATTACTTCTTCAGGGTATGTGTGTTTCTTCTCTCTCGCCTACCTTTTGTGGTTTGATTTGAATCAATCTTGTCATGGATTGTTCAAGGGCCTTCGTTGATGGAGTTGTTGGGGTTTTTCTTTTGGATTCTATTATGGGCATGTGTGACCCGAACATTGAGGTAGGTGGTTTCATTTATAGACTTTGATTATGAACCTATTTGTTGTTCTTTTCAAATAGATTTAAAAAATTCATTATGAAATTGGAATAATGGTTGTGAGTGTTGAAAATGGGGGTTTGAAAGAAAAATGGGTTTTCCCTTGATTTTGATAAAATTATTATAAATGGGTTTGAATGTTATTCATGGCATTGAAATGGGTTTGTGAAAAAGAGAACATGGGTTACCTTGGGTACTTAGGTGGACAGTTTAGCTTGATTCCATCGTCCATTTCTTTGGGATTAACATGGATATTTGTCTTGGGTATTGCCTCTGTTTGCCTGGCCTATTGTTCTTGGGGGATGATATTGACATTTTGGAGGGGTTTAGTCATGGGGTATTCCTCTTCTTCCTAGGGACATTGTTCTAGGATCAGTTTTCGTGAACTTGATTCTTTTGGGACGAATAGTCTGCTACATAGATCTGTGGTATTACTTGGTTCTATGATACTTGTGCTTTAGTTTTCTATTTCTCGGCTTTCTACGTTAGCCGAGATAATCATGTTCTTAATTGTGGAAAATGATATGGAGAATGTTATGTGAAACTATTATACTATATTTTTTTAGAACTATGGAAAATGTAAATGTTTACAATGTTTTCTATAAAAATTCTTTACTATTTATCATTCCATGTTTTAAATTCTAAATAAACATACATGAATTGTTATACAGATACTATCTATGAAACACCTAGGTGGGATCCTACAGAGCTTCTTAGATAAAACCTTACGCACTGCTTCGGTGGTGCATATACATTTGTTTTTATTCTAGTGGAGGGAAAGTCAAGGTGTTGTAGTGAGGTGAAGAGGTTCATGTCAACTGGGATTGGTAATTGGTGGTGATATGGTTGGATTTAGTCCATTCCAATGTTAGATTAGTTGTTTGGTTTTGAGTCTTTTATAGTCAGACATGTATTTTGAAGTTTTTTAGCTACTGTTATAGTTGTTTTGTTTTTTCTATTTTTCTTATACTTGTGGAATATATATTCATTGTTATTTTATTGTTTATTTCCTAATCTATATATGTATTCCATTTGGTTGTTTAGGTTGGGATAAATCATTCCCGAAGTTTTTTCTTTTGATTTTGGGGTGCTTGTCGCCAGCCCATAGGGATCAGGAACTCCCTTAAGGCATGTGACAGATTGGGTGATGAGTTGTTTTGAGGGAAACCCAGGACGGTTAATTACAGTTTAGTATCAAAGGAAGTTTGTCCTCAAGAATCTTTTTGTGGGATTTTAGTTAGACTAAAGATATGAATTTCAGGACATGAGAGGCAGGTTGCAATTAGTTCTTGGCCAGCTCTTATCGTAATGAGAATCAAGTTACCATGGAATTTCAGGGTATGTGTCTCTAGTATTGTTTTTTACTTTTAAAAATGTGAGTTTTTAATGGGTTTTATAGTTTAAACTGAGATTTTTTTGTGTCTTAACATCCTTATGTTTTAGTGTGAAGTATTATGCCTTTGAGATGCCTTCCATAGGTTCCACAGGAAGGTGCATATGGTGCTCCTCGAGGAAATCCACATATGTATTAGAATCTCATTGACACAATCATACGGGTAGTCTGTGCTGTCGATCAGGACATTCCACGAGTTGAAAACGCCATGGTGGATGCAAAACTAGGATTTAGGGGAGAAAAAGATCGATCACGAGAGTTCTTTCATGAGAAGACACTATCCCTTAATGGTACAACTAAAACTAAAGAGGTAGAGGATTGGATTGATACCATCGATCAAATCATCGAATTCCAGGATACACCTTAGAATATCAGGGTGAAGTACGTAGTGTTTACTAAAGGGTTTCGACAAATATTGGTGGGACTCTATGGTCGAGGAAGACAGTCATGTGGGCTTGGGTTGGATGGTTTTCAAAACCCTATTCTTTTAGAAGTTTTGTCCAGAGTCTCAAATGATGGAAAAAATATATGGAGTTATACTCATTGTATAAGGGAGAGTGTTCGGGGTTGGAATACACCAACCAGTTTGATGAGCTTGTCCATTATTCTGCAGTCGTGGTAAATAAGAACCTGTTGAAGTCATATAAGTACCTATAGGGTTTGTGACTAGATATTAAATCACAGGTGTTCATGTTGAATCTATATACCTTTTTAGAGATAGTGGATTGAGAAATGATGGTAGATATGGACATGGTAGGGAAAGTCGGCTTTACCACCTCTTCTCTTCTAACTTGTGATAACTTCCATGGTGTGTGTGGGAAGAAGAGGAAGTGACATGACCGTCATAAGAGTGGTGGAGGTGGGTCTTAGTAGAGATCCTTCTCTTCACCATCTGTTGAAGCTGAAATTGTTCCTCTAACTTTCTAATAGTGCCGCGAGGGGAGGCACACCAGACATTCTAGTCCTATTCTCGCGAAAAGGTACAATAGTTGGGGATGTGTTGATAATCTATTTCATTTCTATCAGGCTATGAATACACCTCATTATGGTCAGGGTTCCTCAGCTCCAAAGGATACCATGGTGAAGTTAGAAGCTTCAAAGACTATAGGGATTTATGCCCATGGCTAAGGAGTGAAGAATTTACATGAAATAGATGAGTGACTAATGGATGTTGATGCATGTATGGAAAGAGTGAGTGGTACACTCCTTTTTAGTATTATTAGCTACTAATTTTTTTGATACTAGTTCCTCCTACTCCGTTATATCTGCATGTTTTATCGATATGATTAATTTTACAACGGAACATATTCCCTTTATAATGGAGTTAGCGACACCTATTGGAATGAGAAAAGAGTAGGGGTTTTGGTTTCCTTCTTGTTTGTTCACTTTAGTTAGCATGGAGTTGGTCTGAGATTTTCTCCTTCTTGATATGGATATGTTTTACTTCATCATGAGTATGTATTGTCTTGTGGATCATCAAGGTGAGGATGATTGTTATCATTGAAATGTTTCATTTCATTAAATAGATGGGAGATCTTGTGCGTTTCAGGGAGAGTGGGACTCGAGGTTAGGTCATGTTGGACTGTCCCGCCCTGATATCAGGTGTTTTTTGGTTGCTGTTTTATTTGATCCCAATGAAATTTTTTCTGGTGAGGGTCTTCCTGTTGTTATTCGACACTTTCCTAACATTTTCCCATAAGTCTTATCTAGTCTTTCTACATAGAGAGATGTTGAGTTAACGATTGACTTGGTTCTAGGTATGTAGACAATATCAAAGCCTTATTACTGTATGGAACCTATGGAGTTAAAAGAAATAAAGATTCAATTGGAAAACCTATTGGAGAATTTCACCGCTTTCATGGTTAGATCTGTCAAAGGTGATGACAACTTAGATAAATCCTTAATGAACAATCGGTATTATCCAACAAAAATGAGGATTCTTCGAATATCAAGCACATTATGTGGTTTTTCCTAGTACAAAACAACTTTTACCATATCTAGATCAATAAAAAATACATGCTCATAAATTATGTACCCCATGAACTTCACTTTTCAAATCTAGAAATTTTATTTTGGATGCTTTCCATAAAAGTGGTGATTTATCAGAATATTCATAACCATAATCATATAGTGCTCATGTTCATGCTCAGACATGGAATAATCTGGAATATCAACCATGAAAACTACCACAAAAGTTGATGATCTAGTTAAGATATATTTGTAGAAGATTATACGGTTACACGAGATTCCATATGTTGTTGTTTAATATAGGGATCCTAGGATTACCTCATGGTTCTGGAAGATTATTAAAGATGAAATGGGGACTTAGGTCATGCTGAGCACAACTTACCATCCATAGATAGATGGATAGAGAGAGCATGTAATTCAGATCCTAAAGGATATGCTTTGTGCCTATGTCTGGTATTTCGGTGGATTGTGGGATAACCATTTGAGACTGGTTGAGTTTGATTACAATAATAACTATTATTCATTCATCCAAATAGACCCCTTCGAAGCATTGTATAGTCTCCCAAGTCGTTCCCCTCTTTATTTTTTAGAGGTGGGAAAAGTTTATTTGGTAGGGCCAAGTATAGTATAGGAGACATCAACAATGATTCAGGAGGTGCGATGATGTCTGATTATAGCTCAGATTCGACATAAATTGTATGCAGATTAGCGACATCATCCAATGGAGATTTCCATTACAGACTGAGTTTTCTTGGAAGTTTCTCATTGGTTAGGTCACTATAGACATCAAAAACATGGAATGTTGGCTCTGAGATATGTTGGACCATTTTAAATCACAGAGCAACTGGGAAAATTTTATTATTGGTTAGCATTTCCAGATCATTTGATATAAATTCATGGCGTTTTCCACAAATCAGAGCTTATGAAGTATCACCCTGATCCTGTTCATGTTATATTTTGGGAAGAAATTGAGTTAGAACTAGATTCTTCTATTTTTGAGAAACAAATGGATATCATTGTCTCTCAGATGAATGTCTTGCGTGGGAAGTCAATTCTTCTAGTTAGAGTTCTATTGAAACATGGATCATATTCTCATGAGACTTGGAAAAGAGGCTTGTTGATGATGGAGTAGTGGCCTCATCTCTTTCCATAGGATACATCTTCCACATAACTTCCTAGGTATGGAAATCCTTTATAGTGGGGAGTTTGGAACATCACATTACCTTGATCAGGTATGTTTTTCCATCTTATAAGTTTCTTTATGGCTTTAAAATCCTTTCATGTGATTTTTCTGGGTTTACCGTAGACTGATGAATAGGTGCACATCGTGTACCTGAAATACACATTGTGTACATGGTTATGGTTTCATGTCGTGGATTTGTAGATCACATCGTGAATTGGGAGATCACGCCATAAGATGTTACATGTTGTTTACCTGAGGTACACATCATGTAGGGGTTAAATAGTTTATTTTTAACCCGATATAAAAGGTGGTTTGGCATAACTTATCCAGCATGGACTACACATCATGACTAAGGGGTACATGTTATGACTTAGCACGCACCCAAGTTAAATTCATGAATTTAGAAGTTTTTATCATCTATTCATTCCTTATCACTTAGTTCTCAGACTAGAGTTATCACATGGGTATTTTCATAGGCGCCCCTCTATCAGAATTGATTGGATCAACATTGGATCTTCGTTGTATATGCAGTGTGTCTCTCCAGATCAGTTGTGAGATCTCATTCTGGAGGCCTTTTTACTTTATTGGTTATGGTGCGATGGGCATCATTCTTAAAGGTATGTGGGTTTACTCACTCCCTCTAACCTTTTTGTGGTTAGATTTGAATTAATCTTGTCATGGATTGTTCTAGGGATGTCATTTACGATGATGTTGGGTTTCATTGCTTTTGGATCTTGTTGTGGGCATGTGTGACCCAAACGTTGAGGTAGGTGGTTCTGTCTCTATCCTATGATAATGAAGCAACTTGTTGTTCTTTGAAATATTCTTTATAAATTGATTTAAGAAATTGGAATGATTGTTGTGTGTGTTAAAATGGGTTTTGATAGAAAAATGGTGTTTCCTTTGATTTTGATAAACAGATTATAAATGGTTTTGAATGTTTTTAAGGCATTGATATGGGTTTGTGAAAAAGGGAACACGGGTTACCATGGGTACTTAGGTGTAAGGTATAACTTGAGGTCATCATCCATTTCTTTGTGATAATCAAGGAGGTTTTTTCTTTGGGAATACCAGTATTTCTTAGGCCTATTGTTTTATGGGATCGATATTGGACTTTTGAGGGTTTTACTCATGGGGTATTCCTCTGCTTACAAGGGTCATTGTTCTAGGATTAGTTTTTATGCACTTGATTCTTATGGTATGAGTTTTATACTTTCTAGAAATGTATTATTCGTTAGTATTGAGATACATTTTCTTCTATTTTTTATTTCTTGGCTTTATGAGTTAGCCTAGATATGTATGTTTATGGTTGTGGAAAATGATATAGAAAATTTTATTTGAAACTATTATACATTATTTTTTTAGAACTATGGAAAAGTAAAATGTTTACCGTGTTTTCTATAAAATATCATTACTGCTTATCATGCCATGTTTTAAATTTTAAATAAGCATATAATAATTTTTATAAAGAGACTGGCTATAGAACACCAGAGTGGAATCCTATTGAGCATGTTAGCTCACACCCCACACACTACATCGGTAGTTCACATTCCTTTGTTTTTCTACCAATGTAGGGAAAGTCAAGGCGCTATAGTGGGGGGATGAGGTTCTTGTTAGAAGGTATGAGTAGCTAGTAGTGAGATGGTTGGATTTTTTCCCTGACATCATTGGAGTAGATTTTTGGTTTTGAGTTCCTTATAGTCAGACATGACATTTAGATCTTTTTTCTACTGTTATAGTTGTTTTGTTTTCACTGTTTTCCTTACAGTTATGGCATATTTATTAGTTTTTTTCCTATGTTTTTTCTTTCTCTATATATGTATGCCATGTGGTTTTTAGGTTGGGAGAAATCATTCCCTTGGTTGTTTTGTTCGATACCCGGGTGCTTTTCACCAACCTATGGGGATCAAGAATTCCCTTTGGCTATGTGAGGGATCGAGTCTGGTTCCAGTTTTAGGGAATCCCAGGTCGGTTTGTTACAATGATAATTTGATAAGTCTTTGTAAGACAATCTTTAATGACCCATATATCATTGTCTTCTCTATATTTCCTTGGAATTATAGTGACAATGTCCATGGTAATGTTCTCCCACCTCCATTATGGTATGGGCAGTGGTTCAACAATCTCCTTATAATTTTGAATTTTAGTCATTAATTGTTTACATACTAGGAAATGTTATGTATATTTTGTGATCTCTTTTTTCATATTGTCCCACCAATTATTCTATCATAGATTCAGATACATATTGGTGCTCTATGGGTGAATAGAGATGGTTGATCTATGCACGCCAATTAGAATATCCTTCTTAATATCTACTGTATATAATACATAGTCATGACCCAAATCTCATGACTCCTTCCTCATCCACTTTAAACTATAAGGATTATAATTTTCCCACACCTTCGACCTTCTCTCTAAATTTTTATATGATCTGTTTGAGAATCCTCTATTTTCTCCATGAGGGACGGTTGAGAAATCATTTGAGAAAGGAATGATTATGTTCCTCCATTAAAAATTCCCATGTAAATCTTTTTCAAGTATAAAAATATTGGATCCCTCTTAATTAATATCATTGATAAAGATAGATTATCCTTTCTACTTAGAGAATCTGCTACATTGGTTGCATTATTAGGATTGTAGCAGATTGAGTATTTGTAATCTGTGATGAGCTCTAACCATATTCATTGTTTCATATTAAGATCATTATATGTGAATATATATTTGAGTATGTTGTGAGCATTATATTTCACACATTTCTCTGAATATAGATATGGATGCCAGATTTTTGATGTGATGATCATATCCACCAACACTAGATTATGTGTAGGATAGTTTTGAATATGAATTTTCAAATTCCATGAGGCATAGGTTGTCAGTTTATCATTTTGCTTCTGTATGTAAACTAATCCTTTCTTTGAATCATCGCTATACAACACAAAGAGTTCTCCACTTTTCAGAAGTGTGATTACTAGCACAGTGATAAGCCAATATTTGAGCTCTTAAATCTTACCTTACACTATTTATCCTAGAAAAAAATCACTCCCTTACATTTCATCATAGTTATTGGGTTTGGAAATTGTGATAAGTTCTTCAAAAATCATTGGTAATACCCAATTAGGCCAAAGACACTATGAATCACTTTTACAGATGTTGTCCCTAGCCTCTTTTCGATTGACTTTGTATTGGAAGGGTCTACATATATTACTTTACTGGTGGTAACATTCCCCAATAATGATACTTCCTCCATCTAGAAAACACATTTAATATACTTTTCATAGAGTTTCTACCTTTTTAAAGTCTTCAACATTGTATTAAAATTCTCTTCATGTTCCTCTTTTCTCTCAGAGTATATCAGAATGTCATTGATTGAGACTAAAAAAATTAGTCGAGTTAGTACCTAAAAACTCTATTAATTAAGTCGATTAATATTGTGGGAGAATTATTGAGTCCAAATGGAATCACTATGAACTCATTGTTCCCATATGATGTTCTAAAGGATGTCTTTGGAATATATTCATTCTTAACCACTAATTGGTTATATCCTCACTGAAGGTACACCTTAGTGAAATAACTTTCCCTACATAGTTGATGAAACGAGTCATGTATTCAATGAAGGGGATAATTTTTATTTATCATAATTTTATTGGGATTATGATAATCAATGCAGAGTCATGTTGATCCATCCTTCTTTATGACAAAGAGGACTGGTTTAACCCAGGATGAAGCACTCAGGCGTATAAAACCATTGTCATTATTTTACTATAACTTCTTCATCAGTTATTCCATCCCAATGGTGGACATTATATAAGGTGTATTTGATATAGGTAGAGATCTAGGAATATGTTCAATTGATAAATCATCATCACAATCAAGAAGAAGACCAAGAAACTCTTTGAAGAATACATCAGTTTTTCCCCTCAAAATGAGCTTGACATCAGGCATGATTCTCATCTTTGTATTAATTAGATGAGTGAGACATTCTAGCACATAAGGTAGTAATATATACACTTGAGATGATTATTTTGAAGGAAATTCATCTACCCCCTTATATTTGTTAAGAATAGGAGGATGCTTCTGGATGTGGAGAGTGATATAACATTCCATACAGTTGACGTGGTATTTGTAAAAAGATAGCCAATCCATGCTCTATATAGCATCAAACTCAACCAAGGAGAGTATTAAAAGATTTTTGGGGAGGTTAAATCCATGAAAATTAATAATGTATGAGTTATGTAATTTTGATGTAATAATTGACCCATTTTCTATTCTCACAAATAACTCATCATAGAAAGTTTGAGGTGGTGTTTGAATAGTCCTACTAAAGATTCATGATATGAAAGAATTTTTAGAATCATAATCAAATAGTATATTCACTAATCTTGAATAAACAAGTAGCATAGCTATCACCACATCATTTTTTTGGATCTACCTTAGCAGTAGTGATAACATATTCCCTTCTTTGTTTCCTTGGAGGTTGTTGTTCATTTCCTCCAAAAACATTGATCTTTGGGAATTGGTTTGAAAAAATCAAATTTTCCTTCCATTCGAAACACTACACTTCAGGCTAAGTGTTGATATAAACCTTAAATTCATCTTCCACATTAGTGGGATTCTTTATTTCTTTTTAGAAGTTCTTAGCCATATTCCCCAATCATCCTCATTTGAAGCATTTCCTAGTTCCATTTAGACATTTCCCATAATGCTTCTTCCCCCAATTTTGACACATGAGATATTTGGTATTCTTTCCTTAATGGGATATAATTTTTGGTCCACCCATATTAGACTCTATTTTCCTCTTTTTGTCACTGGTCCCACAACACCACTGAGAGTCTTTGATCTCCATTTCAACCTTGAGGGACAATGGAAAATCTCTTCGTAACTACCAAAATCTCAAATCACCAACACTTTTTGTAGAATCTGATTTAGTCCACTAAAGAAGAGATCTAACTTTATTTCAGTATTCATGATAAAGTCATAGGTGAATTTTGATGACCTTGTAATATTTGCTTCATACCCCCTGAATGACTCATCTTCCTTTTACTTAAGTATGAGGAACTTCTTTTCCATCATTAGATGAAGGGTTTAAGGATAATATTTATTGAAAAACATTTTCTTGAATTCTTCCCAATAAATTGAATCAATTTCCTCCTTGGGCTTCCTATTTTTTACTAGTGTCCAACACTAATCAGATTAACCATAAAAAATGTAGACCAAAAACACGAATTTATCTTCTTCTGAGCACTGAAGGATATATAATATCTTTTCAATGGAGTTTATCCACTTTTCTGAGAGGAGGTGATTCGAAAATCCACTAAACATGGGTGGAATTTACCGGATGAAGTATTCAACGACAACTTTCTCTTTTTTTGTATAATGAATTAATTCCTCACGATTCAAGTAATTATTCATAACCATAGCCAGCTGATCAAGAATATCATAAAGTTTTGAGCACCCCTTTCTATCATATTTGGCATATAATTTGGGAAATATTCACATTTCATATCACATTTATTGTTGGAACGTGTTCTTATATTTCATGTCATTAACTAATAAAAATAATTTTCAATTAGGGGGGCTTGAATAATTAGATAATAATCATAGAAATGAAACATTAAACATAAAAGGACAAACTCTTAAAGGAAAAGTATATCCTAACTTGGGAGTCCCTAGGTTTAAATATAGTTTATCCTTGATCTGTTTCCTAACATATATTCTTATGGTCGTTTTCTTTGATGACTTAATAATTGTTTTTAATGAGATAATGAATTCACCAAATCATATCCTCGAGTAGTGTTATACCAAGGGCAGAAAATGGCCCGTTGTTGTGTACCAGGTTACCTCAAGTCAGGCCCGGAATACCGAGTCGGAGTTATTACTCCAAGGGGCATCTATGCGAGAACCACATAAAATAATATTATCCAAAAAATGAAGTTTTTTTATGATAAAACACTTACTCCATACTTACCAAAATTTTAGGATGTTTTCTTTAGACACAGTCTTATCCCTATGGTTCTTACTATAATACTATATTCCTAATCACTAAAAATCACTAAAATATCCCTATGATACTAAATATTGAAACCCTATACTTTTACATATATATTTACCTTATTTTAGGCATAATTTTACATCAAATTACAATCCATGGATAGTATAGTCTAGTGTCTTTGGATGACTAGGTATATAAAAATAAAAACATGGGACTAAATAAATTTTTCATTATTTATCATCGATTTTGAGCTCCTAAATTACTCAGATCCCTTAAATATATTTAGGATAACCTATGGATAACATGAATAAATGGATGAGTTAAAAATCCCCATAATGTTATAAATATTAAAATAACACTTAGCACATGGGTTATATGGTATAACATAATGATATAAAAATGCATGGAACCAGATTAAACTTAAAAAATAATAACATACAGAACATTGGAACATATAATCACAGAATGATAGTAATGTGGAAGAAACATAAAACATTACTTTATCGTGATTCAAGTCTATTTTCACGTAGAGGACAACGAGTCAAGGCAAACCACTAATATTGTTGCATATGAAGCATGAGTCAAGGATAACCACCAAGACCGTTACACATAACATCTCATGTGACTTAGAATTACCCAATGAATTGTAACAGTATCTAGTAAAAACCATCATAAAATTTTCATGAATATGTTTTCCACATAATGAATCATATAGAAGTAATCAAACATAAACATAAGGGTTACCCATGCAGAGAAACGAGTATCATAATCGTGTCTTAAATCATAACAAATGGGTATATCATAAATGTGTCCATGAAAGAAATTAATTAAATTATATGTGGAAATTAATAAAGGAAAATAGTTATATATCATTATTAGTGATTTAAAATGGATCTGAAAACATGTAAAATGAGTTTTTAAGAAACTTTATAATTTAAACATTTCAGTAAAGTTTAAGGAATTTATTAAAGATCATTTAAAGAAAAAAAGATATAATATATTTTATAAAACTAATAGTGAACCAAGATAGTTTTTATCATAAAATGAGTTATTTTATAAAAATATTGTTGGATTAAAATAGATTATAGAGCACACATCAAATTGGGTAAGAATTTAGGAAGTTCCCTTAAATTGGGATTGCCTATTGCGAAGAATTGAGAAGAGAACCTTTTAATAACATGTATATCCCGAAAAAATAAGGATGAATGGATACTGATACATGATTTTGGTACATATAAACATAATTTAGAAAATTTACATAAAAATAAAGGTGAATTTTATTTGTGTAGAAAGATAGATTGAATAACCCGAAGGAATAATAGATGTTCTGTTAGAATCCCTTAACTTAAGTCCAAAGGCATCCTTCATTAGATCATGATGTCATGGATAATCAAATTAGACACATTAATTAGTATTTACATAACACATTATATATTTATTGGATTTATTATAACATTATTAGTTACATTTATGGCATTTTTTTGTGGTTTAATAGGATTAATTTCATTGTCTAGGAGCCTTGGTTTCCATGGTTTTCATGATCAATTTACTTGTATACATGTACGAAAGGTTGTATAAAGTGAGGTTAATTATCAAGAATTGAATTATGTGTTAATAATGATATTATAGAGTTAAAATTGGTGTTATATATCATTTTTTATTATTTAATGGAGATGAATCATTAGATAAATAGTTAAAGACAGTCTATTGGGTTTATTTTGGCGGTTTTCGATCCCAATGAGCTCATTTTGTTTTATTAATTAATGTCATGTGTAAAAAATGATTCCAGAACATCAAATAAGATATAAAAAATATATTATAATATTTTTCAACTATAAAAATGGTTTCCTGACCATCCTTGAAGATCGTAATGTAAATTGAAAATTTCTTTATCCTCGAATGTGATAAATTAACACATCACATATGATGTTTTCATTTTTAGTATAAAATAAGGGGGAAAGGTCGAATATGTGGAATTATTATATTATCATGAAATAATTATAGTATATTTAAGGTATTGGAGTTATCACAATATTTAGATGGGGGTAGGTGAGGAGAGAAAAACAAAAGAAATGAACTTGAAAAGAAATTAAAAGAAAAAGAAGAGTGGTTTACATGTTGATTCCTTCTTCTTGAGAACCTCTTTAAGAGATTGGTTTTGGTCATTTATTAAGACAAAAAGATAATGGATGTGGAGAATGGGAATGGGAGGATATATGATCAGAATTGGGACAAGCCTTATGTCTTGATAGGTGTGACGAGAAGTGGTGGCGAGGGGTGGTATTTATAGTGGAAGAGAGGGTTGTATTCTTATTATTTTACTCAATTTTTTATTATTTTTATCAAGCTAAGAAATAATGATGATTTTTGATTCCAAATATAGTAATTAGATTATGTGAGTTCAAACCAATGGGGATTAAACTAGATGTGATTCAATGAATAGTTTATTTAACATATAATGTATACATAATATAAATTATCATATTTTACTATTCACCAAAAAATCAAGTATTGTAGAAAAATCCCAAAAATTTACACTTACCAATTTTCTACATGTAGAATTAAAAAATGATCTCTATTTTATGAAAATAATTTCCAAAATATTATAAATTTAGTATTTAATTAAAATCACCATTTACTACAAAAATTCATATTTTAAAATTGAAACTGATTTTCTAACACTTTAAATAAATTAATTAAGGTCTCATAAAATTATCTCATAACTATAAGAAATAAAAATTGTAATACATGAATAAATTTAATGAATATAAATTTTATTTTAAATTATTCATTGAATAAAAAAATTGCAATTTAATATTTATGACTTATAAAATTACCAACACTTAATTAATAATTTTTAAAAAATTTATTTACTTATACAAAGATATAATTATATTATATTGTCACTTATAAGATGGATAAATTTAATTTATACTATCATTGGAGTGGTTACTAATGAATTGGATAGTTTACTATTCATAAGTTCCACATTACTATTCCAATTGTCAGGTTAGCACTTCATTGGTATATGTTCCTTTACTTCTAAACATACTTCTTATTTTATTCATTGATTATTTATATAGATTGTATTATGTAATATATGTGTTTATGACATTATTATACAAAGAATTTCTATTTATAAAACATTGGGTCATTACATTAAATGAATTAATTTTTATCCTTATGTGTTAAGGGTTGGATATCATTCATTTAATAAATTCTGTGCATTTTTTAGGGTCATTTTAAATTTTGTATTATTTACTTTTTAACTTAAATTACAGAGTTTACACTTTACCTTGGTAACAAAATATATCATAATTTATGTTCATATTAGTAAAAAAAAAGGTACCTACATACTAAATTAGGACCTTCTGAATCAAAATTTTACATCCATTTTTCAAAATTCAAAACATATATGTTTCATAATTTAATTTTATATAAAGCCGATAAATTTCCAGGACAAACTATTTTTTGGGAAAATTTCATTGTAAAAAATAAAATGTTTTTATAATAAGTTCATGTATAATATCATTTTTGAAAAAATTGTATTATTCTAAAAAATGCTATAATTAAAATATACAACCAATCCAAAACATAATTTGACATTGTAAATACTTAAAATTAAATATAATTTTCAACAAAAATCAGTATTTTCACTATTATTGAAGAAAATAAATATTTTCATAACAAAATTATTATAAGATAATTTTGAAATTTTGAATAAAAAAATAATATTATTTTTTCGTATTCCATTCTATAGAATAGGAAAAACTCATTTTTGTTTAAGATATAAAAAGTGATTTTGCTAAAAGTTTTGGGATTATTATTTCTGCCCTTACAAATAAATTCATGTTGATTTTGAGCATTATATTTCATAATTTAGTTATTATTATTAATCATTCAAATTTTAAATCTAGGTTATAATGTTCATTTTATACTAATAGTGTTTCAATGTTCATTTAAACTCACGGTTGTGTGCAACAAAATATATTGAATAATTAATTTTATTAAGAGAAATATTTCATTTAAATATTCGTGTGTTACATTCTACTTCTCCTAAAATGAATTTTCCCTCAAAATATTCTACTTGGATACACATAGATGATGAAACCTCTACGTCATCACATCCTCAGGATCCCATTTATCATACTTAAAATTTTTGTTCTATCATAACACTCTATCCAAGAAAGTAGTCTTATTTTGTATAACATTCTCTCTATGATCCAAAATCTCTATCAACTATTCTTCATAAAAACGATCTTTCTCTAGTGGTAGGAATTTTGAGTTTTGTACATGTAAAGGATCAGGTATTTACTTTCTCAAGAGAGACACATGGAACATATCATGAACATGAGAGTGAATTAGTGGAAGAACCAATCAATATACCTTCCCAACATGATCCAAAATTTCAAATGGATCGATATACCTAGGGCTCAACTTCCCCTTTACAAATATCATCACTCTCTTATAAGGAGGTATTATTAAAAATACCTTATCACCCACTTCAAACTCTAAATCTTTTCATTGATTTTCAATATAATTTTTTTTTGATTCTGATATTCTCTTATGTATTGACCTTATCTATAATTTTCTAAACAAGATCAGATCCCAAAAGATTTATTTACCCAATATCATTTCATCATGTTGGAGTCTTCCACTTATTACCATTGAGGGCTTCATAAGGATCCATCTGAATACTAGAGTGAAATCTATTGTTGTAATATGATTCTACTAAAGGTATATGTTGATCCCAACCGCCTTAGAAATCCATACACCAAGCTCCCAACATTCCTTCCAACATTTTAATTGTCCTCTTAGATAGACCATCGTCATGAGGATGATAAGAAATGATGAAATATAACTATATATCCATATCCAGCTGAATAATTCCCTAAAACATAGAAGTAAACCTTTGATCCTGATCATATATAATGGAAAGTGGAACTCAATTCAATCTTACAACATCCATTATTTAAATCCATGAAAATATGACCCAGAGATAAATCTTATTCAATAGAAAAGAATTTTTCTTACCTATCATGGTGACCAAATCTAACATATATAGAATTATGGCCATTAAATGTTTTGGGAAGTCGGAAGAAAAAGTCCATGGTGATGTTTTCCCATATCCAGTCTGGTATAAGTAATGCTTGAAACATCCCCTATGACTTAGGTCTCTTAGCCTGAACTTATTGAAAAACCAAGCACCAAAAAACATATTCTCCAATATCTATCCTCATTCAATCTCACTAGAAATACTCTTTCAGGACTCTATAGTTCTTCTTAATTCTATTATGAATAAATAATGATGAATGATGAGCCTCATTTAACAACTCCATATTTAATTTTGGTATGGGATGAATAAAAACATGATTCTTAAACCTTATTATTCCATCATAATCAAATTTGAACTCATGAAAATTTGTCACCTTCTTTTGAATCTCTATAACATCCTTTTTCTTCTCTTTAATAACCAATTGTATCTATGGATAAACATTCATTTGAGAAAGAAACGATTTCAACCCTTCCTTTATGATTTTCATATCCATCCTTTGAAAATCCATATATATTGGATCTTTTTGTATCCTCATAATAGAGAGGATATCATGTCCTTTTCGCTTAATGCATCCGTCACATTGTTCTCTTTCCCTAGGTGGTAATGTATTGTGCGGTAAAAAGATTTATTCAACTCCCACCATGTCCATTAGGATATTTTCAGGTCATTTTGAGTGAAAATATACTTTAAACATTTTTGATTGGTATATATATCACACATTTCTCCATAAATATCAAGCCCTCATATCTTCAATGCAATGATTACCATAGCTAACTACAAATATTGAGTTTGGTAATCTTTCTCAGGAATATTCAATTTTCATGAAGAATAAGCTATCACCCTATCATTTTTCATGATAACACATCCTAGTCCATTCTTGGATTCATCAGTATATATCAAAAACATTTATACACAATAGGGTAGTGTGCGAATGGGTGCACTGACTAACCTTCTTTTCAACTCCTAGAATATTTTTTCAAATTATTCCTTTCATATGAACCTAACTTAATGTCTGAGTTAACATGGTTAGTTGATTAGATAATCTTGAGAAATATTTCAAAAAATGTTGATAATATCCATCCAAACTATGAAAAAATCATATTTTAGTTACCATTTTTAGTATAGACCAACATTCAATAAAATATGTCTTTGTGAGACCCACATATATCCCATCTCATGGGATTATGTTATAGGAAAATTGACATTATGAATCCAAAATTCACTCATGGTAAAATTTTCATAAAGATTATTCTTTCTTAGGTTCATCAGTAGAATCCTTAAGTGTTCTTCATGATCTTCTTTTCTCTTCAAATATACATGAATATAATATATAAAGACTACCAAAAACTGATCAAGATAGTCTCTAAATACTCTATGCATTAAATACATGAATATAATAGGGTCATTAGTAATACCAAAAGGAATAACAATAAATTCATAGTGTCCATACCCAGTACAATGTTTTATCTTGGGTATATCCTACTTATTGAACCTTAATTGGTGATATCCATAATGAAGATAAATCTTTGAAAGGTATTGCTCCCAATATTTGGAAAAACAATTCATCAATATGGGGAAGTGGATATTTTTATTGATAGTGATATTATTTAGAACTTGATAATCAATGTAGTGTTAAATTGATCATTATTTATTCTTAACAAATAGAACAGGAAGACACAATGTAAAATCATTAGGGAATACGAATCCATTGTCAATATATTCCTGGAGTTACTTCTTTAATTCCTAAAACTCAATTGGGGTCATTCAATAAGTAGTATTTGAAATAGGGATATCACTTGGTATGAATTATATTTAAAACATAACATCACTATTAGGTTAAATAACACAAAATTATTCCAAAAAAACATAATAAACATCTATACAATAGTTGTTTACATAATGGTAAGTTTATCCCCAGCCATCTATGATAGATAACCATCTTTTATAGGAATTGAGACCCATAAGATTAAGTAATTTACACTGTAAGTTTATATTCATCATTTCCTCGATAAATGATTATAGATTCATTAAGAATATGAAATGTAACTTCCATTACATGAAATTGATATGATTGAATAATAGAAAAATCCAATCCTTGCTAAAAATCACATAAAATTCAACTAATGGAAGGATCATAGGATTTACTATAATCACTTTCCCAAAAACATCAACTAATGAAGAATATTAAACATGTGATGCGGCTGTTGTGGGATTGAAAGATTTCAAAGCTAATTAAATATATATTTATTGAAGTAAAAAGGTTATAATCTTAGAAAATTATTTAGAAAAAAGATTCAGTGGATCTAGAATCAAATAAAACATTTTATACACTATAGTAGATGGTAAGTGTACCTTTCACCACTTCATTGATGTACTCTACATCACCAATAATGATCAGATGTGATTTTCCTCTATATTTGGCCTTAAGTGGTTACTGAGGTATATCATCATCGATAACCCTTGGATGAAGGAATTTTTTATCACAATACCCATTACCTCTTCACTTATAGCATTCAAGTGTTGGATGTGCATATTTTGTAGCCTTTTCTCCATTAAAAATATTTAGTTTTCTTTTTTTCCATCACATCGATAGTCAATTTCTCGATGACCTTTTTTACCACACATAAAAAATTTACTATCCCTTTAAGATTTTCCCCCATGTTTCTTTTCAAACTTTACGCATAAAGGAATGATCATATTCTTTTCATGATGGTTTGATATTTTCCCTTGAATTCCATTTTTCTCTTCTTATAAATTCCATAATATTGATGGGTGACTCTGATCTCCATCTCAACCCTGAGATCACAGATAACGATTTCATCATAGCTACTAAAGACCCTAATGTATAATTTCCTTCAAAGACATTGTTTTAAGACATTGAAAAATAGGTCAATATTACTCTCAAGATTAATGATAATTCAAAAATAGTACATTTCAAGTCATGTAAAATTTTCTTCATACATCATTTTTTTTCTTACGCTCATGAAAATACCTATCCATCATCATAAAAATAATATAAGGAATTTATTTATTGAAAAATATGTTCTTTAACACTTACCATTCCTTAGAGTCAATTTCATCTTGTTGCCTCGTATTCTTGATATGATTCGACCATTGATCTTCTTTCCCATCCAAACAATAAAATTCCATGCTAAATTTCTCATGTTTTGAAAATTAGAGAATTGAAAATATACTTTTAGTGATACTAATCCATTTTTAAGCCACTAGTTGATCAAAAGACCCACTGAATGAAGGTAGACATTACCTCACAAATAACTCAATAGAATTTTGTTCCGTCATTTTCTCATTTGAAAGTACTATATGAATCATGGATTGAGAATGTTGTGTGAGAATAGAAATAAGACTTTTCATTCATGCTCCTATAAAATTATATTTCTCAGGAGTACAATTGTTTCATTTCATTACACATTCAATAGTAATTCATTTCTTTCAGGTTATAGCAGTTGACTAAAACCAAGACGCATAATGAGAGGATCGCTAATAACGATGGGAAAACAAAAAAATTAAGGGAAATTAAATTTCAAATTCCAATTTAAGAAACATTAGGTTTTATCCTAGGTTAGCTATGAACATCACCAAAACCCTAGGATTGTAACTTATACATAGACCTATCCTTAGGGTCCTTACTATGGTTTTCTTTTCCTATTTTATAAAGGTTAACTAAACCTTGATCTGATACAAACTAAAACATCCAATTATTTTCTTATATAGATATTACTTCTAAATTGAATAATATTTATTAAATAACAATAAAAAACCATGCCTGGACTGTATATGTTTAGTTTCACTAGAAAATGGGAAACATATACAACTAGTTAATAAAACATGTAAATTGAATCCCACTTATTGCTTCATAATTAGAACCCATTTCTAACACATATTACTTAATACCCTTATTCACATCATGGGGAGTGGAAACACAGGAAATGATGATCTTAGATTCCCAATATAGGTAACAAAATGGAGATATCAATATTATCATAATCATGTGACATAAGAACATAAGAAAAACAATTGAAAATTCTATCCTACATGTCAACGATCATGATGTCATGTCATGGGAAAAATCATATATCTTTATGAAAAGCATATTACATGAGATCATAAAATAAGACATAAAATTGTGGAATACAGATAATAATATAAAATAATGTCTATATTATTCAAGGATTATTTCCAAGACTAACATAAGGGACAATGTCCTTTACTGAACTGAGTTCACTTCTTATTTCTCCTGAGTGTTACCTAACTGGGTTCTCTTCCCATTCTAGACCTATATCACTAAACCAATATCATTTCCCAATAAATTTCTATTTATCTCTTGAGATATAAATATTTACCTAATGGATTGGATAGAGAAATAGGTCTCACCCATCGCATAATGAAAACCACACATATGTGTGACAAAAGAAAATAAATCATTCATCATATCAGAATCCATGAAATGAAATGGGTTTCATAAACATCATTAAATAATAACATAACCATTAAAAATGAAATGGGATTCATAAATATCATTTTATTATAATCTTAAACCAACCATATGAATAATAGGGTTAATTTACATGAAACAGTATACCCATTAATGTTTAAGTAAATCAAACAATTTCATTGTATAAGGAAAATAATATTTATTGAATATTTGAAAATAATTCATGAGTCAAGTATCCTATCTTTTTTGAAAACATTTTGTTTTATTAAAAATCCTTGTAATTTTAAAAGAAAAAATTTTCTTAAAAAATTACCTCTTAGCATGTAAAGAAAGATTCAATGTATTAAGTAATCAGGAAAGTGTAAAAATTCATTCATGCTATATAAGTTAAAATAAAAAAATTCTCTTCATAATTTTACCAAAAAATTCACAAAGTACCTCGTTAGGAATAAAACAAAAATATTCCTTTCAAACCGTTTAGTAAAAATTCATATATAGGTATAAATAACATTAAATTTTTTAGAATAATAGTAAAAATATTCTGGGAAACAATTTTAAGAAACATTTATATCGATGATAAATGTTCCCCAGTAAATATATACATATAAAAAATCCCATAAAATAATGAGATTGTGAAATTAACCCCTACCATAGGTTTCACTTGCTCTGTACGTGTTGAAAAAACTTGTATAATGGATTGAATAATTTTATTAAATTATTCCATAATTATATTAATATATATTATATCATATATGATAATATTATCACCCATTTTTAAATAATATTTCATTATCACACTTATTTCGAGTCTTAACTTATTTATTTTATTATGTATTTTTTTCTTATATAAGTCTTAATTCTTGTTAATACGATACACTTCCATCATTTCCAGAATGATATTAAGATTATATATATATAAATAAATCATATTTATGCATTATATACATTTATATAATAATTCTTGAATGTTGAAGATGGAAAATGAATCGCATCACATCGTGGAGACGGTAGATCGTACGTATGCACAGACGATGATATCATTCACTTAGGAGTAAAAAGAAAAATAAGTGGATGAAATATATTTTGTTCCACAATCTATATCATGTTATAATAATTATATATATATAATTTCCATAATTATAAATATCCAAATAAAATGGTGATAAAAAACAGATTACATGACGGTGTGGTGACGATATGTCGTATATACACATGCATGGTACTTTCATTTTTCATAGGACTGATAAAATGGGGAATATGGTTTTTATATCATTATAATATATCATCATATATGTGATAAAATATATATTACTTTATAATGGAAATAATATATGAAGATGAAGTATATGAAGAAATAATCTTGAAAGAGTTGGTAAAAGAGATTACCTCTTCTTCGGTGAACTCCCTATATATCACCTATTAGGGACACTAGAGTTGATATTTTTTGAATACCAACACATCTATAACGTTTCTAGGTAATTTTAGTAGGCTAATATTCCAGGGGAGTTCAATATTGAAGGATAAATGTGATGTGAAGAAGTGAGGGAGGAGGTTCCCATTTATAATTGAGGTGTGGGGATCTTTTGGAATTATGGTAAATATTAATTTATAATAAATTATATCTCAATAATAATATATTTAAAAGGACATGGATTCAAATATAATATGATATAATTTTTCTTATCTCATCAATCAATATATTTTTGACATGGTTAGTTATTTTTTTAATCCATATCATTTTGATTAACCCTTAACCAATTTTAATATTAACTAATGTAACAACTTTTCAAATATTAAATGGTATTAATATTTTTTTACTTCTATGATGTTAGCTAGAACATAAATGAAAAATTTAGTATATTTTGGACGATATTATAAATAATTTTTATTTTTAATATGTTTTATGATTTTAAGCAGTTTTATGAAACATTATTTAGATTAAATATCAATAGTGTCAACTTTGGAACTATATAATTATTGTATTTTTTAAAATATCAATATAACAAGTTAATAGTGAGAAAATATATTTTATTATATCCCTAAAATTTGAAGGTAATTTATAATTTTTTAATGCATTAAGTATCTCATATTAGATTTTATTTAATATTTTTAACAATATTTCATTATTATTTCCATTAATAGAATAATTATTACATTAGCGTTGTGTAATTATTCAATATAATTTTTTGTTCAATAATAATTTAAACTAAATTAATATTATTAAATAATTCTTTTATATTTTAGAATTATATTTATATTCTAATATATCTATTTTTTATCCCTCTTTAAAAAATTCTATATTATTGGAAACTTGAATGTGACATGTTTAAATTTTTATTAAATAAAATATTTTAAATACTATATTTTCATTAAAGTGGCTCAATATGTCAAATATAAATTTATATCAGGAAAATATAGTTTTAAAGTTAAAAATTGACTTTTATATTCGTTCATAAAACTTATTTCTCCCATGTGGACAAATAAGTGATATTAAAGACAAAGAAAATGACATTTTGTCTCTTTCTTTGATTTTAATATTATATAAGCTTTTTTTCATATACAAGTGTCCATTGAGTAACTAAATTTTGATTCCTAAGTGTTAAGGATCCAATTTCATTAATAAAATAATTTTTTTAATTTTTTAGGGTCCTTTCATATTCCTTATAATTTTATTTTAACCTAAATTACCAAAATTACCCTTTATTGTGAAAACAAAATTTACCCAAGTTAATATTCAAATTAGAAAAAATAAAAGGTACCTAATTAATAAAATTTTAAATTCTAAAACCAAATTTGACATCCATTTTCCAAAATTTGAAACATAGAATTTTTAAAATTTAATTTAACAAAAAACCAGTAAATTTCCATGAAAAACTATTTTTAAAAAAATGCCCTTTAAAAAATTGAATTTGTTTTTATAATAAGTTTTTGTATAAAATCATTTTCAAAAAACATAACTGGTTTATTTTAAATAAAACATAACTAATAAAAAATTTACATCTATTGAGTTGGTCAAATAATTCATTAATACGTGGAAGATGATATTTGTTCTTGATAGTGGTCTGGTTAATTGCTCAATAATGAATATAGTGTCCCATTGATCCATATTTGTTCATAAAAAATAGAAAAGGTGCACCCCAAGGTGATGAAATGAGGTATATGAATCAATTTTCAATATTCTCTTGGTGTTTCTTCTTCAATTACAATAACTCAATTGGGGACTTTCAATAAGGATTTTTTGAAATAGGCATAACAATAGGAATGAGTTTTATTGAAAAATAAACATCATGATTTGAAGGAAGACCTGAAAAATATTCTAGAAAAATATAAAAAAACTCCCATAATATATGTTTATCCTTAATGAAAATTTTCTCCTTAACCATATGAGATAGATAACCTTCCCTCATAATATTTAATACCTATAATAAGGAAGTAATTTCCACTGGAAGTTCATATTTATCATCGCATCAATAAATGAACATAGATTCAATCATAATATAAAATTTGACTAAGATTCTTGGAAATTGGATATGAGATATGTATATATAATGTTAATTAATGCCAATAATAAAATAAAATTCAAAAAAGGAAGTATCACAAGATTTACTAGATTTACATTCCCACAAACTTTATTTGGAGATGAATTATAAACTTGTGATATGACTGTTGTGAAATTATAAGTTTTCAGAGATAACTAAACATCTAATTTTTGATGTAATATAGGGATACTCTTAGAAAAATATTTATAAGTAAAAGAGTGGGTGTATCTAAAATAATATAAAATAACCACTACTTTATATTGGATGGTAAGTGTACCTTTCACCACATAATTATCGTACTCCACATAGCCAATAATGATCACAAAAAATTTTCCATTATATTTGTATTTTAGAGGTTACTGATATCAATCATCATCGATTCACCTTGTATTATAGAATTGGTTAACATAATGCCAATATTATTTTCACTTGTTGCATTAAATTTTGGGAGGTGTATTTTGTGAATACTTTTCTCTATACTCATAAATAGTTATCTTTTTCCCATAAACTCTGTATTCAATTGCTCGATGGTATTATTTATCATAGTTAAAACATTATGTAACCCATTAATATTGTTTTCTCTATGTTTCTTTCCACACATTGAGCATAGAGGAAATAATATCTTTTTTTACTATGGTTTTTGGTCTGTCCATTGAATTCAAATTTTCTCTTCTTATGAAACCCATAAGATTGATGCGTGAATCAGATCTCTATATCAATTAAGAAATCACATAAAATGACTTCCCCTATCTAATGAAGTCTCTAATAGATAGTACCCTCTGATGACTTGTTTTTAAGACACTAAAATAGCAATCCATGTTACTCTCTGGTAGAATGAATATTCTAGTAGCACACATCCAAATTCTTATAAAATTTGCTTTGTAGGTACCAAAAATATTCTTAATATTTTTTCTTTAGTTCAAGAAAATCATTTTATGTATTTTCAAAACGAATATGAGGAAATTATTTATTGAAAAATATGTTCTTGAAATCTTCCCATTCTAGAGAGTTAATTTCTACTTGTTTCCTCATATTATTGAAAAGATTCCACTATTTATTTGATTTACCTTCCAAATGATAGACATCCAATATGAATTTATCATATTTTGAACTTTATAGAACATAAAATATCTTGTCATTGGTATTAATATATTTTTCATCCACTGGTGGATCTTAAGACCCACTAAAAGAAGGCGAATTTTGCCCCATTAAGGACTCAACAAGAAGTTGTTCCCTCTTTTTCTCATTTTGAAGTCCCATATGATTAATGCCTTTAGAAATTTATGTGACAATAGAAACATTATTTTGAATTCCTAATCCCATAATATTCAGTTTCATGGGATAACAATCATTTCATTACCCATCATATTCATTATTAACATGTTTACATCAGGTTCTTTCAATTGACTAAAACCAAGAATCATTGTGTAAGAAATACTAATCATGATGGGAAAACCACATAATTAAGGGTGCTTAATTATAAAATTTCAATTTAGGACACCTTTGGGTTTACCCTTGGTTATTTTTAACAATCACCAAAACTCTAGTATTGAAACCTAAAAGTAGACATTTCCTTAGGGTCCTTACTAAGGTATCTCATCTTAGTTTCAATAGGGTAACTAAAATTTCACTGATAAGAACTATAATAGCCCATAAATTTTATACAAAAGTGATAATTTGAAATTAAATAATATTCATTACATAAAATAACAAAACCAATCCAGGACCATATAAGTTTAGTGTTCTCAGAAAATGGGTAACATAAACAACTAGTTCATAAAACATATACATATTCTCTCACATATTCCTTCATAAATAGAACCCATTTTGGAAATATATTACATAATACACTTATTCATATCATGGGGAAAGGAATAATATGAAAGGGTGAGATCAGATTTTTTTATGGGTAAAAGAGTGAGATATAAATCATATCATAATCATGGAACATAAGAACCTAAGTAAACAATTTGAAGTTTGTGTCTTGTATATAAAAGATCATGATGCCATGTCATGGGATAAATCATAGATGTTCATAAGGATAATATTTCATGAGATTATAAAATAATAAATAAATTTTTTCCAAACCAATATGAATAGAAAATAATTTCCATATTAATCAAGAATCACTTCCAAGACCATCATAGTGGAAATTTTCTTTTACTGAAGAGAGTACACATCATGTTCTAGCTTTGTGTTACTAAACTGAGTATTCTTCCCATTCCTACCCTCTATTACTAAACCAATATCATTTATCATTATAGTCCTATATATCTTAGGATATATAAATCTCTACCCAATTGATTGGAGAAGATATAGGTCCCACCCATCACATAATGAAAACCATACATATGTTTTCCACAAGAATATAAATCATTCATGATATCAAGAAACCATGGATTGAAATAGGTTTCATAAACATCATTAAACTATAACATAACCCATGGAAAAGAAATGGGATTCATAAATTTCATTTCATCATAAACATGAACCTACTATATGAATAATATGGATAATATACTTGAAAATATATTCCCCATTAAAGTATAAGTAACATCTAGTAATGTAAATTTTTATGGAAAATAATTTTGATAGAACACTAGAAAATAATTCTAAAGTAAAATATCCTTCCTATTTGGAGAATGTTTTCTTTTTTTAAAATGGCACATAATTTTAAAAGAAAACATTTTCATAGAAAAAAAAAATATTGTGCAAGAAGCTTCAGGTCATTATGGATTCAGGAAATTATAAAAATATATTAATGTTATATGAGTTGAAATAAAACAATTTCCTTATAATTTTTCTGAAAATGTCACAAAGAACCTTGTAAAGAATATGAAAAAATATTCCTTTCACATCATTTAGTAAAAATTAATTCATGGGTAAAAATGAATTTAAACAATTTTAGAAGAGTAGTAAATATATTATGGAATTTTTTTAAGAAACATGAACATGGATGATAAATGTTCCATGGTAAATACTTATGTATAAAGAATCATTTCAAATGAAGAGATTGTGAAATTAAACCTTAGATTTGGCTTGATTTCCTTTAAACGTATAGGAAAAACCACTATAATGGATTAAATTATGTTATTAACTTATTGTAGAACCATATTCATATTTATGATATCATATATGATCATGTTATCTCCCCTTTTTTAATAATATTTCATTATTAATTTTCTTTCAGGCGTTAAGTACATCATTTTCTTATGCATGTTTTTTCATTTAAGTGCCAATTATTTTTCATATTATATAGTTCCATTATTTAGAAATAATATTATTGTAATATATATATGTAATATTTATTCATTATATATATTTTTATAATAATTTTTTAATATCGAATATGTAAAATGAATCACATCATATCATGGATATATTAGGACGTATAAACACACGAGCAATAGTATCATTCCATTAATTGTAAAAATGTAAGAAAGTGGATGGTATATTTTATTTATAGGAACAATATCATGTTATAATATATGTATATATATATTATTTCCATTAGTACAACCATCTAAATAAAGTTCTTATGAAAAATAGGTTAGACCGCGACATGGAGAAGGTATGTCGTACGTACACACGTATGATACTTTTATTTTTAATTGGATGGATAAAGGTGGAATATGGTTTTGATGTAAAAATAAAATTTCATAATATTGGTGATACTAGGTTTATTACTTTATAATGAAAACAACACATGAAGAGGAAGTATAATAAGAAATACTATTGAAGGAGTTGATAAAGATGATTACATCTTCTTTGGCATGGTCCCTCCACATATCCTATTATGGACAATAGAGTTGGTCTTTTGAGAAGAAAAGAACCTCTAGAATGTTACTAGGGATGTTGATAATGTAAATGGGTAGGGTATGGTATTTATTGAAGGATAAATGTGATGTGAAGAAGTGAGGGAGGTGGTTACCCTTTATAATTGAGGTGAGGGACACTTTTGGAATTTTCGAAAATATTAAGTTATAATAAATTCAATATAAATCCAAATACCTCCAAAAGGAAATGGAATGGAATATAAGATGATATAATTTTGTAA
The DNA here is from genome assembly GCA_963277665.1 of Viscum album. Classification (NCBI taxonomy): domain Eukaryota; kingdom Viridiplantae; phylum Streptophyta; class Magnoliopsida; order Santalales; family Viscaceae; genus Viscum; species Viscum album. The sequence goes on along the minus strand of OY728147.1, from coordinate 431,454,279 downwards.
TATTATCAAACAATATATTTGTAAAACGTTTTAATAATTTTTTAAAACACATCAATTTGATTAACCCTTAACCAATTTTAATTTAAACATAGGTAACATATTTTTAAATGTTAAAAGGTTGTACATTTTAATTAAGTGATTTAAATTTGACCATAATTGAAAAATTTAGAACATTTAAGACTATATTAGAATTGTTTAGTATTTTTAAAGATGTTTTATTTTTTTTAAAATAATTTAATAATTCATTATTTAGATAAAATATCAATAGTGTCAATTTTAAAAGAATTTATTTCATGGATTATTGAAAATATCATGATAATAAGATTACTTAGAAAAAATTATTTTATTATATCTCTAAATAGAAATGATAATCTATAAAATCAGTTTTTCTACATTAATTACCTCATATTATATTTATTTTAATATTTTTAATAATATTTCATTGATATTTACATTAATAAATTAATTACTACATTAGTGTTCTGTAATTATTTAATATAATATTTTGTTCACTAAAAATTAAAAATAAATTACCATGATGAATATATATATTTTATATTCTAGAATAATATTTATCGTTGAGTATATATATTTTGTATACCTACATTCAAAATGATATATTATTTAAAAAATGAATGTGACATCTTTATGTTTTTATTAAATAAAATATTTTAGATATCATAATTTTATTCAAGTGGATAAAACCTAAAAAAAATTATATCATGAATATATATTTTTCATGTTAAAAATTGACCATGATATTCATTCATAACATCCATTTTTTTTCCATGTGGACTCATAAGATTTATTAAATATAATGAAAATGACAGTTTATGCCTTGCTTTTATTTAAATGTTATATAATTCCTTTTCATAGAAAATCTTCCATTAAATGAATTAATATAAATATTTTAGTTTTATGGGATGAATTTAATTCATTCAATAATATTTTGTAATTTTACATAACTATTTTAGAGTCTTTATAATTTTATTATTTTACAAAATTACATAAATTACCCTTTACTATGGCAACAAAATTTACAATGGTTACTATTAATATTAGATAAAAAAATTAAAAGGGTCATATTTACTAAAGTTGGACCTTCTGAAACCAAATCTGGCTTCAATTTTTCAAAAATTGAACACACAAAATTTGAGAAATTTAATTTTATATAAAGATGATAAATTTTTATGAAAATCTATTCTTTTTGAAAAAAATACCCTTTTAAATAATAATTTGTTTATATAATATTGTGCTTATAATTATTTTAAAAAATTAAATTGGTTTATTTTAAATCAAAATTTACAAATCAAAATTTAAAATAAATCCAAAACATTATTTTACCTTACAAAGACATAAAAAAGTACAATTTTCAATTAAAATCATTAATTTTACTATTCATTATGAAAATAAATGTTTTCTTAATGAAAGGATTTAAGAAAAAATTGACTTACTGAATTGAAAAATTAAATTTATTTTTCATATCCATTTTATATTAAATTAAAAAATTACTTTTGATGAGGATGTATGAGGTGATTTTACTAAAACTTATTTTATTATTTTCTAAGAACTTACAATTAAATTTATATTGAGTTGGAGAATTATATTTAATAAGTTAGTTGTCCTTATTTATCACCTAAAATTTAAGGACTATCTTATAATGGTAATTTAATAATAATAACTTCTCATGATTTGTTTAAACTCGTAGTTGAGTGAAAAACAATTTATTGAATAATTAAAATTATTTAAAGGAAAATATTTTATAAATATATTTAGGTGTCACAAAATAGTACTTGTCAAGTAAATATACTTAATCATGTTCTTATATATGTAGGTAATTATATTCCAAAAATATATAAAAAGGATCTTGAAAAAACATTATTCATTGAATTTTTTTTCTGATAAGTCAATGAACTCTTTAACCCATCACATATTTATGGTTTTGTGATGGAAAAATTTCTTTTTACCATATCCTCTATCACTCTCTATCAAAACATGATAGTTTGATTTCTATTTCATGTCCAATTTTCACTTCAAACTAATTTTCTCATAATAAGAATCCAAGTTATATGGTGATCTTATACTATTACTTTCCCTCTTATTAAGAGTATGTTTTATGGAACAATTTTATTATATTGGTTTCACTAAAAGGTAATTCCCAAAAAATACATCTTTTATTTTTGATGTGAAATCTCAAATTTAGAGGACAAAATTTTTTAGAAATATTGATCATATTAGAATGGTTGATTATTGATTGAAGTTTCCACCTAATGTCTCTCAAGTTATTTATAATTTCCATTTATCTCTCATGACTAAGTACATACCTGATCATTTATGTGTACTAAACTTATAGGTCATACCACTCTAGCATTATCTCTCTAATAATGAATGATCAAATGAGATTTTGGATCATAAGTAACCTCATTTTTTTATTTTTTAAATAATTATTTTTTCAAGAGAAATTAATTTTAAGGGGGTTAGAATGTAACACCCCATTATTTTATGATTTTTATTTTTGAAAAAAAAATTAAAAATTATTTATATATTACTTTTCAAAAAACATAGAGACTAAACAGACTCCAAAGTATTACTATTTTAACACAATCATTATCACCTAGCCATTAAAAAATTTAAATGAATGAAAATAAAAAAATTATATATTTTTTTTACACATTTTTAGAAAAGGAATATAGTGGTGCCAATTAATTTGAAATGAAAATAAAAGTCAATTGAACATATATGATCAGTCTTAATGAAAATATTTTTTTATTCCCAAAATGTAAGTTTATCATAATAAATTAAATTAATCCCAATTAGTGAAATAAATTAACGAAATTTATATTTTATATATTCAAGAAATTTTTATAAATTCATTTACTGAGTTTGATAAGATTATGAAAATAATAAGTCCAATTTTAAGCATAAAAGTTTTATTTTCTAAAGGTTAGTTTTGCCGCCTTTAAATGGTGCATTTAATTTAAAACTAAATATGGATTATTTTTTTGTTTTTATTTGAAAAAAAAACTTAATTTTTTAAATAAAGATATCAAAATTATCTTATGGTGAATTTTTAATATAATTCTAATAGGTTTAATTTTTAGAGAATAGGGAAAAATACTATATTTTATTTGTAAAGTGTTTTTTCATCTAATTTTTTTTAAAGATAAAATATTTTTTAAATAGTTTGAAAATTATAATTAGATGAATTATTAATAAATAAATATATTTTATGTCAGTTTAGTCAATAACATGTTGAAAGTCGATATAAAAATGTTTCAAACTTTTGAATTTTTCACTTTAAAACCCCCCTTGTACGTTGTGTTTTCCAGATTAATTTTAAATATAAATTTAAAAACATAGTTAATTGAATTGTGTAAAATGGAATCCATATCTTTAATCATAAGTTAAAAATTATTTTTTATTTTAAATTTCATTTTTACTCATAAAAAAGTATACCATGATAAAAACACTACTTTCCGCGTTGTAGGTAAAAACTAAATCAAGTGAAAGTTACGAAGGTATTGTCTTAAAATACCTAAAAAAATACAACATTTAATTGTTTTTTGAAGTTTGGATAGACTCTAAACACACATAAATATATTAATTTCTATCCAAATTCATTTATTTTAATGCAACATCAAGGTATTTGGCTTCATATATAAAATATTAATTATTTTAATAACTTACAGACACCTCTCCTCAAGTATAAATACCGACCCTCACCAACCCATTTATACCCAAAAGTTTTTTAGATCCTAAAATATCTTAAAAACCCAATCCTCCCCACTCTCCCCACATACACATGATTCTTTTCTCATGGAAATATGAAACAAAATCTCCTCAAGGGTCTCTCACGGTGGTGATATTTAAGAGGTAATTTTCTAAAAACACCTCTCTTATTTTATTATATTCTTATAATTCCTCCTAATTTCCTTCATTTAGAAAGGAATAAGAATTAAAAAATCATTTAAATACAGAAATTAATAGTTTATAATGGAATATATTATTTACACCCCTTTTATTACCTCCTCTTATTAAAGGAAACAAAACTATTGTCCATGCAATGCCGGTTAATCACCAACATGAGTATTGTTTTCGTTCATTTTCCATTACCACATTCATTTATGGTCATAAATATTTTTATGGTCAAATAATATTTTAATAATTATATTATATAATATTTAATTTTCCAGAATAAATATATACTCATAATAGTAAACGAAATGAAACTAGTTTGTGATGTTCGGATAAACCACAAAAATAAACTAATCACTTATCATTACCATTTTATCTAATAAATCATACTCAATTAACAAATCAATATGAAATATGGTAACATTAAAACATATTTATTTTCATCAGTACCATCCCCTTACACTTCTGGAGTTATAATTCTATTTTTACAGGAACAACCATAATTATACACAAATGAACCGATCATGAAAACATGAAACAAACATACCCAAAACCATTAAAATAATGAAATATTAATAATTAATGGGTAATGATATGTTATAAAATCATCCCATGAGGTATTATAAAAATTAATATAGTTTTTTAATGAGTTAAAAAAATCTTTAATCCATTATAAATGAGGTTAAAGTATTCCAAATAAAAATGGAAGCAAGTGGAAAAGGATTTCTTAACTCAATGTCCATTCATTGGGTTATAAATCAACTTATTATTTTATATTATTCAAATATTATGTGTGGAATAAATATTCATTACATTAAATTTTATTTGAACTTATATATATTTTTTTGAAATAATTATTTTACACATAATCACCCAATTGTTTAATTATCACCTTAATGAAACAAACTTTGTAAGGATTTCACATCTCACTTTTCACATCTGTGTGAAAAATTACATATTCATTACTTACATATTTTGTGTATTATATATAATTAAGAAATTTTTAAATAATATCATGAATTAATCATTTTATTTAAATTATTCATTTGATTATTATTACTTTTAGGTCTTATGATTCATATGTTACTACAGTTGTAAGGGATTCTCATATCACTTTTTATATTTGTGAAAGTAATGTCATATTCACCAGTTATTTATTTTGTGTGGTGTATATATTGACCAATTTTATATATCATATCTGGAATTATTTTACCTTCATGGTATTTGAATGTTTCATATATATATATTATTAATTATGGGGCTTTCTGTTCAGATGTTACCACAATTATAAGGGTTTCTTGTCACACTTTTTCTTCTTCGATGAGATATATGCCTTATTGAGAAATTATTTCTTTTTTTGGGTGTATATAATTCCCATGAATATAATATATAATCATTATACTTATGTTTTGGATATTTACATATCAATTTTTTCTTCTCTTTTTCATGAGGCTTATGGTTCAAAAGTTACCACATTAGTGAGGTAATTTTGTCTCAATTTACATTCTTTAAAACACTTGTTATGTTATGAACATATATTATTCTATGAGGTGTATATAATTCCCTAAAACATTTGTTAACATTACTTTAATTATTTTAATTATATTATAAACTTTATGTAATGTTATTCTCTCTTCGTTTATAATTTTTTCATTCAAAAACCATGTTTTCTAATAATGTTTCCAAAAATATATTTAAATGATCCATCAATAATTTTCATGGAAAAGGATATCAAAGATGTTCAAAATAGTTTTTTAAATTCATGATTTATAGCTATTTAAGTTTGTTTTCTATTAAAAATGATTTCTCAATGTTTTAGGATTTCAAATTCATATTTCAAAAGATAAATGATATTTTCCTCAAGAATTATTTCAAGTGATATCTCAATTTTTTTCCATCTATTATAACATTATTTGATGTTACTTATTCTTTATTGGAGATATTATTCATGTAAATTATCCATATTCATTTTATGGTTGCTTTATGTGTATGATGACCTAATATTTATGAATCATATCTATTTTCCATGAGTAATGTTTTGATGAAATGTTTATGAAACATATTTATTTACATAGGTTTTAACATGATGAATGATTTATGTTCACTGAGAACACATTGGTAGGATTTTTATTTTTTAGAAAGGTGGGTCCTATATATAACTCCAATGAATTGGGTAATGATAAATGTTAAATGATCTCAAAAAGAGAGATAGGTGGTAAGCCCAAGCCCGTAACAAAAGGGTACATGGGAGGTCATCCTAAGTACTTAACTAGAGGGAAAATGGGAGGTCATTCTAAGATCACAACTTGAGGGCACATGGGAGTTCATCATAAGCCCAAAGCATGTACACGGGTGAATATCCCAATCCTAAAATGTTATGAATAACTCAGTAGGTATACATGGAATATTATTTTATAAGTTTATGTGTTTGTCAAAATTCCATGTTTTGTTCCAAGTTATACTATTATGATTCATATTTTATGAAATTATAGGATTTATTATAAGACTCATGATTATGATCTTTGATTTGTAGAGTATAATTTTAAAATTTTATATTCATGATCACATACATTTTTCTCATATTTTTCATTTACATTATTATGGAGTGATTACTCTTATGTTTCCCTTAGTGAGAATCTAAGATCACTTTTTATATGTTTTCTTTTCACCATGTTATGAGGAAATATGTTAAATGAATGATTTCAAGAAGTATTTAACATGGATGATTTTGATGACCTTTTAGTTGGTTATAGTGGGAGACAATTTTGAAATTTATGACCTAATTTATTATGAATACAAGTTATTAAGAGTTTTTCCCAACTCCCTAAAACTCTAAACCTAAAAGGCCTTGGGTTTTTAAGTGATACAATATTTTCTTTTGACATTAAACATTTTTCTTGAAAAATTTGGCTCACATTTATCTTTATCAAAGTTACGAATGTAATGTCAATGTTTTTAGAACCAGATCTAGTAGTGAAATTCTACACTATTACACTCATCAATGATGATGAAAATTTTAATGTTTTTAAAGTCTAATACATTTATTGTATTAATATGTTTATCTAATATAATATTTAATGTGTTTTCTTGAAAAAATAATTCAACAGTTTATATAAATGTATAACTTTATTTTGAAAATTATATATAAAATTTTAATGAAAACTTTATATTACCCTAGATATGGTGGAGTTACCAACTGATCTCCCCTAATAAGTTATATAATGGTAGAGTAGAAACATGAGATGGGATAGCTGATGAATTAATAATGATCAATGGTGAAATATAATCATTCATACATACCAACTGTTTGGATAATTATTATTTATACAAACACATATATTTTATAAGCTCATAAAACATTTCTAGTAGAACTCGATATTATAAACTAATTAGAACATATATAATGTTTTCAAAAAGTAGAATTGAAGGAATTATAAATTAGTAAAAAAATATTTAGATCATAGTAAATGTACTGAATATAGAACAATTGTAATAAATTATAAATTTATATAACTGTAATAAACTAATCAATACAACACTTAATGATGTTATTATTTATATCCTCTTTTTTATAGGAAATATTTTTAGTAAAATGGATATATTGTGTACTAAATATTATAATTAAAACATTTTTAAAATATAAATAAAAAAGTAATGTTTTTATATTATATTATAGTGACATTACGTATTTTTACATTAAATTAATTTCATATTTCTTTCCCATATTATTATTAACCTCCACTAAAACCATTAATTTTTTTAATTTTCCCACCATTGAAATGAAGGTTAACTTTATATAATCCTGTGAAATTAGTTTAATGAGTTACTATTTATGGGGTTTACTATCATAAAATACATCTTCAAATTCATCACCCATATCATACAACTCTATTTTTTTGTAGTGGATAATAATACACTAACCGTTATTTATATAATCATTCAAATAATAATTTTTTTCACATGTGATTCTATGATATATGGATCATGGTCTTAAAATCACATGTATGGATCATGTGAGATATTTTTAAATTAGTAAAATGTAGGTAATCTATCATTATACCCATATAAATATAGAACTACGTACATTGAAATGACAAAACAAAAAAATTTACATGATAGTTTAATTTGATCATATCAAACATATTTCTATAGTGTATTTCCTCTTCATAGGTAAATAAAAACACTATTTATATATTACAATACTTTTTTACTATTTACTATATAATGATGAATGCATTTAATATAGTAAGCAATGAATTTATTGGAGTAACATAGAGGACCTCAAACTAACGACATAAAATCATTGAAAAATTTATCTTGATTATCAAAATTAATGGAATATATAAGATGATATAAATATTGGTTTAAATGTAAACCAAATAAAAATACATTAATAATAAAAATTATTATATGTACTTACATGATTTATAAACCATTCTTATTTTTTAATAAATTCTAGTATTTCATTTTCATTTAGATATTGATTACATATCTATATATTTGTTTGAAATCATAATTTTTCAATGAATATAACTATAATATATCTATTGAGTATCGCATATATATGTGATTTTAGTAACACTAATTTTTTTGATAAAAATTTGTGACCTTTCGAATTGGTCAACCTATAATTGAAACTCTTCTGATTTTTATTGGTATTATAATTATTAAATATATCATTAAAACATTTAGAAAATTATTATATTATATCAATTCCATTTAAATATCTAAAAAATATTTCGATGAACTCTTCATATAAGTAGCCTTCAATAATAACAACTTGTGGTTTATCTTCATTTATATATATATGAATTCAAATGACCTATGTTACTAAGGGAAATAAATTAATAAAAAAATTAAAATTTTTACATAATTATCTGATTAATATAAATTCAACAATAAGAGAATAAAATTAACTAATGTACATTTTAATTCAATTAACCCATAAATAATGTTAGGGGTCCTTCAAGTCCAGCTTCCATGAACAAAAGAATATTTAAATGAATCATCAAAATAAAAAGTGAATATGGGTGGGGGGATAACATATACAAATGAAAAATTTTCATTGAAATTATACCTTAAAGTTATTCAAAATCATTTGGATTTAAATTTTTATTCTATTTTTTAGGAAAGTACACAACTAAATTATAATTACAATTACATTTTCAGGTAAAAATTTACAAAATCTCAAGGGAAAAATTACTTTATCCGTATATGTGTATCATGGGGTTTCCATCCATGTAACTTACTATGTTTTAATCTAAAATATCATGAAATTTTACTCGAATATCCATCATGAACATTCACATTATTCAATGTTTGAAGTAATAATTTTTTTATTTTTTAATATAAAAACTGATATAGTATACTTTACATTGTCATTTTCTTATAAAAACCTTATATTAACTAATTCCAAATACTTATGTGTATTATGTATTTACTTAGACATATCAATCTCATTAAAAAATATAAAAGACACATTATTATATAAATTCATTTAAATTTTCATTACATCAAGATTATAACATATAAAATGAAAATCCTAGTAAGGATGCTTAAAAAATATATTTCCTTTCTTTCCTTACATATTATAAATACTTTGGATGATGTAACTCAAAACCCTCTTCCCACATTTTTTAACTTAATAAATTTTACCAATTTTTCAAAAATATTTGCTAATTAACATGCTATTTTAGAATACTATTACACATCTGATGAATTTCTCAATAAAAAAATTTCAATTGAATTGTTTCCAATTAAAATTTAATTTATGAGAATTATTACGGAATCAGAGATGACACATGAGACATTAATTTTTACTATGATTATCAATTTCGGTTCAAAATAAAAATTTGAAATTGGATAAGGAAAAAAACATGATTTTCCTACTAGATTGATTTATTAGTCCATGGAATTCCGTAATAGTCCACATTTTAAGTGCATACATATTAAAAATTTTCTTCCATGGTGAGTCAACTCTTTCAATACCATAATTCCATAATTTGTATAATTATTTAATTAATGTATTAGGTTATCAACTAAAATTCTTAAAAGGGGTATATCCAACATAATACAATCACAAATACACAATCCTAAACTCAAATGTAAAATAAAGACATAATAAATCAATCATGTTTTATGATTTTGAATATTTCATATTTTTTATAAAGATATCATTATTACATTCCAAATGATTACACTTAATACCCGTTATGGGTTCAGATAACTTGAATAATAATTTTAATCATGGTCTTATAGGATAATATGAAATAAATTTATGAGTTTTTATTATTTTACTCTTTTAAATCATGATATATTCAATATTTCTCTCAAAAATTCTAATTGATATCCATCTTCTCATATGAAATCTTATACATTGTTCTTCAATAGAACCTTAAAATTGGAAAATAATATAATTAATGGGGAAATTCATGTTTTTTGTACAATTAAGGACACATTTGATAATAACTCTCTTCATCACATATGATGATGTATATATTTTAGTTTCACTAAATGTATCATGAGGTGACGAAAATATCATAGACTTAAATTTATAAAAAATTCCATTGATACACTTAACATGATAAAATTGATTAGAAAAATTTCTTTGAATACTTATAATATCATTTTTGCAATTGTTAATTTTCAATTTTAAATAATTAATAAAAATAATTTATTTTCATATTGAATTTTTGGGAAATATTTTCTTTCCCTAGACTAATAAGAGGTTTTATTGATACATTAAATTTTTTTTCACAGTTTCGGTCACACGTAAATTCATTTTTAATCTTGTGTTTAATTGATTTTTTGGATTGTCACTATTTTGTTAATTGATAAAATAATTACAATTTGTAACTTCTACAACATTTTATCCTCTATAACAAATCCAATATTCCTATTTAACTATAAGTTAATTCAATATAAAGTGTTCATATATAGATATTTTTCAATTTGATGTGTAGAAATGTATTTAGGAAAATAAATATTGATTTATTGTTTATAAGGATTTTATAATGTCAATGTATGAATATGAGGAGTGAGATGAATTGAGATATAACAAAAATACATAATGGAAAAATAGCATATATTTTGATACTATTTCTTAAAGAATACATTTTCATTGTAGCATCCCTATGATAGGTGATGATTGTGGATCTGATATTCAAGGATAATAAATAAATGTGTTGTTGTTGGAAAATCATTTTCTACCACAGTTTGGTAAATTTTAAGAATATTTACAATTTGAATATTTAAATAATCAATTTTAAGAATTTAGGTAGAAATTTTAATGGTAGTGAGAGTATATAAAATTCTTTAAAATGAGTATTCAATATGAAACAATTATTTAGGTATGGTTCTGATAATGTTGGTGAGGTATTGATACATTTCCAATGTAATTTGATGGTTTTGAAGGATATTAAGAATTATTTAATAAAACTCTAGGAATAATTAAATCATATATGGAATTTGAAATGGTTATTGAAAATTGGATTAATTCCTAGACCATATGTTTGAGTTATTGGAAGACTCAATGTGAGTAAATTCTATGTGTAGAGACATATGTGTATGATTCATTCAGAACTATATATGAGTCATATATGAGTAATATTTATCTACATATGACTGATTAGTGATTATGTATGAATTATTTGGGACCTTCATATATATCATGTAAACTATATAAGTGTTAATCTGTTACTCTGTATGATTCATTCTAGAATTATTGGATTTCATATATGTACGAGTCAATGTAGTGTTTTCCACACTTCATATTATTCATTTAATTTGTGAAAATTTTCAATTTCATAGTGATGAATTTTTCTATGATTTTTAGAATTATGATATACTTAATAAATATGGAATTAATTTATATGATTCATGAATTGGTCTTCAAGGAATAAATATCATAGTCAATAAAAGTGGATTGTGAATCAATCTATTGATAATAAAGAACAATCTATGGTAGAATATGGAGATTGATTTCTATACATTTATGGAGAGTGCCACATCATGACGTTGAATGTTTCCACACACACATGGAGGGATATTCAAAACGGATTAAATGATGTGGATTTTTTAGAGATGGTGTTTTGATATTTTGATATAAAGTAAAGAAGGAAACAACCTAAGTCTTAAGGAGAATTTCGATACCTTAAATCAGATTAAATGAGTTTAATTAAAGGATAAGATCCACCACCACCAAAAATTATATAGTTTTAATAAAATGTTTATGGAAATAATATACAAAATTCTGTGAATATAAAATGTATATGAAAAAGAAGAAGAGTGGGTGATGTGAATTATGAGTTCCTTTTACTACTATATCGAAGAAAAAAGTATCAGAAAAAATCCATGATATTTTATGAAGGATGATGAATTTCATTCCCATTTTTTTTGGGAAATGATAAATAATTTGAATATTAAAGATCTAAATAAGTCTAAGAAGGTCTCATCGTCCTGATCATGATCATCAACTATTGAAGTCTTCAATGAAGTGAGCACAAGACGATAAGATGATCCAAATATTTTATGAGGAATATCAATTTTAAATGATGATACAAAAACTCGGGTAAAAGGATATCTTTATTATTCTAGTATTAGAAATTTTTTAGTAGGATGCAATAATATATAGTTTTTCTAGTGAGACATTAAAAGATGAGCATAACATGACTATGTATTAACAGAATTAATAAGATACCTGGTAAAACCACTTGTGTTTATAGTGGATAATATGTGATCTGGGGGGTGTCAAACAATCAAAAAATTTAGTAAGTGTAATGAACTATAGTTTTATAAATGAATTTACATTTTTTAAAGAATAAATTCCTTATTATGTAATGACGTTATAGAAAATACATGCACTAATTTGGTTATTTTTTACCATTATAAGTTATATACTGTTTTAATTAAAATACCATTAAACATCGTAATCATTGATAATATAGCCATTATACAGTGACCATTATGATTAGTTGAAATTAAGGATTATGATAGATCCAATTGAAATAGATGAAAGAAGTGATGGACTCGACCCATAAGATCGTACCATATGAAGACAATTTATCAAAGCTTCTGAGGGAGATGATATCATGATGACTTCCATTGAACAATCCCATGCCAATACACAATAACTAAACATGATAAAAAAACATTTATGGGAAATGTTCCATTTTATCGAGATCAAATCCCAAACCATGTTTTCCTAACAACCCCAAGAATGTGTCACCATCTCACACCTTATCTTTAGGTCATATGATGCTGTAATACGAGTTTATGTATTTAGACCTTAAAATGACAATCTTTTAATTATTTTCAATTAAATAATGATTATATTTTTCATTTTTTATTATTGACTTATAAATCACTAAATAATGTGATTAAGATAAAATTTATTTTTATATGATGAAAAAACTGTGTTTTTGGGAAATATATAGTTTCAATGAAGACACTGATTTTTATGAATTCATGAATATTTTAATTTTTTTAAAAAAAATATTCTGCTAAATTAATTTTTATTTAAATATAAATTGTAGTATAATTTTAGGAATACAAAAGTATATTTTATAAAGTTAAAAAACTATTATTGTTGTAAGAAAATGTAATTTTCATTAAATAGAGATTTTTTACTTTATAGTGTAAATTTTCATATATATAGAAATATTTTTATAAAATAAACAACATTTTTTAATTTATCCCATTAAAATTAGAAAATGGTGATTTTTTCATAACTTTTTGAGAAAATTGAGTTTTTGGGTAAACATTTTTAAAGATATAAATATGAATTTTGTATTATGAAATCAAAGAGCCCAAAATGTATTTAATAAATACTATAAAGAATATTCAAGACGAAAATTATGTTTCACCTCTAAAATAATGTGTTTTTATATTTATTTTATTAACTTTATAAACCAATAATGAATCATCTAAAACATTTATTTTATTTTATGGTTTCAAAATTATTTATTTATGAACATGAATCACTTCCACATCACCGATGGTGTTATTTTAAGGATTCTAGTTCCTATCCTTCAAGAATATTATAAACACCTACGATTTCTTAGAAGTCATAGAAAAAATTCTTTCTGAAGGTTTATGGTTTTAAATTTTTTATCATATAGAATCCAAAAACCTATGTTTTTATATTAATAAAGAACTCCCCCCCCCCCTTTCGCTGTAAAAACCCACCCAACCTGCTATTAAACTTTCCCTAAAAATCATATAGTATTGAGTGACTATACATTTCCCAATCTAGATCCATCCCAAGGTATCACCAAGATCTTAAGAGGCTCCTATTATGCTTTTAGAATCACTCTCTCATAGGTAATTGATCCTCCCCTTCTCTAGTTTATTAATGAACATTGTTTGTATTCTGCCTTTTGATTTCCAATTGATCTCATTGGGGAATTTTTTAAAAATATATCTTACTTTAATTATGATTTAAATTTGATCATATACCAATTTTACTCTCATTAAACCCTTCCATGAATCATTATGTTCACTGGTTATGCTACTGAGATTATCATGTGTTTTTTCCATGCCAAATATTTATATAGTGAACACCTATCCCCATTTCCACTCATCATTATTCAAATATATGTGCCTATACTCCATTTATTGGAGACATATATATATTTAATGCAAACTAATTATTTTATTGGGAAAAAGTGATGAAAAATTTTCTTATGTGGTATTATATATCAAGCATACTATAAAACCCCAAGATTTCATAGTAAGTTAATTTCTTTGAAATAATTCAATTGCTTGCACTACACGCAACACCAAGTTTGAGCGCACCACGACTTACCAAAATAGCCGCTCAAAAGCTGTTATGAATAGTATTAACTTAATTTATAATTTTATATACTTGATACAATTTTAGAGTACATATTATGTGTTTCTTAGACATAATATAAGGACAAATTCATTTTTTCTGATAAAAGAATTATTTTTCAAAAAATGAAAATTTACCACCTTTTAATGGAAAAACATTTTTCAAACCAACATTTTTAACTTTTATATATTCAATTTAATGAAATTTAATTCATCTTTAGAATCGAGACATAAAAATTTATTTTGGATAAATTTTTGGTCCTTTTATGATTACTTTCATTTTTTTGATGAATACTGAAAATTCCTAAAATTTAATTGGAAATAAATTTTTTAATAGAAATAATGTATAGTGTTAAATTTTGTATTTTAATGGTTTTGAAGCATAATTAGATTATATTTTTATCATTTAGTACAATTTAGGTCATTATAAGTAATTTCACATTTAAATATGACATAAACACATGTCAATCTTTGGATTGTTTTTATTTTTTAAAAACACGCTTTTCAGTTTTGACAACAGGAATTAATTATAAATTAATTAATCACACTTATATGTTTTCAATTTGGTAAAATAGAATTAATTTTTGAATTTGGAAAATCAAAATTATCTTAGGGGGGATTTTTGGTATTTTTCTGAAAACATTCAATTTTTATGAATAGTGAAAACACTGCGTCATACTTTAAAACCGACTATTTATTCAAAAACTTATTTATTTTATTTCAATTTAATTTAAGTAAAAATAGATATATAATACTTATATAAGTTCAATGTAATTCATTGGAGTCATTTTATAATAAAATTATTTGTATTAAATTTTATTGAAATTTTTACAGTCTTTTACCCACCTTTTAGGATCATTTGAAAATTTGCATAAAACATTATTTTTCTGCTTCTGTGAGGTGAATTTAAAAATTCTGAAAGACACGGTTAATATAAGTAAGTAAAATTTGGTTCAATAAGATGAAAATAATTGTCGGTGAATAGTAACTTTTGATTTTTATTTACCACGGTTAAAATTAAATAGTGTAATTAAGGGTAAAAATGATATCATAAATACCCAAACACTTGTATTAATTCTATTGTATAAGTATAGTTTGAAAAAAACCTTAGGAATAAAATATGTCCCCCTTTGGTCCACTTGGATTAGATTAGGACATTTATTATTATTTTTAATGAAGAGTTAAAAGAGTTAAATTCATTTTTAATAACTAAACCATATTTAATATAGGGTTACACACAATATAAATTTGACTATAAATATTCATTATAAATATAAAAAGATTTCTGAGATAATTATATTTTATTAATAATTTTGAGACATTATATAATTTAATATTTATGACACAATGAAGATGCAGTGATTACCTTATTAATGAAATATTAAAATAAATGATATTATAAATATCCAGAAAAATGTAAATTGAGACTTATGATAAATTACACAAATTATATAGGTTAATATGAAAAGTTAGGGTTGGTTAAATTAATTTTATTCCAATTTTTAATGTTTTAATGGCGTTCAAAGAAATTAAATACTAAATATTTTCAAAATTGACATAATTTAGTTTTTAAAATAAAAACTATATTATTGGTTGACATAATATTCCTAAAAAATATGAGGTTCAGCCGACAGGCTTCAATAATATTATATATGTCATTATTGAACAACTTGAGGTTCTCCTGGAAGTTTATATTATGTTTATTAACCACATAGTGTATGAATACAAGAAGAGATGGTAAAAGTTAAACTATTTATTTAAGAGTTAAATCTAAAAGGTAACGTTATGATGGAAACCTAAACTTGTCAAAAATATATTATTTGAGAGGTTTTTGACCCATTACCACCTTATCCATTAAATAATTCATTTTAGTGCCATTAATAACCGAAAATTATTTAATTATAAAATAATATTTCAGGCTTTTTATAAAGTGACCCTCACCTCTCTCATAAAAGGGAACTTTCCATTCTCTTAATTTCACACATCTAAAGCATTTTGGCTTAGCCAACCACTGCCCAAATATACTCCCAACCTTTCTCCATTAATCCTAGAGGCCTTACTTTGGTTATAAAGCCATCCTATGTAGACCATTTGATCAAATCAAAAGGAAGGACACAAAGAAGAGGTAAATATTTCATCACCTCTTTCATGTTTTTTATTATTCCACATCATCATTGTTTGTTGTTTCCATTCTAAAATAATAAATCCATCTTCTTAAATATAATTTTATTTTATTATTAAAATTATACAACAATATTCATTATTCTATCCATACTATAAATGACGAAGTCATCATAGGTGCGTACGTACAGATTACCGTCTCCATGTCCTGGTGTAGTTTTTTATTCAAGCACTTAATTATTTGGATGGGTATAATAATGAATAAAATAAATTTAAATAATAAATATACCATATTAATGATTCTTTATATATGATATACCATCCAATTACATACGATTTTACCATTAATATAATGATATTTTCGCTCATGCATATGTACAGATTACCATCTCCACGAACACGATGAGATGTATTACCCATCATAATCATTCAAGAATAATTTTCATTTTATGATTAAAAATAATTTTTATTAACTTAATATCAATATGGATATAAATAAAATGCAACTTATCCATAACAAACATGGCTTATGTAACCATGTATATAAAGGATAATAGATCAATTAACACCCAAAATGATGATACTAGTAAAATATTATTAACAAAGAAATTTTAGGGGATCATATATGATATCATATTTTTGTATATAGTTCTTTTATAATTTAATATAAATTATTTAACTATTATACATGAGGTTAACATACCCATGACCATCGAGAATTACAAGGTTAGGGGTTTTCATCTCACTTCTTATTCCCATGAGCTTCATGATATATTTCCACTATTTCCTTTTGGGTGGTGTATGTTCTACTAATGATTGTATTATTTGTGTAGTATACATTAATTTATGGGTATTTACAATTTCATTTAATGATACTTGTTTCATTGGGTGTATGTTTCATAAGTTACCAAATTGGTAAGGGAATTTAAAATTTTAGTTTCCACTCATTGGGCATTACGTATATTTCATGGATTATTTTACTCCATGATTATGTGTGGAATCAATATTTATTATTTGTACAGTAATTGACACTCTGCTTTAGTTGGATATACTTTTTATATACATAATCACTCCATTAATAAATTATCAAGTAATTTATATGAACTGGAAAAGAGAAATTTTAACTCAATCTCCATTCATTGAGTTGAACATCCAATCCATTGGTGTTGTTTTTACAAAAATATGTGTGAATGTCCTTTGATTGATTTACAATGAATATCTAATAATATTGAGTGTATTAATATTTTTCACACATAATTATTATCCTTTAATTAAGAATACAGTCTTTATAAGGGATTTCATCACTATATACATTCCATTGAGTCATCTTTGTTGTTGTGTGCCAAATCACTTTTGATTGATGTATATAATGTACATTAACATAGTATATCATGAATCAATTTATTCTCATGATGTTATAATGTCTTTATTACCTCAATTATTGTTATTCAAGCGTCTCTCATTGGTTATGAACTCTAACTAAAATATCATTTTAAATGTTTTAAAATTTTACTCTTCTAAATCATTATCATTAATGTCCATGTTTTAAAAATGTTTTTAAGGTTTCATTTATATGGAAATTAATGACTTAAAATTGAAATTACTTTTAAAAGTTTTAATGTGGTATGGGACACTTTGATTCAAAAATCTATTTTAAATAACTTCTTGATAAATAGTGAGTCATTTAAATATTTTCACAAAAAATGGATATTTATCTCAAAGATTTTTACTGATCATTTTGAACTATGTCAACATCCTTTAATGGATATTATTATTAATAAAGGTTGATTTATTATGCTACAAATCTCCCATACTATATTTAAGGTTTTGTGATATGATTGACTATGGATGTGTTGTTGTTAATCCATTCATGGTTTATGAATAATGTATTGACATTTCGTATGCTAGTTTTAATACGAATGTTGATGTTATGTTTAAACCTTTTCATATGAGAAACGCATTGGACTTAGTAAGTGATGGTTGGATCCTGCTATTTCTCCTTGATGCAATGGTAGGTCTCATGAGACAAACTAGTGTCTTGGCATAAGGTCTTCATAAAATCTTATATGTATTCTTAGAACAATGCCTTGACTATGTGGTTATGAAGACTATAATTATGCATTCCATATGTGGTTATGAAGTTTAGCATTATGAGTTCCATCATTAAGAAAGTGGCTATTGATATTGCATGTGATTATTCTAATAGTAGAATATCCATGTGAATAAGTAAATGGAATTACTTGATTTTATCTTTTCCATATTATGATTATGTTCATGTTTTTAAAGGCTTTGGTTTTAGTCTTATTAATTGCCTTAAATTATTATTCTTATTTATAAAACTTTCTGCTATATTATTAACCTTACTGAGCATCTGATCTCACCCCTTTCTATGTTTTATTTTTCCCAGGATGTGAAGATGTATTTTATGGTTGGCCTACAGGGATAGGCTAAGGATATAATTATGTTTAAAAAGGGGGAAAATGTTGTTGATGTTTTTATTTCATGATTTAATGTAAAACATATGACTGTATATTGTACTTCCAATGATACAAAATTGATCGGTCTTTCTGGGCATGATTCCCTGTATCATGCCAATGTTATGTAATAATGCATCAACTTTGGGTAACTAGGGTCAGGGTGTTACAGTTGTTATTAGATTATGTTTAGAACAAAGCTTGGAAGCTAGATTTTGAAAAACACAGATTATAGAACATTTCTCTAAGATAGACTCTGAGGATTTGTATAGAAGAACTTCCTAGAATTTTGGTACAATAGAGTCTTTGTGAGTTTTCCAAGCAATACATCCCTGTCTGGATATGATCAGGTAGAGGAAGATTTAGAACAGGTGTTCCTAGGGGTAAAACCCAAAACACCACTTTGATCTTGACTCGAACGAGAATTGGTGCACGACAACGGGCCTTGCTTCTCTTGTGGGTATGACGCTCCTAGGGGATATGCTAAGGATAATTTACATTTTCATTACAAACCGATTTGATGGTTTTTAATATAAGATGAAAATAAATAACCTTGGTTAAAACTAAGGTATTTTAGATTGAAAATAAGGTTTTATGATTTTCTTTAAATTGTTTTACGACTCTCACTATGCTTTCTTATGTAAGTCAATGGCTGGATACCAAGGAATTAATAGTAACATTGAACTTGATGTACAAGGTGGGAATGTTGGTGGAACTGAGAAATGAAATAGAATGTTGATAGGAGTAAAAGATATCGTGTTTATAATGGATTCGTTTTCCAAAAATATGATCAACAATATATATATATTAACCAACTCTCGGACTCAACAAAGAAGAGAAAGGCGGTGAATGATAATAGCTCTAGTAGTAGAGACCATGGAGAAAAGAAATCTCAATTTATATCTTTCAAAAAATGTGGAAGGAGACAGTTAGGAAAGTGTCTCAATGAAACAAAGAAATGCTTTATGTGTGGGAAAGAAGGACATAAAGTAAAGAATTTCCCAGGAAAAATGAAGAGTACTATTTCAGAAAATAAAAATGATCATATGAATCCAATTACAGTCATTTTATATAAATTTATGGGACCTTGGAATTACCTGATTCAATTCCCTATTAAATAGGATAACCTCTAAGTCAAGGAAGAACCTATTTAGAAATAAATAGATGAAGAAATGTTTAAAAGTATGAGATTAATTTGGAAGACTATTCTCTTTTTTGTGTAACCGTGTAGTTTTTTATGTGAAAAATTATATTTGAGAAAGAATTATCTTTTATTTTGTGTATATAGTTATAAAGAACCATTTGGGTTTATATGATCCTTGAATTTGATGCAATTACCGGTTATTAATTTTTTGGATGAAAAATGCGAGGTCTGAGATAAAATTTTTGGTTAAATTATGTTATAGTTATTTTGAGGAATTTATCTAATTTTGGGAATATTATAAAATATTGTTTTTGAAAAAGAACAATGCGCTGAATGTGTGACAACCCATCGTGTCAGACAGAGCTGTGAGAATCGAACCCACAACTAGTGTGAAATTGGGATTTATCACCTACCACTGGACTACGTGAAGTCCTTGGTTAGTGTGACTTATTCATTTTAGTTAAATGATTTTATTTATCAGTAATAAGTTGATTTGGGATCTTATGTATTATGAAATGGATATCCTTAGTATAGGAAAATGATTTGGTGATTAAGTGATAATTGTTATTTTGGAAGACGTTCACTCTGTTGAGAACACTATATGCCTAAGGAAAATAGAATACTATAGGATTTAATTTGAAGAGTAATGGTGGATTATTATCTATTTTTTATTGTATATTTATAGTGATTTGGGTTATTTATGGAAATGATTAACCTATCATAGAGAATATGTAATTAGGTTAATTACTTTTAGGCATGTGAATTTAAGAGTAGTCGATGTTATTTGGAGATAAAATTTAATGTGGAAGGTTGTGTAATCAAATTCTTCTATGATTTTGGTTTCAATATTAGTTTGGATTATATTGAAATATTTTAAGGACAATTGTTAATTGAATGGTATTTATTTATCTTTGGGTATTGTTTGTTTAATTTTATAAATTTAGATTGGTATTTCTTTCTCTAAAGGCTTATCCTTTTCGGGGGATCATCTGATCTTGTACAAACCTTTTTTATTTTGGTTAATCTC
Source organism: Viscum album (assembly GCA_963277665.1). Lineage (NCBI taxonomy): Eukaryota > Viridiplantae > Streptophyta > Magnoliopsida > Santalales > Viscaceae > Viscum > Viscum album. Next base: position 431,432,768 of record OY728147.1, on the reverse strand, counting down.
TAAAGACAAGGTAAATATATATAGTTTATCTTTTTTGGATTACGTGATTCCCTAGAAGATGATTCTAGCGCTTCAAATGTAGCTAAGTCATCTTGAATACTCATCGTTTGAAAAAAATAAAAGATGAGTTGGTTTTAGAAATTTTTTAAAGGATAAAACTATACTTAAAAATTAAGTATATCACTTTATGTTTTTTTTGAATCTAATTAATATACTCCTCAACTTTGTGAAATGGAACTTAAAACAAAAAAAACCTTATCCGATTACTTTTCCGACTAGGAAACTAATGTCAATTTATCCCATCAAAAGTTTGTGGTTTTCTTTTTGTTAACATTCTCTTGATAGTGTTTTCTATCACTCTCCATCAGAACTGCACACTTAGTTTATCATCCATATCCTTGTTTTCCAGCATGGATTCCAAGTATGGGTTATCTCATGTGCCCTTTGTACTTCTGTTTCATTCTTTTAAAGTGATATTTTTATTGAATATTTTTCTGATGTGGGACTTTCAATGAAGTTCCCAAGCCTAATTTTAAAATTGTAGGGACAAAATTTCTCAAAGGGGGGAAGAATGTAACACCCCAATATTTCATAGTAAGTTAATTTCTTTGATGTAATTCAATAGCTTGTGCTACATTCAATACCGAGTTCGAGCACACCATGACTTACCAAACTAGCCGTTCAAAAGCTGTTATGAATATCATTAACTAAATTTTGAATTTTATGTAGTCCATATAGTTTTAGAATATATATTATGTATTTCATAGACATAATATAAGAACAAATTAATTTGTTCAAATAAAATAATTATTTTTCAAAAAATGAAAATTTACCACCTTTTAATGGAAAACCCTTTTTAAAACAAATATTTACCACTTTTATATATTAAATTTAAATGAAATTAAATTCTTCTTTAGAATCAAGACAGAATGATTTGTTTTGGATATTTTTTGGTACTTTTCGGATAACTTTCATATTTTGATGAATACTGAAAAATACTAAATTTTAATTGAATTTTTTTTAATCGAAATTATTTATTGTGTTAAATTATGTATTTCAATGTTTGGGAATTATAATTTTATTATATATTTATTATTCAATACAATGTAGGTCATTATAGGTAATTTCACATTTAATCTTGACATAAACACATGTCAATATTTTGATAGTTTTTATTTTTTAAAAACCAGTTTTTTGATTTTGACAACAAAAATAAATTTTAAATTAATTAATTAAACTTTTATGTTGTGAATTTGGTAAAATAGAATATATTTTTTCATTTGTAATATCAAAATTAGCTTAGGTTGAATTATTGGTATTATTCTGAAAACATTCAATTTTTATGAATAGTGAAAAACATTGTGTTATAGTTTAAAACCGACTCTTTATTTAAATAATTATTTATTTTATTTAAATTTATTTTAAATAAAAATAGATATATAATAACTATATAAGTTCAATTTAATTCATTCGAGTCATTTTATAATAAAATTAAATGTAGAAAATTTTATTGAACTTTTTACTATCTTTTACTCACCTCTTCAGAGAAATTGAAAATTTTCATAAAACTTAATTTTACCACTTCTTTGAGTTGAATTTAAAAAATCTTAGAGACATGGTTAATATTAGTAAGTAAAATATGGTTCAATAAGAAGAAAATAATTTTTGGTGAATAGGAACTTTTTACTTTTCTTAACCATAGTTAAAAGTAAATTTGGTAATTAAGGGTAAAAATGGTATCATAATTATCCTAAAACATGTCCTAATTCTATTGGATAAGTATAGTTCAACCAAAAAGAAACATAAGAATAAAATATGTCCCCCTTTGGTCCACTTGGATTATATTAGGACATTTATTATAATTTTATTTAAAGAAGAGTTAAAAGAGTTAAATATAAAGATTAATAACTAAACCATTTTAATATAGGGTTACATGCAATAAAACTTTGACTATAAATATTCATTACAAATATAAAAACATTTCCTACATGATGGTATTTTATTTATAATTTTTATAAATTATATAATTTAATTAATTTATGACACAATGATGATGGAGTAATTACCTTATTAATGAAATATTAAAATAATTGACATTATAAATATCCAAATAAATGTAAATGGAGGCTTATGATGAATTAAACTAATTTTAGAGGTTAATATGACGTGTTACGGTTGGTTAAATAAATTTTATTCGAAGTGGAATTTTTTTAATAGCTTTCAAAAAAATCAAATACTAAATTGTGGAAAAATTGACATAATTGAGTTTTTAAAACAAATACTATATTATTGGTTGATATAATATTCCTAAAAATATAATTTTCAGCCAAAGGGTTTAAATAATATTATATATTTCATTAATGATGCACTTTAGGTTCTCTTGGAAGCTTAGATTAAGTTTATTAGCCATATAGTGTAAGAATAAAAGAAGACAAGGTAAAAGTTAAAATATTTAACTAAGAGTTAAATCTAAACGATAAGGATAAAATGGTAACCTAAAATTGTCTAAAACCTATTTGTTGAGGGGTTTTTGCCCCATACCCTCTTTATCCTTTATATTATTTATTTTGGAAGCATTAGAAACCCAATATGATTTTATTATAAAATAATATTTCAAGCTTTTCCAAAAGTGACCCAAATCTATCTTATAAAAGGGAACTTCATGTTGTCTAAATTTCACACCTCTAAAGACCTTTAGGTCGGCCAAACCCTACCCAAATATCTTATAAACTTTCCTCCCTTCATCCTAGTGGTGTTTCTTTTGTCATAAATCGATCATAAGGAGTCATTTTGATCAAATCAAAAGAAAGAACATGGAGAAGAGGTAAATATTACATCACCTCTTTCATGTTCTTTTCTTCTTCCACATCCCCTTTCTTTGTTGTTTACATTCTAAAATAATAAATCTAGTATCTTCTATATACTGTGATGTTATTATAAAAATGTTATAACCCTATTCATTATTCTATCCATCCTATAAAAGGCAAAGTCATCATATGTGCGTACGTACAGATTACCATCTCCCCGTCCTGGTGTAGTTTGTTAATCAAACACTTCATTATTTGGATGGGTATAATAATGAGTATAACTGACGTAAATAATAAATATAACATGTTAATGATTATTTATATCTGATATACCATCCAATTACTTACGATTTCACCATCAACATAATGATATTGTCGCTCATGCGTACGTACGTATTACCGTCTCCACGAACGTGATTAGATTCATTACCCATCGTAATCATTCAAGAATAATATTCATTTTATGATTAAAAATAATGTTTATGAACTTAATATAAGTATGTATATGAATAAAATTCATCCTATCCATAAACAACATGTCTTATGTAACCATGTATATAATGGAATACTAATCAATTAACACCCGAAATGAGGACACTACTAAAATATTATTAACAAAGCAATATTAGAGGATCATATATGATATCATATTTATGTATATTTTTTTTTTAAAATTTAATAAAAATGATTTAACTATTATATAGGAGGTTAACATAACCTCATCCAAGGAAAAGTACAAGGTAAGGGGTTTTCATCTCACTTCTTATTCCAGTGAGATTCATGCTATATTGCCACTATTTCCTTTTGTGTGGTGTATGTACTTCCCATGATTTTATTATTTGTGTAATATACATTAATTTTTGGGTATTTACATATTCATTTTATTATAATTATTTAAATTTCAATTACCACTCACTAGGCTTTACACATACTTCATTGATTATTTTACTCCATGATTATGTGTGGAATCACTATTTATTATTTGTATAGTAATTTCCACTCCCCTTTCTATGGATATAATTTTGATACACATAATAAATAAATTTATAAATTCACAAGTCATCTATATGTACTTGATAAGAGAAATTTTAACTCAATCTCCATTCATTGAGTTAAACATCCAAATCATTGGTGTTGTTTTTACAAGAATACGTGTGAATGTACCCTGATTTATTTACACTAAATATCAAATAATATTAAGGGTATTTATATAATTTACACATAATTATTTCATTGATTTATCCTTTACCTAAGGATACGGTCTTTATAAGGGATTTCATCTCAACTTACATTCCACTGAGTCTTCTTTGTTGTTGTGCATCAACTCACTTTTTTCTGGTGTATATAATGTACATTGACATACTGTATCATGAATACCTTTATTCTCATGATGTTATAATGTGTTTATTACATCAATTATTTGTATTCAAGCATCTATCATTTGGTTATGAACTCTAACTAAAATATCATTTTAAATGTTTTAATAATTTATTCTTCTAAATCTTTCTCATTAATGACCGTGTTTTAAAAATGGTTTTAATGTTTTATTAATATGGGAAATAAGGTTTTAAAATTGAAATTAATTTTAAATGTTTCAATGTGGTATGAGACACATTTATTCAAAAATCTATTTTAAACAATTTCTTGATAAATAGTGAGACTTTTAAATGTTTTCCTGAAAAAGGGATATTTCTCTCAAAGATTTTTACAGATCATTTTCAACTATGTAAAAATACTTTATGGGATATTATTATTGATATCGGTTGATTTATTATGATACAAATATTCCATACTGTATTGATTCTTTTGTAAAATGTTTGACTGTGGATGTGTTCTTTTTATACCATATATGGTTTATGGATAAATTATTGACATTTCATATGCTAATTTTAAAATAATTTTTATGTTATATTTAAAAATCTTCATATGAGGAATGTATTAACATAGTAAGTGTTGGGTGGAGCCCGCTATAGATCCTCGATGCATCGGTAGGTATCATAAGACAAACTAGTGTCTTGGCACAAGGCCTTGACAAAATCTTATTTGTAGTCTTGGAACACGACCTTATCAATGTGGTTATGGAGTTTGGCATCTTGAATTCCATCATTATGAAAGTTCATATTGATATTGTATGTGATTATTCAACTACTATAATATACATGTGAATAAGTAAATAGAATTATTTGATTTTATCTTTTTAATATTATTATTATGTTCATGTTTAAAAGGCCTTTGTTTTAGTCTTATAAATTGCCTTAAATGTTTAAGCTTATATATGAAGGTTTCGGCTATGTTGTTATCCTTTCTGAGCATCTGAGCTCACCCCTTTCTATGTTTTATTTTTTACAGTATGTTAATAAGTATTTTATGGTTGACTAGCAGGGATAGACAAAGGATATAAGTGTGTTTAAAAAGGGGACAATATGTTGCTGATGTTTTTATTTCATGATGTTATGTAAAACATAGGAGTGTATCTAGAACTTCCAAGGCTAATAAACTGATCGGTCATTCGGGACATGATTCCTTGTTTCATGCTAATGTTATGTAATAATTCACCAATTCTAGGTAGCTGGGTTCGGGGCATTACACATACAATGTATGTACATGATATTAATGTAATGGGTGGGATGAAAATTATATATCCCTCCAATGTATTGGTTAATGTTTTTTCTCATGATATTCCATGTATGGTTAATAATATATTATCCTAAGCACACCATTTAATAATTTATTGATGGTTATCCTTGAATAATTCTTAAAATGTCCTATTTTATGTTGGTTCCACATTCACATATTGCCTTTATGTTATCATATTATATTATGTTTAGTTGTTTGAATTTTTTTTTCACCCATTTTATTTATCATATATATTCTTGTTAGATCCCAAGAACTTATTTACCTTATTTTATGGTGTGATTATTTATTTACTAGTCTTCCTAGCTCACCCATTTCATATGTACATCCTCATGTTATATTATTTAGTTTTAGAAGATCAAAGAAACATAAGGGAATGTTATAAATGTTTTAAATAATGATGTTTTATATGAGTAAATGTTATTATTTTATGTCCTTAATTTTCCAAATACACTGGGCCTCATGATTTTATTTGGTATTGTATTATGTGTAACTTTTTGTAATAAATCATGAATTAAGGTTTATTGAAAATTTTGGTTATCATAGTTGGTATTAGAAGAAAATATATTTTTTATTAGGATTAGAAAAACCTAGTGAAATACATAAGGGAACGACTAAACAGAAGAATGAATACTTAAATTTTGGTAATAAACATCCCTAAGTATATATTAGGTGGTCTCTAAAAAAATACATAAATGTCTGGACAATAAAAGTTGATTGGATCTAGTGTAATTGTACCTAGGGATAGTAAACCTAGAAAGAGTGTATTTAGCATGACTTGACCATCACCTAGTTCCTGGAAAAATGTCCTTTCTACCCACATGTCTTGACACTTTTTGGGGATATGATTTGGTAAATTTATAGGATCCTTATGAACATTTGTTAAGGGATCAAAAATGAGCATATGATTTTATTTTTCAAAAATGATCATGGATAAATTAGACTAAAACCTATAAATTCAAAGGTTGAAGAATATATTGCACTTATGAATAAAACCTTCAACATTCATAGTTTCAATTTTATGCATTTTTTAAAATTAAAATTCCAATCCACAAATATCAATTTATTTTAGTCAATGGAAAATAATATAAGGATCGAAGAAAAAAGCCAATGTGAGGGGAAATGTGATTACCATCCAAATGAAATTGCCAACATGATCAGAGTAGGAATTTTGGAACTTCATGAGGATACATTGTTAATTAACTAATGTTTTAAATAGAATCCTGATGCAATGGGAAATTACACATCCCCATAAGAATTATCATGTTTCAATTTAGTCCTTTATGGGATGAAAGACTTCATGTTTCAATGGATATTTTGGTCCCTTAATAATGTAATAATGGATAAACTCTATTGAAATGATATTCTCCATTATTCAATTCATTGATCATTATATGGTCTTGTGTGATGTTTATTATATATTAGGAGAATATAATCAATGTTGGATTTTGATTAAAAAATATGAATCCCAAGGAAGAGATTGAAGCAATTAGGAATAATTAATTCCAAGTTTTTTTTTCAATAAATAGTTTCCTCAAACTCTCTAATTAAAAATGGAGAGAGATTTGGTTCACCTTAAAAAGGATGATGAATATATTAGGTTTTATGATAAAATCATAATAATAATTTCATGATATGATTCCAGTTCTTTCATTACCATCAAAAGTAATGTTTTCCACTTTTTTTTGGGATAAATTCAAGTCAATGAAAAGATTTGGTCATTCAAAAATTTTTCAGCTATGAGGAATTTATCAAATATTCCCCCAGAGCCAAAATAGAAGTTATCAACTTTCAAGGGTATTATGGTTTTGGAGAAATAATGTACTGGATTATTTGTAATTATAATTATATTATAAAAAATTTCATACGGGAAATAAATTAGAAAGTCCCACTTTTAAAAAGATTGGGAAGAATAATAAAATAAAATGAATGAAGAGGATGTTGAAATATTTTAAATACATGACGGTTGGGATCCCTGCTAGTGATTTAATATGGTATAAAACCATAAATGTGATGGATTAAACAAATTATCTAGATAACACTCAACTTTAGATCCAATGATTCAACTATAATGAAGACAAAAACTATGAGAATAAATTAAATAAAAAAAGGGTTGTCAATGATAACTGGAAAAAAATAATCTCTAAGGCCTAGAGAGAAAGGGTGATCTTATTCCCTCATAAATACTAAGGTGGATACCAAAAATGAATTGGTGGTAGGTAAACTGGATATTCATTCAGTATAGAACACACTATATGATTTTGGTTCTTGGAATTCTTTCATGCCACACATGTTTAGTTGATCTATTCAAACAACACCTCAATATATGGAAGTAGATATATTTGTGAAAATGTAAAATGGTGAAATTATAACATCCCATATATATAACTTATCCCTTTTCCATATCTGTGGGATGAAATTCACCTAAAATATTGTTTAAATCCCACTATCAAAATAATGAATGTTATTCCCATATGAGCACACATATCTGCCTCTAATTATTTTTCCTATGGAAAAGATCATCCTTTATAACAAGCCCATTGAAAGGGAATTCATTGATGTATTTCCCAACTAACTTCATGGTCTCCCTCATAGATGATAGGTTGAAATATAAATAAAAATTATACCTAGAACATTACCAATATCCAAGGATCCATATAGATTGGACACTTTTGAATTTTAGGAGATTAAGAAAAAACTACAAGAGAATTTGGTTAAAAGGTTAATACTCCCAAGTTCGTTATCATGTTGTGAACTAATAATTTTATTAAAGATGAAGGATGGTTAAATGTGCCTATACATTAATTATCATGAGCCTAACATGATGAAAATAGGGAACAACTCTCATTTTCATGAAATTTATAACTTGTTGGATCAACTATGTGGAATCCAAAACTTATTCTAGGTATATCTTTAGTCAAGATATTATAATCTAAATTTGAAAATGATAAATATTACCAAGACCAAATTTTGTACAAGTTATGGACACTATATGTTCATATGGATTTCATTTTGACTCACTAAGGCTCTTTCTATTTCATTGAATTGATAAATAAATACATTAGGGATTACATATATACATTTATTTAGTCTTTATAAATGGTATTCTCTTTAACTCCAAAAGTATGGAGAAAAATGAGGATAATTGTAATACATTATTGAAAAAATTATAGGAATAAAAGTTTTATGTGATGTATAGTAACTTTATGTTTTCGATGGAACAATTAATATTCCAAGGTCATGTTTTTCTCATAAAATGTATATATACATCCTTCAAAAAGTGAGGCAATTGAAGGATGTCCCAGTCCAACATATGTGTTGGAAATCCATATTTTACTTAGATTATATAGGTCTATACTCGATTTGTCAAAACATTTTAATGATTTTAAATTCCAATAAAGAATATAACATTGAAATGAGTCATGTTTTTTTGATTGATGAATGCAAGGAGATACTTAAAGAGTTAAAGAATAGGAAAATCACTACCCATGTTCTCACATTACCTATAAGTGGGGAATTATTTGTTATCTACAACGATGCATCCAAAAATTGATTGGGTTGTGTAATCATTCAAAATCAAAAAGTGATATCCTATTCCACTCAAAAACTAAATATACCTAATTATAAATACCCAACTCATGATCAGATATTGTCTACAGTGAACTTCACATTGAGGATTTGGAAACATTATCTCTATGGTGATATGTGTGAAATATATATGGACCAGAAAATCCTAAACTATATATTCAAACAAAATGATCTCAATATGAACCAATGATGTGGTTATATATGATCATGTATTATGATTTTTCTATCCATTACCATCTTGGGAAGATAAGAAAAGTGGATGACGATCTGAGTAGAAAGGATCCTGAAACCCTAGCCATGATGAGGAATTCAAGAGATTCCATACTCTTTGACATGTATAGGATGAATATGGGAATAATAAAAGAATATTCATTTCAAGTATATCAAATAAATTTTTTATCATCTACTCTTGGGAGTATTAATGCGGCCCAAAAAGAATCTGTGGATTTATAGAAAAAGTTATGAATATTCCAGAGTTAAACTTTGAAAAAGATGGAATTATAATGTTTGGGACTTGAATATGAGCCCCATAAAAACTGGAGATGAAAAGGGATATTTTGTTGTATGCACATAGCTTATCCGTATCTATTCATCGAAGAAAAACTATGATGATTAAGGATCTGAAAACAATCTAGTGGTATGACATGAAGAGGGAGATTGTAGAACTTGTATCTTAAAGCATGTTATTCCAAAAAGTCAAGGTTGAAATATAATAGTTTAATGGTACGATACAACCATTTATAATATGAGTATGTAAATAAGAAAATATAACCAAATATTTCATTATAAAACTCTATAGGGAATCTAAATCCCATAATTTTATTAGGGAGGTAGTTTATCACCTTACAAGGTCATTGCATTTCCTTTCTATCAAGAATTATTTTTCTCTAGACCAACTCACCAGGATATACATAAGGGAATTTAAAATGATCCAAAATTATATATATATAATTTCCTTTGTGATTTATTTAAATCAATTATTTTTTATTTTTTTTTGTAGAAAACACATGAAATTATTTTGTTTCATTATATTCTATTTTCTTTGACAACTATCAATCATTATAACCATTGATAATATATCCATTGATGAGTGATCATATGATTTGTATAAATATCAGGCTTTTATAAATCTAATTGATAAGGAAAAATGAAGTGATGGCATCCACTAGTAGGATCATACCCTGTTATGCCTATTTATCATAGCTTCCTAGGGAAACTAAATCATTATGAGTTCTCTTGACCAATCCCAAACTAAGATGTAACACCCCAACCCTAGTTACCCAGATTCGGTGAATTATTACACAAGATCTTCATGATACAAGGAATCAAGTCCAGAAATACCTATCAGTTTAGTATTATTGGAAACAATATAAGTACATAAGTTCAAAATTACAACTTGAAAAGAAATACAACACTACTTTATACCATTTAAAACATCCAAACCTCCAAGATTATTCCTGCAAGTCCCTCATAAATAACTTCTTCCTATCCTGGGAAAATGAAACATAAGAAAGGGGTGAGCTCAAATGCTAAGTAAGAGTAAGTAATACAGTGAAAAATAACTTAAACATTATGCATTGTGAAAAATTGAATACATATGCCTTTACAAATAATAAACATCAACGCTTTATGGAAGGAATATGATCAGAGTAAATAATTCCATAATGAAACACAGTCATGGGTAATCTACCAGTTGAATTACCAAATGAAACATCAATATTATTTTCATAATGAGGGAATGTATAATGCATGACATTCTAAAACATTTTTCTCAAGGCCCTGGCTAAGACTTCTAAAAATGATTAAGGCCTCAGCCAAAACCATATATTAAATTGGGGAAGCGCTCAACCAATTCCACATCTAATTGTATCATGGTACCTACCAATAAACCAAGGAGCTATAGAGGACTCCACCCGTCACTTACTAAGTCCAATACATTCCTCATATAAAAAGGTTGAAACATAACATAAACATTTGTATTAAAACTAGAATACGTAATGTCAATACATTAACCATAAACCATGAATGGTATAAAAATAACACATCCCTAGTAAAAAATATCACGAAACTTTAAATACAATATGAAAGACTTTAATTTTAATAAATCAACTTCAAACAAGTGTAAATTGTTTCAAAGGATGTTGACATAGATGAAACCAAACTATTTGAGAGAAATATCTCTTTTTTTTGAAATTATTTAAGAGTCGCATAATTATAAAAGAAAATATTTATTTTGAAAATATTCTTATAAGATTTTATGGGAAGCTTCAACGATGTTTTAATGGAAGAAAATAGGCACACCCACCGTATAAGTTAAAAAAAGACATTCTTACCTTAATTTTTTCGAAAAGGACTTAAAGTACCTTGTTTAGAAAATGACAGAAAGATTCCTTTCAAAAAATATAAGTTCAAATAAGGGTATATATGACTTTTACCCTTATTATAGTAAATAGTAAAAAAAAATTGAAATATTCTTAAGAAAACATGGATGTGGATGATAAAGAGGTCCTAGAAGATTCTTACGTATCAACAACCTCAGATAAGAAATGAGATTGTAAAATTAACCCTTAAATTACATGTTTCCTTAGTCGATGGTATGTTAAAATCCTGTATAATAGTTAAAACATATGGAATTAAATTATATAAGAACTATATACATAAATATGATATCATATATTATCCTCTAATATTGCTTTGTTAATAATATTTCAGTAGTATCATCGTTTCGGTTGTTAACTAATTCGTTTTACATTATATGATTAGTTATGTATGCCCTATTTGTTATGGATATGATGTATTTGATTCATATACATAGTGATATTAAGTTCTTAAATATTTTTTTAATCATAAAATAAATTTTATTCTTGAATGATTACGATGGAGAATGAATCTCATCACGTTCGTGGAGACGGTAATCCGTACGCACGCACGAGCGAAAATATCATTTTATTCCTGGTGAAATCATATGTAATTTCATGGTATATCATATTTACAGAATGTAACACCCCAATATTTCATAGTGTGTTATTTCTTCAAAATAATTCAATAACTTGAACTACACAGAACACCGAGTTCAAGCACACCATGACTTACCAAAAAAGCCATTCAAAAGAGGTTATGAATAGTATTAACTAAATTTTAAACTTTATATAATCCTTATAATTTTAGAATCCATATTATGAGTTTCTTAGACATAATGTAAGAACACATTCATTTTCAGTATTTCACTTTTACTAACTTTTAATAGTGAACCCTTTTTAAATCCAATATTTTAAACTTTAATATATTCAATTTGACTAAATGAATTTACTTTTTATAATGGGGACATCAAAAATTTAAAATAATACATCCCAAGCTTCCAATGTACTCTTGCATTTGAATAATACAATATTGTGTGTTGTACGCAACTTCGAGTTCTAACACACACCACAACCAATCAAACTAGCCGTTATGAATATTAATACCTACTTTGTGAAATTTTATAAATTTTATCTCTAAAAATGGACTTCATTTTTGTATTTGGAGTATCGAATTTAGCCTAAGGTGAAATTTTGGAACTTTTCAGATAACATTTATATTTTGATGAATAGTGAAAATTACTAAATTTTAATTAAAAACAACTTTTTTAATAGAAATAATTTATATTGATAAATTATTAAATTGAGTGGTTTTAAAGTATATTTAGAATATATTTTTACCATTTAATACAATTTTGTTCATTGTACGTAATTTTACAATTAAACCGGACATAAAGAAGTGTCAATCTTTTGATAGTTATTATCTCTTAAAAACACGCTAATTGTTTTGACGATGGGAATTAATTTTTAAATTAATAAATGAAACTAGTATGTTTTTAATTTGGTAAAATATACATCATTTTTTTGTTCATAATATCAAATATAGCTTAGGCCTAATTTTTTGTATTTTTCTGGAAACTTTCATTTTTTTTATGAATAGTGAAACTACTAAGTGGTAGTTTAAAAACTGAATTTTTCATAAAACATAATTTTATCGCTTCTGTGAGTGGAATTTCAAAAATATGAGAGACACAGTTAATATCAAGGAGTAAAATGTGGTTCAATGAGATGAAAATAATTTTTGGTGAATAGTAACTTTTTAATTTTATTTACCACGGTTAAAAATGAATAGGGCAATTAAGGGTAAAAATGATATTAATATTACCCTAACACATGTCCTAATTATATTGGACAAGTTTATCTCAACAAATAACAACCTTAGGAGTAAAATATTATCATTTAGGTCCACTTGTATTAGATTAGGACAATTATTATTATTTAATTCAAAGAAGATTTAAAAGAGTTAAAATCAATGTTTATTTACTAAAAAAAATTTAATATAGGGTTATACATACGATAAATTTGATTTTAAATATTAATTATAATGATAAAACGATTTCCTACATAAGGGTATTTTATTTTTAATTTTTAGATATTAAATAATTTAATTTATTTATGACACATTGGTGATGCATTAATTACCTAATTAATGAAAAATTAAAATAATTGATATTATAAATACCCAAATTAATGTAATTTGAGACTTTTTATAAATAAAAATAATATTATAGGTTAATATGACTTGTTAGGATTTATTTAATTAACCTTTTCTAAGTAATCATTCTGTTATTATTTTTACAAAAATAAATTATTGAATAGTGTCAAAATTGACATAAAAGAGTTTTTAAAAAAATATTATATTATTAATTAATATTAAATTCTTAAAAATCTAAGTTTCGGCCAAGAGAATTTTATCATGATATTTGTATCATTAATGGACCACTTGGGGTATCTTGGATGTATATAGTAAGTTTATTAACCATATAATATAAAAATACAAAGAGACATTGTAAAAGTGAAACTAATTAACTAAGAGATAATACTTAAAGATAAGGTTAATATAATAACCCAAACCAGTATAAATTCTATTGGTTGAGTGTTTTTTGACCCATACCCACCTTAACATTTAAATAAACTACCTTAGAGCCATTTGAAACCGAATATGAATTTATTATAAAATAATATTTCTCGCTTTTCCAAAGGTTCCCCTCACCCCTCTTTTAAAAGGACACTCCCCATTATCATTAATTCACACCATCAAAGCCCTTTGGTTCGGCCAAAACCTGACCAAATACTCTCTCAAATTCCCTAACTACAATCTAGAGGCCTTATTTTGATCATAAAGCCAACCTAAGGAGCCCTTTTGATCAAATCAAAAGGAAGAACCTAAAGAAGAGGTAATGTTTTCACCACCCTTTTCAAATTCATTTCTTCTTCAACTTATTCTTTCTTTGTTTTTATCATTATAAAATAATGAATACAGTTTCTCCTATATACTGTAATATTATTATAAATATGGTACAACCATATTCAGTATTCTATCCATCCTTTGAATGACATGTCACCATACGTGCGTATGCACGGCTTACCGTCTCCACGTCGTGGTGTAATTGTTATTAAATATATTATTATTTGGATGGGTATAATAATGATGTTTAATTCATGTAAATAATAAATATAACATAATAATTATTCTGTATATAATATATAACGTCCAATTAAATATTATTTTAAAATCAAAAGAATGATATTGTCACTCGTGCGTACGTACGGACTACCGTCTCCACGAACGCGATGAGATTCATACTCCATCGTATCCATTAAAGTATAATTATCATTTTATGATTTAATAATAATGTATATGGACTTGATATCATTCTGGATATGAATAATATACAACCTATCCATTAAAAAAATGGCTTACGTAACAAAACATATCAAAGAAAATGAGTAAGTTAACACCCGAAATGACGATAATACTAAGATATTATTAACAAAGCAATGTTAAAAGATCATATATGATAACATAATAATGTATATGATTCTTGAATAATTTAATAACAATTATTTCATCATTATACAAGAGCTTAACCTACCCCAAACCAAGGAAAAGTACATGGTAAGGGTTTATTTCGCAATCTCTTCATTATCCGAGGTTGTTTATACGTAATTATCTACTGGGACCTCTTTATCTTCCACATCCATGTTTCTTGAAAGTGTATTTCAAAACATTCTTACTATTTTACAGAATATGGGTTAAAGTAATTTATACCCCTGTTTGAATTTTTATAAGAGGATTATAAAGGAATCTTTCCGTCGTTTTCCAGACAATGTCCTTTTTATCCTTTTCGACAGAAATAAGGTAAGAATGTTTTTTTAACTTATACGGCAGGTGCAGATATTTTCCGCCGTTATAAAATTTTAAAAGATTCCCTCAAAATATTATAAGGATATTTTCAAAGTAAATGTTTTATTTTATAATTATGTGACTTTTAAATGATTTCAAAATGAATATTTTAAGAATTTATGAAATGTACTCTTTATCAAAATCAGAATTTTAAATGTCTTAAAGATTTATCTTTCTAAATATTTTTAATTAATATCCATGTTTTCAAAAATGATTTTAAGAATTTATTTATATGGACATGAATGTTTTGAGATGATATTTATTTTCAAATGTTTCGAAGTGGTATGGGACACTTTGATTCAAAAATATCTTTTAAATTACTTCCTTAATAAATGTGTGACTTCTAAATGATTTCAAAAAAAGAGATATTTCTCTCAAATAGTTTTGATTTCATCTATGTCAACATCCTTTGATGGATTTTAAGTTTATTTGAAGTTGATTTATTATGAATAAAAACTTCTATATTGTTTTGAAGTTTTTGTGACGTGTTTGATTGTGGATGTGTTATTCTTATACCATTCGTGGTTTATGGATGAACTATTTACATTTCGTATGCTAGTTTTAATACGAATTTTTATGTTATGTTTGAAAATTTTCATATGGGAATGCATTGGACTTAATATGTGATGGGTGGAGCCTGCTATAGCTCCTCGATGCATTGGTAGGTCTCATGAGAAAAACTAGTATCTTGGAACAAGGCACTGACAAAATCTTATTTGTAGTCTTGGAATGAGACCTTGGCTATGTGGTTATGATAGTCTGGCATTATGCATTCCATCATTATGAAAGTGGTTATTGATATTGCATGTGATTATTCGATTAATAGAATATCCATGTGAATAAATAAATTGCATTATTTCATTTTATTTTTTCCATACTATGTTGAAGTAAAAGTTTAAATGGCTTTTGTTTTAGTTATACATTGCCTTAAATGTTTATTCTTATTTATGAAAGTTTCTTCTATATTGTTATCCTTATTGGGCATTTGAGCTCACCCCTATTCTATGTTTTATTTTTCCCAGGATGTGAAGACGTAAATTATGAATGACCTGCAGGGATAGTATGAGGGGATAAGAGTGTGGACTATAGAGACTATGTTGTTGTAGTTTTCATTTTTATGATGTAATGTCAATCTTTATGAATATATCTTGTGTATTCAAGGCTACTAAACTAATCAGTCTTTCGAGATTTTATCTTTCTTGTGATCATGCCAATGTTATGTAATAATGCACCGACTCTAGGTAACTCGGGTCGGGGCGTTACACAGAATAATTAAAATTTTATATTTATTATTTATACTTGTTATACTAATTATTATACCCATCCAAATAATGAAGTTTTGAATAACAAAATACACCACGACGTGGAGACGGTAAGCCGTACATACGCACGTATGATGACTTGTCATTAATAGGATGGATACAATAACGGTTGTAACATATTTATAATAATATCATAGTATGTATAAGTTACTCCAGTTATTATATTGGTATGGAAACAATAATCAAAGAGGATGTGGAAGAAGAAAAAAACATTGAAAAAGTGTAGTGAAATTATTACCTCTTCTTCAGGTGTTTTCCTTTTGATGTGATCAAAGGGGCTTCTTTGAGATAGATTTATTATAAAATAACGGCATCTAGGTAGAATTAACGTTTGATGGGAGGATATTTGGGCATATTTTTGCCAAGAAAAATGACATTGGAGGTGTTATTTTGAGATAAGGGGAAGTACCTTTTTATAAGAGAGGTGAGGGTCACTTTCGGAAAAGCATGACATATTATTTTATTATACAATCATATTTGGTTTATCATGGGTCTAAAATGATTTAATTAGAGGATAAGCTGGGGATGTGTCGAAAAACTCTCCACCAGTAGTTTTTAGACAGGTTTAGGTCACCATATTATCCTTATAATGTAGATTTAACCTTTAGGAAAATAGTTTATCTTTTACCATGTATTCTAGTATTATTATAATAAATTGTTAATAAACATACTATAAAAAGACAAAAAAACCCAATTGGTTTATTATTAAAATATCTAACCTTATCTATGTCATCGGCTTAACCTTAGATTATTAGTAATATTATATCAATTAATAATACATTAATTTTATAAAAACTCATTTATGTCAATATTTACACTATTTGGTATTTTGTTTTTGTGAAAGTCATAAGGGCTTTATTTTTTAAAAAAAATCATTGAATCAACCCTAAAATGTCATATTAATCTAGGAAATTCATGTAATTAATCAAAAGTATCAATTTACATTTATATTCACATTTATAATATCAATTATTTGAATATTTCATTAATAATGTAATTACTTCATCATCATTGGGTCATAAATAAATTTTATTTTTTAATGTCTAAAAATTATAAATAAAATACCATTATGTTTGAAATATTTTTATCTTTCAAATGAATATCTAAAGTCTAATTTTTAATATGTTTAACCCTATATTAAATATGGTTTAGTTATTAAACAATTAATTTAACACTTCTAACTCTTCTTTAAATAAATTAATAACAAATGTCCTAATCTAATTCAAGTGGACCAAAAGAATCATATTTTATTCCTAAGGTTTTTTTGGTCTAATTAAACTTATCCAATATTATTATTAGATGTGTTAGGGTAATTATAATATTATTTTTACCTTTAATTACCCTATTTACTTTTAACCGTGGTAAAGAAAAATCAAAATTAACTATTCACAAAAAACTATTTTCATCTTATTGAACCAAATTTTACTCAATGATGTCAATCGTGTCTTTCAGGTTTTTGAAATTCAACTCACAGAATCAGTAAAATTATGTTTTATGAAAATTTTCATATGCTTCTAGAAGGTGGGTAAAAGGCGTTAAAAAGTTCAATAAAATTTTATACATCTAATTTTGTTAAAAAAATGACTCTAATGAATTAAATTGAACTAATATAAGTATTATGTATATATTTTGACATAAAATAAAATAAATAAATAATTATTTAAATTAATTTTTATTTTAAACAATAACACAATGTTTTTCACTATTCATCAATAATTGAAAGTTTTTAGAAATATAACAAATATTCACCCTAAGGTAATTTTGATATTCTAAATCAAAAAATTAAGTCCATATTGATAAATAAAATTTATAAAATTCAAAAAGTGGGTATTACTATTCAAACAGCTAGTTTGATTGGTCATGATGTGTTAAAACTCCAAGTTCCGTACAACGCAAGCTACTACATTATTCAAAGGGAAACATGTCGTAGAAGATTGGTGTGTTGAATAAGATCCAACAACTAAAGCTTGAGAGAAAATATTTATGGGAGAAGATCAAGATCACCAAGATCATGAAAAAACCATATACACTGAACCATGCCATACAAATCTCAACATTACAAAACTTACCATTAGAATTTTTTTTGTGAAATAATGGTTTATGTATCAAGACCCTAATAAAATGAATATGTTTATTTCATATAATAATTAATATATTTTCTTCTTTTTAATGTTACTTTACAAAAGATTTTGATTCTTAAACAATAAAAATAAAATTTGATTTTTGTGTAATATTCAATATCAACTAAGACATTTATTTTGATGAATTTATGGTTTTTTTAAATAAATAATGTTTAAATAAATAATGTTTTATTAAATATAAATGATTATATATTTTTATGAATTTAAATGTATTTTTTATATGGATTAGAAAACTATTATTGTCAAAAAATCACATTATTTATCTATAAATATCAATTATCTTTTAAAAGTGTAAATTATTATATTTACAAAATATTTTGATAAAATGAATATTTTTTGGAATCATATATTTGAATTTATCTAATGGTCAATTCTTCATATTTATCTGAGACAGTTGAATTTTTGGGTAAAAATTAAATATTGTATAAATCTACAATATATTATGACATCATAATAAACCAAATGTGATTTAATAAACACTATTAAGTGTATAGAAGCAAAAATATACATTTAAAATTTAAAATAACTTTATTTTTTCTTATTTAATTAATTTTATGAATTATTTATGAATCCTGCAAAACCTGTATTATATTTTAAGGTTCTAAAATAATTTATTTCGGAACATTACTCAATTCTACATCACCAAGAGTAATATTTTTTTTATGTTTGGACCCTGAACTTTTAAAATAATGGAAACCACTCCTCTTTGGATGAAACATTGGAAAAAATGAGGGGATGGATTTTGGTTTTGAAAACATTATTATATGGAGTCAAAAACCCTTTCTTGGGAAATATTAAAGAACTCTCCTCACTTTTACTATATTAACCCACAAAAGATCCCATTCAACTTCACTTAAAAACCTTGGATCATATCCTTACTCTACCCTCCAATTTGTGTAGTCCTATAAAGTGTTATCCCAATTTCTCAAGAAGATCCTCCAATGAATTTTGGAATCACCCTCTCAAGGTAAGTGAAATCCGAATACTATTAAATTGTGTTCATCTAGTTCTAGGGCTTCAACAGTGCTAGCTAAAATCAGTGTTAAATACCCCCTTTTTAGAACCTAAAAATGTGATATTAGAGGGGATATTTAAATATGTTTTTTTAAAATTGATATAGGGGGTCCTTAACATTTTTATAAAAGTTCTCTAAAATGATTTTTGAAAGCATCATTTATAAGTTTTAGAGTTTATTTTCAAAAAAATGATATTAATTTTTTTTGTGAATATTTAGGTTTACAAAGTGATTTTCATAATGGAATGCATATTCTCCTCAAGAAAAATATTAAATGTTTTTAAATCATCATTTAAATGTTTTCAAGTTTATTTTCAATGAAAATTATGTTCAATGAAAAGTATTTCAAAAAATGTTTTATGGTTTCAAAAGTGTTTTTCAATGTGTAAATGATATATTCCTCAATAAATATTCCAATCAATATGACATAATAATTTTCTATCTAAGCTGAATCCCTTTGATGTTACTTATGCTTTATTGAGGATAATATTAAATGATACCATCAATATTATTTCTCATGATGGTTAATTTTTATATTGTTGAAATATTTAGAAAAATTAATTATTTCTCTTGGGTTATTCAACAGTTAATATATGTAATATTTACGAAACCATATTTCTTTACAAGAGTTTTGATGTGATGATATGATGAATGTTTTATGATGTTTTGGCAAAAATATTTATGATTTTCATTATGATATGTGTGGGACCTATATCCCACTCTAATTAATTGGTTAAATCTTTATATATTATGAGATAACAATGGGAAACAAGTCGATGGACACGATCCACTATGGAAAATAGGTGAATCCTATTCCACTCTAAGAAATAAGTGCATCCTGACTGATAATGTAAAATAGGTTATAAGTCCTAATCCACTACGTTGATGGTATTGGTAGTAAACCATGACATATGAAATGATTTTATTATATTTATGATAATAACACACTCTTATGATAAGAGATTATGGTTTATGATTTATTTATGGCTATTTCTCACTATTATGGACCGTGGTTTTTGAAAATTAATTTGTTTTATGAAATGAATCATGCTTATAATCTATGAAAGGTTTGGTATGAAAATTTTAAATTATGTTCATTATCACATACCCTTATTTATATTATATTATTTCATATGACCATACATTGATATATACTATGTTTAAATTACAGAGAAACTAATCTAACCCTTTAATATGTTTTATTCCAGAGTTTATAAAGAATGGTTTAGGTTGGGTATGTCTAATATGATTACTATTTGAGAAGATCTTTTTGGGAGAAATTAGAGTTAATTTACAAAATAAGAATATTGGGTTTCTAAATACAAATGTACAAATCTATTATAGACCCCTGGTGTGTGTTTATGAAATTTATTGATTATTCTTCTAAAAAGATGTGATATTTATATTTTAAAAGCCCATGTCACTATAATATTGGTGATTCCAACATATTATTAATAATTTCACCATAAATGTGAACCTCAGTGGACATGTGGTTCCACTATTATTTTCCAGATAAATTAAGGTACATGGCTGGACATTGATGTCATGTTGTATGATTAATCCCCCATGAGGTGTTGGAGTATGAAAGGATAACACTGACATGAGTTTTCTTTTACATATAAACACATCTATATCTTCATATTTTTATGTATATTTTTTCATATTTTATTATCAAATTGATAATGATGATTTTTAGTATCATATATATAGATTATTAGTTTATATTGTATTACATTTATAAAGAGGAATCCTGAAAATAATTTTTATTAATATATATTTGGAAATTTCTGATATAAATATGATTCATTCCATATTTTTATAATAATCCACCACTAACATAAATTGTAACAAAAAGAGTGAAAATTCAACTCTAATTATTCCTTTAGAACCTCATCACTACTCACTAGTTCCTAGAGATCATGGAATCCGATTGGGGTATGTGAAACCATAGATTGGGTCAATAGAAAATAGGAGTTAGGTCATTAAAAGTGGCATTAGAATTCTATTTGGATTTTATAGGATATCTATATAAGAGAAATGAAGGATTTTGAAATGATAAGTAAATTATAAAAGAAATAATAAATGTATTTGTGGTTGAAGATAGAGGTATCATGGATGATTAAAATTTTAATAAGAGATTTATATTTCTGTAAGCTATTTTTTGAGTTATCAAGATTAAAATGGGGATATCCCCATTCTCTCCCGACATGCTCTCCCAATCTCTCTTATGTTTTTCCTCTTTTCATTCCTTCCCATGGTGTTGGAGATTCCTTATGACCATTGTTCTCTTCTGACGAGCTCTCTATATTGATCTCTTTTCTTCTTCCTAGGGTTTTATACCCTAATGTTCTTTCTAAGTCAGTTGGGTGTGATGTTTTCCAAGTGGATTTGGGCTATGTTGTGAATTGTGGTGGGGGTTAGAGGTGGCTCATCCAACTCTTAAGAGATTGTTGGGTTTTTGTTTGGCTGGGCGATGTTGATGAAGATGATGATTCCCTTTGAAGGATCCACACTTCTCACACTCTCCTCTAGATTCTGATACCACCTCTCCTCCCAGGGTCTGTTTCCCAAGGAGGATGTCACACAAGATTTGGGAGGTACTATTTGAGTGTTTATCAGTTTTCTAGGAGGCATAATATTCATTAGGATGAAGCAATGTCCTTTTGTAATAGGTATGTAGTCTGGTGCTGGGGGATGGCGACATGATGCTATGATGGGTTTCAACGTTCTAATGTGGTGTTAGAATGATGATGATGGTTGTGGTGGTGGATAGGATTTTATGGTATTCATGATGAGGTAGGTCATGTGTGATAGTGGTGACAACGTTTGGTGCAAGTATAGGATATCATATAAGGGACCAGTAGTGATGAGCCGATGAGGTCAATGACTATGGTGATGTGACGACCGGAAAATGGTAATAGTGATGCGAAGTTAGGACAATGATGTGATGGTGGTAGTGAGGTGAGGTTTGAGGTCTCCTTGTGATGGATGTTGGTTTGTGGATTGAGGTGTGTAAGTTCATGGTTCTTGGTGGACAACGAAAACATTTCTGATTTTTTCTTTTGAAAATTTAATGTCTATTTTTTGAACATTGTAGGTGGTGTGTCATGGTTTTTGTGGATGGTGGTTATGCACAAACTGGAGGCTCCATATGTATGGTTCCCAATTAACTAAAAAGTTGATTTTTAGTAATACAAAAAAAAAATATGGAAAGAAAAAAATGGTGTATCTTGAGAAGATTAGTGGAGCACCACTGGGAGTTAATTTCCATTTTCTATATATATTGTTTTATAACATCACATATGACATGTTCATATATTATATTAAAGTTTTAATATGTTAATTAATTAAACTTTTTATATTAAACTAATAAATAAATTCATGTTTTCCCAGATACCATGCTAGGGGTGAGGTAATTATTTAATTCCATTTTCATGTGTTAAATTTATATCAATGATTTTTTCACAAATTTGTAATGTAATTCTAGTTATGTCTTATATATTTTATGTTTATAATGTTAGTAAATTATTCTATATTTTAAATTTAATGGAAATAGTTTTATGATTAAGTGTTAAAAGGATATGGGTTTTTTCCTTGTGATTTCAATTTTTAAATGGTTTTATATTAAATATATGAAGTAATAGTTTTCTGGAGGGGTATATGGAACTTTTCTCATTAAAAAAATTGGATTTTAAAAATTCAGAATAAAATATGAATTTAAAATGAAGGAAAATGGTTTAATATAGACTATTTTATTTGGTATGATATATATATTTAAACTTATTTGATTACCCATTTTTTAAAGAACTTTTTAAGGTTTTTTTGAAAACTATTTTTTTAAAGGAGAAAGGGGATGTGATATTTAAAAAAATTGCAAATTTGATAAAACAATTTTAATTAATGAATTAATTTGATAAGATATATATCTAATACCAAGATAAATATTGGTAAATCACAAAAGATTATTTTTTTATGGAGAACTATGAAGTTGATATTATATTGATTTTCTATATCATGCTTTCTAGAGAAATGCTCAAGAATATTTTCAGGTATTTGGATTTGAGATGTTTATTAATATATAATGACTCTAGTTTATATAGTCTGATCCTTTGAATATTTCTAAATATATATTTGTATTTTTTCTTGGAGTTGGTGTTGTATTTGGGGTGTCATAGAGAATATGTATAAATATATTAAGAAAATTAATATATATTAAACCACACAATCACATCTTCATGAAATAAATGGTATTCTCATTGATTGGGACCTCATATGGGAAATCTGAGACAACTATCATTTTCAAAAATGGGTTTACCCTAGGAATGATATAACATTATTCAGTGTTGAGACTTTGGATGAGGGAAAACATTTGAGGTTGCGTTAAATAATTTTTTAATGACCTAAAATTAATTACCCCCCCTCTATATATATACATGTCGTTATGAAGAATTCCCAAGGTTATTCATATAACCTTGGTAGATTATATAGGAGGAGGAGAGATTCATTGGCACTGGAAACTTAGGAACATGGTTTATCCTCAACGACTAAGGAGAATCATGATATGAATGAATAACATAAGATTTTCTTTACCGTTATCACTACAAAATGTGTTCGTCACTAATGATACATCTATTATTGAGGTAGGTATTGTTATTTTTTGGATTTTTACCCTATTTTTTATTTTAAGAGGATAGATTTTTATTATTATTTATCCGTGATTTATGTTCTTCCCACAATCACATGTATATAACGTTCCTTCACCTATTCCTTTATATCTTATACAACATTATTTTGACCCTTATTTCATCATTTATGGAATATTTTTCAATGATTACACCATCTAATAATTTTTTCGCCTCATTCACATGATTTTATCCCCAATGTTATTTGTGTTCATTATTATTGTCACATATGGTAGAAACTCAACTTTTATGGGCTGGATTTGAGCATAATACAACCTATAAACTCCTAGGGGATGCATGAATGGAGTATGAATAAATGTTTTTTTGGATAGATAGAGGTTTTTATAGGATTTAAGTGATGTAACCATGGTCTAAGATCCCCATATGATAATTATAGGCATAAAGACTACACCATATGAGATTAGAAATCCAATTTACAATAATTGGAGGATTAGAATCAATTATTAGACACTTTACCCTACATTTTTTATGGCTATAGGGTGGTAAAATGAAGGTAGTATTAGGTAAAATAGAGGATTTTGTGTCAAAATAAAGAAAGTCTTTGGTCTCCTAGAAATTCACAACTACAAGCTTTGTATCCTATAAAAACACATGCCCAGAAGGCTAGTATTTCATAGTGGATAGTGTTTTGGTTGATTTAAACATCAAACACCATGTGGACATGCCCACATGCAATGTGACCATACATAGGAAACCTAGCTGTGAACCAAAGGAACATGCTCAGGACACAGGGTGGAAAAATATTCCATGTACCAGAGGGATACGCCATGTAGTTGTATGTGTCTACAAAATACATGTGATGAGATCTCTCACATATGACCCCATAT
Organism: Viscum album; assembly: GCA_963277665.1. Taxonomy (NCBI): domain Eukaryota; kingdom Viridiplantae; phylum Streptophyta; class Magnoliopsida; order Santalales; family Viscaceae; genus Viscum; species Viscum album. The sequence continues at coordinate 431,407,467 of OY728147.1, read as the reverse complement.
GGGATTACATGCATTGTGACCCTTCATACATTTAATTTAGAGCCACATGGTCATCCAAACTATGTCTAGACAAGGACACACCGATGTATCTTGGTAAGGCCACACACTGAGTGAACCATTGTATATACCATGTAAATTTTACTAAAAATTCTATGTTGTGTATATTATTATACAGGACAAGTCTTTGGGCTGACAAGTAGCCTATATTAATTAGTTTTCTGTACAATATGAAATGGTTTACTTAATTATAGAATAAAATACATGACATGAGATGGTATTTGTTATATGTTTCTTTCAGAAATGTATAGCTGGTGGTTGTGATCATCATAGTTTTACAGATGATGGTACTCCTCTATCTCTCTAGGCATTAGGTCTCCCATATCATATATTATAGTAGAGGTAGAATAACAAAAAATTATAAAGAGAACATTTCCTCTATCTACAGAGTGGTCTCCCTATCACTGAGCTCTGGTGGCGTGTGGGTACTCCATTAATGTAGTGCTCCCTTGACTATGAAGCATATTTTTAGGTGCATTTACTTTATATTCTTTAGAGGTTTCACATGTTTATTTTCTAGTATAAGGGACTATTATATCTATAGGAAGAGTCTTTATTCTTACCAGGCTGTGAACATGGAGATCCCGTTTCTCTATTTTCAGGGGTTACTTTTTGTATATATGATTTTTGGTTTCTTTACCCTCTATGTATATGGGTTGAGATGATGGTTGTAATTTATCTTGAATATGTATTAGTTTCAGGGTGTCCTACTAGGTATTTATAAACTCATCCTCACATGGGATATTCCCACATGTATTCGGTCTTATGTAGATGATAGATAGATCAATGATGACATTAGTGGACCAATATTTATTGGATAATATTGGTACTTATATCCACTGACTGTGTTCAGTGGTGAAATTTATATATTAGGAGTTAGGAACTCTTCAATTTCCCCCTTTCCCAATAGTTGTCATGTTGTGGCCTCTATTCGTGTTGGCCATGTATTATGTCCCTTATGTTATTTTATTCTCTTTTTTCAATTTTATGTATTTTTTTATATGTTGTTGTAGGCATTCTTTATACATGATATGTTTATGTTTATTCCTATATCTTTGTACTATTTCATGGAGTTATTTTTTTTCAAGCATATAGGTACTTTAGGATAAGGATTCCCATTTCTGTTAAATACATATGCGACACTTTTCACCACTCTTTGGATTATTATAGGTGGTATTAGGGTGTCACAATTTTGTAACTATCATCCCATGCATGGTCCTGGTGGTTCATGTCGTGACATAATATGTATAGGTCTTGGAAGTGATGAATTTTAATCAAGATGATAATTTTTGGATAATATTTAGCTTTCTAGATATAAATTAGTGATTAGGAAAGTCATATAATATTAGACTAAAGATTGGTTTTTATATTTTGGGATGGAATGAATTATTTTGGGGAGTTTGTAATAAAGAGATACCCTATTAAGAAAAAAGGTATGATTTAGGATTTAAAGGGGAAAATAATGTTTAATACATGTGTTTATTTTTATTTTAGGAATTATATCTAGAGGAAAGTATTTTTTGGTATTTTATAAAGTTAAAATTACATATTTGGACACATTTATGTGGGTGGAAAAGATCAAATGTCTTGTATTTAGAGTTTTTGGAGTACAATTATAAAGAAGATGTTTATTAGAGGATATCGGGTACCCAATAGCATTCCATCAGGTACCTGCTGGTCAATCTAGTGGGGATATTCCCATGGGATGCCACTATGTGGTTAGTGGGAATACACCAACTACTCGGTGAAGTTTAGATGTATTTTTTAAATCGGAAATAGTATCTCTTCATCTCCATTTTAGTAGACCTATTTGGGGTCGTTTATTAAATATGACTTCACTATATCTCCAAAAATGTCTAAGAATATATCAAATCTGATTCTATTTCTGTATTCTTTCATAAAAATTCATCCCTAGTTTTAGAAAGATATTCACTCTCTATTCCAAGATAGGGTCCTTCCCTTCTCTTTTTTCATTCCTCTCTCTATTCCTCATATTTATTTTTTTTATTTAACGATTTCACTATATATTTCCCAAAAATAGGTTCAAATCCATCAATGATAGTGGGTATTTTGAGTGTCTTTGAAAAATAATGCTAAGGAATATCATATTTAGTCCACATATTAATGCATTGGTTTAATGAAGGTTTTCAATGGATTATTCTTTGGATTTCACTGGTTTTGTTTTAAAATGTTATGGGATTATGTTGTTATCTTTATAAGTTTTCATATATGATTTTTGTGTGTATGTTAATAGTTTCCTATTAGTTCCAGTGTTAGTTATTAGGTCATTTTTTAATAGAATTAAATTTATTATTTTTATGAAGCTACTTTATGGTCACCAGAATACAAAAAGATTGTTGATGGATTATTTTGGATGGTAGTATCAACCCATTGGTGATTACTTAGGTAATACTTGTAATGAACCTGATAATATATTTATCTATATTTAATAAAGGTTAGACATTAAAATTGAAAAATGTGTTAGAAGTATTTATAAAGGTATTGTTTTATCAAATTGAATTTTTATTTATTTCCCAGTTACCTGAACATGAATTTCTATTATAGATTAATTATTGTTATCATATTTCATATTAGTTTTCATATTCTTGTAAAATACCTTTAAATTTAATTTTTTATTAAACCTATTTATTAATTCAGTTGAATATACCACATTTCATACCCTTTTAATATTATTATATGAATAGTTAGTTCATCGATAAACCTTTAGTAATTTTGATTCTTGTTGGAATTATAAGAGAGATACTTATTTTATTGTATAATATACTATGGGATGTTTCTTAGTAATTAACATTAATTTATCACCATGTATACCACTGACTATCTATATTGTACCTTGTTAGTGTTGGGAATGGTTCTTGAACTATGATTATTTGGTATGAAGTGTTTTTTGTTAAGAAAACTATTGTTGAGTTATTAATTATGATAAAAAAATCAAATATTTTAATTTCAAAAAAGAATAAATTATATGCTAATGAGTAGAAATTGACCTTCAATTAATATGTTACATCAGTGGTGAGGTAATTGTTGAGTTTAGTGGATTTAAAATAATGATTCATTCACTGATCATTTAATGTTTCCCTAAAATTTTGAATTGTTTAAACTGAAATAATTTTAAATAAAAAATCTTTTTTCATATGATATAGTTTATTGGATAAGTACTTATATATTGATAGTTATTCTAATATTTTATCCATTATATTCTTTAATACTCATATTATTTACCATTCCATGAAAAATTTAATTTAAACGCATTCTTTAATCCCCAATTAATGTTCTCTTCGATTAATTAGTTGTATTAGTTCCTATTAAATTTTCAATTTTTTTCTTAAAATTTTAATATATTAATTATACCTTGAAGTGTTTTTAATTGTTATATTTGGATTATTTGGTATGAGTGATTGAAGTTATTTTGGATTCCATTTTTGTTTTCATCTTCATATTTTAATTGAGTCTTTTATATCTCAAAGGGATCCTAAGATAGTTTCTAAAGTATGAGTTATTTATGGGAATGAAATTTGGGCGGTGAATGGGTTAGTGGTCATATATATATATATATATATTTGTGTGTGTATTTATATCACAAAGAGTGTGATGATGGAGTAGTGATAGGATGTTATAAAAATCCTTGACATTATATTTTATAATTTAGGGGGTCCATTTTATTCTTTCTTGTTTTTAGTTTTGAGTTTAACTGGGGGGTGAGATTTAATGTTAAGTAATGTTTTAGTGATGGGAATTAAATAGAAATTTTAGTGGGTATTTTTTTATTTGCAATGTGGTTATATTCTAAGGGGTTTTTAGGTTTGTATTATGCGGTTGGAATTCCAAATCCTATGACTAAAATATGTTTCCACTTTAAATGGGTTTTCCTAAACTTCTACTTTTCAAATGAAAATTATTTATCCTCTTATAGGCTTTTGTAATTTTTTTGATATGATTATTTTATGTTACATGTTATTACAGATATTATTGAAAACTTATTATACATTTTTAACAAGGAAATATGTGTTTAGCCATGTTGGTTATAATATTATAATTATATATATATGTTGTCCATGTTTAATATATAGAATGATAGCTTTAAGATATTTAGGGTTGTTTATTACACAAGTATCCAATGATAATGTTTCCTTGGACATATCTAAACATATGTTGAGATTTTTTTAAGCATATGGTGTCCTCATATTTTGAGTTGGTCATAACCAAATTGGACATTTGAATGGGGACATCATGTTATAATGTAGCATCCATCTATACATGGATATGTTTATAGAATCTATAATATATATATCTATATATGATGGGATAATTATTATGGTACGTGGACTCTACATGGGATTTACACAAAGGTGACCTAACTATTTTTTAAGAAATATTTTCCTTGACACATAAAATTTCCCCAACATACAAGGTTTCAAAAAAAGCATGATTTTTATTATCATGAGTCCTATGCATAGATTAACTTAGGTTTAGACACTCTCTGTGGAATGAGAGTTATCCAATATTATTATTATTATAAAATTTATTATTATATTTTTCAGTAGAATGTTTTGATTTTATGAACAATTAATAAATGTGTATAGGTGTAAATACAAAAACAAAATTCACAATCAATACATGGTTATTCAATAATGGGAGATGATATCTCATTGTGTTTCTTTTTTGATGTTTGTACTCACATCCAACATGCGAAGCTCAGTAGAAATGAAATTAACTACTATCTTTTTTGGTACAGATAGGTACATGAATAACTACTTTGACGCTTTAGGACTATTTTTTATATCACATTTATGCGTCAAGTATCTAAGAGTTTATGGGGGAATTTATGGAAAACATTGACATGAGATGTATTTGGTATATAAACATTTCTATAAAATTATATTATTTGAATATATTTGTCTATGTTTTATTATCACATAGACTATGGTTGATGTTTTGGTTTCTTACATATACATGGAAAATTTATATTATTATATAGGTCCAATAAATTATACCTAACATAAAAGATAATAATATCTTTTAGGAATCATATTGTATAAATACGAGTCATTTTGGATTTCCAAATGATTCCAAAAATAATCTAAAAATTCATTAAATGGTGGTAAATGAAACCCCAATTATTTTTTTTGAAGCTTGATCTTAATCACCTGCCCTAGATGACTAAGAAACATTCTTGGGGTAAGTGACATTCTATTTTAGTTATAAATAAGAAATTGATTAATTCATTATTAAGCACTTTTTTCTTTAAGAGGTTTCGAAGATGAATTAGTGAAATCATTCTAATAAAACCCTTAAAATTTGATAAAAATCTAAAGTAAAATTGAAATATAATGAAGAAGGGATATGATAAAAAATCATACTTGGTAAACTGGTAAGCTTTTATCATGTTAGGAATATTCCAAGATATATTGGAATGAGGCACCATCAAGATAAATATGAGGACTGAGATGGGGACTTTTTGAGGGATGTGGGGAATTTAATTTTGAATACAAGTTGTTATAAGAGTGCATTACGGTGAAGGTGAAACCATGTAAGTGACACATGCATGAAGGGGATGTAGGGTATTCACGTTTATAGATAATATCAGTGGTGATGTTTAATAAATTGCCACAAATTTTTTGTTTTTTAATGTTTTAACAGAAATCCATTGAATTCAAATGTATTTATTACTATTTATGGGTAGTTCCTTGAACTACTACTAATAACCCACCATAAAATTTCTATTTTCTTATATTTTGAGACTAGTAATCATGTCATACTCATGTTGAGAGGCTATAATTATTTATCTAGATATTCATTTAATATTAAATAAAATATGCATGAAACTAATTTTAAATTTAGTTTCATTGATGTTTTTTTACTTTTAAATATATTATAACAATATCTATGAGTATTTAGGGTTATTTTTAATTCAATTACATTTTAATAATTGTTTATTTTATATTTTTCACTATACTTGGGACGTATAATATTTAGGGATATTTTTGTATTTTAAAAAATATTACTGTTAACTAAAAACTATTCCTTATTTATATATAGTTATATAAATATATTTTTAATCTAAATGTGAAGGAAATTTGTTATTCATGAATAAATGTTAAATTAAATTAATGTTGAATACATCTTATTATTCTAAAGGTTATGAGATATATTTATATTTTTAATTGAAAATTGATCCGTGGAGGATAGAGTAAAATATTTATTCCTAAATTGTAAATTTCGATGATTGTTAAAGGGGCATGAATTTATGATAACATAATTTGAAAATAATTCTCTGCTCAATATAAGTGGGGGATTTGGTGTTGGGAATCAAAAATTATTTAAATATTGAGTATTAATATAAAACATTTGAATATAAGAGAAAAAAATCTAATAGTGAAGAATGAAATATAGTTCATGATTATTTATTCTCTCAATACTATAGAGAAACATCATCATCATCATCATCATCATAAAATAATAAAAAATATTCATTGTAACATCCCAAACATTAGATAAAGTTCATTTTTGTTTAAATCTTGGTTTTACTCCTATAATTTGGTTACTAAAATATTTCCTTGGATTATGTATAGGACATTAGGGTACATTAAAGGATTGAGAGATGAAAATAGAGGAAAATTGGTCATTAATTTCATATTACATGGTTGGGACATGATTATAACTAACAATATTCAATAACCATGTGTCAAGGTAGAGGGTCTTTCACTATTAGAAAACCCTGTAAAGGGGGCCTATGAAACCATATATATTGATCCCATTGGATATAGGAAACCACATGACTACCACATGATTTTTCAATTTGAAAAAGTGGCCAATCAAAACTGTGTGGCTCGATTTCCTCTTGGAAAAAGTGATCCACATGTTTGACACATGGTTTGTCGAACATCACATCCAATCCATGTACCTATTTAAAATAACGAAATTATTAATTTTCCCTCTCATAATTTATTTCATTTTCACCAGATTTATCCCCCACTTCCTCTCCCAGATCTTGGTTTATGAACATAGACCTCCATCTTCCCTCAAGAGTTATTCTTGTTTTATTTTTATTCAATTGTACATTTTTAGTGAAGATAAACGACTTGGGTAAGCCAACGAGTCCTCTTTATTCTATTTTTCAAAATAATATTTGTGTGGTTTTTATTATTCTTAAAAAACACTTAAACTCTTCCATTTTTTTTTTGAAATTCAGAACCAGGTGTTAGAAGTTATCATAGTTTTAATCAAGGTCCATTGTTGGGAGATTATATTTCTATGAGAATTTAGTAAAAAGCCTATAATCCATCCCCATAGTGTTGACACCATTAATGTGTATGTTGTTATTCCAACATGTCTCCAGGATACACATTTGTTTTGTTGATTAAGAAAAGTAATTTTTAGCATTAATTGAAGTAAGATACCCTTCATTGACCTCATCTTGTATGATGACAATTATGAGACAAATCCTAATGTAACCTATTGGGTGTTCCACTCCCTTAAAAAGAAAAAAACAATGTTTTTAATGAATAAAGTAGAGGTATTATGAGTTTGAGAAAATTTTAATTATGTTGTTCATGTTATCATATAATAAATGGGTTGTTTGGATTAGATAATAAATTTAAAAGGGTTAAATGATGATTTTGGGTAAAAGTGTAAAATTAGCATACAGGTGATGATTGTTTTGTTAAGGGGTTTAGATAATGTTTAATAGTCATGGAAATTTATAAATACTAAGATAGTCTAGTCACAAAATGAGTTATATTGTGGGATATAATTAAAAATATGAATATTGATAAATGAAATGGTAGACTATTGATATTATTTTTTAGAAAAATGACACTAGTTAAGAACCATGAAAATAAATGAAAAAAAGGTTCGGTTGGGGTGTTTTACCGAGGATCATCATCATTTGGTCAGGCCAGACTACTTCTCTAGGTCCCACCAATATATGGAATGGATTGGATGAAAGAAAAATGCTCCAAGATCTAATGGATTTGAACATGGAAGGAGTACCAAGAATGGCGATCTCTGGTTCATTGTTAAGTGGAATTAACGAAAATAACATCTTGTGATTTAAAGGGTAAATAACATTTTTGTATAGTTTAGACATATTCCATGGGACAAAGATGGATTGGTAGGTTAATGAGTAACTTAAAAACTAAGGGTAAATGTTATTGAATGGTATTATTTTATAATGGAATGTGTTTTTTTCCTTGTTTATTATCCATATGTACATTTTATAAAATAAATGTAGATTGGATATTTCTTCAGACACTATTGGTTGTGGCCTACTATGATTTATTCACACAAGCTTAAGAATCCATGGGTAACTATTTATATTTCAAGGATGAAGTTTAGTATATGGGGAGAAGTTTCTATGTTAGATGGATAATTTTGGATATGAGATATATCATAGATGAGTGGACCAAAATGTTGTTAGGTCCAATTTTTGGTATTTTTAGTGCATCTTTATTTTGGGTTTTATATGTAGCATGACACTATTATGACATTAATGATTCATTATTTTGGTTTTTTGGCATTTAACCAATTTTTAGAATCGATTACATAATGAATGGTTATTGATTATTACATATTTGATTATTCATTATATTAATTTATGATATTCTATTGCTTTGGTAAAGTGGGTATAGAATCCACACAAATCCTATTATACCCCCACAGCTAGTTGGTATCTTATAGTGTATAGGGAGGGATGATTGAGGTCATGTACTGAACTAGATTGGGGAACAGATTTAGTGTAACCTAGTCTATGATGTTACAATGTGGTATTAGAGTCATTTTCATTTTATATTTCTTTATTATTATTGGAAATATATACAAGTGATTGAAATAAATTGAGCCTTGGAAACGATCTCATGTATGGGAATAGCTAAACCATGTCTAGGAAAGTCCCATGTTCTCAGGGTGGGAATGTTGTTAATTATGTTTACTTATTATATTTTGTTGTTATTTCACCTAAGGTGATACACATGTGGTGTGATATTATTGATTAATGAGATTTTACCCATGGACCAGTGTGGCACGAAGATTATTTATGCTTGCATCATTTTAGGATCACAAGTATTTATTGGACATGAATCGAGTTATTAACACATGAGATAATATGTTATAGTTTGGATGTGAAAAAATGATTTCATGTTTATTTATTATTTTAAAGAAAAGTTTCTAATAAACATGTACCAATGGTTTAAATTGAAATATTTCAAATGAAACGTTAAAAAAATGTTTCCTAATGGGGATGTTTTAATTTTGCTAAAAGTTTAAATATATAAAATTCGTGTCAAATGGTTGGTTTTGAATTTTAATATTTGGTTTACCCTATGTTACCCATAACCCAAAATAGGGATTGAGGGAGATAGTATTGGTTATGTTTTTGTATCTATTGGGATGGTGTTTCTGGGATAAAACGTTAAGGATAGCTATTAACCATCCCTTATATAATTTTAATATAATTTGTTTTTCGAAAAACATGCATTTGGAATTATAGATAGATGACACCGTAATGACGTTTACTGATAGGGAAACATGATATAATTGTCTAAAAATTAGATCCAATTATAGTAAAGAAACCCCCATTGGTTCCATGTGATATGGAAAATATTAGTTGATGAATAACTTCACTCATTTTATGTAGTTTATGGAGAGAGAACTAGTGTGGGAAGAATAGAGTCTGTTTGATCCAATGAGAGAATTCTAGCTATAGAATCCTCCGATGTACACCGGATATGATAGAATTGAGGCTACTGATTTCTGGGTTGATTCTATATATACCATTATAGATCACATGGATAATCTTATAGAGAATAAGTTCATGTTAATAGCTTAGATGTTGCGAGGACCAACTCTGTTCTGATGGGATATTTAGGTTCAGGATGAGAAAGTAGAGGGAATAGATTGGGAAGACTTATGTGAAAAGTTATTAGAGAACTTTTACCCAAAAAAACTGAGGTAGAAGAGATATGAAATATTTATTTGTTTAACCTAGTGGAATAGGTCATTTTTTGATTATGCTTGTTGCTTCACTAATTTTCAGAATTTCATTATAGAATTTGCAGTGGTGAGGTAGTAGTAGATAAATTATTTTTTAGAGGGGATTGGATTTGAGATCATGTCCTGAGGAAATATATTTATTTTGAATATTTTTACTAAGGTAGTGAATAAGGCTCTCATTTATGAGGGAAACTTAAAATACGCTTCTATGGTGCAAAGGTAGGATCACCTGGGTGATTAGGTGGTATGAATTATTTTTTTAGGAAGCTTAATTATGTAAACTATAGCTATGGAAGTGGAGGATAAAGTTCTCAGGGGAGAGGATCAGTCTATCAGGGAATGATCACGTGTTATTATATCTTTACCAAAGGCCATGTCACATTCACGGTCGGTTTCTATGATAAATACTATAGTGATGATCTTGGGGAAGGATGAGTCTTGTTTAGTGTTTTTTAAGGACCCTTTGTAGATGGGTAGTGATGGAGGACTTGGGATAGCATAGAGCACCATCATATGATCAACCACCCCATATCAGGCAGGCAGTTGGAGTTCCACTGGTCATGTTAGTAGGGATGGAGTAAGAGGTTTTTCAAGATAAGATCATCTGTGTTAGTAGAGTAGTGTATCACATGGGGCTCATAAAATAACCTTGGGTTTGGGAGAAGGATATATACTTGAAGTTCAAAAATCATTAGGTAGTGGTGTGGCTGGACCGTATATAGTTCGAGGTATAATTCTTATATATTTTATGATTTAGATTCCTTATTTAATATAGGGGCCTCTCAACCTTTTTTATCTACCATGTTTGTAAATTATTTTGGTTTTGGAGGTTCAATAAATTTTTTGGTTTATGTTGGCTGATACTCTATTAGAGATATGATTAGAGGGTATCTAAAAATGTAATGAATGTTCCCTATAGGTTGGTGGGTATCATCTCCTTTGGAACTTGTTCATGATTGAGATGTTAGGTTTTGAACTAATACTGTGTATTTAATGGTTGATTACATACCATGATTACATTGACTGTTAACAGAAGAGAGTGAGATTCAAGTCACCTAAGTGATATGCTTATGTTCATCAGAAAGAATGGAATATCCAGGTGGTATTAGCAGGGCTAATCTATTATAATCTATGTGAGCTCATAACCAAGGTGGAAAATCTTCTTCTTGATGCTGAGGTAGTAGAGTTTGATGTCTTTACCCCATAGTGGATCAGTCCTAGGATATATTTTATGAGTATATCTCAAGGTTACCACATGAAAGGGAAGTTGAGTTCATGATTGAGTTGAGGATGAGATCCAATTCAATTTCTATTCTACACAATAGAGAGAAACCATTTGAGCTTCAGGAGATTAAGGATCTGTTATAGGAGTTATAGGATAATGGATTTGTCCATTCTTCTGTCACATTTAGGTTTGTTGGTATTATTCATTAATAAGGATGTCATAACATTGCGGTCATGTGTTAAATACCATAATTTGAACATAATGATGATTAATAAACAAAACCCTCTTCCCTATATTGATTACATTTTTGACTAGTTGATGGGTTTTAACATATTTTATTTTATTAATGTGAGATCAATGTATCATCATATAAGTGTAATACCTTCTTATATAAAAAAATATATTCCAAAATTAGGTATGGATCTTGAAATTTCATTGTGAGGATGTTTGGGTTAACCAATACTCCTGATATGTTTATATCATTTATCAACCCTATATTTCACCTATAATTGGATCATTTCAAGATCACTTTTTATTACATATTTGTTTACTCCCAAACTCATGATGATAATTCCTAATATCGTGACACCATGTTGAGTGCATTGAGAAAGAATATGATGTACACCAAACTATCTATTTTTCATTTATGGAATAACATGGTATATTTTTGGGTCACATCATCTCAGAGGAATGTATTTATTTGGACAAAGATAAGATACAAGTAGTTATTTCTTGAGAGTAGTGTAATAATGTTTTTATGTCCAAAACATTCTAGGTTTGGTGGGTTGTTATCAAACGTTGAAAAAAGCTTCTATAGATTTGTAGTGAGGATATCTGGCTTAAACAAGAAGGGTATGAACCTTGAGTGGAATGGGGCATGTGAGAAGGTCATCTAGGAGCTAAAGATATGTTTTACCACTATAATGATTTTGATCTTACCCAAATTAGTTGAGGAGTATGCTTTGTTTTTTGATACATCTGAGATCATGCTTGAGGTAGCACTGACACATTGAGATTGAGTCTAGGAATATTAGTCACAATAGTTCAGGCCACATGAATGTAACCACCATTTTCATGATCTTGAGTGGTATACGTTAGTTTATTCTTGATGTGTTGGGATAAATATCATCCTAGCGAGAGATTCATTGTTTATATAAATCACAAGAGACAAAAATATATCTTTTCCCATCATGATTTAAATCTACAGAAGTGGATATGGGTGGAGATTTTTTTTTAAATTTGAGCTACTTTATACTCACAGAATGGGATACATTTTTAACTATGTATTGATCCAGAAAATGTAGAATTAGACTGTTTAAGAGTCTAGTTTTGAGTAAAAAAAGATGTATTTATTCACCCAGATGAACATAAGTGTTTAAGAGGAGGAATAGATGACCCTTAAGGTCTCCATCAGTTGTGCCCTATCTTATGAATTGGATAAAGAGGAAATAATATTATGTTTTAAAATGTATTACATTTAGAGATAGTTTTAATGGTTGGTAGATACCACAAGATTAGACTATTGATGTGGATGAGCATATCTATGTTCTTGGCAATGTTATTTTATCTTCTTGTATGCTGGATGAGATGAAACATGATTTTCAAGTGACAAACTAGTTGGTGTACCCTATATTGAATAATAAGTACCGCAATATTTGGATATTGTATTATTTTTTGAGTATAAAAAATGTTATTTTAGGATTTGTGACATGATGCTACAATTCTTAGTATGTGAGTGATAGACTTTAGTGACCTTATGCTTTTTTAATTTTTTTTCCATTCTAGAGTGGAAGTGGGATGATGTTACCATGGAATTTTTTTCTGGAATTTCAGAGGACTCCCAAGTAGAATACCATGACATGGGTGATTGTGGATCAGCTAAAAAAGGTAAAAAGTTATTATATTTTGAATACACTTTTAATGTTGATTATTTGGGATAACTGTATGTTTGAGAGATAGTGAGGTTACCCAGGTGTCTTATAGTATTGTTTCAAATAGAGAACCCTTATTAACTAAAAAATTATTTCGAGGATTTTAGAAGGTTCTATGTACTCAAGTGTTTTTGGGTACAAATTTCCACTAAAAGATGGATAAAAAATCAAAATGGACTATCATGGTGTTAGAGGAAATGGTGAAAGCATGTTTCCTAGACATTAGTGGTTCATGGGAGAATTACATAGAACTTTTTGAAGTCTTATATAAAAATAGTTAATGTGTGACTATTTATATGGCACCATATGGGGTGCTCTATAGAAGACCATGTAGATCACAATTCTATAGAACGGAAGCAAGCAAGTGAATATTGATTGAACCGAGTTTTGTGTAGGAGATTTTGAGGTATATTAAATTAATCTAGAAGAATATGGAATTAAAAGATTAGGAATAATTCATATGATGATCAAAATTTTCAATCCAATGATTTTATTGTGGATTACAATGTAATTATTTGGGTATCATCATGATTGGGTCATCGTTAGATTTATAAGCATGGTAAGTTGGATCCTAGATATATGGGGAAATTTGAAATTATAGAGAGGATCATACTTCTAGTATATCAATTGGATCTTCCACAATTGTATGGTGGTATGTATGATGTTTTTCATGTGTTAAAAATTCAATAGTATCACCCAACCATTATTAGGTGATTGGTGTTGTTGATGTTGAGTTTGAGGTAGATTCATTCCGTAATGAGCATCCAATTCATGTTATAGATCATAGTATTAATATTATGTGGGTTAATACCACTATGTTAGTCAAATTTTATGGGAAACATGTTCATGTTCCATAGGAAACATGGGAAAATAAGTTGATATGTGACCCTAGTGACCCAATATTTTTATCTCAAAGGATCAGTGATTCATTGGAGAGTAGCTAGATGAAGAGCTGTTATAATGTTTAGAGGTTATAAGATTATTAATATTAGATGATGTATTATTTAGTTTAAATTTCTGTTTAACTCCTATAATTTAGTTAATAAACTTATTTATAGGAGAGGGAAAGGTCTCAGGTGTGTCCTAGAGGTTTGAGCTATGGAAATGGGGTGATCGGGGGGGGGGGGGGGTGAGTGGCTAGCCAATTTATATTTTATCATTGCAGACTAGTTAGTACTAACCATGTGACATAAATATGTGGCCTAGTAGTGGGGGGTGCATTTTTATAAAATCATGTTAGTAGGGACAAAGAAACTATGTAGATTGAGCTGCTTTTATATAGGAAACCACATGGCTACCACATGGGTTTTCAAACAATACCGATGGCCAAAGAAAACCACGTGGATAAATTAATTATTAACTTGAGATAACATCATGGTTGGAACATGACTTGGCCTATTGTTCATCCAAACCATGCACCTATTAAAAAGAAATAAATTGTAGACTATTACCTTATAAAATTTATATAATTTTTACCGTATTTATTCCACATTTATTCTCTAAAATTCGGGGTTACTGACCAAGATATCCCTCCTCCACCAAGGGTGATTCTCCCTTGATTATTAAGTCATTGGAATTCCATTTAGTGTTAATTTAAGATCCAAATAAGTCTTTGAGTACTCTTTCATATATTTTTTTGAAGAATATATGTGTGGTGCTTATTATTATTTTGAAACTCCTAAACACTCTACTTTGCTAGAAAAACCAATGCTGGGTGTTTTTAGATATTTTCGTTCAAATTAGGGGATACATTTGGTAATGTACTTTTATATGAGTTGATGTAGGTGGTCTATAATTCTTATCCCATAGTGTTGACATTATCCATGTGTATGTGGTCATAAAAATGGGTTCTATTGCTACAATTTTTGTGACATTTATTAAAAAAAGTTATTTGATTCTTTAAATGAAGCACAAAACCCTTCATTAACAATGTTATGTCTATTTATGTTTCTGATAATAAGACTAAGTTCACCAATGGGGTGTTCCACTCACTTGAAAATAGTGAAAATAGTTGTTGAAGAATAAATTATAGGGTTTATGAGGTTAAATTTTTGATAGTGTTGTGCATGTGAAGATGGTATAAAGGGGTGTTTTCTCTTAACTTATAAAGTTAAACAGGTTTGTGGATGATGATGGGTGAAAGTTTAAAATGATTAAAAGGGGAATGTTTGTGTTATTAAGGGGTCTATAAAATGATTAATATTAATGGTTATGGATACATCATAACATGTACTAGTCATTGCTATGTGTTATGTTATGGGATGAAATAAATAATGTAAATACAAATAAAATAAATGGGTCACCTTTATTATTGTTGTTTATAAATATTTCACCAATGATAAACCCTTAAAATTGAAAAAATGACAAGGTTAGGGTGTTGGTTTAAGGGTAATAATGAATTTGTCATTCCAAAGTAATTCTCTAGGACTCACTAATCTATTACATAGATTGGATGTCGAACCAATGCTCTAAGATCCAATGTATTTGGACATGGTAGGATTACCTGCAAAGATTATTAAAGGAAAATTATTAATTAGAGATTATTAAAAGAACATATTTTGTGATTTAATGAGTTAATAACCTTTTTCATGGTTTGAACTTCTAACATGAACCATAGCATGTTTGATGGGTTCAGGTGTTACTTAGAGATAGAGGGTAAGTGTGGTTGAATTGGATTTTGATAATATTAGTACCTTTTTGAGACGTTAAATGTGCAATGGTGATGCTTGACGTGGCTCATCCCTTTACGTCGATAACGAGGATCAGTGTTTGATCGGCTTCGAGGCTCAGTGGTTTTTTCCGGCTTTGTAAGCTGGCCAGGGTTCTCAGAGGTTTGATGCACGCTCTCCGGCTCTGTCGGGTGGCCAGTGTTTCCCATCTCATCAAGCATTATCTGGTGCAGGTCTTCGGTCAGTTATGTAATGTTTAGGAGGAAGAGGTATTGGTTTGTGGCTTCTTTGGGTTTTCAGGTTCTCTTTTTTGTATGATGTGATTTGGAATGCGGTGATTTTTTTTTCTAGCTGGATCCAATTTTGTTTGTTTTAGTTTGATCTCGTTGGTTATTCTATTCAATTTCATGCTACCATTCTCATTTTAATGAGGTTTCAGAACCTGATAAGGGTTCATATGTGGGTCTTATCGGAGTAATCATAGGCCCATATATGCGCTTCTATTTCAAGATGTCCCTGATCCCCTCATTGGTGGTGCCCTCTTGGTGCAGGGTTGGGCCAGCCAATCGCAGTTGATGATGGTATAATCTCCAACCTCTTGGATTATCTTATGGGCTTATGTTACTGTGGTGGATGGGGTTTTTGAGGAGGGTATCAGAGTTGGTATAAGTTGAAAATTCATGGTGGTGCTTGAAATGATCATTTCGGCAAGGCGAATCATTTTTATTAGGATGTCTGTTGGTATAGTGATGAACCCAGACTTGACCTATGGATCAGGCCCCAGAGGAGGTTCCTGATATTCTCTTCATAATTGCATTGTTTTTCATATTTGGATGTTTGAGATTGTATGACATCAGTCTCCAATCAGGCCTATATTTGATACAAGAAATTTTATGGCTGGTAAGACTTGCAATGGTGGAGTGCTTTTCCATGTTCATATGCTTGGAAGGGGTAGCTTCATGTGTCAGTTTGGTTTTTCTTGCTAGACCATTGGGCTATGAATTTATTTAAATCGACGATGTCTTGGGTTACCCCCTTCTTCCCTTCAAAAGGGGATTTATGATTATTTTTTTGTTGAAAATAAAAAAATTCAAAGCCATCAGGCAGTTGGATGGATGGGGTTAGGATAATGGAAAATGCCATATGTTTGTTGGATGATTTGGGATACATGATGAAGCATGAAAGAGTGGACTATATTGAGGCCTGGTCCCATTGTGGGGATTTTTAGTGTGTCTTTATTTTTGATTTCATATGGAACATGACACTATTATGACATGAGTGGTACACTATTTGGGTTTTTTTCATTTACCAAATTTAGATAATTTATTACATGAAGCTTGATTATTGATTATTACTTCATTGGTTATTGATTATATTTATTTTGTAATTCCCCGACCCCATTTACCCAGAGTCGGTGCATTATTACATAACATTGGCATGATCACAAGAAAGATCCTATCTCGAAAGGCCGATTAGTTTTGTATCCTTGGAAACACTATATATATTCATAAAGATTTACATTACACCATAAAATGAAAACTACAAAAATATAGTCTCCATAGTCCACACTCTTATCCCCTCATACTATCCCGACAAGTCATTCATAAATTACTTCTTCACATCCTGGAAAAAATAAAACATAGAAAGGGGTGAGCTCAAATGCCCAGTAAGGATAACAATATAGCGGAAACGTTCATAAATAGGAATAAACATTTAAGGCAACGTATAACTACAAATAAATCCTTTAAAACTTTAAATTCAATATAATATGGAAGAAATAAAATGAAATAATTCCATTTACTTATTCACAAGGATATTCTACTAATCGAATAATCACATGAAATAACAATAACCACTTTCATAATGATGGAATGCATAATGCCAGACTATCATAACCACATAGCCAAGGCCTCATGCCAAGACTACAGATAAGATTTTGTCAAGGCCTTATGGAAAGACGCTAGTTTGTCTCATGAGACCCACCGATGCATCGAGGAGCTCTATCGGGCTCCATCCGTCACATATTAAGTCCAATGCATTCCCATATAAATAGGTTTAAACCTAACATAAACATTCCTATTAAAACTAGCATACGAAATGTAAATACATCATCCATAGACCATGAATGGTATAAAAATAACACATCCACAGTCAAACATATCACGAAACCTTGAATACAATATAGAAGTTTTGTATCGTAATAAATCAACATCAAAAAAGCGTAAAATCCATCAAAGGATGTTGACATAGATGAAATCAAAACTAGTTTTAGAGAAATATCTCTTTATATTTTGAAATAATTTAAGATTCTTATATTTACAAAATAATACATTTTATTTGAAAATATTCTTATAAGATTGTAAGGGAAGCTTCGGCGATTTTATAATGGCGGAATATAGCCGCACCCGCCGTATAAGTTAAAAAAACATTTTTACCTTAATTATGTCGAAAAGGTTAAAAAGAACCTTGTTTGGAAAACAACGGAAAGATTCCTTTATAAACCACTTATAAAAAGTCAAACAAGGGTATAAATGACTTTAAACCATATTCTTGTAAATAGTAAAAATGTTTTGAAATGAATTTTAAAGAAACTTGGATGTGGATGATAAAGAGATCCCATTAGATTATTACATATAAACAACCTCAGATAATGAAGAGATTGCGAAATAAACCCTTACCTTGTACTTTTACTTGGTTGGGGTAGGTTAAAATCCTATATAATGGTGAAATAATTGTTATTAAATTATACAAGAATCATATATATTAATATGATATCATATATGATCTTTTAACATTGCTTTGTTAATAATATCTTAGTATTATCGTCATTTTGGGTGTTAACTTACTCATTTTATTTTATATGTTTTGTTACATAAGCCATGTTTGTCATGGATATGTAGTATCTTATTCATATCCAGAATGATATCAAGTCCTTAAACATTATTCTTAAATCATCAAATGATAGTTATACTTGAATGGATACGATGGAGAATGAATCCCATCGCGTTTGTGGAGACGGTAGTCCGTATGTACGCACGAGCAACAATATCATTCTTTTGATATTAAAATAATATATAATTGGATGGTATATCATATATACAGAATCATTATAATGGTATATTTATTATTTACATTAATTAAAAATCATTATTATACCCATCCAAATAATAATGTTTTGAATAACAATTACAGCACGACGTGGAGACAGTAAGCCGTATGTACGCACATATCGTGATATGTCATTCAAAGGATGGATAGAATACTGAAATATTGTTCTAACATGCTTATAATAACATCAATGTATATATAATATACTGGAGTTATTATTTTATAATGGTAATAACAAAGAAAGAAGAAGTGGAAGATGAAAGGAACTTGAAAAAGGGTGGTGAAATCATTACCTCTTCTTCACGTTCTTCCTTTTGATTTGATTAAAAGGGCTCATTAGGTTGGCTTTCTGACTAACAGAAGAACTCTAGGATGAATTGAGGGAATTTGAGAGAGTATTTGGGCAGGTTTTGGCCGATCCAAAAGGCTTTTAATGTTTGAATTAATGAGAAGGAGGAGTTCCCTTTTATAAGAGGGGTGAGGGGCACCTTTGGAAAAGCTAGAAATATTATTTTATAATAAATTAATATTCAGTTTATAATGGCTCAAAAGTATATTATTTAATGGTTAATGTGGGTATAGGTCGAAATCCACTCAACATATAGGATTTATACAGGTTTGGGTTACTATATTAACCTTATCTTTAAGTATTAACTCTTAGTTAATTAGTTTCACTTTTACAATGTCTCTTTGTATTTTTATATTATATGGTTAATAAACATACTATATACATCCAAGAGACTCCAAAGTGGTCCATTAATGATACACCTATAATGATATAAGTCTCTTGGCTGATCCTTAGATTTTTAAGAATAGAATATCAATTAATCATATAATATTTGTTTTAGAAACTCTTTTTTGTCAATTTTGACACTATTCAATAGTTGATTTTTGTAAAAATTATAACAGAATTATTACTTCTAACATAGTTAATTAAATAATTCCTAAAATTTTATATTAACCTATAAAATTAATTCAATTAATAAAAAGTCTCAAATTATATTTATTTGGGTATTTATAATATCAATTATTTTAATTTTTCTCTATTATGGTAATTACTCCATCATCATTGTGTCATAAATAAATTAAATTATGTAATGTATAAAAATTATAAATAAACTATTATTATTTATGAAATCTTTTTATATTTAAAATTAATATTTATAGTTGAAAATCAAACATATATAACCCTATATAAAAATTGTTTTTCTAAAAGATATATACTTATGTCATTTTTGTATTTATTTTAACTTAATTAAAATAATGTGTCCATATCACCTACAAGTGGTTCCATGGGGTCCTAAAATCGACCCAAAGATGCCCATGGTTGGACATGTATCCACCAATAAGGTTAAGATAGGTTTTAGGGTAATTTAGTATTATTATAATGTTATTTTTTAACCCTTATTTACCGGATTTACCCTTTAACCATGATAAATAAAATATTTACCGAAGTAATTATTCAAAATGTATAAAAATAAAAGTTACCTACTAACAAAATTTGGAAATTATGATTAAAAATATGGAGTCAATTTTTCCAAATTCAGAATACAGAATTGGCAGAAATTAATTTAAAATTAATTCCCGGTGTCAACATTAAAAGCATGTTTTTGAGATATAATAACTATCAAAAGATTGATACTTGTTTATGTCCGGTTTAATTGTGAAATTATTTTCAATGACCAACATTGTATTAAATGGTAAAAATATATTCTAAATATACTTTAAAACCATTCAAATTCATAATTTATCACTATTAATTATTTTGATTAAAAAATTTGTTTTTAATTAAAATTTAGTAATTTTCACTATTCATCAAAGTATTAAAGTCATCTGAAAAGTACCAAAATTTCACCTTAGGTTAAATTCGATACTTTGGATCCAAAATTGAAGTCCATTTTGAGAGATAAAATTTCTAAAATTTTAAAAAGTAGGTATTACTATTCATAACGGCTAGTTCGATCGGTTGTGGTGTGTGTTAGAACTCGATGTTGCGTACAACACACGCTATTTCATTATTCAAAGAGAAGCATACTGTAAAATCTTAGAGTGTTACATTCTCCCCTCCTTAAAATAATTTTTTCCTCTAAATTTCTAGAAAAATACCGCATGAAAAGACTCGGGTGGTTCTTCATCATAAGTTCCTCAGGTTCCCACGTTGCCTCTTCCATCTTATGGTTTCTCCACAAGACTGTTACCAGACGAGCCGTACGGGTTCTCAGTACTTGTTCTCTCATATCAAGAATCTTGAAAGGCTCTTTGCAATAAGACAGATCAGGTTCCAGTTCTAATTCTTCATAGGTGAGTACATGTGTTGGGTCAGGCATGTATTTCCTCAACAGATATACATGGAACACATCGTGAACATTTGAGAGACTTGGCGGCATTACCAATTGGTAAGCTACAACCCCATTTCGTTCTAGAATTTAAAAAGGTCCGATGTACCTTGGACTAAATTTACCTTTATTACCAAAACGTATGACTCCCTTCCATAGAGATACCTTCACGAAAACATGATCACTGACTTGAAATTCCAAATCTTTCCTTCGATTATCTGCATAGCTCTTCTGCCTACTTCAAGCTGCTTTAATATGGTTTTGGATTACATTAACCTTTTCTATCATTTCCTCCACCAGTTCTGGGCCTACAAGGTTTCTTTCACCAATGTCATCCCAACAGGTTGGTGTGGGACATCTCTTTCCGTATAATGCTTTATATGGTGCCATATGAATATTCGAATGGAAGCTATTGTTATAGGAAAATTATACCAGAGGTAAATATTGATCCCACATACACTGAATGTCAAGTGAGCGGGATCTCAACATGTCTTCTATGGTTTTAATAGTTTGTTTTGATTGTCCATCTGTTTGAGGGTGGTAGGCAGTGCTCAAATGAAGTTCAGTATCCAAGTCTTTCTAAAGACTTTTCCGAAAACTTGAAGTAAAACGGGGATCACGATCAGAAACAATCGATATGGGTACTCCATGAAGTCTCACAAATTCATCAATATATAGTCTTGCTAGACATTACTATGGTAGATCTTCTCTTATAGCAAGAAAATGTGCTGACTTGGTAAGAGGATCAACAATAACCCATATTTCATCGTTTCTTCTAGGAGTCTTTTGTAGTCCCATGAAAAATTCCATCGTGATATTATCCCATATCCACTCAGGTATGGGAAGTGGTTGCAATACTCCATCAGGCTATTGCCTTCCAGGATTCACTTGTTGACAAACCATAGATCTTGACACAAAATCAGCAATCTCCCTCTTCATGTTGTCCCACCAAAAATTTTCCTTCAAATCTCTATACATTTTTTTGCTCCCAGGGTGAATAGAGAAAGTAGAACTAGGAGCATCATCCAGCAATTCCCTTTTTAGATCAGGTATATCGGGAACACAAAGTCTCTTCCCAAATTTCAAAATTACATCTTC
Source organism: Viscum album (assembly GCA_963277665.1). Classification (NCBI taxonomy): domain Eukaryota; kingdom Viridiplantae; phylum Streptophyta; class Magnoliopsida; order Santalales; family Viscaceae; genus Viscum; species Viscum album. The sequence goes on along the minus strand of OY728147.1, from coordinate 431,385,032 downwards.
ATACACAAAGTCTCTCAATCTCCCATCATTTACAGCTTTAATCTTCTTTTGAAATTATTCATCATCAGTATGAGAACTCTTAATCATTTCTAGTAATGATGGTTTGGAAACTATTTGAAAAAGCATTGATGTTTCACTTTCCCTGGTTTTTCCCATGTCCATCATCACTAGGTCCATGAAACTTGGATCCCTTTCAATTCTCATATTGTTCAAAACTCGATGATCTTTTCTGCTCAAAGCATCTGCCACCTTGTTTGCCTTCCCCGGGTGGTAGTGTATCGTGCAATCATAATCATTGAGTAATTCAAGACATCTCCTTTGCCTCATGTTGAGTTCTTTTTGTGAGAAAATATACATTAAACTCTTGTGATCAATATAAATCTCAAATTTTTCACCATAGAGGTAGTGCCTCCATATCTTCAAAGAAAAGACCATAGCTTCTAACTCGAGATCATGAGTAGGATAGTTTTGTTAATGAATTTTCAACTATCGTGATGCTTAGGCAATAACACAATTATTCTGCATAAGGACACAACCAAGTCCTTTCTTTGATGCATCACTATAAATAACAATCCCATCATTCCCTGATTGTAGAGTCAATATATGAGCATTGAATAATATTCTCTTCAGTTCTTTGAAACATTCTTCACACTCTTTTGTCCAAACAAATTTAACCCCTTTATGTGTGAGCTTTGTTAATGGGTTAGCCAACTGGGAAAAATTCTGGATGAAACGTCGATAATAACCTACTAAACCAATAAAACTGCGAACCTCATTTATACTCGTAGGTGCTGGCCATTCTTGGATTTCCTTGGTCTTAGAAGGATCAATATAGATTCCATCTTTAGAGACAATATGGCCATGAAAGGAAATCTTCCGAAGCCAAAACTCACACTTTCTAAACTTCCCATATAATTCTTGTCTTCTCAGAGTCTTCAAGATAATGCAAAGTGATTTTCATGATCTTCATATCATTTAGAGTATACCAAGATATCATCAATAAATACCACCACAAATTCATCAATATATTACTTGAAAACTCTATTCATTAGATCCATGAATACATAGGGTGCATTAGTCAATCCAAAAGGCATTAATGTAAACTCGTAATGCACGTACCTGGTTCAAAACACCATCTTCAGAATGTATTCCTTCTTAAAACACAACTGATGGTATCCAGATCGAAGGTAAATTATTGAAAAGTATTTAGCTTTATGCAGTTGGTCAAATAAATCATCAATTCGAGGTAGGGGATACTTTTTCTTTATTGTTATAGCATTGATCTCCCTATAGTAGATACATAAACTGATAGATCCATCATTATTTTTAACAAAAAGAATAGGGGATCCCCATGGAGAAACACTAGGGTGAATAAATCCCTTATTACTCAATTCCTCTAATTGTTTCTTTAGTTCAAATAATTCTACAACGGCCATTCTATAAGGGGTCTTCTATATAGGCCTTGATCCAGGAATTAAATCAATGGAAAATTCAACTTCTCGTTCTTGAGGATGTCCATGTAAATCTTCCAGAAATACATCTACATATTCATTCACTATATGTACATCCTTTACTTGAACATTCCTTTCATCACCCACTATAATTTCAATCTCTTCCTCCCCATTAATTGAATTTAGTTGAGCTACTGGGGGTGGATCTAGATAAACATTAGGTGGTGAATATTCTGCTCTAAAGATAAGGTGTTCCTTATCATCATTATCAAAAATCATAACCTCCTTCTTCTTAAAATAAATATTCGCATAATGCTCCAAAAACCAATCCATACTGAGGATTATATCAAACTCAATCATAGGTATGACGATGAGATCACCAGATAATGAACATTTATGTGCTCTAATGGGGACTGATTCACAATACTTTGTTGCAATGATACTTCCCTTAGGAGTTTTAACTGACAACTCAATTGTTAAATCAATTTGGAAATATATAATTTTTATAAAAAACTAGGAAGATATGAAACAATGCGATGATCTAGAATCAAATAATGCATTTGCTAAACTTGAGGAAACCATTAAATTACCTGCCACCACGTCTTTTGGAGCTGCTACCTCAGTAGTAGTGATAGCATAATCTTGGCCTTGATCCATTGTCCTTTTCTGAGGTTAGTTCCCCTGACGCTTAGGAAATTCATTTGCATAATGTCCCATCTCCCTGAAATTATATCACTGAACATTGGTAGCTTCCTTCTTCCCTTTGCAATCACGAGCTTGGTGGTCTTTTTCAACACACTTGTAACAGACACCCATTCACTTCAAGAAAGTACCGGGGTGTTTCTTCCCACATTTACCACAGGATGGATATTCAACCTTTCCCTTCTACCCCTTATTTCCATTCCTAGATTTATCAATAGATCTATTCTTCTCTTGCTTTTCTTTAAAGTCATAAGACTCAGAGAATTCTTTCTCTGTCTTGATAGCACATGAGACAATGTCTTCGTATAACGAGAAGGATTGTGAGACTAATGATCGAAGAAGAAATGGTTTTAACCCATCAAATAAATGATCAATATTACTTCTTGGGTTATGTATATAATCTCCATCATGCCTTACTGTCCTTGTAATTTTAGCCTCATACATTACGAAATTCTTATCCTCCTTTTGCCTCAGACTCAGAAATTATCTTTCCATATCTGCTAGTTGGTAACGAGGAAAGTATTTTTCTAAGAACATATCTTTGAACTCCCTCCATTCCATATTTTCTACTTCATCATCTTCCTTCATGTTTTCAATCAATGACCACCATTGATCAGCACCTCCAGTGAGGTGGTAAACTGCCATGATAACTTTTTCCCTTTAACTACATCCCAAAACCTGAAATATTTTCTCTAGGGAACTTATCCATTTCTTAGCTACCAATGGATTTGTACTCCCATTGAACGTTGGTGGTTGTTGCCTCATGAAGCGATCTAACATTTATCCTCCATATTGTGGATCAGGGTGCTCCATACGGGTAAGGTTATTATTCTTACCTGAGTGAGTTGTCCCAGTATGGTGATTAGCTAATCGGCACCAGTTGCATCACCATCTCCACTATAATTATATTGAGTAGGAGAGAAATCCCTATATGGAGTGTGTGCATCGATATAGTTTCCATTTCTTCCACTAGGCGCTATTTCTAAACAATGGCATAATCTGGATCTGTTTATGAATCAAAATACATAATTTCATACTTAAAAAACACTTAACATAAATTGATCTATTTTTGGATATAATCTATAATCATAAAAATGATTTCTTTGAAGAAGTATATACTCATAAGCCCTTCATAATGATTTTTAAAAAAATGAGAGTTATCCTAAGCATATCCCTCAGGAGTGTCGTAACCAAGAGTGCAGCAAAGCCCGTTGTCGTGCACCAGTTCCCGTTCGAGTCTAGCTCAAAGCGGTGTTTTCGTGTTTTACCCCTAGGTACATCTATGCCAGAGCCGCCTCTACCTTCTCATATCTAGACAGGGATGTATTTCATGGAAAACTCTCAAAATCTCTACAATACCAAAATTCTAGGAAGTTATTCTATACTAATCCTCAAATTCCATCTTAAATCTATGTGCTATAATCAGAGTTTATCTAAATCTAGCTTCCAAGGTTTGTACTAAACTTCCTCTGATACCAACTGTAATTCCCTGACCCTAGTTACCCAGATTCGGTGCATTATTACATAATATTGGCATGATCACAAGAAAGATCAAGTCTCGAAAGACCGATTAATTTAGTAGCCTTGGAAACACTAGATATATTCATAAAGTATAACATTACATCATAAAATTAAAACGAAAAAAATATAGTCTCCATAGTCCACACTCTTATCCCCTCATACTATACCTACACGTCATTCATAAATTACTTCATCACATCCTGGGAAAAATAAAACATAGAAAGGATTGATCTCAAATGCCCAGTAAGGATAACAATATAGCTGAAATTTTTATAAATAGGAATAAACATTTAAGGCAATGTATAACTAAACCAAAAGCCTTTTAAACTTCAACTATAATATAATATGGAAGAAATAAAATGAAATAATTCCATTTACTTATTCACATGGATATTTAACTAATCAAATAATCACATGAAATAACAATAACCACTTTCATAATGATGGAATGCATAATGTCAGACTATCATAACCACATAGCCAAGGCCTTGTGCCAATACTACAAATAATATTTTGTTAAGGCCTTGTGATAAGACACTATTTTGTCTCATGATACCTACCGATGCATCTAGGAGCTATAGCGGGCTCCACCAATCACATATTAAGTCTAATGCATTCCCATATGAACAGGTTTAAACATAACATAAACATTCATATTAAAACTAGAATACGAAATGTAAATACTTCATCTGTAAACCATGAATGGTATACAAATAATACAAGCATAGTCAAACATATCACAAAAACTTCAATACAATATATATGTTTTGTATCATAATAAATCAACTTCACATAAGCGTAAAATCTATCAATGGATGTTGACATAGATGAAATCAAATCTCTTTTTAGAGAAATATATCTTTCTATTTTGAAATAATTTAAGAGTCACATATTTATAAAATAAAAAATTTTATTTGAAAATATTCTTATATGCTTGTAAGGGAAGCTTCGACGATTTTATAATGACGGAAAACAGCCGCACCCGCCGTATAAGTTAAAAAAACATTCTTACCGTAATTCTATCGAAAAGGTTAAAAAGCACCTTGTTTGGAAAACAACGGAAAGATTTCTTTATAAACCTCATATAAAAAATCAAACAAGGGTATAAATTACTTTAACCCATATTCATGTAAATAGTAAAAATGTTTTGAAATTCATTTTTAAGAAACATATATGTGGATGATAAAGAGATCCCAATAGATTATTACGTATAAACAACCTCGGATAATGAAGAGATTGAAAAATAAAACCTTACCTTGTACTTTTCCTTAGTTGGGGTAGGTTAACCTCCTGTATAATGGTGAAATAATTGTTATTAAATTATACAAGAATCATTTATATTAATATTATATCATATATGATCTTTTAACATTGCTTTGTTAATAATATCTTAGTATTATCGTCGTTTCGGGTGTTAACTTACTCGTTTTCTTATATATGTTTTGTTACGTAAGAAATGTTTGTCATGGATAGGTTGTATCTTATTCATATCCATAATTATATAAACTCCTTAAACATTATTTTTAAATCATAAAATGATAATTATACTTGAATGGATACGATGGAGAATGAATCTGATCACGTTCGTGGAGACGGTAGTCCGTACGTACGCACGAGCGAAAATATCATTCTTTTGATATTAAAATAATATATAATTGGATGGTATAGCATATATAAATAATCATTATATTTTTATATTTATTATTTACATGAATTAAAAATTATTATTATACCCATCCAAATAATAATGTTTTGAATAATAATTACACCACGACGTGGAGATGGTAAGCCGTACGTACGCACGTATGGTGACATGTCATTCAAAGGATGGATAGAATACTGAAATAGGGTTTTAACATGTTTATAATAACATCAAATTATATATAATATACTGGAGTTATTATTTTATAATGGTAATAACAAATAAAGAAGAAGTGGGAGACGAAAGGAACTTGAAAAAGGGTGGTGAAATCATTACCTCTTCTTCGTGTTATTCCTTTTGATTTGATCAAAAGGGCTCCTTAGGTTGAATTTCTGAATAAAGTAAGGACTCTAGAATTAAGTGATGGATGTTTAGAGAGTATTTGGGCTGGTATTGGCCGATCTAAAAGTCTTTGAAGTTGTGAATTAATGAGAAGGAGAAGTGCCTTTTTATAAGAGGGGTGAGGGGCACCATTGGAAAAGCTAGAAATATTATTTTATAATAAATTCATATTCAGTTTATAATGCCTCCAAAGTGGATTTTTTAAAGTTTAAGGTGGGGATAGGTCTAAATCCACTCATCCAATAGGATTTAGACAGGTTTGGGTTACTATATTAACCTTATCTTTAAGTATTAACTCTTAGTTAATTAGTTTCACTTTTACAATGTCTCTTTTTTATTTTTATATTATATGGTTAATAAACTTACTATATACATCCAAGCGACCCCCAAGTGGTCCATTAATGATAAAAATATCATGATATAAGTCTATTGGCCGAACCTTATATTTTTAGGAATTGAATATCAATTAATAATATAATATTGTTTTAGAAACTCTTTTATGTCAATTTTGACACTATTCAATTGTAGATTTTTGTAAAAATCATAACAATATTTTTATTTAGAAAAAATTTAATTAAATCCTTAAGAACATGTCCTATAAACCTATAAAATTAGTTTAATTATTAAAAAGTCTCAAATTCTATTTATTTGGGTATTTATAATATCAATTATTTTAATTTTTCACTATTATGGTAATTACTGCATCATCATTGTGTCATAAATAAATTAAATTTTTTAATGTCTAAAATTTATAAATAAAATTTCATTATGTATGAATCTTTTTATATTTAAAATGAACATTTATAGTCGAAAATCCAACATATATAACCCTATGTAAAAATTGTTCTTCTAAAAGATATATACTTATGTCATTTTTGTATTTATTTTAACTTAATTAAAATAATGTGTCCCTATCACCTACAAGTAGCTCCACAGGGTACCAAAATCGACCCAAAGATGCCCATGGTCGGACATGTATCCACCAATAAGGTTAGGACACGTTTTAGGGAAATTTAGTATTATTATAATATTATTATTTAACCCTTATTTACTGGATTTACTTATTAACCATGGTAAATAAAATATTTACCGAAGTAATTATTCAAAATGTCTAATTATAGAAGATACCTATTTACAAAATTTGGACAACCTGATTCCAAATATGGAATCCATTTTTCCAAATTCAAAACACAGAAGTGGCAGAAATAAATTTAAAATTAATTCCCGCAGTCAAAACAAAAAGCGTGTTTTTAAGATATAATAACAATCAAAAGATTGATACTTGTTTATGTCTGGTTTAATTGTAAAATTATGTCTAATGACCAACATTGTTTTAAATGGTAAAAATATATTCTAAATATACTTTAAAACCACTCCAATTCATAATTTATAACTATTAATTATTTTGATTAAAAAAGTTGTATTTAATTAAAATTTAGTAATTTTCACTATTCATCAAAATATTAAAGTCATCCGAAAAGTACCAAAATTTCACCTTAGGCTAAATTAGATACTACAAATCCAAAAATGAAGTCCATTTTGAGTGATAAAACTTTTAAAATTTTAAAAAGTAGGTATTAATATTCATAACGGCTAGTTTGATTGGTTGTGGTGTGTGTTAGAACTCGATGTTGTGTACAACACACGCTATTACATTATTCAAAGAGAAGCATACCGTAAAATCTTGGGGTGTTACATATTTTTACTAATTTCATAATCTAGTAAAGAGTGAATAGTATACTCACATACCACAGTATAACTTCACTCCGAGTTGGTAGCCTCTTTAATAAAGTGAGGCGTGCCCAAGTGCACATACAAAACCAGATTGGGGAATCAGTTTAGTAGATTTGGAGACAAGATGTTACATTCATGTTTTTGTGGAAAATGTTTTCAGGAATATATACTAACATCATCAAGATTGTGACATATTCATGGACCATCTTTTTTGATGTTATGGAGACTAATACAAGGTAAAACCTAATAAAGTGAAAAATGTATTTTATGAATTATTTAATAATGAAAATTAAGAATTTTATATAGCATGTGAGAATTATTCAAAATTGATTTTTCTACTAAAATAATCGAATATAATTTTCATATTTGATATTATAAATAATCAATAGTCCATGATATTGAAACTTTCTTAGGAGTCATTTTCTGATTCTAAGAACCCTGAATCATTTTAATACTGAATAATGTTATTACCATGCCTGAATATCGATTATATATATATATATATATTTCATAATGATTATATTCTATATCTAGGAGAATGTTATAATAATGAATAGTTAAAATATGTTTATTTTTCATATAGATGTCAAAAATAATGATTATGTTCTAAATCAATGTACTTCTATAAAGAAAAAAAAATGAAAACTCTAAAAATGGTTTTATATTTATTTCCGTTAATAAAAAAATTATAAAGATAATTCATGTCATCTAAATCTGTAGATATTATTAAGTGGAATGAATTTTTCAATAATAATAATGAAATGTCCATGAATCATTTAATATATTCAAATTTCTATAATCTATTAATTATTTTCCATCCAAATTTATCATATAATTCAGGAAATGATAACTTGGTATATGTTATTGATAAATTCAACCCATTCACAACTTTGATAACCAATTATTGTATATGAATAATTTTTTGATAACTAATAATTTACCTTCATGTTAATATATTTATGGAAAATAATTCATTACATCAATGATTATTCTTTCAAAGGAAATATCTATAATGAAATTGATTTTAATAATTTTATTATTTTTTTAATAATTTCAGTAGTTATATAATGATGATGTAAAAATATATGATGAATCCACCACAAAAAAAATTCAATATACTTGGTACACTAATACAAAAAATCCCTTTTCATGTTTCATCATTTAATCCTTGATTCATCTTGTAAATTTTGGTCTAAAAGTCATTATTCAATAGAATAACATATTTCAGTCCCACACCAAAATTGATTTAAGGATAAAAAATCTTGGAACAATTATTAGATATTAATTTAAAATTGAATAAAGATTATTAGTTGATTAAGGATAATAAAAGAGTCCATACCATATAAAATACACGTGGAACAAAAAAAAGAGTAAGATATGTATATTATCTCTAAATTCAATATATAGAATTATATTTTTACATCATAATATTACTATTATGATTATTGAGAAGAATACATGTGAAAAAATTCTTTTTTAAAATTCTTACTGTATAAAGACAATATAATGATCATCTAAATTTGTAAAAGGACTTATTATCAATGAATATAAAGAGGTATTTATGGTAAAATAATAATTATAAGTACCCTAAAATATTTATTTCCTTGTAAAATTAAGAAATTTATAAATTCCCTCACATAGTAAAGATTGTGAGTGTACATGGTGTTGTTTGTGTAATATTTCAAGATTTATTAACTTAAATAATTGAATGTTACGTGTATTGAAAATTCTATACTCATATATATTGATATAGTATTCTTTACCTTGCCGAAGTGAATAAATTGTTTCATGAAAAACAAGTGCAGTTATAAATAGGGTTTTTAATTTATTTTGACCTCTTTATGGAAAAACTATAAACCCAATTGAGATTTATAAAATTTTTTAAATAATTTTAAGGTTTGTAAATCATTTAAAGATAATATCTCCCCTATTATTTTTCACTATGTTGATTAATTTTAATGCGAATCTAGATGAGGTAGATAATGTTAGGGGACCTAAACCTTTTCAATGGATGTAACCTATATACATGTATTTTTTTATTTTCATTCATGGAATAAATTTTTAAAAATCATTACTCATAAGGTTTATTTGGTTAAATCATTATTGTTTTTATTAGAAACCTTGTTCGTTTTAATAATTATGTAAAAAATAAAGTTCAACTATAGGAATATTTTTTTGATGGTTATCTAGTTAGAGATATCCTAACATCTTGTTCAATGTTATTGGATAAAATAGAGGAATGATTCAATTAATTTGGGTTTGGTGAGGACAATAGAAATAAATATTGATGTAATGGTATGGACATTTTTAATTTGTTATCTTTTTTAGATTTTGGAGACGTTGAGAGATGGTTTGAGGAATTAAGGCGGAGTTGGTTATAAGGTTTTCACTAGAAGAAGTAAATTACAACGTGGATCTAGGTGCTACTGTAACACCCCAGGTAAATAAAGAATATGGCATTTCATATTTATCCATATTTGTGAATAAAATATTTAAATGACTTTAAAGGGGACGCTATGCTCGATGGCGTACCCAACACACAACAACGAGTTTCATGGGAATCTTACATTGCACTCTAATAATAAAATAATATTATTTTAAATGGTAGTTAACATGTAGCCATTGTAATGGCAGGAATGGATAGAAATAACTAAAATATTATTATATATGTTTTTAAATGTTTTTACATTTATCCAATAAAGGATATAGGCTTAAAATACGGAAAGAATTCAATTTTAGGCATATATGCCCTAGTTTTCACTAAAGATTCACTTATCACCTTTTGATGGCGAACCGTCATTTAATATAGTTTTGTTCACTCTTATACATTCTATTGTACCAAATAAAACTCTTCTTAAGAATCGGGACAGCAAAATTTACTTTGTGTAAATTTTTGGTATCTTTCCGATAATGTTCATTTTTTTAATGAATAGTGTAAAATGTTGTATTTTAATTCAAAACCTCTTTTTAATCTAATTTATTTATATGATTATATTATATTTTGAATTGGTTTTAAAGTGAAATTATAAAATATTTTTACCATTAAATCCAATAGTGGTCGTTGGAATTAATTTCACTTTGAAATCAGACTTAAACTAGTGTCAATCTTTTGATACTTATTGTTTTATAAAAACACGCTATTTGCTCTGACAGCGGGAATTAATTATTAAATTAATTAATGTGACTAATATGTTTTGAATTATGTAAAACGGACTTCATTTTTGAATTCGGAATATCAAATATAGCTTAGGGTGAAGTTTTGGTATTTTTCTGAAAAACTCCAATTTTTGATGAATAGTGAAACCACTAAGTGGTAATCAAGCAAACAGATTTTTCAGTTAAATGAAAGTTTACCACTAAAGGGTATTGAATTTTGAAAATCCGACATACATGGTTGTCATTAGTATGTAAAATGTGGTTTAATGGGATGAAAATAATTTTTTGTTGAATAGTAACTTTTTTTCATTAATCGCGATTAGAGGTAATTAGTGTCATTTAAGGTAAAAATGATATTATAAGAATGTGAAAACACCATGACACTTGTACTACACCTATTGGGTGAGTCATGGCCGACCAAGAAAAGACATGGGCCAACTTGGTGACCCCATGTAGACACATTAGTTGGAAAATGACAATAATATATTTTTATTTAATGTTACAATTAAATTGACACAAACATGAGTTGTTTTACTAAAACAGTTTTTAAGTGGAGTTACACAAGTCCAAATTTTGATTATAAATAGTAATTGGAAATCTAAAAAGATTTCCTACATCATAGTGATTTTTTTATAATTTTTAGACATTAAATAAAATAAATTATTTATGACATAATAATGATGCAGTGATGACATCATTATTTGACGATTTAAATAAAATGGAAGGATAATGTAAAATCTATGAACTAAACATGTCCAAAACTTATTGGATGGGTGGATTTAGAACCCTTATCACCTTATCCACGAATTTATCAATGTGGGACCTTTTAAAACCGAAACACATTTTCAAATAAAGTAATCTTTCTTACTTTCCAAAAGTGCCCCTCCTCTCCTCTTATAAAAGGCCCCCACCTCTACCTCATTTCACACACTCCTCAAGCCTTTGGCTCGGCCAACCCCTACCCATTTACTCTATCCACATCCCTATCCTCATCCTAGAGGATTCCCTTTGGGCAGAATCCTTTCAAAGGAAGACTTTAGGCTCAAATCAAAAAGAGTTACACTTTTAAAGGTAATTCATTCTCTCATGTTCATTTGTTTTATTTTGCTTCTCCAACCCCCTAAACTCTTTTTATTTATTTCCTTTGTAACAAAAACAGTATCTTCAATATACTAGGTTGTTGTTATAAGATTTATTCGAGCTACACTCTCACACAACTACATCAAATGGTTAAAGATCATACGGTTTCAGTGGATGGCGAAATTGTGCCTCCCGAAACGATGATTGTTCAATACTCATTTAACACCTTCAAAGGTGGCCATTATGATGTCACTATTTTTATATATGATATATAATATGTTTATGTTTTACTTATGCTTCTTTATTTTTCATTTGTGTCTTACCTTTATGGCTTCCATTATGGGTATACGCGATATCTTCATTTTAGGTAGTGCGGACTACCGCCCCCTCAAAGTGATGTGATTCGTTAATGCCATACGTGGGACGTATAGAGGATGGATTTAATGTTATTATATATTATGTTATACAGGAATTATTATTTACCTCTATATAATTATTATTTCTTTCCATTAATGTTTGAGATAGAAATGAAAGTAGCGTTCAGGCATACGTACGGCTTACCGTCTCCATGAACGGTGCATTTCATTTCTTTCCTCTAAATGATTATGTGATTTTATAAATACATGTATATGCTGGATATATATGATATATATGATATAATAATCAGGAATGTCATTTTTGGATATGAAGAACCTTTGACCACACGAACAACATGTAATTGTAAGAAGTCCACTTTCGACTTAAGAACCAAATATCGACAAAACAAACATGATTAACTTAAATGATTAAATAATGTTTATAACATGGTAATAAGTGATATAAAAGGAATAATGAACTTTAGAAATGTTCTTAAGGAAGTATAAATTAACTCAAGTTTATTATTCATGAGATTAAAGAACGATCGAGTCAAGTCGGACCCGAGGTAAGGGATCCTACACCTCTCTTTTTTTAAGTACACTCTTTTATGTCATTCCTTTTAAAGCTCATCTTTATTGTTATTAGGATGTTCATTTATATTAATCATACTGTAATTTTTATGTTCATGTGATGAGAGACCCTATTTCCTCTCATAAATCCATTTTGGAAGTTTTAAGTGGCGCCGTTAGGCTGCCGAGTTTTCGTAAGAGATTTTTCATCTCACTTTTATTCCCGTGAGATTTATGCTACATTAGCCACAATTTCCATTGAGTGGTTTATGTACTTCCCACTATTAAAATCCTATTGTAATATAATTCCATTTATGAGTATTTACATATTCATTGTATGACACTTCTTCAATGGGGTGTACTTTTCAAAAGTTACCCAAGTCGGTAAGGGAACCCTTCACCCTCCTTTTTTTAAAAAGACATCTTTTGTTGGGTCTTTGAATTTACATATTGTTATGTTGGGATATGTTCTCATATATCCTTATTGATGTAAATTTTATGTCCATGTGATGAGATACCCTTTTTTTATCTCTCATCAACTCATTTTGATGTGACGCCGTTAGGCTGTCAAGGGAACTTCTTAACCCAATTTCGTTTTCTTTGGGTTCAACATGTTGTTATTGAATATGTAATCCTTTGAATATGTGTGAATGACCTTTGATTATTTTACACTTAATATCCAATTATATTTTGTGTATTCATTTGTCACACATAATTATGTAATTGATTTATCCTTAAACCAAGGATACCGTCTTTGTAAGGGACTTCGTCTCAATCTCCTTTCATTGAGGCATATTTCGTTTTATACACAACTTTCTTTTATACGGTGTATAAACCCCTTTGACTTTTACTTTTATACAAAAGGAATCATTTTCTATGAAGCATTTTACTAAACAAAAAAAGGAATGTTTTTTTAACATACGCGGTGACAACGACCTTTTCCGCCACCGTGAGTATTATTTGGTCTTTGGCTTCCTCAACAAGCCGATATGTTTTTAAAATGAAATAAATACCATATACTCTTTTATGTATTTTGGTATTGAAAATGGTTTTGATAAAGGATTCTATTATATTGTTATTGAAATGTGGAAATGTTATCATTCCTTTATATTGGTTTTATGTTTTATGATTTTATATTGGTACTTGGACATTTTAACAGGTGGTTACGTTATAAACCATATGACGGGTGGTGCCGTGAATACCAGGATGGGTGGTTACGTTATAACCTCCAATGCATTGGGTATGGAAGTCGGCCGTATGGCTATTCCATTAAGTATGTATGGAAATTGGCCGTATGGCTATTCCATTAAGTGATATGTGTGGAAGTCGACCGTATGGTTATTCCACTTAAGTATGTTTATGTCCCAAGTTACCTTTATATATGTTATGTGTTCTTTATATGGGTTTTATGGTAATCCTTTGGTTACAAAAAGGTAAGTAATGATACTTTTTTTTCAGTGAAAAGTTTTTACTACTTCATTAAGGTGAAAAGTATTATATTGATAAAGTATTCATGGTTTACTTGTTGTTTTGAAAATCTAACAGTTTTCATTCTTTGTGTATCCCTTACTGAGCTTCTTATGCTCATCCCAAGTTTTTGAAATGTTTTTCACAGGACATAGCGTGGAATAGGGTCAAGGATGGGATCAAGGGAAAGTCATGCTACCTAAAACATGGAACCATACATGTTTCTTTTAAAGATTTTTTATTTTATGGAAATTTAGTAGAAGCGACTACTTTGTAATCTTTTGAGATGTAATAGTTATGTCCTAATTCTCTAAAACTCTAAACCTAAAAAGATCCTCAATGTGAATTACTCATTTAATTCAATATTAAGTAAGGTTTAAGGCTGGGGCCTTATAGTTGGTATCAAAGGTCGATTTAGATAACTTTAGAGGTTAGGGTATTCTTTAAGCATAAGTGACATTACCATAATGGTTAGGATTTCAGAAAGAGTCCTAGTTTTATATAAAGTGAATGAGTAAGTGTATCTTAGTGTTTACCTTCCTCATTAGTACATGATGGTTTTGTTGATATACTCACACTGACATTTCTATTTTTAGTGAATGGATGGATCTAGCAGGCACCAAAGAGACAACAGGTTTGAAGGAAACTGTGGTGGTTCTCTGATTAAGATACTAGATAAAATGGAGGATTCAATGAGGAAACTCGTGGTTGTTCTAAACCAAATATCAAGGAGTCATGATCAACCACTTCAACCTTGGTGAATTCTCTAATGCATCATGTACGAGATGGTCAACTCAATGTGGAAATTCAGGTAATAATTATTAAGGTAACCATTAGGGTTTATATGATACTTAATTTTTAGGTAATTATGGGTTACTCTATGATATGATGGAAAATGAAAGGAATGAGATAAACTTGAGGTTAAAATATGTTATGATTATTCTTGAAGATTTTATCCCATTTTGGGGAATTTTTTAAGAATTATATAGTTTTGGAAAAGGGACAACACGTAGATCGTGTGACATCCCGTCGCGTCGGACAAAGCTACGGGAATCGAACCCACAACCAATGTGCGACAGGTATTTATCGCCTACCACTGGACTACGTGAAGTCCCTGGTTAGTTTGACTGATTCATTCTAGTTATATAATTTTATGAATTAAGACTAAGTTGATTTTGGGTTATTTATGAAAATTATTAACCTATCATGGAGGATATGTGATTAGGTTAATTACTTTTCAAAACGAGACTTTAGGAGCAACTGATATTGTTAGGAGATAAATGTTATGATTTATCATGGAAGAATATGCGACTAAATCCTTCAAATATTTGGGTTTCAATCTTATATTGGTTTACACTGAAGAATTTTATGGAAAAATTGATTATAGAATGGTCCTCGTTGAACTTTGGGTTTTGTTGGACAAATTTTAGAGATTAAGAATAGATTTTCTTTTTATAAAGAGTTATCCTTTTCTGGATTATCTGATCTTGTACTAGCCATTTTGGTTTTGGTTTTGGTTAAAGTCTAAAGACATGGGAAGTATATAGTTCTATTTTGTGGATTAGGTGATTCTCTAGAAGTTGATTATAGTACTTTTAATGTGAACAAGTCTTCCTAAATACTCGTCTTTTGGAGAAAATATGAGTTTGTGTAAGGAATCTAATAAAAGTTGAAAGTCAATATGATAAGTGATTATGTTTCCTTATGAATAAATTCCTCAATAAAAATTAACTTAAAACAAAAATGTTGTCTATTAACTTTTCCTACTGGGGAATTGAATACCGTTTAACCCATCACAAGTTTGTGATTTTCTCGTGGTTAACTTTCTCCTAAACATGTTTTCTATCACTCTCCATCAGAACATGACCCTTTGTTTTTTCCTCCATGTCCATATTTTCATACTTGGAATCCTAGTATGGGTTAACATGGGTGACCTTTGTACTTATCATTCTTTATTTTAAAGAGTTTGTTTTACCGACTTTTGTTCCGATGTGGGACTTTCAAGGATGTTTCCAAGCGCAATTTTAAAATTGCGAGGACGAAATTCCCAAAAGGGGGGAAGGATGTAACACCCCAGGTAAATAAAGAATATGACATTTCATATTTATCCATATTTGTGAATAAAATATTTAAATGACTTTAAAGGGGACTCTATGCTCGATGGCGTACCCAACACGCAACAACGAGTTTCTTGGGAATCTTACGTTGCACTCTAATAATAAAATAATATTATTTTAAATGGTAGTTAACATGTAGCCGTTGTAATGGCGGGAATGGATATAAATAACTAAAATATTATTATATATGTTTTTAAATGTTTTTACATTTATCCAATAAAGGATAGAGGCTTAAAATACGGAAAGAATTCAATTTTAGGCATATATGCCCTAGTTTTCACTAAAGGTTCACTTATCACCTTTTGATGGCGAACCGTCATTAAATATAGTTTTGTTCACTCTTATACATTATATTAGACCAAATAAATCTCTTCTTAAGAATCGGGACATCAAAATTTACTTTCTGTAAATTTTTGGTATCTTTCCGATAATGTTCATTTTTTTTAATGAATAGTGTAAAATGTTGTATTTTAATTCAAAACCTCTTTTTAATGTAATTTATTTATATGATTAGATTATATTTTGAATTGGTTTTAAAGTGAAATTAGAAAATATTTTTACCATTAAATCCAATAGTGGTCGTTGGATTTAATTTCACTTTGAAATCAGACTTAAACTAGTGTCAATCTTTTGATACTTATTGTTTTATAAAAACATGCTATTTGCTCTGACAGCGGGAATTAATTATTAAATTAATTAATGTGACTAATATGTTTTGAATTTTGTAAAACGGACTACATTTTTGAATTCGGAATATCAAATATAGCTTAGGGTGAAGTTTTGGTATTTTTCTGAAAAACTCCAATTTTTTATGAATAGTGAAACCACTAAGTGGTAATCAAGCAAACTGATTTTTCAGTTTAATGAAAGTTTACCGCTAAAGTGTATTTAATTTTGAAAATCCGACATACATGGTTGTCATTAGTATGTAAAATGTGGTTCAATGGGATGAAAATATTTTTTTGGTGAATAGTAACTTTTTTTCATTAATCGTGATTAGAGGTAATTAGTGTCATTTAAGGTAAAAATGATATTATAAGAATGTGAAAATACCATGAAACTTGTACTACACCTATTGGGTGAGTCATGGCCGACCAAGACAAGCCATGGGCCAACTTGGGGACCCCATGGAGCCACTTTAGTTGGAAAATGACAATAATATATTTTTATTTAATGTTAAAATTAAATTGACACAAACATGAGTTATTTTACTAAAACAGTTTTTAAGTGGGGTTACACAAGTCCAAATTTTGATTATAAATAGTCATTGGAAATCTACAAAGATTTCATACATCATAGTGATTTTTTTTATAATTTTTAGACATTAAATAAAATAAATTATTTATGACATAATAATGATGCAGCGATGACATCATTATTTGACGATTTAAATAAAATGGAAGGATAATGTAAAAATATGAACTATACATGTCCAAAACATATTGGATGGGTGGATTTTGAACCCGTATCACCTTATCCACGAATTTATCAATGTGGGACCTTTTAAAACCGAAACACATTTTCAAATAAAGTAATATTTCTTACTTTCCAAAAGTGCCCCTCCTCTCCTCTTATAAAAGGCGCCCACCTCTACCTCATTTCACACACTCCTAAAGCCTTTGTCTCGGCCAAACCCTGCCCATTTACTCTCTCCACATCCCTCTCCTCATCCTAGAGGATTCACTTTGGGCAGAAGCCTTTCAAAGGAAGCCTTTAGGCTCAAATAAAAATAAGTTACACTTTTAAAGGTAATTCATTCTCTCATGTTCATTTGTTTTATTTTTCATGTCCAACCCCCTAAACTCTTTTTATTTATTTATTTTGTAACAACACCCGTATCTTCAATATACTAGGTTGTTGTTATAAGATTTATTCGAGCTACACTCTCACACAACTACATCAAATGGTTAAAGAACATATGGTTTTCGTGGATGGCGAAATTGTGCCTCCCGAAACGATGATTGTTCAATACTCATTTAACACCTTCAAAGGTGGCCATTATGATGTCACTATTTTTATATATGATATATAATATGTTTATGTTTTATTTATGCTTCTTTATTTTTCATTTGTGTCTTACATTTATGGCTTCCATTATGGGTATACGTGATATCTTCATTTTAGGAAGTGCGGACTACCACCCCCTCAATGTGATGTGATTCGTTAATGTCATACGTGGGACGTATAAAGGATGGATTTAATGTTATTATATATGATGTTATACTGGAATTATTATTTACCTCTATATCATTATTATTTCTTTCCATTAAAGTATGAGATAGAAATGAAAGTAGCGTTCATGCGTACATACGGCTTACCGTCTCAATGAACGGTGCATTTCATTTATTTCCTCTAAATGATTATGTGATTTTATAAATACATGTATATGTCGGATATATATGATGTATATGATATCCAAATCAGGAATGTCATTTTTGGATATGGAGAACCTTTGACCACACGAACAACATGTAATTGTAAGAAGTCCACTTTCGACTTAAGAACCAAATATCGACAAAACAAACATGATTAACTTAAATGATTAAATAATGTTTATAACATGGTAATAAGTGATATAAAAGGAATAATTAACTTTAAAAAGGTTCTTAAGGAAGTATAAATTAACTCATGTTTATTATTCAGTAGATTAAAGAACGATCGAGTCAAGTCGGACCCGAGGTAAGGGATCCTACACCTCTCTTTCTTTTTAAGTACACTCTTTTATGTCATTACTTTTAAAGCTCATCTTTATTGTTATTGGGATGTTATTTTATATTAATATTACTGTAATATTTATGTTCATGTGATGATAGACCCTATTTCCTCTCATCAATCCATTTTGGAAGTTTTAAGTGGTGCCGTTAGGCTGCCGAGTTTTCGTAAGAGATTTTTCATCTCACTTTTATTCCCGTGAGATTTATGCTACATTTTCCACAATTTCCATTGAGTGGTTTATGTACTGCCCACTATTACAATCCTATTGTAATATAATCTCATTTATGGGTATTTACATATTCATTGTATGACACTTATTCAATGGGGTGTACTTTTCAAAAGTTACCCAAGTCGGTAAGGGAACCTTTCACCCTCCTTTTTTTAAAAAGACTTCTTTTGTTGGGTCTTTTAATTTACATATTGTTATGTTGGTATATGTTCTCATATATCCTTATGGATGTAAATTTTATGTCCAAGTGATGAGATACCCTTTTTTGTATCTCTCATCAACTCATTTTGATGTGACGCCGTTAGGATGTCAAGGGAACTTCTTAACCCAATTTCGTTTTCTTTGGGTTCAACATGTTTTTATTGAATATGTAATCCTTTGAATATGTGTGAATGACCTTTGATTATTTTAAACTTAATATCCAATTATATTTTGTGTCTTCATTTTTCACACATAATTATGTAATTGATTTATCCTTAAACCAAGGATACCATCTTTGTAAGGGACTTCGTCTCAATATCCTTTCATTGAGGAATATTTCGTTTTATACACAACTTTATTTTATACGGTGTATAAACCCCTTTGACTTTTAATTTTATACAAAAGGAATCTTTTTCTATGAAGCGTTTTACTAAACGACAAAAAGGAATGTTTTTTTAACATACGCGGTGACAACGACCTTTTCCGCCGCCGCGAGTATTATTTGGTCTTTGGCTTCCTCAACAAACCGATATGTTTTTAAAATGAAATAAATACCATATACTCTTTTATGTATTTTGGTATTGAAAATGGTTTTGATAAAGGATTCTATTATATTGTGATTGAAATGTGGAAATTTTATCATTCCTCTATATTGGTTTTATGTTTTATGATTTTATATTACTACTTGGACATTTTAACGGGTGGTTACGTTATAAACCATATGACGGGTGGTGCCGTGAATACCAGGACGGGTGGTTACGTTATAACCTCCAATGCATTGGGTATGGAAGTCGGCCATATGGCTATTCCATTAAGTATGTATGGAAATTGGTCGTATGGCTATTCCATTAAGTGATATGTGTGAAAGTCGACCGTATGGTTATTCCACTTAAGTATGTTTATGTCCCAAGTTACCTTTATATATGTTATGTGTTCTTTATATGGGTTTTATGGTAATCCTTTGGTTACAAAAAGGTAAGTAATGATACTTTTTTTTCAGTGAAAAGTTTTTACTACTTCATGAAGGTGAAAAGTATTATATTGATAAAGTATTCATGGTTTACTTGTTGTTTTGAAAAACTAACAGTTTTCATTCTTTGTGTATCCCTTACTGAGCTTCTTAAGCTCATCCCAAGTTTTTGAAATGTTTTTCACAGGACATAGCGTGGAATAGGGTCAAGGATGGGATCAAGGGAAAGTCATGCTACCTAAAACATGGAACTATACATGTTTCTTTTAAAGAGTTTTTATTTTATGGAAATTTAGTAGAAGCGACTACTTTGTAATCTTTTGAGATGTAATAGTTATGTCCTAATTCTCTAAAACTCTAAACCTGAAAAGATCCTCAATGTGAATTACTCATTTAATTCAATATTAAGTAAGGTTTAAGGTTGGGGCCTTATAGCTACATAGTGGGAAGTTAGTTATAAAAGGATAATTTTACTATATGGAATGGTATATTATTGGCGTTGAGATGTTTTTATGAGTTTCATAGGTCGAAATACCTATGTTTTCCATTTCATGGGTCCTTGTTCTATGGTCCTTTGGTTGTGACATGGTGTTAGTCTCAGGTCAATCATGACGATTGAAAGGATATATAATTATATAGTGAATGCTAGAATGTTTTATTATGTTTTTCTTCCATTTTTTACGTTACCCCTACTGATTTTGTTATATTGTGGTTGGGCTCGGGGACTTCCTCCAGATTTCAGAAACTAGGGTGCTGCAGCATGGTTATTGTTCTTGTTCAATGGATTTTTATTGGTTGTGTTGGATTAAATTGTTTTATATGTTTAATAGGGGATAAGTATGGGAGATATATATTGTAATTTCAAGAGATTCGTTTGATTTTACTACATTTCATTGTGTCCCTTTCCTTTATTCCTAGGTCATGTCATTCTTTATATAAGGAATAAATTTAGTGGTACCTATAGATTCCATTATATATAATTTTCTTCTCTTATCCTTTTCTGAACATAAAAATGTTTTTCACGAGACATCATTGTATCACTTTACTTGGTATTGATCCTCATATAAGGGTATCCCTTATTCATGATTCTAGATGAATTTCTTCTCTCTTTCTTGGTGAATTTGTTATTAATAATTATTAATATTGAGATGGTGGTGTTGATATAGATCCTATTGGTTTGTAGTTATCCTTTATGGGGAATTATTTTGAATTAGTTTTTTTTATTTTTCTCATGTGGTTCTGGTTTGTGGATCATTTCATGCCTTATTTAACTTATGTGGTGGTTATGAAGCATCGATTAATATATGGGATTAAATAAATGTATTTAATTTTGTGTATAAAGTAGAATTATCCTGGGTTTTCTTACTTTGGGTAGATGGTAAGGATTAACATAATTAAAATAATGAACCTGGGAATAAAAAATTTATTGTAATAGGGTAATTTTCATGTGGTTTTATGTTTTCCTTGATTTTTCTCATATTATTATTGGTTGATTGTCTTCATAATTTAGATTTAATTTCTATTATGATAATTAGTATACCGATATGATTTTACTACTGCAATCAATTTTTAGAAATGTTTTATTACATAAATATGGTAATGAAATTATTATTTTGAAATATGAGATTCTGTAATGATGTTTGTGCGATAACCACTATTATTTTATTTGAAAATGGGAATTTTGGAAGTTAATGATGATGGAAATTACTACTATATAATTAATGTTGTTTATATTTTGTCTGACGGTAATGTGGTATGTTTTTTCAATTTCTTTATCTAGTATTGGATGAGGTGGTTCTTCAGCAGTGGGACTGTGACTGGTTGGCAACAGTGCATGTTGTAATATGACGAATGCATTTTTTTTGATGTCGGTGTGATGTTATAAATTCCTTCGTGGTTATGGAATGATATCGATAATGGAAAATATGGTAATGGGTTTGGGCTCAAATTCTACTATTTGGGATTTAGATGAATTTTTTATGTGTGAAATGAATTGGTAATGACTTGTAATAATCATGGTATTGGCTAGAATTGGTTTTTCAATTAAATATTAAATGAAATGGAATACTGAATGTAATATTATTGGTAAATGGTAAATTAGAAATCACTAGTTATATGAATAAAATGTGAATTTGGGGGATTTTTCTATTGTGTTGTGTGGGAATGTGGGTTGGTTGATGAGGTGTATTTTCAAACCATTGTTAGTGGAAAGTTTTAGTGATGGGGTGATGTTTTTGGCAATGACAGTTCAATTTTTATAAACCATATAGTATTTTCGTATGCGTGTTTACTCTATATGATGTACCTTATATTTATTCTCATATGAACACACTAAGGTTAGATATCTTTACAAATTCCTAAATGTTTTTCACTCTGGGTGTTTTCTCCTAACATATTTGCTGGTGAGGGAATGAATGGTCAAATAACCCCTCTTCAATTAACTCTCATAAAGATGTGGTATGAATGTGATATCAACATGTTTAAATGCATGTGTTGTGATGTCTAGAAATCAAAGGTGTAATGGATGTGACTCTGATGGGATGATGATGTGGTATACTACGAGGGTCACACATGCTTGGAGGATTGAATGAGGTTGATGTCCTTAATATTTATGATATAAATTTATTTTGGAAAATTATTTATAGTTGAGATAGGTATATGTGGTTGTGTTATGAATGATACTGGTGCCAAAATGCATATTGATAGTTATACTGGTTTGGATTGGTAGGGTTTCAGTATGACCCATTTTATTTGTGACTTGATATGTGGATATGGTTGTTATAATATGGTAGGTATGGGAGAACCAGAAGGTTTTATATTGGGGAATGATAGTGAAAAATGAATGGGGAAGAAGTTCAGTTACCATGTTATTATACACTTCAATACTATTTTACTAAACATGGATGCAATACTTGATGAGTGAGCCATGGTGAGGATAAGTGATGGTTGAATTGGTTGGTGTTTGTTAGTTTTAATATTTATTCACTACGGCACTATTATGATTTTTTCCACCATGTAAATGAGATGAATTTAAGAGGATACTACTAAGTATACATATATGCTCATCCATATAGATATAAATTTATTCTGTTGGTTTCTTGAAGGTTCTTGGTGATTTATTTGGATATTATTATATGAAATCTTGGACTTATGGCTTGAGTCACTTCTTATGAATTTTATATTTTATTTGACATTGGAATTTTTAATTTTATGATATTATATGATTTTTTGGATATTTTTCAAATTTTATATTATAATGTTTTTCCATTTTTTCGTTATATACATACATGATTTATTAGAAAAATGATTCTTATATTATTCATTATACACATAGTTCTGGTCACTTCTATGTGGCCTGTTAAAGATGGATTTTATGGGAAACTATTGTCTTCATTGAATGCCAAAGAATTCTTCTTAATGGGGGTGGGTCATGAAAATTTCTTAGTGAGGATTTCTTGGAAATGGTAGGAAAACAATGTTAGTCATACTACATGTGTGATGTAGAAAGGGATATCATCTAGAAAAAATGAGGATAGGGCCCCCTGTGATACAATTCCAAGAACATAATGTTATTAAAGATCCCAAGAATGATAATCTTTGTAATAGGTTTGAGATCTTGAGAAGTAACATGCATCATACCTGTCTATGTTTTTGTATGAATTGGGGAGATTTTAAGGGAATATAAAACAAAACTAATTAAATATACAGTAGAAAACTCCATACCACCAAACATAATAGTTTTAATTCATTAGTGTATATATACATAATGATTATCAGCTGTATATGGATTAGGTAGATGAGGTTTGAACGAATTATGCAATTGATTTTTGTGGGATTAACCCAGGTGAGGGAGATGAGATTTGGAGGAATATTTTGTGGAGTTATAACATCATAGATTAGAGAAGTATGTAGATATATTATCTAATTTATAGATTAATCAGTGAATATTGGTTACTGAGAATAAATTAAGTTTAATTGAGACTTGGGTAGCTTATTAGGTTCCACTGGTTGTTAGTTAGATGATGGGTGTAATGTGGTAGTAGTGAATATTCTATACCAGAGAGTTAAATGAGAAATTTTTTTCATAGATAATTTTAGAAAGATATTTCAATAGAGTTATTATAATTGATGATGATGGAAGTATGGATCTAAGAGTTTGTCTCCACATACCGGTGGAGCCTTAGCATGCGGGAGCTCAATATTCATTTCATGGATCATATTCACTTTTTCCACGATCATTTTCCCAATTATGATCCTAGAGTTTGATGACTATAGGAGTTGATAAATTCCATTATTTTTTCTTTAGTAAATCCAGTTATGTTTGTAATATATTTGAAGGTGCATTGAAAAAAAGGTGATTGATATGGTGTATGTTTAGCTAGGTACATCTCTAGAGGGTGGTCATCAACACTTCCTGAAGGATAGAGTCTCATATAGAGGATTCTGGATATTGGGGGTAGTCATGATTCTAACCAGTGGGGAGTCAGTCCCATCCATATTATTATTATTTACCCAGAACCAAATGTTCTTATACATTTTTAGTATCACTATAGAATTATTATTTATTTATTAGGGTGATATCCGATAGTGATATTAGTTCATGATCTTTATTAGGTCTCAATATAGCATAAGTGGATAGATTCTATATGATCCATAGTAGTAATTACCTTTGGGTCTATATTAGTAGCTAAGATAGTGATATTATGGTATAACTAGATGAGATATTGTGGATAGGGGTTAGAACTATACTACCGCTCACCCTCAGAAACATAGGGCTGATCAGGACCATGGAGGTGGTCATTGATATCAAGGTAGAGGATCTGGATGGGGAGAACTGCATGCTAAAGAGATTCTAGTAGTAGATGGGATATAGATAATATTAGTCACAATTTTTAATAGTATTTACCATGGATTACACCTTATTTTATTATAGAGATTCATGCTACTTCATTTAAAACATCTTGGTCTATGAAATGGGGCTCAAGGTGAAGATGTTTCCATTTCCATTGGTGTTGACTACTATAATTAGAGGATAGATGAGTTTGATTTAATTATGAAAGGATTTGGAGTTGGTGATGGGGACACATTAGTAAATGGTGGATTTATTATTTTCATATGCACAACCCAATTATTTAACTATTAATTTCAATTGGTTGTGTTTCAAGCTTGAATTTATTAAGCGATTATGAAAAAGAGTTTTATTATATGATTATAAGGGACACACACTTTGTTCCTTGAGAATCAAGACTATCAGATGGGTAAAATGATCCTAGTGCCTCTTGTTTCACATCTATATGGTTTTTATAGGGTTTATTAGTGCAACACATGGCAGAGTTCTTAAAATTCCCAGAGTTGTTTCTAGATGTTTCTTCTCAAGGAGGTTGGGACCCTAACCCTTAGATGTGATATCTATTTTGAGATAGAGTTAAAATATTGTGTCTCTCTATATTGGATGGATGTTTACTGGACGAAACAATATGATCTATGATAAATGAGGATATAAATTGAAAATTTCATGTGTAATAGATTAATAAATCCTGGTGTATCATGCTGTGGTGCTCCAGTATTATTCTCCCAAAAGAAGGATAATACTATGAGGCTTTGTATAGACTATTAATGGTTGAATCAAGCGACGATTAAAAATCTTTATACCTTTTCAAGTATATATGATCTATTCAACTATATTAATGGAGATAAATTGTTTTTGAAGATTTATTTGGGATTAGTATAAAATAGGATCCGGGTTAAGGAGAAGGATATGCCAAAGTCTACTTTCAAGTGCGGCTTTGTTCACATCAAGTTGGTGGGTTTCCCCTTTGGTTTCATGATCTACCCAATTGTTTTCATGGGACTCATAAAAACTATATTCCATGAATTCTTTTATTATTTCATTACAGTGTTAAAAAAATCATTACTTACTCTAGGTTAGAGATAGAAATTTTTTTTTCATATTAGCGCTATTTTAAAATAAATTTGGCACCACCAGATCAATTGTAAGTAGCTCAAGTGAAAATTATAGTTGTGTGAGGTAAATTTTCTTGGGAACATGGTGTACTACTAGAGAGTGGTTGTCAATCCTTCAAATATTATGGAAAAAGTTTATTGGGATCCTCCTAGGAAATTATAGAGTTTTCTAGATTACATGGTATCATAGGATTTAATAAGAGGTTCACAGATTATTTTTCGTAGACTATGACCCCATTGAAATCACTATAATGGAAGTTCGAATCTATTATATAGAATAATATGTTCTAGGTATCTATCTACAACCTGAATGAGAGGTTGATCAGTGCTCTCATCCCTTTGGTGTTTGGGGAGGAGGTGATGTTAAAGGTTTTTAGTAATTCCTCCCATATCAGTTTGGGTTGTGTGTTGATTAAATATATATAATTATTCTTATATGTATGTGGAAAGTTACACCCCCATGAGCATGATTACAATAACAATGATATTGAGTTAATGGAGGTAGTATTTTCTCTAAATCGTTGGTGAAATTACCATATTCGTGATTTATTGTTTTATAAAACATAAGATCCCTAAGTATATTTTCTCTCAGAAGGATCTAAATTTTCATCAGTAGTGGTGGATAGAGTTATTTCAAGACTAAGAATTGATTATCTTCTATACCCCATGAATAGGAAATTAGTTTCTTGATGTACTGAGTATGAATTAAATTATACATGATATTTTGGATTTTGGATATACTTGATTAAGGAGAATGAATCTATAAATCTTTGTGTGAAAGGGGCCTTAAGTACGAGATATCTATTTCAAATGAAAAAATATTCATTCATGATGTGTTAGATGATAGAGTATCACTGGGGTGACTCAAATACATAGGTGAATCATGTTAGTTACTTTAATGATGATATTTTTGAGGGATAGTTAAAGGATAATTGTCATCAGTTAATATTATAGGAGAGGTAGTTTGTGTAGGATTCGGTGTAGCAGAAGTGTGTGGTGGGGGGTTCCCAACATTAAATGTTTCCATTATCGATGATCAATCTGATATCTAAACAATGATGATCGTTGTGATCCAAGGAATTGTGTAAAATAAATAGTCAATAAAGAATTGCTCTAGAACCAAGAGATGTGAGATCAACACATATTGTTCATAAATAATTTAATTGGATAAAGAATTACCTCTAAGTAATTATTTCCTCACTGACAATTTCAGCGACAGATACGTGCTGAACCATCATTACATTATAGAATTCATTTTTAGATTTCCTATAGTGGTGATCCACATGTGTTCTACGAATCTCAAAATGTCACTTAAGGATTTCCCAGGTGTTAGAATAGAATATCCTTTCCCTTACATCATCTGCCTTGTTCTCCTCGAGAATTAGTTCCAAAGCATTCTCCTTGATACACTTAGCATGTGACCCTCTAGGCCTCTTTCCCAGTGGGATTAGGCGAAATAGCCTAAAGTCCAAGGTTATCATCCAACAACACACCAATTCATCCATAGAAAAATAAGTCAATGCCAAAATTCTAGGACAACTCATACAGATTCTTAGGGTGTTATATAATCCATTTATCACAATATCTCAACTCGAGCATGTTATATGCTAGTGCCGTCAACCTATTTGCTCAATGTCTCCTCATTTGACATTCTATAAATAGATAATGCCTATAGATCTCCTTGACTATGGATTCATTTATGCTATATCATTTCAATCAAAGCTCCTAATATATTAACTTTTGTTAATGAACATAAGGGATAAATCCATTATCACATTATTCATTAATGCGATATTACTCGTGACACACCCATTGTATCCTACATCGCCACGAACATATGTCATCACTATTTTTTTCTAATACAAATAGGTGCATGACTCATAATACTCATTAATAATAATATTAAAGTATAATGACCAATACACATGTACGTAGATAGGAACATCCAATGAAACATATAAATGTGTATTTCCTTCTAATGGGTCTTGTTCTCATAATATCCGACTTGATATTACCAATGGTTTACACCATGAGAAGGTTCATCAATGTCATATGTGGATCCACTCTTGATATCCTATATCATTTTTATCCCTCAAATGATATCATCTGATTTTAGAACATATAATCAAGAATAGGGTTGTAGCAATTTTGGGTTTACATCATAGCATGTATCTAGTATAATCTTTTAGTGAGACACCCGCTCTTAAGAAATTATCACATAAAATGTCACATAGAAGAATAATCATGATATGATATGTAGTATGTTAATATTCAATGAAATGAAAACATTTTTATCATAATGTACAATGAATT
Source organism: Viscum album (assembly GCA_963277665.1). Classification (NCBI taxonomy): domain Eukaryota; kingdom Viridiplantae; phylum Streptophyta; class Magnoliopsida; order Santalales; family Viscaceae; genus Viscum; species Viscum album. The sequence continues at coordinate 431,356,442 of OY728147.1, read as the reverse complement.
TTGTTCTATGGAACCAACTCCAAGAAACTCCCCCTTTTACTAGAGAATACTACCAAAAAACTTCAGTCAACTGGCTATCACATGATATTCCTAGTTTTTTCTGAGAGAGGAATTTAGTCAATGGGATTAAAAAATCTTATTCTATAAGCAATCTGGTCACTGTAACATCAGACCTCTGATAGAAACCCCTTAACATGTGATACCTCCAAAGTATATTTTTTTTTCAATTGGCGTGACCTTGGATCCTTTTCAAAATCCACCACTGTATTATTATCACAATAAAATGTTATAAGGTCTTTACTACTAAGTACCACATCAATATCCTAAAAAAAGTTCTAAATCCTAATAGATTCCTTGGATGCATCATAAGATTATATATATTCAGACTCTATTGTAGAATCAGCAAAAACAAGAAGCTTCAAACACTTCTTGCTCAAATATCCTTTGTTGAGATAGAAAACATATCCTTATTGTGACTTCAGGTCATTCAGATATGTTTAAAAACTAGCATCACTATAACCTCTAAAAACCATCTCTTCATCTCCTCCATATAGTGGGAACATATCATTAGTTCTTCTAAGATACTTAATGATATCCTCAATAGAAGTCCAATGATATTCTCATGGATGTTCATGATATATTCCTACCATGCTCAGTGTATAGGAAACATCAAGTCTAGTACATAACATGGAACATATGATTAATCCTATCACAGAAGAATATGGGATATTAGTCATTCTCTCTTTCTCATGTTTTTTTTCAGAGGACACAATTTCATAGAAATATGTAAACCATGTGACCTTGGAACCAATCCCCTCTTGGAATGTTCCATACTAAATATCATTAGTATCTTTTCAACATATGATCTTTTACTTAGTCTAGGAATTCTCTTGGATCTATCACGAATGATCATGATCACTAGAAATTAGGCTCATTCACCTATGTCTATTATGGAGAAACACTTTTTTATCAAATAATTAACAAAATTTACGATTTTTATGTTCTTTCCAATTAATATTATGTTATCAAAATATACTACTTGGATAACGAATGCATTCATATTAAACCTATAGTAAACACATGACTCAAATTCTTTCATAATGAATCCAAATTATTTTATGTATTCATATAATCAAATATTACATGATAGGGATTCATACTTAAATCCATAAATAGATATCCACAACTTGAAAATCCTTTTAGAAACACCTAGAGTAAGAAACCCTTATGGTTGTTTCATATAGACATCTTCCTAATGGTTCCCAATAAGGAATGTAGTTTTGAAATCCATATGATAAATCTAATAGTTGTGGTAAGGTTCAATAGAAATTATGATTCTACTGGATTTAAACATCGATATGGTGAAAAGAATTCATCATATTCAATTCCATGATCTTGTTGGAAACATTTAACCACTATCCTTACTTCATAAGTACTAAATTTACCTTCCATATCCAGCTTCCTATTGAATCCCCATTTTCATACAATATGATTTACATCAACTAGAACATTAACTAGAACCCAAAATTGGTTCTGATATATGGAATCCATTTAACAATCCATAAAATCTATCCATCTTGAAGCCATCTTGGAGATTCTGAGTTCTCTATTTCCTCATTGTAGGATATAGTTTCCTGATTGTCAACCAATAATGACTCACCAACCTTGGTGGAAAGAAAACCATATATCTCTTGTTGTCTTACCTCTCTTACGATTCTATGTAGTACTATTTTTTCAAGAATTACTTCTTTCCCAGGGACATATGGAATCTTTTTTTTAATAACTCATGCATATCCTGAGCACCAACATTTTCAAAGTCATTCTTTCTCACACAATATCTTTAGAGGATGTGATCCCTCTCAAAAAATATGTATTGTTTTGAAACATATAAATTCTTATCTGAGGGATTTTATAGGCAGTATCCCTTTGTTTCCAAGGGATACCATATAAAGATAAAACACATTCCCCAAGGTGCTAGTTTTTTCCTGAGAAAGCCTTAACAAAAACCTTCAAACCCTATGAATGTGTATGTGAAAAAATTGGTTTCTTTCCAGTCCATTTCTTGAAGGGAATTACATTTTCCACTTTAGTTGGTACTCAGTTTAATAGATATACCGCAGTTTATAATACATATCCCTAAAAGGATAATGGACAATTTTCATGGATCATCATCAACTATACCATGTCCAACAAGGTACTATTCCTCCTTTCACTAACACCATTCCATTGTGGTGTATTAGATGGAGTGAGATGTGATAGAATTCCAAACTCCTGTAAAACGTTTTCGAACACTTCGCTATGATATTCACCACCAATATCTGATAAATGCTAATTTAACTTCTTAACAATCTAATTATCTACTTCATTCATGAATTACATGAATATATTGACGGACTCAGACTTATTCCTCATCAAGTAGATATATCGATATCTAATAAATTCATCATTAATCATTTTGAAGTAAGAATATCCACCTCTAGACCCTACTAAAAATGGTCCTGACACATCAGTGTATACCAATCCTAGAATTTCATTGACCCTTTCACCCTATACATTGAATTGTGTTTTGGTTATCTTTCCTTGCAAATAATAATGACATCCATGAAGAGGGTTTAGATTAAAATATTCTAAATAAACATATTTACATAGTTTTGTAAAATTATTTTAATTTTGACCAAGTTGGTGATTCCACAACTAGGTGTTATATGATTTATGTGAATATGATTTGTTATCAATTGACAACACTTAGATTTCATAATTTAATACATAAAGTCCATTATTTAAATGTTCCATACCATAACATATATTTTCCTTATAAAAGAAACAAAGATTATTTCCAAACATGAAAATAAATCCATATGTATCTAAATATGACACAAAAATTATGTTTTTGGTAACTGTAGGTACATAAGAACATTCTATTAAACCCAACATAATTATAGTTTGTAATGAAAGGTGGTAGTCACCAATGGCTAGAGCAGCGAACCTCATACTATTGGGATCTTGCAGATCCACCTCTATTATAGAAATCATTCATAATATTTTTGGTTCCCACATTGGATATATATGTGAGAAGTTGAGGCTATATCTAATAACCAATGTGTAAAATGAAAATATTGAACTCGATAATGATCACACCTTTATCTTCACGTTGCTTGTAGTTTAGTTTCTCTTCCACTAGTCTAGCTTTCCACATGAAAAACATACTGTTTCCTTTTATTTTCCCTGCCTCTAGATCTTATTCTTCTTATAAGGATGATGATCGGGAGCTTTAGACTATTTTATGTCATGGTACCCTTTTCCTAGTTATTATTTTTCTTATCCACCATAAGGAATGATGGATTGTCAATACCCATGTCCTTATCCACATGGAATATTAAAGTAAGAAGTTGCAAAATACTCTTCTCATTATTGATCATATTATAATTGACAATACAACTGTAGAAGGCCTTGGGAACTGAAAAATGATGAGATCTATATATAATAACAGGGGAATTTAATCCCTAGGATATCCAAGCATCCAATTTAGACAAAAATCTTGACTTCATGATTCCCAACTAGCAAAAATTCTCCAAGATTCTCTATTAATAAAGAATTGTATATCTCATACTTATCTACTCTCAACATCTCTTTTTAGAGACCCTAAAGGTGTGAAATCATTCTATAGGCATCTATATCCTCATGTTGCATTAAAAGATCCATGGACATGGATGATAGCAATAAGATCTAAACATAATTAGCATAATTCATGTGTCTCTCATATAGAGATAGGTCTTCATCACTTGCCTCATTTCTAGGACCAACTAGTAAATATTCTTCCAGAATATACAATTTCCTTTAATGGAGAAGGCAACCCATCAGTGCCTTTGCCACTCGGCGAAATTCATGCTAGTGAGAAGGTTTTATTTCTCTTCTATGGATCACAATTTTATTTTTGATGTATTTTTATTTTTTCTACAAAATTAGATAATACAAAATTTAGTACTTTATCTGATAGAAGTTAGAAAAGTAAACAAATATTATATTTATAATTATCCCAATAATTTATCAAAATCGAAGAGCCCTCACTGCAGAATTTGGAATATCACGTTTCTTATAAATCCAAGAGGAAACAATCCATATTCCCCTTCACATTACACCAAAATTGGTTGGTAATAAAACTGGAATGGTTTTAGTTAGGCATTACAGATTCCAATTTCATTAAATCCTAGTTCCTTGACCTATTGAGTAGACTCCCCAATCCTAAAATAGTTAATTTTAAATTTCCTCATAATTTTCTTCTCAGTTACACCAAGTCCGGGTTTGGTAGTTAAACTTTTATGTGAATGAGGTTATGTCAACCCAATACCTCATGTAAGAATTCCATGACAATTGAAAGCACCCCAACATTGGCTGGTCAAGGACATTGAATAGTAGTTTGATTCTAATCGAAGTAATAGAAGGCTATATCAACATAATAATTTATATGAATGATTTTAACGTTTTATGTGTAAATTTTCAATTATTATATTTATCACATGCTTGTTAATATTAATTGTGATTACATAATTAATTTACCATGTCTTATATAATATTTACACATAAGAAAATTTATTTTAGTTCTATATTTCATGTTTTTTATTTCATTTATTATTTTGGTCGCAAAAAAACATATATAATTATATAACCATGAAACTAAATGAATTAAATTAAAGGATATAATCATGAGATTATACAAATGGTTAGTTAATCTTGTGGTTTATAAACTGACCATTGATGTAGGGGACATACACTTTGAACCAATTTAGGTTCGTGTTTATAACATTCCACATGTCCACCGTTTATATCTCCTTGTATTGGTTTCACCTCAGCTCTAAACATGAACTTCCTCCACTTTCTTGGGAGCTCCATCCATTACATATGACTTTTACTTACAAGTAGGTGAGGGGAAAATGGGTTTACATAAAAGAAAACATGGGTGTATAGGACCTATACAATAATAAAGAGAGAAGGCACACACAATAAAAATTTAATTAAATAAGAAATTAAATGAAACCAATCACATACAAAAGGTCTGGTCTAGCTAATGATTATCAACATGCATGTAACAAATTACACATTTAACAATAATATAATTCAATATTTTATTGTTCCTATTCAAGACAAATCACAGTCTAATAGATTAATTATTATATTTAATTAATCAATCATATATATTAATCCTTATTTGAATGTACTTGATATTCTCATTCATTATATTTTTAAAAAAATTACTTAATTTTATATAAAAGTATCCGCTTACATATCTTCCATAGCTCACCATTGGCAGTGCATCTGATTATATCCAAGATTGATCTTGGCTTGAGGATCTATGATTAATTATTCTATATAAGAGCATATATCAGGACTATTGATCTATCGGTAAATGAAGGTATAAAATTATGTTCATGTTAGTTTATTCTATCCATTATGTGTAAAAGCTTTAAGTAAAGAAATATATTTTTTTGGAAAATAATTATTAATTGTTATGTTTGATAATATTAAAATTAATTCTAATTATCTATAGAAATTTTATTTGAATAAATTGAGATCATATTTGGAATCAATATTTATGAATTTTTAAATAATACAAAATTTATTTTATGAATTAAAAATAATTACTAATGTAAAAATTAGTCACCATGTTAAATATAAAAAATTATAAAATTGAAAAATATATGAATTAAAGATATAAAAAGATGTTAAAAACATGTATTTAAAAACATTTTTTACTATTATTTTACCTCAACCCTTCCTACCCCCAATTATTTTCCATTATTGGATCCAATTGACCTTTTACTAGAGATATAACCTTTTACATTATTATAAAAATTCCACTCCACTCAACTGTTAATGGAGGAATCACCACCCTACATATCTTCACCCCCCTAACCAATAATACATGACAAAAAATACAAAATATCTCCCCAAAACCCATGAATATTATTATAGGTTCTTTTATTCTCAAAATACCACCTCTCAAAGCCTTAAACCAATTTTCAAATGATCTCTTCCAAGGGTTAAGGTAAAATTATCAATTGCTCATTTTTCTTTCTTTTTCCTTTGTTTCTTCTTCTAGATCATACAAATATAGTATAAATATGCTTAAATAATTACATAATTATAATAATAATACCTAAATGTTTTTATGTTTTTGGTATAACTATTCTTTTCCTTCCTCCAAACCATTTGGAAAATGAAAATGTTACTTAAGTTATATGCAGATTTCCACATCCATTATCTACATGATCTTTTTTGATAACCTCATTACATGTATGGGTAAAAGGTAAATGTTAATGAATATATATTATATTAATAAAATTATTAATATGATTAAATTATAATCCAATCCCCATCTTCCTCCCATTCATTGGAAACAAACACATCAACCATGCATACGTGTGAACTACCGCCTCAAAGAAAGTGACCGATTTTTTTTTCATATTTTATTTTATTATTCATAAATATATCATCAAAAAATAATTAACCCAATTAAAATCACATAAATAATATATTTATGTTTTTATCATATTGAAATTATTCAAAAATAATCACTTTCTCAACCACACTCACCCATGGATTATATCTTGTTCTAGTTTGGCCCAGTTTAACCACCTATATAAACAATTCTATAAATCTATATCATCGATTGATATAGAAATAGAAATATTTTCATTATTAGAAATTAATTATAAAATAATTTTTCAAGGTTCCTGAATTTTTATATAAATATTTAACTTATTATTAATATACCACCCGTGGTTCCTTAAACATTACATAAACAAGCACACTACTAATTTCATCCCCAATAACTGTTACAAAAATTCTTTTAAAATTAATTTATAAATTCTTTAATCATTATTAAAATATAATATGGGACCCAATTTTATCCCATAATGATGAAACTTTCCCTATTAACAATAATCAACACTTCCATTATGAAACTATTACTAAACAAACAATCGAAACTTACAGGATATGATGTTGAAAATAAAATAAAAATAACTAATATATTTGTAATGAATGATTAGAAATGAGGTTTATAAAATTTTATATTAATTTATATAGTTGTAAAAGAGGTTATTAATATAGTTATAATTTTATTAGGGGAGGTTAAAGCACTTTAATGGAATTCATGATTTAAGGTAAGGGTGTTTCTTAACACAATATCCTTTCATTCTAAAATTTTAATATAATATATGGGGTAAATTATTCCCAATGGTTTTAGTATGATTTAGCCATTTTTTGGAATAACTTTTTTATTTTAAAAAATTCATTCGAAATGATTCTTATTTAGAAAATAAGTTGTTTATAAGACTGTTTCATCTCAATTTCCTTTCTTTGAGACATCTTCTATATGATACACCTAATTTACATTAAATGGTCTATTTACTACCTTCCAGAAATATAATATCAATAATTATCATTTATTCAGGGAATTTTAATTTCACTTTCAAGATCCATATTTCAAGGGATTATATTAATAAATTTCTTAATTCGTATGGGGTTTTCTCATTCAATTTTTTCCCTTTGGGACTTATGGCATATCTACCACTTGTTTTTTTATATATATACATATATTTAGTTAATCATTATCATTATTTTATTGAATTTATTGTTGTTTAGAAATCTATTTCATGGTTTCTCTATAAATTTTTTTTACAAATGTTTGTAATTTTATAATGAGTATTCATGAATAAACTTCTTTTCTTATGTCACGATGATGCCTATTCAAATATGGATCTAAATTATTATTTCTTATATTATATTATGATATTATAATGTATTTACACCTTATTCTATAGGTAATTACAATAAAAAATATTTTTCTTCATAAAATTTTATGATATTAAGAATAATTAACATTCTATCCAAATGAACTCTTTTCCAACATATCTATATTCACTCTTCCTACCAATGCAATCCTTTCTTATTTTCAAATAAAAATATTTTTTTTAATTTATTTGAATAATAAAATTTCTTTTTCAAATGTTTTAAAATTAAATATTTATTACTCTATTTATAATGTGGGATTGGATAAAAGTATTTTCAAAATATTAAAAATAATTTCCCATTCATGTTAGTATTATTATCTTATACTCCACATTTTCTATGTAGATCCTTTATATATTTCTAAAGGATACATTATTTTAATTTCTTTTAATTTTTTTTTAAAAATATTTTCAAATAATATTCTTGAAAATAATTTTTTATTGTGATTCTATATTTCATCTCTTTAAGATAATCTTATTGAGTGGTTTTTAAAAGATAATTTTCATAGTTTGGTTTCGATTTCCCCTAAAAATGAAATAAATATTATAGGGTTATAATTTATGAACCATCCTATAAATAACTCAATGAGATTTTCATTTTGGGTGATTTACGGTTGATATTAGTCAATGAAATCCATTAATTTAGTTTATATGGTACCATTTAGAACTGAAATAAAACTCATTTTCTTTTCATCGTTTCTTTATGATATACTGATGGATTTATTTGAAATTGAAGAAATATATAAGAATGTAGATAGGTTAGGACCTATATCTACCACTAATTAAATATATAATTTTTTATATCACATGAGATAATTTTTCATTGGTCTTCTTTGGTTCACAAACAATATAAAGGGTGGGCCTTATTAGATGTGATACAAACCTAAAATATGAGATTCATTTAGAATTTTAAAAAATTAAAGGGCGATCCTTCTTGTATGTACTCATAAAATAAATAGTTGTATCTCATTTATATTATAATAATATGATTAATACCCATGATTTAGTTTTTTCAAATGTCTTTTTATGCTTTATTTTATGGGACTATTACATTTTCTTTCCATGTGGAAATAATTTTTCTCCTTCTATCAAGATTATTATCTCATGTTAAATGTTGTTTTGTTTGAAATTATATGTCTTTCTATCATTTATTATTGAAAAATATTATTTATCCATGTTATTTTTAATAATATATCATTCCCCTAATCATGTTTTCTTATATGAATATGATCTAACCCTTGATGAAATGTTGCTGATTTTTCCCTTAAAATGAATTTGAGCTCACCCATCTGCTATGTTTTGATTCCTAAAATTATGAATATTAGTATATTTTTCAGAATTCTAGAAGTGTGATTAACATATATGGTTTATGGATAAATATTCACATGTATCATAAAATAATATTCTTTTTAGCTGTTCTTAAAAGTTACAAAACCTTCTATTTTGGTATTGCGGGATTATTATGAGATTTAATGTTTTACCTATAGAATTGATGGAAAAGAAATATTTCATTAAATTAGTTCATATTACTTTATATCAAATATTATGTCTAAAGTATGTGTTTTTGAACCTTCCATTAGAGTGTGGGTTTGGGGTGCTTGATTTGGAATCAAAGTAAGGTTTGATTAGTAATTTTTATGGACTATGATGATAGAAAATTAGTGAAAAAACTATGTATAATTATAATTATATGATTACGTCCAAAAATTTTTGCTAAAGTAGATATTGTGTGGTTTTCATGGAAATGAAATCCATATCTAAATATTATTAATGGTTGAAGGATCTAGAAAAATTGTACCTATATGAATTAATCATGAAATGTTTGTATAGGTTATTAACTCAATCATTACTCAATCCATTAAAAGTAGGGCTAACTACTCTTCTGGTGTTATACTCTGAAGGAATATTCATTATTTAATAAAATTCTATTTTTAAAAGCATTATTAAGTATTTACTATGTTAATTAATTGTGTAAAGGAGTATGAGGGAATCCAAACCTAAAGAAACATATACTGGAACAAGAGTAATTTAGGTTGAACTAAAAGCTAATGTGAAGATTATGATGTGTAATAAATTTTAAGGGTGAATTATTAATGAAATTATTTATGATAATTATATTATAATATTGATTATTCATCACTCACATTAACCCCTTATGGTTTTATTAATGGTAGGAGATAAAAGGAACCATGATTTAGAATAATTTAACAGGAAATGAAAATATTATACCAATGAAAAACCAAAAAATATAATACATAGAGTGAAAAATAAAGTGAGTATGACAAAACCAATATCAATGATTTTGATAAATGATGTCAACATAGTTGAATTACCAGACACACTAAAGGTTATAAGGAAGGAATCTCATGAAATATTATGTGATTAAGATGATGAACAAAATATGATTCAATTTACTATGTGTCAAAAATGTGGGAATAAGAACACAAGGGAATTTATAAAAGATAAAGAAATTGTTTCCCATGTATAAGGATTGGAAACCGATCTTATTAATCTGAATTATATATAAATAGGTTATTTAATACAATGGAATTTACTAATATCCCATCTAATAGACCATTTACACATTAATGATTTAAATACACAGAGTTTGGAAATTATTAAAATTGATTCCATAATCTTGGAATACCGAGGATAATAGGAATAAAAAATATCATAGACAAAGGGATCAAGGAAAAACCTATGTGATGACTATCACTAAAGTTTATTTTGATAATTATGACACACATATCATATACTCTAGAGTTGGGTATGTCATGTTGGTGTTTGTTTCTTTGAAATTTTGTATATATTCAATATTTTCTATAATCATTAAATCACCACCTTGATGAATTTATTATCTAATAAAAATTTCAGGTCTATGAATATATTATTACATGTTTAAATTTATGGGAATATTCTTTGTAAAAAAATAATATTATTATTCATTTTGATAAATTTGATGTGATTTTTGAAATTTATTGGTTGTCAAAACATAGAAAAAATATTAATTACAAAAATGGGGGAATAAAAACTCATATTTTAGGCCAAACTATGACTACCTACTAGTGTATTGTTGACTAGGAACATTATTGGAAAAATAATTTATATGAGTTATAATACCTAACCATGATGTATTTTTTTTCTCAAATGTCTAGATAGAAAACACAATATTAGGAACAATCATTATATATGGAAAAACATATGTTTCTTAACTGTAAAAGGTTTATATCTATCAAGATATTATATCTTGATTCTCATATATATTTTAGATACAATTAGTTATTTTGTTTATTGATTCCTAACTAAAATCCTGAGGACATAATTTATTTAAGGTGGAGAATGTAACACTCTAAGATTTTATAAAATATTTATCTTTTAATTAATAATATGCTCAATATATTTCGCCACATGGAACACCAATAAAAAATGACCAATGATATATTAGTTTAATATTATTATATAAATTTATAAGAATAAAAAATATCTACGAAATAAAAATATATTACTCAACTAAAATTTTCTTATATGTTGAGATTAAATATTTAAAGGTTTTATATTTAGAAAAAAGATATTTTTGAAAGGGTTGATTATTTTATACTAAATAGTTAAATTTAACACATTAAAAATATTACATATATAAAATAATATATTAAAATAACTTATATTAGGAATTGATATGGAATAAAATTATGAACACTTAAAACCACCTTTTTTTCAAAAAAAAAATAATTTTTCTTAATATTTTATATTTTCATTTGAAAAATAAATATTATAATTTTATATATTTTACTACGGAAAATTATCCCAATTTCATAATTCATCATTTTAAAATTTTATTATTATTAATTTTAGATTTTTTTCTAATATAATTAATTATATGCTTGAATAGTAAAAAATATGAATTTTGAAAATACAGACACTTTTACGTAATTTTTATAATAAAAGTGAGATTTTTAATCTTATAAAACCTTTTTTATATTCCAAATATATATTATTAAATTAAAATAAATAATTTAATAATATAATTTTTAATTTAAGAAACCATTTATTTACATTTTAGAAACCTATTTGATATTTTACTAAAATAAAAAACTAGTTATGATATGCATATTTTAACAAAGTATAAACAAGGTTGAATTTTGTTATAGATTTTTTCAATATCCACATAAATACTATTTGGTTAATAATAAATCGATTAATCTTATGGAATTCAAGAACATTGATAATTTTTTCTTAACCATAAATTTGTTGCACCAATAATTTTTTTTTATAAAAATGGTTTTCATAAGTTATGTGTGCTAATGTTAAAATAAATTTTCATCACACATTGAAATTTTATATTAAAAAATGGATTTTATATTTATAAAAATTAATAATAGATTATTTAATAATCCTTTAATATTTATTTTTTGTAAATTAAAATTTTATTACATAATAAAAAATTAGTCACCCCAATAAAAACAAAAAATGTAAAAAGTTAAAATTCTTACAGTAAAAGAATAAGAAATGTTTAAAACATTTTTTTAGATATGTTATTAAAGGGTGATACATATTAACCGTTAACATAATCCATTATTTTATTATTATTGTATCAACTTGAACTTTGAATAATGAGATTTTATTTATTTTATTATATAAATTCCACGGTTGTCCCTTATAGAAAGATCCATCACCTCCCCACTACTCTTCATAGCCAAATCCAAATTTATTCAACAAAAAAAATCCAAAACAGCTTAGTAAAACACCTAGAAAGCTATTATATGTTATTTTATTTGGAAAACCCCCCTTCAAAACCTTAATCCAGTTTTAAAAGGAGAACTTTTAAAGAATAAGTTAACACTCTCAGTTTCTTATTTTCATTCCATTTAATTTATTTCTTCTAGGACCTCCTCTTAATATTATATAATCATGTAGATATAATTATATCATTATAGTATGCACAATTATATTTTATTATATCTATGTTATAAACATTTTCTAAATTCTTCCCAACCAATCATAAAATGAAAATGTTTATTGTGTTATGTGACAACTATTACCTCTATAAGCGACATGATATGTTTTTCCTAACTGCCTTACATGGACCGTTCAAATAGTGTATTTAACTAAAAAATATGATATTTATAAAAGTATTGTTTTTTTAAATAAACCTTCCAATTTCTTCCTCACATTATATAGAAATGAACATGACACATGTATTTACATGCGAACTACCGCCTCCAAGAAAGTTATGTATTTTGTTTTTCATCAATATTTAATTTTTTATAAATTCTCTTAAAATATATTTAACACCATATAAAAATATAATTATTCTCATTATTCTTCTATAATATTGATATTATACCAAAACAATCATTTTCTCAACTATACTCACCCATAGATTATATCTTGTGCCTATTTTTTTTGTTTAACCACATACATGAAGATCAATATAAATATCTATCATGGATAACTAGGGAAACATAACAACTTATTTTATTATAAATTAATTTGAAAATAATATATTTATTATGGTTCTATAAAAGTTATATTAATATTTAATTTCATATTAACATACCACACATTCTTTATTAAAAATTAACAAAATAATAACAACAATGATTTCAGAACCAAGAACCATAATTACATAATTGAGAAATGATATTAGAACATTATAAATAATTATAAAAATATATATTATATTACCTTCAATGATCTTGTAATGATGAATTTGTAGCTTATAAACATGAATCAATATCTCCATTAAAAAACCAGTACTAAACCAACTATCAATACTAATAACATTTGATGATAAAAATAAAATATAACTAACCAATATATTTGAAATGAATAATTATAAATGTTGTTTAGAAAAGGATATTGGTCTGAGTAAGTGTTTGAAACAAAACCAATACTAAACAAACAACCAAAACTAATAACATCTGATTATGAAATATAAAATAAAACTAAAAATATATTTATAACGAATTATTATAAATGGTGTTTTTAAATGAATATAGGTATTATTAATATATAACAAATTGTTAAAAATTACCAAAATAAGAATACCACTGGTTTCATCTCTAATAATTGTAAAAAACATCATATGAAATAAAATTATAAAATTATAAATAATTATAAAAAATATATTAGAGTACTAATAATGAACTAGGAATGATGAAATCTGAACCTATAAAAAATAATTTACACAACCATTACAAAAATAGTAATAAGAACACAATCAAAACTAATAACATTCATTAATGAATATAAAATATTAATATATAATATATTTGTAATGGATGTTTATAAATCAATTTTATATAAGATTATAGGTATGAATAAGGTTCCAAAATAGGATACAAAGATATATATTTTTGTTATATAGGAAACTAACACACTTTCTTGGAATTCAAGAATTTTTGTAAGTGTTTTTCTTACCTTAGTATACTTTTATTTAGTTATAATGATTTAACATGAAATTTATTATTTTCATTTGGTATATTATTCCCTATTATATTATTATTATGTATTCCTTATTTTTTCATGGGATTTACCTTTTGAGGTTAAAAAATCCCTTTAAAACATATCTTACTTAAAAATATGATATTTGTATGATTATTTGGACTCAATTTCCTTTCATTGATACATTTATTCTTTTATGATCCTAATTTAATTTAAATCATGTGTTTACTATCTATTGGATATATAATATCATGATTATTATTTTATTTATATATTTTTATGTTTAATTTCAAGATATATCTTAGAATGGGTTCTATTAAAAGAAATAATAAGAATTATTAGATGTTTTTTCATATTTTTTGACTTATTATATATCCAAAAATTTATTCTTTTTTGAAATATACGTTTTTATATACGACTAAACATTATCAGGATTTTTATTAAATTTAAATTGTTTCCATATCCAACACTGGTTTTCCCCATAATTTTATTTTTGTTTCAAATGATACTAATGTTGTAATTGGTTTTCATGAATCAAATACTTTTACAAAATCAAAATGGATTCTATTTGACTATGGTTTTCCAAGATGTTTTTTTCAATTTTATGATAATATAATAATTTAATTTCTCTTTACTTTTTGGGTAATTACTTTGATGAATTTGCATCTTCAAAAAATTTGATGATGTTAAGAATACATATTACTGTTTCCAAAGAAGACTTTTATATTCCTTACCCACATTCACTCTTCCTAATATTTTTCATCATTATTATATTAAAATGAAATTATCTTTTATTTCTAGAAATATTCATATTTTTCTTTACCACATTTCTAATGAAATATTTATAGTTTTCTTTAGAGTGGATGTTTCAATAAATTCATTTTCAAAATATAAAATTTTTTTCTATTTCATGTTTGTATTCTTATCTTCCACTCCACATTTAATATGGAAAAAAATCCTATATTTTTCAAGGATCTATTATATGAAATTATATTAATATGTTGTATTAATTTTTTTCATTTTTGATTCTTAAAAATAATTTTTGAATGTGATTTATATTTTCATATCTTTATGAAATTTTTTTGATATGTTTTATAAAGGATAAAATTTATGGTTTTGTTTCCATTTTTGTGATTAAAATATAAAACTCTTATAGGGTTATGTTTTTTGAATCAACATATTAATGGATTAATGACTTACTCCCTTTGAGTGATTTTATTCCAATAATAATCGATCTAATCCCTTATTTTTGTTTATGTGACACCATTTTGAAATGATTTGAAACTAATTTTCCTTTTGTGGGTTATTTTTTGTTTGATAAACAATTAAATCCAAATGTCACACATCTGTATGGAATAAGATAAGAGTGGTCTTATAACTTCCTCCAATTCAATAATAATGGTCTTATATCTCATGTGACAATGTAGCGCAGGCCTTCATAAATATTTTCTCAAACTAAAGGGTAGACCTTCTTTGGTATACTCACAAAATAAATGATTGGACTGATTGGATATTCTAAAAAATTATAGCTATATAATTCATGGATATTCTCAAAAACTAAATGGTAGGAAATGTTTGATTCACTCACAATAATATGATTCCATATCGTTATATTTGTTCCACGATTCATTATTATGATATTTTTTAAGGTAATGCAACATATCTTTTCCATATTCCTTTGAATATACTATACATATCAGGTTTATTATATCACAATATATGTTTTTTCATTTAAGAATACATATCCGTCTATCAAAACATATGAAACACTATTATGGTTTAATGTTCTTTTTAGTAAGATATTTCTCCTTTAATCATGTTTTCTTATATGCCTAGAATCTTACCCCTGATGTCATGCTGATGAATTTTTCCCTTTAATAGATATTTAACTCACATATTTCTCATGATTTCATTAATTAGGTTATGAATATGAGGATAACTTATGTTGAGTTTGAAAGGGGGTCTATTGTGGTTAGATTAAATTGAAATTCTGAAAAGTATCATAACATATGTTTCTTATATAACAGATCATCAAGTACAATAATCCTTATATTATTGGGACTGTGTGATTATTATGGGATACAATATGTATCTTATAGAAATAATGTAAAATTATTATATCTTTAACTTGGTTCATTTCACTTAGTATCATTGACTATGTGTAATGTTTGTGTTTTTAGCATTGGACCCAATATTGTGGGTCCATCTCACCTTATTTTACATTAGTTTTTTAGACTTTTTTTTAAAATGTATATTTATTAGATACCATAAAGGCCCCTTTTACTCAAATTTCATCCCCATCACAGTCGATCCATTATTCATTGTCTGAGGTGAATTTTCCCTCTACGAGTGAATCTCTTGTTAATCCATTTGTATTTTGGGAAATGATGTTGATCTTAGTCCTATTGATTTGGGGTTGGAATTTATGTGGGGAATTACAATGAATTAGATTGATTTATATTTTCCTCACTTGGTTTTTTGGGGTGATTATCTCTTCCTCACATTTTCTTGTGTAGAGAACTTTTATCTTCAATTATGGTAAGAGAGTTATAAAAACTATATAATTTTTTTATATAATGTGGAGGTATCAGGATTTTTATTGTATTAGGTCGATGGTAAGGATTATTTTATTGAAGATAATGAACATGAAAAATGGATATTTATGGAAACAGAGTAATTCAAATATGTTTGAATAATTTTGTTTGATATTAATTATATTATTATTGGTTTATTCTTAATGTAGTTGAGATTTGAGTGTTACTGTGATAATTGGGATATTACTATTATTTTACTATTCTAAGAACCTATCATAAAATTGAAATAAAATTAATACTATAAATAAATGGTTATTTGGAAAATAGGAATTCAATTATGATGTTTGTGTTCTAGCAACTATTAGTTTATATAAAACTGGAATTATTTAATGATTGATGCTAAAAATTCATAAAAAATAATTTTTTTCATATTATGTTAATATTATGGGAGGTTTTTTGTGAAAATGTCATTTTTTTAGCGAGGTAAGGATTGGGTAGTGGGGATATGATTAGTTGGAATAGGTAAGGGATGATTGGTGTTGTGCTGTGGTCAGGCTGATGGGTGCATATGGGAATGATATATTTGGGGTTTAATGTGATAAGTGTTTTTGTGATGTGGGTATGATGTTATAGTTTCCCTAATGGCTATGGAATTTGATTGGTGAGGGAAAACATAGTAATAGATTTTGGATGGAAATAAATAAACTATTGGCTATAAATGAAGTGTTTATTCATGAAATGATTCCATAACATCGGGGAATAAACAATTTTATTTGATGAATATGTATTTTCATTAACTATGGAATTAAATTTCATTTATATTGTAATATTTATGGTAAGTGATAAATCTAAAAATGTGTGGTTAAATTGTTAAAAAGTGATTTTTTACATTATTATGGTTGTCTTGTGTGGGAATGTGGGTTGATTGATGAGGTAGAGATATAAGTTATCACTAGTGGAATTCGGTAGAGATGTGGTGATGAATATAGGATATAATAGTTGTTTTTTGTTAAGGATTCTTTGTTGGTCTTGTGTGAGATTACTCTGTATGATTTATGTTTGTATTATTTTCATACACACCAACACCCTCATTGGATATCATTATCAATGCCAAAATGTTTTGGGTTAATGGAAATTTTCCCTAAACATATAGGATATAAAGAGAAAAAATAGATTAAAACTTCCTATATCATGTATTGACTTATTTACATGGAATGGATTAGATACATATTAATTTACCTGCATGTGAAGTGTGAATAAAAAACGATGCGCCCATAAAGGGTTCTTGACCTAGGGTTTCCTCTCGCCACGACCAGCTCCTTTGCTGCGGACGGCGCGACGATTCCTTCTCGCGCTCGGTGGATTGGTGTTGGATCTCCGTTGTAGTGGCATCTTAGTGGTCTTCTCTCAAGCTGTGGAGATGCTCTATGGGATTCTGTAGATGCTGGTTCATATCCGTAGGTGTAAGACCGGTTCATGTTGACAACATACTCTTCGGAGCACTCCTGGATCAGATCTCGGCAGCTCACTATTGTCCTGTGGTGTTTTTTTTCGCGTTTGAGGGTCGAGATCATGCTTCAGTGGTTTGTAGGGTTCTACCTCTTCTCAAGTGAGTTTGATGGGGTTTCGTTGTGCCTGATGTGGTTGATTTGTCTAGTGGCGGCGAGATCTTCAGTTCTTTGGTTCTGTTTTTCTTCTGAGGTGTCGTGGTGAATCTGATGGCGTGAGTTGAAGGTGTTTCCATGATGGAGCAACGACGATGAATTTTATAAGTAGGAAACTCCATGGATAATTTTTCTATTGGTTTTCAGATTTTCGTTCGATGGTTTGTTGAATCTTCTGTCCTGGTTGAATGTTATGACGGTCTTTCTGGAGTTCCATGGGCTGGAGGCCCTGTTTATCAGCACCGACGGTTCTTTCCTCGACAGTCTGGTGGGGAGACGATGTGACGATGGACGCCGAATAAGCTCACAAGTGATCTGGTGATGTGGATAGGGCTGAAGCACATGGCGTGTCAGGTCTCATGGTGGTTTAGCGCTCGAGACGGTGCAGGCCCGCAGCTCGAGGCGGTGAGGTGGTGGTTTTGAATTTTGAATTTCCAATTTGAAATGTGTTATGTGGTATTGGGTTCATGTTGTATGGGTCCCAAAAACCTACAATCCAGATTTCTGAAATGGAAAAAAATGATTTTTAGGCATGTGAAGTGTTTTCCCTAAGTCAAAATTTTATGTGATATGATTTTTATGGGAATATGATTTGTTATATAATGGGTGTATATTATGGTAGAAGGAGGGAATGAGGTTGATGCAATTAATATTAATTGAAATCTATTATTATGGGAAGTGACATGAGACTGAGATGTGGATATGTTGTTGTGTTATGGATAATACTGTTGCCAACATTGACATTCGGCCATGTGAAAGCTGGAATTGGTAGAGTTGCAGTTTGAAACAAATTAAATGTGTCATGATATTTGGATATGATTGTGGTGATATAGAGGGCATGTAAACAATGAAAAAAAAATTATGGGGCTTGAAATTGAAAACCCATTGGGGAAGTAATGAATTTTAACCCATTATTATATTCTTCTATATTGTTTTAATATTCATAGATGTGATACACATTGAGTGATTCTTGGGGAGGCTAAATGATTGTTGACCTGATAAGTGTTTGTTAGTTCTTTAATTTATTCACTTGGGAATTAGTATTCTTATTCCACCATGTGCATGGGAGGTCAAGAGAATTATCCTACTATGTATACATGTATGCTCATATATATATATATATATAAGTATTTTCTATAGTATTATAATGATTTTTGATGATCAAGATGGATGACAATAGCCTAGAACTTTGAACTATAGATAGAGTCACTGTTTAAAGCTTTTATTTTGTCTTTTTCATTTTGGATTTTTTCTATATGAAATTAAATTTATTTTTGTGATATTATTTTATTTTATATAATTCAATATTTTGGTAGTTTTATTAATATATTCCATCTATTTATGAGGGTAATTCCACCCATATGTGTCATTATACACTTGGTTCTAGTTATTGGTCCATGACCTATTGGAGGTGGTCTTTTGAGATCACTCTTTCCTTTACTATAGACCATGGAGGGGTCCCCATTGTGGGATATTCATGGCATTAGAACCAAACATAAATAATTAATATTTCTAACATTAGGTATAAATGTTAGAAAATTGGTCTCATTTAATTAAAATATTTATGGTTGTAACAATAAGATTAATATGTGATATGGAATCATGATATTATTTATACCTCTATCAAATAACCGAAGATGAAAATGAATAGATAACTTCAATGTTAACATGAAATATAAGAGATATAAGAGAAGTTTTTGATGAGGAAATTATTCACACATTTTTAGGACATGTAAACTAATAACCAAATATATATTTTTAATATCATTATAATTCTTTTTTGTATGTGAAAACATTTTATATCTATTTATATATATAATATATCTTTATAATATATTCAAAATTTTGGAAAATGAAAATTATTTGGATTGAGGTCCTTTGAAGCTGGGTAGGATATCTAAATCTAAAAATATACATGGAACCATGTTTCAAATAGTAAATCCTGAAGAATTTTTTAAAACCATAAATAAAAATCTAAATTAAGATTGAAAATTTATATTTGTGTTATTCAAATATATATAGGTCAACCTTTATATAGGTATAAGGAAATATTCATTATTATATTCATTGTTCAAATTCTATTTGTTGATCGATACAAGGGTGCTTGTATGAAGTTCCATAAGACCTACATTCGTAGAACTTGTGCTCTAAATATATACTTTGTAATCATAATTTATTTTCAATTGATATTATCCAAAAACACCCACATTGGTTTACATTATTATTCATATAGTTTGAATATTAAAAAAACTCATATGACCCAAATGTTTAGTTTCTTTGAAGATTAGCTGCATAAACAACTTATTTCATGATCCTTGTATACATTTATCCCAAAACCATTCTAAAGACATGATTTTATTAGAGAAATATGATGCATAATAGTCATCTTATCAACCTAGGGAAACATGAGAGATATGAAAATGATGGTCTCAGAATCCTATTTAGGGGTGAAATATAAACGAGTTAGTGAGAAAATATCTTGAGATCATAAACATGACAGTAATGTCTACATGGGATAAATGTAATGATATATAGAATAATATTATGGATCATAAAAAAGTTATCATGGGGCATGATATCATAAATCATAGGATAAGTATGTAAAATAATAAAAGTTTTATCATGAAATAATAAAATTTACAGTAGAATAATATTGTTATAATATAGTTAAAAAATCCTGATACATTGTGATGTAAATCATTAATGTATCTCATATAAAAGTATAAAAAATCACAAAATATGTGAAGGATCACCATAAAAACCCTTATAACATTGTGAACATATCTAACAACATCATTTTTAGGAATCACATAGTGTATTAGGAAGCACTACCCATATACCATAATAATATCATGAGATATTATCATTACCAATTTTATTATAGGGTTATATAATCACATACCCACGCATCACATAATGATAAGACATAAATATTTTTTCCACATGAACTAATAAGAATTCGTAACTGGATCCATATGTGAAAATAACTTGTGTTATATACAAACATTCACAAGGCATAAAAATCATTCAAATAAATGAAGTGGACGATACCATGAATATAAATCAATACATAAAAACCTATATTATCAATCAAATATTATCTTACAATTATTCATATATAGAATAAAATAATATATAATTAAATCAATATATTTCCCTATTAAATAAAATGATATTATTATCTAGGTGAGTACCCTTCAATTACAAGAAGAAATAATAGGGTACTCAAAATGTAAAGACACTAGTACAAATGCTATATTTATGCATGTGTGTAGATAAAAAAATATATAGGGAGTGGTAGATCAACACTTTCGTAGAGATTATATTTTATCATCACTATTGATACATAGAAATTTTTATAATGAATTAAAAGATTATTTTGAAATATTAAAGGCATGAGGAAATTGTTTAATGAGAAAAAATATACCATAAGTAATAGATAGAATATAATATAGTATTAACATATGTGAAAATTTTCCATCGAAGATAGGAAATTAATGAATATTTATGAGTGAAATTACTTTCCTTTATATAATGTAGAAACAATACACAATATAGATAGAACTAGATTTTAAATAATTTTAATGAAATAACCGAAAATATTAATATTTAAATCTTAATTTTTTAAATATGTTTTGAATATATAGTAGAAATATTTTTGTTGAAAATAAAAAATGATTTTCATTATAGTTTGTTAACGTTGTTATACGAAAATATATAATTTACTTTGAAAATCATTTCTAAGAAAGCAACATTTTTTAAATATTTTAACCATAAAAAATTTCATTAATATATATTTGAAACTTATAAGGAAAAAAGTATAATATGCCAAGATCAAAATATAAAAATTATTAAATATATTTAGAGATTTACTTTTTCGTATTTTCATAACAATTTAAAATAATCCTCATCGACAAAAGAAAAATAAATTTTTTTGGGAATAATTAAATTGAAATATGAGACATTAATAATTTGATATGTATTTAACTTTAAAAATATGTAAGAGAAAGTTTTTTTATATAATAACACGTATATAGAAGATAAAATCCCAATAAAGGGAGTTATCATCATCTTTTATTATTTCATAGTTTTAAAAATTAAAAATAAATTAAAAAGTGAAGTTTGAATAAGTAGTGTAATTTACCTAGAAATAATGAAACACTAAAATATTATGTTTGTAAAGGGTATAATGTATAAAATATATATGGTGAAATTCATAGAGGAAAGAGTTTGACACTGTCAAAGGGAGATCATGTCAATAAATTTTCTTACAACATGGGTAATGTATGAATTAAAATCTAAGAAAGAGATAATATGGACTAGAATTGTAAATCTAATGAATAAAATATATATTTTGAAAAAATATGTAAATGGGCAGTATTTAATCCATATAAAATAAAATATGTTCGCAAATCAAAACAGGTCTCAAAATGGAGACTCATATGAAAAAAACCCATACGAGCATCATAATTAGGAATGTAATAAAGGTAAAATCAAAAAATAAACATGAGGAGTAAACATAACATATAATAATATACTCTTATTAGGGAGTATATAATATTTAAGTGAATAACGGGTACGAATAATACATTTAAAACCAAATTTGAGACAATCAGAAGAGAAAAAACATAACTAGATTACCGCTTTGTGGATGTTATATAATTAAATTTACAATCAATTGAGGTTATATATTCACATATATCATAACTTTATTTATATTTACTTTTCTTAGTACTATTCCTTCAAACTTCTTATTACTCATATATTCATCATTCATAGATAAATAATCAGTTAGGTGCTAATTACTCCATTTGTTCCATTATTAATTTAATTTAACAATTTTATTCCTTGTCCTAGATCATGTGTACCTCACCTCTAGAATAATCATATAGATGATACATAATAATTCTATTTATTTATAGAGTCTAATGAATATTTCATAGATTTCATTGTAAATGTTAATAAATAAGGGTTATAAATTCTTATTTTTTGAAGATAATGAGTCAATAAAAAGAATTTATTTTAGTAATGAATATACATATATATAATATCATTATATATTTTATAAAATTACATAAATTCATATTAACGACTGCATATTACTTGCATTTTTTTCTTATCCATTCATGATGCAAACCTTATTGAATAATTCACTAAGGTGGTAAAAATAATCTAAAAAATAATTTGTTATACCGAATGAATGAGTAAGTATATATTTTGATACAATTGAAAAAAATATTATACAACAACAATGAGGTAATTTATATTTTATTAAAGTGTAAAATACGATTCAGGGAGAGTTGGTTATATGTGAAAAATAAGATAGAAAATGACATAGTTACGAACTATATAAAAAGTTGAACTCCCTTGGAACCATTTTTTATTTTAAATGGTTTAGGGATTATTCTTGAGAACAAGGGTTTCATAACATGTGATATACCTTTTTGATAGAGAAATTGGTAACATATTTATGGTGAAACTGATGTAAATGTGTTGTTTGATATGGGAAGAGTATAAGACTTTTTTTAGATGAGTTTTAATGTCATATTCACAAAAACCCATTTCATAATTTGGAAGGAATGTAATTTTAAATATAAAGTGGATCAAAATGAAAAAAAATTATTAGATATGGTTTGATACATTCATTATATAGAAAATGTGATGCCAATATGTTGGGATATTATATCACTTTATACCATATATTAAAGTTTTTACCTCATTTTACACCTTACTGTGGTAACATGCTTTTTTATCTTAGGAATTTTAATTTTTTTAAATGAAATTGAACATATTATTTAATTGTGAGATATTTATTTTCAATAAAAAGTTCATTTTATTAATATAAAATTTTTAAATTGGATAAATTTTAATTTTTTTAATTATAACAAATAAAAATCATTTTTAGAGAAATTTTGTTTTGAAAATTATATGTTTTTATTATTATTTATAACCAATTAATAATTATTTTATGAATTTTAATTATTGTTTTTATACATAAATAAATCATTTTTTAAATTTGATACTATGAATACAATAAATATAATTTTTTTAAAAAATAGATAATATATAATAAAACAATGTTTTTTAATAAATCATATTTCATTGACCATGAATAATTAAATTTCTATTATATAGAACTACTTAATTATTTCTTATATGTTATTTATTTATTTTGAAAATAATTTCTTGAATCTCATCAATCAAATTTATTAATACCATTTTTTAAAAATAATAAATTTATTGAAAAATGTTTAATGTAAATAAACTTAAATCATTAAATTATACGTTAAAAATTAATTAATATACTTTTATTTTATTCAAAATTTTTTATTTAATTTCAATTAAATTATGTATAGTTCTATTATTTGTAATATATAAACATATAAATGATATTTATTTATATTAATCATATACCATTAATTAAGAACTAGTAATATGTTTTCCGATATTATTATCAAGGACTATATAAATTTTATACTAGTAAATTAATGACAATACTACCCACATTATAATCTATAAATTCATTTAATTCCATATTCTCAATTCACACTTCACATTACTTTAATTTTCATTTAGTAATTATTAAGTTTATTTCTCCATTCATGATGTTTTTCACCTTGTAGGTTCTGCTTTACTAATAGTGATACTCAATGGTGATGATTCTATAGAGGTTTTTATAATTGTAAAAATATTATTCCTTTTAATTTTTTGTCTCATTTTATTTTATTCACTATTAATGACTACAATCCATTGAATTTAATACTTTGTATCATGAACTTATATTGCAATATTCTATTAAGTGTGAATAAATTGTAGTAAATTTGATTTATACATTAAATGGTTTATCTTATAAAAAAGTTCATTCCTATTTAAAGAATATAAAATTATATTTATGAATTATGGACCTATAATTTACGGAAATGAAATTTTTTCTAAATCCTAAGATTTTATATTCTCCTACCTTAAAAAAACTCTACATTGAAATTTGGTTTTTTATTTACTAAAAAAAAAATGTAAGGGTATCCATAATGTAGGTGTGAATTATTTTGATAACACAAACTTAGTATCTTTGTTATGGATTTGGAACTTTCCATTTCCCTTATAATAGGAATATTATGTTGTTTTTATTTTTATTAACCATTTTTTTCAAGTATACTTAAGAAGTTAAGAACAGTTTCATATGGAATTTTGGGATTCTGATATGATTTATATATCCATGTACACCATTTATACACAACAATTTCAAAATTGTAGATATAAAGGGTGATCTTCTCATCCATGATGCATGATAAACATAAATTTTCATTCATGTTGATTTATTTTTAACCATCAATTGATATAAATATCCACTAAAGGATAGTTTTCGTAATTGTTTGAATTATTCAATGATGAGTTATTCCTCTTATTTTGGACAATAAATTAAAACATATTTGGTCAGTATGAGTATTACAAATATTAGATTAAAAAATTTCCATGAATATTGAAAATTTATCCTAATATGTCTTCACCTATGATACCTATAGTTCAACCAAAGTTACGTTAAGTTTTATCCTCTTGTTCATCATTAAAAAATCACAAAAAAAACTAAATTCCACTATGATAATAATATAATGGACATGTGACCAAAACTCTAATTTCTATTATTCTAAATACATAATTTCCCTAAAAAATATGATACCAGTTTGGATAACACAGAACCATATACATAATTATAAGATATTATACATAAGATCTAAATATTTAAAGACACTCCCCATACCCTTAGTTTCATTAGTGATTAGCTATATAACAATCTTATTTCATGATAGTTTTATACATTTATCAGAAAACACATCAAAAAACATGATTCCATTATGGGAATATTATTCATAATAATATTCTTCATAACTTGGGGAAAATGGATACCTAAGAAAAGGGTGATGTCAAATGATCAGTAAGGGGAAAATAATATCAACGAGTAAGGGATAAATTATCATAAGATTATAAAAATGAAATGAATTTCAAACTCTGGTAAATTAGATTATTAATAGAATTTTTTCTTGGAACCATATTAAGTGATCTTGAAGAATTATCTAATAATAAAAGATCATAACATAAGAATTTTAAAAAAGAGTCATCATAAAAGGTTGAAAAATATTCTGTGTATAAGATTGTGAACAAATAATAAATAATCTTGATCCATTGTATGATCCCAATAGTATCTAGAGAATTACCATGAATTATTTTAGGTATTCATTTTTATTTGTCTGAATACTATTTTTTTGGGTTTTACCTTGGGGTGTGTTTTGGTGAAAATCACTAATTTTTTAAAGTAGCAGGCAAGTGCATGATTAGCGCATGGTTTTCCCAAAATGTGTGCCCCAATCCAGCAAACTGTATGAATCCAATTTGAGGGGATTAACATGGATGAAACTTGTATTTTTAAACCATGCCCCAAATTATTATAAATCATGAACTTCTGCTAGAATAGGTACATTATTATGGAATACGGTTCGGCAAACCATGAACCCCTGCACAACAAACTGTTCACGTGATTTAATTTTACCTGAAAATCAGATTTAAAATTATGAGAAACCTCAAGACCCATCCAAATCAACCAAAATTCAAAAATAACTGATTTATATAATTTTTTTGATTCCCCTAATGATTTTATTAGTCTCCCGACTTATTTTATTAGAGAATCAATGTGTGAATTGAAGATATGCACCTCCCCATGCATATGCTATATTCAATTTTAAATCTCTCTCTATGTCATGCTTCCCTACCCTGGTCAAAGTTGTATGATTATCTGATGTTAGTTATAGATCTAGATCAATTATTGTTATATATTGGTTCTTTTTATCTTGGATATTGGGTTAAGATCTAGGTCATGTTCTTCATCATGTTCTTGATTATTCTGTTTCAAATTTTCTATTTTCCATTGGTGAGCGTGATTCGTCAATATTAAGGTAGGTGGCCAGCTATTAAAATACCAAAGTCTTGATTTCAATTATGTGTATGTAATTATAGAATTTATATTGGATGATTAGAAATTCAATTTCTTGAATTTAATTAATTAATTCCATCAATTCATTAATTAAGGGATTGTGAAATTAGGGATATTGAGATTATTGATCTTGATTAATTAATTCTATAATTAATTAATGTGAATAGCTGAGTTTATGAAAATAATTGATTTAAAATAATTATTTGTATAATTAATTATGAAAATATTGAGATTATTGATTTGGAATAATTAATTAATTAATTTTTATTATATTGAGATTTTTGAATTAGATTAAATAATTAATGAATTAATTATTGTTATATAGAAATTTTTTAATCTAAATAATTAATTGTTAAATTAATTATTCTTAAATTAAAATGGTTGAATTAGAGTAATTAATTATTGAATTAATTATTATTATATGGAAATTTCTGAATTTCATTTAATATAATATTTAATTAATTAACAGATATTTTTAGGGTTATAAATTTTATTGAGATGAAAAATTAATTGTCGAATTATTTAATTAGGTTGTGGTGATTAATTAATTGATTAGTTAATTAAAGGAATTAAGACGATTCATTGATTATTGAATTAATTTTTAGTATTTATGTGATTAATTAATTGTTTAATTAATAAATGAATTTAGATAAATAATTGTAAAAATGGAATTCTAAGATATGGATTGAGATGAATAATGTTAGCAACAAAATTTTAAGATATAAATTGAGATAATGAATAGTAAAAATAGAATTCTGAGATATGAATTGAGATAAGAAAGAATGAAAATGGAATTTTGATATATGAATTGAGATAATGAATGGTAAAAATAGAACTATGATATATTAATTGAGATAAATAATGGTAACAATGGAATTCTGATATATTATTTGAGATAATAAATGGTAATTAGGGTATCAAAATATATGGATTGAGATAAATAATAGTAATAATTTAATTCCAATATATGAATTAAGATAATGAATGGTAACAATGGAATTTTGAAATATGATATCACTCAAGGATTGTTCAAACTTTCGTGTGCACTAAAGCAAGTATTGAGGTTTGAGTGTCCATGAGAACCTGAGTGTTTATGGGGATAAATAAGGAATAACTGATTATTTGATAACAATTTAATTATGAAATTTACATTATTATTTATAGAACTGCATACACTATCATTGAATAGATATTGTTTTAGATTCCATTAGTGGTGGCCTACTATATTGTACTCAAAAACTACTCGAGCTTCTTGATTTGTACCCAAATAGATATCATGGTTGCAGGACAAGTTAAGGGTAATGGACCTATGTTAGATAGATGACATGGGAGGGAGCATGGATGAGGAAACCATACTTGATTTTGGATCCTGTTTGGAGTTATCAGTGTCATTACTTGTTTTGGGTTTTTCAAAGTGAAACTTGAGACATACCCTAATGTGTAATATATTCTATTCAATTTTGATATTTTATTACCTTTTTTGTCATCTTGTGATATTAATACTATTCTAGTAATGGTTATATCATTTGGTTATTGTTTATTTATTTCCACTGGTGTATTACTTTGATAAAGAGTTTATAGTCTTCTCATGATTGATAATAGACCCTCGATGTTATTTATCAGCCTTTGGACGATGGGGAGGCATGCTAGAGGTCTTCTGACTGATCCGATTGAGGTACCGTTGTGTGGCACCTAGTCTAGGATGACACAAAGTTGTATGAGATCCTATTTTTCATTTATTTTATTTTTAATACTTTTTGGGAAAGGTAGACAGAATACTAGGAAGAGTCAAGCCATGGTTTTGAGCCTGTTCATGGGAGTAGATAATCCATGTATGAAAGGGAACCCAAGTTCATGGGGTGGGATTATTTTTATAGGTATTTTATGTTATTGATTAATGAAATTCTACCTTAGGTGACACACTTTTCTATGTGACGTGATAATTGTTTTTGAGTTTTTGATATTTGAAACATGGAATGGTAGGGAATGAGAGTTGGGTATTCATGAATCAGTAAATTCACTCATTTTTTTGTGACATGCATAATTTTATGCATGCACTGAAAAATAGTCTTTATGGTTTATTGTGCAAATTGAACTATTTTTCCATGATTGTGAAATTGAACTAAAAATGGTTCCTAATAAGAATGTGAAAATATTAAAATTATGAAAAATTAGAACAAATCGATGTCTAAGGAGAAACCTGATAAATGAGAATGAGTTTACCATTTTTTTAACCATGTTAAAGATGTAGGATTGTTAATGGTAGTGATAACACCCCGGTTTGGAAAATTTGGTGATATTTGGGGGAAAATACTTCCTCTAAATTATTATGTTTTCCTATTACATAAATGTGATAAAGTGGTGTTATGTTTCCTGGGATGTTTGTTTCGAATTATGGAGATATGACTCCATGAAGATTCTTATTGATTTGAATACCATGGTTTATAGCTAGGGATGCTCCACTAGTAGTGGAACCTAAGGAACTAAGAGTGCTGGGTGAGGAAGTTGGAGAAAAGTTCAAAGTGATTTTTGCTTACTTAATGATGTTTAAGGAGAAGGACCTAGAGAAGGTTGTAAAAATTACGTCTGACCTTACACAGGTGTTTCAGTTATATCACCCTATAAATTTTACTAAAGATGGTGGACCTGAGACATGATAGTTCTAGATTGATTCTATCTAGATGATACTTGAACATTTGAAGACTCATACAAAGAAGTGGGTGTTGTTGGCTGCCTATACGCTACAAGGAACAACAAAGCATTGGTGGTATTTTCATATTTGGATTGTCATGATGGTGGTATGTTATGGAAAGAATTCTCAGGGAAGTTCATGTACCACTTCTATCCAGAGACGCTGAGGTAGGAGAGAGTGGTTGAGTTCATGAGGTTGACTTTTGGGTGTATTTACATGATAGACTATGTTGTAAACATCACATATTTACAATGATTTTCTCTATGGTTGTAAATGGATGATACAACCATGATGAGGCATTTTGAGGATATAATTAAATGAGAGATCAAGTCCCAAGTTAACTTATTTCATTTAAAGAAGTTTAATGGGGTGGTGGATTGGTCTCTCAAAGCATAGGGGAACCTGAAGAAGGCTACTAGTTCAAGATAAATGGTTTCTGCTGGACAATTAAGAGGCATGACTTCTGAGAGTTGGAAGCATCATAATGTGAAATTAATCTAGGGGGTAAATGGAAGAGTGTCCATATTGAAGGAAAAGTTACTCTGGATCTTACCCAAGCTCTTTTATAACAACCATGTCTTAACGTACATAGAAATTAAATCATTTTTTAGAAATACCAAAAAAAAATACAAAAATAAACACCCAATGATCATATTCATTTAGTGTGTTTGAAATCCAGGAAACGTAAACACTGGAACCTCAGTGAGCTACATTAACTCCCAATAGTTTCTCTAATACTATCACCCCTCTTAGAAATATCATACAAAAAATATATCATCATAACATGGGGAAGGAAACATAAAAATGTGTAACCTCAAATACTCAGAATGGGTATACAAGGGAGATATATAAACATAAAAAGGAGAATAAGTCTATGAGAATGTGATAATAATATTAGGAGATCATACCATGAATATCATAAAAATGAGTCCGGGCATAAAGGTTCTTAGTTCATAAGGCATGAATCATATGTAAAAAAATAGAAAAGGACATGAAATCATAACATAGGTGTAAGACAAGGAATTATTTCATACAAATAAACATGTAATATCATTCCCTATAAGCGAAGATAAATCTCTAGATCTTATTTGGGAACTTCCTGGGGACTACACCTAATGGTAGGGACACACAACCATCCCTAGTCACAGTCCTTTCTTTGTATGGGATTGGGTTTCCCCATCTTCCACAGTGGATCGAGTTTCCCCATCATCCCATAGTGGATTAGGATTCCCCATATTACCATAGTGGATCGTGTTTCCTCATCTTCCTCCTATAGTGGACCAGGTTTCCCCATCTTCCTAGAGTGGATGTGGTTTACCTATCTTCCATAGTGAAATAACCTCATCAACATGATTCACATCATTATCTCATGATATATAAACCATTACCCAATTTATTAGAGGGAGAAATAGGTCTCACCAATCAATTAATACTATCATCTCTATTTGTGCCATAAGATAATGAAACGTACATCATGTAGTGATCCATAAGAAAATGGGTTTCATAAAAATTATATCATAACCCATAAAATGAAATGTGTATCATAAAATTTTCATCATATAATTATGTATAGAAAAGATATAGATCTCATAATAATTTAATAAAATTATAACCAACGAAAAAAAGAATGTTTCTAGAGTATATAACCTGTGGAAGAGAAACGAGTTCCATAAACATCATTCAATATAAACATACACCATTCAAGAAAGAATATGATTGGTATTATTAGATCATATCCCCAGTAAAGAATAAACTATAACAAAGTATTTATTCTTATATATAAAATTATTTTGAAATATCACTTGAAACATTTCGTATGGAATGTGGCTATCACGACCCTCATTCAGCATGATGAGGGAAGGGACAAAAAATTTTCAGACCCTCCCTTCTTCAAGTTAAAGGAGAGATAATGACCCCCGAGACCCACCTTCAATAGTTCTCGGAGTGGTGACTAGCACCAAGGGTATAGAATTACGCACAAGATAGAAGGCATTACCCTTTTTTTCATTAAATAGGATCGGGATATGAGATAGTAAAACCCAACAACACCAAAACTGGTGGATAAAAGTAATGCAAAAGAAATTTGTTCCCATATGAATGTTACAATGTAAATTCCATAAAGTAAAAGGAGACTAAAAAGGTAAAGTAACAAAGAATGAAAAATAGCAACTGCAACTATCTCAACGTCCGAGCTAGTACAACCCTGCACGGTCCCGAAAGTCCTCCTAGAAACCAGAAAGCAGTTTTATATATATAGGGTGACCATACAAGTATACTCAGTAGGGAAAACCAAAAACTCTAATGCAAAAGTGGGGTGGCATTCTAATTCATTGTGAGAAAAGAAATAACCAAAGCACATAGCAAGGAAAAATTTCCACCCAAGCTTCACCAAGGCACACTCCCCAAATAACGCAAGTCAAGTAATGAATAGTAATAAAACATCGATATTTGGGTACCCCGCGCCACTTTCCCACTGGTTATTGAAGACATCCTACAAATTGAACCTCTCTCACCATTCTCACTACAATCCCACTGCCACTCCCCGCCCGCACACACCTAGGACATCACTACCATACATCACGCCCACAAACACCTAGGCTAGAAGAACATCTGTCACACTCGAAGACGCCTGCGCCTCATCCCAAAGACTCTTGGGAAACAACCTACCTGCACACACATGGTCCAACCACCACAACTCTTCTGCTCGAAGAATCTTGGGATATAATGGAACTCAGGCCATCAAATCCTTTCGAAAGAGTCTTGTGTATTCGGGAAGGGGAGCAGAAAAGGCACTAATAACCAGCCACTCATAGGAGTGTTGGAAAAAACACCCTCCCCCATGGAATGGGGGTGTTCAGCACTAAGTTATCAACATGAGTGGGGCTCGAATAAGAAACATAAGAACTATAATTATATTTATATGTAATAAGAACTCATCCCAACCTAGGGTTTCCAAGTCCAACTTAAGCACAAACACCCTCGTTACTATTCAATTATAAAAGAAAGGCACAACACTCACGTCCAAGTCACAAATCATTCCCAAAACCAATTCCCCATTTAACCTATTCTTTCTTTCATGTTCATGTGATCCTATATAAGTGAATTCAACACTACTAGGAAACTAACTAGCATAAAAACAAGCTAGAGAAAGAGAAATATCCAAATAACAATTTAAGAATTCACACCCGGTTCTCTTTTGATGTCACAACAACAAAGGGATCAGTGAAATCCCTCAAAGTACTGGAACCAAACCAAACCTCGAGATATAGCCTCACATAGCTTAAGATTCACAACCTACAACCGTGCCACAACAAAGGATCCCATCCCCATCCACGTCACCCCATAAGCATCAAACAAAACATCACACCCACTACCAAAATAGAGTAGAGAAACTTCCAGGTTCAAGCACATCATTCCTTAGCTTCTTCTTTCTAATGGTTAATCGGGGTGACCACAGAAGGATAGATGTTCACTGGGTATCCATTTAACCAACCAAGTTTAGGTGATTAACCAATTTCCATGTTATAGTTATTTAATCATCACATAAGACAAGGGTTCATTACTGCACAAGGAAAGACCACCAACGTCCATGATTTTCAGTGAATATAATCCCATATACTTCACAACATATAGCAATGATGAAAGAGTACAACAGAATTTCCAAACACAGCCCATGATTCTTTAACAACATGTTTATTATCTTTGTTAAGGTTTGGTGTCATCCATTCCCACATAAACATTGGAGTACCCACCCTGCATGATACACAGTAAGGAGACACGAAGGAAAAATCCCTACTTGGTTGATCAAGTAACGATGTTCTTCTCCACGCGCCAAGAATAAGGGATGCGCGACATGTAGGGGAGGAACGTCCGGGACTCCAAGGGTGAGCAGAAAGGCCTCGGCACATGAACTCTACTTACCTCAGGAAGGGGAACTCCAAACACACTAGGAATGAAAGGTGACCATCCACGAAGAAGAAGAAGAAGAAGGAATTCCCGTTAGATATAAGGATGAGAACCTGTTGTTACGATAAATGGAAATTTTAACGGATTTAATGTCGGATTGTGGTTCCCCACGTGGTTGGGAAGCTACTCACGATGGAATTAACTATCATTTAAAAATTCTCCTCATAGGGGTGGTCATAATGGCTATGTGTTAAATAGTATTCTTTAATCATGATGACACGTGTGAAAGGGGTGGATCTGGAAGTTACGAGGAAGGGCATGACACCGAGGAAAAAACACATGTTTTGGTAAGTTAAGGTTTTCTCGACTCTTGGGGGATTTTAGATATTGTTTAAGGGATCTAAATGGATTAAAAGAGGGAATTAAATCATCTTTATGTCAAAAGATATGTTATGGTATCATAAAGGACGAGAACTGGAAAATAATGAAGACCGCTCGGTGAGGACACAGTGCCACCGTCACGGTGCCGCCCTCACGGTGCCATCATCATGGTGTCACCATCTCGGTGCCACTATCACGGTGCCACCGTGTCCTGTGTGCGACCATCACGGTGTCACCTTAACTGGTGCCAGGGTGACCGGTGGGCGACCGTCACAGTGCCAACGTAACCGGTTCCCTTGTGAACGGTGCCACCGTTGCGGTGGAGCTGTTATTTGGAAAAGTAATGGACTAGGTGGGTCCATGCCATTACATCAAAATCCTCTCAAACTATTCTCACCCTCGTGAATCAAAACTAGACTTCAAGAAAAAGAGGAGTTCTGAACAACAACCTCGAAAGATACCTCTCAATAGTGAACCTCATCAACATCTTGGAACACATCTCTCTCATGTAACCAGGAAACATTCAAGGGTCAAACAGTCCAGTCATATGGGTTAGATAGTTTCCTCCTCTATGTCAAGACACTATCCGCTTGGGGTGGCACTGACTTGCCCGCACGAGTTTAATCGCATCCACCTTAATGTGTATTTATTAGGGATCAGGTCCTCCCCTCCCCATATCAAGAAATCTTCACACACATTCAGAGAATAAGGAAAACCACACGTTCCATAGTTAACAAGGTAAAGCGTTCCATCACAAAAAAGTACAAACAAAACAGAACAAAACTCAAAACATCTCTGGGTACTGGGCGCACATCTACGTCTCCTGTTCCCAGGTACTTTCATCGAGCCCACCATGACTCCACAACACACGAACCAAAGAAATGGTCCATCCATGGAGCACCTTCTCCTCATGATCCTCGATCCTCACTGGTCTTTCCACAAAAGTCACATCATCCTCAATATCCATGATTCGCCAGTCAAGGTCTTCTGAATCGTCATGTAGATACCATCAGAGTTGAGATACATGGAAGACGACATGCATTCTCAGCAGTGGAGGTGGTAGCGCCAGTTGGTAAGAAACTTCGCCAACCCGCCACACCACTTCAAACAGTCCGATGAACATGGGAGAAATCTTACTCCCCCTACCGAACCTCCGTTGTCCACGTCAAGGGGAGACCATCAAGAACACATGGTCCCCAACCTCAAACACCAAGGGTCTCCTCCTATTATCAGATTATGATTTATATTGGTCTCGGTCCGCCTTCATCATCTCTTTTATAAGCTGAACCTTCTCGGTCATGCTCTAAACCACCTCCGGGCCATGAACACCTGCTTCCCCAACCTCGGTCAAGCACACGAGTGAGAATCATGGCCTTCCGTACAAAGCTTCGAATGGATCCATGCCAATGGTATAGTGATAGATATTATTGTAGGAAAACTCTACCAGAGGAAAGTGTCACACCCACGATCCCCCAAAGTCCAGAATACATGCTCATAGCATATCCTCCAATGTCTAGATGGTGTGCTATGTTGGTCCATCTACCTGGGAATGGAAAGCAGTGAAATGACATAGCTGGGTGCCAAAAGCATG
Source organism: Viscum album (assembly GCA_963277665.1). Classification (NCBI taxonomy): domain Eukaryota; kingdom Viridiplantae; phylum Streptophyta; class Magnoliopsida; order Santalales; family Viscaceae; genus Viscum; species Viscum album. Next base: position 431,320,454 of record OY728147.1, on the reverse strand, counting down.
CTGCAATACCCTCTAGACACGTGAGTTAAACCGTGCATCCCTATCCAAGACTATGAACCTCGGAAGTCCTTGCAACCACACCACCTATTCCACATACCTCTATGCTAAGGCATCCACTACACCTAAATCCTTGATTGCCAGAAAGTGAGATGATTTCTTCAACCAGTCCACCACTACCCAGATAGAGTCACAGCCTCCTTGAACCTTGGTTAGCCCTCTGAAAAAATCCATCGAGATGTCATACCACTTCCACTCAGGGAAGTCTAAAGGCCACAACAAACCTCCAGGAACACGGTGTTTAGCCTTCACCTGATGACACAATATGCACCAACCCATGAACTCTTGCACTACCTGCTTTACCCTGGTCCACCATATATGACTCCTCAGACCCTGGTACATCTTGGAAACTCCTGGGTGCACTTCTAGGGGTGATTTTTGGAACTCACCAAGAACTATCTCGCACATCGCCTCTCGAAAAATCAACTTCCCTCGGAAAAGCATCCAATTCTGACAATCCTCCTTCCACCCTTCCAGAGCATCACATTGGTTAAACCAGTCATGCATCACTTCACTTTTTGAGTCTCCCCATTGAGACGCCTCTACCTGCCACAATAGAGAATACTGTACTGTCATCTGATACAGGAAACCTCTACCACCATCTATCCTCGCATCCAAGTGTAGGGCAACCAACTCCTCCATCGCCTTCCAAGCATATTCTGACTCTCAAACCACATCCTTCTGAGACTTCCTACTCAAGGAATCACCCACAACATTCCCTTTTCCTGAGGTGTAGGAAATATCAAAGTCATATTCTTGAAGGAACTCCATCCACCTTCACTACCGTATGTTCAGGTCCCGCTGGGAGAAGACATACTTTAATATTTTTTGATCCTTGAAGACCACGAAGCATTCCTCAACAAGGTAATGCTGCCACAAATTTAGTACGAACACGACCACTGCATGCTCTAGATCATGGGTTGAATAATTACGATCATGAGGACGTAACTTCCTAGACCCATAAGAGATCACCCCTTGTCGTTACATCAGCACACACCCGAGGCCTTATCCAGAAGCATCACAGAACACCTCATACCCTGCCCATTTTTCTTGACACCTCAGCAGTGGGGCACTTACCAACTTCTCCTTCAGATAGCTGAAGGCTGCCTCGCACTGCCCATTCCAGACGAAAGCCTGGTCCATATTGGTTAAGGCTGTCAAAGGTGTTGTAACTCGAGAGAAGTTGTAAAAGATCCTCCGATAATAGCCTCCAAGTTCAAGGAAACTATGAACTTCTGCCATGTTCTTGGGCGCTGCCCATGAAACACCCGCCTCGACCTTTGATGGATCCACCACTATCCCTTGCTCAGACACCACGTGCTGAAGGAAGTGCACTTCTCACACCCAGAACTTTCACTTGGACAATTTCCCATAGATTTGGTGTTGTTAGAGGACATATAAAAACATTCTTAGGTGCTCCGTGTGATCCTCCTCTGATCCTAAGTAGATCAGGATGTTGTCAACAAACACGACTAAGAACCAATCCATGTATTCTCAGATGACGGAGTTCATGAGTCCCATGAACACAGTTGGTGCATTCGTAATGCCGAAATACATGACTACAAACTCAAAGTTTCCATATCTACATCTGAATGTATTCTTTGAGATGTCCCCCACCTTCACCCTCAACTAGTGATAGCCAGACCATAGATCGATATAAGAGAACCAACCTGCTCCCCTCAACTGGTCAAAGATATCATCTATCCCCGAGAAAGGGTATCGGTTATTGACTGTTACCCGGTTCAGTCTCCGGTTGTCTATGCACAGCCTCAGACAACCATCTGCCTTCTTTTGCGAACAAGACTAGAGCACCCCACAGTGATGCACTTGGTCGAAAAAAACCCTTCTTCATCAGATCGTCAATCTGAATCCACAACTCCCGCAACTCAGAAGGTGACCTTAGGTAGGGAGCCATCGAAACCGGACAGACACCAGGTTGGAAGTCTATCCCAAACTCAACATCACGTTGAGGGGGTAGAGTCGCCACCTCTTCAGAGAAGATGTCCATAAACCCACTGACGATTCCTGGGACTTTCACCATTTCTGCACCCACCGACTCTACTGATAGTTCAACTAACAAGGAAAGGAGGGGCTCCTCTCACCTGCTGCTTTTCTGGCAACCCCGCTCGCCAATGAAAGTTACACGTCGGCCAACCAAATCTGAAAACATGACCCTTCCCCGAATGTAGTCAATGACTTGACATATAGAGAACAACCAGTAAATTCCTAGGATGACATCGTATAGTTGTATATTCAACAGTAGAAGATCCTGATAGAATGATGTGGCCCTATCATCAGGCTACACCATCGGAAAACATAAAACAAGTTGGTATGACCCCTGACTGGCATGCTCACCACTCGGAGCACTGTAAGACTCTCAGCGTCTAAACCTAGATCATGGTCCATACTGGGTGCAAAAAATATTGTGAAGCTCCTGTATCAAACAAGGCATATGAAAGAGTACTAAACAAGAAAATCGTACCTCGAACGACTTCCGGACCTACTGGAGCTGCTTCCTCCGCGGTGTGTAACTTCCCACACCTAGCTCCCCTGCCCCTCGGATGTCGGCCACCTCCCCGATCACACCCTGGTCGAGTTCCCTGAGTAGCACCCTGAGGTCGGCCTCCACCTTCGACGTCTGCCCTTAGAGGAGTGGGATCTTGTTGTCCCTGCTGCTGCGGCTGAAAGGGCCTGGCTGGAACTACTGCGGCTAGGGCGGGTGCTGCACTAGCCCACCCCTGTTGTCCTGTACTCGGTCCGAGCACTGATTCCGAAGGTTCCCATGACAGCCAAAAATGAATAATCTTGGTCCTGGGCTGGAAAGGAAAGGGCGATGAATGAGAGATCGGAACCGGAACGGCTGGGGCATGCTCCTTACTAGCCGGAACCTAGAGGTCCCTAATGCAGGAGGACTGCTGCTGACGGCTTTCCCCTTCGACGAGCCTAACTGGATTCCCTCTCACGATACAACTCCCAGCATGTGCATCCTCTACACCACTTCAGCCATCTTTTGTACCTTCAATTACATCGGTAGGGTGAAGGGAGTAACAACATACTAGAGAAAAGGTCGAAGTTCCTCCACTAAACATCTCGCCCGGGACTCCTCATCTGGAAATAGTTCTGGAGCAATGTGAACGAGATTCTTGACCTTGTTCTCCAACTCTCTTACTAACATACTACCCTTCTTGAGAGAGAGTAGTTCCTACCACTTCTCAGCCTTCATCATTAAAGAGAGGAATTCTGCCCAGAACTCTTTCTCAAATTCAGTCCACTTCACCTCAGCCTCCCTCTTCTCCCCAAGATAAAGCGTCCACCACTGACGCGTTGCTCCACGAATCTGGCTTACAGGCAGAGGAACCCAGCACTCTGACGGAGCCTGGATCAAGCTAATATCTATCACTAGTTCCTCTAGCCATCTCTCTGTCTCTACATCAGAGATGCTGCCGTCGTACTTCTCGAGGGTCTGCTGTTGAACGACACGAAGCGTCTTATTCCAATGATCTTCCTCCTCCTCTTGGTCATCCCTTTGTCGATCAGGCAAGTCAACCTCATGGGTCTTGATCTCCCACACTACTCATGGTCATCTCCCAGGTGCAATAGCAGCAAGGTAAACAAGGAATGACTAAGCCCTAGTAGTGTAGAATATTGTTCTTAAATTTTCATAGGCATATTATTAATTATAAATCCCCAAAATACCCATGAAAAATAAAAACACAATTCATTATGATGCATCTACCTTCCCTAGGTTCTTTACCCTACAATCAGTACAACCTCACTTGGCCGTTCGGTTGGCCCAGAGTCCTTGCATCGGATCACGGGGGCCCAAAATTCATGTGTCCTAGCTGGTCTTCCCTGACCTATTTCATGCATAAAGATTGTCCCACACTGTTTCCCTAACATCCCATGCAATCATCACGGTGTCTAACTCTTAACTCCATCCTATCTCTCAACCCGAAGGCTTTGATACCATTCTGTCATGACTCGGCTTCACCAAGATGAGAGAAGGGACAACATATTTCCAGACCCTCCCTTCTTCAAGTTGAACAAGAGATAATGACCCCCAAGACCTGCCTTCAATAGGTCCCGGAGTGGCAACTAGCCCCAAGGGTATAGAATTACACACAAGCTGATAGGAATCACCCTTTTTTTCGTTAAATAGTAATGGGGGATAATATAGTAAAACCCAAAAACACAAAAACTGGGGGATAAAAGTAAAGCCAAAGAAATCTGTTCCCATATGCAAGTTACAAAGTAAATGCCACAAAGTATAAAGGGACTACAGAGGTAAAGTACCAAAGAAATATAAATAGCAGCTACAACTATCTCAACATCTGATCTAGTAAGACCCTAACAGTCCCTAAATTCCTCATGGAAAACTGAATACAGTTTTATATACTTAGGTTGAGCATTCAAGTATACTCAGTAGGGAAAACCAAAGACTCTCTTGCACGAGTGGGGAGGAACTATAATGACCTGTGAGAAAATAAATAACCAAATCACCTAGAAAGGAAAACTATCCACCCAAGCCTCACTAAGGAACAATACCCAAATAACAAAAGTCAAGTATTGTATAGTAATAGCACATCGATATTTGGGTACCCCGTGCCACTTTCCCACTGGTTATCAGAGACATCCAACGCATTGAACCTCTCCCTCCATTTTCACTGTAGTCTCACTGCCACTCCCCACCCACACACACCTGGCCCATCACTACCACACATAATTCCTACAAACACCTGGGCCATAACAACTACTGTCACACCCAAAGACACATGGGCCTCATCCCGAAGACTCTTGAGAAACAACCTGCCCACACACAACTGGTCCAACCACCACAATGACCCTGCCCGAAGAATATTGGGATATAATGGACCTCTGGCCATCACATCCTACTGGAAGAGTCTTGGGCTATTTGGGAAAGGGAGATGAAGAGGAGCTAATAACCAACCACTTATAGGAGTGTTGGGAAAACAACCTCCCACATGGAATGGGGGTGTTCAGCACTAACTGCTCATGTTGGGGGGGGGGGGGTGAATATGAAACATAAGAACTACAATTATATATATAGGTAACAATCATTCATCCAAACATAGGGTTTCCAAGGACAACCTACGGATAAACACCCTAATTACTATTCATTTATAAAATAAATGCACAATACTCACAGACAAGTCACAACTCATTCCCAAAACCAATTCCACATTTAACCCATTATTGCTTTCATGTTCAAGTGATCCCATCTAAGTGAATTCTGCACTGCTGGGCAACTAACTATAATATCCACAATACAGAAATAAGGAAATAGCCAAAAAACAATTTAAGCATTCACACCTGGTTCTCTTGTGAAGTCATAACAACAAGGGTGACCACACAAGGATTGATGTTCACTGGGTATCCATTTAACCAACCGAGTTTAGGTGATTAACCAATTTCCATGTAATTGTTATTTAATCATCACAAAAGACAAGGGTTCATTTGTGCACCTGGAAAGACCACCAAATACCATGATTTTCAGTGATCATTAGCCCATAAAGTTCACAACACATAGCAATGATAAAATAGTATAGAAAAATTTCCAAACTCACCCCAACATTCTTTAACAGTCTGTTTATTATCTTAGTTAAGGTTTGGTTTCATCCATTCCCACAGAAATAGTAGAGTACCCACCCCTCATGATACATAGTAAAGAGAGATGAAGGAAAAATCCCTAGTTAGTTGATTAAGGATCGAAGTTCTTCTCAATGCTCCAAGAACTAGGGTTGTGTGACTTGTAGTGAAAGAACGTCCGTGACTCCATGATTGATCAAAAAGGCCCCGACATAGGCACATCACTTTCCTTGGGATGGGGAACTCTAAACGCACCAGGAAGAAAGGGGGACCGGCCAATAGGAAGAATAAGAAGGAATTCCTATCCAATATATGGATGAGATCCCATTGTTATAGGATATGGAAATTTGAATGGATTTAAAGTCGGATCGTTGTTCCCCATGTGGTTGGGAAGTTATGCATGATGGAATTAATTTTAATTTAACAATTCTCCTCAGAGGGGTGGTCATAATGGTTATGTGTCAAAAAGTTTTCTTTAATCATGAAGAAATGAATGATAGGGGTAGATATGGAAGGTACGGGGAAGGGCGTGACACCGAGGAAAAACCACATGTTTTGGTAAGTTAAGGTTTTCCCGACTCTTGGGAGATTTTAGATATTATTTATGGGCTTTAAATGGCTTGAAAGAGGGTATTAAATCATCTTTACCTCAACATATATCTTGCGGGAGTGGAATGGTCGGGAACTGGAAAAGAATGAATACCGCTTTGTGAGGACACGGTGCCACCATTAGGGTGCCACCGTGACCGGTGTGCGACCGTCACAGTGCCACCTTAACTGATTCCCCCGTGACCGGTGCCACCTTTTCGGTGGAGCCGTGTTTTGGAAAATTAATGGACTAGGTGGGTCCAAGCCATTACAGTATCCATTCTTTGAAAATACATTTTATAAAACTATTTTAATAATAAATTTCTTATAAATAATGATTTAAAATTTCATATATATAATTTCTTTATGGAAATATATTTTCTTCTATGAATTTATTTTTAAATAATAATTCATTATGAAAACCGTTTAATTTTAAATAATCTTTGAAAAATTATAAAGGAAAGTCTAAAAAAAATTTATAAAAATTTTATTTGAAAAAATCTTAAAAAATAAAAAATAATGAATGAAAGAATTTTGAATGTTTTTTTATTAATGATTTAAAATCTAAAAAAAATAAGCCTTGGAAATAATTGAATGTCTTTTTCTACAAAAATTCTTTCAGAATTTATAAATAAAACTTGAAATCATTGAAATCCATTTCATAGAAAATAACCTTTTGAAAAAATATGAAGGAATATTTGAAAGTCATTTAAAAAACTTTTGAACCATTAAATTTTTTGTTAGCATTTTCATTGAAAAAATTTTAAATTAAAAAAAATCCATAATATTATAGAATCAATTTCAACAAAAATAAACTTCTAAATGCACAACAAAATCTTCACTGAATGATGGTCATGTTGGAGGGTATGTTCGTATATGATGAACATTCTTTTTCCAACATTGAAATGTAGAAACATGCCTTTATCAAAAAAAAAGATAATTCTTTTTAGTACTTTTTTTTAAAAGGTAAAAAATGGTTAAAAATTTCCTTTAAACATCATAGGATTATATTAAAACATTTTTGACTATTTTTAAAAAAAAAATTTTGAAACGAACAAAGATTACCAACAAAAAAGAGTACTAATGTTGAATTTTATTAATTTTTTTCATAATTATATAATGTTATAAAGAGTGGTAAAATTGTATAAATTAATGAAAAAATCATGATTAAACAATGGATAATAAAGGTCATGATTTCACTTCATATATGGATTATATTATTTCATCGATGGAATCATAATTCTAAAGAATCTCAATAAACAATGAGATTTTTTAAATAAACTCATACAACATAGTAACATTGAATATTTCACCACATGTAATAAAATCAGATTAAATGAATCTTACAATATCATGAAAAGGAATGAGTTTCATGAAATATTTTGTCAAATTGATGTATATACACCATTTAAAATAATATAGGTGCATAACATGGCATGCCTCTTAGGAAGAAAGATTTAGTCAAAATCACTTTACCAATTTTATAAATTATGAATCATAAAACACATTAAATAATGATCATAAAAATGATACGTAAATCACCATAAATTTAGTAAAAATAATTTTTTAATATATCAATTGGAAGTAAAAACCCCATATATAATAATTTGGTGGTGGGAATGGCTTGTTTTTCACAGAAAATAGAAGTGAGATGATAAAACCATTACCTTATGCCTTAACACTCTTCATAATCACCCAAAAGAATTTTATAATAAATATAAGTTTATTTTAAGTATAAAAAATATTATTATATCTAATATATTATATTACTTTTCTATTACTTTTTTTACCCGTTTATTAACAACTCAATGTTAATGTTACATTTCTGGTAGTAATCGCTATGTTTTTCTCTTGTATTTTGATTTGTTATATTTTTTGTCTTCATAGTTAAATCACAATATCTAGAATATAAAACACTATATTAATGTCAAATATATTTATTATATATGTATTTATATTATTCTATAAATGATACAAATATTAAATTAAATACACTGTTCTGGGAGATGGCAGACTGTCTGTACACATGAGCTTTGTTTGTGTTTTACTATCATATTGACATAAAAAATGTAAATGAAATACAATATATATATATATATATAATATAATTTTAGTAGAATAGTTATGTCATATATATAATAGATTTTACTTAACACATCCGTAATACATTCCTTGTAAAGTGTGAATGAATCATATCACTTTGTGGAGGAGGTAGTCCAAATTTCTACGAACGAAGCTATCCAATTTACAGAAAATGGAAATTATGAAGGTATGTTTTATATAATAATTAAATAAAAAAATAAACAAGAAATATCATATATATCATATAAAAATATATTTTCTATCACAATTCCTGACCTTGGGATGTGGTAATGGAAAAAATAACAATATCATTTCGTGGGGCCGCAGTCCACCGTACACAAGAACAAAAATTTTGTTGATCATTATATAAATGCGTGTGTAAGTTATGGTATACCACATGGAATAAAAAAATATAATCATATTGAGGATACATAAGTTATTATATAATTATGGAATAAGAGTTATTGAAGTGGTTGAGAAAAAAATAATGGAAATGAGCCTGAAGAAGTATGTTACCTCTTCATTGAAAAACTCCATTGGTTTTTCACCAAAGGCCTTCCTTGGTTGGATTTATATACAAATAAGGGCTTCAAGGAATAAGGGAGGTATGTTGGGAAGTTAATTTGACTGAGATTGGATGAACCTATGTGGTTTGATAGGTGTGATGAAGGGGGAGAGGTGGTGTCCTTTTATAAGGGAGTGTGGGGACACACATAGAATTTTTGAAAACAACTTAGGTGTACCCACTTTTTACCTAAAATATGTCCTAAAAAACCTAAAAAACACAATAATACACGTTTCATGGATGAAATATTTCAAACAAATGGGTGTATTATAAGAGTATGGGTCAATTTTTCGCTTATGATTATTCTTTTGTCCAATATTAAGGATAATTTTACCATAATCGATGCAATTAATTATAATCACCTTCATTAATAATTATACTCAAAAATTAAGTTGATATTATTATAAAATAACTATTATATTACTTACAATTGTTTGTTTCAATTTTTTGAAACACAATTAAATGAATTTACAATTGTATGTTTAATACAAATCTCACAGACGTGGTGAGAAAGTCTGGGTTTTAAAGTGTGAATGAACTAATGATCCTTATAATTTTATTTATAAATTTAAAAGATAAATTATTCCAATAAACTAAATTGGATTAATAGTTTTATTATTTATCTAATGATAAATTAAAATAACTTTTAATATAATTTTACCATATAAATAAAACTGTTTGAAAAGTAGCTTTGAATTAAAATTTGGTATTTCTAACTATTCATCCAAAAAATGAACTTTCATATAAAGATCCCAAAAAGTCACCCTAAGATAATTTGATCTTTATGAATTTAAAATTGATATTTATTATATAATATTTAATTTCTAATATTTTCTAAAATTAATATTATTATTGTTCATGGATGAAAATAAAAAGTAGTTCCTTTAGGAAAAGTAGTATTTTAATTTCATAGAAATACCTTAAAAAAATATATCTCCCATTATCAATATGTATATTTTATATAAGAAAATTATAAATAAAACCAGAAAATTATTTATCACTATTCATATAACTATGTTTAACGTCTATGTTATAACTATCTCATTTAAATAATTATAATATTAATGTGATGTTTCACATAATCTTAATGTTGCATGTAATGCAAGACTAGTTGGTGTTGAATGTCGCACAAGATTACCTTAGTTTATAATATTGTGAATATATGAATTAATGTAGTGTTCAATGAAATACATAAAAGAAAATTGATTTATTAAAAAAAAGTTCCCAAACAATCATGGAGTTACATTCTACACCCCTTAAAATTAATTTATTCCATGAAATTCATCTAGGATATTAATGGTTTAATTCTTGAATGTCAATTTCATATAAGACCACATCAAAAAAATTAATACTAAATAGTCATTTTTAATTATTTTTGGTAATATAACAATTACCTAGAGTAACACATAACTAGTTTTCCAGATTGAGGAACATTTCTGGCAAGTGAAAATATGGACATGGAGGAAAAACATAAATATTTATAGCGTGTGATTAATTTCATCAATCACAAATATGTGAATAATTAATGTAATGTTGAGGGCCTAAAAGACATAAATGTTTGATGATTTAAAATGAAATTAGTTCAAAAAATATAAGCTATAAAGACAATTTTTTTTGATTATTTTCCAAAATTTTAAGAATTTTAATAAAATAATATACATGCATGGATTTAAGACAACCTCTCACTTTGATTTTCCTTGATCAATTTCCACTTCATTTATGATTTTATAAAATTTAGGTGAATTTTTCATTCATTAAGTAGTAGAAGATAAGGAGATCCATATATAGAATGATAGGTCATTCCATCTATCACAAAAATGTTATCACAAGATATCAAATATGCATAAATCCAAAAATGGAGATATAATAATTTAATATCTAAAACCTAATATGAATCATAACATAAATCATTCCATAAATGGTTAACCTTATAACACTTCTATAAGATTAATGTCTAGAACATTAGAAATCAGGTTACAAAATCATCTCAACATTGATCCCGCATATATCTTAATGTAGCTATTGGTTTTCATATTCAAAACAAGATAATACCCTCATCATAAATTCTCTTTATCGATGACAATAAACTGAATTACCATAAATGTTTTTCAAAAAACATTCATGATTACTTATTCCAAATATTACTTGATATATTCCTCAAATCGAAGAAGTTTTAATCTTTATCTAAGAAAACATACACTATTTTTCAAAATAATACTTTATCAGTGATGAGGTTATCAGTACCATCCAATTTTTTTCATATCCAATATATATTTATCCAAACATCATTATCTAATTAGAATGAATAAATTAAGGGTTACCTTCCAGTCAAAAAAATATTACATTTCCATGAAATCAATTTTTTACCTCACTAATACTATTCAACATATCCTTTATAATCATTAATGAAAAACATATAATGAAAACACCTATATATTTGATGATTAATATAAAATAATATTTGGATTACAAAACATAAATTTTCATTGTTTGTATAACATAATATTTGAATTCCCAAACATAAATACTTTCTCCATCCAATTGTCTTCTAAAATAATTTACTAAGAAATATTATATTAGTCCTTGTTACCCCTTTCATAAAATATTAAATAAAAAACATGTCTTAACATTTATAAAAATAAATTTAATCATTCTTGTAAACAATACGACTAGAACACCAGATACTATTCATATGTCATTAATTGTCTCTTCATCATTAGTAGAAAAACAAATACTTGTACCACATGGTTGATTCTCTTCACAATCCATCCACTTCGAACATCTATTTTTAAAATTATCATAATTATTACATTTAAATCAACAATTAATTGATAATACCTTAAGGAGGTCCATATTCCCATTCATTGTGTTAACATAACTTTTCATTTTCCCATTTTTAGTTACTTTATTTGTCTCCTTCTCTTCCACAGGAAAAACAACATGTTGTTCCACTAAGCCATTCACTTAGGTTCTTCTTCCCACATTGTCAACTTGTTTGATAATAAATCTTCATTCCTATATGGTATGAATTACTGATAAACTCAATGAACACATTCCTTCTCCTATTTAGTGAGTCTGAGAGTTGGTTAAGGGAAACATTGTAAATAATCATCAAAGAAAATTGATTATCCATGATTGCAACATCATTATCTCTAGTTATCATCCAATTTGAATTAAATTCATCAGGTTTTCTATCACTTTCATAGTTAATCCAATTCCTTATAGTTATTTCCATTGACATAAAAAATCATAGTGTAATAAAAAATTGTTATAGGAAGGAACCACATAATACTAAAAAACCACTTGTAGTATTTCTCAATTAGGAAACCTTAATTAAATTATGATAGATTATTTTTATCCAATGTTATATAGAGCCAACTTATATTTAAATCTTACATGATGGTTCTTTAAGAGTTAGTGATGTACCAAAGCATATACCCCAAGAGTGTCAAACCATGTAACATCCCATTACTAATCTTCCATGCCAGTCTTTAACCTCATCATGGTTCTCATTTTTTTATTGTTTATATAGGGCCATAAAAGAATTTAGAGAATACATATAATAGTGATGTCATAGATATATTTGATTCAATGCTTTATTTGGTTGCTTCTATATCCTAATACGGATTTACAAGTCCTTTAATATTGTTTCATGCTATGTAAAACCAAAAATAAAAAAAAATAATTTTAAGCTAGTGGTGAAGGGTTATTCAGTGATTATGTCAATTACAAATTTAGTTACTTAAAATTGGGATACATATCAGGTAAAACCCAATTATTTTTTCTAAATAGGAACCCCGATTGGAAATATTATTTCCTCCTCTCCAGAACTTCTTGATCTCGACATAAGGGGCATTTCCAAGTGAATTTGGAGCCTTCAAATCAATCTAGATGGTTTTGTTCAACGTTCTATCATTGTGGTAGTTGTGGTGTAAAAATCCAAGTAAGAATTTACCCTATATCTCTATATCATTATCTTTTCTACCATGGGGTATGATAGATCATTATGGAAATTATGGACCTAAATTTAATTTTGTCAAATCTTGTTTCTATGTTGAGTTCCAATATATTTTTTCCTTTGTTCTTATTGGTGGGTTTTTCATGGGATTTGAGTTTCCATGAGAAAAAGGTTAGTTTTTCCGTTATGTTTCACAATTTATCTCAACCATAAGTTCTTTATTTATATTTAAAATAGTTGGAATTTAAATGGAATTTTTTGGATTTAGATTATATGGTTTTCAATTGCTTGATAAAAAACTCAATTATGATGAATTGGGATTTTTGAAAAAAAAATGTTTCTTTTTCATGGAATGTGAAATTTCTGAGATTTAATTTTTTTAATTTAAATTCTAGTTTTAATGGAAATTGAATCTGTTAAAATTTTTAATTTAATTATATAAATTCAATTGAGGGAAAATTTGTGAAGAACCTCAATTATAATGAATTAAGGGTTTTGGATGAAATAAATGGAATTCTTTGAAAATAATATAACTGAAATAAATTGTGAAATGGATTGTGAAATTGAATTAATTGTTTTAATATCCTTGTTTATGATAAAGGGATTAAATATGTTTTGATGGAAACCTTATGGTTTTATCTTTCTGAAAATTCATGTTTTTTATTAAAAACCTTTTATGGGTTTTAAAGAGTAAATTAGTATATTTAAAATAGTGGGATGAGATTTAACTGTATTTCAAATACCCATGAAATAAACTTCCAACCATTTTTTTTATTTGAGAACATTTAAGCCTTAGGTATTTAGTGTGTTATGTGGACAACAATTTATGACTTACAATGTTCCGAAACATCATATCAGAACATCATTATTCCTTAGGTGATGGTGATGAGTCCCCTTTACCTTAATCCCAAGGGGGTATGTTTACATACATTGCATTTCATAGCGTGGTTTCCATATAGCCCAAAAATACATTACTTATTTGGAAGATGACCATAATTATAACTTCTTTAGATTTCAAATGTATGTGCCATTGTTGTAAATAGTTTTACATGCCTTGAGGATTTATATAAACTAATTTATATAAATGTGTTTATTTAATCCATTTTTAGTAAAGTTTCATTTGAGTAAATCACCCTTTTAATAAATGTAAATTAAATATTTTGAAATATGATACCTAAATATCTATATTTATTTCCACCATTTAAATTTTATAGCCTTATTTTTTTGAATATATTTTTACTAAATACCAAACCTACTTATTTTAAAATTGAAAGCACATTATTGGTTAAATTTATATTAGAATTTTTCTATGGAATTTGTTTTGAAATCATATTAGTCTTTATCTCACACCTTACTCATGCCTTTGGGTTATTGAAGATAATCACCTTCTAGGTTTGAGAAAGGGAAGGATCTATTTGAGGAGGACTTAATTGTTAAACTTTGGACTTGGTGAGCGTGTCCTTGGGGATTTGGTCTATTTTCCCTATTTTGGTCACAGGTTGATGTAATTTGGGATTTTTTTCATAGTTGTGTTTTAGTACCTTATTTATAGTGGTGTTTTTTATATGAATATTACATTATCTTCCTTACATGCATAATGTATATTCTAAAACACTACCCACATTCAATTTTTATGATGATAGGTGCAAGCCACCGACCCATGGGGATTGGGAATTCCCATCAGGCTATGTTATAGTGGGATAGTTAAACTTGTTACCAAGGTACCTAGGATGGTTTTTGAAAAAGTGGTGTCAGACCTCCAGTTTGAGATTTTATCTTGAAGTCAGTATGAATTTGAGAAATCTGGTTGGGGCTTAGGAGGTAGTTGGGATTGAGTACCTTTCCACATCTCACCATAATGAACCTGAAGTCTTTAGTTGTGGTTAATGAATGAAATAATGTTGATTAGTTCTAGTATATTCCATGTTTTTATTGCGATATTGTGAAATCCAAATGTTTTATGTTCATTCAATTGGGATTATTTTTTCTCATTTCTTGGTTTAAGCGTTATCTGATGTCTTACTTATTGTCTACTAATATTTTATAGAATCATGACTTTGAGAAGATGTGATAAATAATTCCAAGAAGAGGTATCCACTTACCCTCATTTAGAAAATCAAATTTTATATCTGAATCTGGTTGAGTTGATTGTGCACACTGTCGAAGCTCTAGGATACGCGTCAACTTCGGTCCCCGTTTAGGCATCAGTTGTGGAACCTCAGAGGGATTTTCTCAAAGTTAGTTATCAAGAGTTCTTTCTTTAGAATCCGTCATTGTTTAAAGGATGAGGTGATCCTCAAGATGAAAAGTAATTCTTGAGAAGTACATAATTCTTGATTAGGTTCCAGGAAAAAACTAAAGAGAATAATGTGAAGTGTGACACCTTCATGATGGACGGACCAAGAAGAATATAGTGGGATATGATGGAGAAAATAAATAAGCATGAGAACATAGATTGAAAGGTATTCATTATTATTTTCACTGACCAGTTATATCTAGTTTTTATGTTTTTGGTTATGGATATAGAGTTTTTCAAACATGAGTAGGCTGATAGGATCATTATAGAGTATGAAAACAATTTTTCTATAATTGTGCATTTCACACCTAAGACTGTGTCGAATGAGGAGATGAAGGGTCTAATGTTCGAGTTTTGGCATCTTTAGGATATTAATTTCCATGCCTTTATCTAAATATTCCTTATTGTGCTGATGTGCTAGATAGAGCTCGTATGGTTGAGATGGACCTGGATGGAAAGTTAGGGTTTTTGGGAGTTTCCTTCTCTATGATTGGGAGTGTGCATTACTCTATGGGAAATATGAAGGATGATGATTGTCATCATAGTTCTCAATAGTAGGGTCATTCTAGATCTGCTTTATTACTTGGAAGAGGTCCTTTGGGTTGATACAATTTTGGAAAGCCAGGACATTAAAATAGGTGATGCGTTGGGGCACCCATGAAGTGTGCATCCTATGGACACTCGATGAAGTTTTAGATGTTCTGCCTTATCTATTCCCACAATGTAGTGGAACAGGATCATCCAAACATTATAAAACAATGGAATAATCATTTGATTTAGGTAAAAAATAATTCTAGCCATAGGAATCGTAAGGAATTCTACATCAAGAAGTGGAAGAGTCTCTAGAGGAAGTGGATATGGGTCCAGCGACCGTGATAGGTACTATTACTATAGCATCATCATTAATGACTATTTTTTTGATAATGGTTCATCTAATTTAATTATTTAAACTTGTGTTGTTGATATAATAAATTATTTAATGTATATTTTATCTTGTGCAACAGATATTATTAAACCCCTTGGAATGAAAAGAGAGTAGGATATCCAAAGTCAGTCTTATTTCTTCTACCTATTTTATGTCAAGCATTATTAGAAACTTTTGGTTCTTATATGACACCTCTTGATGTAATTTTCGAGATGGACTGGATTATTTCAAATAAATCCCAGATTGATTGTTATCTTTGATGGGTCTCCTTTACTAAACCTAGTGGTGTGTCTCGTGTTTTTCAAGGAGAAGTGGATCCAAGTTTGAGTAGGTTCATACCTTCTTATCTAGATTTGAAAAATTGATATCCTTGTTTTCTTCTAATCTGGAGAAAAAATCTTTGTGTACCAATATTCCTCCAGAGGTCATTGAGTTTATGGACGTGTTTCCTTAAGATATCTTTGTTTTTTCACTCGTGAGGGTGGTTGTGTTTTCCAAAGACTTGATGCTTGGTACTCACCAATTTTTTTCCCTATTACTTAATGGAACCAAATAAATAGAATGATTTTATGTCCCAGTTGGATAATCTTCTAGTGGATTACTTTATACTCCCAAGTGTTTCACCATGGGTGGCACTGGTTCCCTTTTCTTAGAGAGATGATGGTTCACTTCGCCTATGTGTTGATTAAGAAAATATCAATCGAGTTACTATGATGAAAAAATATCTATCTCCCCTGATTGATGATCTGTTTGACTAATCTAAAGGGAAAATTTGTTTCTTAAAGATTGGTCATTAGTCTTGTTACCATTATTTGAGGATAATGGAATCTGAAATTATGAAAACCACATTTTGGAGATGGTATGGTCATTATGAGTACCTAAATATTCCCGTTAGACTAACAAATTCTCATGTGGTAATTATAGAATTAATGAACATGATTTTACCTGAGTATATTGATACATTCATGGCAGTATTTGTGGGTGACATTCTTGTTCACTCTATGCAGGAGGATCATGTGCATAATCTGAAAATAATTATGATTTTGTTAAGAATTCACTGACTTTATTCCAAGATTTTGAAGTGTGATTTCTATATTTGTGAAGTGAATTTCTTGGGACACCTGGTGTCAGAACAATGTATTTTAGTTTCCCCTCAGAAGGTAAAATATGTTATGACATATGAACAACCACATAATGTTTTTCGAGATTTGGTGATTCTTAGGTTTAGATGAATATTATCACTTTTATTTTAAGAGTTTTGTTTACATTTTTTCAAAAAAATATGTTTTAAAATACCACCAGGGTCAAATAATTTATTTTTTACCTCCCAAAGGCGGCACCTGGTGTGCCGCATTTGGGGGTTTTTTCACCCAGGTCAAGGAGGCACATGGTGTGCCGCTTTTTCCCAAAAATTAACCGCAAAGGCGGCACCCCGGGTGCTGCCTTTTCATAAATATTTGTTTTTATATTTTTTATTTTTATTTTTTTTGTTTTGTTTTGTTATATATATATACATATAAAACATAAGTTTTCACCAGAATTTTTCTGCTATTTAATATACAGTGGTTCTGCCATTACATCAGTCTGGATTCTGATTGATACCCTCACCCAGGACTCCCTTTTATAAGGGGGTTTTTCCTGAAAACCATACTACATTTCCGATATGGGATTCTGGTTCTCCTTTTCCTGCGCAGTACATTCTGTGTTTTCGATGTATGATTCTGTTTCAAGTATGTGACTTTGAAAGACTATAAAACATAAACAATAAGACCAATATAAATGAAACATTAAACACTGATTAAACATATAATAAATTGTTGAAAACAAAAATAATTTCAAAAAAAATGTTGATAGAAATTAATTTATAAGCTTTCAAAACCACCTACATGAAATATAAAACTATTTCAAGTACGTGACTTTGAAAGTCTATAAAATATAAACTATAACACCAATAAAAATGAAACTTTAAAAACATATTAAACATATAATAAATAGTTAAAAACAAATATATTTTCAATAAAAATGTTGATAAAAAATAATTTACAAGATTTCAAAACCACCTACATGAAACTTAAACATATTTCAAGTACGTGACTTTGAAATCCAATAAAATATAAACTATAAGACCAATATAAATGAAAAATTAAACATTGATTAAACATATAAGAAATAGTTGAAAACAACAAAAAATTGTAAAAAATATCCATGAAAAATAATTTATAAGCTTTCAAAACCTCCTATTTGAAACTGAAAAATGTTTCAAGTACATGCCTTCAAAAAACTATAAAATATAAATTATTAGACCAATATAAATGAAACTTTAAACAAATTATTAAACATATAAGAAATAGTTGTGAATAAAAATAACTTCCTAAAAAATATCGATGAAAAATAATTTATATGCTTTCAAAACCATCTACTTGAAACTTAAACTGTTTCAAGTACTCGAATTTGAAAGAATATAAAACATAAAATATATGAGTAATATAATTGAAACCTAAAACATTGATTAAACAGATAATAAATAGTTAATAATTAATTAGTTGATTAGTAATATAATTATTCATTATATAATAGTTAATTAGTAATATAATTATTATAAAATATTATTCATCAACATTTTTTAGGAAATTAATTTTTTTTCAATTATTTCTTATATGTTTAATCAGTGTTTAAATTTTGATTTATATTGGTGTTATATTTTATATTTTATAGTCTTTAAAATTCATTTACTTAAAACAGAATCTCACATCAAAAATGCAGAATGTACTGCGCAGGAAAGGGAGAACCTGAATCCCACATCGGAAATGCGGAATGATTTCTAGGGCAAGCCATCTTAATTAGTAATATAATTATTAATTATATAATAGTTAATTAGTTCATTAGTAATATAAGCACTAATTATAATTAATCATTATAATTATTAATTAGTAATTATTAATAATTATTTATATAAAAATTAGTTAGTTAATTTGAAATATTATTATTAATTATATAATAATAAATTACTAAAAAAGTAATATAATTTTCAATTAAATTTATTCATTATAATTATTAATTATTAATTAGTTAATTTGTAATATAAATATTAATTATAATTATTCATTATAATTATTAATTAGTAATTATTAATAATTAAATATATAATATGTAGTTAGTTCATTAGTTATATAATTATTAATTATATAACAATTAATTAGTAAATTAGTAATATAATTTTTAATTACAGATATTCATTATAATAATTAATTATTAATTATAAATTATTAATTATTAATTATAAATTATTAAATTAGTAATATAAATATTAATTATAAATATTAATTGTTACTTATTAATTATTAATTTTTACTTATTAATTATTACTTATACAATAATTATTTAGTTAATTACTAATAGAACTATTAATTATATAATAATTAATTAGTTAATAGGTAATATAATTATTAATAATATAAATATTAAATAGTTAATTAGTAATATAATAATTAAATATAATTATTAATAATTAAATATTTCATAATTAATTACTTAATTAGTAATATTATTATTAATTATATAATAATTAATTATTAATATAATTCTTACATATATAATAATTATTTAGTCAATTAGTAATATAATTAATAATTATAAGTAATTAATTAGTAATTATTAATTATTAATAATTAATTAGTTAATTAGTAATATAAATATTCATTATAATTATTCATTATAATTATTAATTAGTAATTAATAATTATTAATAAGTAATTATTAATTGTAAATTAGTTAATTAGTAATATAAATATTAATTATAATTATTCATTAAATTATTAATTATTAATTGTTAATTATTTACTATTACTCAATAATTAATAATTATATAATAATTATTTAGTTAATTATTAATATAACTATTAATTACATAATAATTAATTAGTTAATTAATAATATAATTATAGTCTTTCAAAGTCACCCACTGGAAACATTTTTAGGTATCAAGTAGACGGTTTTGAAAGCTTATAAATAATTTTTCATCAACATTTCTTATGAAATTATTTTTGTTTTCAAATATTTATTATTTATTCATGTAATGTTTAAAGTTTCAATTATATTCATTTTATAGTTTATATTTTATAGTCTTTCAAATTCACATACTTGAAACATTTTTAAGTTTCAAGCTGGTGCTTTTTAAAGCATATAAATTATTTATAATCAAAAATTTTGATGAAATTATTATTATTTTTATCTATTTCTTATATTTTTAATCAAAATTTAATGTTTCATTTATATTGGTCTTATAATTTATGTTTTATATTATTTCAAAGTCACATACTTGATACATTTTTAAGTTTCAAGTAGGCGGTTTTGAAAGCTTATAGATTAATTTTCATCAATATTTTTTAGGAAATTCTTTTGGTTTTCAACTATTAATTATATTTATAATCAATGTTTAATGTTTCATTTATGTTGGTTTTATATATTATGTTTTGTAGTCTTTCAAATTCTCGTACTTGAAACATTTTTAAGTTTCAAGTAGACAGATTTGAAAGATTATAAATTAATTTTTATGGACATTTTTTAGGATGTTTTTTTTCAACTATTTCTTATTTGTTTAATCAATTTTTAACGTATCATTTTTATTGGTCTTATAGTTTATTCTTTATAGTCTTTCAATGTCTGGAACTTGAAACATTTTTACGTTTCAAGTTGATGGTTTTGAAAGCTTATAAAATGTTTTTGGTCAACATTTTTTAGAAAATTATTTTTGTTTTAAACTATTTATTATATATATTTAATCAATGTTTAAAGTTTAATTTATATTGGTCTTATAGTTTATCTTTTATAAGCTTTAAAAGTCACGTACTTGAAATATGATTAAGTTTCAAGTAGGTGGTTTTGAAAGCTTATAAATTAATTTGTATCAACATTTTTTATGAAATTATTTTTGTTTTCAACTATTCCTTATGTGTTTAATCAATGTTTAATGTTTCATTTATATTGTTCTTATATTTTAAGTTTTATAGTCTTTCAAAGTCACGTACTTGAAATAGAATCCCACATCAGAAACACAGAATATACTGCGTATAAAAAAAGAACTAGAATACCACATCAGAAATACAGTATGATTTCCAAGGCAAGCCCCCTTATAAAAAGGAGTCCAGGGTGAGGGTTTCTGTCAAAATCCAGACTGCTGTAATGGCAGTGCTGCTGGATATTAAATATCAGAAAAAATTTTCTGAAAAGTTTTGTTATATATATATATATATATAAAAACAAAACAAAAATAAAATAAAATTTAAAAAAATATTTATGCAAAGGCGGCACTTGGTGTGCTGCCTTGCCCTGGGTGAAAAAACCCCCAAAGGCAGCACACCAGGTGCCGTCTTTGGCGGGTAAAAAAATAATTTCTTTACCTAGATGTATTTTTAATTTTTTTTTTGAAAAAATGTAAAAAAACTCGTTATGTTAAGGTCTTATAAATATGTATTCTTCAATGACTATACTAACTCAAAATATATTAATGTTTTCTCAGATTGATTAATGTCAGGGTTCTTATGTTGTGCTAAAATGCCTTTTAACGACTACACAAGTGTTGACTCTTCTAGAGGTCGGGTAGGGCTACATATCCTATTATGATGGATTGGGATTAGGTTTATATGTTATTATTATTCATTGTAATCATTCCATTTCATATGGATCTCTTCATCTTAGGGAACAAGAAAAAAATATCTGTCCCATGGTCTTGAATTTGAAGCTGTGACTCACACTCTTAAGAGTTGGTAGCATTGCCTTTATGGAGAGAGGATCACTATGTATTCATTACACAAGATCATGAGTAATATATTCTATCAAAAAGATTTTAATATCCACTATAGGTGTTGGGTTATGTCCGAACCCCTCGGAAAAAGGTGTACCCCTCCTGGGCTGTTAATGCGAGAAGAGAGATAGTGACATCCAAGCCTAGACTCTAGTAGCCCTTGGGTTAGAAACTAGCACCGAGGATATAATAAACAAAAATATGGGAGGAATTAACCTCTAAGAGAACACATGAAAAGGAGAGAGATAATATTGAAACCAACCAACTACTTCTAATACAATAATATAAAAGGAAATCCAAGTACACATATGTAATGGCATGCAAGAAATACTAGAATTGAAAAGACACTACATGTAAAAAAAGAATGTAAAGGTGATAGTGACCACGAATCCCAAATAGATCTTGAAAAACCCCAACCTAGTATAACCTACCTGATTTTAAACCTTCTCTAACTAACCTAAAAATATTTTTTTATGTAGGGTGAGTATAATAGTATACTCAGTAGCATACTCCCAAGATCTTAACATGAAAAAGTTAAAGAATGCATGAAAAATCATAGAGAACAACAAGTGAAACTAAATCATCACCTAAATAGGTTTACTAAGTTGCCATCATCATCTTGGATACTCCCACAATGTATCACATATATAGGGAATATAATATAATAAATAATGTCAAGGGTAACCCACTACCGGTCTGGTTTTCCTCTCTACCCCAATGTCACGTATCCTGAGCATCTCCCCCCAAAAAGGCTAGCCCATAGACCCCTGGGAGAAGCACCAAATCATGAACCTTGTGTATCACAAAAGCACATCTATGTAACCAATTTAACTAGGTAGTTTCCAGGACCCACCACCACCCATATAATGTGTACCACACATCGGGTAATATACCTCAAGCGATAACATCCCACACACCGAGTAAAGAATCTCAATTCATCACAACCATTACACGTTATACCTATAGTAGTTCTTAGGAAACTCTATATAGAATAAATGTTTCAGAAATAACCACAATCCATTAATGACTGTTACAAACATACATAGATAAAAATAACCGCATGCATACCAGCACAACTTTCTACCAAGAGAAGAGATCAGGGCCAAAGTGGGTAGTCATCCATCCATCCTCCCACTAGGATGCTGGGGAAAACACAACAAGGGCTCAGAATCCCTAGGGTGTTAGTTTCCCTAACCGAAATGGTGGAGTATCGTATAAAAAAATGTACATGATATAATATAGATCACAACCACACTATGGGCATAACATATTATCATGCTCAACTACAGCTAAAGTTCTTTAGACTCTATAATACCACTACAAAGACCATATATCCTATAAGCAGAAAACAATTTAAAGATCTACATTAACATACTTTATTTATTTTCCTCCAATTTAATTTATGATAATTATTTATTTAACCATTAATTAACTATTAACATCTCTATATTACATTATATTTCCATTATAACAATGTTCTATGCCCTCCAACCATATGAAAACTGATTCCTTTGATTCTTAGAATTATAACCTCCGAATTAGATCCCAACAAGATCCAAACCCATGGGTTAAACCTTTATTCCTTTATTAACAACATTACTTTCCATATTACTAGGTATTCAAGGAAATACATCCCAATCTACCAAAAATGGTGAAAAAACAAGAACATTCTTCTTCATAAAGAAGTGGGAAAACAAAAGTGGATCAACAACCAACCTCAATGTTGGACAAATAACTAATTCAATAAGAATCCAACATTCATATCAGTGGGTAATCCCAACATCAACCGATTCCATCATCCATAGAATCATCCCTGACGCCCACATTCATATACCAATGCATCTCGCCACTCTAGGTGTCAACAGTTTCCATAAAAACTGGTCCTCCCCACCCCACATACCACAAGAACCCTCCAAGATTAGCTATCCTAGGATCACATCACATTCATGCCTACCCACCCCCCCTCAAATGTCTCGTATCTAGAGCACATCACAAGTAGTAGGAATCAAATATAATGACCAAGATCTTTTCTATAAAGCAATGAATTTAGAATTCAGACACTTTAAACCCTCACAACTCTGAATCACAAGGCATTAAACCTTTACAAGAAATAAGGAAACATAGTCCCTACAAAAGAATTATCTTTTATCACAAAACCAATTCTTATTCCATCTTGAATTATCTGATTCATTATGAAAAAGTTCCAACTATGGAAAACCCAAGAAAAAACCTATCACACATATCAAAAATTAATTAAACAATTAATTTAACATTATTTTAACGCATTTATCCAAAAATTATCAACATGATTTGGGTTCCTCAACCAATAAAATTAAACATGCATTCTTGCATCATCTTGATAATCATAAAATTACAAAAACAATTGGATTCATTAAACATTCCTCATTAATCATGTATCCAATTATTTATTAGTTAATTACAGATATACATTATTTACCAATTTCAAATTCTTAACCAATCATAAAAATCACAATATATAAACCACACTGTCTAGAAAATCGATAGGCAACCTATTATTAGTGTATAAACAACAACATTCCCATACGTTCGATGAAAATTATTTAATCTAATTGACGTGATTATTAGGTTAATTTAATTATGATTCAAGGAGTAAATTAATTATATATCTACAATTTCACATAAATAAATAGATAATAAATTAATAACCTACTTCAAAAAGGATTTCAACATTCTTTGCTCAATAAATAATGACAAAACAGATCTTCGATCACCCCTCTAGCAAGAACTGCATCCATCAAAGGATTCTGCGGCACCACCACACAAAAAACTAAGAGAAAACCCTTTAGAAAAATTGGTATGAAAATTACCTAGCACAATGAGAATATATGAGGGAAAAATAGATCAAACTAAGATAAACGGAAAGGTAACGAATGATGAAGTCATCATGGATCTCCACAGATTGCCACAGATCAATGTTAGATGCCCAAGGATCGATCCACCTCAAAGGGAATCCAAAACACTAAAGGAGAGGGTTTCTATAAGCATAGAACAAGGAATAGATCCATTTAATCTGTAGTGTTAGGAATCAAATGAGCATATAAAATGATTAAAGAAACAATTCTTTAGGGAATTACATGATATGAAATCCCTTTCATGATGTGTAATCCTTAGGGTTTTGTTCAACCAAAAATCATGGTGCCTTTTAACTTCTTTAATTTTCTAATCTCTATTAATTATATATCATCCAAACCATATTCATTTCAGGTAACTCTTATTTATGTGAAATAATCCTTATCTTCTGGCCTTTACTAGTCTAACTCCCCTAGAATTCTATAGAGATTCCTCTGAGCACCACAATCTGTAAAAGCACACGAAGGATCAGTACAAACGGATCAAGGCCGTTACATAAGATTCCTCTCAAAAACATTATCATCCCTGAGAATCCAAAACCATCATAGATAAGAAATAAAAATTGGTTAGTCTGAACAGTCACACTATGAGATACATCTGAAAATCACTCACCACCACATGAGCTCAATCACCCCCGTCCAAAAACAAGGGGATCAAAATGGAGAGTATATAAACTGCTTACAGAGTCTTCTCCACCTATAGTGGGATATTATACTCATATATCCTTAGAAATATAAAAACACAAATCACGCAGTATACCTCCCATGTCTTCGACTCCCTTGTAAATATAGTATTCCTCAGCAAGTAACAATTGAAAGAGAGAGAGAGAGAAAAAAAATCTTAAACATGACAAAGGTCTACAACCACAAATCAAATAGTGTTACAAGAAAATAGCTAAATGTCAAATATATCGGGGTAATAAGAACATATATGAGACTGATATTACTAGGTACTCTTCTCCATGACATTGTGCCACCATAAGACACGAAACACATGGTTATCATGCCCGCACAACACCCTCTCCCAGTGAACCTAAATCCCTAAAGGACACTCCATGATATTTGGATCATCATCAACATTAATATTTCCCAAATCAATGATGTGAGATTTTTCATGAAGACAATAAGGAAGCTATTACACATGAAAAAACATGTATCGGTATCTTCTATAGGGGAAGTTCTATATGATATTCCATGACTCCAACAAGATCCAACACCTCGAAAGGCCCAACAAATTGGGTAGAAAACATACCCTGGTGACCATACCATTTCGTTCCTCAATGAGGATTCACATTCCGAAACACATGGTCCCCAACTTCTAACTCCAGGGGTCTCCTCCTATGATCAACATAAGATTTCTAATGATTCATCACTACCTTCGTCCTCAAACTAACCACTTGAACCATCTCTGTTGTATTCTACACCATCTCCATCCTATGAGTTCCTGACTCTTAGACCCTATTAAACACAATAGAGAATGGTAATTTTAGACATAAAAGGATTCAAATGGTTCCATACTAATGGTGGGGTGAAAAATATTGTTTTAATCTAACTATACTAAGGGATGATTCCTCATCCATGATCCTCTATAATCGAGGACACAAGAGTGAAACATGTATTCAAGAGTATGGATGGTTCGCTCTATCTGACCATCCATCTATAGATAAAAATTAGTGCTAAGGAATAGATGGGAACCAAATGCATGATGGGGACCTCTCCAAACCCTATAGGTAAAATAAAGATCTTGATCGGAAATGATCATCCTTGGGACTCTGTGGAGTCTAACCACCTCATCCAGATATTTCCTAGACAAGAACTCTACAAAAAATGACTCCTTGATCAATATAAAGTGGATCCATTTCATTAAATGATCCACTACCACCCATATAGTGTCATAGCCTCCATGAGATTGAGAATAACTTGTAAGAAATTCAAAAAATATTTCCTCCCACATCCACTGGGGAACATATAATGGCTGGAGTAAACAACTAGGAATACGGTGTTGCAGCTTCACCATCTAGAATATAAATCATCGAGACACATACTTCATCACTACATCCTTCAAACCAGGAAAAACAATACCCCTCAAATATCGGTAAATAGTTCTCATTCTAGGATGCTCCACCAAAGGAAAACTATGAAACTCTTTGAGAACCATCTCATGCATCACCAAAGAAACACAAATTCTTCTCTGAAACAACAATCGGTGTTGTTCATCCTCAGACCAACCATCATGGGCCTCACCAAAAAAACATGGTTTCTCTAGACCTCCACCTCATGATCACACAACTATGACTCCTACACATACTGTACTAGAGATTAATGCTCTGTCATCTAAAAAATAAAACCTCTAACACCTAACATCTCCCATATCTAGATACAATAATGAATGTTCTTCCATCACTCCTCTGGAATCACCTGATTTTCGCATTGTATCACTACATGACTTCCTTATTAGTGCATCAGGTACAACATTCCCCTTTCCAGGTGTATAAAAAATATAGAATTCGTAATCCTATAATTATTGCATACACTGACAGTGACACTAGTTCATGTGATATTAGAGGAAAACATGCCTCAAGCTATTGTGATCATTAAAGACCAGAAATAGTTTTCGATGAGGTACTGTCTCAAAAAATTAAGGAAAAAACTACTGTCGCCAACTGAAGATGATGGTTGGAATAATTACTCTCATCGGGACATATCTACCAAGACCTGTAAGAGAAAACCAATATTTTTTTCATAAGAACATAGTGCAAACCTAGACGTGAAGCATCACCTAAATCCTCAAACTAAAATCCTTCTGTTGGAAGGAAATTTATTGGATCACTGACCAACTTATCCTTTAGATACTAAAAAAAATCCAAAACTTATCAGTCTAGAGGAATGCATGATCATTTCTGGTCAATTATGTCATATTATTCACACCATTAGAGAAATCGGCTATAAACTCCTATAATAATATGCAAGATGAAGGAAAATTCACACCTATACCACTATCTTGGGGGATGCCCAAGAAAAAAACTGATTCTATCATTGATGTATCCACAACAAATACCCACTGAGATACAACATTATTTAAGAAATGGTCTTCTCAAGAACGAAACTCAAACATTGAAAACATCCCAATCATATTTTCTTGACGAAGATCTCCCAAAATGTCATGAAGATGCTCTACATGCTCTTCCTCAAACACAGAATACACAAAAATGTCATCGATGAAAACCATATTGAAATTGTTGTGTAACTCAAGGAACACAATGTTCATCACCACCATGAACATAGATAGAGAATGTGTCACACTGAAAAACATCACAACAATCTCGTAATTCCAATGATGAAAATAGTAAGATGTTTTTGGGATATCCACATCCTTCACATGCATCTGATGATATCCTGACCAAAAATTGATTATCGATAACCAACTTTCAAACATTATTTGATCGAATAAATCATTAATATAGTGAATAGGATAGTGGTTCTTCACTATCACTTGGTTCAAGTGACGATAATCAATACACAAACACAAACTAACATCAGAAATTTTCACGAACAAAATAAGTTCACCCCATGATGACACACTCAACCAAGAAAAATAGCACTACAACATGACATCGAGATATATAATTTGCACTCTCAACTCATAAAGCATCATAAAATATAGATACATCAATATAAGAGACATGCCTGGATGTACTTTGATCCAAAACTCAATCTCCCATTGAGGGGGTAAATCCTAATTATCCTTATGAAATAAATTAGGGTACTATTGTACGACCCATGGGAAACATCGACTACACAACCTCGAATGAACATAGAATTAGGTCAAGGATAATGGATGATAAGGATATAACATGCCTCTGACCAATTCGAGGGTCTTGCTCTCCGAAAACCACTTCTAGATCTCCATAAGCATCAAAGAACACAACCTTCCTCTAGATGAAATCTATGATATTTGGCACCAAATACAAATAATTCATGATAAGGATGATGTCATATGGTTGAATCTGTTAACGTAATAAATCTCTCGAAGAATGGAACTACCCCACCACTTTCTCACATACTCTAAATACATCAAATGAGTAAACTTGACCTCCAACTAGCATAGTCAAGGCCAAGGCAACTAGAAGTCTCTCTATCTCATGTCCCAAAGCATGAAAAAGGGTAGGTGATATGAAAGAGTGTGTCTCTCCCAGATCAATCAATGCATTCAACCAAGTAGAAAATAAGAAAAGAGTATCGCAAATGACTTCTTGTTTACCTTGAACAGGCGATGATAAATCATAAACCCGACAAAGACCTACTCCACAAACAATATAACCATGATGATGACCACCTATAGGGATGAAATATACTCTATGAGAATAGGGAGCATCCCATGGTTGTAATATTACAACCCCATCTCCTGTATTCCAATCTAAAACTGGAGAAAACTGTTGCTGCTTCCTCTACTAGAACTGCCTCAATAGAGGATCTTGAAGAAGAAAAAATCGCACATGATAACTTCATATAAATGTCAGCAACCATATCTTATAATAAACTCAGTCTCTATAAGAAATTCAGGCATTTGATAACTTGGAATTTTCATAAGAGTCTCTGAACCTAATGAAACAAGTCTTTGAAGGCTGGTACCTACCCCCAACTGATCAGAAACTCTTCTGTCCTAATAATTAGGAACCTCAAACATGGCTCTTCTTTGTGAGGAATCTTGAAGTATCCCCTCTCATGATGATCCAGTTTTGGATAATATACTCTCGACAACCCATGTCTTTCCTATCACCTTGAGATATGTCTTCAACATATATGGGGTGACCTGGTTTAGGATCTATGGAGACAAAACCTCCACAAAATGCCTTGTCCTAACCTCCTCATTTGGAAATAGGTCTGATGCATATCTCAAAAGGTTTTTGAAATAGATCTTGAACTATAACACACTAGAGATTCCCTAAAAAACTGTTAGAAGCTCATAGTGGATGGCCGACATTGTGGTTGATGAATGAAAATCGACTCTAAACTAGTCTTCAAACTCCTCACAAGTGACTATCAACTCCTCATGATCCCTGAGGAAAAAGAACACCCAATTCCTCACCACCCCACAGAGCATCGTCACATCCCATGATACCCAATGATCCTTTCAAGAACGAATCAAAATGAAGTCTATCACAACCTCGTCATACTAGTATTTCATGACTAAATTTGAAAACAAGTCCTCATATCTTTACAGAATCTGAAACTGAAACTCTCGAAGTTTCCTCCTCTAATTTTCATTGTCCTCAAACTACAACAAAATAAAATCTACGAGGACAACTTGTTGAACGTATTCTGCATGAACATGATGATGAAGTAGACCAACATCCATGCCTGCAAAAGAAAAAATAGTTAGATATTCTAAACCTTGTATGCGGATGACATTAATATTAAATAATTTTTTACTTATGTTAATTATATAATAACCTATATAAAGGTATACCCACACAAAAAAGGAACCAATAAGATTGATGCATGATCCTTTCCTAGGTCTCAACACTCAAACCAGTATCACCACATTTAGTAGACACTATAAGCTTAAAGTTATGTGCATCAGATCACATGGGGACCTAAATACATGTGTTTCAACTGGGCTCCCTTGTTTAAAACACTTTGTAAACTTAGATGACATTGTTTCCCTAACATCCCATTAAACCTCACATGTTCTTAACTCCAAAATCCACCCAATTCCTCAACTAGAGCCCTAATAACAATCTATCTTGACCACCTCCCCACAATATACCTACTCAAACTACTATATAAAATGAAACCCAAGTACACATATGTAATGGAATACAAGAACTACCACAACTGAAAGGAAACTACAAGTACCTAAATAAAGTAAAGACATCATCAATCGGAAGCCCAAACAACAACTACTAAACCGCAAGCCAGTAGTAACAAACATGATCTCTAAACTTAAAAAATGGTCCTGAAACAAAATTTATATATACGTAGGGTGATTATAGGATTATACTCTATAGGATCCTCCCCAAATACTCTCATGAAAAATATAAAGGAATCTTGCTAAAGCATAGTGAAAAAAGTGAAACAACTCATCAAATAAATAGGTATACTATGTTCCAAGCCTCACCATGGCTACTATCAGCAGGTATCACATAAATGACCATATAATATAATAATGAATTTCATAGTTAGCTAGCTATTGCTTCACTATTGGTTTTCCACTCTTCCCCAACATGACATTTCCTGAGCATCTATCTCGAAATGCCTATCCTGCAAACACCTAGGCAAAGAAAAATAACATGAACCTCATACATCACACCACCATATTCACATAACCAAAGTTACCAGGGAGTTTTCAAAATCCACGAAAACCATCATAATGTGTATCATACATCAAATATTATACATCAATTCATCATTACCCATACACCGAGTAAGTATCCTAAGTCCATCACATCCTATACACGTTATACCTATATTATTCCTTAGGAATCTATATCTAAAATACATGTGTGTTAAATAACAACAAGCTATTACCTCCCCATAAACACATATATAGGGAAAACTAACCACCATGCTTACTAAGACAAGTAACTAATAAGATAAGAGAGTGGTTCTAAAGAGCATAGTCATCTATCCATCCTCTCAATGAGATGTTAGGGAAAACACCCATAGGGTGCATAATCCCTGGTGTCTTAGCTTCCCTAATCGACATTGTGGAGTAGCATTTAGAAACACAGAAAGTACATGATATAATATAGCTCAAAAAACAATATGGGCATAAAATATTCTCAGAATCACTTACACATAACATACCTCGGACTCCCGACTTCAACTACTAAGACTAGATATCCAATAAGCACGTGACCATTGAAAGAGATACATTAAATTAATTAATTAATTTTCATCAATTGGAATTTAAATTAATTAGTTAACTAAACATTAATTTACCATTAAAATATCCACATAGCATTATATTACCATTATAATAATGTTATGTGCTCTCCAAGAATATGAAAACCGAGTCCACAGATTCTTAGAATTATAATCTCAACATTGCATCCCAAAAATATCCAACCCCATGGTGTATAAATTTATTCATTTATTATTAAATTTTCCTTCAATATTACCATATACTCTATGTAAACAACCATGCATATCTATAAGACTCAAGCAGTGGGTTAATGAAAGATGGTGCAAAAAACCTAGTCATTTGGTAAACATCAGACTCAACAAGAGTCCATCTTTCATATCAACGGGTAAGACAAGATTCAACACATTATATAATCCCTAGTGTCCTCCCTAACACCCATATGCATATCTAGATAGATATCTCCACTTAGGCATCAACTACTACCATAAATACAAGACCTCTCCACCCCAAACACCACAACACCACTCTAGGATCATCCATCAAAGGCTCACATCACATATGGGCCTCCTCAGCCCACATAAAAATACTCATCTCCAAAGAACATCATATGAAGTGGGAAGAAAACATAACAACTAGGCTATTGGACTTAATGTATGACACTCAACCTTCATAGACTTTGATCTCTCATGACTATGAATCACTAGGGACCCTGCTTTAATAAGAAAGAGAACAAATCAGACCCAATAAAGGCATTATCTTTTTTCACACAACAAATTCTTATTCCATATTGATTTAACTGATTCATTATTCATAGTTTCCAACTATGGGTAACCTAAAAAAATGTATCACAACTACCCAAAATTGAATAAATAATTAATTAAACAAAACTTTAATTTCTTTATCAAAAAGAATCAATATTCTTTAGGTTCCATAACTAATATAATTAAACATGAATTCTTTCATCAACTTGATTATCATAAATTACAATAAAAACCAGACTCATTAAACATAACTCATTAAACCTTTATCCAATTAATTATCAATTAATTATAGATTTACATTATTTACCAATTTCACCTTCTAAAAAAATCATAACAAGAACATCAGCTATACCAAATTATCTATAAAATATATAGGCAACCAATTATGACGGTTTAAACAACAATATCTCCACATGATCAATAACAATTATTTAATCCAATTGAAGTAATTATTAGGTTATTTTCATTGTGATAAAAAGGGATAAATCATGATATATCTATGATTTCATGTAAATAAATGGAGATGAGACAAATCCCTTACCACAAAATGGGTGTCAAAATAAGAACAAACCATGAAACAGATCTCCAATTACCCCTCTAGTAAGAACTGTATCCATTCTAGGTATCTACAACCCCACCACGCCAACAAAACTGAGATGAACCCCATTTCAAACCTAGGTAAGAAACTTTCATAGCACAGTGAGATGATAGACAAGGAAATGAGATCAAATCTAGGAAAACATCTAGAAAATAAAGGAATGACACACCTTGGATCCTCACAGATCACCATAGATCATATTCAGAAACCTAAGGATTAATACCCCTTGAAGGGGATCCCAAATGCCGAAGGGTAGGACCTTTTTATTCCTAGTATGAGGGAAAGAGATACTATTTATGTAGGGTTATGAGTAACAAAATCTCCTAAAATAATTTAAAAACACTTTAGTTGGGAATTATATGATTTTTAATCCCATTTAATGTTATGTAATCCTAAGGTTTTGGTTCCTCCAAAAACTATTTCCCTTTTAATTATTTTTTTCTCTATCATTGATTCATTAAACATATGAAAATTAAATTACACATTGTGTAACTCTTCATAATTTGACCCACCCCTCTTCATGATCTTAATAGTTTCACTCATCTAAACTTCATCCAAGCCTCTCGAGAGCACCTCAGTCTACAGAAATGCACAATGGGTTGGTCCATGTGGATTAAAGACCTTAAAGGTGGAATAACTACAATATTTTGATTTCAAAATCTCCTATACCCCAAAGAAAGGGTATTTCATTGCATATTCTTTGAGTATTTATCTTCTAACCTAGGTATTGAATGACTCTTTAGAATAGGGGAAATTGATGGCTCTCATTGCACAGTTGTATATTGGAGTTCAAGAAAAAGGTGATGTGGCTTCATTTACTAATGTCTAGTTGACATCCACTCTTCTCAAGATGGTTATTCATGATCATCACCTTGATACTAAATTCATTATCGTTAGAGACTATCTTTATGGTGGGGTGACAGTATCCCAGTGGTCATTTTCCAATGATGGTATTATATGATATCATAATTTCATTGTTGTGCTGTTAGCAGAAAGAAAAGGTGTGACAGAGGGATTTTCATAATTCCTAGTGGGATATCCTCCTAAGAACCAAATATATTTTTTATGACATGAGACATCAGTTTTGGTTCCCATGTATGATATGGTACATTTCTTAATTTTTCTATCCTTACTATACATACTAGCTGGTGAAGGTTGAGCACTTGAAACCTTCGATTTGCCTTAGCCACTGGTCGTCCTGACATGGAATTGGTATAAAATTCTATAGACTTTGTGGTTGGGTTTACTCGTACCCAGATAAATAAGAATGTGATATGGGTAATGATTGATAGGCTGACCACGCAGGATCACATTATACCCCATGTTGTAAAGACCCGTAAATTTCAAGGGAAATTTTTTTCTCTTAATTTTATTTGGGATTTTACGAGTACACAGTTTTTGATGGCACCTGATTCTGAGGCACGGTGTGCCCAGAATCATGTTCTGAAGGTTAGCTCAGGTAAGGTCAGTGAACAGACGAGAGGGTTTTCCTAACTTTTGAACCGGTGTTCGGAATCGAAATCCGAGGGCACTGATGAAACCACATCGCCAGTAATTGCATAGGAACACCTTTTCTGGAGTTGTGTTTGCTTGGGTGAGGTTATTAAATAATGGTTAACTAAAGAATGAAATAAAAATTTGTTCTAGAATTTTTATTTTCTATTCTAAGTAGTTATAACCTACGTATGGAAGTTGAGGTGGGACCCACTAAATCCTACTCCTCTTGATAGGATATTAGTGAGGTGAGCCCCACATGAGCGCCACCTTTTCAATTTCCTCAAACCCCCCTTAAAGTTGGAAATCCTCCCATTAATTTTGTATCTCCTCCACATTAATTTACATGCCAATAAAACACCTCTTTAATTTGACAACGCACGTTAATTAATTGGGTGAATTCATATTTGAATTTTGAAAAGGGTGTCATGAGTAATAAAATAAAGGAAGCCTTATTTTATTATTGTGGATTTGTTGTGTGATAAGGATTGTGGAGAAAATACTAGATCCTTGAAGAACATCATCTTCTTCATGAAGAATGCCGAGTCTACGATGAAGAACTCTGTCACCGCAAGAGGAGATCATCGTACCATCTCTTCTCCTCTCTGCAGCTGGTGAGAGATGCCTTATTCGGAGAACGACGACGCGCCACATCCTTCATCGAGCGTGCTCTGACGATTCTTATGGAACCTCGTTCCATGACATCATCTTCTGCAACGTCTTTTTACCGAGACAATCGTCGTTGGACGAATTCTTCAAGGTAGGTGTTTGATTTTGTTGTAGAATATTATTTTCCATCCAACGTCAAATTCTTTAGCAGCTTGATATCGAATTAACGAAAGGGGGCCATACCGCATGAACACGGCTAACCCCCTCCCCCTTTGTTGTTGTATTCGTTGTGGCACAAACAAAGGCGGCGCGGTGCTAGGCCACTGCATGGAAACAAGGAGGAATGCGGTGAAGAAACGCGGCGCCGTCGCGTAGCGCTGGAAAACTATGGAGGGCCGCGGCCAGAGCAGGCCGCGACGGAGGGGAGTGGCGCCGTCGCGCCTTGCCAATCGGACCAAGGTCGTGGCCTATGGCCGCGTTAGAGCATGGATGGTTGGTCGGAGCCGTCGGCCGCCGGTGCTCAGGAGGCGGGACCGGCTGGTCCCGCGCGGCGTATTGGCCGGTCGTTACGGCCGGCCAGAACCAGAAAACCGGGGTTTGAACCCCCGGTCAACGTGGCAGGGCGACCCCCCCCCCCCTCGGGTCCGCAATTCGATCTGAAGGGGTGGCAGCTCCCCCCTTCCACGTCCGCTCATCCCGCGGGTGCCCGGACCGGACCGAACCGGTCGGGCCGAGCCGGGCCTCCCGCGTCGGCCCGGGCCACCTGCGCCGGGCTGGACCCCAACGCCAGGCCGCACCATGCCGGCTGGGCTAGGCCACAACCTAGGGGGCCGGACCCGGACCCGGGTCGGGTCGACCCGGTTCTGGCCGACCCAGGGGGTCTTGGGCCAGGTCGTTCCGGGCCCAAAACCCCCTAAAAACGGACAGGTTCATTCAAATGCCCGTAACTTGGGATACGGACCTCCGATTGACGTACCATCAGTTGCTATGAGATCCTTGGATAGAGACGGTCGCTTTGGTATATTAAAATCAATGTTTCTAAGAACATGGGGTACAACCGGGTCGGTTCGAACATGAAACCAACCAGGCCCTCGGAGCAGAAACAACTATAACTTGAGTTCCTGAAATCCGATTGACCTGTCGTCGACTTTGTAGGTTTCCTCTTAGTGAGAAAGACCTTTTGGATTACTCTAATTGAGGTTTTTACAAATTTGGAGTATGTTTGGGTTGGTTTTGACTTAAAAACTAACCGGGCCCTAGGACGGAAAAACCAATAACTCTCAAACCAGACGTCCGATTGACGCGTCGTCTGTCGTGTTGATTTCCTTGTGTAGAGAAGGAACTTTGGGATACATAAACTACGGACTACGTGTAAGTTGATGTATCGACCCCCTTGGATCGTGGAGGAGACCCTCACGGAATCGAGCACACTGTGTGCGGGAACCCAAGAACTGGATGCGATTGTGACGACGATGACGACTGCACTGAAATCCTACATGGGTTCGGTGGAGATGACGACTGCACTGAAATCCTCTGAGGGTTCGGCAGTGATGAC
This sequence comes from Viscum album, assembly GCA_963277665.1. NCBI lineage: Eukaryota > Viridiplantae > Streptophyta > Magnoliopsida > Santalales > Viscaceae > Viscum > Viscum album. Next base: position 431,283,797 of record OY728147.1, on the reverse strand, counting down.
GACCGTACTAAAATCCTCCATGGGTTCGATGACAATGACTATTGTTCTTGTATCATAGGTGGGTCTGGCAGTACTACTGTTCTTGTATCCTACGTGGGTCCGACAGTATTTGACTGTGTACTTGTATCCTAAGTGGGTCTGGCAGAGTAGCTGGTCTTGTATCCTTTGTGGGTCTGACAACTTAGCTGGTCTTGTATCCAACCTGAAACCGACATCATAGATGAATCAGTGGCTACAACTGATCATCTCTAGCATCTTACAAAGAAGTATTCCTATGTGAGCTGAGTCTTGACTTTCAATCAATATCTTCGATATGATTGACTTGCTTTCCTATGTGGATTGGGTTGTGATATCCTATGTGGAATGGACTGTTCTATCTTGTGTGGACTAGATTGAACTTGGGCTCAGATTTTTGAGAAGAACTGGAATTGATGACTTAGGTATATTTATGGGCATATACCTAAATAGAATTGGTTTTTTACTTCGTGATTGTATCTCTCCTTTGTGGATTATCCTTTGTGGATTCTGGGAGACCTTCGGGGGTCTCGTGGTCCATACTGAGTAGCGTATACTCACCCCTGCACGTTCCATGCCCGCACTACATTGTGTTGGATGCAGACGAAGGATAACGCTGATCGTGGTTGAGGCTTGTGGAGTAAGTCGGTACCTGGAGGCGAACCACTGGGCGGGACGTACACGGAGCGGAGGCTAGACTCGTGGAGCTGAGGAGGCTATCTGTATGCACCCTTCGGGTGGGATTTCTAGTGGAAAGATCGACGTTGCTACTTTACTTTTTAGTTGATGTACTGTATGTTCAGTTGTACTTTATTTTAGTTGGGTTTGTATTCTGGCCCATTTACATTCCAACACATACAGTTGTACCCAGTTTACATAGTGTTTACTTCATTTTTCTTACTCTGTGATGTTTGTTTAATTATTAAAGGCAATGACTTCCCTTTTTCGGGATTTACACCTTTGGTGCTAGTCGTCAGCCCCTGGCCTATGGAAGGCAGGATTTGGGTAGTCATGGTACGAACCCCGAGTACGGGTCATGACAAATTGGTATCAGAGGAGTTCTGTTGTACCGCAGAACTCAGGACAATGATCTTTCTTCTATGTGAAGCAATAGTGTTAAAGGTATTGAGTGTGGTTATCAGTCCAGGGAGTCCAGTGTTGGTGCGGCGACCAACGTATCCATACACCAGGACCCTGACTTCTGATTTCCGACTCAGTACACAAAACAATTTATTGCATGTGTGTTTCAAATGTTTTCATTGTGATTACTTTGTGTCAGCTCACTAGGTATACAGTATTGAACGTGGCACACCTGTTTCTTTTCAAGATGGCCCTATGAAGGTAGCTAGATAGGGTTCCGAGCATTGTGCGAGACGACAACCCACTGAGCGACGAGGCCTCGGTACATGGCCCTTTTACAGGAGAGACACCAGCGGTACCTCTACCCATCGAGCCACCGATGCCACCCGCCCCAGCCGCAGAGAGTTCACGTCGTCTTAGTGCACTACATGAGTTTCAGCGTTAGAGACCGCCTAGGTTCCATGGGGAGATGGATCCTCAGGTAGAAGAGGATTTTCTGGAGGCTGTAGTCCAAGTTTTCAGGTTAGTGGGGACACGAGCTGACCTCATGTTGGTCCGTACAGCGGTCCTCCTGCATGCGGCTGCCGGAAGATGGTGGAGCCTAATGCTCCAGGTGCACGACAAGGCATATCTCCTTTGGTCAGACTTTGAGATCCTCATCCGCTCAGAGTTCGTCCCAGCCACCCTCCATGCGGTGTGCATTCAAGAGATACTACAGTTGTGGCAGGGCATCCTAATGGTAGCCTAGTACTCGGTGAAATTTACCGATCTCTCGCGCTATTCGATATACAAGGAACAAGACCCATTCTTCTGGTCCCAGACCGTCGAGCAAGGACTGAGGCATGAGATCAGGGCATCGATGATCTCCCTTAGCATTCCGACTCATGCAGGAGTACTGGAGCGAGCCCTTCTCGTATAGATCTTTCTTGCTGAGCCTACAACAGTAGCGAGACATACCGTAGGGAGGCACGTAGCAGAGTCTGCTGCAGCTAGCAGCCGACGGATTTCACAGGAGTCCAGGAAAACCAGACCATCAGGCGGATGACCTCAGGACACTGGCTCAGAGGTTCGGGGAACATGGCAGAAAGCTAGCCTTCCGGGGAGCAGACAGTGCTACCCATTCGGCGGGTTGGCCCACATAGCTCGTGACTGCCCGACCCACCATGCAGAGGAGCAGTAGACAATTGAGGGGCCACCTAGGCACATGAAGAGGGTTGAACATGGTGGTCCACAGAGATAAGGCGATGAGGCAGAGGAGCTGGCTGAGCAGCAGGTGGTGGGCGACAGTTTGAGGCTTTACCACCACCACCACCAAAAGGTGCACCCCGACCACAAGGAGCTGGTGGGTAGAGGCAGGCTCAGCTTCAGGCAGCGGAGGCCTATGACCGCATCGCACCAGAGATGAATCAAGGTATTATCTGTGTCTACTACACCCTTAATGCAGTTATTATAGACACAAGGGTGAGTCATTATTTCATTGGCATTGCCCTTGTTCGTAGCTCGGAGATTCTGACAGAGTCGTTGGCTCTATCCATATGGCTAGAGACTCCTACGGCAGCAGACTCGACGATTACGCACTGGTATCAGCAGTGTGAGCTTACTCTAGGAGGCGAGAACTTCAGCTGGGATCTTCTTGTAGCGGCGTCGAGGCCTTACGACTTCATCTGGGGCATGGATTGGTTATCTACAGTCAATGCTTAGATCGACTGTATTAGGCACAAGGTGTGGTGTGTTCGCACCGATGGGATCTGGTTCACCTAAACCATCAAGAAGGGAGCCTTATCAGCACCAGATGGACTCACGCAGAGGATAGGACAACTGATCACTCATCAGTTGGCTAGCCTCATCCTAGGAGCAGTTTACGTGCGGAGTCAGAGTTTTCCTGTAGTGGTGGATCAGTATGCTGACATTTTTCCTGACGACATTCCAGGACTACCTCCTCGCATAGAGGTAGAATTTTATATTGAACTATACCCTATTATATCCCTGATATCCACTCAAGAATATAGGATGGCTCCCGCTAAGCTTCGAGAGATACGTGTACAGCTGGAGGACTTGCAGGGCAAGGTATTCATCTGACCTGGTGTTTCACCCTATTCTTCCCCGATTTTGTTTGCCAAGAAGGAGGACGAGAGCTTGCGACTATGTGCCGAATATCGTCACCTAAAACAGGTGACAGTGAGAAACAAGTATCTGCTACCGAGGATTAATGACCTATTTGATCAGCTCAAGGGAGCACTGTGGTTCTCGAAGATAGACCTCAGGTCAGGCTATCATCAGCTCAGAGTTCGGGATGAGGACGTGCAGAAGACGACCTTCAGATGTCGGTATGGCCACTATGAGTTCTTTGTTATGACTTTCAGCATAACCAACACTCTAGCAGTGTTTATGAGTCTCATGAACAGGATATTTCAGCCATACCTTGATCGATTTGTCGTGGTATTCATCAATGACATATTGATATACTCGACCATAGAGGAGGAGCATTCCTACCACTTGTGGGTTGTACTGGACACACTCCGAGTGAACCAGCTTTATGGTATGCTCTCGAAGTGTCAGTTCTGGTTACGTGAGGTCCACTTCTTGGGACATGTCATCTCTGAGGTGGGAGTTGCGGTGGATCCTGTGAATATCGAGGTAGTGCTAGCTTGGGAGCCACCCAGGAGCCTGCCGGAGGTACGGAGTTTCTTGGGGCTAGCTGGGTACTAGTGATGATTTGTTCCAGACTTCTCCAGAGTTGAGGCACCACTTTAATCTTTGACGAAGAAGGGTAAACCCTTCGTGTGGTATGATAGCTGTTAGAAAAGCCTAAAGGAGCTGGGACAGAGATTGACCATCACACTTATCTTGAGGCTACCAGAGGAGGGAGTGGGGTATGTAGTCTACTGCGATGCATCAAGTACCAGACTTGGATGTGTCCCGATGAAAGATTGGGTAGTGATCGCTTATGGATCACGTCAATTGAGGAAGAATGAGTAGAACTACGCTACCCATGACCTAGAGTTAGTAGCAATGGTATTCACTCTGATGATGTGGCGGAACTATCTGATGGGAGAGCGCTTTACAGTCTACTCTTATCACCAGAGTCTCAGGTACATCTTCTCGCAGAAGGACCTGAATATGAGACAACGACGTTGGCTCGAGTTCCTCCAGGACTATGAATTTGAGATAGTTTATACTCCTAGAAAAGGGAATGTAGTAGCTGATGCCCTCAGCAACAGGACATACATTCAGCTACTTGGGGATGAAACAGAGCAGCTAGCCGCTTTGCAGATATCCTTCGTGGATAGAGATGGAGTAGCCTTTCTTCAGTCACTCATAGTCACCCCTCCACTACTGCAGTGGGTCCAAGAGGCACAGTGTGGGGATACTGACTGTGTGATGAGACGTGCACAGATTTCCATAGGACAAGCACCTGATGGTTTTTCTATGGGAGGAGAGCACATCGTCTTTTTCAGAGGACATACCATGGTACCGGCTGCTTTACAGGAGGAGGTGCTGAGAGAGTTTCACACTTCCCCTTTAGCGGTACATCCAGGAGTGGCGAAGATGTACCAGGATCTCAGACAATAGCACTGGTGGCCGGGTATGAAGAAGGATGTGGAAGAGTTCGTTTCTCGATGCCTCACCTGCCAGAAGGTGAAGGCGGAGCACCAGGTACCAGCAGGCTAGGTACAGGCCTTAGAGGTCCCGAAGTGGAAGTGGTATGGGATATCTATGAATTTCGTGACTGGAATTCCACGTACTTCCAGAGGTCATGACTCTACTTGGGTTATTGTTGACCGACTCACCAAGTCGGCCCACTTCTTACCCATCAGAGAGCAGGGATCAGTAGAGATCTTGGGATGTCTCTACGTTTAGAAGATTGTACGGCTTCATGGTGTGCCATCATCTATCGTCTCCAATCGAGATGATCACTTTACTTCCTGACTATATAATGGCTTGCAGGAGGCATTCGGGACGCAACTATGTCTAAGAACCACCTTTCACCCTCAGACGGATGGTCAGACAGAGAAGACCATTCAGACTCTCAAGGACATGCTCCGTCCATGTGTCCTTGACTTTGGTCATAGTTGGGAGGATCACCTACCCTTGGTGGAGTTTGCGTACAACAAAAGCTACCACTCCACCATCGGGATGGCACCATACGAGGCGTTGTACGTCTGACCTTACAGATCACCGTTGTGTTGGACAGACCCTGGGGAGTCCACACTTTTGGGACTTGAGATGGTCTAGGCCATGATAGAGAAGGTCCAGGTTATCCAAGAGCAGATGAGGATAACTCAGAGCCGATAAAATTCATATGCTGATAGGAGGTGGATAACACTAGAGTTCGAGGATGGTTACCACGTCTTCTTGCAGGTCTCACCTCGACGTGGATTACAGAGATTTGGCCGGGGCGGCAAGTTATCTCCGCGCTTCATCAGACCATTCCGGGATCTCAGCAAGATATGCAATGTGGCTTATCGCCTGGCTCGACCACCTCAGTTGCACCGGGTGCACGACATCTTCCACGTATTTCAGCTGAGGATATACGTGCACAACTAGATGCATATCATCGACCATGGGGAGCTGGACATTGATGACGGGGCGAATTTTGTGGAGGTCCTGGTGGAGATCGAGGATCGATAGGAGCGGGTCCTATGTGTGTAGTCGATTCCTCTAGTGCACATCAGATGGCACCACGGGAACCTCCATGAGAGCACTTAGGAGCGGGAGGCTCAGATGCGTGCCCAGTACTCTCATTTGTTCCCCTAGTTTGCTTTTTATATTTACGGGGACGTAATTCCCTGAGGTGGTAGTAATGTAAAGACCCTTAAATTTGAAGGGAAAATGTTTTTCTATTACTTTTATTTGGGATTTAACGAGTACACAGTTTCTGACAGCACCTGATTCCGAGGCCCGGTGTGCCCAGAATCATTTTCTGAAGTATAGCTCGGGTACGTTCAGTGAACGGACGAGCGGGTTTTCCTAACTTTTGAACCGGTGCTCGGAATTGAAATCTGAGGGCACCGATGAAACTGTAGCACTGGTAATTGCTTAGGAACACCTTTTCTGGAGTTTCATTTTCTCAGTTGAGGTTATTAAATAATGGATAACTAAAAAATGAAATAAAAATTTGTGCTACAATTTTTATTTTCTATTCTAAGTAGTCATAACCTACGTATGGAAGTTGAGGTGGGACCCACTAAATCCTACTCCTCTTAATAGGATATTAGTGAGGTGGGCCCCAAACAAGTCCCACCTTTTCAATTTCGTCAAACCCCCCTTAATGTTGGAAAACCTCCCATTAATTTTGTATCTCTTCCACATTAATTTACATGCCAATTAAACGCCTCATTAATTTGACAATGCACGTTAATTAATTTGGTGAATTCATTTTTGAATTTTTAAAAGGGTGGAATGAGTAATAAAATAAGGGTAGCCTTATTTTATTTTTTTGGATTTGTTGTGCGAGAAGGATTGGGGAGAAAATACTCAAGCCTTGAGAAACTTAATCTTCTTCGCGAAGAACACCGAGTCTATGACGAAGAACTCCGTCACCGCAAGGGGAGATCGTCGTACCATCTTCTCTCCTCTCCGTAACTGGTGAGAGACACCTTTTTCAGAGAATGATGACACACTGCATCCTTCATCAGGTGTTATCTGATGACACTTATGGAGCCTCGTTCCACGACGCCGTCTTCTGCGATGTCTTTTTTAAACGAAGATCCTCGTTCGACGACTTCTTCAAGGTAGGGGTTTGATTTTGTTCTAGAATATTCTTTGCCGTCCAACGTCAATTTCTTTAGCTGCTTGATATCGAATTAACTGGAGGGAGCTGGACTGCATGAACATGGCTGACCCCACTCTCCCTTTTTTTTATATTCATTGTGGCTCGAACGAAGGTAGTGCGGTGCAACATCACCGCACGGAAACAAGGACAAATACAGCGAAGAAGCGCGGCACCGTCGCGTCGTGCCGTAGAGGACGAAAGAGGGTGTGGCGGAAGGCCGCGGTTCCGACGCGCCACACCGGAAAACCATTGAGGGCCGCAGCCAGAGCAGGCAGCGGCGGAGGGGCACGGCGTCGTCGCGCCGCGCCTGTCGGACCAAGGCCACGACCTTTGGCCGTGGAGAAGCAGGGAGGGCGGTCGGAGCCGCTGACCGCCGGTGCTCAGGAGGCGGGAATGGCTGGTCCTGCACATCACACTGGCCGGTCGTTACGGCCGGCCAGATCTAGAAAACTGGGGGTTTGAACCCCCGGTCAACGTGGCAGGGTGGACCCCCCATGGGTCCGCCGTTCGGTCCGAAGTGGTGGCGGCTCCCCCCTTCCGCGTCCGCTCAGCCCGCGGGCACACGGACCGGACCGAACCTGCCGGGCCGGGCCGAGTAGCCCGCGCCGGGCTGGGCCACCGACACAGGGCTGTACCCCAGCGTAGGGACAGTCCGCGCCCTAGTGTGCCGGATTCGGACCCAGGTCGGGTCGACCCGGGGGTCTCGGGTCGGGTCGGTCCGGGCCCAAAACCCCCTAAAAACGGATAGGTTCGTTCAAACGCCCATAACATTGACTACTAACCTCCTATTGATGCACCATCAGTTGAGATACAATCCTTGGATCGAGACAGTCGTTTTGGTATATTACATTCAATGTTTCCGAGAACATGGGGTATGGCCGAGTAGTTTCGAACACGAAACCAATCGGGCCCTCGGAGCGGAAACGCCTATAACTTGAGTTCCGGACGTCCGATTGACGTGCCATTGACTTTGCTGGTTTACTCTTTGTGAGAAGGATCTTTTGGATTAATCCACTCGAGGATTGGACACAGTTGGATACATTCGGGTTGGTTTTGACTTAAAAACCAACCGGGCCCCTGGGGCGGAAAAGCCAATAACTCTCAGACCGGGCATCTGATTGACGCAACGTCTATCGCATTGAGTTCCTTCTGTCGAGACGGAACATTGGGATACATCAACTCCGGACTACGTGTCAGTTGATGTATTGACTCCCTTGGATCGTGGAGAGGGCCCTCTTGGAATTGAGCATGCTGTGTGTGGGAACCCTAGAGCTGGTTGCGACTATGACGATGATGATGACTGCACTGAAATCCTCCATGGGTTCGCCAGCAACGATGACTGCACTGAAATCCCTTGTGGGTTCGGCAGCGACGATGACCGTACTGAAATCCTCCGCAGGTTCGATGGTGATGACTATTGTTCTTGTATCCTATGTGGGTCCGGCAGTACTACTGTTCTTGTGTCCTATATGGGCCCGCAGTATTTGACTCTGTACTTGTGACCTACGTGGGTCTGGCAGAGTAGCTGGTATTGTATCCTTTGTGGGTCTGATAGCTTAGCTGGTCTTTTATACTATGTGGGTCTGACAGCTTTGATGAATCGGTGGCTACAACTGATCATCCTTATCATCTTACGAAGAAGTATACCTGTGTGAGCTGAGTCTTGACTTTCAATCAATATCTTCGTTATGATTAACTTGCTTTCCTATGTGGATTGGGTTGTGATATACTGTGTGGAATGGATTGTGCTATCCTGTGTAGACTAGATCGAACTTGGGCTCGAATGTTGGAGCTGAACTGGAATTGATGACTTTGGTATATGTATAGGAATATACCTAAGTAGAATTGGTTGTTACTTTGTGATTGTATCTCTCCTTTGTGGATTATCCTTTGGAGATTCTGGGAGACCTTCAGGGGTCTCGGGGTCCCTACTGAGTAGCGTATACTCACCCCTACACGGGCCACGCCCGCAATACATTGTGTTGGGTGTAGATGACGAACAACACTGATCGTGTTTGAGGATTTTGGAACAAGTCGGTACCTAGAGGCGGACCACTGGGCGGGACGTACACGGAGCAGATGAGTGGACACGAGGAGCTGAGGAGGCTATCTGTACCCACCCTTCAGGTGGGATTTCTAGTGGACGGCTCGGAGTTGCTTCTTTACTTTTCAGTTGCTGTACTTTCTATTCAGTTGTACTTTACTTTCAGTGGGGTTTGTATTCTTGCCCATTTACATTCTATCACTTACAATTGTTCCCAGTTTACTTAGTGTTTACTTCAGCTTGTTTACTCTATGGTGTTTTTTTACTTATTAAAGGAAATGACTTCCATTTTTTCAGGATTTACGCCTTTGGTGCTAGTCTCCAGCCCCTGGCCTATGGAAGGCGGGCCTGTGGTAGTCACCGCACGGGCTACGAGGACGGGTCGTGACACATGTATGATACCACCAATATTGAGGAGTTGGGAAATATATATGTAAAAGAGATTTCTCATTTTCATGGAGTTTCATATTATATAATCTCGGATAGGGAACCATGGTTTAATTAGCACTTCTCAAAATGCTTTTTGAAGGCACTAGGATATCACATCCATTAGAGTAAGGAATACCATCCACAATCGAATGTCTAGAAAGAAAGAGATATATAGATTCTTGATGATGTACTTCATGCCTGTGTTGTGGACATTGATGGGGATTCATATGTTTATTTTGGGATGGATTTGTTTTCTTATTACAATAGTGGGTAGTATAATATTAGGATGAATTCTTTTAGGTCAATGTATGGTGGGCCTTGAATACCTTCATTGTGTTGGTCGGTGGTTGGTTAAGGTTCCTTAGTTGGAAAAATTTTAGTAATGGAGACCACAAAAAAGATTTAGTTGCTTCACTAGAGGATGTTGATGGCACAATGTCAATATAAATCTTATAATCATCTTCAGCATAGTACATTGGAGTTTTTAGTTGGTGACCAAGTGATATTGAATGTTTCACCTCTGTTTGGTCATTGATGACATGTGAGGAAAGGGAAACTTGGTCCTCATTTTGTGGGACCTTTTCAAGTTGTTGGGAAGGTGGGGAAAGTTTTATACCATTTAACACTTCCACCATCACTAACATCAATACATAACGTGTTCAATGTATAATAACTATGAAGTTATTTATTTGATCCATATCTTGTTTTGAGCTGGAAGGATCTTGAAGTTAAACCAGATTTATTTATGATTAAATGGACAATGAAAATAGTTGATTCTGAAACCAAGGTACATCATTGTAAGAAGATACCATTGGTTTGGGTCGTGTGGAATAATTATTTTGATTCTTATGAGATGTGGGAATATGAGTCACTAATGAGAGGAAAGTGGCATAATCTTTTTAGAATGGAAGCTTCTTTATAGGATTTCCAGGGACAAGATTTTTTTATGATGGGGAGGTTGTAACATCATGTTACCATTCTTCCTGGAATGAGATTAACCAGATTGTGTTTCCCATTTTCATTGTCTGTTGGGATGAGAATGAATTGAGAGGATAACTATAATGGATAAGTCACAGATTTTTTTGATTCTCATATTTAACTTATTGTTTGTTTAGTAGGATGGTGATTTACATGCCATATAATATGGTTATGTTCCATGTAAATCCTAAAATGAAAATAAATCTTCTTAATAAAGAGGTTACATTTTTGAGTGATTATTAGAGTATCCAATTACACGATGTGAAGTTGGGATAAAAATCTTATAAAACCTCAAGCCTTGTTTTTAATATGGAATACTGACTAAAAATAAAAAATCATTATCTCCAAAAAATATTCCTCTTATCTATAAAGGATTTCACTATCATCTTTGGAGCCCTCAAACTATTCTGGGTGGTTTTGTTCAATGTTCGATCATTATTGCAGTTCTGGAGTAACATGTCAGGTAAACATTTCACCCATATCTCTATATCATTAACTTTTCCTACATGGGGTTTGATGGGTCATCGTGGAATTTATGGATCTAAACCCCATGTTGTAAAATCGTGTTTCTTTGTTTTGTTCCTCGATCTTATGCACCTTCATTCTTGTTGGAAGGATTATCACATGATTTGAGTTTGTGGGAGAAAAAGGTAGGTGGTTCTATTACGATTCCCAATTTATATTAACCCTAAATTATTTTTTAAATTTTTTTTAATTTAAATAAATTTTTTAGATTTAGATTATATGATTTTAAAATGGTTGATAAAGAAACCCATTTCTGAGGAATTTGGGAATAAGAGAAAAATGGGTTTCAGGCATGGAATTTGAAATTGGTGAGTTTTAAATTATTTAGTTTAAATTCTAGTATTTCTGGAAATTGATTCAATTAAATATTTGAAATTAATTGGTGAAGTTGTTTTGATGAAAAATTTATGAAAAACCCCAATTCCAGGGAATTGGGGGTTTGTGATGAAATTGATGGAATTGTTTGAATATTTAATTGATGAAGTTAATTGTGAAATTTATTGTGAAATTTAATGAATTGGTTTCAAATCCTTTTATATGAAAAATGGCATAAAAATGTTCTGACATAACCATTATGGTTTTATCTAGGTGAAAATTTATTTTTTTGACTAACAATACACTATATTTTTCAAATAGACAATTGGATAATTTAAAATATGATGATGGAATTTAATTGTATTTTTAGAAGTCCTGAAATAAATTTATCATTATTTTTTGTATTTGAGAAAATGAAATCCTTATTAAGTAAGTGTGTTATATTGGACACCACTTTATGACTTGCAACATTTTAAAACATCATATCACTGCATCATAATTCCTTAGGCAATGGTGATGAGTCCCCTTTTCATTAGGCCCAAAGGGGTGTATGTACATACTTTTCATTTTATAGTGTTGGTTCCCCATATCCTGGAACTATCATACCTCTTTAGAACATGATCATGTTTCTCCATTTTCTATATTTTATGTGTCTATTTCAATTATGTAATCTATTTTACATTCCTTTAGATTTTATATAAACTGTTTTATATAAATGTATTATTTCTTTAAAGTAGTATTTGTGTAACAAAAATATAGAAAAAAGGTAAACCCTATATTTTGAAATATATATCCATCATTTGAAATGTGAATCATGAAATGATAAATTCATTTCCATATTATAAATCATAAAGAAATATTTCCTTTAAATATATTTTAATTAATTTCAAAACCTATTTTTTATGAATTTTAATGCACATTATTTTTTAAATTGATATTAAAATATTATAATAAAATACTTGGTGAAATACTATTTGGATTTGGATCACCCCTTACTTGTTCTTTCATGCGTTTTTATATTTTATCCTTATCTGTTCGAGCATGGGGAAAAGATCACTTAGAGGTTGACCCAGCTATTGAGCCTTGGACATGGAGAGTTGTGTCCTTAGGGACTTGGGCTATTTTCCCTATTTTTGTACTTGAGTTTTTGTACATTGGGATTTATTTCCTATTTGACTTCTTGTACAATAGTCCTAGTGTGTTTTCTTTTGATATGTTTATTAACTTATTTTTTTTACTTCCGTAATGTTTGTGGAAAATCTGTTCCCACATTCAGTTTGTAAGATGCCAAGTGTTAGTCACTGACCCATAGTGATCAAGAACACCCTTAGGTATGTGTCATAACTAGCTCAATTATGAAGATACTAGGGTTCCCAGGCTGGTTCGTGACACACAAGATGAATAATATAGCCCATTGTTGTGTAACATCTTATACATAATTCATACCCAACACACCTCATCAGATTTGTAACTCCAAGGTACATTTTCACCAAAACACATCAACTTCTTGTATCTATATGGGGATGTATTTCTAGGAAACCAATCACTCTATCTTTTACCATAATTCCTTGACATTTTCCTATATTTTTCTATATAAATTTCCATGGAGTCCTCACTAAGGTTTTCTCATCCATGTTTCCTAAGGTTGACCAAACAATTTATCTAATATCAACCATAACAACCTTGTATTAATGTACATAGAAAATAAATCATTTTTATGAACTTCCAAAAAAAAACACAAATAAATTCCCAAATTCTATAATAGTTTAGTTCCTTTCAATGCATGGAATCATAAACACTGGTACATGAGTGATTTAAATTATCATCCACTAGGTTCTATAAGACTAGAACCCCTCTTAGACATATCATATATAAAATATATCTTCATAACATGGGGAAGAAAACCTGACAAGGGTTGAGTTTAGATGATCATTAAGGGAAAACAAGGGAGACATGTAAGCATAAACATGAGAATAAGGATATGAGAATGTTATTCCAATATTAGAAGAGTGTAACATGAATATCATAAACAGGAACCATGTAATAATAGCTAGAAGTTCATAAGGCAATAATCATAAAGAAATCAAGAACATAAGACATTAAATCAAATTAAATGTTTTAAAAATGAAATTTTAGATTACACATAAACATGTAATATCATTCCAAATAAGGGAAGATTAATTTATATAACTTATTTGGGAACTTCCTGGGGACTGCACATACTAGGCTGAAAATACCACCATCCAAAGTCATAGTACTTTCTTTATAAGGTATCGAGTATCCCCATCTTCCCATAGTTGATCAAGCTTCCCTGTCTTCCCATTATTGATTGAGTTTCACCGTCTTACAATATTGGACTAGGTTTCCCCATCTTCCCATTGTGGATTGGGACTCCCCATCTATCCATATTGGATTTGGATTACCCATCTTCCCCTAGTGAACCAAGCTCCCTTATCTTTTATAGTGGATCAAGATCATCTACTTGTTTCCCACCATTATACCATGAGATATAAATATTTACCCATTAGATTGGAGAGAGATATATGTACAATACACCATATAATAAAGTCTTCTTTACATGAAACAATAGATAATATAACTTTCATCAAATTATGACCCATATAAAATATTGGTTTCAGAAACAACATATCATAAACCAATAAATGAAATGGGTATCAAAAAAATTTTATCGTATCAATAACTATGGAATAAATATTGGTCTCATAATCATTTCATCAAATCAAGACACATGAACATAATTGTTTTTCAAGATAATATAACCAATAAAAGATAAATGTTTCACATAGACACCATTCCATCAATACATAAATCATTAAAGAAATAATATGAATGGTATTATTGAATCATATTCCATGTAGAGCGTAAATTATAACAATGTATGTCATCATAGATGGAGAAGGATTTTTAAAGACCACTAGAAACTTTTCTCAAGGAAGATATCTTTATTGGAAATTCCTTTTTTATAAAACCATTTAGAAACCCTTTTCTTATATTGAATGATTTACAATTTTTTTAAATCATTTCTTGTTGAAAATATATTTTCCACTATAAAAACTTATTTTTAAAGTTGAATGAATTTTCAAAACATTTTTCTATTAATATATATTTGAAAACATAAAATGTAATCTTATATTTTTTTGAATATATTTTTCTTGGAAAAAACCATGATAAATCACAAATTAGACATGAAAATTATTTAAGCTCTATATTCTTTGGAAATAATATAAAAACATAAAAATAAGGGTTAATATTATTTGAAAAACATTTTCTAGAAAATTGATTTCAAAACATTTTCTAGAAAATGGATTTGAAAACATATAAAGAAATCCTCAAATAATTGAAATATTTTTCATGGAAAATAACCTTTTTAAAAAATATAAAGAAATATTTGAAAATAATTTAAAAAACTTTTTAAACATTAAAAAATTTTGTGAACCTATTTATGTGAAAAAAAATTTCTTTGAAATATTTTTTCTTTGAAAACTTTTTTCTTTGAAAATAAATTTAAATTAAATAAATTTTCTATACTATTAGGAAAAAAATTTAATTATAAATAACCATGTTAACATTTAAAGTAATGTTCAAGGAAATTAAGGTCATGATGATGGGTATGTTCATGGATGTTGAACATTCCAATTTCATAAGAAAAGTTTAGAAACATGCCTTGATCGGAAAATGAAAAGAAAATTACTTTTTAAATTGTTTTTTAAAAAGGAAAAAAAATTGGTAAACATTTCCTTGAAACATCATGGAATAATATTAAAAATAATTAAACATATTTTATTGAAATAGGGTTTTGAAAGAACATATATTTCTGACCGAAAGGATAAATAAAGTATAATTTTCTTAAAAACATTATCTTAATTATGATAAGTACAAAAGAGTGGAAAAACTATTATTATATTTATACCAAAATATATTAAGGATGTGGTGAGAAATAATGTTTTTAATGTGAAAATATTTCAAGTTTCACTAATATATATATATATATATATATATTTAATATTAAAATTATTAAAAAGTCCTAAAATTTATTAATAGATGTATAATTTATCTATTTTAACTTTAAAACAAAACAAAATAAAAAAATAAAAAATTTAAATAAATAAGACAAAAAATTTGTTTTGAATTTAATTTTATTATTATTAACTATTCATCCAATAATGAATTTCCTTAGAAATATCATAAAAATTCATAATAAGATAATTTTAAAAATTTTAATTAAAAAAGAATTATATATTATCTAATTCAATTTATAACAGTGTCCAAAAGTACTTTTATTATTTTCCTCAAAAGGTCATAAAGAGAAGTTCATTTATGAAAATTGGTAATTTTAAAACATATAAAGACTTTAACCGAAATTATATATCCCATTATCTATAAGTTTTATTTATAAAAACCCATTATAAATAAAATTTTAATTTTGTTTATTACTTTTCATGATACTATGTTTAAAAACTAGGTTATAACTATCTTATTTAAATAATAATAATAATAAAGTGTTATTTCTTAGAATCTCAGTGTTGCATGTAATGAAATCCAAGTCATTGTTGTGTGTATGTCATTATTACCATGGAATAAAGTAAGGAAAATGTATTACGTTGTGTAGAATGGAATTAAAGGCATGAAAATAAATTTATTTATTTTGATAAAGTGTTCCCAAAAGCTCATGGTGTTACATTCTTCCCCCTTAAAATGAATATCTCCCTCAAGATTCATCTGGGTTTTTAAATGCCTAATACTTGAAATTTATTTTTATAGAAACCCACATATTAAAAGTGAAACTAAATCATACTTTAATATAAATATGAAAAATACGAAACCTAGAGTAACACATAACTAGTTTTCCACATAGGCGAATATTAGTGGAAAGTGAAAATATGGAATTGGAGGAAAAGCGTAAATATTTATAGCGAGTGATTGAGCTAATAAATCTCAAACAAATGAAAAATAAATAGATAACTGAGGGAATTAATTTCATAAATATCTAATGATTTAAAATTTCACGAGTTTAAAAAAATGTATTAAGAAAAAAATAATATTTCTAGACTGTTTTCCTAAAGGTGATGAATTTTCCGGAAATGATAAACTTTCCTGATTTTAGGAAAACAGCATCCTTAATTGTTCCTTGATCAATTTACACTTCATCACTTATTTTTAGAAATGTAGGTGAATTTTTCCATCACGAATCATTATATGATAATGATATCCATTAATATAATGATTGTTCATTCCTTTGATCAAATTTTTTTTTTATAACATGTAATCCAATGTGAAAAAATCCAGATTTGTTTAAATAATAATTTAATCACTAAAACCTCATCCAAAGTTTACCATAATACAATCAATAAATTGTTAACCATATAACCCTCATGGAAGGAAAAATTCCAAAACTCTAGAAATAGGGCGACTAATTCAGCTTAATGTTGATCCTCAATATTTCATAAAGCATCCATGGTTGTCACCTTCCAAAAATGTGAATCGGCTCATCATATATTCTACTAAAACATGGTATTAACCTGGATTACCATAAAACTCTTCAAAAACATGCATGGTTACTTTTTACAATATTACTAAAAATATTCCTTAAATGAAAGATGTTTTAAACATCATCCAATATAATATACACTAATTTTTTAACAAATTCTTAATCAGTTATGAGGTAATCAAGAACTATCAAATTTAATTATCGGTATCAAACATATTTTAAATCGAAATATCATCATCTCATCATTTGGAATAAATTAAGGGTTTCCTTTCTATAACAAAATATCACTCTTCACTGAATTAACCTTTCTACATCACCAGTAACATTTAATATATCCTTTCAAATCCATAATGAAAAAGTTATACTAAAAATACATATATATTTCACAATTCGTATAACATAATCTTTGAATTAAAAAACATAAATACGTCATTCCTCTAACATTCAACTCAAAAAATTTACTAAGTATCGATGTCAAATTCCTTAAGACCCCTTTCATAAAATATTTTATATAAATCATGTTTTAAAATTTATTAGAACCAGTTTAATAATATTTGAAAACAATACTACTAGAAAAATGCATAACTTTAATAAATCGTTCATGGTCTCTTCATCGTAAGTAGAAAAAAACACTACTTGTACCAACTTTCAAATTATATTCACGATCCTCCAACTCAGGACATCATTTTTCATAATTCTCAAGCATACCACATTTAAAGAATTCATCAATTATAACACCTTAGGAGAGAATGTTACTATTCATTTCAAAAACTGAACTTTTCATTTTCCATGTGTAGTTACCTTCCTTTGGTCGTTATTTTACACATTTAAATAATCTTCATGTTCCTCTAATGAATTCAGTTGTGGGATTATTCCCACATTCTTAATATTTAGGATACCAAATCTTCTTCCCTCTACTTTCTACATTACCCATACTCTCGGTGAATTCCTTCACTCTTTTCTTTGGTGAGTTTGAGAGTGGTTAACATACAGATTATTAATCATGTTCCTTGAAAAATAATTAATCATGAAGACCACATCCTTAAATCCATTGATCATACCATTTGACTTCTCATCATCAATTTTTGAATCACATTTTTTGTTAATATAGTTCCTTTAAGTCCCCTGTATTGACATAAACCAAAAATCGAAAAGTAAGAAATAATTTTCATAGTAAGGAAACACATAATTATGAAACACCACTTATAGGATCTATAAATAATGAAACCTACTCTTATCTATGAAATCTAAAGTTAATCCATGTTTATAAATATTTGAATTTTTTTTAATCCTTCAGGATGATTCTTGAAGAGTTTGTAAATTCCCAAATCATATACCTTAGGATATTCAAACTAGGTGCGTAGAAAATCCCTTGTAATTTACCAGGTTACACTTGAGACAAACCAGAAAAACATTATCCGAGTTGTTAATACGAGGTATATTTTTTCCAGAATCACATCCACTTGTAGTATCCATATGGGTATGTATTTAAAGGAAACCACTCACTCTACCATTAACCAAAATTCCATGATTTTCTTATATACTTTTACTAATCCATAGACTTATCCTTATACGTGTCCTTAGAGTCCTCACTATGGTTTTATCGTCATTATTTACAAAAGTGGACTAAACCTTTTCTCTGATAGAAGATATGAAAAACTAGGCTTAACATAAATAGAAATTACATCCTTTTTGGAGAATAAATAATACATGACACAAACCGATGACCAAATATAGTATTAGTTTAGTGTATTTGGAAACCTAGACATGTAAACACTGATACATGAGTGAGATACATTATCTACCACTAGTTTCTCCAATTCAATAACCCATCTTAGAAATATCATACCTAAAATAAATATTCATAACCCTGAAAAGTAATATTAAAATGGGTGAGCCGAGATTATTTTTAAGGGAAACAAAAGGATATATGTTAGCATATACATGAGAATAAGGGTATGAGAACGTTTTCTTAACATAATAAGATCACACCCTGCAGATCATAAAAAATAATTCTGAAATTAAGGTTAGAAGTTTGTAGGGAATTAATCATAAATAAATCAAGAGAGTAATCAATGAAATCATAACATAAGAGTATGAAATTGAATTATGGAACACACATAAACTTGTTATATAATTCCCTATAAGTCAAGATTCATTTCTAGAATGAATCGAGGATCTTCATGGGTATAACACCTACTAGGTGGGACACACCAAAATCCCCAGTCACATTCCTTTCTATATAAGGGATCAGGGTACCCAACCATCACATAGTGGATCATTTTTCTCATCCCATTGTGAGCCGGGTTTCCCATATTCCCATAGTGGATCAGGTTTCACGATATTCCCATAGTGAATCCTGTTTCCCCATATTCCCATAGTGGATCGGGTTTTCCCATTTTTAATAGCCGATCAAGCCCATTGACTTGAATCCTATCATTATCTATTGAGTAATATATATTTACAAAATGTATTGGATGGAGATATAGGTCCCAACAGACTCATAATAAAATCATGCATACATGTGCCACGATATAATAAAACATGCATCATATCATGGCGCAAAGAAAAAATTGATTTTATAAACATCATATGATAGTCCATGAAATAAAATGGGAATCAAAATCATTTATTCAAATTATTACATTTGGAAAAGAGATAGGCCTTAGAACCATTTCATCAAAGAATAACCCATGAAAAGAATCTAGATTCAAGATTATATAACCCATGGAAGAAAAAATTGTTTTAGACATAATTCAATCAAAACATAAACCACTAAAAAAAGAATAATAATGATATTCATATATCATATCACCAGTAAATCAGTAAATATAACTTGATATGTCATCTTAGATAGATAATGATTTTTAATATCCTATGAAACATTTCATAAGGAAGATATTATTTCGTTGAATTATTTTTAAAAAACCAATTATAAATCTTTTTCTTATTAAAAAATATGTACAATTTAATTAAAATATTTCCTGATAAAAATATATCTTCCTCTAATTTTAGTTAAATTTAAATCATTTTGAAAACATTTTTCTATTTAAATATCTTTTAAAAAAAATAAAATTTTATGTTTTTTGAAAATTTGTTTTTTTAAAACACCGTGAAAACTCATAAACAAATATTGAAATATATTTGAAAGAATATTTCTTTGAAAATACATTGAAAACCAAAAAAATAAATATTGAAATAATTATCAAACCTTTTTCTTGATAATTTCCTTAAAAAATTATAATGAAATATCAAAATCATTGAAATCATTATCATGGTGAATAACCTTTTGAAAACATATAAACGATACGATGAAAATCATGTAATAACACCTTTTAAACATAAAGTGTTTTTAAATTTATTTTTCATTGAAACCTAGTTTAAATACAACAATATTTCTAGAATATTAGGAAATTATTTTATTTAAATATAACATAGTAAAATTAAAAATCAAGCTTTAATTAAAGGATATTCATGATGTGGGTTGAGTTTGTATATGCCAAACATTTTCTTTTCAGCTATAAAGTATACAAAAGTGAATAGATCAGAAAATGACAAAATTATACCTTTTAAAATAATTCTTTAAAATTTATATATGGTTAATAATTTCCTTTAAACATCATAAGATAATATTAAAACATTTTTTATTACCTTTTTAGAATACATGGATATTAAATAATGGAGATTTCTGACCGAAATGAGAAATAAGGTAAGATTTTCATAAAAAAGTTCTTAACTATATTATGTTCCAAATCATAGAAAAATAAAACTAATACATGAAGAAATATTGAATATACAAATGGGAATATCTTTTATTATTTATCTTGAGATATGGATAATAATATTTCATCAATGGAAGCATAATCATAAATAATCCTGATAAATGATGAGATTGTTTCTAGAAACTATTGAAACATGGAAACTTTGAATTATACACCCCATATATGAAAGTAAAATTAAATGAAGCTTCAAATATCATTTAAAGAACAATTTTTATGATATAACATTTCAAATATTAGTATATTATCTTTTTAAATGAATATAGTTGCATAAAATGTCATGTATATGAAAGATGGAAAATTGAGACAAAATTAATCTACCAATTCTAAAACTTTTAAAAAATAAACCCCCTAAAATAAATATAATAAATGGATATTTAAATACCCATAAATTTAATTATATGAATAATATAATGCATCCATGGGTAGTAAATGCACCAAAAATAAGAAATAGGTGTTGAACATGGATTGTGTCTCAAAAACAATAAATGTGTGACTACAAAACACATACCTTTATACTTGAATCTATTATACTCTTTTAAAAACCCTATATAATAAATATATTTTCATTATAAATCTACAAAAAAACTTATTATTAAACATAATACAATTATGATTTTAATATGGAAACATATTACCCCTTTATCAACAACTCAATGTTAATTTTACATTTCGGGTAAAAATGAATTTGTTTTTCTATTGGGTTTTGAATTGTAATATTTCTGGTCCTCATAGATATGTCACAATATCCAAAGACTAAAATATTAATCTCATGTATATTTAGTATATATGTATTTTTTATTAATTTATAATTGATTCAAATTTTAGACTAAATACAATGTTCCTTGAGGCAGTAGGCCATACGTATGCATGAACATTGTTTTTGTTTTACTATCCTATTGAATGAAAGAAATTTAATGACACACACACACACACACACACACACACATATATATATGTATTTACGATTATACTAACAAAATTATTATGAAATATATATTATATAAATTCTCAAAACCCATTGTTAATAAATTCTATGTAAGGTGTGAATGAATTATATCGAATTGAAGAGGCGGTAGTCCACACTTCCACAAACAAGGTTATAGTATTTAACAAAATGGGAATCAAAATTTTTATATATAATAATAATGAAAGAATAAATACAAAAAAAAATATACTTTAATTTTATTTTTACATAATAGTTCCATACCAAGGGATGTGTTAATGGTTTAGCTAGGCACATCATTTCGTGAGGCGGTAGTTAGCCGTACACAAGAATGGTTTGTTCCTTTCCCATTATATGGATGTGTTTGTATTTGTTGGTATAAACCATAGAATAAAAAAATATAATAATATTTATGATAATAAGGTTATTATATAATCATGAAATAAGAATAATTGAGGCAATGGAGAATAGAAATAAAATAAAGGAGCTCGAGGAAAGATGTCACCTCGTCTTTGGGCAGCTCATTTTGGTTTTAACCAAAAGGATTCCTTGGTTGGATTTCATCCAAAAGTGATAATTAAAGGAGGAAGAGAGGGATATTTTTAATTTATTTGGGTAGATAATGGATGAAAAAATTGTTTTGATCGGTGTGAAGAATGGGGAGAGATGTGTCTTTTTATATGTGAGGGAGTGGACATACATACCATTTTTGAAAAAATGTTAGGTGTACCCTTGGTTTTACATAAAAAATGTCATCGAGAAGAAAAAACTCAATAATAGAAGGTTTATAGAATATTTTTTTTAGAAAATTAGTTTTGGCTGAGTGTTTTTTTATTTTTATCCTATGTTTAAGGTTTTTTCCCTTGTTAAGATTAATTTTACATTAATCATTGTAATTATTTTTAACCATGTTTCCTAATATTTTTTGTAAAAAATAAATTTAATATTATTAGAATATAAATATTATAATAATTTAAAAAATTATTTAATTTTTTTAACTTCAATTTCATGAATCAAAAAAATTAAGTTTAATGTTAATCCCATAGATGTGGATTGAAATCCAGTTATTAATGTGAGAATAATCAAAAGTTTATTAAGATTTAATAAATAATATTAATATCAAATGATTGAAATGACCTAAATTAGATTAATATATGAAAAACAGATCTTTTTTTACTATAATATCAATTTATCATATTATTTATCCATATAAAGAAGTAAATCGAAAAAGAAATTTATAATTCAAATTCAATATTTATCACTATTCATCTGAAAATGATGTTTCTCTGAAAAATCAAAAAAAATCACAATAATATAATATTATAATTAGGCATTCAAAAATCACGATTAGTTTATCAAATTAAATTTCTATGTGTTTATAAAATTAATTTTATTATAGTTCATATAATTATATAAAAAGCAGTTTCATTAAGAAAATAATATTTTTAAACAAATAAAGTCTTTCCCAAAAAAATTATATCTATGTTTCAATAAGATTAATTTAAATGAAAAAAATTATAAATAAAATTTTAAATGTAGTTATTACTATTCATATTAATAATTTTATCGGCTATGTTATAACTATCTCGTTTAAATAATTATAATAATTAAGTAATGTTTCATAAAAAATCACTGTTGTGTGTAACACAATATAAGTTAGTGTTGTATATAGTGCAAGATTACATTGGTACAACATAAAATGTAAGTCTGAATTAGTGTATCATGCAATGAAATACGTCAAAATAAATTAATTTATTCAAAAAAAGGTTCAGAAAAACATGAGGTGTTACATCTTTTCCACTAGAGTGGTAGGCCAAGAGACTATCGAAGACACTATCTCTGAAAACCAGTAGAGTGTTAATCTTGTGAAAGGATGATATATCTAAAGAAGTTTTGTAGGAACCCATGATATATGGGTAGTGATAGTGAACATATAAAGAATCAGGGTGTGGGAAATGAATCATTTACACTATATTGCTCTGGCTGTTGGTGTTCTACTAGCCATATAAATAGTGGTAGTGGACAATCTGATTCTAGGAAGGGACACACCTATAAGAAGAGTATGACTTAGTTGATTTATATCTGATCAAATGGAAGTGAGGAATGACTATTACATGACATTAATCCTAAAATTGTGGACTGTGAGGATATACCATCAATAGTTAGAGGTGGAGTTTATGAATAGGGTGTTGAGATGATTAGTTTTTTAGTACAGTGGAGAGATATCTATCTATGAAAGGGGTGATCTATCCTGGTTGAGGAGTATCATTTTCTATGGGATCATTGCGTCTTTGAAATATAGGGATTTACACTAATTATGGCTATGGACTAGTTAGTATCATACCAATTACACATGTTATATCTTGAGATGAAAACATTAACCAACACATTGGGGGGATTTATAAATCTAGACCCAAATATCACATCATAATATATAAATGTTTATATGTTATATATAAGTAAATCATACATAATTTGTAAACATAAGAAAACAACTTGGATAGAAGATGGTTTATATATTCTTGTATCACGATATAGAAACTGATATATCATTGAGATTCACAAAAGTAGAAGGAATTAATAAATTTTTAGAAATTAATATTTGGAAATACAATCATAGACTTAAACATGGCTTTTAAAATTAGAAAATTTATAACCATTATTTGGCGAAGTAGATATAGAAAGGAACCTCATAAGAATTATTTAATGAAATTGGTAATTAATATTTAAAGACTTTAAGAAAATAGTTTTTCCCTTAATACCTAAATTAAACCAGTATAGTTTTCCATGAAATATTTTTCTTGATAATGTGGATTATTTAAATAGTTTTATGGTGTGACACATAATATGGGTTAAAAATATTGAATTTTCTTTTTATATGGTTTGATTAAAAGAATATATTGAGAAAAGAACAATGTATAATCATATAAAATAAATATAATTTAAACTAGAAATTCCTCTATGGAATATATATAGAATATAATAGAAATAATTGAAAATATTTATATATAAAAAGAGTTTTGGAGAGAGAGATCATAATAGGAAAAAGAAGAGGTTGGTTCAAAAGTTCCTTTAACTTGGGAACTGAATTTTTTGATATGTTATTCTAGCTTAATAAATAATCAAATTAGGTTTATTAGATACTTTATTCCAAACAATTTTAATGTATATTTAATTTTTTAAAATTCATTTATTAATATATTAACATCATTTATTACATATTATTGTTCTCAAATCAACCATTTGAGGACGTTTGGTCAATTTCTCCAAGTACACATTAGTATGTTTATCATGGGAAAAGTTAATTTAAAATAGTCCAGTGATATTAAAAAATTTAGGGTTAAATATTTTTTATCATTCCATCAAAAAAACTTTATATGGTCTAATGGGATGTATAAAATATATTAAAACTACTAAAGGTATGTTTATATTCTTGTTTTGTACACTCAAAATATCCTTCGCTATTATCCATTATAAATATTGTATTTATTCATTGGATGAATTTTTAAATATATCCATTTATAATGGTAATGGGAAACAAAAAACATTATACATGGAGGTGGTGAATAACCCATGATATAAGTGATTAGTTCATATTATAATTAAAGATAGAGAGAGAGTAGGATAATTGATATTATAGTGATATAACAACATTTTAGTATACAAATTACACTGATGTTATTAAGTCATTACAGATTTAATAGATTGGTAGATGGTATAATAAAAAGGAAATTTGAAATAAATATTTTAAGAAAATTTCAACTACTTTATATATACACTATGACATTACATTTCAATCCTTCTTCGATTTAACTTTTTGTGAGACTAGAAATGTTGTGTAATAGCCCAATATTTTGGAATATATTATTTCTCTAAATTAACACTATGTTTGATATCTTGTTTCACACATTACATTAAAATAAAATGTTATATAGAATATTGAATAAATATTATTTAGAAAATATATTAATAATAATGAAACTAATAAATAAAAGTATTGTAATTATTTAGAAATTCAAAAAAAATAGTATTAAGAACAGTTATGGGTTTAAATGGATTTTTTCAATAAAATAGTTACTTCATTTTATAATATATATTCATTTAAAATATAAATTCATATATTTTATATGTTTGTTTAAAATTTATTTTATTTTTTAATTACTCATTTCCGAATTATATTAGAGTGTTTTTTTGGAATTTTTATTAAATAATTAATTTCTTAGTGAATAGTTAAAAATAACTGTTTTACAGAAACGGTAGATTTTATGAATTTTTCAATATATGAGAGACCTTAAAGTTTATAAAACCATATAAAAAAATATATATTTAATTAATGATTAATACTATTTGTTGTAAAAGTTCATTTTGAACTTATAAAACAAATGATGAATTTTTAGAACTAATGTAACATTTTATAAGAATTTGAATAATTTTTTTTGGTATTTTCTTATAATTAAATATATTTCTAATAAAATTGGTGCTTTTGTTTAATTTAATTTTTATTATTATAATGAAACAATTTATGTTATGCATTTGAATATTATTAAAAACTTAAACCTCTAAATAAATTTTTCGCTTAGAAAACATTTTTAAAAGGAATTTTTATGATCTTTGTGTGTTTATTATAAAATTTTCATTTATAAACCTAATATATTTTAATATATAGAATTAATTTTAAATTTTAAATTTTCAAATTAAAATTTTGGGATTGTTTCATTTTTTAAATTTTTTCATTGAAATTAATTATCAAAAATAAAAATGTATTACCATGGTAAAAGTATATTCAAATAAAACATAGAAGGTAAAAAATAAAATAACATAAATGGTTTGCACTAGAATTTTTTCCCTCTCATCAGGATGTTCATATTATGTAAATGGGGATGCCCTCAGTCTGCATCATTTTAGGCCCCCTTATGATTTTTCCAATGCTTCCCCTATCAATAAAATAAAATTGTTGTTGTTGTTGGGATAAGCCTAATATATATCTCCACATCATATTTTCCTCTTTCAGAACCTTTCCTATTTAATAGTAATATTAAATTATTGAAAATTAATGCGTTCACCCAAAATTATCATTCTATTTACTCAAAATGGGGAATGATCACCCCAATTCATGACACCCTTATTCCTTAAATTTTATTCCATAATATCTGAAAATTTTATCCTAATTGGACCAAATATAATGTTAATAAGCCCCATGTAGCAATTCATTATCCTAATCCCTTCATTTTCAAGGATATATTCAAGACAATGTTCAAGCTCCCAACATTAGTATACTTTATCAATAAATTTTAATCATAATTTTTCAGATCAAAAAATATTCTAAAAATAATAATATAATGAAATTTGAATCATTATTATACATAAATATTATTATATCAATATAAAAATTATTATTTATTCATTCCCATTCACTTTCATAAATAAAATAACGTCTAATGTGCGTTCATGAGGACTACCTCCTCCAAGAAACAACATCTTCAGTTTTTTTCCACTGCCTCCCATTACAAGATTTTGTTATGAGATTGATAAAAAATATGATAAATTTTATTTATTTATTAATATAATGAGGAAATTTGTTATATTCCATCATCCTCTCCCATTAGTTTAGAAAAGATTATGTCAACCACACGTACGTGTGGACAACCACCTCCTGAAGTAACATTTTTCATTTTTCACCTTGATTTTCCTTCTATGTTGAAATATATTAAAATATACTTCAAAAACTTTAAATAATAAATAATATCATTATTATTCTTTTATAATGATATTATAATGTTCTTTAACTATACTCATCCATCGAGTTATAGCATGATCTTGATTGGAATTTTTTAACCACAAAAATGTATGATGATAAAAATATATTTCATAGATGGATTTGGGAACTTAAATTATAATTTAATTATGATATTATAATAATATAATGATTTTTTGGTTATTTAAATTTTATATTGAGTTCATAAATTATTATTAACATATAATATTTGATCGCTAAAATTACTCAAATAAGCCGACACTGATTATATTTTCATGAAGAAAAAATAAAAATACAAATGGAATGAGATAAAAGGCTTCTAAATCAATATATGATATCTTATATAGATATTTAAATTATTTATGAATAATTTATTTAATATAAAATAATGGGTAAAAATATTGATATTATAAATCTTCTGTGAAACAATTAGAATTACTAGCATCTTATGAATAATTGAAACCATCACTAAGTAGAAAATGTACAACAAATGATTATAATTAAAGTTATTAAAAGTTTATAGATATGAATATTTTTCTAAAATAGGTGATTGTGGTAGTTATGATTTTTTGTACATGCTCTTAGAATGGATTCGAATAAGTGTAGATATATTGTAATGGTTTCTTTATCTCAATTATAAATCCATGAGGCATGTTTGATATTGTAAACCATCATTTTTAATGGTATATTAACTATCCCATTTCTATAAAATAAAATTAATATATTTAATTTAATTATATTTTAATTCCAATCTCTTTGTAAGCATTATATTATTTTGATACTGTTACATTAGGGTTTTTTTGGAAAAATAAATTCTCATTTATTGAGTGGTGATAGTTATTCTTGAACTTATTTCTTATAAGTTAGGAACATTTTTCTATTTTATTTTATTATGTGGTGTTTTATATTATCTTACTATCTATTTACATTTTTAACACATTAACTCCTTTATGAATTTATTTGAATTCATGAATTATGAAATTTGTATGAAATTTGGCCAACTTGAATTTCATTTCATTGAGTAAAAATATTAATTTTTGATCATCATTAATTTACGTTTGATAAATTAATATATTTCATATTTCAAAATATATTTCCCCATTTATCTATAAGGGTAAATGGTTTTAAAAAAATTAATATTTTTTATTAATGAATTTATTTTTAAGGAATTTTTATTTATTTTATAAAAATATCATATCCTTTAAAGATGGTTTCCTCCATTTCCAAGTTCATTATTCTGTAAAATGTTTTATTACTAATATTTAAATGTAAATATGTGTTTACTAGTGTTACATCACTATTTTTCATCACTTGTTTTTATATGGATGTTTTATTACCTCGTTTAATTATGTGGGTTTTAAACAATGGTATTTCAAGATAATTAAATGGTTTTTAATCCTCTCATTTGAAGTTGTTTTATCAGACACTTTTTATTGTCTTAATAAATCAATTTTTTGTTTTAAAATATATATTTATTATGATATTTTAATGTAATGGTTTTTAAAATGTTTTTACTTCACATTTCATATCCTTTATGCATTTTTCGAGGTCTCTTTCTTGATAATTCATTAAAAAATTATTTTTAAAATGAAATAATTTTAATTTCCTAAAAGAGACCGTATTATAAATAATATTTCAATGTGACCTATAACTAAATTCTTTGTTCCAATGTTAAAATAACTATATAAAAAATATTTTACGATTTCTCTACCAATTTCATATTTATTTCTAAATGATTTATTTCTTTGGAAGTTATTTTTCATAAATAACCCTCTATATTCAATGAAGATATTTCGTTTTAGGGTAAATTGAATTTTGGTGCCAACCATTTAAATTCATGATGAAAATTATGGTGATTCCATTTTGTATTATTTTGAATACCAATTTTATTTCCATGGTTTATTTCTGTTTTGATGAATGATTATGGTTTTATGTATTTTGAGATAATAATGGGCTTCATGTTTTGATGATCAAGTCAATAATGGTCAAAAATTTATGATAATCGAGTCAATAATGGATCCAAAGTTGTGATAAAAGATTAAATAATGTGTCATGAGCTATGATACAAAACTCTATAATGGGACATGATTTAAGATTCTTGATTTAAAATGGGTAATTAAAGGTAATTAAAGATAAATAATTTAATTAGACACAAGATATTGATACATGAAAAACTATGAAATTATTCCCTTAGATTGTGTTGTTTTGATAATTCATTATTATGATTTTCACATATTTTTTCTTATAAATATGATTAATCCCCATGGATCATGTTTATTATCGACAATTTCTACATAGATTTTATAAAGTATATGTTTTTCCATTTGTGATTACATTTCATTGTACCATGATATAAAAAAAATTGTATTCCTTCACGTCTCTTTAATAATATATTTTTCCATTTCTCAGGTTTTTTCATAAGCTTATGATATAACCCATGATAACGTGTTGTTAATTTTTTCCCTTACTACCAATTTCAGATCACCTATTTCATTATGTTACCATTAACTAAGCTATTAATATGAGTATAAAATATGAGTAGTATTTATGTGAGTATTTTCTTGGTTTGGTTATGGAGAAATTCTCAAAGGTTTTATAAAATTTGTTACCTATAGAACTGATCATCAAATAATCTGAACCTAATATTTTTGGGATTGTGAGATTATTTATGAGATTTATGATTAACATATGGAAATGATGTAAAATAAATACATACTCAACTAATGTCACAATAACTATAATCAAGGTAGAGTTTTGTTATTTTTAGGGAATTATTAGATATTTTCTTGGAATAATATTAGAGAAAATTATAGAGAACCATAAGGAAATGTCTAAGGGATAAGTTTTAGAGAATTATAATATCACAAAGCTGTATTGGAGTAGATATTTCATGGTTCTATTTGTAATTAAATTACTATATAGATATTGCAAAGTGGATATGGCTATAACAAAAATACACCTAGGGGTAATCACCCTAAAAAGGGTTGTTTAGTGTAAACACAATCTTCATTATGGTGCATGATGAGTGGGACTAGGACTACAAACTTGGATAGACACTCTTATGGGATATTATTTTGTTAGTATAACTATATATATAATCTATTATGAAGAATTTATTATTTTAAGGAATTATGTTAAGGAATACTAGATAACCCAACCTCATGAAATCTAGATAGAACTAAGTGTGATTTTGGTTGAACTGAATGATATTGTGATGGATCTGAAGAGAAACAAATTTAATTGTTCGATTTTCCAAAATTACCTCATGATTTAAATATTCATCACTCATGAATAAAAGTTTTTTTTTTCTAAAAAAGGTTAGATCAAGGAGGAATAGAGTTAATCATGGATACTTTGGAATGCACAATAATTTTCATAATATAAAACTAGGTGGGGTAGAATCTGGTACTAGAAATAATTTGGTTATTCTCACCCTAGAATCATTGGTTATGATTAATAACATGTCTCATTACCAAAATATGTACACACTAATGTAGATAAGGATATAGTTTCATATCTAATCAAGTGGAAAACATGAATAATGAATGAAAATTCGTTTTCCTTCTTGTAAATATTGTTGGAAGAGACGCCCTGGAGAATGTCTCAATAGAAAAAGAAGAAGTTTTATTTTTAAAAAACGAGGAAATAAAGAAATAATCTATCAAGGGAAATAGAAGATATTAATTAACATGTTGGAAAAAAAAAATTCTCCCATAGGATCATCTAGGTGTACGATATTTTAGATGTCAGGAATTTGGGAATAATGGAAACTAGTCCACTGAAACAAAGGATTATGATGAAAATTGAATCAAAAAATCTCCTAGACTATATGAGAAAGGAAATTACAATGAAAAGACTATTATTGATGTCGACAAGGAAAATTATTCAATGCTCGGTTTCATTTACTCTAGATTTAAAAATTTCTTATATCATGTATGTTTTCACTAACTTGTATCTATTGGATTATAAATAAAATTCTCTTAGTTGTATCATTATTATCTACAAGGTCTATGAACTTCCTTTATGGATTATGGTATTATGAAACATCCATTAGATGAATGTTTTATCCTCACATAAACTTTGTAATGAATTCTGAGATATAAAAATCACATTTCAAACAGAGCTATGACCATATATATATGTAAGAATTACTAGGTTTAATATTATAAAAATTATTCTATTATAAGAATCATGATTCTAAATCATGTGGGTTGTTTAGCTAAAATTATTGTAGAAAAACTCAATATTTGGATTGTTATATTCCGAGGGAAAAAACATATTCTCAAAGATCAATATAAAAATTATATTGTGAGAGATTTTTATCACTGAGAAACACCTAATAATTTTAACTTATAAGTGACAAAGAAAATCATGAGAACAGAAATTATTTATGGGGGGAGAATATAACTTTCGTTGAATTTGGAATATATTTTTTCACTAAATTAATACATTGTTCGATAAATTATTCCTCATATAACACTAAACTAATATGATCTATGACTTATTGTATGAATATTATTAATAAAATTTAATAATAATAAAACCTATTGAAAATAAAATGTTTTCAATAAATAAAAAATACATATAAAATGTTATTTAGAACACTGAAACATTTTAAAGTGACCTTTTAAATAAAAGTTTTTTTCTTAATATATTTCATTTCAATTATAAATACAATTATTCAAATTTTATAATATGAATATTATAAAACTAAATTAAATTTTGAACTGATCAATTCAAAATTCTATTAGGGTGAAATATTAGGATTTTTATGAAATAATAATTTTTTATGTGAACAGTAAAAATATATGTTTATGAATATTGTAAATTTTACATATTTATCAATAGATGAGAAATACATGTATGTTTATAAAACCTTTTAATTTACCAATGATATACATAAAGAATAAATCTACATGTTTTTAAAAAGTATCTTGAACTTATGAAACCTATGATTAATTTTTAGAACTTAAGTAATATTTTATTCCAAATTAAAAACAATTTTTTGTATTTCCTTTTAATTGAACATATTGATGAAAAAATTAGGTTTTTATTTATTTAAAATATTAATACTTTTAGTTTTTAATTTAAAATAATTTATTCCATTTACATTAATGAAATTGATTAGTTTAACCCACATATAACTTTTAATCTTAAAAACACATTTTTTATTAAAACAAATTACGCATTAAGTGTTTTTTAATTGAAATTGCAAACTTTTAAAATTATAATTAGAAAAAAATCATATATTAAATAAATAAGAAAATATTGAGTTATAAGGTAATTATTATTTTTGGTCATTTAAATTTACTATCAACATTAAAAATTTATTACCAAGGTTAATGTAAATTAGTGTAAAAGGTAAAGAGTCCAAAAAAAGTTTAAATCACGCCAAGATTTACCCATGATGAGTGGTGTCGAGGACACTATCCACAATAATAACTCACATTTCATATTTTACAATTTTTCAACCATTTACTATTATAACCTATGAGTTTTTGGAAATGTTTTTTAACAAAATTTTCAACAACTTTTGTTACATGCAACACTGAGTTTAAATTAATAATGATATGATATAAAAATATTATTTAATGTTAAAGTTATATAATTTCCATTAAATTAGTTCCAAAAAAATAGGATTGAATACTTTTTTAAATATATACAAGTTTATTGACATATTCTTATTAGATAATTATTCACCTTTTAATAAAGCCATTTTAATCATCGAAAATATGGTTTCATCAAAAAGGATTTTTATTCATTTTAAATGAATATATGGTCATTAATTTATATAACTATTATAAATTTTATAAAATTAAAATTAAATTGTAAATTATATTATGATTAATTTTTAAGAATATTTTGAGAAGATTTTCTCATGAATAGTGAAAAATGATGTTTTTTATTTAAAACTGTATTATTGTTTTAATAATGTACAAAGTTCCATTTAATTTTGAAATAATTTTAAAGTTAAACTAGTTCTATTATATTTTATACAATCCAATTAATTTCCATGGAATCAATTTTTTTTGTTTGATTTTAGTAAAAAACATTTTTTTACGTAAAAGGCATTTTCCTGAAAAAGTGTTTATAAGCGCACAATTTTTTATGTTAATAAAATAAATTGATATCTATTGGTGAATTATTTTAATGAAATTTATATATAAAATTACCAAACCAATTTTTTAACATTCATCTAATATTTTTCTTGGAATGAGATATGAATAAATATGGTCGTATGCTCAATTTTTTTTTTAAAATTCATTTTCGTCAATTTTCACACCCTTATATTTCAAATTTATTTCTAACTCTTATAGGTGTTAAATTTTCAAAAATGTTTTCCATATTTCATATAAATAGGTTCGAATTTGGAAAATATTCACATTTTTTTTGTAAATATGAATAGTAACAGTGGAAAATTTATCAACTCGATAAAGGTAAATCTGATTAACGAAGATTAAACCTAATTGAAAAGTTTATAATTATTCAATATAATTAATATCAGTCGAATTTAAATCTACTTTTATCACATTATGATCAAACATGTTTTTTTAATGGAAACCTTCCCACAAAAGTGCCCTATTAAAGATTTAATGTAATGTAAGTTACAAAATGTCACTCTCTTAGTTTTAAATAATTCAAATATTTCCACATAAGGAAAAAATAAATGTTATGAATGATTTTAAATTTCAATTATTGTATTAATGAAATTATTTTCCTGATTTAAATTTTATTAATTTATATAATTACCATAATATCTTGTGAAATGCTAACATAGTTTTTATTCTATTAACATAAAAATAAAATAAATGATTTGAAAAATATAAAAAGTTATATAATATGAATTAGTTAATATAAACCCAAAATTTTGTTGATCTATATGAAATATTATAGAGGTGTGAAAACATTATATTTGAAAACCTCTATTATCTTGATGAATTTAATGACAAATTAAATGAATAGCTTTAAAAATGAAATTAATAATAATTTATAATTAATAATATTTAATGAAATGATATAAGTTTTCTAAAACTAATATATTTGACCAAATTAAATGGATATGGTTTTAAACATCATCTTTGGTCCACATATATGTTATTTAGAAATATTTCATATCACTGTAAGTGTCAAAATTTTTAAGGTAGGTTCAAAAAATGATATGGGTAAAAATGTGATTCAAAATTATCTCAATTATATTTTATGAGATGATTTAGAATTATATATTTATTATCTTGGAATTTAAACAATTTTTTTCCAATTTTTCTATTAAAATTAATTAATATTTATATAATATTATAAGATATTACAAGATTTCCCCTCCTCTAAATTATAAAGTGCCCCTTATTTCTCTTATACGCAAAACATTGATCCTTATAGCTTAGATATCATCTAAAACATTATCTTCTGCACTATATTAGACACATTATAGAGGTTTGGGGATTCCAATAATTCCAACCCTAAATCCATTAAGTGGACATATAAAAGGGTTATTTTAAAAAAGTGGTAATCACTTAAATTAATCACTTTATTTAAAATTATTCTTTTACCACCTATAATTAACATATATTATATATTAAATACAAAATTCAGTATAATAAATATAATTAAATGTTATTAAGATTATTAAACCACCTTCATCACCCAATTCCCAAAAAATGGGAAGTGAAAATATCACTTGTGCATAAGTACGACTTACCTCTCCACACAACGCTACAATTCATTTCTCATCACCATGTTTTATGGATGTGTATTTTGATGGGATTAATGTTTATATATGATAATTATGACATAATTTTAGTTCTATAATTATAATATCTTAAAAAACTTTTATCCATCTAATCATTTTGAAAATGATAACATTGATTATGAGTACGTGTGGACCACCACCTCCACGAAGCGAAGCGATACATTTTCATTTATATTTTAATTTACAACTAATAAGGATGGATTTAATGAATATATATGATATATATGATAGGATACTAATTATTTAAATGTGATTTATTATTTTCCTTTATTTCATTGTATCTGTTGAAAATTTGAAACAACATTCATGTGTATGTACGACCTACCATCTTTGTAAACAGTGTAATTAATTTTTATATCACTATATTTTATAAATGAATATAAATATGTATATAATGAATATATATTATATTTATATAATTATTAATATTATAGATACTATTTAGCCATGATAAATATACAAGGAACAAAACTACCGAACCAGAACATATATGAAAACTGAAGCAGAAATCACTCATAATAGTGATTTTAATAAATAAGCGGTAAAAAATGTGTGATAAAAGTTTATAAGTAAATAATATATGGTATTATATATATGATTATGGTTATAAAATATATTTATAATAAACTTATAATTATTTTACATAATTTTCTTACATGAATGAAGAAATTCAGACTTAAGGTAAGGGATTTTAATCTCACTTTTATTTCTATGAGACACATGCCATATTTACAACTAGTTTATTTTATTTCGTTAATATAATTCCCTTGAATATATCTTATGATGATCATTATAATTTTTTTGGGATTTTTCTATCCATCAGAATTAAATTTCATTCATCGGACTAATGATTAAAATAATACCAAAGCGGCCATGGTTTTTATGTCACAATATCATTTTTACAGGGATTTTTAATGATTAAGTATATAATGATGAAATATTATAACCTACCACTAAATAAAAAATAATTCTTCTTCGAGTATGCTAATTTTTTAAAATTACATGTTTTTGTTTAATTTTCCTCTCATTATGTACTAAAATGATGATTTTTAAAGCAATATCAACATTATTTGTCTCTTTGGTTGAAATTTTTTTTATTAAATTTCAATATGTTATAAAAAATGATTCAAATTATGTTTTTATTAATCTCTTATGATTTTTTAATGTCACTATTACATATTTTGTATTTTTTTTAAAATAGATCCTATGGAGTCTACTTCTCAATTTTTAAAAATATATTTTTTTATTTGTTTTCAAATGTGTAAAAAAAATTTCCTTTAACTTATATAGAATTAAAATAATTTTAATCTATTATGACCAGTCAATAGATTTAATTTTCTACCATTGGATTCCATGGTTTTTTAAAAGAAAATGTTTTCCCTAATACTATTTAAATTCTTGGATTTCAAAGAAGTGATTTTAAAATAAAGAGGTTCATTTAATATAGAATGATTTAATAATCTTTTTAATGGTATATATATTCATCCAAGAAAAAACCCAGTTACATATATTATGATTTACCAGGGA
This sequence comes from Viscum album, assembly GCA_963277665.1. Taxonomy (NCBI): domain Eukaryota; kingdom Viridiplantae; phylum Streptophyta; class Magnoliopsida; order Santalales; family Viscaceae; genus Viscum; species Viscum album. The sequence goes on along the minus strand of OY728147.1, from coordinate 431,247,372 downwards.
TTTGATCCAAGGACACTATCCTTATTATTTCTCTAGATGGTTTTTTTTCATGATTATAATTTGTATATGAAGACCATTACTTTAACATGGGATATAGTAGGATTAAATGATGACATGATTATGAAACCCATTCCTTTTCCACATTTTATGATATTATTAAATGACGAGATGTTTATGAAACATGTTCCATTTCCCTAGGTTATTCTATAATGGGATGTTTATGAAACTCATTTATATTCATTATTTTTATATTTTTAATGTTTTAGAATCTTATGAAACATTTATATATGGTTTTTATTATATGGAGTCGGTTATGTTATAACTTAGGATGGGGGTTAAATTATCACTATATATGGAGGTTACATTATAACCATTCATGATAGTCATGTTATAACCAAGGACTATTGTGACCTATATATTCCTCCAATGCATTTGGTAATCATTGATATGTAATGAGATAAATAGGACTAGAATGGTGAGTGAAACGTGTTCATTAAGGGATTGTGGACACTATGGTAGTTTTAGGAGTGAACATTGTGTAATGTTATAGTTTGGGGAGTGAACCCATTCCATTACTATAATATTTTAATTAAACCTTGGAAACTATGTAAATGATTTTATATAATTATGTGTACTCCATAAACTCATGTCTTATACCAATTTTATTCTCCCATAGATAATATTATTTTATTAAATTATGAATCATGCACTATCAACTTCATAAGATTTATGTCTTGACTGAATATTATGATCAATGATAAGAATGGTATGATTTTAAAATGTTATTAATATGTTCTCATACATTTATGTTAAGGTTATCCTCAAGTGATCATTAACCTCTCAATGTGTTACCCTTACTAAGAATCTAAATTCACTATTTATTTTATATCCTTTCATCAGGTTATGAATAAATTTACAAAGGATGATTTTTCTATGAAGGTTGATAGTTTTGATGAAAATATTGTGAGAAAATATAGATATATAATGAACAAGTTATCTATATGTACTTTCTTCCAAATGAACTAGAACTATATGATTTTGGAAAGGATCACTATGTTATATAATTAATATTGATATTAAAGTTAACCATTGGAAACTACATTTAATATAATTTAGTGAGAATATTGAGGATCAGTCTATGTATATGATAATATCCAAATGTTTTGGTTGTCCATTGATAACATAGTTTAGACTTAAGGTTCCATATATTGTGAATAAGGATTCCATAATTAGACATATATTGAACAATATTATAGGCCTTTTTGATAGATTATTACAATTATTATAATTTATGAATTAAAAAATGATTTCTTTGTTTTATTCAATAAATGGAACTAGAATATATCATTCTAAGAATGAATGAGATGTTCAATGAAATTATTTTCATCTTGATAAAACAAATGACGTGGAAACTGTTAGTATAATCTTTATGATTATTCTTAATAACATTTAATGGTATATGATGAACAATATAAAAATAGGTGAGGTTAATAGTAAGTCAAATAAGTGTGAAATTGACATGTATGGATATTTTGGTGGAAACTATCTAGCTGGTAAGAATTTCCAACTTCAATATCATATAGAATCTATGTATAATCAAATATAATTATATCAAAAAAATGATCGGAATATGTTTTCTATATGAAAATATAACGATTAGAAACTAATTTCCAAGAAATTTAATGTCCTATATTTGGATAACGAAGTAAATATCTGAGTCAATGTCCTGTTAAAAATGTTATCTCATAGAATAAGAAAGAACCTATGATATTCCAATATTGTAAGTGAAAGGATTGAAGTGTTTATATATGGGGATTCAAGAATAATGTTAATTATAATTTGGATATAAGAACCATTACATATTTCAATATTGTTTCATAGTAGAATATGAAAACACATGTTCAGATGTGAAAAAGTTATGAGTGAAATTCATAGGACAATATTGGTGAACTTAATATTGAATAGTTGATTACTAATTTATTTAGGGAACATTAGAATATGTTTATTTCATTTTTTGATTTATGGAAAATATTCAATTGTTTTTTACATATTTTAGAAATAGATTTTTTTTTTAATTTTTAGACATGTGAGGTTAAATTAAATGTTATCGAAACCATTATACAATTATATTTTTATGGTTGATCATAAGTTAAAAGGTATAAAAACAAAGTTTTTAGGTTTTAATTGATGCGATTTGAGGTGATTTGATAAATTTCCGGAATAATTTTCAATTGATTTTCAAATAACCCTTTGATTAGTATATGATTTGATTTTAAAATTATTTTTATCTATTGAATTCTGCGATATATATAATTTTTATGGTTGAAAAGTGATTTATTTATGAATAATATTTTTGAAATTAATTATGATGGTGCTTTATATTACCATTTGAAGTTAGTATCTAAATTTGATTCATGATAATCTGAAAAAATATCACAATCTTATAAGACTATAGAGTAGTTTATCATGATAATTAATGATATTTTTTGAGATATTTCACCAGGTGGAGGATGGAAAAGTTATTTAAAATGAAAGATTATTTAGGACATATAAAATCTCATTTTTTGAAGATATTAGTTGAAAGGTTTGACATATACATTGAATTGAAAATATTATTTAATTTTGAGGTTATTGATGTAAATTTTGATGTACTATTGTTTATTGAGCCTTCAATTATATTATTAAGGATATGGATATTAATGTTGTATTACATCATATGATGTTTTATAATCAATGGGAATTATTTTACGTTGTGATAACCAATTTTTTTTGTTTATATCATAATATTTGAGGAATATCTTGTTATACTTTCTTTCTTTATCATAACATTATTTTATTACTTCAAGAACACAAAAATCCCACTCTAATACTCATCATTTTACGAAAAAGATTGTATTGTAGAGGAAATGGATTAAATTATTATATTACAATTTTCAAGAAAATATATTTCCGCATGTTCTTAGTTTGTATGATTCTAGAATTACTCAAATCTAGGAAAATTAACTTGAAACTAATTTTTTTCCCATTTATTACATTTCTGATGAATCAGTGATCATTTAACCTATAACAAATTTATTCTTTTTTGGTTTTCAAGTTCTCCTCACAATAATCTATATCAATCAATATTATTCCCCTAGAATGAGTTTTCTCCTCCATATCCAATATTTCACATCCCATAAATTTTCTCCTATTCATTGACCTTTTTTGCATTATTTTGTATGGCATCCATATTTCCCATTCCTTCTTATCAAGTTGATGTTTTGCAATCTCTTTTTATGGTGTGGGTTTTCAAAAATGAGAATTTAAAATATAAATCCTTTTATTATTGAGAAAACCTAAAATTGTGAGGCCTCAATTCATTAAAGTGGGGGATAGTGTAACACATATAGATTTTATGGAATACTTTTGTCAATTAAATTTAAATTCATTAATAGATAGTGTTATATGCAACAATAAGTTTAAACAAACCACAATATACTATTAAATATTATTTAATGATATATTTATGTCCTAGTTATTAAATTAGAAGGTATTAATGTTATTAACTACTTTATTAAATATATTTAAATTTATTGATAAATTATTATTAATTAATCTCTCAATTTTTGGTAAAGTCATTTTATTTTTCAAAAAATAGTTACTACTCAAAAAATGAACTTATTGCTCTTGCGAGAAAATATTATGATTAGTTTAAGTAAATTTAAAAAATTTTAAAAAATCAACACCTTTTTTGAAATCATAATATAAATGTTATCATAGGATTAATATTTGAGAATTTTATGAAATGGCTAAACTTTTAGTGAATAGTGAAAAATGTTGATTTTTATTGAAAAATTTATTCTTGTTTCTGGAATGTATAACATTACATTTAAATTAAAAATATTTTAAATATAAAATTAGTTATAATTTATTTTAATTAATATATTTAGGTATAATTTAATTAATTTAATGTTTGAATTTAGTATAAAAATATTATTTTATACATAAAAATGCATTTTCCTAAAAGATAGTTTTTTTTCATGAAATGTGTTTCTATATAAATAAATTATGTTGATAACTATTTGTGAATTGTTGGTCGGAGTGGATACTCAAGAGGGGGGTGAATTGAGTTCCAATTAAAATTTCTGTTAAAATATTGTCTATTCAAATCCCCCAATTTATAAAATAAGTTAAACTGTAGTGAATTTATACAGATTTTAAATGTTCACTTAGCTTCTCAAAGATTGATTAGGTCTCAGTTAATTTAACCACAAGATTAAGCTAACATTTGAAACTAACCAACTGATTTATAATAATTGTAAAAAATTTCTAATTTAAATATCAACGTAACTTTAAAATGGTTTTATATTTCAATGTAACAACTGTGAAATATGAATGTTATGCGTAGTATACTTTAAAATTAAACTAAAGATGCCTAGCAGATATATCAAGAGGTTCAGTCTCAATCCGAGACTTAGTCCTTTCAAATTTATATAAATTTGATCTACACCCTAGATCGGGGTTAACAACAGTTTACAAAACTGTCCAGGAAACGTAGGGACCTCTACCACAGTTCTTCGTGGGAAACAAAACAAAGACCAGGACACACAAGGACCTCTTCCACAGTTGATGTGGGTAAACAAGAGTTAAGAGTTTTGGAGTGAGGATTTTTATATCCTTCAGTTTAGTGAAAGAGATAGTGTGTATGTGTAAGATATACAGAGTACACCACACTACTCTAAAGTAAACAAAAAAGTCACTTAGAGGGAAGAAATAAGAGTTTAGAAAGATCTAGTGATTATCAATGCAGCTCTGGACTCATTGGATTCAGCAGAAAAGCTTTTGAGTAGTTGTCTGGTTTTTCTGATGAAAAACGGAGTGTCGTAGTCTAGCTTGTGTTCTACAGGAGTAAAAAAGATCTCTTGATTCGTCGTGTGTTCTTCAGTGGAATTGGATTTCACTCATGATAGGTCTTTGAATGTCTTACAAATCTCCTTCATGCTCAGGATTGTTCTTTTTTTGTTCAGCATAGGGCTCTCGGGCGTGTGTAAGTTCTTCTTGTTGTATTGTCACACATGCGCATGTGTATTGCATCTCAATATTCCTTATATTCCATTAGTTTTGGTAGTAGGAATTATTCCCTTTTCATAGGTAGGAGATACAGTTTTCTGACATGCCAACAACTATCATTAAATAACATTAATTGCATTAAAAACATCAAATATGAATGTTAGAATTATTTAATTAATATTGACAAAAAGTTAAGAAACAGTGTCATAGTGATTATGTAAACGGTGTCTTCTTCACAGTATGGTCTTCACTGTATGTGGTTCGTGGTATATGCTTCATGGTGTCTCCATGTCACGGTGTGTATCTCACTGTGTCTGGGTCACGGTGTGTCCGTCACAGTGTATGGGTCACAGTGTGTCCTTCATAGTGTCTTGGTCATGGTGTGTCCTTCACGGTGTCTGAGTCACGGTGTGTTATTCACGGTGTCTGGGTCACGGTGTGTCCTTCCCGGGGTCTGGGTCATGGTGTGTCTATAATTAGACAAATAACTGTATTTATACTTAAACAGTAATATGTAGAATATGGATTAAGCTTAATCATTAGAGAGTAAGAGAAGTTGATACTTAAATATAAAGGCTTGATAACATAAGTGAGATTTGTTATCAGGCATAAGACTTGTAAATAATAAAGAGAGTAATTAACATCAACAATATTTGTTATCATTAAAACATGATGTGTAGTTATTATTGAGACTGAAGAGGATTAACAAGATATACAATTATGATTGAGATTAATTAACAGTAATAGGATTTGTGATCATTAAAACATGATTAATACATGAGGAGTCTAACAATCTCCCCATTTTTGATGATCACAAATCATATATAGTAAAAATATAAATTAAATGAAACATTAAAGAAACTAGCATATTAGAATAGCAAAAAATTAGATAATAATAGATTCGATAATAACATATCTCATTATAGTACTGATACTTGTATTTTTTCTCCCCCTTTTGGGATTATCAAAAAGTAGAGAAGATGAAGTGAACCACTGCATTTTTCATTGAAAAGGTTTAGAAGAAAACATATAGGAGAAATACAACAAATGACATCCCATCAAAAAAGAAAACAGTCCCTGGACTCTTTAGGGAGCCGCCTTTTCCTTGCCTTTATAAGAAGTAGGAGCTGGGGCTGATGTAGAAGAAGTCATAGATGTGGTAGAAAAAGAGAGTAAGGGTAGACCTTAAAAAACGGATGGATCCAAAGTAGGATCAGAAGAAGATCTAGGCTGTGGTTGGTCAAGAATGACTAGCCAGATTTGAGAAAGTGCTTGGCTGACTGACATGGTAGTTGAGGCTAAGGCAGCTAGACCAGGTCTAAGGGGTGCAGCAGCTGGAGCAACAATAGCATTACTCTACACATGAAGATACGCCTTCAAAAGTTTTATAAAATCAGTAATGATTTCACCACTATATTGCATAGCTTTTTCAAAATTGTACTTATTCTCTATGAATTTGTCCAACAATATGGTGAACTCTGTAAGCTATTGAACTTGAGCTTTAAAAGATTCAGTTACAGGACATATTTTTAGGTTTTCCACAAGATAGGTAAAGTTATTTGACATGTCACTTTTGGAGAAAATCTGGGTGAGATAAAAATCTATTTTCTTGGTGATATCTTATTGAGCATCATTGGCTATCTTAGAATCAACTCTAACCAAGTCCAATGCTCGATCACTATTATTAGCCACTCTTGACAAAGAAGACAGATCCAAGCCACTTAAGGCATTCTGATGTTCTTCCTTGATTATGGATCTCAGCATAGAATCATACAAAGGCGGAACAGAAGGTTGATCAGAAGCAGGAGAAGCCTTGACAGCTTTGGTTAGAATATTGAGCTGTTTCAGAACTTTTTGCAGGTATTCAATGTACTCATCTATGAGCTTATTTACATTTTCTACAAGCTCCCTCATGCATTTCAGCATTTTTGTGTGTCTTTTTTCAATACTCTCATCAAAAGAGAGTAGTTATGGATGCACTTGAGACACAATCTCTCTAGAAAGTGTGGAATCAGATGGCTCAGGAGAAGCAGCAATAGGTGCGGGGGCAGAGACTGGAGCAGGATCTGATCTCAAAGACAACTCATTCTGCAAGTTTTCTACCATACTTTTCAGGTCTGCAACATCATCACTAAGCAACTTATTTTCTACTCGGACTTCTTGAATTTCTCGGATCATCCTTGGTTGAATATGAAATATAATACTTTACAAGAGAATTGATGCATCTTCTTGCCTCAGTTGAGTTACTGGACGAGGTTGAGATGATAAGATCTTCTCAACTCTAGCTAAAAGAGTCTCTCGAAAGACTTTCAGATCATCTTTAGTTAAAAGGAGTGTTGCTCAGGTAAGAGTGCAGGTAATGGTAGTGGAGAAGGTTCTTGTTACTGTTTAGAGTCATCTTCAGACTCAGATTTTGATTCAGATTGAGAATGGGGCTCTGGTTCTGGTTCTAGATGAGCTGCAAACTTTAGTTGAAACAAAGAAGAGAGATCCATTCTAGTTGTAGTCACATGTTGTGACTCATTCACATCATTAAAGCTTGGGAAAACATATCTAGTTTACATAGAGTATGACTCATCACCAGGTTTAGATTCAGATTCAACAGACTTGGCTGGACTAGTCTTAAGGTTTTGAGGATCCCCCCACCTCAAATTGTGCATCCATTTCTGAGACAATAAGCCCAACAACGTGGTCAAGATTCACAGGATCATCTCCAATCTCTTCAAAAAACTCTTTCCTTGCCAACTGAAATTCAATTTCCATCTTCTCTTCAGCAGAGGGAATTATCTCAGGAACTGACTGTTCCATATGCAGTGCTTCCAGATTGGATTTCTTTTCAACAGGGCTTCCTTCTACACCAGCAGACTCTTCCATGGATTTTTTATCTGATTCTCTTACTACAGAATCTATTACATCCTCAGATTGGATATCCAGATTTACATCTTCTCTAGAAGCAGGAGATTCTTCCTCACTAAGAACAACATAAGTATCTACAACCCTTTCCTTTTCAACAACATGTTCCTCTCTTTGAGGTATTTGAACATTATCATCAGTAGGAAAATCAGTCCTTTCTTTCTCAACATGAGCTTCTTCCACTTGTGGTATTTCAGCTTCTTCTATAGGTGGTACTTCAGCTGCCACTTCCTATTCTTCTTCTTCTTCTTCTGAATACTCAGCCACTTCATCTGGTTCCAAACCAGGATCATCTAGGTTCTTAGGTCTTCTAGGATAATCAACAGGATTAAAATTATTATACAATGGATCATTATCCTCAACCCATAGCTTCTTCCATGGGTTCCAACTAATCTTCATCCATCTGATGACATGCTTGGATAACCAGAAATCCAAGTCCTCAAAATTTCTTCATTCGGTCCAACCATTCCTTTGGCAACTAGGATGGCTCAAATAATCCTTGAATAAAACAAGGAGGTGTATTTGGAAGTGACTTTAATCAGCTCATAGATATGGTTAATAACATACATCCATAGGTTGATCTTATGGACATTCTTCAACAGGTGAATCAGGAACACATCCTGATACTTCATTACAGAAAATCCCCTTTTCTTGGACAGATCAAATTTTGATCAAATTTGAATAGTAATATAGTTTCTCCATCTAGCTCTGCAGCAACAGCCCTTCGCTTGGTGCCATTACCAGTTAAGGTTCCTAAATCATTTTCCAGATCAAAGATGTTAGATGAATGAGGAGGATCTCTCTAGTAGTCTTCGCAAACTCCTTCATGTGGAATTCTTAGACATGCAGCCCACAACCTCGAAGTGAAAGAACACTTTTGACCATTGATCCAGCTGGTCACCATAATGTTTTCTCTAAAATCAAAGGAAAACATCACATATTGGTAGAATTCAGATACCAATCTCGGGTATATCGGGCTATCTTTTCTAGAGAACCATTCAATCCATCCTTGTTCTTTTAAGAATTTCATGACTAACAACTTGCTAGACAGAAACCACTCAGTGAAAATTTATTTTTCTGGAACTACGGTACGATTTCCGAGGTTTGGATTTAGAGGTCCTTCGGGAGATATCTTCGGTATTCTCTTCGGTTTCATAGAGTGGCGCTTCTCAGACGAGGGTGACGACAGACACTTCATCCGAGGCATCCATTGAGGTTCAGGCGAGAGAGGAGAAGGTTTTAAAGAGAGAGAAAATTCAAGAGATAGTTCGGGTAAGGAATCAAATGATACCCTTATGTTTTATCATTTGGGAATGTCAAACATCATAAAAAACACGGGAAATCAAATAGTGGTGAAATAAAAATTATCGCGATACGGGTTAAAATAAGATTATAAATAATCTTCATGGTGAGACTGTGAGTAGGCATTACGGTGTGATGAAAACCAGTCATCACGGTGAGACAATTGGTGGTCATCATGGTGAGACAATGAACATTCTGTTCAGTCACGGTGAGATAGTGAGTTGATAGACCGTGAGCACAAGGTCTTAACAGTGAGACCGTATGCATGAAATAGTAACTGTAAAATAGTGAGCATGAAACTGTAATGTAAAATACAGTAAAGTATTAAACATTAAGATCAGTAAGATATCTATTTATGATTAATCATACCAAGATCATATATGATGTAGTCTAATATTTTATAATTTAATGGTTTAGTGAATATATCAGCAAGTTGATAATCAATACCAATGAATTCAAAAGTGATATCACATTTTTGATAATGATCCCTCAAAAAGTGATGTCTTACATCAATTTTTTTTGTCCTATAATGAGAAACATGATTCTTATAAATATTAATAGCACTTGTGTTATCACAATTTATTGGGACATCTCTGAATTGATATCCATAGTCTTGTAATGTGTATTTCATCCACAAAATTTGCTCACAACAACTACCAATAGCTATGTATTCAGCTTATGCAGTATATAATGCAACAAAATTTTGTTTCATACTACACCATGATACTAGTGACTTGCCTAAAAGGTGACATGTTCCAGAGGTTCTTTTTCTATCTAACTTACATGCAGCAAAATCAACATCAGAATAACTAACAAATTCAAATGATTGTCCTTTGGGATAGAACAGTCCTAAATTGGGAGTATGCTTGAGGTATTTGAAAATACTTTTTACAGCATGTAAATGTGACTCTTTAGGGTTTTCTTGAAAATGAGCACACATACACACACTAAACATAATATATCGTCTACTAGTAGTAAGGTAAAGTAGACTTCCAATAATTCCTCTATAAGTGGTTTGATCAACAGATTTACCATCCTCATCAAGATCCAACTTACAGGTGGTACTAATGGGAGTGTCACTACTTTTTGTGCTATCCAATAAAAACCATTTTAAAAGATCTCTAGAATATTTACTTTATATTAAAATAATTCCATCATCAATTTGAAATATTTGAAATCCATGAAAGAATTTAAGTTCACCCATAAAACTCATTTCAAATATATTTTGCATCATTTTAGAAAAATCAGTACATAATGTAGTTTTTGAAGATCCAAAAATAATATCATCTATATAAATTTGTACAACTAAAACATCATTAGAAATATGTTTTTTTTAAAATAGTTGGGTCAGCTATACCTTTTGTAAAAACTTTGAAAATTCAAAATGTACATAACCTATCATACCAAGATCTTGGAGCTTACTTTAAACCATATAAAGCCTTTGATAATATATAAATATGATTTGGAAAATGAGGGTTTTTAAATCTAGGTGGTTGTTCATCAAAAACATCCTCAACAATATATCCATTTAAGAAAGCACTCTTAACATCCATTTGATATAGTTTGAAATTTAGATGTGCAGCATAATCAAGTAAAATCCTAATAGCTTCTAATCTAGCTAATGGAGAAAAAGTCCCTTCATAGTCAATACCTTCCTCTTCACTATAGCCATGTACAACTAGCCTAGCTTTGTTTCAAACTATGTTTCCCGATTCATCTACTTTATTTCTAAACACCCATTTAGTGCCTATGGTGAAAGTGTTTTTAGGTCTTTCTACAAGATTACAAACGTTATTTCTTTCAAACTGAATGAGTTCTTCTTGAATTGTAATCACCAAAAATTCAACATTAATAGCATCATAAATGTGTTTAGGTTCAAGCTGGGATAAAAATTCTTGATGTTCAAACTGATTTCTAAGAAAAGCTCTAGTCTGTGCCCCCTATCTAGATTTCCTACAAGAGTATCTAAAGGGTGATTCTTTAGAATTCTAGTTGATCTAGTAAAGGTAGGACTAGAAATTTCAGGCTCTTCTCTAGGTTCACGTTCATTAGAAGCAGATTCTGGAATAATTCCAAAACTGGTTGTCTTTATAGTAGGTTGTTTAGATTTGTCATTAAAGTCCAGAACACTCAATTCTTCTTCAAGATTTTCAAGTGAGTTTTTAGGCTCATGTGGATGAGTTTCATCGAACTTGATGTGAACCTATTCTTCCACACACTTGGTTCTCTTATTGAATACTCTATAGGATTTTCTAGTTAGAGAATAACCAAGAAAGATTACCTCATCACTTTTAGAAGCAAACTTATCAAGATTATCCTTTGTATTAAGAATAAATACATTGCAACCAAAGACTCTAAAGTAATTGACTATAGGTTTTTTATTGTTCCAAAGTTCATATGGGGTCTTCTTAAGAACATGCCTAACTAAGACTCTATCAATGATATAACAAGCTGTGTTCACAGCATCAGCCCAAAAGTAAATAGGTAGGTCATACTCATTAAGCATAGTTCTAGCAATTTCTTACAGGGTTCTATTTCCTATTACTAGTACACCATTCTGCTGAGGTGTCCTAGGAGCAGAAAATTATGATTATAGCCATTGTGTGGGAAATAAGATTCAAACTCTTGGTTTTCAAACTCACAAACATGATCACTTCTTAGAGTTTTAATCTTAAGTCCACTAAGATTTTCTACGAATTTGTAGTTTTTAACAAAGTAAGAACAAGAATCAATTTTGTGAGCTAAGAAGTATACCCAAATATATCTAGAAAAGTCATCTACTAAGACATAGACATAGTTCTTCCCATTTTAACTAGAAACTCTAGATGGTCCAAAGAAATCCATGTGAACCAACTCGAGTGTTTGAGAAGTATAATCTTCTTTCTTTGATTTAAAAGAAACTTTATGTTGCCTTCCCTTCTGACAGGGATTACATACTTTTTCATTTCGAAACTCAAGTTTAGGTAGGTATCTAACCAAGTTCTACCTAGTTATTTTTCTATGTGAATGTATATTGCAGTGTCCTAATATATAATGCCACAACCGAGAATCATTATGAAAAGCATTTAGGCAAGTAACATTTTGTTTAGATAGATAATTTAAATCAACTGCATAAACATTTTCATTTCATAAAGCAGAAAATACTAAAACATTTTTAGAGTTAAAAAAATTATGGGAATAATTTTCAAACATGACATTAAAATCATCATCCCACAATTGGGAAATACTTAACAGATTATTTTTCAGTCCATCAACAAATAAAACATTAGAAATTAAAACTGAATCAGTGTTACCAATTTGGCCTAGGCCGATGATATTTCCTTTAGAATTATCACCAAAGGTGACATAGCCTCCATCAACCTTTATTAAAATCTTGAAGCATGATTAATACATAGACATATGTCTTGAAAATACACTGTCCAAATTCCATGTCATCTTGTGGTAACTTTTCAAGCAGGTTTCCTACAAAACAGTTTTAGATAGAATATGATTTTGGTACCCAGATCTTCTTGGGTCCAGACAGGTTAGCAATCAATGATTTTGGTACCAAAATTTGTCTTATGGGTCTCATATAATTTACAGAATCAAAATATTTTGAGAGATAAACTCTATTTGTTTTATAACTATGTGAATAACTAGTTGAAAGCTCTAGTGATTATCAATGCAGCTCTGGACTCGTTGGATTCAGCAGAAAAGCTTCTGAGTCTTTCTCTGGTTTTTCTGATGAAAAAAGAGTGTCGTAGTCTATCTTGTGTTCTAAAGGAGTGAAAAAGATCTCTTGATTCGTCGTGTGTTCTTTAGTGGTGTCGGATTGCACTCATGAGAGTTATTTGAAAGTCTTTCAAATCTCCTTCCAGATCAGGATTGTTATTTTTTGTTCAGCACAATTCTCTCGGGCATATGTAAGTTCTTATTGTTGTATTTTCACACTTGCGCACGTGTATTTTATCTCAATCTTCCTTATATTCCACGTGTTTTGGCAGTAGGAATGATTCCATTTTCATAGGTACGAGATACAATTTTCTAACATGCCAAAAACTATCATTAAATAACATTAATTTCATTAAAAACATCAAATATGACCATTAACATTATTTAATTAATATTGACACAAAGTTAAGAAATGGTGTCATAGTGATTATGTAAATAATGTCTTCTTCACGGTATGGTCATCACAGTATGAGGTTCACGGTATGTTCTTCACGGTGTCTTTATGTCACAGTGTGTAGCTCACGGTGTCTGGGTCACAGTGTGTCCATCATGGTGTCTGGGTCACGGTGTGTCCTTCAAGGTGTCTGGGTCACGGTTTGTCTTTCACGGTGTCTGGGTCACGGTGTGTCCCTCACGGTGTCTGGGTCACGGTGTGTCCTTCACGGTGTCTGGGTCACAGTGTGTCTATACTTAGACAAATATCTGTATTTATAGTTAAACAGTAATATGCAGAATATGTATTAAGCTTAATCATTAGAGAGTAAGAGAAGTTGAAACCTAAATATAAAGGCTTGATAGTATAAGTGAAATTTGTGATCATGCATAAGACTTGTAAATAATAAAGAGAGTAATTAACATCAATAATATTTGTTATCATTAAAAAATGATGTGTAGTTATTATTGAGACTAAAGAGCATTAGCAAGATGCGAAATTACGATTGAGATTAATTAACAGTAATAGGATTTGTGATAATTAAAACATGATTAATACATGTAGAGTCCAGCATGAATGATTTTCATTAAATTTAAATATTATTTACTAAATGAATTTTTTTAAAATTAATGTAACATATTTCTATGCATGAGAAAAGAATAAATCTTATTTTATGCTTAAATATTGTTTTTCTAAAAACAGTTTTTTGGCGTTTTGCACACTTATTTTAAAAATTAATTTATGAAACTTATAGGTTTTGATTTTGATAAACTTTATTCTATATTTTTAATTAGTATGCTATAATTTATTAAATATTAACTTTTATATTTTTTTAATATAATAGAAACAATGGGAAACATTATCACCCCAGTAAGGGGTAGATTGTGTTAATCTTCATTTAAAAAACATATAAGCCCATATGTTTTCATAATAATTTTTATTATATAAATATAATTTGACACTTATCACCTTCATATAAAAATTTAGTTATTATTGGAAACATTTCCCTGAAAGTGAAATATATAATATTTAAATCAATGAATGATAAAAACTGTCACTCTATTAGTTTTAAATATCTCTTATATATACACATATGGAAAAAACCATGTTATGAATTAAGATAATTATATATTTTGATATTAATAAAATTTTATCATTGTAGGAAATTATTTATAGTTTTAAAATATTATATAATTAACTTAAATTATTCTGAACCACTAATATAGTATTTATTCAATTAATTGAAACATAAAACAAATTGGTTTAAAAATATTAAAAACGATATAATTTGAATGTTTTAATAAGTTACAATAATTTTATTAAACATTATGACATATTAAGTAAATTTAAGAGCATTTTATTTGAAATAGACATTTTTGGATGCATTTAATGATCAAATAAATTAACAATGTTTCAAATGAAATTAAAGATATCATATAATAAATAATATTTTTCTAAATGATAAAAAATTTATAAAAATAGTATATCCCTAAAAATAAATGAGATATGGTCTCAAACATCAACCATTTTTTTAGGAGACATTTTTCATTTTCAAGTCACATTATTAAACATTAATGTGTAGAAAACATTAATATTACGGTTGTTGTCAAAGGGGTTAAAACCAAACTATATGGTGGAAACATGATTAAAACTTGTCAGAATTATATTTAATGACATAATTTTTACCTATACACATATTAGACTATAATATAACAAAATTGGATCCAGTTAGACATCAAAATAATTTATATTAATTAAATATTTTAATAAATTACTAGTGTTCACAACCCTCAATTATAAAAGGGAACCTCTTCTTTCTCTTATTCACACAATTTTTCACCCTATACATCAACCAGAATCTCAAATGTTCTATTATAAGATCCATTATAAAAATTATATACGTTAATGCCCCCCCATAGAGTAATCCTAAATCCCTTAAGTGGGGATCTAATGATGTTTTCTCAAATAAGTTGTAATTAAATTAACCAATCACTTTCAATTTTAAATACTATTGACCTCCTATTAATCATTTATATTCTTCAACAATAAAGAATACAGTATCCTAAATATACTAAAATGTTATTATGATTATAAAACATCCTTTATTCACCCTCTTTCCTTCAAATGGGAGGTGGAAATATTTCTCGTGTGTACGTGAGACTTACCATCCCCACATAACGATATAATAAATTTATTATAACCATATTTTATGGTTGTAAATTATGATGGGTTTATTTTTTATATATTATAATTATGAAATATTTATACTTATGTAATTATAATATAATATCTACATTCTTAACTTATAAACTGTTGGAAAATGATAACTTTGATCTTGATTACGTATAAAGTACCTCCACCAAGGAGTGATATTATTTATTTTTAATTTCTATTTAACATATATGGTGACAATGATATATTTAATGAATACATATTATATTTATGATTTAATAATAATTTTATTAATGTGATTTATTATTTACCTTTTAGTCAATAAAGTTGTTGAAAAATGGAAACAACATTCATGCATGCATATGACCCACCATCTTTAAGAATGATGTAATTAATTTTTAGATATCTATATTTTATAAATGACACTAAAAATGTATATAATAAATATATTTGATATTTATATCATGATTAATAATCCATATATTACTGAACCATGATTAAAATATATTGACAGAAACTACCAAACCAAAACATACATGAAAAATAAAGAAGATATTAGCCAGAAAAGTGATTTTAATCACAACGTGTTATAAAAAGGTGATAACAGGTTAGAATTAATTCATATTTGTTATGAAATTTATGATTATTTTTATTACATATATTTATAAAAAAAAATATTTATTATTCTGGAGGTTATAATTTGTTAAATGGAATTTAGACCGAAATTAAGGAATTTTCATCTCACTTTTTTTTCTATTACACACATGTAATATTCACCACTTGTTAATTTTACATAGTATAAATACCACCCATGAATATTTTTTTTTCATTTTTTTATGAATATTATTTATATTTTAATATAAATATAAGGTTATTTCATTCATGGGCTATATGATTCAAATAATGACAATGTAGTATGGTTTTCTATGTTACAATATTAATATTTATAAGTATTGTTTATGATTAAGTATCCAATGATTAAATTTTATGATATAAATTTTAATAAAATCAAGATTTTTTACCCTATTGTAATTTGTATAATTAAATACTTTAGTTTAATTTTTCACCCTTTATTTACTTATGAGACAAATTTTTTTGAAGGAAAATCAAATTCATGTCTTGATTTGATAGAAAATCATTTCTCTCTCATATCCATGTTTTCTAAAAATATTTTAAACAAGGGTTCTTACTATTTGAGTATGACTATTTAATTTTATTTTGAATAATGTTTTAATTCTTATAAAATAGTCAAGAAGAATATTCATGTCTTCATCTAAATGAGTTAAATTTTGATTATTTATCAAAATTGTAAAAGAAATGTTTTCTTTTAAATCAAATAGATTGAATGAAATTTCCCATAATCATTAACGATTTGTTATTTAACTATTATATTAAAATTTTCCATGAATATTTTAAAAGAAAAATTTCAGATAATATTTTTAAATTATTTTATATGAAAGAAGTTATTTCAAAATTGAAGGGTTATTATTCATTAGAAAATTTTAATTATCTTTTAATTATAATTATATTAATCAGAGATAAAAAAATATTTTTTTCACTTATGCTTTACCAAGGATATGATCCAAGGATACCATCCATATTACTTCTCTGGATGGTTTATGTTTATGATGATTAGATGTTTATAAAACCCATTTTATTTTTTTGGGTTATATTATAGTGAATGAAATGGTGAAATGATTATGTAACCATTTCCATTTCCATGATTTCTTCTATTAGGAAATAATTAAATGTTTATAAAACTAGTTCATCCTCCATAGGTTATTCTATGATGACTTGTTTATGAAACCAATTTATTTTCATGGGTTCTTATAGAATTAATATTTTATGATATTTATCTAAACAAATGTTTGGTTTTCATTATGTGATGGTGGTTATGATATAACCAAGGATGGTGGTTATGTTATAACAAAGCATGGTGGTTATGTTATAACAAATCATGGTGGTAATGTCATAAAAAAGGATGGGTGGGACCTATATATACATAAAATTGATTAGGTAATTATTAATAAATCATGAGATATATAGGAATAGAAAGGGTAGTGAAGCTGGTCCAGTAATGTTTTTTTCCACAATAATTGCCTTTGGATTGAACCTTGAGTACTATAATGTTTTGGGGACTGGACCCATTACACCGTGATTGTCTTGGAATTGAGCCTTAACTAATATGGCAATGATTTTATATGATTATGCTTATTCCATAAAATAAACTCTTTTAAATGGTAAGCTCACACAGATAATGGTATTTGATACATTTTTTTATTTATTTCTTATGAACAAACAAAAATTATACCCTGATTAAATGTTATGATCTATTCTATATAGTTTATGATTTTAAAATTTTATCCTCATATTATCATATCATTATATTTATTTTATTAACAAGTTATTTTTGATATCACCCTTCTTGACCCTTATTGAGCATCTAATCTCACACTTCCTTACGTTTCCTTTACCTAGGTCATGATGAATAGTAGTATGTAGGATATATTTTAAAATGGTTTTTATTATGAATAACATAGTGGGAGATGATGTAGAACACAAATTAAAAAATTATTTATAAGTGAATGTTTCTAAACGAACTACGCCTATACGTTTTAGGAAGGGCCAATTTTTTTATGTGATGAATATTCATAAAAAAAATATTTGATATCTATGAATGAAATTTCTCAATTTCTATATAGAATGTTGAACAGTGACATCCAATTTTTGAAAAGTAATAGTTACTTAAAAAATTACCATTCCCTTCACTTATAAAAAGATAACACTTTTTCCCCTTCATTACGCCCATATTCCTGAGAATTTAATCCTAAATATCCTCTATTTTTTCCTCATAGAATACTATATCAATTTCATAATCTTCAAGTTAAAATTAGATAGACTATGAAATTTATTCCCATTGAGATTTATTGAGAATTTTTTATGTAACAATATGAGAATTACATAATCCTTAACATATTATGCATAATGTTTACACTTACAAACCTATAAAAAGAATAATTTTATAATTAAATCAGTGTTATTCATAAACATAAGTGTTCTTATATTTAATTAAATAACATTATTTATACATTATCTATATATTTTAAAAATAAACGTATGTTGTTCAGGTTTATGTGTGTCCAACTGCCTTATCGAAACAATATCTTACATTTATCAGCACCAGCTCTCATGATTGGTTTTATGATATGATTTATGAATTAATATGATTAAAATATATTATTTATGAAAATAAAAATAGAATTTATCATCTACCTTCATCCCCTCTCATTCATGGAGAAATGATGTCGCAAACCATGCGTACATATGGAAAATCTCCTCCATGAAGTAATTTTTTTATCTATAACCTTGGTTACCATTAGGTATAAAAACACATTAAAATTTTACTAAAAAACAAAAATAAATATAAATAATATCATGATTCTTGTTTTATAATGATATTATACACTTCCTTAATGATACTCACTGATCTAGTTATATTGTGTTCTAGTTTAGGTCAGTTTATCCACCCAAAAGAATGATGATATAAAACTTTATCATGGATGGATATTGGAATATAAATAATAATAATATTATATTTTAATAATAAAATCATGAATGTATTATGTTAATGGAATTTTTATATTATGTCACTATGTTATTAATAAATTTTAATCTCTAATCTCTATAATTACCCAAATAATCCAACTGAGATTTCATTTTCACATTACATAACAAAAACACTAATAGAATGAGATAAGAGATTAGAAATTCAATATAAGTTACATATTTGATTACATTAAATGATTTATAAATTATTAACATTTTTTCAATTAATGGGTATCAATATTTAAATTATAAATCCGGAAAAAATGATTAGTATTTCTACAATTAGATGATGAAAAGAAACCATAACTAAGTATAAAATATATAATAAATTATTATAATTTAATTGTATCAAAGGTTTTAGTTTTGAATTTTTTTCTTATATATGTTGTTAAGATATTTAATTTCTATAAACTAAAGTTTCACATGTGTTATACTAAGAATAAATTTAAGGTAAGGGTTTGTTTTTCTCATTTTAAAATTCTAGAGGCATGTTTGATATTGAACACCATCATATTTTTATAATATTTATTAGCTACCCCATTATCAATAAGTATAATGATTATATTTTTATGATATTTTAATGTTAATTTCATTTCAAAATTCTATTTATTATGTTATGATTACTGTCATGGTAGTTAAAAAACCCAATTCTCATCCATCAGGTTATGGTTGTTCTTCTTAACCTTATTCCATATATATTGGGCTCATTATTAAATTTAATTTTATTAGGTGGAATTATCTCTTTTATTAATGGGGATTTAAATTTCTACCACATAACAAACTTTTCAAATGGTTCTTGATTCGTGAATTATAACATCCATAGGATATTTTTAACTCAGCTCCCCTTCAATTGAAAAATAATATTATTCCTTAATAATAATTCTCAATGCACTAGAACTATATGATTCTGGAAAGGGACCATCATGTTATATATTGAATATTAAACATAAAATATGTGATATCTAGGTATGAAAGGTCTGGGTCACTATATTTGGTATTAGATCAAGGATTAGTTAACCATTGGAAACAAGGATTAAATGAATTTATTGAGAATCTGGAGTATCTGTCTATGTATAGGATAATATCCTATTGTTTTGGACGGACCATTGACAACATATTTTAGACTTAAGGTTCCATATATTGATAATATGGTTTCATGATTTAGACATATATTGAATTATATTACATGAATTTTTGTTATATTACTCTGATTATTATAATTTATGAATTTAAAAAGGATTTTTTTTATTCTATGGATGATACTACAATACATCATGCTAAGAATGAGTGTGATGTACAAAGATATGATTTTTCTCTTGAGAAACCAAATGAGGTGGAAATTGGAGGTATAATCTTTATGATTATTACTAATTATATTGAATGATATATGATGAAAAATATAAAAATAGGCGAGTTTCATAGAAAGTCAAATAAGTGTAAAATTAATATTTGTGGATGTTTTGGGGGAAGCTATCGGGGTAGTATGAATTTTAAATTTCAATATCATCTAGAATATAGATAGAATCGCCTAGAATTATATCTAAAAATGAGTGAAATATGTTTTATATATAGAAATATAATGAATATAGAAATAATTTTTCATGAAATTTAATGTATTATATATGGAGAAAAAAGGAAATATCTGAGTCAATGTCCTCTTCAAAATGAAATATCCTAGACTATGAAAGAACTTATGGTATGCCAATATTAAAAGTGAAAGGATTGAAGTCTTTATATATGGGGATACTAGAATAATTGCAATGATATTTCGGATATAAGAATAATTAAACATTTAAAAATTCTGTCATAATAGGATATGAAAACATATTTTTAGATGGGACAAAGACATGAGTGAAATTGGTAGGACAATACTGATGACCTTGAAATTGAATAGTTTATTAAAAAATGATTTAGGGCATCTTTGATTAGGTTTATTGAATTTTTTGATTTATGAAATATTTTCAATATTTTATGAACTTATTTTAGGAATAAGTATTTATTAAATTTTTGTACAGGTGATGTTAAATTAAATGTTATGGACACCATTATGGAATTATATGTTTATGGTTGATCATAAGATAAAAAGAATTAATACCGGTTTTTGAGGTTTTTATTGATGGTATTTTGAGGTGATTTTATAAATTTCATGAATAATTATCTATGGATGTTCAAATAAACCTTTAGTTTAGTATATTATTTGATGTCAATTTCATTTTTATTTATCACAATATGGGACACAAATAATTTTTATATTGGAAATTTGATTCATTTAAGAGGAACTTTTTTGTGGAATTATTTATAATGGAGCTAAATATTATCAATGAGGTCAGTATCTAAATTATATTCTTGATAATTTGGGTAAATATCAAAATATTATAAGATCATATAGTTGTTTTTCATGATAATTATTGATATTATGGGAGATATTTCACTAGTTGGAGGATTAACAAGTTATTTAAAATGAAATATTATTTAGGATGAATGTGATCACATTTTTTGTAGATATAATATTAATGATATGACATAGAATTTAACGTGAAAAGATTCTTTGATGTTGAGGTTATTGATGTAAATTTGGATGTAGTATTGTTTATTAAGTCGAACCTCAGATGTTATTATTAAGGATTTGGGGATTAATGTTGTATTACGTCATATTAAGGTTTATAAATTATGAGAATTATTTTACATTTTGATAACAAATTTTTTTTGTTAATTTAATAATATTTGAGGAATATATCCATATTATTTTTTTCTTTATCATATGTTGGTTTCAGTAATTTAGTCACAAAAAATCCCACTTGAAAACTCATCATTTGAAGAAAAATATTATATTATGGAAGATAGTGATTAAATGATTATATTACACTTTTAAAGTAAATATATTTCTTTATATTATAATTCTAGATGATTACTGAATTTCTAAGCTCTAATAAAGTAATCTTGAAACAAATTTTTTTTCCCATTTCTTGCATTTCTAATGAATCAATAATCATTTCACCCATAACAGATTCAATATTTTTTGTTTTCATATTCTCCTCACAATGATCTCTGTCACTCACTGTTATTATTTTGCAATTAGTTTTCACTATCATATCCATTATTTCACATAACAATATTTTTCTCCTATTCATATTCCTAGTTTTGGGTTATTTTTTGACCTTATTATTTCCCATTCCCTCTTATCATGATGATTATTTTACTAACACTTTTTATGATGTGTCTTTTCAAAAAAAAAGAAATTTCAAACATACAACATTTTATTATTGAAAAGACGTCAAATTTTGAGGCCTCAATTTATTAATGCGGGGGATAATGTAACACCTATATATTTTATGGAATGGTTTTTTCAATTGAAATTAATTTCATTAATAGTTAGAGTTATCTCCAACAATAAGTTTAAACAAACCACATAATACTATTAAATATTATTTAAAGATATGTTTATGACCTAGTTTCTAAATTGGAAGGTATTAATATTTTAACTAAATTATGAAATGTATGTAAGTTCATTATTAAATTATTACTAAATACTCAATCAATTTTAAGTAAAGACATTTTATTTTTCAAAAAATACATTTTGTTCAAAAAGGATATTTATTGATCTTGTGAGAAAATAATATGATTAATTTCATTAAATTTATGAAATTATAAAAAATTAGCATTTTTTTTGAAATCAAAATATTAATGTTATTTTATGATTATTTTTTGGATAATTTAATGAAAATATTTATTTTTAGTTGAATAGTAAAAATACAAATTGTTTATTGAACAATTTATATTTGGAATGTATAACATTATATTAAATTTTAAAATAGTTTCAATGTAAAATTAGAGATAATTTATTTTAATTAATATAATTATGTATATTTTAGTTAATTTAATGTTTGAATTTAATATTAAAAAATTCTTTTATACCTAAAAATGAATTTTCTTAAAGGTTGGTTTTTTGTATGAAATGTGTTTTTATATTAATAAACAATGTTGATAAATAATTGGGAATGATTTTAATTAAATTTAAATATTATTTATTAAATAAAATGTTTTAACATTAATGCAACATTTTTCTTTGCATGAGATACAAATAAATATGATTTTATGCTTAAAAAATGGGTTTTTTTTTTCTAAAAACAGTTTTCTTCAATTTTTGTGCACCTATTTTAAAAATTAATTTAAGATGCTTATTGATTATGATTTTGCTAAAAAAAAATTCATTTTTTTAATTAGTATGTTAAAATTTATCAAACGGTAACTTTTTATTTTTTCAATATAACAATAATCGTGGGAAACATTATCACCTCAGTAAGGGGTAAATTGGGATAATCTA
Source organism: Viscum album (assembly GCA_963277665.1). Taxonomy (NCBI): domain Eukaryota; kingdom Viridiplantae; phylum Streptophyta; class Magnoliopsida; order Santalales; family Viscaceae; genus Viscum; species Viscum album. The sequence goes on along the minus strand of OY728147.1, from coordinate 431,223,862 downwards.
TATTTAAAAAATTGATAAGGCCAGATTTTTTAATACTAATTGTTATTATATAAATATAATTTTACTATTATAACCTTAGGATTACAATTTATGAATTTAATGGACATATTTCCACGAAATTGAAATATATAATATTTAAATCATTGAAAGAATAAAATGCCACTCTCTTGGTTTTAAATACCTCTTATATGTAGATATAAAATCAAAATTCAAGTTACGAATGAATATAAAAATATATTTTGATATAAATAAAATTTTATCACTGTATAATTTTTTTTTCTAATTTTACAAAATTAAATAAAAAACTTAACTTCTTCTCCAATACTAATATAGAATTTATTAAATTAATAGGAACATAAAAGAAATAGATTTAATTTTTTTGAAAATTATAGAATTTGAAATTTTTAATAAGTACAAATTATTTTATAGACATATATGACATATTAGATAATTTTTTGTGAATTTTTTTCGAAATATACATTTTTTATGCATTTAATGTTCAAATAAACTAATAGTGTTAAAAATGATATTAATGATTTTTTATAACAAATTATTTTTTCTAAAGGATATAAAATTTATAAAAATAGTATATTCTTAAAAATTAATGAGATATGGTCTCAAAATTCAACCAATGTTCATTTATGATACATTTTTCCTTTTATATTCACATCATTAAACCTTAATGGGTAGAAAAAATTACTATTTCAGTAATTGTTAAAATGGTTAAAACCAAACTATAATGTGAAAACGTGATTCAATCTTTTCAAAATTATATTTTTTGTGATAATTTTGACTTATACATATATTAGACTCTAATAGTACCAATTTGGATACATTTTCACATCAAAATAAATTTATATTAATTTCATATTTTAATAAATTACTACTGTTATACAACCCCCAATTATAAAAGAGGACCTCATCTTTCTCTAAGTCACTCCATTTTTATCTTTCTAAATCAACCAAAATATCCAATGTTCTATTATAAGATCCCATATAAATGTAATATTGGTTATGCTCTCCCTAAAAGAGTAACCTTATATCCCTTAAGTGGGTGTCTAATGATGTTATCTCATATAAGAGTTAATTAAATTAACTAATCACTTTCATTTTTAAATACTATTTTCCCACATCTAAATCTATTACATTCATCGAAAATAATAAATACAATATCCTAAATATAATAAAATTTTATTATTATAGTTATTAAATAACCTTTATTCACCCTCTTTCCTTCAAATGGGAACAGAAAATATCGCTCGTGTGTTCATACGACTTACCATCTCCACATAACGATAAAATTAATTTCTTATCACCATATGTTATGGATGGATATTATGATGGGTTTAATTTTTATATATTATAATTATAAAATATTATAATTATGTAATTATAGTTTAATATGTACATTCTTAACTAAAAAGTTGTTGCAAAATGATAATGTTGATTGAGTGTACGTATAGAATACCTCCACTATGAAGGGATGTTATTCATTTTTAATTTCTATTCAAAATTGATGGTGAAAAGGATATATTTAATGAATACATATTATATTTATGATATAATAATTATTTTGTTAATGTGATTTATTTTTTACCATTATTTCATTCCATCTATCAAAAAATGGAAACAACATTCTCATGTGTGTATGACCCACCATCTTCATGAATCATGTAATTCATTTTTATATATTTATATTTTTTAAATGACTCTAAAAATGTATATAATATATACATGTGGTATTTATATCATGATTAAAACTCCATATTTGACTAATATATGATCAAAATAAATTGAGCAAAACTACCGAACCAAAACATAAATTAAAAATGATGGTGATATCAGCTAGAAGAGTTATTCTAATAGTGAAGAGTTATCAAAAGTTTATAAAAGGTTATAATTAAATCATATATGTTATGAAATTTATGATTATGGTTATAAAATTTACTTAAATTATTTTTTTTATTATTCTAGAGGTTCCAATGTGTTAGAAGGAATTCAGACCTAATGTATGGCATTTTCATCATGCTTTTATTTATATTAGACACATGTAATATTCACCAATTTTTACTTTTAAATGGTGTATATACTACCCATGAATATATATTAATTTTTTTGTTATGACTTCAATTTATATTTTCATATAAATATAAGGTTATTTCATTCATGCGGATTATCATTCAAATGATTCCAAAATAGTATTGTTTCTTATGTTACAATCTCATTATTTATCAGGAAAGTTTATGACTAAGTATCCAATGATTAAATATTATGACATAACTTTTATAAAACTCACAATTTTTTTCTCCTATAGTAATTTTGTCAAATTAAATGTTTTCATTTTATTTTTCACCCATTATTTACTCATGAGACAAAAAATATTTTTTGAAAGAAAACCAACATTATATCTCTCTTTCATAGAAATTTTTTTTTCTCTCATATCCATGTTTAATAAAAATGATTTAAAGAAGGGTTTTTACTATTTGAGTATGAATGTGTAATGTTATTTTGACCAATGTTTTAATTTTTATAAAATGGTTCAAAATGTATTTTCTTGTCATTTACTAAATGAGTTAATTTTTTATTTTTTCAAATGTGTAAAAGAAATTTTTTCTTTAAACTAATATAGAATAAATAAAATCTCCCATAATTTTTAATTCTTAGTTATTTAAATATTATATTAAAAATTTCAATGATTATTTTAAAAGAAAAATTGTCTATAAATTTTTTAATTTTTTTATATTTGAAAGAAGTTATTTCAAAATGGAATGGTTATTTTTCTTAAGAAATTTTTATTGATCTTGTAATCATATTTATATTCATAAGAGATAAAAAATATTGATTTCAATTGTTATTTACTAAGGTTATGGTCTAAGGATACCATCGGTATTCTTTCTCTAGATGGTTTATTTCTATGATGATTAGATGTTTAGGAATCCGATTTTTTTTTGTTTTATATTCTGATGAAATGGTGAAATGTTTATGAAACTATTTCCTTTTCCATTATTTCTTATATGAGGAAATGATGAAATGTTTAAGAATATTATTCCTCTTCCGTAGGTTATTCTATGATGAATTTTTTATGAAACCCGTTTATTTTCTTTGGTTGTTATATAATTAATGTTTTATGATATTTTTCAAAACAAATGTATGGTTTTCATTATGTGATGGTGGTTATGTTATAACCGAGGTTGGTGGTTATGTTATAACCAAGGATGATGGTCATGTTATAAACTAGGATGGATGGGACATATATATACATCTAATTGATTATGTAAATATTAATATCTCATGATATATGTAGGAATGGAAAGGGGAGTTAAAATAGTATAGTAAAGGATTTTGTCCACTAAAATGGGATTTGGATTGAACCATGACTGCAATGATGGGTTGGGGACTGAATACATTACAATATGATTTTCTTGGAATTTATCCTTAACAACATTGGTAATGATTTTATATGATTATGAGTATTCCCTAAAATAAAGTCTTTTACCAATGTTAATCTCACATAAATGATGTTCTTTGATTATTATTTTTTGTTTTTTATGAACAAACAAAAATTATACCCTTATTAAATATTATGATATATTCTATGCCCGAATGACCCGAAGGCCTTCTTTTTTATTTTATTATAGATAATCTTTTTTTAAGGGATGAAGGGGAACCCATACATGACCCGTAGGTCTAAGGAACAAGTCTCGACAGACTCGCAATACATGACCCAAAGGCCCAGAGGCATACCATGCCCAATACATGACCCGTAGTCCTATCCCACTTGAGTTGCCCCTCCCTATCTTCTATGTCATTGATCACTAAGCTCCCCACCTTGAATTTCAGATCAGCTAGCATTTCCCCATACAAAGCTACACAATGCTTGGTCTTGATGGCAGCCGCCATACCCACTCATTCTTCCAATCTGGTTAGCTATGCATCTGGTGGCTGCTACTTTTGTTGTCATGATCCTATTCTAGGGCATTTTCTGTGTGAATTAGGATACTCTGTGGTCTTTGTAGCCCAAAGTCCCTATGGCCCTATGGCCTTTGATTACCCGAAATCCCTTGAGACCCGTTAGCCCAAACTGGTGGCCCGAAGGCCCAAATCAGGTGAATAGTTCTGGTGGCTACAGTACCTACTACAGAACTGCTATAATAAATGCTACAGTACTACTACAGTACCCCCCAAATTCGCCTCCCCCCATTTTTTAACCTATGTCTCTTGAATGCCAAGCAGGATCCCTTACCACTCGGGTACGGGCTCGTTGGCTTATATTTTATGTAGTGTATGACTTTAAAAATTTATCCTCATATTATCATACCATTATGTTTATATTATTCTCAATATATATTTTATATCACTCATATTGAGCATCTAATATCACACTTACATTTTCTTTCCCCAGGTCATGAAGAAAATTACTTAATATGATATATTTAAGAAGGGTTATTACTATGAAGAACTTAGCGGGAGATGATGTAGATCGTAAATGAAAAAATTAATTATAAGTCCATGTTTCTAAAATAACTATTAATATCTGATTCTAGAATGGATAATTATTTTATGTGAGGAATATTCATAAAAAAATATTTGATATCTATGTATTAAATTTATCGGTCTCTATATTGAACGTTGAATAGTTGCTTACAATTATTTAAAGGTAATGTGTCCTTCAAAAATAAACATTCTCTTCACTTATTGAAGGAGAACGCTTCATTTCCTTCATTAAAATGATATTCCATAGAATATAATCCAACATATACTCTATATTTATCATTATATAATCCTATATCAATTTTATAATCCTCTAGTCTCAATTATATAGAATATGACTTTTATTCTCATTGAGACTTTAAGGAGAATGTTTGATATACCAATATGAGAATTACATAATCCATAGCATATTAGGCATAATTTTTACACTCAAAGACCTATAAAAAGAATAATATTATAATTAAATCAGTATTATTCAATTTATTATGTGTTCTTATATTAAATTAAATAATATTATTTATTCATTAACACCGTTTTATAAAAATAAACTTATGTTGATCTGGTTTTTTGTGGCCAACCGCCTCAAGGAAACAATATCTTCTATTTTTTCACCACCACCTCCCACGATTATTTTTAAGGATGGTATTCATAAATAAATATTATTAAAATATGTTATTTACGAAAATAAAAATAACATTTAAAATCTACCCTCATCCCCCTCATTCATGGACAAATGATGATACTAATCGTGCGTACCTTTAGACAATCGCCTCCATGAAGTAATATTTATTTTCTATCATCTTGATTACCATTAGCTATAAAAACACAATAAAATTTGATAAATAAACTAAAATAAATCTAAATAATATCTTGATTCTTCGTTTATAATGACATTATACACTTCCTTAATGATACTCACCCATCAAGTTTTACTGTGTTCTTGTTTAGGACAGTTTGACCACCTATATGAATGATGCTATAAAACTATATCATGGATGAATATTGTAATATAAATAATAATATTATTATAATTTAATAATAAAATTATGAATGTATTATGTTCATCGAATTGTTATATTATGTTATTAACTTATTAATAAAATTCAATCTTCAATATCTAAAATTACCAAAATAAGCAAACATGATTTTCATTTTCACGTTACATAACAAAAACACTAATAGAATGAGATAAGAGATTTTAAAATCAATATAAGTTAATTTTTGATGACATTAAATGATCTAGAAATTATTAACATATTATTAAATAATTGATATCAATATTTAAATTATAAATCATGGAGAAAATCATTAGAATTTCTACCATTCGATGATGAAAAAAACCACCACTATTTAGTAAATATATGATAAATAAATATAATTTTATAGTTTAAAAGGGTTTAGTTATGAATTTGTTTCTTATATATGTTTTTAATATATTTATCTTTTCTATACTAAAGGTTTAATTGTGTTATACTAAGAATAAATATAAGGTAAGGGTTTCTTTGTCTCATTTTCAAATCCAAGAGGCATGTTTGATATTGAACACCACCATGTTTTTCTAAGATTTATTAACTACCCCATTATACAAAATTATAATAAATATATTTTTAATTCCATTTTAATGATCATTTCACAGTAAAACTCTATTTATTATGTTACCATTACTATCAGGGTTTAAAAAACCCAATTCTCATTCATTGTGTTATTATTGTGCATATTAACCATATTACATATATATTGGGATAATTATTATATTTAATTTTATTATGTGGAATTATCCCTTTTCTTAATGGGAATTTAAATTTCTACCATATAAAAACCATTGATAATGTTTCTTTATTTTCGAATTATAATGTTCATAGGGTATTTTTTAACTCAAATATCCTTCCATTGAATTATAATATTATTCTTCAAGAATAGTTAATAATGCACTAGAACTATATGATTATGTAAAGGATAATTAAGTAATATAACTAATATTCCTATTAAAATATGTGATATATATGTATGAAATGTCTGTGTTTCAATAATTAGTATTAGATCATGTTTTAATTAACTATTGGAAACTAGGATTAAAAGAATTTAGTGAGAATCTTGAAAATAAGTCTAAGTATAGGATGATATACTAATTTTTTAGTTGGACCATTAAAAACATATTTTATATTTGAGGTTCCATATATTTAGAAGAAGGTTTCATGATTTAGACATTTATTGAATTATATTACATAACTATTTGATAGATTAATCTAATTATTAAAATTTATGAATTACATAAAGATTTTTTTTGTTTTATTCAAAGGATGGAACTGTAATATATTATGATAAGAATGAATGTGATGTACAATGAACTGATTTTTCACTTAATTAACCAAGTGTGGTGGAAAATGGTGTTAGAATCCTTATAATTATTCCTAATAATCATTAAAGATATATTATGAACAACGTAAAAATAGGTCAGTTGCATGGTAAGTCAAAAAATTGTAAAATTGACATTTATGGATGTTTTGGTCGAAAATATTAGGGTGGTAAGAATTTTCAACTTCAATATAATCAAGAATGCAGGTATAATCACCAATAATTATATCTAAAAATTAGGAGTAGATGATTTTTATATTGAAATATAAGGAATATGGAAACTAATTTTCAAGAAATTTAATGTCATATATATGGAAAACAACGGAAATATCTGAGTAAATGAACACTTCAAAATTATATCTCCTATAATAAGAAAGAACCTATGATTTTCCAATATTTTATGTGAATGGAATGAAGTGTTTATATATGGGTATTGAAGAATAATGTCAACGATATTTTGGATATAAGAATCATTACATATTTAAATATTTTTTCATAGTAGAATATGAAAACATATGTTTAGATGGTATAAAGAGATGAGTTAAATTGGTTGGATTTTAATGGTGACCTTGGAATTGAATATTTGATTAGAAATTGATTTGGGGAATCTTAGATTATATTTATTTGATTTTTGATTTATGGAATATGTTCAATAGTTTTTGAAATTATTTTAGAAATAAGTTTTTTTTAAATTTTTGGATATGTGAGGTTAAACTGAATGTTACAGATACCATTGTGGAATTATATATTTATGGTTGATCAAAATATAAAGGCATCAGAACCCACTTATTAGGTTTTAAATGATGGGGTTTTGATGAGATTTAATATATTTTGGGAATAATTCTTTATTAAGGTTCAAATAACCCTTTTTGTTAGTATATGATTTGATGTCAATTTAATTTTTAACTATTATATTGTGGGACATAGATAATTATTTGGATTGAAAAGTGATTCCTTTAAGAGGATCTTTTTTTGTAATTATATATGATGAAGCTAAATACTACATTTTATGTTACTATTTAAATTTGATTTGTGATAACTTGGGTAAATATCACAATATTATAAGATCAAATAGTAGTTCATCAGGACAATTTTTGATATTTTGGGAGATATATCACTAGGTGGAGGATTAAAAATTAATTTAAAATGAATTATTATTTAGGATGAATGTGATCAATGTTTTTGATGATATATGATGAAGGGTATGACATAGACTTTGAAGTGAAAATGTTATTTAATTTTGATGTTATTGATGTATATTTGGATGTAGTATTTTTATTGAGTTAAACCTTGGATGGAATTATTAAGGATTTCTAGATTAATGTTATATTATTTTGTTTGAAGTTTTATAAATTATGGGATTTATTTAACACTGTGATAAACATTTTTTAACTATCAATATTAAAATATTGAGAGAATATCTTGTTGTACTTATTTTATTTATCATAAGTTGAATTTAGTACTTTAGGCACAAAATATCCCACTCAAATTTTTATCGTTTGAAGAAAAAGATAGATGAATATGGAATTCCTCAACTCTAGGAAAATTATCTTGAAACTAACTTTTTTCCCATTACTTTCATTTCTAATGAATCTGTGATCATTTCACCATAATAGATTTATTGTTTGTTGGTTTTCAGGTTCCCCTCACAATGATCTCAATCACTCAATATTATTCTAGGGGAATTAGATTTCCCGTACATATCCATTCTTTCAATCCAAAAAATGTTCTCCTATTTATATACCTAGTTTTGGGTTATTTTTTATGACCTTCATATTTCATATTCCCTCATATCAAGAGGATGTTTTACCAACACTTTTTATGATGTGGGTTTTCAAAAAAGGAATTTTCAAAGATAAAACCTTCTATTATTAAGAAAAACATAAAATTGTGGGGAATAAATTCATTAATGTGGGGGATTATTTAACTCTTATATATTTTATGGAATATTTTTTTCAATTGAATTTTATTTCATTAATAATTAGCATTATATGAAATAATAAGTTTAAACGAACAAAAAATACTATTAAATATTATTTAATTATATATTTTTCAACTTGTAGTTAAATTAAAAGGTATTAATATTATTAAGTTTATAAAATTTATGTAAATTTATTGATAAATTATTAGTAATTAATGACTCTATTTTTAGTAAAATCATTTTATTTATCAAGAATTACTTTTTGCTCAAAAAGGATTTTTGCTGCTCTTGTGATCTAATAATATGATTAATTTAAGTAAATTTCAGAAATTTTAACAAATTAAAATAAATTTTGAAATAAAATTATTAATTTTATCTAAGGATGAATTTTTGAGAATATTATGAAAATTCTGATTTTTATGTGAATAGTAAAAATTGCTGATTTTTATTAAAAATTTTAGAGTTGTTTCAAGAATGTATAACATTATATTTAATTTTAAAATTGATTCAATGTAAAAAATTTTATAATTTATTTTTATTAATATAATTAAATATATATTAATTAATTTAATTTTTTAATTTAGCAAAAAACATTATCTTATACAAAAAAATGAATTTTCATAAAGGATGTTTTTTACATGAAATATTCTTTTATCTTAAAAAATTATGTTGATAAATATTTTTGAATGATGTTAAATAAATTTATATATTATTTACTAAATAATATTTTTTATCATTAATGTAACATTTTTCTAGGCCTGAGATTATATTAAATTTGATTTTATGCTTAAAATGTGAGTTTGTTCCAAAAATGGATTTCATCGTGTTTTGCTAACTTATTTTAAAAAATAATTTAATAAAATTATAGATTATTATTTGGATAAAATTTATTCCTTATTTTTAATTAGGATGTTCAAATATAGTAAATAGTATTTTTTATTTATTTTTTCTATATAATAGTAACAGTAGAAAACTTTATCACCTTAGTAAGGTGTAAATTGGGATAATATTCATTTTTAAATTTTCTAAGGACATATGTTTTCATCCTGATGGTTATTATAAAAATATAATTTAACACTTTTCACCTTTAGCTTAAAATTTACTTATTTAATTGTCAAATTTCCATGAAAGTGAAATATATAATATTTAAATCAATGAACGATAGATAATGTCACTCTATTAGTTTTAAATATCACTTATATGTACAGATAAAGGAAAAATAATGTTATTAATGAATATAAATAACTATTTTGATATAAATAAAATTTTATCATTGTATAAATTTATTCCTAATTTTTAAAAAATATATAATTAACTTAAATTCTTATGCAATACTAATATATTATTTATTCAATTAATAGAAACATAAAATAAATAGATATAAATATATTTAAAATGAAATAATTTGAATGTTTTAATAAGTCCCAATAATTATATATACCAATATGACAAATTAGGTATATTCAAGAGAATTGTATTCAAAATAAATTTTTTTGTTGCATTTTAAGTTAAAAAAAATTAATAGAGTTAAAATTCAAATTAATGATATTTTATAATAAATTATATTTTATAAAATGATATAAAATTCATTAAAATATTATAATCTTAAAAATGAATGATATGTGGTCTCGAACATCATCCATTTTTCATGAGACATTTTATAATTTATAGTCTCATTTTTAATCGTTAATGGGTGGGAAACATTAATATTACGGTAATTGTAAAAAAGGGTTAAAACCATACTATAAGGTGAAAAAATGATTCAAACATGTGAAAATTTTATTTTTTGAGATAATTTTTTCTCATACACATCTTAGACTCTAATATTACAAAATTTGGATCCATTTGGACATCAAAATAAATTTATATTAATTTAATATTTTAATAAATTGCTAATATTCCACAACCCTCAATTATAAAAGGTCACCCCTTATTTCTCTTATTGACACCATTTTCACCTTATATATCACCAAAAATCTACCATGTTATATTATGAGATCCCATATAAAAATTTAATTGGTTGTGGTCTCCCAAAAAGAGTTAGCCTAAATCCCTTAAATAGGGATCTAATGATGTTATCTAAAATAAGAGGTAATTAAATTAACCAGTCACATTCATTTTTAAATACTAATTTACCTCCTATTATTCTATTATATTCTTAAAAAATAATATATACAGTATCATAAATATACTAAAATGTTATTATGATTATGAACCAACCTTTAATCACCCTCTTTCCATCTAATTTTAAGAGGAAATATTTCTCTTGTGTACGTGCGACTTATAATATCAACATAATGATACAATAAATTTTTTTATCACCATAATTTATGGATTGATGTTATTATGGGATGAATTTTTATATATTATAATTATGAAATTTATATACTTCTGTAATTATAATATAATATCTACACTCATAACTTATAAACTATTGGAAAATGATAACGTTGATCTTGAGTATGTATATACTACCTCCACTGAGATGGGATGTTATTCATTTTAAATTTATATTTAAAAAAAGTCATGAAAAAAAAGTATTTAATGAATACATATTATATTTTTTATATAATAATTAATATATTAATTTGATTTTTAATTTATCTTTACTTCATTCCATCTGTTGGGAAATGGAATCCACATTCATGCATGCGTACGACCCATCATCTCCATGAATGATGTAATTAATTTATATATATATTATGAAGTACTCTAAAAATGTATATAATAAATATATATGATATTTATATCAAGATTAATATTCCATATATTACTAAACCATGGTCAAAATACATTGAACAAAACTACCGAACAAAAACATACATGAAAAATGAAGTAGATATCAGCCGGAAAAGTGATTTTAAAAATGAAGTGTTTTTAAATGGTGATAAAAGGTTATAATTAAAACATATTAGTTTTGAAATTTATGATTATGTTTATTAAATATATTTAAAATAAATTTATATTTATTCTTCTAGAGGTTCAAATGTGTTATATGTAATTCAGATCTATGGTAAGGGACTTTCATCTCGCTTTTATTTATATTAGGAACATGTCATATTCATCACTTGTTACTTTTATATGGTGTAAACACTACTAATGAATATATTTTATCATTTTTATTATGAATTTTATTTAAATTTCCAAGTACATATAATGTTATTTATTTCATGGATCTTATGATTCATATGATACCAAAGTAGTATGGTAGTTTATTTTACAATCTCATTATTTTTTAGGATTATTTATGATTAAGTATCCAATGATTAAATATTATATTACACCTTTTAATATACTCATGGTTTTTTCTCCTATATAATTTCTGTGAAATTATATTTTTTACATTTAATTTTACACTATTTATTTACTCATGAGAAAAAATAATAATTTTAAAATGGAAAAAACATTATTTCTCTCTTTGATAGAATTTTTTTTCCTCTCATATCCATCTTTTCTAAAAATATTTTAAATAAGGGTTTATACTATTTGAGTATAGTGGTTTAATGTTATTTTTACAAATGTTTTATTTTTAATAAATTGATTCAAAAGGAATATTCTTGTCATTTTCTAAATGAGTTAATTTTTTATTTTTTTCAAAAGTGTAAAAGGAATGTTTTCTTTTAAGACACATAAAATAAATAAAATTTCCTATAATCATTAATGATGATTTATTTTAGTATTATATTAAATTTTTCAATGATTATTTTAAAAGAAAACGTTTCTAAAAATATTTTATAATTTTTTATATATTCAAGAAGTTACTTTAAAATGAAATCGTTATTATTCTTAAGAAATTTTTATTGATATTTTAATCATATACCTATTCAAGAGAGATAAAAAATCGCGATTTCCCATATTATTTACCAAGGATATGATCCTTGGATACTATCTATATTCTCTCTCTAGATGGTTTATCTTTATGATGATTAGCTATTTTTTAATTACATTTTTTTGGGTTATTCTATGATGAAATGTTGAAATTTTTATGAAGGCCTTTAATTTTAAATGATTTCTTCAATAAGTAAATGATGAAATGTTTATCAAACCAGTTCCTCCTTCATAGGTTATTCCATGATGCCTTTTTTATAAAACCCATTTCTTTTCATGGGATGTTATATAATTAATATTTTATAATATTTTTTTTAAAAAAATGTATGGTTTTCATTATGTGATGGTGGTTATGTTTTAACCAAGGATGGATGTTATGTTAAAAACAAGGATGGTGGTTATGTTATAACCAATGATGGATGTAATGTTATAAACAAGGATGGGTGGGACCTATATATACATTCAATTGATTATGTAATTATTAATATCTCATGAAAGTATATGACTGGAAAGTGGAGTGAAACTATTCTAGTAAATTATTTTTCCACTATAATTTCCTTTTGATTGAACCTTGACTACTACGATGTTTTGGGGATTGAACCCATTACAATTTGATTGTCTTAGAATTAAGCCTTAACTACTATGGTAATGATTTTATATGACTATGAGTATTCCCTAAAATAAATTATTTTACTGATGTTAAGCTCACATGAATGATGTTATTTGATTCATTTTTTGATTATTTCTTATGAACAAACAAGATTTAAACCCTATTTAATGATTATGATATATGCTATGTAGTGTATGATTTTAAAATTTTATAAGCATATTATCTTACCATTATGTTTATGTTATTTTCAAGTTATCTTTGGTATCAACCTTTTTCACCCTTATTAAGCATCTAATCTCACACATTCATAAGTTTCCTTTCCCCTGGTGATGAATAATGGTACTAGGTATGATATATTAAAAAAGGGTTCTTATTATAAAGAACTTAGTGGGAGATGATTTAGATCTTAAATGAAAAAATATTTATAAATCCATGTTTCTAAAGGAAGTAGGCCTATACGATTCTGGCATGGATAATTATATTATGTGATGAATATTCATAAAAAATATTTCAGATATATGTATGAAATGTCTCAGTCTTTATTTTAAACGTTGAATATTTACTTCTCATTTTTGAAAAGTAAGGGTTACTTCCAAAATTACTATTCAATTCTCTTATAAAAGAAGAACACTTCATACCATTCATTACTCCCATATTCCATATAATTTAATCCTAAATATCCTTTATTTTTATCCTCATAAAATCCTAAATCAAATTAATAATCTTCTAGTTGCAATTAAATAGACTCTGATTTTATTTTCATTGAGACTTTAATGAGAATGTTTGATGTACACCTATACATAATCCTTAAAATATTATGCAAAATTTTTACACATAAAAACATATCAAAAGAATAATTTTATAATTAAATCAGTATTAGTCATATACTTATATGTTATTATATTAAGTTAAATATCATTATTTATTCATTCCCAGCATTTTATAAAAGTAAATGTATGTTGATCATGTTTTTGTGCGGCCAACCGCCTCATGGAAACAATGTCTTCTATTTTTCAACACCACCTCACATGGTTGGTTTTAATGATGTGATTTATGAATAGATATTATTAAAATAAGTTATTTATGAAAATAAAAATAACAATTATTAACTACCATCGTCCCCTCTCGTTCATAGAGAAGTGCTGACTCTAATCGTGCATACCTGTGGACAATCACCTCCACGATGTAATGTTTTTTCCATATCACCATGATTTTCATTATTTATAAAAACACATTAAAATTTGATAAAAAACTCATATAAATATAAATAATATCATGATTCTTATTTTATAATGATATTATACGTTTCTTAATGATACTCAACCATCATGTTATATTGTGTTGTTGTTTAGGTCAGCTTAAACACTTGCATGAATGATGTTATAAAACTATATCATGGATGAATATGGGAATATAGATAATAGTATTATTATAAGTTTATAATATAATTTTGAATGTATTATGGTTATGTAATTGTTATATTAGGTGATGAAGTTATTAATAAAATTTAATCTTCAATCTCTAAAATTACCAAAATAAGCCAACAAGGTTTTCATTTTCACATTACATGACAAAAACACTAATATACTGAGATAAGAGATTACAAAATCAATATAAGATACCTTTTTCATTACATTAAATGATCTAGAAATTATTATCATATTATTAATAAATGGATATCAACATTGAAATTATAAATCATGAAGAAAATGATTATAATTTCCACCATTCGATGATGAAAAAAACCCACACAACTAATAAATATATAAAAAAATTATTATAATTTAATAGTATAATAGGGTTTAGATATGAATTTGTCTATTTTATATGTTGTTGGGATATTTATTTTTTCCTTACTAAAAGTTAAAGGGTGTAATACTGTGACTAAATATAAGGTAAGGGTTTTTTCTATAATTTTCTAATCCAACAAACATGTTTCATATTGAGCACTATCATGTTTTTATAAGATTTATTAACTACCCCATTATCTATAAGTATATTGAATATTTTCATGCTATTTTAATGTTCATTTTATTGTAAAACTCTACTTATTATATTACCATTACTATCGTGGTTTTTAAAAAAACTAATTCTCATTTATTGAGTAATGATTATTATTCATAAACTTATTCCATATATATTGGGATAATTATTTTATTTTATTTTATTATATGGAATTATCTCTTTTCTTAATCGGGATTTCAATTTCTACCACGTAAAGACCTTTCCAAATGTTTCTAGATTTCAAAATTATAATGCCCATAAGGTATGTTTTAACACAAATCTTCTTCTATTGAATTATGACATTATTCCTCAATAATAGATCTTCTATATTACATAAATTATTTTATTTCCTATTTCATAACAAATTTACACTTTTCACTATGGTGGAAATTTACTTTTCTAAAATTAAACATACATTATTAATGAAATTATTTCCCATAGTGGTGAAATGATTTTATGAAAGAGATATCATCACCACTAAAGATATTTTTCTCCATTTCAATGTTAATCCTTACAAAAAATGTTTTACCTTCTTATTCTAAATTCCAAATACGTATTTACACATGTGAGATTTATACTTTCCATTACCACTATTCAAAGGGATATTTTAGTACAACTTTTTATGATGTGGGATTTTAAGAAATATATTTCAAAATATTAGAATAGTTTTCAAACCGTTCAAAATAAGATTTTATTTATCTTCAAGTATAAGTCGTATTTGTGAATAATTTATGTATTTTCAAAGATCTATTAAGAATAAATTTTATGAAAAAAAAACATTTACAAAAATTCCAATTGAATTTTTTGAAAATTTTATTTATTTTCAAGGACTTGTTATTGAAATTTTTTTCGAAGTACAAATTTTGAAAATAACATCTTTTCAATTTTCAAAATCAACTACTCTAAAAATAAATTTTCAATGTGTGTTGTAGCTTCCTAACTTATGATCATGTTAAAAGAATTATTTGAAAACTCTTTTATGATTTCACCACAAATTCAAAATTTATCACCAAATGGTTTATTTTATCAGAGGTTAATTTTTTATGAATAATTATCTAAATATTCATAGGAAATATTTTATTTTGGTGATTTAATTTTGGGTATCAACCATTTAATTTATTGATTAATGTTTTTGGTGATACCATATAGAAATATTATGATACTCATTTTTCTTTATATGGGGTATTTTTGTTTTTTGAGATGATTTGTTTTCAATTTCCACATATAGATGAAAGATGGGTGGAATCATTTATAACACTTTGAATAATTAGGTAAATTTTTATGCCCTGATGATGTAAAAATTGGTCAAATGTTATGACCCTCTAGTCAATAATAGACTGTGAGCTATAATACTTGAGTTGAAAATGTACCATGAGTTTTGTTAATTGATTAAATAATGGATCGAAAGTTATGAAAATTGAATCACTAATGGGTTGTAGGTTATGATCTGTATATAAGAATTAGTTGTTGGAACTGATTCATAATACACCATGTAATATGTCACATGATTTTGATACAAGAACCATTATATAATGATATTATTTAATTATATTGGCACCATAGTATGTTATTACGTCTTTCATATATTTAAATATTATATCTAATATTTTTACCCATGGATAATGTTTATTATCTCATATTTCTATACTATTTTTATATGGTCAATATTTTTTTTCATTTGAGATTAAATATCATTTTAGCATGAATAATGGGAAACACATATTATTCCATGACATTTATAATATGATATTTATCATTTTTTGTATTATCATAATCTTATGATATTACTATTAATGAAATATTATTGATTTTATCCATTAATGAGAATTTGAGCCCATTTTTTTCATATGATTACATTTCTAGGGTAAGAAAATGATTAAAACTTATGAGATGTTTAGAATGTATTCTAGTGTGTTTCAATAATAGAGATATATTTATAATTTTTATAAAATAATTTTCCTGGGTAACTGGTCCTCAAAGACATTAAAATTGTTATTCACCGAATAATGTGATAATTTGTGATATTTAATTACTAAAATATAGAAATTTATGCTAAATAATGTTACCATGGGTCACTATAGTTTGTATTAGAGTATAGTTTAGTTATTTTTTAGGAATATTTTTGATATTTTCATAGATTAGGTTTATATAACATCAGTAAAAAATATTAATAGGTATATGGGAGAATCTTCTACATAGGATGACATAATTATGTTTTGGTAATTTAGATATTGTGTGTTTATCCTAAAAATTAATTCCCTATTATGATACTGGAAAGTGGATATTTATGTGGAACAAATAAACCAAGGTTAATGGCCTTTATAAGGAATGATGAGTATTAACTAAATCTTAACCCTAGTTAAAGATGAGTGGAAATAATATTGCACACCTATCTAGACTCTCTGGGGGGATATGGTTTAATCAATAAAACAAGCATTACTATTAATTATGAATGATTTATTATGTTAGAGAGTTAGGTTAAATAATATGAGAGAACCCGAATCTAAGGAAGCATATATTAAATAAAGAGTGAATTTGACTAAACTAAAATCTCATATTATGGTTTAAATGATAGTCACATTTTGAGAGTGATTTTTCATAATTTATTTATGATTCTTATATAAGAGTGTCATTATTAATTCTTTTGGTTTTTAAAATGGATGTTTTGTCGTGGAACCATGAAAATAATGGATTTGTTAAAAAATATAGTCATTTTATTATTAATAAACCACATTGAATATTATATGGTGTTAAAAATCTTATGGTTATTCACACAATACAATTTCGACTAATTACTAATAATTCCAGTCTTCCTGCATATCCAAATACACCAAAGAAGTTAAAGATGGTGCTTTATATATTATTAAGTGATGAAGATTATAAATGAATTAATATTCAATTTATTTAATGTCAAAAGTGTGGGAATAGAATCCTTTATGATTGTATCTATTTAATTGGAAGATGTTTTGTCAGTGGTAATGTAGGGAATCAAAAAAATATCTACCAAGGAAAAATTAAGATATTTGTAAACATGATGGAAAAAAATAATGTTCATCATAAGGATCTAGTGGTATTTTGGTATTATAGATGTGAGTAACTTGGGAAATATGGAAACTAGTTCACTAATACAAAGGATTAAGATGAAAATATATAGCAACGACAAAATAGACTATATAAAAAAGAAAAATCATATGTAAATAAAAAAATTGAAGTTCATAATGATAATTAAGAGATTCTATGTTTTGTTCACTATATTTTTGCAGATGTCTTATATCAGGTATTTTTTAATAGAAATTTTATAATGAATTATTAATGAGAGGTTCTTTGTGGTTACATTACAATATCCAAGGCGTGTTATTATCGTTAAATGGTTATGGTATTATGCTAAATCAAATTCTTACTAATTATTCCTTATATAATTTTTTATATTCATATAGACAATATATTAACTTTCAAGATAAGGAAATCATGTTTTGAATAATCATATTATCATATATCAGTGAAATAATTTAAATAAAATATTATGGAAAAATAATTATATTAGATGAGTCATTATACCAAATCATGAATTATTTGTAAATAAAATGTTTATATAAAAAAATAAACATAATTCTTGACTAATCCTGAGGGAGAGAGATATATTTCCTGTGACTATTGATATAAATTCCACAATTATATCTTAAGTCATTTATATCTATCATATACCCCTATTCAACCTCACTATTATTTTTTGACCATTATAGTGAGATTAAAAGTTATTTAGGGTGGTAGGGGATAATGCAACGCCGAAAGATTTTGGAATATATTTTTTCTCTAACATAATAATACGTTAAATGACTTATTTCACATTGAGAACTGATCAAAAAAATAATCCATATATTGGATATATATTATTATAAATCCTATACAATTAAAAAATATATATTAAATAAAAAAAATTGATAAATATGAAATGCGTAAAAAATAGTATTCGGAATACATAATGTTTTAAAAGGTCTTTTATTAATAAAACTAGTTCTTCTTTATATATTATATTTTCTTTTAAAATATGAATTTTTAAACATTATAATTTTGATTTTTTTAAAATGAGTATAATTTTATAATTCTTAATTTAAATATCATCTAAGGGTTATGTTTTTGGATTTTCCTTAAATAATTATCATTTAAGTGAAAAGTAAAAAATTCAGTTTTTGCTAAAATTATAAATAATAGGACATTATCAACTAATAAGGAAGTAATATAAGTTTATAATTCCTTTTAATTGATCAATTAATTATTTAATGAATAAAACTATTTTTTAAAAAAATTATATTACTTATATTATAAATCCTATGATTAATTTTTAGTAGTTAATTTACATTTTATTCCATATTAAAAATGCTTTTATATATTTTATTTTAATTAAAAATATTTATTATAAAATTATGTTTTTGATTTAATATAAAAAGAAATAATATTTTTATCATAAATTTTTCTTTTCAAGGATATTAATAACATTGATAATTTTATCCAATGTATAAATTTTCAGCTTGAAAATACAGTTTTTCTAAAAAGTGTTTTTATGCATTTTTGTGCTTATTCTAAAATTCACAATTATAAACCTTAGAAATTCTATGTAATAAACTTATTTAAATGTCTGAAATTATTATTCTAAAACTAATTAAAAAAATCAATTTTAATTTTCATCAACCAAATTAATTACAAAGGTTAAAAACATATGACCATGTTAAACATACATTAGGGTAAAAGAGAAAAGGTAAAAAGAATAAAATAACCACTCCAATTTGTCTCCAAAAGAAGTGTAATAGTGCATTCATGGTCCAATAACTTTCACTAAATGATATTTTACACTTTTGGAAGCATTTACTCGTTAACTATAACATTACTTTGTTAAAAATTAATGTACAATTCCAATATTACCCTTCTCTTCACTTACAAAAGGTGAACACTTCAACCCCATCATTCCACCAATATTCATTATAATAATATACATAAAATATATAAAATTTAAACACTTATAAACATATATAATTTTAAAAAATTGCTCCAAATTAGAGAGGATAATAATTTCATTTCCTAGGAGACTTTTAAGGGAGATTTTGTGGTCCAACCGTGAGTATTAATTTATCCATAACATTTTATCATTAAAGTTTAACAACCAATCAATCATGAAAAAGTAACATAATTAAATAAGTATAATAATTATGATGAATTGTTTTTTATTAGTATAACCTGCATTTTTTATTCATTCTCATACACTTAGAAAAATAAAAGAATAACAATACTACGTATGTATCAACCATTTCCTCCAGAAAATGAAATCTTTTATTTTTGAACACCACCTCTAATGAATGGTTTTAATATTGGTATTGATTAATAAATATGATTTATATATTTTATATAGTAATTGTAGTATAAAATTTCTTATCAACACACTTCACATTTCATTAATGAATAAATGATGATGTTAAACATGCATACATAAGGACAACCACCTCTAGGATATAATATTTTATGTTTTATATATGATTTTAAAAATTTAACCAGTACAAATAAAATAGGATTATAAATTATAAAAAAATATAACTAATATCATTATTCCTTTATTGTAATAATATTATATACTTCTAGAACCATATTTAACCATCAAAATATAGAGTGTTCTAGTTTTTTCAGATTAATTACCTGCATAACTGATGTGATTAAAATATAAAATGTATGATTATGGTGACACTCTATTGTGATTTCAATTAAAAATCTATATTTACCTATTTATTCTCATGTTTTTATGTTAATCCTTGATTTGGTGAAGGCTTGGGGTATTTTTAATCTTGAGGCTTCTTTAGAAGGTGTTTGGTGACATTTCTGACCAAATCAGGTGGAACCATATTGTATCCCATAGGACCACACTATAGAGGTGTGGTATTCATAATAGTAGGAATTTGAAACACAGTAATACATCTACAGAGTAAATTAAAATCAATAGAGCCTGATTCTATGTAATGTTGTGATGGTGATGTAGGTTCTCGCCATATTTTTCACCATGGAGGGGTGATCAAAATGCCCACATTATGAAACCTTAGGCCGCACTATAGACTTTATTCTAAATGTTTGTTATAGATTATAGTCTAGAATTGTCTTCTAGTGTATTTTATTTAAATGATATGTAAAATAATTGAAATTTAGGAAGTCATTTGGTATTTATGAGGCCTTAACATTATATCATTAACTGGGCTTGAACAAGGGGTTTTTAACATGGAATTAGAACATTATAAATATAATTTTCCATTTTCTATTTAGAATCATTACATAATTTTTGAAGTGTATCTTATATGACATCATAATATAGTAACTCTACCTATGTCACATTAGGTTCAAGTTCATTGTAGTCCAACACTACAATTCACATTCTTATTCCATAGATTTTTACTTTCAACCATATTTTATGACCTAATCCCCCTCCAGTTTATATGGAAGTTCTTCCTAGTTCAAATGTAAACCATGGTGACTGACACTGTACTATATTTATTTTGTTCAAGGGATCCCTATTTCTGTGGTGTATCATCATATTCCATGGTGGTTACATCGAGTGCTCCTTCATGCATCATCACCTTGATTACAGTTTAGAGGATCCCAAGTTACTAGAGACCCTTCTTCCTCCCATCCCTTGATGTTGAAAAACCATTCCCCTTATAATGTGATCTTGCACTGGTTGGTTTCCAAAAGTGGTTTGGGTGATAGAGCCATCATTGAACCTTGAAATTTTCATTGGAAATTATATGGTAAGAAACCCCTGACTTTATAAAATATTTTATTACTATTTATTAGACTGATTGCTATGTGTGTATCCAAATGAAAAACCTATGATTGATTCTTTATCAAATGATGTGTCAGTGACTAGAAATAGTCATATTCTTGTATTTTTGTATATGTTTTGTGATGATTATTATTCATGATAATATGTTGTGATGTTTGATTTTCTATATGTATATATATCTTATGTGTTGTTCTTTCTTACTTCTATAGTTTAGCATATAGGTTTAGACTGTACGGTCGACATGTGAAATATGACACATGCTTTGGTCAGTATTTTATGACATGTTAGACAAGACACATGGTTGATTCCATCCACCTAAGAGGGATTTGATAGTCCTTTTGTTTTTATGTACATGGATTAATATGGTCAGTATGTTGTGTCATATTCTTATGGATACTAATTTAGGAGGGGTGTTCTAGAATTTGGAAGAAATTTGAGATTTATTGCATGAATTAGGATATCTACCTGAGTGGGATGTGATAGGTTTTGGATAGTCATGTACATAGATTATCCTAGTCATTAGAGTGTGTCACATGCTTTGAATCAGTCATGATTTTTACCAATATTCTAATTACATGGTGTCAAACCATGTAAGTTTCTCCTAGAATTGTTCCAATGCTGGTAGAGAGAATCCCCGAGGTCCTGACATATGATTTGAGATTATGTTATATTTTATTGTATATATATTTTTCCTTTTTATGATCCTGGAATGAACATGTATAAATTATGAAGTATTTGGAAGGGCTATTGGTGGTTTTGTACAATGTCTTATACTCAAAACATACTTGGGAATTTTTGGTTGCTTTAAATTTTCATGAGTAGGTAATTTTAGAAGGGAACATACCCAATGGTAGATGGATTAAAAGTGGATTATAGAGATGGTAGTGCTCCAAGATATGTTTATGTAGAATCAACAATTTTTTTGTTATTTATCTGCACTTATACTCTATTTGTCTTTCCACTATGGAAGACTATTTATCTGCACATCATATTTAGTTTTCTTCATATACTTTGGTTATTTTATTATATTATTTGTTTTTTATTGATCATATGAAATAATGATGAGGTTATAGTCTCTCAATGGTTCCACTCAAGACCCTCAGAACTATTCAAATACCTCTTGTATACATGGAGGAACACATGAGGTCATATGGTACTCCATATTAGACATGGTGGTTGGGTTGATATGTTACCAAAATTGTATCATTGGATAAAGATTCACTAACATATCTTATCTATTTTCATATATTTGTGATAGGATACACAAAATTTATAATGGTTGGGTCTCTATTATGGTAACTATGTTTGTGTCTGATCCGTACTATGTAGTGTACCTTCAAGTTTCCATAATAGAGGTAATTATGTTTTTTCTATTTTAGTTGATTAAATACATATTCGGTGACGTTGATGATGTTGATATGTTATTTATGAGAATTAATGTTCATTAAAACAACATAACTATGAAAGTAGGTTCACATGAAATATATCTATATCTATTGATGTGATAAATATTAGTTATATATAACTAAATTACATTATATTCATTGTTTGTTTGGGACAGTTTCTCTTTGTGTGATATATCTGTATAGTTATTCTATTATGAGATATCATTTTTTGGGAATTAGTTATTCAAATTGAGAATATTACTATGTTAGTATATATATATATATATGGTAACTCGAACTAACATGTAGGGTTGAAGACTAGGGTTAGTTAATGGAGGGGTATGACTTGGGTTTTGGGTAGACTCCTAAGAGAGCCTTGCATGATACCTTAAGCGATATTAATTTTTTATGTTCCCAATGATTCATTTTTTTCATGAAATCCCACCACATGCAACAT
This sequence comes from Viscum album, assembly GCA_963277665.1. NCBI lineage: Eukaryota > Viridiplantae > Streptophyta > Magnoliopsida > Santalales > Viscaceae > Viscum > Viscum album. Next base: position 431,199,994 of record OY728147.1, on the reverse strand, counting down.
GGGGTATGATATATTTTTCTTATTCTATATCATGGTTGTTAGAGGAGAACCTTTTTCATTACATTTTTTGGATGGAATATTTCATGATATTTTATGGATTTAACATTAACCCCTTTTTTATGATTTTTAATATTTCATGAATTTTTTTGTCTTAAATCATTTTTTTGGTTTATTTGATAATTTTTTTATATTAGAAAAATTTTTATTTGATTTTTTTTTGGAAAAATGATTTTTAATGACAATTTTTATAATGTTATAAAGAATGTTTTAAGATATAATTTTTGTTATCTGGTGAATTTAAATTGGAAAGTTTCTTTGAAAGTGTAAATGATATTGATGTTTTTTAAACCATTGAAGAATTTCAATGAGTTGGAAAAAGTCCATTGCAAGTCTGTTAGATTTATATCAAGATTCCAATTTCTAAATAAAATGATTTTTTCATAAGAATGGAATCTTGTGTTCTTAAATAAAAGTAATATTTACGGAAAATGGGTAGTGATATTGTTTACAATTTTAGGATTCATTAAGGTTGTTATAAAATAACCACTAGAGGTACTTCTTATGAATGGGAAGACATTATATGGGGAGAATTATAACACCATGAATTTCTATTTCCCTAAATAATTTTCATATTTAAGAATTTTTTATCCCCGTTTATTAATTGATACTTGTTTGGGTAAAGGATAGTTGGATTTAAAATCTCTATAATGCTTTATAAGGTGTTGGGTGACCTTTATTCCCAAATTATGGGGCACCAAAACATTTCCGATAAGATAATTACATAGAGGAGTGGGATATACCATAATGGAAAGTTATTAAGTTATAATTCATCCATTGAGTAAATTACATGATGCATTTCTAAAGGATACACTGTAGTATTGATTATGATGCAGTTTTACACTATAGAAATCATCATCGAGGGGTGGTTCAAGAAGGCTAAACCATGTTGACTTTGAATATTTTGTTTAATATATTCTCCATATCATTTAAAAATACAAGAGTATCCTCGTCATCATGAGTAATGAATTTACATCATATGTTGAAGAATTAAATTCATGGAATAAATTTGGTATTGATGAGGCCTTCATTTCAGATATTGAATGAGGATTTAATAATAGGTTTTTAGGTGAACATCAACCCCTAAAAATATCATTCTCCATCCACCATTCAATATTCTTCCAGGAGTTTGAAATTGTTATATAGATGAATCAATGTCTAAGTACATCACCCTTTGACACTTTTGGTGTGGATTCAACGTGATCCAGTTCCATATTCCACATTATTATATTTTATAGGTGAACATCCATCTATCTATAACACTGTAGTTCCATTTTTGATGTTGTGGTGGTTTCTACTAGTGCACCTCTGCATAATAGAAACTGGAACTGCATCATAATACTTATTTTCCAACACACCCCCATCCTATGGTGTATCGTGTTGTTCCATGGTCAAGTCTTCCAGTTAACCTCCACAACCCAAAACATTTTTTTATTATAGAAACTGTTGATTTTATAGAGATCCTTATTTATACTCTCTCTTGAATATCGTATAACTCAGGCCTTGGTGTATGCTCATGTTTAGGTTGGTGTGAAAACATGGATTGTATGATCATGACATTGATGAACCCTAACATCGACGTGGAAAACCATGAAGGTGAAATCCCTAGAAAATAACACAAATTTTAGTTTGATTTATTTTCATTACTATTGTCATCCGTTTGTAGCTCAATGAGAATTTTTTTATTTTTGAATGATCACATTATGTGTCTGTGATTTTCCATTGAAATATTCTTATCTTACATTCAAATGTACTTTTATGAACTTGATACGTGCATATGCGATGTGATGTTTGATCTTCCATATGTATTTATTTCATGTGTTATTTTCTTCCATTCTCCTATAGTTGAACATGCTTGTTTTTCCTATCTCATCGAAATGTGTAATAAAACACATGCTTTGGTAGGAAATTGGACAACATGTGAGATTTGTAACATGTTTTAGAACACCTACTGAATAGTGATGTGGAAAACAATGGGTTAGTATTTACTTGGACTACTCTAGACACTGGGATTTGACACATGCATGGGGTTATTCATTCTGGAGGAATGTTGAAGAGTTTAGTTGGCATGTGATATTTGATGAATCCTTGGGGCCATACAATAAAGTGTTAAGTTCTATAATTTGGGAAAAAATGTAATTGGACTATCCAAGCCTCTGAAGTGGGTCACATACTTTGGGATATCCATTATGGTATATGTGTCGAGCTAGTTACAAATGTTCTATAGACTTGGTGTGGAAGAAAATAAGTTTCTTCTAGAAAAATTCCAAAAGTAGTTTGAAATAATCCTTAGGGACCCTACATATAGTTTTTTATTAGATGATATATTATTTTTTATAAATCAAACTTATTTTTGATCATGTAATTAACTATTATAATTTATGTATCAATGTTACAAGTCATTGGTGGTGTCCTACCGAGTCTTGTAATCACACCATACTCGAGATTAACTGAGTAATTATAGATTTCATGACCAAATTCCTAGTGACGGGAAAAGAACCCTTGGAAGATAGTTAAGAATAGGGTTATATAACTATTGTAAAATCAATATGGGTATTGGAGGAATCCATTGTTGAATTTTTATTTATATTTATCTCTATTTTTTGTCTTTTCACAATGGAAGCTAATTTATTTAGATGTCAATATAAATTTTTTCTTATATACTCTAATTATATAAATAAATTGTTCGATTTTATTATTGCTCTGATGACATGATGATGTAGGTATCATCCTCCCATGGTTCCAATCAAGACCCTTTCTACAAGTTTGTAGCTTCTCATGTATGAGGCGGTGAACAAGAGGTTATGTGGCCCTCCAGCTTGAACCTGAAGGTTGGGTTGGGATGTTATATATGAGAACTAGAATAATTTTTTTATTATATGTTAAAAATAAAATAATGAATGGATTATTTTTTGTGAATGGTTATATTAATTATTCAACCTATTATTAAAATAGAATCCTCAATCTCTTAAACTAACAAAATAAGGTGACAATGTTTTCATTTTCCTAGAATATAACTAAATAACTTGTAAAATGAGATATGAACTTCATAAATCAATATATGTTCTCTATTCTAGTACCTATAATGATAGATTAAGGATAAAATACTATAAAATAATTTATATTAATATTGAAATTATATATCATATATGAATAAATTACAATAATTAACATCTGATGATGAAAAGAAACTTGAACTAACTAGTAAACAAATAATTATTGATCATAATTGAAGATTATAAAAATTTATAAACGTGAATATGATTTTGAAATAGGTGATTAATATAACAATTTTTTCTATGAATGAAAGTTATAATGTTTTCATCAGTGTAGAAATACAAGGTATGGGTATCCACATATCATTTCTAAATCCATGAGGTACGATAAATATCACACAAAACCATTTTTAATATGTTTTATTAACAACCCCATTAACATAATTTATAATGAATATTATAAATATTATGAAAAAATTCCATTTCATAGTAACTCTAATATCCTTATATTACCATTACCTAAATGATTTTTGGAATTCCTGGTTCATATTCATTGATTTATGATTTATTTTTAGGAGTTTATTTCATATTAGTTCAGCACATTTTTCTGTACGTTTTTATTTTGGTATTTTATATTTTTTAATAGTTATTCACATTTATACCACATAAATCCCATTAATTTATTTTGGATTCCAGAATTATTACATACATTACAGATTTGGTTAAATAAAAGATCATTCCGTGAGAATAATTTTTCTATGATTGATAATTTCACCTATTTCACATTTCATAAGATATTTCCTCTTCTCCCTACATGGCAAATTAATATTTCTTAAATTAATGATGCCTTCTTTAATAATTTCATTCTCATAAAGGTGAAGTGATTTTAAGGAAAAATATGTCAACTCCTTTAAGGATGGGGCCTTCTCCATTTCGATGTTCATTATTTCCAAAATATTTTCCTTTCTTATTTTTAAATCAAAATATTAGTTTAATTATATGACATTCATATTTTTCAAAACCCCTTTTCAAAATGTAGTTCTGTTAACACTTTTTAGGATGTGGGATTTCAAAAGAGGTATTTAAAAATATTAATGTTTATTTTTCATCATTTCAAAATCAAATGGTTTATCTACCACACCATATTGTATTTATAAGTCCTTTACGTATTTTTCAAACAATATTAATTAAATTTTTAACAAATTAAATTATTTCTAAAACTTATTCAATTTAAAATTTTAAAACCTTTATGGTTTTTATGAAGGACTCATTAGAGAAATTTATTTCCAAATATTGATTTCCAAACAATCTTGTTTTTAATTACTCAAAAGTTACATATCCAAAAATCACATTTAAATTTGACCAACAAAATCATAACTTATTAAAAACATATAATCATTATTTAAAAAATTAGTTAATATTTTTCTATAAATGTAATATTTATCTCCAAAGGACTTATTTCCTTGGATGTTCTCTTTCATGAATCGCCCTATAAATGTTCTTATGAAATACTCTTTTAGGGTGATTGAATTTTTGTTATCAACTATTTGAATTATTCAGGTTAATTTTATTAATACCATCATGAAATATTATGAAAACTATTATCCATTCTATTATTTATTTATATTCAATAATTTATTATTTTCAAGTAGAAGACACACACATATATATATATATAGATGTATGATGGATGAGGACACATATCATCCTCCAATGAATTTATGATGGGTTTATGCCTCCTAAGATAAAATTGGGTACAAGATTTGATACGCAAGTCATTAATGGAAAGAAATTAGTTTTACTAGTGTTAATAGTGGATCATAAGTTGTGATACATGAGTCAATAATAGACCATGGGTTATGATACTCGAGTCACTGATCGGCCGTGAGTAATGATGCTCATGTCAGAATGGGTTGTCAGAAGTGAAACCTGTGCCACTATGTAATGGGCCATAGTATTTTGATACTTAATCTAGTATATAATGATTACTAATGGTTTTTTTATGTTAAAGATACTTATTGTGTTTTCCGCATCATTTTATCATATAAAAATTATTAATCCCCTTGTCTCATATTTATTATCTCATCTATCCACATTCTTTTCCATGGTAAATGTTTGTTCCTTTGAGATTACATGTCATTCTACCATGAATTATGGGGAAATCAAGTGGTTGAATATCCTTTTTTATAATGTATTTATCCTCATCTCATGTTTTTCTATAATATTATGATCTAACTCTTGATGACATGTTGATAAGATTTTCCATTAATAAGAATTTGTTATCACCCGATTTATAATGTTTCAATTCCCTAAATTATAAAGATTTTTTTAACTTGTGAGATGTATAGAAGGGATTATAGGATTGTTCAATTGTAACAGAAATGTTCAAATGTTATATAAAATAAGTTTCCCTTTTAACGGGACATTAAACAAATAAAACCATCTTTTCTTAAGATTGTCTTATTGATTCTATGGTGTAATAATTAACTTATGGAAGTTATTTAAAATAAATACATTCTTATCTTGGGTTACTATAGTTGGAATCTGTTCAGGGACTAGTTATTTTTTAGTATAATTAATAATTCTGGGTGATTAGGGTTAGAGATGATTATGAAAATATTAGGGATAAGTCTAAGGAATAAGTTTAAACCAATGGAATCTACATGTAGTTTTGGTAATGTAATGACCGTGTGGTTATAATATAAATGAGTCTTGGATTTGGTTTCCTATAACACAAAACTTTTCTCTTTATGATAACCTAAATTCATAGTATTGAATATTAATGAACTCCTAAACAAATCATTAATGTTATTTTGTGAAACTTACTATGTGATTATTCCCTAAGAGAAGTTATCACAATAAAAGGTCATAACTGTTCACTACTATGATGAGAACCCATATGTTCCATGAAATTTTACATAAATATATTTCCTATGTCATGATGATATCATTTGAATGAAAAAAATAATACAGTGTATCGGGGGTGGATATTTATAGAACATTGAGGAACCTTCCCATGGATTATGACTTTGATAATATCTAACATTGGATATTACGAGAACAAGACCCGTGAGTAAAAAAAATATATATGTATTTGTGTCATTGGATGTTTCTATCTATGGATTTGTGTATTACTACAATGATTTTATGACTATAAATAATGAGTGTTATATGTCAAATACTTTTATGTATTGATGAAAATAATGACGACATATGTTAGTAGTGAGGTATGATACATTGGGTGTGTCATGAGTAATATTCCATCAATGAATAATGAAAGAAAGGATTTTTCCATTGTATTATATAATGTAATTTGATATATGAGGCCCTTGTATGGAAATGATATGTCCTAAATAAATAAATGACCATTGTGTTCTATATGCATGTTTTCGTTTTTAAGAGTAAAATAATTGACACCAAGAAAATAGGTTAATGGAACCAACATGAAACCTTATTGATTAAAGATACCGTGATAAAGGGATTATATTAAAAATTATATATCCATATGAATTATTTTGTAATTTTTTAATTAACATCCTTCCCAATGGGTTCTTTAGCATTATGCTATTTGCTAACCCTAGTCTTTAGGCTTCTTCATGTAATTCCACTGAGAAAGAGGCTTAAAGGGTCTCATACTAATTGCATACAGAATCTATGCGAAATATTATATTATTTCTAATTATTTAATAAGGTTTATAAACATGATTTCCACCCATGGTTTAATAATTATTCATTATTGATTGATCTCATATATTCCCGCACGAGTTATTTCAGTGAATATTTTTTGAGTGGAATACATAATATTTTTTTCTATTTAGTGAATATAATATTTATTCATTTACTCTTGAACAATGCAATTATATTTATTTATAAAATAAATATCCATTGTTCATGTCCTGATATATTTTATTGAATAATAATGGAATGATTTTATAGGTCTAGTGATAAATAATATATATTAAATGTTATTTGATAAAATAATATTTTATTTAATTTGAGATTTAAGAGAATGTTGAGAAATTATTATTATTATAATTTCAGTCAGAGGGTTTAAAAGGGATTAAATAAATATTAAAGTGTGATTGTGCAACTATTTATTTTTAACAATAGCAGTATATGAACCCAATTCTATAATTTTTCATCGGAGACAATTCAATTTGTTTGTTGTGCGCAATGAAATATGATGAATCCTCTCAAAGACCTAGAAAGGTCCTTTCTCCTTGAACTCTCCGAATAATGGAGAGATACCTTCATCCACCATCCACTCCAGTGTCTATAGATATTTTGGACAATCATTTGGAAGAAATTATCAGTGCAATCAATAGAGAACAACACAAGTGATTGGATCTTCCATGCTAGCGCCAAGAGATTCCAATATAAATGTTCCGAGATTGTTGGACCACGTATGAATCACTTCTAGAGGTAACATATTATTGGCTCCTAAAATGAAATGATGGTAAGATGTATATTTGTTATTACATCCATCAACTATGTATGGATTTCACATTTTGTAATTCTTTAATTGGTTAAATTATTAATAAAAATTATGTGATTACTATACTCTTAGATTTCATAACATATCCATTATCTGTATTATTTGAATTAGTTTTGCTAATAATAACATTTTGCATCATTTAAATCTCAGATCAATCATCGATCTTGACAACAAGAAATTTTTGACATTCCCCATCACACACTTCAACTATGGCTGAAAACATCAATTGGAATCAAATGGGGTAAAATAAATTTTTATAATTATTTAATGATCATTTATTGATTTCCATATTTATTATTGGTTTTCAATTCCATTTTTTCAATTTTTATTATTAGATATAATTTCTTCCTATTTATTTATCATAAATATATTTAAAAATATAAATTTGATGAACCAAATAAATTTTTAAATCTCATCCAAAGGTGATTAGGAGTTCGGCTAAAAAATGTTAGAGTGTACACTATGTAACATAGAGGTACACATCTTGTACTGATGTTTAATCGAGCAAGAATTAAGTTTAAATTAAGTCTGGAGTTGTGAATTTATTATATGAACTTCATTTAGTTATACATATCATGTTAACTGGGAGAGACTGGAACATGGTCAGCAGGAGTACACATAGTGTAACTTTGGTAGACAACATGTAGTCATTTAGTCACGAATGGGCTATGTATCTTCTTAAATGAACAACATGGTTGGTGGCCTTATAATTTGGATACCACACATCGTGTAGCCAATGTTCACGTAGTGTGGTCCTAAATTTTCCATGGCATTGTTATACATAGATTCCTTTGGCGTGTGTTGTTGATAGACATTGATAGTAATATACACCGTGTATCATAAATGAACACAACATGTATTTTCATCAAATTAAAAAAAATTAAATTATATTTGTTATATTGTAAAAACCTTATCAATGGGAAGTTTCATTTGGTCATTAATTTGACAGAACACACCATGTGACAAGTTATATATATATATATATGGTTAATTAATTTCAATGTAATGTTTGGATCTACATATCATGTATAAGTATTATTAGAGTTACTAATCTTTTTTCACTAAATAATTACACAATATAGGAAAATAAAAAAATATATATAAACCATGTGATCATTAATTTGACAGTACACATAATGATATTATGGGATATGTTGTGTCTTCCACATATTGAAAGAAAAAACAATATACGTGTATAATACATGTTGGGTAGTTCAAATGGGTAGTCAACATATTTAATCCAAGGTAAATAAAATTTATATGGTTGATTCTAAATAAATTTACTTCATTTGATAATATTATGTTGGATGAGAATCTCAATGAAATTTAGATGATAATTAAGATAAAATAGTTGATTAATTAAAGATGATAATTAGTGTATTTGATAACTATATATCATAAATATGACTGATTTGAATTGAATTATAATTTTATTTAATGTGTAATTCATTTCATGCTTGTGGATGATTAGGCGGATAAACCAGAACTATTTATGAGATTAGTTTCATTTATTTTATTAATAAATTAAATTGTTGGCCTATGTCTCATCTCTCTTCTCATTATGTAAGGGCTTATATACCCTTGGTTTTTATTTTGAAAACTAGTTAACCATACTATTGACTCCCCTCACATGCATTTTTATAAAATAGTATGTAATGGATGGATCATGTAAGCATGTGGATGTTGTTCATGTTTTATATGAGGTGAATCCAATCAAAGATTAATATAAAGTTAGATAGGTGGGTTTCGAAAACACAGAACTTAATTGGTTCTGAGAGTTTCCCCCTTTTTTATGATTAGTATAGCATCCGCTAGTTAAACTAAAAATTAATAAAATACCATGACCATTCCATGTTATTATTTTATTTCTACTAGGTTGAATGATTATTACATGATGGATATAGTTTCATGATCACATGAATTAATGAATTGAAAACAATGCAAGATAAAAAAATGTAAATTATCTTATGATTAAATGTTATCTAAGACATGATTAATTAGCTGAGTAAATAAAAATAATATTACAAAGTATGTAATAATGATAATAATTTGATATTTATGCATAAAAGATAAAACAAATCAATTATATATATATTAAGCCACCATATACTTCCACTAATTTAGTTAAAATAAAATCATAGTTAAAAGTGATTGAGCATCCAATGTTGGGTTGCTTTGAATTATCAGGTAATTATAACATGAAGTTTTGGATTGACTAAAAATATTTCACATAAATGGTTGACTACCAAAGAAGGAAGTTCTGTACCTATGTGGATAGGGTTTAGGAAAATCCAATTTAAGGATTTTAGGATCGGGGAGTCCACTCAATAGATCAAGGAAAAGTGAGATAATACAATTGGAATTTGGAATGCCTACCTAAAACCCTTCAAATTTGTTGACCAGCCAAATCTAGGAGGATGAGAAGGGGAATATGTATCCTTTCCAATAGAACGTCCTAGAAATAGGATATTTCAAGGATAATAGTGATGCCTATTGGGGTTCAACAAAACATTGGGAGAATAATTAATATAATATATATTTATTGGTCTAAATCTTATCAGATAAATTACTAAAATGTTGCTTATATTTTTATATTAGTGGAAATAAAATGAATTCAAATATATCTCTATGAGACATAATGGAGAATGATAACATTCTCATCGGAAAACATTTCCATGAATGGAAAACGAGTTTATAATTTAACATTCTCCATGAAAGGAAATTGAATGTGCTAAATAAACCTATTCAAGATGTGAATTGTAATGAGGCTAATGAGGAAGAATTACATATCTGTAGGAAATATTTGAATGATTCTACAGATGTTCAATATTTGAATGTGCTAAATAAACCTAAATAAACCTATTCATGTAGTTATAATTATGAAATACATTGAACTCTTAGAAATTTTTGGGATTAAATTTTCCTATTATGTTCACATAGATCTCATACACTCCTCACTAGGAAAGAGACTCTCTATTTTTATTTTTATATTTAACAGTACAAAAAATGAGAATAGAATTTCATTGCTACATAGTATGATTCACCAATTGAATAATGACACGAGGCATGACAAACATTCATCGATGATTATGAATAACAAAATAAAAATAAAGGAGAAAGGGGTCGAAGACTCATAACAAGTCTAAATCTCTTTTACACCATCCTTACATGAAGAGGATGATCTTGAGGGAGGGAATGAAACAAGTGGTAGTTTGTTTTTCATTTGGAAATATTGGTGAATGGAAGAGAAATTGTTTCCAGAATCAAGGGGAAGATGAAGGTACATTCAATAGAAAATATAATCTTCCAATATCTATATATTAGATATTAGATATTGTTTTTTGGTGCTCACATATATGTCCAAATAAAGGAACTATGTAGATGCTAAAGGATTTCAAGAGGATAGATGAATTTACTTGCTACCAATAGTGTGAGGGTAATGTCTCTTACCACTTGTGACTACCACCTTTCATTTTCATAAAGAATGATATTGGATTTGTGAGATTTTTATTATGTACCATCAGTTACCAAGAACATAATTATTGTATGTTTCCAAGATATAGATGGTTTTATTTTCATGTTCTGAAATAATATATGTTTAGTTTATAAAGAAAACATATGTTATCGTTTGGTGCATTCAAATAATGTTATTTATGTATTAAATTATGAAAAACATATATTAGAAATAGATATTGAATCATCTCCCCACAACTCTTATAACACCCATATATTTTTTCGCAATATTTTTATATTTAAATATAATTTTTTTATATCTAATTTTTTATTTGTATTATATATATATATATTTTATTTAAATAATATTTTTTATATTGATATTTTTTATTTTTATTTTTATTTTTTTGTATATATATATATAATAAAATAATTCGGTAGAATTTATCTATTATTTAATATTGAATAGTAATTCTATTATAGAAGTCAGGATTCTGACAGAAACCCTCACACATGCCTCCTTTTTATAAGAGGGCTTGCCCTAGAAATCATTCTGTATTTCTGATGTGAGATTCAGGTTTTCCCTTTCCAGCGGAGAACATTCTTCTTTTCCGGTGGGGAATTCTATTTCAAATACGTGGTTTTGAAATACTAAAAAATATAAACTATAAAACCAATATAAATGAATCATAAAACATAGATTAAAAAAATAATAAATAGTTTAAGACAATAAGAATTTCATAAAAAATGGCGAAAAAATAATTTACAAGCTTTCAAGCCAACCTACTTTAATCTTAAAAATGCCTCTAGTATGTGGATTTAGAAGACAATAAAATATATATTAGATGAAGAATATAAATTAAAATAAAAACATGAAATAAACATATAAGAAATAGTTGAAAATATAAATAATTTTGTAAAAAATGTTGATGAAAAAAAATTTATAAATTTTCAAAACCACCAACATGAAACATAAAAATGTTACAAATACTTTAACTTGAATGCTAATAAAATATAGACTATAAGACACATATAAATGAAAATTAAAACATTGATTAAAAATATAATAATTATGTGAAAAAAAGAATTTTATCAAATATATCGATGAAAAATTATTTATAAGGTTTTGAAACCACCTACTTAAAACATAAAAATGCTTCAAGTATTTGGCTTAGAAAGACTATAAAATATAAACTATAAGATGAATATAATTAAAACCTAAAACATGTATTAAACATATAATAAATAGTTAATAATTAATTTGTTAATAAGTAATATAAATATTAGTTATATAATAATTATTTAGTTAATTAGTATTATAATTATTAATTGTTAATTATTAAGTATATAATTAATTAGTTAAATAGTAATATCATTATTAATTATATAATAATTAATTAGTATTATAATTATTAATTATATAATAATTAATTAGTAAATTATCAATATAATTATTAAATATATAATAATTAATCAGTTAATTAGTAATGTAATTATTAATTATATAATAGTTAATTAGCCAATATGTAAAATAATTATTAATTTGTACTATTCATTATAATTAATAATAATTAGTTATATAATAATTAACTAGTTAATTAGAAATATTATTATTTATTATACAATAATTAATTAGTAAACTATATATATAATTTTTAATTATAATTAGTCATTATAATTATTAATTATTAATTAAAAATTGGTGGTATAATTACTAATTATATTTATTGGTTATATCTATTAATTACTAATTAATAAGTATTAATTATTTATTATATAATAATTAATTAGTTAATTAGTTATATAATTATTAATTATATAATAATTACATAGTTAATTTTTACTATAAATATGAATTATAATATTTAATTTTTAATTATATAATAACTGAGTTGTTAATGAGCAATATATCTATCAATAAGAATTATAAATTATTTATTATATTAGAACTAAGTAGTTAATTATTAATATAATTTCTTGTTATAATTAATAATTATATTACTAATTATCTAATTAATTATTTTATAATTAATAAATATATTACTGATTATCTAATTAATTATTAAATAATTAATTATTATATTACTAGTTTACTAATTAAATATTATATAATTAATTATTGATAATTACTAATTAAATAATTAAATATTATATGATTATAAATTATATAATTAATAACTATTTTTCAATTTAACTAATTAATAATTAATAATTATAATGAATAATTATATTAATAACCAACTAATTGATTATTATATAATAATTTTTAATAATTAATATTTAATAATTATAATTAATAATTATAATTTAAAATTATTTAAAGAATTAACTAACTAACTATTCTAAAATTAATAATAATATTACTAATTAACTAATTAATTATTATATAGTAATTTTTTTAAAAACCGATTAATAATTATAAATGAATAATTAAAATTTATAGTCATATTTCTAATTAACTAACTATAAATTGGGCCTTAGTACAATCTTTTTCAGAAACATAACTAATTAACTATTATATAATTAATAATTGTATTACTAATTAACTAATTAATTATTATATAATTAATTATTAATAATTAATAATTAATTAATTACTAATTATATAATTAATAATTATATTACTAATTAACTAATTAATTATTATATAATTAACAATTATATTACCAATTCACTACTAAATTATTATATAATTAATAATTATATAATTAATAATTATATAACAAATTACCTAATTAATAATTAATAATTATTAATTATTAATTCTAATGAATTTCTATAATGAAAAATTATAATGAGTAATTATATTACGAATGAACTAAAGAATTAGTATATAATAATTTTTAACAATTACTAATGAGTAATTATAAATAATTATTATAATTTATAATTAAGTTACTAATTAATTAATTAGTTATTATATAATTAATAATTATATTACTAATTAACTAATTAATTATTTGGTAATGATTTTTAATAATTACTAATTACTAATTATAATGAATAAATATAATTTATAATTATATTACTAATTATCTAATTAACTATTATATAATTAATAATTATATTACTAATTAAATAATTATTTATTAAATAATTAATTATTAATAATTACTATTTAACTAATTTATTATTATATAATTACTAATTATATTACTATGTAACTAATTAGTTATTAACTATTTCTTATATGTTTAATATGTGTTTTATGTTTCAATTATATTCGTCTGGTAAATTATATTTTGTAGTCTTTCAAAGCCACATACTGGAAAAACATTTTTAAGTTTCATGTAGGAGGTTTTGAAAGAATATATATTTTTTTTCATCGAGATTTTTTATGAAATGTTTTTTCTCAACTACTTCTTATATGTTCAATCCACGTATCAATTTTCATTTATATTGGTCTTGTAGTTTATCTTTTATAGGCTTTCAAAGTAACACAAATTTAACACTTTCAAGTTTCTATTTGTTGGTTTTAAAAGATTACAAATTAATTTTCATCAAATATTATTACAAAATTATTTTTATTTTCAATTTTTTATTATATTTTTAATTTTTGATTTATGTCTCATTTATATTCATTTTATAGTTTATATTTTATAGTCTTCCAAAGAAACATACTTGAAAAAAATTTATGTTTCAAGGAGGTGGTTTGGAAAGCTTATAAATTATTTTATATCATATTTTTTATGAGAATGTTTTTTCAAATATTTCAAATATGTTTCATCCATGTTTTATATTTCATTTATATTGATCATATAGTTTATATTTTATAGTATTTCAATGCAACGTACTTGAAATAGAATCCCACGTCGAAAATTCCGAATGTTCTACGCATGAAAGGGAGAACCTGAATCCCACATCAGAAATGTAGAATGATTTACAGGGAAAGTTCTCATATAAAAGGGAGCACGGGGTGAGGGTTTCAATCAAAATCAAGATTACTATAATGGTAAAATTTTTGGATATTAAATAAAAGATAAATTCTCCTAAAATATTTTGTTTTATTATATATATATATATAAATTATAAAAAAACAAAAAAATTGAAATATTGAAATATATAAAAATAAATTATTAAAATAGTATTTTTTGGATTTTTAGGTGAAACGTTGTAGTATCGTTGCTGCCTTTGTAATTTAAATGAAAGGCCATAGTGCGTCTGTCTCTTTTCCCAAATATTTTATAAATATTAACCTAGGCATTTTATTAAAATAATTTTCCAAAAAACATATAAAAAAATCCAAAACTCAGTTTAGTATATCAGTATTGAAGTCTAGATAATAATGGCCATTTTTGTTTTTGACAATATTTTAATATATTATGACCCTAATAATGCACGACATGTCATGGAAGGAGTGTTTTTACATCAAGAGGAAGAAAAAGAGGATTTTGAAGTAGCAAAGAATGTGAGGAAAGTAAGGGAGGAAAAAAGGCTGAAATTAAAAGAGTGGAGGGCGAGTAGAGGAGATGTGATAAGGATCATTATCGAAGATACCTGGATAACAACAAGGATAAATACATGCACATGGAACACTACATGGATTATTAACATGATGATCTGTGATGGGACACTTCCTATGAACTACGAGTTTTCATTATATTATAATGTCTTGTATGTTGTTGTAATTTGTTCATTGTGATAATCAAATGGTCTTTTAAATGGATTTATGTTTATTTTTAATAATTATAGTTTCATAATTAATTTTTTTGGACATTAAGATGTTATCTATATATTTATATATTGGATTAATAAATAAATAAATTCCATACTAAATTATTCAAATATGATCAAAAATGATATTTACATAATTAATGGAAATGCAAGTGATGAAGGATGAGAATTTTTAGTGAGGTGATATCCATGGATAATCTCAGTAAGTGTAGATGAGGTAAGGTATTTATGCTTTTGATTGATTCTTAAACACATTGTTACCGGTGACTGCGAACCAGTAGTAAAAAATATAAATGAAAAATATGGTAGTGTACAAATTTAAATATGGTAATATTATAATTTTTTTACATATGTTGTTTTGTATATTGATGTAAATTATAATCCTATTTGATACTATTAATTTTTATTTTTTAAAAATTAACTAGATATATAATTTAATGAAAATATACTTTTTTTAATGATGATAGAATAAATTTGACTACGATAACAAATTTTAATTTTATTCAACATCAATAATATTTGAGGTAATTTTAATCACCATTAATACCTAAAACCCATGAATAATTCTATAAATTAGAAATTATTTTCCATATTTAGAGATGGATTAAAGATTATTTTAAAATATTTAATTAATTATTAATAGATTAAGAACAATATATTATAATTTATCAATTATCTCACAGCAGCATTAACCATAACTATATAAAAAATTCACTACTTTGGTAAATGTGTTTGATAAATGAGAAAAATTTATATAAAAATGAATTTGGTTTTATTAATTCCTTGATATTTAAAAAAATAAATTGGGTGATAAAAAATTATCCCCAAAAAATAAATTGTGATGAAGATAGTTATGACAGTTAATAAAACCCATCATGAAATAATTATTATTCATTCAAATGACAATAACTCAGGAAAAAAGTAAATTCAATGACCGGATTTTTTTAGTGATATAATAGTTTGTAAAAATATTTTTGGATGATAAGGGAAGATTATGTATATAACTAGTATCCTATATGGGTTGAAAAATAAACTATGGATATATGCAGCCCAATGTGTAGTATATGATAACCGACGTGTTCTATGTTGTGGTTTTAAATTAGGCGTTTGTGTAGTCACTGACTATAATGGGGAAGCTAAAATGTATTATTGTTGTTCGTGGGGTATTAAATTGAGAACATAGGTCAATAATTAACACTTTTTTTCAAAATAATATTTAAAACATCTCATGTATTCATGTTATGGTGTTGAGAAATAAAAATAGACATTCTATGGGGTATTTTAACCTGTTTTGGTAAAAGTTCAATTGTGTAAATTGATATGAAATATTCTTCACATATTATGTAAGATTAAGTGATATAAATTATGATATTAAAATATGTAATTGACTTATATGAACACACTATGATATATTTGAAAATATATGTAAAAAATATGGAAAAATGCTATATATCCCACATTTATCAAACATATTAACCCAAAGCATCAGAGAAGACATTTTAAGCTCAGTTTTCATGAAAATTAAACTATATTCAAATGATACATATATTATTATTATTGGGTGATTAGTCCATCATTATATTAATTATTGAGACAATTCATTCTCCAATTCTAATTATGCTGACCAGGTGGAAGGCCAATGATTGAGTTGACCACCGATGGTTGGGTATTGAACCAATGGTTACCAAAATAAAAAATATCCAATTTTTTCCCAACACTAATTAGTGAGATAATATCTAAAACATTTATGAGATGATAAGAGATATATAAATTAAGAAAACATACAATTGTTTTTAAGAGTTTACTCACTATTTTTATCTCATGGCTTATCCTTTGAGATTAATGACTGTTATATCAGTATATAAATTAATATCAAATTATCAATAATAATATTATATTAATCCAAAATATGGTCCTCAAATATAAGTGAAATAAGTAAATAAAAAGGTCAATAAATCTATTGATCTTCGCTTACCAACATTAAGTGGCTTCAAAATTTTGACATATGTTCACTATTATTATTCTCCCTTTTAGTAGCCAAAATATATCTATAATGATCTAAAAAATGGTTGGATATCTGTCTAAAATAGTCTTCACATCCATATGTGAGAAAAACATTATATATTTATATACAGACACCACATTGACATAATATGCTTTAAATTGAATCTTTTCATGCTAACATGAACTTGATTCATAATCCCCACTTATATATTCTCTAAATACATCCATTTTATATAAACCAATTCAATTGTAGATATAAAGTCATATTCAAGAACTATATAAAAATATCATAAAAACATCATATATAACTTTTATCTGAAATAAAAACACTCTCTAAAACAAATGGTTTTGCTAAACTCTCCATGGTCCATCATAGGCAACTGCCATTGATATCCCAAATCAATTATACAATTTTCTCACGTGGTAAATGACATAGAATCTCATAGAATTATTATAAAATTACTATGTTATTTATTTGTTCCCCTTTAACATCATGGTATAGATGATGTTTTCCTTCTAAAACACGATCTAAAATTAATGTTCTTGGCACCGTTAACCATGTTCACTTCTTAAGTCTTCTCATATATCTTCTAACAATATCTCCAGCTGCATGAATATCCATGTAGTATATATTTTCATACCTATCCATTACATAATGGAACTCTACAATTCCCATGATATACATTACCATGATAAAATTATAGTCCGTCAAGAGACTACAACTTATAGAATTCCTATTTTACCATGGTTTCCTCCTAGGCCGTTTTAGTAATAAAAATGGCCAATTTCTATATCAACCTACCATAAATAGACCAACCAAAAAATTTAATTATTCATTTAACATCGAATAAACCCTAAATAGCCCCTCAATTATAAACTGGCATGTTTTCAATAAAAACACATTAAATCACCTTTATATATTATGAAATAAATTTTCTCAAGAAACATTTCATAGTATTTTACGAATATGAAAGTTATCCAAACAACAGAACATAATACATAATAATGTTTTGAGAGTTCTCCAATCTCTTGGTGTAAATATAAAATCTATAATAACTATCTATATATTATGAACAACTCATAGCCCCGATATAAATTCTATTCATTAAGGCATCGAAAGGCTCGTCAACTCCCCAAAATCCATGGTATATTCAATCTTACCTAGGGGTTCTTTTAATCTCTACCATTGTATTTGGGTGCAAGAAATTCAAATCGACACATGATATATTTTCTAATATTCATCTAGCAACACAAAAAATCCATCCATTTTATAATACATACATAGTAAAATAGGGTCTTACCTCTCCTTTCAATAGTACCCCCTTTTAATTGTCCCCATTTTTTAGAAAAATTCAAAGGAAATAAATTGAAAAATAAACATGAAAATTTACTGGAATTTTGGGATATTTTGAGCTCCTAATAAGACAATCATATGATGGAAGAAATAAATCATTAGATCCATTTCCAATATATTCAATATTTAACCTTTTCATAAACATACTCTAATTAAATCTATCAATATTTGACTTCATCCCTAATTAAATGTTTCAAAATATCAATATAATTCATCCTAAAATGTTTTTTTATTTTTAGGATAGTTGTTAACACAATATTTAACATGAATAAGAATCATTGGGTGTGATACTTTCACTATCATTTATTCAAAAATAAAATTCATCCACATCATTTCTTTTAGTTTGTATTTAGAGTGTCTAGAAATTTCTTATTGGAGATTGATGAAACACATATTTCACCAATAAATAATGAACCTCCAAAATTATTCATTCAACTAGAAACATCACATAACCAATAAAAAAATGAATAGCCATGAAGATAAAATTATTATTCTTTAGTAGACTTCAAACCATAATTGGGGGATCCCTTAGTGTAACATAAGATAATTTTCACTTCTATAATATTAAACTGCTTTGGATTTCATTTCAGTCCTTAAAAATGAGTAAGAAGAAATATGATGTAAAATATAAATTTATTAAAGTAGATTAAAAACCAATAAAACCAGAAACAATGTATTATATCTACATTCATTCCATCTTTATTCGTGAAAAAATTCGTCCCAACTACTATAATAGTAGTGACCAATCTTAATTATTCCATTATGAACTTCTTCAATAACTCACAGGTGTACATTCCTTTCAAGGGGAAGATATTACCCATAGTTTTTGTGATTAATAGAACAAAAAATAATTCCATCTCATGAATCATTTAATTTTCAAAGCTATTCCCCAATCTAGTAGTACGTTCCTAAAAATGTATTCCATATTCATAGTATAAATAATATCATCATATACAATCACAATGAGTGATATCTTTTCATCTTCCATAATATATATTATACAATCCACTATGAATATATTGAACCCTATTTCCAAACACTGTTTTCCGTCCTTAAATATATTGATTAAATCACTTTATTTATGAAATAACAATATTTATTTACTGTACAATATTAATTACCATAACTATCGATTACAAAAAATTCTAGTCATTCAACATAGACCACTTCCTCATGTTCACAATTGAGAAATCTGTTCTTTACATCTATTTGAAAATATTAATAATTCATTGATCATAATAAAAATAAATATTAATATAATTTCAAATAGAACATCTAGAAAAAAAATTCATCATAATTTATAACATTAATTTTATAGTAACCGTTGTATATAATATGATTATGATATGTTCCACTTTAACTTTCTCATGGATCTTATTAATAAATTCCCGATTTATCTATAAAAAACTATTACATATCTAATTTTAAATTAATTCCAAAGTTTCATTCATCTTATTTTATTTAGACATTGTTTCATCATTTATATCCAATCCTCTTTTTGAAATAAAAAATTAAAAATATTGGTTTATCTTCTGAGATAAATATGGATTTTTTGGAAATTTTTATACCTTTATTGGTTTGGAGACCATAAATGTTATATTTATGTGTGTTTTTCTTATAGAAATGTCTTCAAATCATTTAAAAAATTTATCCCTCTTCCTCAAGGCCTTCCACATCAATTTAAATATTGTTATCAACATGATAAATTTCAAAATCTTTTGAAACATTCAAGTATATCATATGACTTAGAACACATTATCCAATATAATACTCTTCTCATCATCAATAGGTAATGATATATTCAATTTGTTTTTATTCTATAAAATAATTACACAATTATTATTAATTATTTTCCTTATCTTATTATTAAAATGATCACAACTCTTTCCCCTGATATAAGGAATATTTACTCAATATCTCTCTCATAATACTTTATGAAATGCATTCATTTGATCTTGAAATAACAATATATGCGAAATAAAATCAAGCCACCAAATTTTGGATTCATGAAAAGAATATCTCATATAGTCTATTGACTAAAATTCATGAGAGTAAATACATATTGATAATATATAAATCCACATTTAGGATCATCTTTAATTGTAATTCGACGTATCAGACTCCCACATCATGGTTTTTCCCTTTTCCACTAAACCAATATTCTGCTACTAAACTAATTTATTATTTGGGGTGTGTAGGGATCATTATATTCATAATGTTTTTCTATAGTTAACATAATATACATGAACGAAACAATTTATGCATTTCTATCGATTTTTGAAGTGAAACTTATTGATAATAGATCCGATTGGTTTTTAGAAAACCTACAAAAATTATTGAAAAACCATTGATCATGTGATTTACTGAAAATAAAATTAGAATTGGTCTAATGTGTGAAATCATCAATGAAATTAAATGATTATTTTATAACCTCTATGTAGAAGGAACGCCTTATCATGATCATTGGTTACCCTATAGGTTGTTCTGGAGGGTTTTTAGAAAAAAGGGGTTAAAAACATGGATTTTTGGGACAGAAAAGACAAGCCTATGATTAGGGAACACAATTAGATCAAACCATGTAGTATGAAACAATGTGGATACACATGCATTTTTCTCAAATTGAGCCTGTCTAGTCAAATTTCATAACTTTCCAAGGACACTATTTTGATTTATATGTGGATTTATAGAGGTTTCACAAGGCTTGAGCATTATTTATCTAAATCTTATGACTAATATCAATGAAATTATTTGCCAATTTTTTTCATGGGATAGAGGCCATAAAAATTTTGTAAATAGTTTTCTAACTATGTATCCTAGTCTTGCACCATGATCTGAAAATTTATAATATTGGATTTTAAATGATTTCCCAATATCATTTTAATATCTAATCACCTCTTAATCCCCAATAATATTAATAAAAACATCCCTGTAAGCTCTAAATTATTTTATGATTATATTTATGGTGTAACGACCCAATTTTTTTCAATGGAATTTACGTTCTTATAAATATGAAGTAAAATCACATGAAAACACAACATAATGAACTACTACATGCTATGTGACCTTTAAACATATTTTTGTCACTTATGTGTTTTTAATTTCGAAAATCTGACATACACGGTTATGTTCAAGATGATTTTGGAAGTCTAATGAAACAAAAATAATTTTTGGTGAATTGTAACGTACCGTTGTGAATAGAAACCTGACCTAATGAATAGTAACATACCCTTATGAAGAGTAATTTGACCCTTATTAATAGTAAATATTCCAACATAAGATTATCCTTACCCATGAATATTTAAATAAAATTTAGACATCTTAGAAAGTGACAATTTGACCTTAATAAACGTTTTGGTATTTTTTAAGTCATAAATAATTAATATAATTAATTAATTAATTTCAAAGAAAATGTATTTTCCTAAAATGTGTTCATAAATTCTAAAATCAATGTCTTATAGTTTTTAGATAATTTTATAAGGCCCTACGTAATTTTTGAAAGCACTATAAAATCTGTTTTAATTTTTAAAAATTGTTTTTAAGTAAATTATGATTTTAATGAAAGATAAAATTAATAATATTTTGAAAATTAGGTTTGATAAATGGACTTCATTTTTGGATTCTACACGTTGGAAAATGGTGGGGGTAAATTTTTGGGATTTTTCTGAAATACTTGAATTTTTTATGAATAGTGAAATAATGTAATTTACAAAAATAAGCTAAATAAGATAATTATAGAGTCATGTGTGATGTTATGATCAATTAAGCCCACTTTTTTTGGGATAACATGATACAATTACTATTATTGGTCATTCAATACTCAATATTCCTTGTCTTAGAAGAAATTAATATACTAATGATTTTTATATTAAGGAAAAACCTCTCCCCACCACTAAAAAAACCACCCTTCACACCCTCATTTCCTCACACCACTCAAGCTCCAAGACTTATCTAAAATATGCCCAAAAATCATCCCTATACCCTCTCCCATGTTCAAGAGCATATGGTCTCATCAAAATACCAAGCCTATAATCCTTAAGGAGAATCTCAAGAGGAGGATTTAAGAGGACATTAAAGAGAATGAAGCGTTCAGATACAGGGTAAGGGGAAAATCTCGAACCCAATTTTCTTTCCTCGGGTTCTCCCTATTTCACTCCAATTTGTAATGACCACTTCTTAAAAATCATGTGTTCATCATTATCTTAACTTTTCTAGGTTTTACATTTTTCTAATGATATTTATGTCAATCCAAATGTTTTCCAAAATAATTCTTATTTTAAGAACTCATCTTTTACCTCTCATTCATATTTGATGGTTCTTGTATCAAGTATATTATTCCCTATTTATTTTGGGAACAAAAAGCTTATGAATGTATTTTTATGAGTTGAAACCCATTCTTTACCATGGGTTAGTTATGATATACCTTATATGTGGCATGCATGATAGTTATAATATTATGAGGTGGCAGCTGCGCCCGAAATTATATATCGCAATATGAATGTTTGAATGTGATGGGTGTGCCCAAAATTATACAATGCTCCAATGAATTGGGTAAAGTGATGAATCTCATGAGTAAATGTGAAATTATGTGTGAACAAGATGTTATCTTGGTTCACATGTATGTGAGGCATTTAACCACTAAGACATGATGTTTCATTTTTATACATTGCCACATTTCAAGTCTTTTATTTATGCTCCTCTCATGTTCATGATATTTTTCCTATGTCATGATTATGCTCACCCCATGTTATATTCTTCTTATCTATCCTCTTACTAGGATTTTAGCTCACCCCTGTTTATTTATATCCTCAGGTGGCTACATGTACTAAGGACAGGACAAGTTCCAATAAGAAGCAAGAGAAGAAGAAATTAAATAAATGATTATGCTTGATGTTGTAATTTTTATGTACGGTCTTACTTTTCACTAGACACTAAACCTTTGGATCCTCTATGTGTAATACTATTATTTTTTATCTATAAAATGATGTAATAGTAAAGTATGAAAAGGCTGGGACTCTATAGTTGGTATCAGAGAAAAGGTTTAGTTAATTTGGGAATTATGATTAGTGAACCCTAGAGAAAACCTCTAGCATGAGACGAAGTACAAATATGCACACAAGAATATTTACTTAGGGATCCCATATGTTATGTTTTTGGTACAAATTTTTTAAATGAATAAGTTATTCATGACTTGTTTACTTATGTTTTGTTCAAACCTTTTCTATTTTAGAAAATGGTGGGAACCGGGAGAAATCAAGACAATAACACTCGTGTTAGGGCCAATGCAACTATTTCCCTAACGAAATTCCCAATGATTTGGGAGGTGGAGTTCAAAACATCTTGATGATTCTTACCGAATTATCTCAGGTTATGAACAATAACCATAATAATTGGGAATGTCCTCCTTCATCAAAGAGGGAGAAACTTTCTATCAAATGTTTTATGCGGCAACGACCACCGACGTTTGATGGATCTTCTGATCCACTAGTTGAGGAATAGTGGGTCAACTCTATAGAGTATATCTTTTATTTTCTTCACTGTTCTGAGGAGGATAAGGCGACCCTAACTATTTATCGTCAAGATGGAGAAGCCTATAAATGGTGGGATTTGATTAATAACACCAAGCAAAGGGTGGAAATTGAAGAGATGTAATGGGAAGAGTTTATGATAATGTTTCTTTACATGTATTTCCCAAGATCACTTCACATGAATATGGAGACAGAATTCATAGAGATCAAGAAAAAATAAGGAGAATCAGTCACAACCTATGAATCGAATTTCTCAAAGCTTTCAAGGTATGCTTCAGGTTTTGTTATCAACAATGATAGAAAAATTGATAGATTCTATAGTGGATTAAAACCACACCTTCGAAAGGCTCTTGCAATTCAAGACTTTGGGAGTTATGAAGAAGTTATTCATTGTGCCCTCAAAGTGGAAATGGATTTTGGAGAATGGTCCCATGGAAATGGCGATATGAAAAAAAAAGATGGAGTTTCAAGCTGAAGGATGTAATGAAAAAATTGGGTAGAAAACTCAACAACCCACATGGCAAACATGTGGGAAGTTGTACCATGGGAACTGCCTCAAAGGGACGGGGAAGTGCTTCAACTGTGGTAAAGAACGAAACCATGCTCAAGAGTGTCGAAAAGACATGAAAAGGAAGGAGAATGTGGCAGAAGAAAAGAGAGAACCAATAATGGTTAAATTCTACAACTTTAGGATGATAAGGCACTATGCAAGTCAGTGCACTAAACCTCGACTTCTAGAGGATAAACAACATCAGCAACCACCAAATCCAAAGGAACAAGGTAAGGCTTATGCCATCACTACTGCGGAGGTGGATCAGGATAATGAAGTCCTACAAGGTACACTTCCTATTCACTCAAGAAATGAAAATGTCTGATTTGATTATGGTTATACACATTCATTTATATCTTACATGTTTTCAAGAACAATAGAATCAAATCCCCAAAACCTAGAAATGGAGAAATCAATAAAACAAAAAGTGGTGAAATCATTGCAACCCAAGTGTTTTAATCTTCTCCTATTGGCATATGTGGGATGATTCTTTCGGAAAATCTTGTAATACTTCCCTTGGTTGAATTTGATGCTATAACGGGAATGGATTGGCTCTAATTATATAGAGAACATATCAACTATCGAGAAAAGGAAATATCTTTTCATATTCCAAACCATCCCACGATCTTATAAAAATGCACAAAAGATCATGAATATCCTTTGAAAAATCCGTCAATGGTGTGGGTGTTGATTCCCTATGAAGAAGCATACCTCACCCAAATGGTTGAGTTGAAGGAAAGTGACAACCTTGAGGAAATTCCCATCGTGAGGGAATACGACGATGTATTTCTTGAAGAGTTACCTGGAATTCCTCCGGATCATGAGGTAGAGTTATAAATTGACCTCATACCTGGAGTTAATCCGAACTCAAAGTGTCCCTATAGGATGGATCCGATATAACTGAAGATGTTAAAGAAGTATTTGTATGAGAATCTAGACAAAGGGTTCATATTCCCTAGTGAATCATCTTGGTGTGCACCAGTGCTCTTTGTGAAGAAGAAGTATGGAACAATGCGACTCTATATCGATTGTCAGGAACTCAACAATATCACCATAAAGAAGAAGTACCCTCTCCCAAGGATTGATGACATGTGAGATTAGTTAAGAGGTGCTAAATTCTTCTAAAAGGTGGATGTTTGTTCTGGATATCATCAAGTAAAGGTGAAGAATGATATATTTAGAAGACTGCCTTCCAAACAAGGTATGGGCACTATGAGTTTTTGGTGATGCCCTTCAGACTAACTAATGCCCCCATAATCTTCATAGATTTTATGAATAGAATATTTTTACATTACCTAGAAATATTTGTATTAGTTTTTATTGATGATATTCTCATCTACTCCAAGAGCAAGGATGACCATGAAGAACATCTAACACTTGTGTTGGAGACATTAATAAAGGAGAAGTTGTACTCCAAGTTCAGAAAGTGTGACTTTTGGACAAAGAAAGTCACATTCGTGGGACATGTGATCACAAGTGAGGGAATTTATGTGGATCCTTCAAAGACAAAAGCGATTGATGAATGTCCTAGGCCCTCTAGTGTCACATAAATCTGTAGTTTTCTTGGATTAGCTGGGTACTAATGATATTTTATGAGAAACTTCTCATGATTGTGAAGCCCGCTAACTATGTTAACAAGGAAAGGGGTAAAGTATGTCTGGATGGAAGAATGTGAGGGAAGCTTCAAAGAGCTAAAGAGAAGGCTGATCACTGTACACGTACTCAAACTACTGAAAAGTGGAGAATATTTTGTGATATACAGTGATGCTTTAAAGAATGGCATTAGTTGTGTACTCATGAAAAATGACAATGTGATAGCCTACGCCCCATGACAGTTGAAGATCCATGAGCAGAACTACCCAACACATGATCTAGAGCTGGTAGCCGTGATTTTTGCCTTTAAAATCTGGCGGCACTACCTTTATGGTGAGAAGTGTGACATATACACCGACCACAAGATCCTAAAGTATATATTCACACAAAAGGATCTCAACATGCGTCAAAAGAGATCGCTAAAGCTAATCAAGGATTACGAATGCTCTATTCACTACCATCCTGGAAAGGCGAACAAGGTAGCTGATGCTCTAAGATGAAAAGAACCCGCTTCTATTTCCATGTTACGGGTTGAGAAAGACCTTATCTTCATAGATATACAAAGAATGGATTTGGAAATCGTAAGGGTAGAGGATACATCCTACCTTTCCCAAATTATTACGCAACCATCCATCTAGGAGAAGATTAAGGAAGAACAATGGGCTGATGTGGAGATACAAAAGAGGGTGAATGTAGTAAAGGAAAGGAAGCTGGAAGAGTTCCATATCCATGATGATGGTGTGATTCGGTTTGGAATGTGGCTTTGTGTGGCTTCATCACCTGGGATAATGAAAGAGCTATTGGAAAATGCATATAGCTCAACTTTCTCTATCCATCCTAGGGGTACCAAGATGTACTATGATATCTGAGAACACTTCTAGTGGGATAACATAAAGAAGGAGATTTTGGAATATATATCAAGGTGGTTGGTATGTCAATAAGTTAAAGTTTAGCAACAAAAGTCCAAAGTTATGATGCAACTGTTGCCTATACCCATGTGGAAATGAGAAAATATAAATATGGACTTTGTCACGGGTCTCCTGAATACATCAAAGGGAAATAATGGAATATAGGTTGAGGTTGATCGACTCACCAAGACTGCCCATTTTATGTCCATTCGAGAAGATTTCTCACTTGAAAAACATGCAATGATATATGTGAAGGAACTGGTGAGACTGTACGGTGATCCACTTTCAATTGTATCTTACTATGATCCATGGTTCACATCTAATTTCTCGGAGAGCCCTCAACCTTCTTTGAGTACTGAATTAAATTTTAGCATGACCTATCACCCCGAAACTGATGGTAATCTGAAAGGACTATTCAGACGATTGAAGATTTGCTAAGAGCCTGCTATCTTGAATTCAAATGTGGTTGGGATCAGCATATCCCATTGTTTGAGTTCTAATACAATAATATCATCCACTCAATTATTCAGATGGCTCCATATGAAGCTCTATATGTAAAACGATGTAGAAATCCAACCTGTTGGGACGAAGTTGGAGAAAGAAAGCTACTTGGACTCGATCTTGTTCAAGTTATGACAGAGAAGGTTCAAGTCATCCAGAAACACATCAAAGCTTCTCAAAGTTGGAAAAAGAGTTATACTGACAATCGTCGAAGGGACTTGGAGTTCGACGTTGGAGATAATGTCTTCCTTCGAATATCTCCATGGAAGAGAGCCATGCGATTTGGGAAGAAAGGGAAGCCAAGCCCATGGTATATTGGCCTTATTGAGATCCTTGACCACATAGAAGTTGTGGCCTATCGGCTTGCACTTCCACTGAATATGTCTCTAGATCATTATGTTTTTTAAGTATCACTCTTGATGAAGTACATACCTGATCCCTCACATGTACTAAACTCCGAGGTGGTGCAATTGGAAGATGATCTCTCCTATGAGAAGCAACCAGTAATGATTCTGGGTCGGGGAGATAAGGTTATACTAAATAAGATAAACAAACTTGTCAAAGTGTTGTGGAGGAATCATAATATTAAGGAAGAAATGTGGGAACCATAATAGGCGATTAAGGAGAAGTACCCTCACTTGTTTATGTAAAACAAAATTTTTATGAAAAAATTTCATAAGCGGGGAAGAATATAACGACCCAAAGTATTTCAATGGAATTTACCTTCTTATAAATATTCCATAAAATCACATGAAAACAGAACATAATGAACTACTAAGTGCTAAGTGACCTTTAAACACATGTTTGTCACTTCTCTGTTTTTAAATTCGAAAATATGACATACACGGTTTTGTTCAAGATGATTTTTGGGGTTTAATGAAAAAAAATATCTTTCATTGATTAGTAACGTACCCTTGTGAATAGTAACCTACCCTTATGAATAGTAACATGCCATTATGAATATAACAATGACCCTTATGAATAATAAATCATCCAACATAAGAGTATCCTTACCCATGAATAATTAAATAAAATTTAGACATATTAGAAAGTGACAATTTCATCTTAGTAAATGTTTTGGAATTTTGTAAGTCATAAATAATTAATATAATAAATTAATTAATTTAGAAGAAAATTTATTTTCTTAAAATGTGTTCATAAATTATCTAATCAATGTCTTATAGTTTTTAGCTAATTTAATAAGACCTTATGTAATTTTTGAAAGCACTATAAAATCAGTTTTGAATTATAAAAACTTTTTTTTGTAAATTATTATTTTAATTAAATAATAAATCCATAATAATGAAAAAATTATTTTTGAAAAATAGTCTCCATTTTTGGATTCTACATGTCGAAAAATGGTTGGGGTAAATTTTTGGTATTTTTCTGAAATACATGAATTTTTGATGAATAGTGAAATATATTAATTTATAAAAATAAGCTAAATAAGCTAATTATAGAGTCATGTGTGATGTTATACTGATGTAAGCCCACTAGGTTTGGGATCACATGATACAATTACTATTATTGGTCATTCAAGACTCACTATTTTTTTTCTAAGGTGAAATAAACAAACTAATGAATTTTATATTAAGGAAACCCCTCTCCCCTCCATTATAAAAATGACCCTTCACACCCTCATTTCCTCACACCTATCAAGCTCCAAGACTTATCTAAACTCTGCCCAAACATATTCCTTAGACCCTCTCCCACTTTCAAGAGCTTCTGGTATTAATAAATGACCAAGCCTAGCTTCATTTAAGAGAATCTCAAGAGGAGGATTTAAGAGGACATAAAGAGAAAGAAGCATTCAGATGCAAGGTAATGAAAAAATCTTGAACCCAATTTTATTTCTTTGGGTTCTCCCTCTATCAATCCAATTGGGTATGGTTACTTCTTAAAAATCATTTTTTCATCATTATCTTACCTTTTTTGGGATATACATTTTTTCTGATGAAGTTTATGGAAATCCAAATGTTTTCCAAAAGAACTCTTCTTTTAAGAACTCAACTTTTAACTATTATTCATGGTTGATGGTTCTTGTATCATGTATGTTGTTCCCTCTTTCTTTTGGCAACCCAAATATAATGAATGCATTCTTATGAGATTAAACTCATTCCTTACCATGGGTTAGTTATGATATATGTTCTATGTGGCATGCATGATAATGATAATATTATGAGGTGATGGGTGCGCCCGAAGTTATATAGCGAAATATGAATGTTTGAATGTGACGGGTGTGCCTGGAATTATACAGCACTCCAATGCATTGGATAAAGTGATGATTCTCACGAGTAAATTTTAAATGATGTGTGAACAAGTTGTTATCTTGGTTCACAAGTATGTGTTTTTGTTAACCACTAAGACAAGACGTTTCATTTTTATGCATTGGAACATTTCAAGTCTTTTATTTTTTCTCCTCTCAAGTTCATTATCTGTTGCCTATGTCCTGATTTTTCTCACCCCTTACTATATTCTTCTTATCTATCCTCTTACTAGGATTTTAGATCACCCCATTTTATGTATATCTTTAGGTGCCAACATGTACTAAGGAGAGGACAAGTGCTAATAAGAAGTTAGAGAAGATGAAATTAAATAAATGTTTATGCTTGATGTTGTAATTTTTATATAGGGTCCTAGTTTTTCCAAGACACTAAACCCTTGGATCCTATATGTGTAATACTATTATATTTTTTATCTTTAAAATTATGTAATATTAATGTCAAAAAATGCCTAAACTCAATACATTGGGATTTCCATTTATTCTTTTTTTCCCTTGAGGTTATGTTCCAGTTTTATCTAGTTTATCGTCTTCTTCATAGATCCTCTCTTGATCTCTCCCCCTTATCTCATTACAACCCAATTGAGATTAGATTCAAGTTTTTTTGGGTTTTATGGGTAAATAATGTATTTCCTTTTGGATATCTTCCCATTATGACTGGTTGTACATGTTCATGATCTCATTTATCAATAAAAATTAGATTACTTGTATTCTTTAGGTAGGTATCTCTATAAAAAACCTATAACTAATGAATTACTTGATTTTTTATGTATTTATTTTCTGTGTTTAATGAAAATCATGTATTTGATATTAGAGTACATTTTCCTAAATATAACCATTTCATTAAATGGATTTTTCTTTAGTACCATTTTTTGGAAACTATGTGTCTGCTAAAACACTTTAAGGTTTTTTTATTCTAATATGAGTTTTGAATCACATAAGAGGTAATGATTTGTTATGATACTATTATATAAATAATGATCATGGTTTTGTAATGGGTTTTTTCCAAAAAAACATTTATAACCTTATGTGTATTCGGAAAATGGACTTGTCACTTCATTGGTTATAACACAACTAGAGGTTTGAAATTGTTCGATTACCTTAGGAATCGATATCGGTTGGATTCAAGTGATTCCTTGTTTAGATATTATTGTGTATTTTTAATTCCTTATTACATATTACCATATGTGAGATCCTAATATTTGTCTTATTTTAGTAATTATTTGTATTACAAATGATGATATATTTCATCGTTGACTTCTCACTTTCTTATCCCATAGTGTATACATAGATGGATTTTCTTATACTTGCGTGATTTATGAAATATACCTATTATATTCCTTAATTATTTGAACATTAATGGTTCTTATGAAAACTAAATGATGATTAAAAATATGATTATCTATTGAAATCTATTTATAAATTTGTTTAGTTTCAATGATAGATAAAATGTTTTCAATGTATTTGTCTTCATGAAAATTCATTACTGAAATCGTATTGATATGTTTTATCTAACCCCAATTTTTCCTTTATGTGTTTGTATATTTGGGTTCTTAGGATTCAGGTAAATAGGATTGTGCCATGTAGTTTTTCATCTTCCATTGGTTTTCATCACTTTTATAGTGGGACAATTTGGTGTAGATGGATGGTCACATGATGTTTCAGAGTGTATTTTTCCATTCTTAACATTTAGGATTATCCCTTTGGGATTGATAGTGTTTATTAAATGGATATTCAGTATTTTTTCAATACAATATCTATTGTAATTAACCATTTTAGTTTAAATTATGGTTTTTTAGTTTACTTGTTGCTCTCAACCTTATGGAGGTCCTACTCGGGTGACATGTTTGGTTTGCCTAAGACGGATTGTTAAAAAAATGTTATCAAAAGGATTACACAAAAAAAAAGGTTTTATGAAACATCCTAGGATTTGTTTAGGGGATTTGGTATATATGATTTTGGACAATTAGAATTCAAGTAGTAAGTGAATGATGGTTCTTAGTTATCTCACCTTCATGTTTGAACATGATTTACCATGTTTAGTCTTGGATTTCCCCCAAGCATGAGACAATGTGTGAGAGGTTATATAAATGATAAATATTTGGTGTCTATTTTTGTAAACCGATTCCTTATAATATATATTCTTTAATTTATTTAATACAACATATCATTAAATTCATTTCATTTAATGGAAATGATCTGCATTCTTGACGTTTATTTTTTATTCTAGAAAATTATCTTAACCTAATTGATTATTTTTTTTGTAATTTTTTTTGGAAAATGTATCGTTGAAGAGATATTTTGAATACATTTGAGAAAGTAATGACATAATTTCTATATAAAAATCCTTTGATAAACCCTTATATTTTAGAAGTTGTAATCAAAACTATTTGGAGTTTGGGTTAGGTGGGTATTGGACACTGGGGGCGAATGATGGATCATGGATCAGAATTTACTAAAAAAATCCTCCATTTTCCATTGTAAATAATGGCCCTAGGAATATGAAGATTTTCCGGAGTGGATTTATAAGATCACATATTCCCTAAAACTCTACAGTACTCTAAAGGGTATTTGTAATCTTATATACATGACGTACCATAAAGATAATGGTGGGACTCCATCATGCTAGCTAAGTTGTATGAGGATATTAACTAAAGTTATTTAATGAAATTCATCAATTATATTTTTTATTGATCCTTTTTGTATGTTGAGTTCCAATAAAAATGTACCCATAGAATAATGGGGGTATATGGTTTTGAATTATGGAAATAGTTTTATCGAGTTAGTTTGAATGACACCTGACCGCGTTACAAATGACTACCTCAATGCTCTAAGGATAGATATAGTGTTATCTTCTGATATTCGACTAATGATAGTTCTCTTATGGATAAGGAAAATATTGTTGGGTGGATGGTTTTATTTGTTTTTTTTGGTTGTGGTAGTCATTTTCATAGGTGTATCTTCTGGGTAGAAAAGGAAAAACAATAGTTGACAATTTTTCAGCACTAATTTATGGGGATTCATCAAGACATGTTTTTTGTTATCAATTTGGAAATCCAAGGCATACCAAGCCTAACTAAACATGATCACCCTAAACATGTAATCTATATGTATAATATTTCTATATTATTCATTTTTGTGGAAGGATGTCCCAATGTATTATGGGTATACCCAATCTCACAAAGGGTTTTCAGGTTCATTCTGATGCTTCCAATATTTTGGTGTCTTATTCATATGCTAAGGAGTATATTCATGTGGATAATAAATCTCATGTAATAGATAAGACTAGAAATATTTATGTAGTGGAGGATATACTAGAAGAATCTGATACATGGAAAACTATTATTAGATGTAATATGTGCATTTCATTTTCTATAGTAATATCTTTATTTCATATAGGTTCAAATCATTAATTTATATCATCATATTTAATTTATGTATTCGGATAATATTTTAAACCTATTCCATTATTTTTTGATCTCTTCAGTCATTTGAGAAATAAGTCTAAACATGGTTTCCAATGACCAGTGTGGAGGGTAATGATCTCTAACATTGACGTGGGGTGATATTTCTTATTTCTTGATCATGATATCTTTATCCTGATTATTGAAATAGGTTAGATAGTCAAAATTTAGTCCCATATCGACAGTTATCATCAATGATTTTAGTTTTTATCACCTGATGGTGGGTTTTATAGTATTTTAAAGAGATTGAGCCCTTAGATATAAGAGAGTAGGACATGTTTTTTCTTATACCAAACTAAAATCATTCAAATTTTTGGAGATATTTCATGATATTGTTGTCTTTAACTGGGGTTTTCCACTTCCTATTCTGGTGAGTATGTATTATGCTATCTTTGGGTTTATTTTTTCAGGTTAACACCATTGATATATGCAGATTTGTTTATTGAAATCCTTTCAAGTATGATTCCAATTTCAATTCCATATAAAAACATTAGTCTTAATGAGTTGATGAAACTTAATATCAATCTTGAGGATCATGATGATAACTGATTTATTTGTAAATCATGTCACATTGGGATTCCCCTAAACTCTTTTCTATTAATAAGGACATAGTCATTATAATTTTAATTAATTATTAAAAGAAAAACCATGTGACCATTAAGAAAATGTGTCCATATTCAAGACTATTTTATGTTAGTGGTTAATTTATAGGGGATCATTAGTTTGTAATGATTAACCAATAGTTTTGGTAAACTTAGTTGAGAGCCTAAGAGGAGGAAATACCTGAAAAATGTTTTGGAGTCATTATATGTATTTCATGTTTCTCAATATTCCATTTGATCTCACTAGTTCCCTTTTTTGTATTTATAGATTTTATGAACTATATTTTTAATCTATTATTGGTCTCTATTTTAGTCATTTTTGTCAATGATATTATAGTATAATCTATTATAGATGATAAAATCATGGATCATTTGTCTATAATCTTTAGAACTATGAGACAATATCTCTTGATTGGTATGTTCTCCAAGTGTAAAATTTGGATCCATGAGTTCTTCTTTCGATAGAATTTTATTTTCAAGAGAGACATCTTAGAATATCTTGAAATTATATAGGTGGTAATGTATTGGAATCTTCACATAAATGTGTATGAGATCAAGAGAATTTTGGGTTGGGATTTTTATTATAGGTGGTTTATTTTTGAATTATCAAATGTTACACCTCCAATGAAACTTTATATTGGTATGGATTTAATGATTTAGTGGAATAAAAAATTTCATATATCATTCAAGGAATAGAAGAAAATATTGACTTGGTTTCAATCTCCGATTCATCCAGAACTATGTTCTTGTTTTTATTTTTTTATGACTCAATGGTTACAATAGTGGGGTTTATATTGTTTTAGGGGAATATGGTGGCAGCACTTGGATCATAGTAGTTAACACCTCATGAGAAGAACTACCCAACCTATGATCATGAATTAGAAACATTTATACATTCACTCAAAACATAGAATCTCTACTTATTTAGGGAGTGATTTATGGTATATTATGATCATAGGATCCTAGAATATATCTATACTCAAAAGGATCTGAATTTTTATTGTGACATCAAGAACAGAAAATGTGGTCATCAGCATATTGAGAATAAAATTACTAACTAAATCCATATTGTAATAAGTGGAGGAGTGGTCTCTATTGAGGTTATTGGATGAGAGAGCATGGGACTGGAAGAGGCTAGAATCATAGTATTCCTAGATTCTATTACATCTTAGTAATCATTTGATGACGGGGATTAGTTTGAGAAATTATTATCAACTAATTTCCAGAGCTATAGTAAAATCCAAAATAGGTGGGGAGCAGGTGACTGGTATCAATTTCCAATTTGTGCTTTTTATTTATGTAGTAGTTTTTTTCCTATATATTTTTTATATGATTTGATAGTCATCAGACATTGTTATTAATGATTTTTTCACTGTAGGACTACTATGATGTTTCATGATCTGAGATGGAATTATTAGTGGTCAGTGATGAAATGATAAATCACATAAATTATGTCATGAATCATTATTTTTAAGATAATTATGGTGGAACACTAGAGAATGCTAGTTTATTGCAACACTTACCTATTCCATTAGAGATGTTTTCTGATATTTCTATGACATTCATCATAGGGTTACCAAATTATCTTAGTTGGAAGGGTATGGTTTTGGAATTTATAAAAAAACCTAAAAAATTAGTACATTTCCAATCATTTAACCATATGATGAAGGTGGCGTATCTTAGGGACTTATACATCTATGTTGTTGTGAAGCATAAAGGGTTTTCATCTATGATTTCTTCTGATAGGGTCGCATGGTTTACATATAGGTATTGGAATGGTTTTAAAATTAAAATGGGTTCCCATTTGAAAATAATCACTACATATCATCCACAGATATATGGGAAGATAGAGACAAATATTTATATTCATGAGGATATTTTCATAAAATATGATGTTGAATTTGACAGTTCATAAGAATAGAATTTTTCATTGTGGAAATTTCCTAATAATTGTAGTTATATATATTTGATGATTATGTAACTCTTTGAACAATTG
Source organism: Viscum album (assembly GCA_963277665.1). NCBI lineage: Eukaryota > Viridiplantae > Streptophyta > Magnoliopsida > Santalales > Viscaceae > Viscum > Viscum album. The sequence continues at coordinate 431,163,541 of OY728147.1, read as the reverse complement.
TATGGGTTTCAATATTGATATCCCATATTCTAGGATAAGTTGGGAGAGTAGTCCTTGGTTCGATCAAGAAATATTAAGGTGATGAAGGAAAATGTATATGTGATTTGAGATATATTTTTCATGACACATAGTCATAAAAAATATTTTATGGACCATAATCACCATATTTTAGAGTTTTAGGTGGGTGGTCATTTTTTTCCTCACAGTTATCCCTATATTGGGACTCTTTAAGTTGGGTATGCAATGTATGTTGACTCTGAGGTCTGTTAGAACCATTAAGATCATTTAATAAATTTCAATGGTTGCATATTGGTTGGTGTTTCCATATCTCTTGACATCGATTCATGTTGTGTTTCATATTTTCAATTTGAGGAGGTGTAAACATTACCCTTCCCATATGATTGAATATGAATAAATTGAACTTGTGATTTCTCCAACTGTGGTTTAGAAACAGCTTCAGATTATAAATTTCCATGATAATGTGTTATGCAGTAAAAATATTTCCCTTGTTCGTGTCTTGTAGAATTGTGGATGGGACATCCATGAGAGGTTGGAGTACGAATAATTCATAAGAATCAACTAAATACTCTTTCCATGAGTCAATAATCCAATTTTATTTATATTCGATAATGATTTAATGGGGGGGAGCATAATGATTCCCTCTGTTTAATAGTCATGCTTCAGTTTAAGAATGGTTTATCCTATGGGTCATATGGAATATTTTGGGGATATGAGTGATGAAAAGTCATAATTTCCAGAGAAACAAGATAGATGCATGCTTAGGAAAATGGTTAGTACTAAAATCATGATATAAAACAATAGTCATCTAGATGATTTTTGTATGGTATGAGCACAATTAGTCAAACAGTGTGGGTCTCCAAGGAGACTGTCCAGATGTCTCATTGTTTTCTCCAAGGTGTCACACAGCTTGAGTGTGGTTTGAACAAAACATTAGGACTGTAACTAGGAAACATTGAGACTTTTTTTAAGGGATATATCCTATAAATATTTGTCAAAAAAATTGTATAGCCATGTGGCCAAACCATATGACCTAACAATGGGATGTGATATAAACCATTAAAAACTTGGAATTTAACCATTCTCCCTTTTCCTTTCTTTATCTCTAATCACTTTATAACCCCAATTAATATTGAAGATCAATTCCCTAAGAACTCTAGATTAATCTCCCCTTGGATTATTGTAGGTTTTTATTTTTAATTCAAAGATATCTTTGAGTTATTTTCAGTTTTTGATCCAGTTTATCCTCTCCATCATAGATCCTCTCTTGATCCCTTCTCCCCTTGTCTCTTTAGATCCATATTGGGTAGTGGATACTAGATATATTAGGATTTACAGGGGAATTGATTTTGGTTAATACTAATATATGCTTGTGAAGACCTAATCTACTCAATCCATCTATTTATTCTCTATGCATATTAGTTTACATAAGTTATTGATGTAGGTGTCTCTATATAATGGAATTAAAAAATGAATTAATCAGGGTATTTTGAATTAATTTAGTTTTTATTATGAAAATAATTGATTTTATTTTAAATTTATTTGGTTAAAAAAATTCATTTTAAAGGGTTTTTTATTTAAAATATATTTGTGAACATATTTGTTTGATGAAATTAATTAATGGTTGTTTTGATTATAATTTTTTTTCATGAACAAAAGAGGTTATGATTTTATGTGATTTTTTATCAATATTGATCATGGTATTCAAATTCAATATTGAATATATTTCACATTGGGAAAATTGGGTGCAACACAAAATGGAATAGTTTCGTTGATGTTTGTAACACAACCAGGGGCTTGATATTGATAGATTTTTCATGAAATGATATCAATTGGATACAAGTGATTCTTAAATTAGTTCTTAGTGTCTATTTATTTCTGTATCTAAATATTATCATAGGATTGAGGCTAATAATGTTCTTTTTTAGTTATTCTTATTTTTAGAAATGATGTTACATTTAATGTTTGGTTTCTTACATACTTATGTTATGGTGTATCTATCGATGGATTTGATTTTTCTCATATTATTTTTAAATATAATTGTAATATTACATTGTTTGTTGACATGAACGGATTTCATAAAAACAAAATGGTATTTATCAAAATTAATCTCATTTTAAATACTTTTAAAAATCATTTTTTAAGATATACTTAACCTATTCATGGTATTATATTTATAATTATTATTTTTGAAATCCTACTTTATGTTCTTCCCACAGCCAAAATTTTCATTTTAATGTTTTTAGATGTTGTTTTTTTGTAATCATGTTAAAGGTTAAATCCTACTTGACTTTGTTCCCACACTAATATTTTTAATTTGGGATTTTTAGATAGGGTTTTTAGGAATAATGTTAAGGGATGTGCATTATCTAGTTTTCCAAATTCTCATTGTTGTTGTTTCCTTTGTATTGGGATTGTTTTCCATAATAGATGGTCACATAGAGTTTCAACTTTAGGTCTATGTTTATTTACTTTTAGGTTTCGAAATTTGGCCTTGATATTGTATATCTCATTGATATGTACTATTTATTTTTCTATTTACTCTATTGGTTTAGTTCATTCTAGTCTTACATGTGACGTGTTTTGGTCTATTTTTTGTTCTCTACCTTATGGTGGGCATACATAGGTGATGCGTGAGGATAACCTGAGCTGATTCATTTTGAATTATTTCCATTAGTTGGCTGCAATATCATCAAACTATAAAAAACCTAATGTATCAGCTTAATAGGTCTATTATTTATAATCTCCACCACCCCATGACTCTTATTCACAATTATTACTTTATGAAATATGTCACCAGTGTTGTGTCTTTTACAATTAAATATATAAATTCCTCATAAACTCTTATTTTATAAGATTTTCGGTATTATTTTAACCCAAATGAGAATTTCATAGGTGCTATATATCATTATTGTAATTCATACTTAAGTAGTGTCGAGTTTTATCCTTAAAAATATAAAAATTTGTTTTTGATAGTTCCCTTTCCCTTCATTATATTTTAAATCCTTCAATATTCATATGATACATCAATTATTATAAATGATCAAATCACTCCCATTTCCAAAAATTTGAGAGAAACTTAATATATTTTTACTCATCCAATTAAAAAAATAAAACACCATGGGATTAAATTTTATTTTCACTTTTTGTGGCTCATTAAAGAACCATTGACATTTAATCTTCTATAATTTAAAAAATTCAAGGATCCTCCATGATATATTTGGAGATTTTTATAGTAGTACATTTTCATTCATGTTTGATGATCAACCACTATCACGTATCCAATGATTTTCAGCTTTCACTACATTTTAAGAAATATAAAGAACTAATGATATTTCATGATCAAAGAATATATTAACACATATTGTATTCAAATTCCTTTTCAATTTCATTGTAATGTATTTAGACATAGTTTATGGTGTGTACAGGTTGATAACACCTCCTATATGTTTCATTACAAGAATCAAAAGAATTTTAAAATTATTCCTTCACTATTTAATGTTGTCTCATATGGAATCATTTAACATTATATTAACTCTACCTTGATCTACATACACTATTATATTAGGGGAGTGAGATATTATACTAGTACACAAAGTAATTTTGTCCAAAGAATATACTATGCTAACATATACCTTTAAAGGTAAATTTCATTAGTTGGTAATAAGATTCCTCAAAATTTTATATTCGGACATCCTTTTGATATTAAATACAATTATCCCCGTAAAATTCATCATTATTAAAATAGACCTCCATTAATTTATATCTTCCATTAGTCTTAGACTCTATTTATTTATCTTCTACACTATATTATTTTTGGGAATTTTAGTGTGACCACTTGGATTTATAGTGTGTGTTTTCTCCTTCTTAGGTGATACGTTCACCTTTTTTATCTTTTTTCACTAGTACCTACACTTTGGTGAAAAAGTTTTTCCCAGAATAAATAATTGAGGCAACATAATATATTCTACATGTTTCATTGTATCATCAACAAATTTTCTTAGATAATTTTTAACTGTTACTAACTTCATTACTATGATTTTTAATATAACATTGTTATGATCTGTGAGTTTTTCAAAACCTAATATCCTTTAATTAATGACATTCAATTTTTTATTAGAAATAAATTTATCTATGGTAATATCAAGAACCATATATCTTAATTTCAGGATTTATTTAACATCTCTAGGAAGGGATATTCAATATGGTCTAATAATAAGTACAAGAGGACATGGATGTGATTTTATCTGATGTCCAGTTCCTCCACAGTATGAAATGTGAATCCAACTCCAAATAAAAAATGTAGAATTTTTTTTGGTGTACCATACACTGAATAAGCAACAAAAATGGCTTATATCATTATTTAATTCATTTGATAAATATTACAATAGTTTAATGTTATAGAAATCCCACCTCTAAAAGAATCCATATGATGCACTAAATCATATATCATTTTAATGAGATCCATACTTCCTCTATAATATTATATGTCATATTATGTATAAAGAATAACATGAAGAGAGATTCTAGTTTATTAGAGACAAAACAAAGAAGCAAGTGTAAAACCACACACTACCGTCACATGACTATAACTTTATACAACTCCCATGAATGCTCCTATGATACTATCCCATTTAAAAATGTGTTATAAAGGCAGAATAAATCCTATGGCCAGTTCACACATACATATCGTGAATGAAAAAAATATCATATGTTTCATACTATGAATCTATAAATTTTTTATGAATTCATACATGGGAGAACCCTTAAATGATAATGGTTTATTATTTTCCAACAACCACATGTTTTTTTGACTACTACACTTTATTAATTCAAGAAAATCCGAAATTTAATGTAATTTGAAATTAAATTATATTTCTATATCATATTTATACAAAGATTAAGGAATATATCTAGAAATATCCCACTTTCATTATATCATAATAGACATTGTTCCATTTCACCTTAAATTGTATCATATACATTAAAAAGTGAACCATATCAAAAATACTTTTTCATATCATCAAAAACACTTTTTTTAATGCTATAATTAAATGCACAATGTGATATATAATATGTAATACCTTGTGAATAACCATCAAAACACTTCCTAATTAAGTGAACAAAAATTTTAGATTATCTCTCTGAGTCAATAATAATCCCTGTTTAGTTAACCATCAAGTGTAACCCCTTGAGGCTTTATAGTAAATTTAAAAAATATTTTAATCCATAAATTTAAGAATGGATCATACAATAGAAAACTAGGGGGATGGTTTGATGGTTCTCTCTATAGGTAACGCTTGACCCTCAAGTAGTGTGGACTCATATATGATCAATTCATATCTAGTATACACATGAAAAATTAATGGCACTCCATGTGGTATAATTATTGGGTCATCCAATACAAATATGTAATATTATTCATTGTTTTGTTCCATATGAGAAATTTAATTTCTCTATACAAGAATACAATAAATGATAATATTAGCATTTCATTTTAAGATATAATACTCGAATGTGACGTTCAATTATAGATAACTCAAAGTAACACAATTAGAGGTTAATTATCATTACACTTCATGAAATGTGTGTATATATATAGAAATTTATGAAGCTAGTGTGATGGAATGATAAAGTAGAGTAATCATTTAATATGGTACATATTTATTACTAAATCCATTTGAGAGTAATTAACAAAACCAACATAAGTTACATTCTATCATATCATATATTATAACTACTATATCTTCCCTATACTTGTGGTAATTTGAGAGTATTTTTCTAACATATTATGTCATTTGTAATTCCTTTCACATATCTATATGACCATCTAAAAAACTCTCCCAGTAAAATATTTTAGGGTTTATGAATCATAAAGAAAGAATTTATAGATAATGGTGGGATTTAAGAATATTATTCAAAACCATTTAACTCTTTTAAAATATTAATACTTTTTAATTTAATCATATCAAATGCAAAAATTCATAATTATATTGTTTACTTATTACACTTACTCAGTTCATCACCACCACCCTTAGAACTCTTTTCATTAAATCTTTAATTTTAATACTTTTAACAATGTAACTATAAAAGTAAGTATTTACCATCAAATCATAAACCCTTTATGGATAAGGCAATGATCAATATAATTCAGTTAATAAATGTATCCTTTACATTTCCCTATATTTCCATACCCAAAGATATTTTAGGATAAAGCGATATCCACTTTGATACAGTAATGATGTGGAATGATGTTATCGAATATTTACACATATTTTTTGGTGAAATAATTTATTTATGTAAATTTTATCTTATAATATAGAATATATTAATCAGGATATTTCAGGCTAAATTTGGAATTTGTAGAGTTTTGTAATAAAATTTTCTATTTTTCATTTCTCAATTTATTAAAATTCGTTTTCTAAGGATTCTATGAACCCTTTAATGTATTGAGTTAATTTCAATCGATAGTTTCAAATAATATTAATTTTAAAATTTCTGTTTTTAGTAGCCAAATTGAAAATGATTTAAAGAGAAAAATCAATTGAATCTGTTCTAGCATCGACCGTGAAACTGTCTTTTTCTAAAGTTTAGAAAAAATACAATATATTATAGTGAAAAATCTGAAAATGGATCAACCATATGTGTTCCTAGTAGTTAAAGAGAATGATCGACTACAAGGAAAATAGGTTTGATTTCAAGTGAACTAAAAACAAATACAATTATAAATTGACAAAGTCAACCTGTTGTGCCTTCAGCAGATTGACCATGAATTAAACCAAAGTGATCATGCATGGGGTTTGATCAACTATAAATTTTTTTTCAAGAGATAAAAACTCATAATAGAAAACGGTAAAAATTATGATTCATCCAATAAAAGACTACTAAAAAATATGAAAAGGAATTTTACGTAAAAAGAGATGTGGGAAGATTCCACCCCTATTCAGGGTCAATATCGATCGACTACACACTATCTCTTTCCCAAAATAAACATCATTAAAAAAATACAAACATCACGACAAGGATACACGTGAAGGATAATAATTAATCCATCCTGACCTAGATTATATCTAGAGAAGTTTATTATAATGATGGATAGTTAGGCACCCACCAATGGTGAAGAGAATGATGTTTACACCTTCTCTATCAGAGAATGATTACCTTTATTATGATGGTTTTAAATTGAGAGGATACCCATTATGATGATATTGAATCCACTCCCAACATTTGAGCAGATCAAGTCTGATTCAGACTATCCATAATCCCTATGGTTGTGCATAGATGCATCAAAATAAAATTTATTCCACTTATGAAAAATATTTATCAACACCCTATGATGAAGCTTTATTCTACACCTACAATGAATATTGAACACCATTTTGTTGATTTATAGTGATTTATATGTATTCAATATTGTAGGGAATGAAATTAGACAGTGATCTATGAAATATCACCCAAGAATCCCCCTTTTTAGTCATATGATGCCATTGATGATTGATGATTCAAATTTAGTTGTGTGATGTGCTATGAATATGAGATATTGGCCCCACGAGAGTAGTTAAAATTTTTATGAATGATAAAAAACCTAGAACATGAAATAATTTTAGTCGAAAAATGGAATGTTCAACGTAGCGTGTGAAATTTATGAAGTAGGGTATTATTTCACCCATAAAGTAATGTAGAATGATCATGGTAGTAATGATGTATTTCAAAGTAAGGATTGATGTTCAATGACCCCTAAGAATTAATTCCACTGAATTTCATGTTGATACCATCAATGATATCATATTTGGATCAAAGTTTGAATACTGAATTGGGGTATAGGGGTTGGTGTTAAAATAACTCATTGTAGTAAGAAAGAATGTATTTCAGAAATAAAGTTTTAATTGCACAAGGTATGGAATATTTTGATTTTATGTATATATTTGATGGGAAAAAGTAAAAAATGAGGGATGATATGAATCATATGTGGTATATGGTCGTAGAATATAATAGGTTACAAAGAGAATAAAAAAACATTAGGAAGCACTACACATCTATAGCTTAGGATTATGTTTTGAATCCCTTGTCAATGGAATGGTTTTGGACACTTTTTTCCTTTCTTCCATTCTACTTTATTTTAAAAACTTTTGGAATTTAACCAGTCATTTTTTATGATGGTTAGATAAACCTGAATTAGGGAATAATATCTATCTTTTGGATAATTTTAATTTATTCAGGAATCAATTTTTTTAGAACAAACCCTTTTTTTCATTGGTAAAGATACACATTTACATTAATTGACATAACATAGTGAGACCTGGTTTGTTGTTTTGGAATCTATTTGATTTTCATCTAGAAGTCTATTAGAGAAGATGGATTTATATAGATGGTTAGGGGATCAAGAATAATTGAGATGTTATTTATGATTTTCCATGTTTGTCTCATAGAGTGGGTTAGTAGATTCTATAATTGAGAAACTACAGAACCCATTCATATACAAGTTACCTATTTTATAGAAATATACAACCACTTTTCACTAGCCAATAACTATTTTACATGAATGGTGACAGAAAAAAATTATAAATATATATATCATTAGAATAAGACAATTGGATAATCAAATTCTGATCATCAATTTAGGGAATTATCCCCAATGTTCCTACGATCTATGTGCATGTTATTGTGTTGTTGATTATTCCCCTTCCTCCCAATTATTATCACTCCAGTGATTTCATCACCACTATTTAATCAATCATTTCACTTTTTAGGTCACCTTTTTATAGTTTTTATTTTTTTCATGGTTTCAAAAAATGATAATTTTATGAATTATTTCCATATAAATCAACGACTACACAACATTATACTAGTTATATGCAAGGTTTGTAATTATTTAATATTTAAAAAGAATTATGATGAACTAGGTGATAAAAATATTAGTTGCATAACAAGGGATGTGAACATATGACCAAGTAAAAAATATATAAATGAAATTAATGTCTACTGAAAATGTTCTGAATGAAAACTATGTCCTTGAATAATAACAAAGAGGACATCATACCTAGAATAAATAATCACATGAGTCATTTAAAAGATAATAATAATTTTGAAATAGGGAATATTTAAGATGATCTCAATAATGAATAAAATTAAAAACTAAACCATGTACGTAATTCCAACCTACAGAATCTTGGTAATTAGATAATGAATAGAGTGAGTCTTAAGGAGTTTCAGGTTCCAACAATGTGAAACAACATGTCTAGAATCGTGTAGTTCCCTAGGTCTATAAACTATTAGATTATTAATTATCACCTCTCCGTGATACTATTATACAATGGATTATATAATAAATACTCATTGGAATTCATTAGTCACTTCTATGGAATATTACATCAATTTGCACATAGAGAATTCAGTGGAGGATAATTAAATATAAGATCCTTGGAATTTTTCTAAAATGGTAATGCAAATTTTTGGTTATAAAAAATGGTTAAAGAAATCATTGATTCGTGGGACCAACTATAAAATTATTTTATCATGAAATTTTACCATCGGAGGATGATTTCTAATATAAGGGAAAAGACAATCCAATTCTTACAAGATGAGTTATATTTCATCTATTAATATTTGGAAATATTTAAGGGTCCACTTATGATGTTCCCCAACCACAAATACACACCAATTTTTATCATTGGAACAATCTCCAACTTTCTCACACCATACCATCCAACATTGGTCAACTTATCCTTGGGAGGATATTTCTTTTACAAAATTATAGACGAGATAAAAAATATTGTTTCAAATTTATCATATAATTTACAACACAAATGTCTTATAATGAGAATGATTATTATGAATGAAAGAACACCCGCTACCTAAGCTAAAGCATAATTTAATGATTTCTACAAAGAAAAAAAACCAAATAAAAATAGGTAGTAGTGTCTCTAATGTAGGATGTTTTGAAATTCAATCTCCTATTTCCTAAATTTTGGCATTCCATCTCCACTCCCAAAAAATTATATTTTTTCAGTTATAAAAGTATAATGTGACCAAGAGATAATACATTATAAAAAATTACAACTATGGTTGTTAGAATGATTCTATTCAATCTTATGGACTGTAGGGAGTGCATAGACTCATTTCCCCCTTTGTTTTCAAACAAACTCGGATGAAATTCCCACCCAACAATGAGTTGAGACTTTTTTTTCCACAATATGATGTAAGGGGAATGTTACAATAATTTATCAGTCAATTTGATGAAAATATAATAGAAAATGATTTTGAATAGTCAAAAAAGAAGCTCGTTTTTAGAAATATATAGTAAAAAGTGGAAAAATTAGTTTCAAATACAGGTTGTAGAGATAAATGAATATTAACAGTACTACTAAGACAAATCCTATGGATAATTCCATGGTAGTCAAAACTAGGAGTTGTATCCAAACTCAATATGATGTTTGGAATGATCTCAAATATGACCCAAATACAAATCTATAGGAAAATAAAAAGAAAAATCCAAAAGTTGATGAATTTTAAAATTGAAAGTTTCCCAATAAGAGTTTACTAAAACCAATTTTAACCAAATAATAACTTTAACAAAAATACCTAACAATGATGAAAAATATTGTGGAAATTTTAAAAAATAGAATAAATGGATATCATTAATTATGAGGATATTTTCCCAAATCATTCTCTTTGAGTAGAGAATAATGAAGTTAATAATGATTCTAATTTATTCAAATTTCTAAAAGTTGTAATAGAAAATTATGAAAAAGATTCACCTCCATAATGCATTAATTGAAATCCCTTATTATCTAAAATAACATAATAAAATGTCTTCTGATAATAAATCCTTGGAATAATTTTCTATATATAATAGGGCCATTTATAACCCCTAGTACCTTTAGAAATAGAGTTTCTAGTACAATTATATTTTCACTATTGGAGATATAATTAATTTTACTTAGTTATGCCTCTTCTAATACTTGATATTTGGAGTCCACAAACAATAATTTTTTGTGTTATAATAAGAATATTGATCTCTTACTAATACAGTTGGTGGGGTAGATTAATTATTAGTTGGAGTAACAAAGATATTATTTACCATTTATTTTATTATGTTTGATATGGAATATGACCAGGAAGTACCTATCCTCAATTGGGGGGGGGAGGGACGTGGGACTTTTATGATTCCCTAGATATGATTCACTTCTGTGACATAAAAAATACCTATTTTTTCACAACCCTTTTTTAAATTCCAATAACTTTTTTGTTAAATAATTTTTTCTATTTTTATGTTTGAAAAATATGAACGAATTGTGTTTTTATTTAGTGAAAATTTCTTGAGTTGTTTTGGGGGATTTTACAATGTTATATATAGTGAGGATTGAGTGATTTATTAGTGATTGTTTTCACTTTTTTAATGTATATACTATTCATAACCTTGGAAATTAATATTTTATAGGTTTTATCCTTGTGGAATTAGTATTATAACATGAGGAATATTGAGATTGAAATTTTACCTTCCTATTTTAACATGGTAAAATTGAATTCTTTAGGGATCCAACTCAATTGAAATTAATATTAATCATTTGAATATAAAAAAAATGAAAAATTGGGTTCCCATAGTGAGTCTCTTTGGAAAGGGTACTCAGTGTGTTTATGTAAATAAATCCAAATTCAATAAGTTCCATACATAGTTCTATTTATAAATATAAGGAGGTAAAAAAATAAAGTGATCAACTAAAATATCATCTAATTACAGTGATGGGGATATTTAATCCAAATGAACTAGGCGAAAATTGATTTATTAGAGAATATTTTGAGATGTATCAATAATGATTGGAGTGGATCATTGTTTTGAGGAACTGAGGAGGGAGTGTAATCCTTTTATAACTCATATAATATATTTTATTCTACATAGGTAGATTTAATATTTATTCTTGGAACTAGAATTTGAGGTTGTGATGAAATATGGCAGTGTGTTGAATTTATATCAGAATCACCACATTTCTTTAATAGAAGATTTGATGATTTTATTTATTTTTGGATGATGTAGTTGATCCTAGGTAGGATGACCATGAATATTTATTAAGAGTATTTGTAAATAAATAAATTAAAATTATTTAGTTCCCCATGAGAATAATACACTATCTGTGGGTGACTTTGATGTTAAATTATTTTATCAAAATTCTCCACATGTATTTTGGTGGAATTAATGTTTTTGATATGTAATGTTAATCTTGTAATAAAGAAGCTATTATTCTAGAATATTTCATGATAAATTTGGGGTTCATCTAGTTTTATAATCAAATTTCCATTTTCTAGTTTCATAATTGATTTAAATTCATGGTGTGTGTAATCTATGAAGTATTTTATTTTTGTGAATAATTTTAATCTAGAGTTTCAATTATGAGTAATTGAAAAATTTATGTTTTCTAGTTTCGATAGTGAAAATATAGAAATGGGTCTAATTGACCATAACTTTTATCAGATCTGCATTCAATTATAATTTTCTTATGTACATATAAAATTAAAATATCCAAGAGTGAAAACATGTAAAATTGGACTTCCATTTGTCTTCCCATTAGAGAAAATTGGTCAATAAACTAAAAGTCCAAGAGGATCAACTATGAGTGAACTTAGACCAAACACTATTCAAAAATGAAATGATAATGCTTTAGTTCCTTGATGAGATTCAAAAATGTGTAAAACTAATGTGTCAAAATGATGTCTTTGATCGATGGTAAGAATGAATTTTCTTGCTACGAAAAACTAAAAATGTATAAATGTTATAAAAAGTTGTGTCAACCACCAAAAGACTATAAAAAAGTGTAAAAGGAAATTTTTTAACAAAATGAAAATGGGGAATAATCTGACCTCTATTCAAGGTCCACCATGATTGATTTTACCATATCACATACCCATAAATTAAATCTTGAAAAAGAATATTGATTCCATAAATTTCATATTGTTTAAGGTTATTGACACTTCCATCCTACACTAGATCAAATATAGAGACACTAGTCTCTGGGATATATGGTGAGGGACCCACCAATTCTTATGAGAATGAATCTGAATCCACCTTTGTGTAATTTGGGCACTCTACATGATGATGGTTGGGAATTGAGATAAACACTAAGAATATGAATCTGATTCTGCTACATGCATTTGAATTTATTGAAGCCAATACTTATTGTTGAAAAATCATAATGTTTTGTACTGATGCATCAAAATCCATTGTAATACACTTCTAAATAATTCTTATTGACACATTATATTGAAGATCAATGCCTCAAATCCCATTGGTTCTAAATATAAATTATAATAAAATTTATTTTTGAATAACTCATTAATTATTCAGGGCATGAAATCCGAGATTGATCTAACAAATCATTCATGAGAATCCACCCTACTCATTAACTTTTCACTACTGACACAAGATGCATCAAATTTTTAAGTAGTACTAGCAGAAAATATTTTTAGTTTCTAACTCTTTAGAGGAAGTCCAAATTTTGGTGCCCAGTATCCAAAACCAAAACTCATGAAATAAATTTCATTCACAATTATGTCATGCAATGAAACACGTGACAACCTGGATGTACTAGATTGTTTCCCCAATATAGTGACAGATCATGATCATAATAGTAATGAAATATTTATATAAGGGATTTGATGTTATCTTACAAATATGAATCGAGATCATTTAATTAAATGTGGCTATCATCCATGAAATTATACCACGTTCAAATTTCGATAAATGAATTGGGGTACATGATTTTGTGTCAAAATAAATCACTTTATCTCGAGAGCATGTATGCTAGAAAGATAGTTTAGAATGGAGAAAGTATAAATGATTCAGATATTATCTATATATTTTATGAAAAATTGGTAAAAATGGTATGTATATATCTCCTATGGGGAATGAGATAAAATATAGTAGGAAATAAATAGATTCAAAAATCACTTGGAAGAACCACACTTTTGATGTTTAGCAGGATGTTTTGAAACCCTTTCAATGGTCTTGATTTTTTTATTCTTTTGTCTTTCTTCCTTTCATCTACATGTCACTGAATTTTAGACATTATTGAATAATTGTTTATGATCATTGGATAAACTAATATTGGAGAATGATATTGATCTGTTAGGAATTTTTACTTCATTAAAACAACATGTGTGGTTAGAATCAACACATTTCTCAATGGTTATGAAATAAATTCCCTATAATTGTTGGAACTCAACTAGAACTAGTTCAATTTGTTTCTTCTCTATGAACATGTAATATAAAATCCTATCCAAGTGGGGGGAAATCCATGATGTTTTAAAATATTATAAATAATTTAGAACTTATTTCTAAATGTCCCTAGTTGACTCATTGAGTGGATTGGTGAATTCTACATCTATGAAACTGCATAATCCACTACTCTCCAGGACAACCATTTAAGATAAATGACAAAAATCTTTTCACAAAACATAGTAACACTTGTCAATGAATGAAAAAATAGAAAAACATGTATATAATTAGAATAATAAATATAACAAATAAAATTCCCCTTTTATGTCTATGTATTTCTCCCATGTCATCTTATGATCTCTAGGCTCATTCTTATGCTATTTATTTTCCCCATCGTCCCAATTAATCCCACACCATTGAATTAATCACCAATATTTCATCTACATTTAATCATTACCCTTTTTTTATTTTTTTGTTACCTTATAAAACATAATACACCATTTTCATAGTCCATCACTGTGTATTGAGAGAAACTCACTACAATAAATTTTTTAGATGGTTTTGTAATTTATGATTTTTTTCCAAAACATAGTGATGACTTAGGATTAGACTAGGTAACCAATATAAATCTTTAGATTTATCATTGTTACCATATCTAAAATTCTTTTAGGATATTAAGTGTAATTCACATTATAATTTTACTGGTAAAATCCTCCATGAATAATTTATATTCACTTTTCATAATAAGTAAATGTAACTCTTTAAATTTTTATTTATAATTATACAACCTTAAACTTATAGGAAATAAAGTGAAATATAACTTTAATATTATATTGGTTAAATAGTGATATACACTATCTTTTTTAACTAAATTTAACTCTTTATAGTTTTTTCTTTAGAATCATACATCATAGCCACTTTTTGATATTAAGTAGGAACATTGTAACTTTAGATTGATGTAATCCTATATTGGTCAAACATAAACATATCGAAATTTAAAAATACTACAAATAATATCATATTCACTATATTAATTTTATAATATCTTTTTATTATACTAAAATTAATTTTATTTAGTAAATAACACTTATATTAACATATTTTGAAATTTTTACAAAATTAATTTTTTTTCATATTATATATGGTATTATATGTTTTCAAAACATGTATATTGAAAAAAATACTTTTCATAAAAATATTTTACTAATGTTTGGTAGAATAATATTCATTCATATTTTAAAAAATCGCCACATCTATAATTTTTTTGGAATGAAACATTAATCCTTTTATTTTTCTGTAACCATGTTATATAATATTGTTAAATCATAAACCCTATGCAAAATCTGTAATCGTACTTTTTTGAAAAATATTTTTTTTCATGAAAAACTTTTACAATCATATAAAATAAATGATATGATGATACATATTGTTTAATTATATTCATAATATCCTGATAAATATATTTATAATAAAATTGGGCATAGAAAAAATTTGTTTCATAACATGGATTCAAAATAAGGGATCAATAAATCCTTCATTGTTTTTGAACTCCATTATATTTACATTATTTATAAAATTTTCATTTTTTATCACATAACCATAAAAATTAAACATTTAATTTAAATAACACCTATAACTGACATTTAAATTACATGGAGTTTCTTAAAATCCTTCAAGTATTCTAGACTATCCCATTATACATATTCATCATTCCACCTTCTTGATGACCTCAAGATTCAGTCACTTTAACTTTCTTCTTGAGGAAACATTTTTGAAAATTTCAACATTATTATCATCTTTTAGTTTGATCATTTACCCAATATTACTGGATATAAAACACTTATAACCTAGATATCATATTCTTAATTAATATTTTCTCAACACATTGAAAATTTTGGGTAACATTCCTTGAATTCATTCAGATTTTCCAAAAAAATGGGTCTATCAAAAAAGGATGGATTACCTAATATGAATAATCCATTTTGTCTCCCCTTTAAACCATTATATAGAATTTAACGAAGGGAAAAATATTTTTATTAAAAAACAATAATTTTTGTTAAACAAATATTTTACATTCAATTTTTGGGGGATAAATTAGATAATACACATATTATGAAACGCTCATACAATCTTGAATCATCCATTTTATCAATTAAAAAAATATTTTTCACCATTCTATAATTATTTTCTCATTCCTACATTCTATATATTTGGAATACTTGTAAATCATATAGTTGACACCATGTATCTGTGAAATCAATCAAATTTAATTCTATAATTAATAAATATTTGAGGAATCCTTTAATATCCCCATGTAATTAAAACATTCAATCATATTTAATATCATTAATCATTCTGAATCATAATTTTTCTATAATATTATAATTCTTTAAATTGTTGATATACCGAATAATATCGAGCACATACATGGTGAAAACTATTCTGTTTGTTATTTTTATATAATTATTTTGAATCCATATGTGAATCAATCTATTTTTACATAATAATATATGTTCATATGTTAAAAAAACATAAAAAATCGATTACATAGGAATAGGTAATTCTATATAATTTAGAATATTTTTTTGAAATTTAAGAACTTTTTACTATTACTAGCCTATGTTAAGAACTTTTCCCAATATAACAATATTTGGAGTATCTAACATTACGCTTCTCCCTATGAGGATTAAAATGAAGTATTAATTTTATGATAATGTATCTACTCATCCCAAATATATGCTTTTATAGGACGTTACTTATGTTTTATAACCACATTAATAAGAAATTTTATCTAATGGGATCCCACTAAAATGATGAACTCTTTATAAAACATCATATCCAATAGTGGCCCAAGATCAAAATTTCACCAAATCATACACCAGTTTCTTCATGTAATTAATACATGATTATTTAGGTAGGAAATAACATATTCACAATTGAATGGACTCTTGTGTAGTTTAGTGTGTAACTATTTATCAAATCTATTATACGGATACAATATTCTCCACTCCTCTAGTAACCTAACAGTTAGGGTTGTTTGGATACTGTAACTAATAGAAAACATCAATAATATGACAATAAAGGAATATAAAGGTAAAATAATGAATATATAAAACTAATTAAAATTAAAATACATAGTAACTTATAGATCTCATTTCCTTCACATGATAATCCATGCGTACTCATGCTGAGATCGACAATACTTGGTTGAGTGATGGATGTCTTATCAAGAGAGGACATGGAAGGAATATCACACTTTTTATTTGAAAGGGGAATTAATCTTACTATATTATCTAATTTTATTCACTTTTAGGTATTCAATATTCTAGTAATTTATTCAGGAATCTTATTCCCTTCACAAAACCAACGTGTTCAAAAACATGTTTATATGATAATCTTTGTATGATGAATATTTTTTTATTACTCACTCAAATAAGGAATTCATGTATATTAAGAAATATATCAATGCACAATATGAGTAAGGTATATACACATTCCATGTGAAGGAATAGAGTTATATTGGATTAAAAATATCCACATGTGTAATCCAGGAGAAACATATATCCAATTATAATCACCTTATAGACAAGGGATGAGCTTCCTGGTCACTAGGTAAATTGAACCTAATTGCCTCTACATATGGAGTATTTAGTCAAGAGACAGTCAATTTCGTCATAACAGAAAATCCTAAGACTCATAATTGATATTCAAAAACTAAATTCTTGTTCATAGATTCAACTACAAACTATGTTTATGGTAATGAAAAAATAAATTATTTATCATGCTTAGAATATAATTAAATGATATATATTCTAGAAGAAGTTTAGAATTTAAAATTAAACATACACCATTCATAATATATATAGTTTATAACTGTGAATAATATATGGAATAACCTTTAAATAAAGGAAAATTTTAAATAATTATACATGAGATAATAATTTATGAACAACTCCTAAATTAAATTAAACTATAACCAATAAATAATTATTCTTATCATTATATATATTCTATGATGTTGAATATTAAAAATTTATATTCATATTAATATGACCTCTTCTATATTAATCATTATATATAATCATTTCATTAGATTTTATTTTATGAATTAGGGAAAATTTGTAATCAAACATCTATTATATAATCATTTTATATGTATTCACTATCATATAGTGAGCATTATTTAAATAATAAAAATATCAATCCTCAAAACACTTCATATGTGTCTTAAAAAATACTACAAAATAACTCTCTTATATTAATGTATTCAAATTAAATAATTAATAATAATTTGTTATTCTAATAGAAAAATTTATATTTTGTATTTCATTATAGAATTTATAAACAAATTATTAATTTTTCCTATGATTTATAAATAAAATAATTTTATTTCTATATCACAGGAATTGAAATATATATTTTTGAAAGTTATTTCAATTATTTAAATTTTAATTTAATGAATATTTAATAATAAATGTCTCATACACATTTTTTAATTATTTATAATCACTGTAAAATTAATTAATTAATTTATATTTACACATAGAAACATTTTATTTATATTTATTTAAAACAATTTATAATTTTATGTATAATAAAATATAAAATATTTTATTTTAACATAACCATTATGAATTATTCATGACATTTTTAGTGGTAAACTCTTTTACCTTTACACATTCCATCAACTTTAGGGAAACTATGTGGTTACATTTATGCATCATGACTATGTAAGAGTTTATCGAGATGAGCCTTGTATAGATCTCTCTATGTAAGGGTAAGCACTCATAACCCTTAATTTGACCTCACTACAGAAATTAATGATGGGATCACCCTTACACAGACTTCTCACCACAAAAATAAGTCCAGATAACCCATACATAGAGTGCTTCTATATAAGGGTATTCTAGAATAACATATATATAAAATGATTCTGGGAAAGGTTAATCCATGATGGCCCTTATGCAGAATGCATCTGCGTAAGTGTAATTAATGATAACCCATATTTAGATTCGTCCCACATGAGGGTAGTTAGTTTTGAATAGTATATACAAAAAACTAAAATGAGATGGTCTATTTTATTTGATTTCTTCATTTCACATGAGGTTTTAGAAATCTAGAACATGGGATTACATTAATAAAATGGAATGGATTACATAGGGTATTATAAAAAAAATAATAGAACATGCATAACCATTTTTATCTCTTACCCAAGACCTCCTTGAAATAAATTTTAAACCTATAAAAATCATGAAATAATGATCAATTTAAATTGAATACCTTGCACTAAAGATGTTTATTTTATTTCCATGATATTTGTTTAATGAATTTATTAACCATAAAAATTGGATTCCAAAGGATGTAACACTTATAAAGTAATCCATAGTCTACAAAAAATATTCAACATTCAGTTGTGATCCATCGTTCTTCTATGATGTGATAATGCCTTTCAAGGATATAAAAGAATATAAAGAGATATTTAGGTTTATGATAGACTCCACAAAAAAAATTACATAATTACATGCTACTATAGAATGAAAATGGATTTATATAAAACTTGATAATACTCATTGTGTACTGTGATATTTATCCATGTGTTATAACAGAAAAATAAATTCTATATCCAATTCCATCATCCATCTCATCAATGAAAACCCATCACATTCATTTCATCATATGAAACAACACATTTTTAATGGTAGAATACATGGGGAATTAGTAAGGTATATATATTTATCATTAATCTAAAACCATAGGTTTCAAGGATTTACTTACCCTATTCTGGCATGGAAATCATAATTTTCTTCAAATTAATATATATATATATCATATATAAAAGGATTTATGGATTATATCCAACAATCACATATTTCACATGAACTATATTTCCATCTCAAAAAATTTATTTATCATTTGATTCATCAAGTGATTTATTCAATGAGTCATTGTCATTATTCAAATCCATCGTCTGCCTTTAGTGTTCCGATTTTTATTTTAATAAAACCAAACGTTCCATTCCCAATTGGAATTATTTTGGTGTCTCCACATCACTGCTTCCTTTTTCACTAATCCCATATTATTCTTTACTAGATGGATCATTAAATGTTGTTGATTTATCCATGAAATCATTATTAACATCACCTAAAATCCCATAACCACCATTTGTGATTCCTTATAAAAAGATATAATATCATATTTTGAGTGAATGTTTTTTTGTTGACCAATTTTCCATTCATTTACTTTTAATGGAACCCCCCCCCCCCATTACGAAATCGTGCCTTATTGTATTTTTTTAATGATATTTGAGAATTATCATCACATTCATGTTTGTTATTTTTCTTGGAGAAACTAGCTAAAAAGTGTCAAATATTTCCAAAATTGAAACACTTAAAAGGATGTTAATCCTTGTACTTACACTTGTATTTTGCAATAATTTGGTGAAGCATTATAGGAATTCAATGAGACTCCTAGCATCATCCTAATAATTAATTTCCTTATCAAGAGGATTCTTTAGCTCAATATATTTTTATCCAATTTAATATTTAATGTTTATATCCATCAAATAGTTTCTTTTTCTCATTATGTTTAAATCTCTCCTCATATTATATGAATCCATGATGTTATAGAGATTATCAATGGTACACTCATTTAAATCATAATCATCTAGGGAGTAAATATCATTATCAATTATATTTGGGTGGATTCTCATAAAATTATTAACTATTATGGATCATTTAAGCATTTATCTATTGATTTGAATTGGTATTAATTTTTTTCACTTGAATTACTAAATATTCCATCAATTCATCTTCTCCAATGAAGATATCATCAAATCTATCCTAACATGTTTAAATCAAGGACTCCTTAACATTCTTATTTTCATTATTCATATATGAATTTTATTTTATATTTGATTTAATCTCTTTCAGACCATAACCTATATCAACTCATTCCTTGATAGGGATGAGTGTAACACATCAAACAATATCGTATCATATTTATTATTAATTTTTTGTATATTGTAATATATTATTATCTTAGTAATACATATATAGATATTTGTGATGACAAGAATACCTAATCTAATACAAAATCATATAACCATTGACTCATTACATAGATGTAATATTTTACCACAAAACATGGTAATTATATTTTTATGGATGTTTTTCATGATATATATATATTTTTTATAAAAAGATATTAGAAATAAAGAGAAAGTTTTTATCCAATGGGGAATACATAGAACCTCCATAAGAACACTCAGATACCAAAAGAATGGTATTAGTGATATTAGGCCACAAATTATTGAGGAGGTGACCACATAGTTTCAAAAAAACCAAATATAAAGTTGATTTTCCCTTCTCCTCTTAGTGAAATTGATCCTAAAACAAAAAAAACTATGACAATGGGGGTTAGAGAGAGGAATAAATTATATGGTTTATCTTTTTTACATTGTTCACACACTATTTATATCACGTGGAAAATACATTTTGAAAAATGGGGTTTGATACCACTATGAAAGTTATTATATAATTACAAATAACAATAAGGTGTGACATATGAAGATAGTACCAGAATCTAAGTACAATAATAAATTTCTAGAGTTAACAAGTAAATTAATCGTCAATTCCCATCATAATGCACCTCTAGAATGATAATTAAATGAGCATACATTGTCTTCACCTATATTCCAACCAAATTATATCAGGAACACCTGAAATTTCATCATAAATATTCACCAAAAAATATTTAATAAACACATAATTTATTTATATTTATAATTAAAAATGACATAATATCCATTAAACTCGGAATGGTAGTTCTAACATCATCCTATTATGAGATTTTCTTTATTACATCCTCCTTATAAAGCTGTCTTTTTCAATCTATTTTTGTTTTAGATGTAACTTCATTTTCATGTATCATGTCATAGTCCATATTAATACTCCATATAGAACATTTAATTTAACATAAATGTTCATCTAAAACACCCACTTTGGCTTCAACTTCCCATGGTCCATCATTAACAACCCTCGAAAAATATGAGATCCAATATTTCATTTTCTTAAATGCTCTGTGACATAGAAAAACCTAAAATAAGGCAGAAATTACCTAATATTCTTTTTCTTACCTTCTACAAATTCCCCACACAAGTTCTCCATTTATAAATAATATCCAAAATACATGTTTCAATATTTTTTTATTATGTTCAATCCTTAGGTCCTGGAATGAGTATTCCTTCTCAGTCTCTAACAGTACTAGAAACATGATTTTGTGCATTTTTATCACCATCCAAGACATAAGGGCTCAATGAAATAAACATTTTGGCCTCAATATGGTTAGTCACAAGTCTTTCAGGTGGGTAAATCCCCAATAATTCTTATTTCACTTTTTTCATCAAAATAGATTTTATGTTTCACAGAACAACCATATTTAAAATTCAAAATTACATAAATAGATCATCTTTAAAAGTTAATTTTTCTTATTACTTTTACTTAACTCAAAATATATTCTCAATCACCCATGAGTATGTTATCAATATAATAAATAAAATAAACATTCATAACTGATGATTAAAGTTACTCAAGGCAGAATCCATAGTATTCCTCCAATGGAAATTCAATCTATGCACTACACCATACGATATAATGGTGTATTTTGATGTTATAAAACCTCTCAATGTAATGAAATATATTATATTCACTATATCTCATTTTATAACAACTCAAAACTCTTCAGTTTTTTAATTTACTTCCTTCGGACATTCCATGACCCATCAACTTCCAAATTTCCAAGGGATTTCCAATCACCCATAATGTTCTTTATGTGAGTGTGTAGGGAAAATAAATTAATATTTTCTGAGACATTAATCTATGTATGTGACTCGAGAATCTAATCAATTTTTTATTATTTATATATTTTTAGAATATTTTAGATCTCATTGGTGGATGAATTAAATTTTTTATCCAATTTAGATTATAGATTAAATTATTCATGGGGACATGATGTCAAAATTTATTTTGAATTCTTAAAATTTTATTTTGAATTAATCATTAGAAAAACAAGGATATTGGTAGAAGTGGTCGATTTAATGTATTATTTTTGTTAAAATATTCAGATTCTTTATTTTAGTGACCCAAAGTAAATTCTTATTTTTTAATGGGAGTAAAGAGATATGGAATATCATTATAATTTTTTAATTAAAAAAATATAAATGGAATTAATCAAAAATAGTTTTCCAAGGACAATTTGGTATTTTTTTCTTACAATGATAAGAAGATGATATATTGTATTCCAAAGATGATGGATAGTTAATGTGATATTATAATATATAGTTTTTTTATGATATAAAATAATTTGGTTGGGAGATTTTATTTATAATTAGTGCTTCATGAGAAAATACAAATGTATAATATTATACTATTTTTAGATTATATTAGTGTCTCAAATAAAAAACTCAATATGGTAATTTTAGGTGGAAAACTCTATTTGAAACTAGTTAATCTTATGATTTTATTAAGTTAAACTATTGATATTAATTTAAGTATATTAATATAATAGGGTTAGTAATTTTTTATGGAAGTAATGAAATGAGACATGAGGTTGTGGTAATATTGAGTATATCATTTTATAAATTTTTTTTTCTGGATGGTTGATATTATTCCATCCATTTGATTAATAACCTATACTTGAGTTGTATCACACATGATCCAATTTACATGTTATATTTTATTCTTGGTGAAACCAATCATCAAAGTTATATTGTATGGTTTTCCAAAAACCACTTATATTATTTATGTATGATTTTTAATATCATTATTAGTATATAGGTTCTATAGGTGTATTATTCATATGATATTTTATTCCCCATAGAGGTAGATTTGATAGATATTGGATTTTGGGGCTATTTATGATATTTCATTTTCAGGATATTTCATTATATTATATATTTTATTTTTGAAAAGAATGATTATATTGTTATTTGAAACATTATATATTTACCTATATGAAAGTTGGGATATTTAGGTTCTTTAAGAGAAAAACACTATCCAAACACTATAGAGAGAGACATCCAAATTCTATTATATTACAAGTTCCAATAATTAATTTTAAAAAAATTTATTATAA
This sequence comes from Viscum album, assembly GCA_963277665.1. Lineage (NCBI taxonomy): Eukaryota > Viridiplantae > Streptophyta > Magnoliopsida > Santalales > Viscaceae > Viscum > Viscum album. The sequence goes on along the minus strand of OY728147.1, from coordinate 431,139,183 downwards.
ATTAAAAAAACAATGTGTTTATAAGATTCCATCCTCTGTCCACACAGGAGATTGATCAAGACCACTAAGAGGAAAAAGTATGCCCCTTTCAAGGGAAATCCATGCATTACATGAATCTGATAATTCTTCAGAAGTATTTCATTCAATACACAGTCATCTGAAAACATTGGTTAAAGATATGATTAAAATGCGAGCTTAAATTGAAGGAGTTTCATATATCATCAAGCAGTATTAACATGTAAACATTTACACAAAGCATGGAACAATTTATATAGCCTTGAAGAATACTCCAAGATATCAAATTATATCAAAACTATTGAACCATATTAGAAAATTTTAGCAAATGTTTCAAAAAATTATACCCCTTTTAAACAAATGGTTTAATTATTCATTGACTATTATATGTTTAAAAAATTATTGTGGATATTACAACCCATATAAATAATATCATATGATATTTTAAAATTATTCTGATAAATTTTACTAGGTGTAACACTATTCAGTATTAATTATCACATAACTCATTCAGTTAAATGCATATAACCATTATTTAGTGACTCTTACTATTACTTGGTTTAATCTACAACAATACGCAATATGGTTTGTTACATCATTTAATTCTTTTTCTTTTGTTAATATATCAATTAATCTCCCATTTTTAATAAACAGGATAGAATCAATGTACTTTAACCTTATTTCACATCATATGTTATAAAATGGGGAAATATTCAAAAAAATTGATATCCTTGAAAGATAATTTTAGATACACTATCATTTATTTTAAATAGAGTTTACATCATATGTATCAACTTATAAAATATTTATCTAAAAATAATTTTTGATATCCTCTAATAATATTTTAAACTAAGGCCTCAATATTTTATATAGAATCATTACAAAAAAATAATTATCCTCATTATCACAAGAACAATGTGTGACCCCATGAACCATTTATCATTTACACTGACAATGAGTCCCCTGATCCATAATTGTAAAAATATTTCTCCCTAGAAAAGCAACCATTTTACACAAGATATAATTGTATTTATTATGATATCAATCAAAAAAATTATCTCTATACTTTGACCACCAATTTTATCACATAAAATAAAGATAATTTTTTTAAAACATTTTTCCAAGATATTGAGAGATAATAAGACACAAGATATATTAGTTTTCCATAGTTAACTCATATGATATATATTTCTTGAGTATAAACTAACCATATGGATGAATAAATCGCTTGAATTAGAATACAATTACTGTTTCATCTCATCTAATGTCCATAATTTCGTACTCTCTATTTGAGATGACAAAACTGGTGCTTTTCTTAAGTAAAATATTTTTTACATTTATATATTAGAGGATTCATTATTAGTGAAAATGATAAATGGTTCATGGGGTCACACATTATTCATGTGTTAATGAGGATAATGATTTTTATAAAGATTCTATATAAAAAATTGAGATATTAGTTTAAAATATTCTTAGAGAATATCCATAATTAGTTTTAGTTAAATTTTAACAAGATAATAGATATGACAAGAATGTTTAATGGTTTTAATTATAGGTATATTTTCAACCATTGGTGATGGCAGTTAAATATTAAATATTCAACCCTAGGATACCAAAGGAATATTGTATGTGTCATGAAAAAATATATGGTTCCACCCAACCTGACACCCAACCCGATCCATGGTATGGCCCCATTGGCATTCTTGAACCCCACAGGCTAGAAACCGGTGCCTGGGTATCAACAACACATCATGGGGATGATTTCACCAATTTTAAGCAGAATAAATAACCAACTGAAATAAATAGGACAAAAATAAATAACCAAATCCAAACAAGGAACAATAATTTTTAGATTTTATTTATACAACATTATTCAAAAACTAATAGATCTAAATCAAAATGGAAACAAAGAACTATTCCAAAAACCACCACATAACAAGAGGGAAACCACTCTCAAGACATCACCACCACAAACATTGAACATGGAAGACCACTAGAAACCCTAACCACCATCTCCATACATATTTCCTTTACTTGAGTCACACATAATAAGATCTACATACATGCAAATTTTTATTTAGGGTGAGGTCCAAATCCCAGTAGGATTTCAACCCATAAAAATTTTTCCAGCCTAAAAAAATTATAATAAAAATAAACATTCATGTATGTAAAAGTAAAACTGGAACGATTCTAAGGATTTTTTTTAAGGAAAAGAATTATTTTCATTTAAAATGACCAATGAAGTGTATAATATGCCGAAATTAGGTAAAAAATCACAAAATAGCACTAATTCAGGGGATAACCCTCTAGAAAAAAGGAAAAATGGGACTCTTAATTCATGTATCTTGGTGAAATCTGGTATAGAAAGTACAATCAACATTGTTCTTGTGCACGAGCCATTAAGAGGGAACACCCCACAGGCCTAGTGGTTATAAAAAATCATCATAGTTTAGTTAATGTTGTAATCTTTAAATCCTGCTAGAAGAATCCAGATAAGACACTTCCAATTCTACTATAATTCTTATCCTAGTCCCCCCACATAGTCACCCTGGATTACCTTTGTGCTGAATTTACATTAAAAAATCACACAACTCACCAATTTTATACATATTCCATCCAATTCCTATAAGACGCATAATTAAACCATAATTTCCACAACCCAAAACCTCTTTTGATTCCAAAAAACCCAAATACATTTTCAATAATTTTTTTCACTACTTGAATGATTTAGTAAACCACTTGTACAATTTATAAAATACCTTAAATAATCACAATAAAAGAACTCATTTGAAAACAACCATTTTCCATCATAAAAACCACTTTCAATCTATACACATGTCGAGTCATTTAAAAAACACATTTCAAACCTCACACTCAATTAATAGAATACAAAAATGAAGCAATTAAACCATATAAAAAACAAAAAATAATGTTTAAGCATGGTACCACCTACCTCAAGGGAAGAAAATTCTATTTAAATGGTGTAAATCCACAACCACATCTCAAGAACACCCTAAAAAGAATGATTAATGCCAAAAAATCTTGGTTGAACCCTAAAGAACAATATCTAACCCTAAATAGGACCCCAACCTCTTAATAAATAAATCCAACAAACAAGAAGGAGAGGATCACGAGAAAAGTGGAATAAATCAAAAATGAACTCACTAACATAAATAATCATTGAGAATCCACAACAAAATCATCTTGAAAGTGAAGGTACAAGGGAGACAAGGGAGGAGGGAGAGGTGTATAGGGTTGTAAATCATGAGTGGGGAACAATATAGGTATTTAGTGTGAAATAACAAGTGGAAACGTATGGTACTTTAAAATTTTAATGACCCAGACAAGCCACACAGTTTTCTCACACAATTTTCCAAACCGTACAAACAATATGTGCACCTTAAATTCCATGAATTCCACACCAAATGGATAGGCCAAATAGTTTATAAACCGTGTTCTAACCATGTGATTATCCATTTTCCAAAACACTACTTGGATGCACAGTTACGTGGGAAAGGGAACACAATTTCCAAACCACAGGCCAGTTGTGTGCCACCTTTTATTTACCTAGAAACAATCATTATCGTACCAAAAATCATAGGAAACCCATGGGAAAAAATATAAACAAAAATTGAATAGAAAAATACCTAAAAATTAAATAATTGGTGTGAAGATTTCCCTAAAATGAAAACATTATATCCTGGAATGTCACTCTAAATCATGACTAGAGAAAACAAAGTAATACTCTTCCTCAACCCATGATTTGTTCTCCCAAGTATCATGATTATCATTTACATTTAAAAAAATAACCCATATTATAAGAATATAATTACACTAAATCAATTTCTCTTGGGAATCTACAATCCATACTAGCCGCTCAATCATTGACAAGTCACGTTCTAACTAAAGATCATCCCAATTAAAAAAATGAGATTGACGCAGGATATATTTCTTTAAATGGGATACATGGATCACGTAATCAATTGATGTCAACTATGATGTAATGTTTTACATTTGTTCCACCTTAGGAACCCACTCAGTGATCTCAAAAGGTCTAATATAACTTGGTGTTTGATTTCCTTTCTTGAAAAAATGGTGATGACCCAAGTGAAGTTCCACTTTCAGGAACACCCGATCACCCACAAAAAACACACTATCTCAGCATTTGTGATCAGAATAAGAAGTGTGCTGACTCTAAGCAATCAATACCCCCTACATTATTAGAATAACCTTCTCAGATGTCTCTTTCTCTATGCTTGGTACCAGCAATGTGGTCTCACATATCTCAACCCCACTAGAAAAAAACTGAAATGACTTACCATAATGAACCTAAAAATAATCCATCCTAGTAGAAGATGAATAACATTTATTAAATAAATTCTCAACCAATAATTAATTTTTTCCCCATGAGCCCTTGATATCCAAGACACATTCTTAGAGTATGTATTCCAAAATATGATTCTCTCTCTCTATATGACTATCTATTTGAGGATGTTATGTTGTGATCAATTTCACTTGTGACCCCATTGCCTTTTGAAGGACTTCCAAAAATCAAGAGGTAAAATGAGGTGCCTCCCAGAAATAATTGATGGCGGAACACCATGAAGCCTTAATACCTCATGAAAATATATCATGCCCAACTCATCCACCTTTACTAAATCTATAATCTTAATGATGTTTGATGATTTGTTTGGTAGATCAATCACCACCCAAATGGACTCCTCCCTTAGGGAGTATGAGGCGGTTGATAATGAACCCCACAATGTTCTTATTCCACTTAATGTTATGAATGGTTAGTGGCTAAAGTAAGCCGGAGGACCTTCAATAGAACTATTTTACTTAAAGACGTGTATAAAACCAAGATAAAAAGTCAGCTATATCATTCAAATACCTGGCCTCCATTACCTCTAGACCACATCCTAAAACATATTAGTAGCACCAAGATGAAAAAACCATTGAGACTAGTCGCTATCCTACACCACCAACAACCTCTGACATGACGACACAATATAATGACCCATAAGGCACAAAATTCCCTCTAGGGACAATAAACAATCAAATGGTGGATCCCTACCACCGATAAGATGCATATACTATTAGAATAACCCATCATGAGATTTCTCTCACTTAATTAGCACCATAAGAGAAGGATCCAAATGGGAATTGTCCATGAACACACCTCCACTACTCTCCTTGGTCACTATGTGCATTTGGTAAAAAATCTCAATCAAGGTCCACTCATCATTAGACTCCTTCAATTCCTACACTTTCCCATTTCATCTCATGGCATCTAACACAACATTACCTTTTTCTGGGGTATAAAATATATCAAATTTGAACACTATAATTTACTCAACCCAATATTGATACCTGAAATTGAAATATTTATTGGAGAAAATATAGGCCAAGATCATTTGATTAAAATAAACCACAAAATTCACCCCAAAAAGATAATAACTCTTACTCTTTAATGAATTAATTAACCCAACTAACTCTAGATCATGGGTCGGGTAGTTCGTTTCAAGTGTTACGAGTTGGTGGGAGTCATATTACACCGCATGGTAATTCTATATAAACCCATAAATGAAGCCTATAACCAAGGAATAACAATATACTATATACCCCTTTTGAGATTATGGTAGGATCAACACATGATCTATATTCTAAAAAAACATTAGCTCCTCAAAGTATGTCTGGAACTATGGGATTCATGCAAACATAAACCATTTCCAAGAGAGAACCATCATGAAAAAAAAGATATGAGAAGTCCAAAACAAATATCCCTCAAAACCCAGACAGGCCTAGATGGATTAAAATATAAAACTCATTCTTTAGCAGCTTATATAACATAACTAAATTGAATCTCTTGGGGCCAACCAAAACCCCTTGTTCTAAGATAACATGGCCCAAAAACGTCACATAAAAAATACAAAAGGCACACTTTGAGATTTTTCATTGATATGATGGTCTTGAAAAGTGACCAACATAATCGAAAAATGTCACTCATTATCTTCCACATATCATAAATAGGCCTGAACATCATCCAAAAATATCATAGAAAAGGACTTAGGATACTGATGGAACACCCTATTCCTAAGAACAATAAAAATCACTGGAGCATCATCCAACCTAAAAGGCATGACCATGTACTGAAAATGGCCATATCTACTTTGAAATGCTTTTTTTTCAGGAAATATTCCTCTCTCATTAAAACTTGGTGATAACTGTAACACAAATAAATCTTAGAAAACCACCTCAGACTTATTACCTATTCAAATAGACAATAATTTTGTAAAAAGGATTGCTTTTCTTGATAGTTAACTCATACAACTTCTATTAATCGATTCACAACAAGAAAGATTAGTCCCCATTTTTTAAAAATTGCACGATAGTGGCCAAAATATAGATTTTTAAGTGAATAAATCATTTGGATTCAAAATCATCCAAATATAACATTAATTACCTCTACATGGTTAGTGCCATAAGGTACATGGAGAAGTGATATTGACGGTCTTTCCATCATCAAATCAATATAAAACTACACATCTCTTTAAAATGGAAAAACTAAAAAATATTCTCAGAAAACCTATGGGAAGTCATCAACTACAAGAGGTAATCCTCCCTCAAGAGAACCAAAATATTCCTCCATCATGAGTGATGATAATTGAAAAACAATATTTTCCAATTACAGGAGTAGAGGTCTAGAACCACCTAACCTAGGATCCCATTAACCATGAAAAACCTTGGTACTACCATCCAGTTCCACCAAACTCACCCATAGTTGATAAAAATCAGTGTGTTTCTGAAAGTGCACCATCAAATCCATACATTGGATTAAATCTAATAGGTCCATAACTATAACAAGAATATCCCATTCTACATAAACATTAGATACATTTAGTGTTGAAGATAGACATCAATCTCCCTTTTATTTATTCTTACCAAGACACGTTACCAACTCTATTGCATAAGACATAAGTTAAGTTGGTATTTTTTTCACATCAAAATGGCTGGAAAAAATAAAGGAAAGTTAAGAACCAGTATCCCAGAGTTCAAAAACTAAAGATGATGAAAGAAGAATGGTATGTCATACTATCTCAGGCCTTATATATAATTCTGATGGTGCTTGATCTATAATATAAATCTCCCTAGTAGCAACATGAGCCTAAGAATGGAAACAATTCTGTGGTTTTTTTCAGGAACTGAATTTTCCCCAAAGATGATCCAGCCCTACCTCCATGACCTTTAAATTGAGAACCCACTGACCAGGATGGTTTGGATAGGGATACCATTCCCCTAGAAGCCACTTATCCTACACTACATTGATATGGGTGTGTCACATTGAAAAATTGATACTAGTATCCCACAAATCCACACGAATGGAATGGTTTTGTGGGGGATGTGCACACAGTTCATGTGTTCCTTTACTTCCCAGACTAATGGAACATGATTGATCCATCATCAGAATCCATTAAAGAAAGATATCAAGAAGGGTGTTCTGAACTACCACAACCCTTCTTCCCCTTCTCATCCCACATCATCTTCTTCTTGGACGAGACGATGATGGATATTTCTATCACTACCCCAACTGAACCCTACATTTCCTTGTGATCTATTTCCAATATAAAATCATGTTCAAACACCTTGACATAGGTCTATAACTTAAAAACATCAACCTGAGAATAAATCATGGGTTGTACACCCCTTTCAAACCTATGAGCCATTATATGATCATTAGAGATGAGGTCAGGTGCATACCTAACTAACTCTACAAAGTGATTATCATAATCTATCACTCTCTGGTATCCCTTGAAAATATCCACAAACTCCTAGGAGTTTTCATATGATAAAACCTTGGGATAATATTGTTCATCAAAAACGATCATGATATCCTTCCAACTCATTTTTTTTTCTTCATTGATTGGGCCACTGAGTCCCACCACCTCTGTTTGGGACCTTCTATCAATAATAAAGTTCACATAACCATAAATTCCTCTAAAGTATCAAGAAACTCATACCGACTTTTGATATTCTCAAGAAACTCCTCCACTTATTGAGGTTTCGCGTTGCCCCAGAATGAAGGAGGCATGTCCATGAAGAACTCCTGAGATTTATCGTTTCAAGAACCCGGTTCAGCTTCCCTAACCAAAGTAGTATTTGGACCAACTCCCCATCCCAAATCAAGAATAGCTCAGACCACATATTCTAATAGTCATTGATCAATTGGGGAGGGGGAACTCTCTCCTATCTATTCCTGTGGCCGTATACGAAGTCTTTAGTGAGGAATTTTTCTACAAGTAGTAATAACCACCAGAAAAACTATCAATAAAATTATTTTAAAATGCTTTCAGTAGTAAAAAAATATAATAACACTACATAAATAAATAAAATTAAACCAACCACAATAATATGACAACAAAACCACTCCAACTCAACCTAATGTCCATATACATTCTACAACATGTACGTCTCTTCTAGATAATAAGTTAAATAAAAATCCCAAAATTTCATAGAGAATGGAGTTTTGTCACGGGGTTTTCTAGCCCGACATCATACTCACAACCAAAACACCATTTAATGACAGTTATAACATACGTATATATAGAATCATCACAAATAACATGAACTATAAATAATATGACCTACTATAATATGGAATTTTTATAAACCAAGATGGGGTTCCAACCAACCCAACACTGAACCTGGCCCGTGGCTTGGACAGATGGGCATTCTTGGTCCCTACAGGTTGGAAATAAGTGCCTTGGAATCAAAAAAAATCATGGGAATTATTTCACCCCTTATCAGAAGTAGAAATAACCAACAGAATTAAACACAACAATAATAAATAACCAAATCCAAAAAAGGAACAATAATTTTTAGATTTTAGGTTTTATAACATTAGAAAAAAACCAAAGGAAATACAATAATAATGGAACAATGAACTATTCTGAAAACCACAACATGAAAATAGGGATGTATCCCTAAATCCACCACCACCTCAAATATCATTCTAGGAATACCACAAAAAACCTCATCCCTCATTCCAATATGTCTTCCCATTAGCTGGTTCAAACATAACTAGGATAACATACAACCAAAGGTGTATTTAGGGTGTCATCAAAAGCCTATTAGGATGCCACCACATAAAAGTAATTCCTTGATAAAAAATGAAAATGAAAATTAACTTGAATGTTTATAAAAGTAAAAATGTTGAGAATAAAATGGAAAACATTTTTAATGAAAAAAATTAATTGGTCGTAAAATAACCAATAATGTGTATTTTATTCCAATGGTATATAAAACATCAAAAAAGAGAACTATGTAATGAGATAACCCTCTATTATCTTGATAAAATGGGACACTAGGTACATCGTATCTCCGAGAAATAAGGTATAAAATCCATAACCATTTGCATTCTCATACACGAGCCACTAAGAGGGAACATCCCAAAGCCCTAGTGTTCTCCAATAATCATATTATTCTAGTTATTGTTGTCATATTCAAATCATGATAATTTAATCTAGGAGAAGACACATTCAATTCAACAAGAATACTAGTCCTAGTATTCCATCCAAGATAAATAAGATTCCTATTATACTCAATGTACATTCTGTATACCACATAACTCACCACTTTGTACCCTGTGTTAGAAAATCCATTTAACACACATATTTAAACCATAATTTCCATAATGAAAAACCACTTTTGGATACAAACGTAACCAAAATAAATTTTTAATTGTGTTTTGAATTTCATTAATTATTAAATAAACCACTTTTACAATTTATAAAATTCCTCCATGATGTAAAACAAAAGAACGTAATTGAAAACAACCAATTTACATTAGAAAACCACATTAAAGCCACACACATCTTAAAACGTTTTAAAAACAAATTTATCTCATAACACTCAATGAATAGAGAAAAAAAATAAGTAATGAAATCATATCCAAATCAGAAAATAATGTTTATGAATGGAACAACCTACTTTATGTGAAGAAAAATCCGGGAAATGGTGAAAAACCACAACAACACCTCCAGAAGACTATTAAAAGGTATGATTGAACTAAGCACATCAATGCTGAATATGAAAGAATATGATCTAACTATACATAGGTCATACAACCTTCTGGAGAATAAAACCCCCAAAGAACAAGTATGTAAACCCAAGAAAAGAGGAAAAAACAATGAAGAAGACACTTAATTTAAGAATCAAGGAAAAACTACACCAAAATCAACTGAAATATGAATTTCTTAGTGAGACAAAGGAGGAGAGAGAGGCTCATAGTGCTGGAAATCCCATGTTGGGAAGAATATCGGTGTTCAAGGTTTAAATATTGAGAGGACACATCTAGTATTTAAAAAAATTAATGACATGGACAAGATGCACCATCTTCTACACTATGCATCAACCATGTGCCCATTACTATCCACGAAGAAAATGCCATATAGTTATCCCACATGTTTTAAAAACCATATACTAACCATACTATTAACCACTGTCCAAAAATACAACTTGACCACATAGATACCTGAAAAAGGGTTCACAGTTTTCCAAACCATACACCACCTACTTTCTAGCCAAAAAATCCCAATTTCTTCCAAAAACTCAAATAAATTCCATAGGAGGAAAATATGGAAAAAATAAATATAAAAATACATCAAAATTAAATCATGGGTGGGATAGTACAAAATTCCATTTAATATATTTGGTGGGCCATCCAATACATAATTTTTTATGCCTCATCAGTAAATTTCATATTTTAGTATGAAACCCACACCATGCTAATCAGTACATTAAATTACGAACAATATTAATCAACGATGACCCTCAAAAAGGGTAACTTTAATCCTTACTTTATTAGGTTAATTATCGTTTTACATCATGTAATATATATATCCATCCTAATAGAATTAAAACATTGAGATTCATTTTCTATCAATCATGATATATTTTTTATTTTATTAAACACCATAAAGAATTCTATCAAAAACATAAATATATATTAATCAAATAAAATCAAATATGATATACCTAACACCCCAAGATTTTTTGAATTCTTCTCAAATTAATCCTTATTTTTTATATTTTTTATTTCACATGATACTGGAAATAACTATATATATATATATATATATTAAAACACTAAGTCAGACATTTCCTTCACCCTATAGAAACTCTTATTATGATTCACAGAATAATAAATTGGCTTCCACTACATGAAACACCGACTTTCCATGCAATACATGCAACATCGACTTATAATATGATACATGCAATACTGAGTTTCTAAGAAACATAATTTTATTGTTTTAATTAGTCTAAAAGTTTACATATTAAGTATCCCTCAAAACATAGTAATATAAATAGTAATAACTAATTTTTAAATATTATTATAATTGTTTTATATAAATAAAACATATTTATAATGAAAAATATAATTTTTTGTAAAGTCATTATATGTTTCAAAATACTATTTTCTTAAGTGAAGTGTCTTTGATGTCCTTCTGTGAAGAAAAAAATTAATTATACACATTGAAATTTAATTTGATAAAATAAAATTCCTTATTGAATTTATAATAATGAAATTATCTTAGTTTGAATATTTGGGATTTTTTGAGAAACGTCATTTTTTTGAATAGTGAAAATTACAGTATTTTAGTTAATAACTGCTTTTTTTAAATAATTATTAATGTAAAAATATAAATTAAATTTGATTTCAGGTAAGATTAGATCATATATAATCATATTAATAATATTTATTTAATTATAATCTATTTCAAATTATAATTTTACATAAAAACTAAAAAAATATTTTGAACGTTTTTCTACTTTAAAAACTCTTTATTTTGTCCACTCTGAGGTATTAGCATTAATATTAAATTTTCTGATTCTAGGAATTAAATTTTTAAAAATATAAATAAACCATTGTAATTAGAATAATATTCAGTGTGTAATTATATCATGTTAATTTTTTACCAATAATATTACTAAAAGTGATTAAAATTAATCACTATGATTAATGTCAAATTAAGATTAATTAGGGACTAAAGCTTAATGTTAGGAGACCAAATGACCTATCTACTTGTAAAAAACCCATTATATGGGAATATTGCAGACATAAAACATCCATTATTTATTTTTGTTCGTTTTTATGACTTTCTTAGGTAAGAACATGTGTACACCTCACTAGTTTTTAATAATTCCAAGTGAGTCATTATCCATTCCTCTAAAAGGCCACCCCTTCTCCCTCTTCTTCACATATCTCATTCCTATTAGGTTCACCCAAGATATTACATGTATACTTCTCAAAATACCTCAATTCCTCTTAGAATCCTCTATTTGGTAATAAATACATCTAAGGAAGCATTTCAGCACAAACCAAAAGGAGTTACTCAATTTTAGATATATCTTCTTCTCTCATACTCCGTTATTTTTTTCTTCTCTACCCATAAAAATTTATTTCTTACATTATAGTATAAAAACCATAGTATCAAAAATTGTCAATTATTTTTTTATTCAAAGGGTTTTACATTCACTTTCTCATCACACCATCTAATTTGTAACGAACATACTGCATACGTGTACGGTGAACTACCACCTCGCTAAACGTTGATTTTACATTTCTCCTTTAATAGATAACATGGTCGGAATTATGATAGAAAATATGTTTATTTATTGCATATATTATATTAATTATGTCTTTAATTTTCATTATTTATTTTACAACACAAATCATTATACATTCCATTTTTTGTAAGTATGATAATTTCATTTTAGAAAGTGTGGACTACTGCCCCTCAAAGTGATGTGATTTGTTCATACACTACATGGAATGTATTAAAGATATATTCAGTAAATATATATAATATATATTATATAACTAATATAATAAAATAATTATTTTTATATATATAAATATATATTAATATATGTATTTTATTTACTTTTTCTCAACATGGTAGTTAAACAGAAATAGTGTTAATGCGTACGTACAACATACCATCTCCATGAACGATGTAATATGTTTCACAATTCTATATCCAATGTATTATTATAATAAAAATTTATTTAATATAAATTATAATTAAATATTGTTTTACATTCTATAAATTCTGATATAAATATAAGAAATAAGGATATAACAAATTAAGACACAAGAAAAAACAAATGGGATATTGCCTGAAGTGAAACTTTAACATAGAATTGTGAACAAATATGCAATATAAACTAATAATAAAATAATATATTGACTTATAATTAATAGTATGCTTTATTGGAAGTTTTTAATAAATTTATATGTATTATACATGAGGTTTGAACTAGTACAACAAGTGTCAAGAAACAAGGTAAGGGAATGTCATCTCGCTTTTTATTTCCATGAGATACAGGCTTTATTCACTGCCCAAACCTGTTGTGTGGTGTTTATACTTCCATTGGATGAATTATATGACTATATTAATTATATTAATGGTTATTTGAATCCCAATTTGATGATATTTATTTCATGGGGTTTATTTTTCCAAAGCTACCAATTCTGTAAAGTAATTTTGTCTTAATTTTCCTTATTTCAGAAATATGCCATTTTATGAACCTAATTTTTACAATGAGGTGTATATAATGAATATGAAATTATATACCATGACTGTAATCCTATCCATGATATTTTATGCTATATGTATTTTCATTTTCTAAAATGTTTATTTTGGTTCAAATCATCCAAGCGGTAAAAGATTATAGAAACAATCTTATTGCTTTTCAAGTTTGTTTATGATTATGAATCTTTTGATTAAATATTATGATCGATCACTCTGGAAAACATGTGAGTTTAATTATCCTCTATTTATTCAATATATTTACATGTATTTTTAAAAAATTTATAATAAATGGTACATAATATTATTAAGAAAGTGTTTTTACAAAAGTCATACATTACCACTCCATTGGGTCGAAAATCTATGTACTTTCAAAACCATGTTTTCTAAAAATGTTTTCAATTTTTTTTCAATATTTCATTATATGTTATCAAATTATTTTAAAAATAAATGGGTTTCAATACAATTTCAATATTTTTATTTATGCTTTAAATGTGTTTTCAATGAAAAATTTTATTTAAAATGTTTTGAATCTCATTTTATAAGTTTTCCTAGAAAATGGGTTTTAAAATGTTTCAGTGATTATTTTATAAATTTTAAAGAAAAAATGTTTTCAAAATTATTTAAACTATCATATATGTTTTCAAATAAAAATGTTTCCAAAATGTTTCCAAATAATTTGTGAAACAATTCACATTTATTTTCATGAAAATGGTTTTCAAAAGGTTTTATGTTCTAAAATCCATTTTAAAATAAGAAAGGATATTTACGTCTTGAATGTTTTCAAAATATAATTCTGAGTTATTTTCCTAACAAATATAATATCTGTTGATGTTAATCATTCCTTACTAAGAAATTATTCAACTGTTACATTCATATTATATCTTGAATTGTTTATATTTTGATAGAATGATTCTTGTGACATTTGTTTCTTTTCCATGTGTTATAAGCTTTCGAACCCCACTTCTTTTCACGGGTTATGATTTTATGGAATGATTATAAAACATATCTATTTTCCATAGGTTATGATCTGCTTAAATATTGCTGACACCCATTTTATTTCATGGGTTATGAAATCATTGTTTATCATTTTTTCGGACTTGTATGTATGATTTCATTATGGGATAGGTGGGACTTATATCTCCCTATAATGCATTGGGTAATGATAAATGATTTATGAGATCATGAAAAACATGGGAGGGAATACCAAGCCTAAAACAAGACTGTATATAGGAGGACATCCCAATCCTGAGAAAAGGGGGTCCACGGGAGGTAATTTGAAGCCCTAAACAAGAGGGTATATGGGAGGACATCCCAAGCCTAAAACAAGAGGGTAAATAAGGGGACATCCCAAGCCTGAAACAAGAGGTTACACATTAGGACATCCCAAGAAAAAAACAGTTGTGTACATGTGAGTTCATCACTATCCCATGGTAGGTACATAAGAGATTAACCAAATCCTAACACATTTCAAAGGCCTTGGCATGCCTCTTCGTTATAGGGTGTTTATCTCTTTATTAGTTTTCCACAATCCAATGTTCTATTTCTATGTTATACTTTCATGGATTTTGTTCACTATTTTTTTATGATTCATGAATTCTAAACTGCTAATATAGATTTTTATTTATGATATAAAGGGTATGATATTCGTATGTTATTCTTAATTTCCATATCCTTTAGTTCTTGTAATGCTTAAATATTTAATTTATTTTACATTACTAAGAATTTGAGCTCACTCCTTTTTATGTTTCGTTTCCTCATTTTATATAGAAAGGTTTTAGGAAGAATTATTATAGGTGGAGATCATTATAGTTGATTTTTAAGATCTTTTAATAGGATAGATGGTTTTGTTTCGAAGTTTCCAAATACCCTAAGCTATTACCGTCCATTGGCATGTCTTTTAAATATACTAAATATTAATATAAAATGATGTATTATCCATGTATGTTAATCCTAGGATTCTATAATTGGTATCAGGGGGAGTTTTTGTCAACCTTTGGAAACTAGGATGATAAAACATGGTTGAGATCCCTTGGTATATTTCTAAGGATATGTCCACGGATTCCACAATGGATAAGTATAAGGATGAGTTAACATTCCAGAAAATGACTTGATGTTTTGGTAAACTATAGAGTGAGTGGGTTTCTATAAATAAATAATTTATGTATAATACAAGTGGGTTTGGGTCTAATGTATATGTACCTAGGAGTAACAACTCCGATAAGATGTTCTGGGCCTCACTTGGGGTAATCTGGTACACAAAAAAAGGCCTTGTTGCACAGCTAGTTTGACACTACTATGAGATATTATTTGGGAATTAAAATACACTTAACAATCCATTAGGAAGGATTTGAATATAACATGACTATGAAAAACCAAGAATAAACGTATGGTGTCATTAATTAAAATTGTTGTGTTATGATTTAGAAATCCTATAAGTAATTTTTCATGATAGTGTGGCTTTCTTATATGATCCTTTTTTCTCACCCCATGATTTCTAGTTTTATTCAATTGATAGAACTGGAAGTAAAATTTTTAGGATTTAATTTTTCCAATGTGGAATATATGATTATTAAGAAAATCAATTTCACAAGTGGAAATATCATGAAGAGAATCAGGTAGGTGGTGTGAGTTTTGATTATAATTATGAAGATAAAAACACCACAAATCATATGTAAAAATTATGTGATGTTAATATAGTTTCATTTACAATGATCATTATAAGAATTATTTTATTTAGGATGAGTAAACATATTAAAATAATCACATTTCATATTATGAATTAGAAAATAAATTGATGAAGCACGAGTAATGGTTTAAGAATAAAGATGGATTAATGAAGTATTTATGTTTTGTAATTAGAAGATTGTGTTATATGAATCATAAAATGTATAAGTATTTTCAGTATAAGTTTTCATTAAGTAAAGAAAAAGAAATTTATAATTACAATGATGACATATAAAAGTGATTTCATTGAATTGTGATATTTTGATTAAGGAAGGGTAACACATAACTAATGCCTGAAACTGAGATAATGATCTTGGGATTATGATATGTTGGATATGAATAAGTAAATTGGATGGAATAGAATACACTAGGACTGATTGTTGAAAAAATGGTGTATGTCATCAATAATGAAGTTTACATTTTCATGGATTTAATGAATATATCCAATAATCATTTGAATATGTAATCATTCAAATTTTCCAAAATAATTTATGGTAGTTAAGGTTATTACCATGTTTCAAGGGAATATATGATGAGGTTATTGACATGGATACAATGTGACCAAAAAGTGGTACATTGTGATATATGGGGGATCAATTTTAATAGGATTTAATGAAATTATTTATAAATCATTGAATTCTAATCTTTCAGAAGGGTCATGCAGTTAATAAATTGTGGAAAGATTATGTTAAAAATTGGATGATGTTTGAGGGAATAAAGTATTGTCGTACCATATGAGGAATTATTCATGTTGGATAACCAATGATAACTATTTCAATGAGATATTATGTGAAGGTAGATGAAATGACATATAATTCAGTTTATGGATTTCATTATATGTTGTTTTATTAGGAATAAAAAATTCACCATTATTCCATAGAATAAGAGATAGAGTATGAATTGATCAATGAAAACCCAAAGGATGAGATTATACATATGAAAAAGAAAAATTCATGTAATTGGGATTCTTTAGGTTCCTATATTGTAAAATAATTCCTATAATCTAGGAAAGTGATATTGAAAATATTTATCCTAGTGCTATTATTCTAGATAGATCAGATGATAACTTAGATCATCACATAATTATGGTTTTGTGAACACCCACTACTATTGATGAATTTTCTCTATAAATCTACATTAGGACATGATTGTTTATTTTTCTTCTACGTCCATGTTTTAACTTCACACATATGTTCTCTTATGTGGAAACTATGATATATGTTACTTTGGGTATCCACTATATTTCCAGTGTTCTTTTTTAAATGAAATTTTTGTATTCATTTTAACGATGTGGGTTTCAATGAAATGACTTTTCTAGTATTAAACCATTGGAAAACCAGATGAATTTTGATGGAGAAATTAATTTTATAGGGTCTATAATGTAACACCCTGAAATTTTGTGAAATATTTTTTTCTGAAATAATTTTGTTTTTTTAAATTTTGCATTTCATGTGACATTAGACATTGTTATATATATATATATATATATATATATATATATATATATATATATTAAATTACTATGTCCAGAATTACTTTCCCCGAACAGAAAATTGGATTGTAATATATTAAATAGTGACTTGGATTGCGCTACATGGAAAACCGATATGGCATGCGCTATACACAACACTGACTTGGCATAAGTTACACACAATACAAAGTTTATTTGAAACATCATTTTATTGTTATATTTATTTAAACAGGTTAGTTATATCCTAGAAAGTAAAAAATTAGTTATATTAATAGTAATAAATAATTTTAAAATATTTTCTTAATAGTATTATATAAATAAAACATATTATTAAAAAATGAAATTTTTTGTAAAGTTTGAATATGTTTACAAATACTATTTTCTTGAATGAACTGATTTCCATGTCATTCATTGAAGAAAAATAAAAATAATTTTACAAATTTCTATAAATTAAATTTTATAAAATAATCTTCACTTTGAATTTATAATTAATAAATTATCTTGTGGTTAGTTTTAGTGATTTTTTTTGAGAAACTTCATTTTTTTGATGAATAGTGAAAAAACATCAAATTTGTAAATAGCTGAAATTTTCAAAATAATTATTAATTTTAAATTATAAATTAATTTTTAGAATATAAAATTATAATAATTATAAATATATAAATAATATTTATTTAGTTATAATCAATTCCACATTGAAATTGAATATAAAAACTTTACAAGCTTTAAAAAAAATTCTACATTAAAAATCCAGTTTTTTATCCCATCTTTGGGATTAGTATTAATATTAATATTTATAATTATATTAATTTAGTTTATAAAAATGGACATGAACCATAGTAATTATTATAATATTTATATTATAATTATATCTTGTTAATTTTTGACCAATTAAATTAGTAAAAGTTATTATAATTAAGCATAAGGATTAAGGGGAAATTAAGCTTAATTAAGGAATAAACCATAATATCTGGGGCCAAATTGACCCTTAAACATGTCCAATAACCATTATATGGTCATACATAGGCCATAAATCTTCCATTATATATTTTTTTTGGTTTTTTATTTCTTTTTTTAGGTAGGAACATGGGTACACCTAACTTCTTTTTTGAAATTTTAAGCGAGTCCTTTTCCTTTCCTATAAAATGCCACCACTTCTCCCTCTTTGTCATACCTCTAAAAAATCATAGGTTAGTCCAATATATGACCAAAATACATCTTAAAATCCATAAATTCCTATTATAATTTTACCTTTGTGTATAATTAAATCCATTGAAGCCTTTTGGCACAAACCAAAAGGATTTACCTGATTAAGAGGTAACCTCTTCTCTCAAGATCTTTACTTTTATTTTCCTTATACACCCCTTAAAATATCAGTATTCCATGATTTTATAATAAAAATGGAATACCAAATATATTAAGATATTTTAATGATATGGTTTTTATCTACACGTACACACACCTCCACCTAATGGGTAACGAGCATACTTTTTATGTGTATGATGAAATACCACCTCACTAAACGATGACTGTTCATTTTTACTTTACTACCTCTCATGGTGGAAAAAATAATGGAAATTATGTTTATATATTTTATATATTATATTTATTTTTATTTAATATTTTTTAATTCTTTTAAAAAACATTCCATTATACTTTAAATTTTTTGTTAGTACAATAATTTCGTTTGAGGATGTTTGGACTATCGCCCCTCAAAGAGAAGTGATTTGTTCATACACTACTTAATATGTATTAAAGATGGAATTAATTAATATATATGATATATATGATATAATAAATATAATTTCATAATGATATATATATATATATATAAAAATATATACATATATGTTTTTTAATTTCATTCTTTCAACAGGACAATTAAACTGAATTGGTGTTCATGCGTACGTATCCCTTACCGTCTTCAAGAATGAGGTATTCCATTTTCTAATTATATAACCTATAGATTAATATAATAAAATTAAAAAGAATTCAAATTATATATAATTCATGGTTTAAATTATGGAAGATATGATATAAAAATTGTTACTAGAGAAATAACAAATTTAGACACATGCGATAAACAAACCTCATAGTACCCGATGTGAAACCATAATAGAGATTTGTTAACAAGAATAAAATATAAATCGACAATCAAAACATAAATGGTAATAAAATTAATAATATTTTTGTTTGAATGATTTATAATAAATTTATATTTATTATAAAATAGGTTTGAATGAGTATGATTAGAGTCAAGATTAAAGCTAATGGAATTTCATTTCACTTTTTATTTATGTGAGATTCATGCATTGTTCACCACAAATTCTTATTGTGTGGTGTATATAATGACCACGAAAGAATTATATTATTATTATAATTATATTAATGGGTATTTAAAAATCCATTTTATGATATTTATTCCATGGGGATTATGTTTAAAAAGTTACCAAATCTATAAAGAAATTGTGTCACCGTTTGTCTTCATTAAGACACATTCCATGTTATGATCCTATGTTTTCAAATGTGGGGTATATAATTACATTAGAATTATATATCATAAATATAATTATTTTCCTGGTATTTAATTCTTCCTTTAATTTCATATTCTTTAATGGGTCATACGGTCCAATGTTACGAACTAGTAACCGTTATTGAAAAAATCACATGGTTTTTTCAATATTGTTTATGATTATGCATACATTGATTGAATATTATGAAACATATCTCAAGAACACTAATTAGTTTCATAATCCCATTATATATATATATACCTTTATTCTTACCACTTTTATACTCTTTGGTAAAAATTATTATTAAGATTTGTTTTAAGGAAGTCTAACTTTACCTCTCTCTTCGGTCCAAAATCATTGTTCTTTCAAAACCATGTTTTCTAAAAATGTTTTGAAAATGATTTCAAGATTTTTTTATATGTTTTAAAATATTTTATAACTAATGGTTTTCAAAAATTATTCAATATTTATCTTTATTTTTTTAAATTGTTTTGAAATAATAATATTTATTTAAATGTTTTGAACCAGATTTTAATAACTTTCAAGGAAAATTATTTTTAAAACGTTTTTAGGAATTATTTATAGGTTTTAACTGAAAAATGACTTTAAATGTTTTTCAATATATCATTTTATTTTTTCAACTAAATAGTATTCTAAAATAGTTTAAATGATTTATTTATAAATTTTACGTTTATTTTCATGAAAATAGTGTTCAAAGGGGTTTATAATCTAAAGATCCTTTTTAGAGAAGAAAGGATATTAAATTCAAAAATTGTTTTGAAAAATCCCTTGTAAGTTATTTTACATATATGATATCATTATTGGATGTTAGTTGTGAAATCCTAGGATGCGATTCAACGGTTCAATTCTAATTATTTTTTCTCTGGTTTATGATTTGATTGAGTGATTCTTATAACATTCATTTCTCATTCAGGCGTTATATTCTATTGAAACCCGCTTATTTTCATGAGTTATTCATTGATGAATGATTATTAATCCTATATATTTTCCATAGGTTTTTATGTGATTAAATGATAATGATACCCATTTAATTCAATGGGTTATTATATGTATATTTATGATTGTTTGGGACATATAATTATGATTTAATTATGAGATGGGTGGGACCTATATCTCCCCCCAATGAATTGGGTAATAATTAACATTTAATGAGTTTAGAGGCTTCAAGGGAGGGAATTCAAATACCAAAATAGGAGGGTATACTCGAGGACACCCCAAGACTGAAAGACGAGGGTACACAAGAGGGCATCCCATGCCCGAAACAAGAGGGTATACATGACGACATTCATGCCTAGAAACAAGAGGGTGAATGGGAGGAAATCCCGATCCTAAAACAAGAGAATACATCAGATGAAATCCCATGAATAAAACAAGATAGTAAATGGGATGGAATCCCATTCTTGATTCAGGGACACAATGGATTAACTAAAGACAAACATGTTACAAAGGCCTTGGTAGGCCGCCTTGAAAAGGGTTTGTATATGATTTTGTGTTTTCCACATTTCCATGTTCCATTACTATGAATTATTTTCAAGTATTATGTTAATTATATCCTTATATTCATGTATTATTAGCATCCAATCTTTATTATTATCTCTGATATGTAGGGTATGATCTTCAAATGTTATGCGCAAGTTCAATACCATTTTCTTCAAGTTATGATTACACATTTCTTTTATTTACCCTTATTAAGCATCTGAGATCACCCCTTCTTTATGTTTACATTACCTAGGTTATGAATAATGGTATTATGTATAATTAATAATGGTGAAGAAATTTATGGGAGATTTTGAAGATCATCCACCAGGATAGAAGATTTTGTTTCCACATTTCTGAAGACATTAAACAATTACGGTCCTCGTGCATGTATTTTTGTCATTTACTAAATATTAATCTAAAATGATGTAATATCTATGAATGTAATGCTTGGGTTTCTATATATACTACCATAGAGACCTTATGTTTTCTATATTTTAACAGTTTTATTAAACATATAACATAATTATGTAATCTCTAACACATCTCTTTTTTAGTATTTTATAAATATTCTAATTTATCACATTTGATAAGTTGACATATATGATTAAGTATTTATCAAATCAGATTTTGATTAGGGATCATCATCCATAGGTTAAAATATGCATGATTAATTTTTAAATTTCATCAATTTACATTATCAAATGTTATGATGTTAGAGACTATTGTTATTTAAATTACTAGAACCCCTTGTAAATTCATCATAATCATTGAAACATTTCCATGAATATTTTCATGAGATCAATTGGTTACAAATATTAAATATTACTATTTAATGTAATATATATTTTAAAATATATTATATTTTTTTGAATATATAGTGATTTATTTTGATTTTAGATATGAAAATATTTTATTTTTCATACCTTGAAATTCACCAGGTTCAAACATAGCCCCACTAGAAACATAAATAAATTATTTCATCAAAAACAGTAAAATTTTTGTTCATTATGAGGAAAATTATATGAATTATGATATGTGAATATTAAATAAGTTACGTATTAATAACAATATCATATATGGTATTATATGTTTTTAGAGATATTATGCCACAACCATCAATCTAAATTTCACTTCCAAATTCTCAATAGTAGAAAATGGCCTAAATATTCCTAAGAAATATTAATACTATATATGTTCTGTATCTGAAATGAGATGCCTTAAACCCTAGACAAACACTTTAACATCTTATGAACAAATCATTTCACACTCTAAAAAAACAAGAAATAATCAATAACACATTCTGTATAGAACACTAGGAATTCACATGGTTCAAAAATAGTCATACTCGTATGGAAAAATTGAATCTTTAAATGAACACGAGAATCCTCATAAATATATAAATTCCTAATGTTGGTCTACTACCAAACAGAAATCATAACTATACTTTATATTCACACAAAATCACATACTAAATGATAAATGACAACGAAAATGACTAACCTTATTCAAGTGACCACATTAATCAATTTATGGATGAGTTACCACAATATACACCACATTCCATAAATTATTCAACCATCTTATCATCATAAAAACCCCATTCGTGGACAATGAAATTTCCAATTACCCTCAGAATACACCATCTTCAATTTTTATTACAATAAATAGTTATCACATCTAGAAATAATTCTCCTACACCATTTTGAGAAATTTCCACTACTTATATATAGATCATGTACTTCTATATGTTATTTACAGTGGATCGCTAACATTGTTTCTATAGTGATAAACCTTTTTCTTACATGACTAGCACATCATTTATGACACAAATAACATAATAGTAAGACAATAAATAATTTAATGGTTTTTTATCGTTCGAAAAATTGGATTATACATCACTTGTATATAGTAAACCATAAATATTATTTAAACTCTTCATCTTAGTGATCATAAAATATATCATTTTATTTTTATTACATATATTCACCAGAGAATATATATTTAATAAAATAGTGAGATAAAATCTCAGTAAAGTTAGGAATGAAATGGATATACTATTATATAATCTAAAGACCCAAAATTTCCATTTAATATTTTTATTATATGGAAATTTTACGAGACTGTAAATATTAAGGCATGTGATTCTGAGGCACATCGTGCCAAGAATGAATTTCTAAACTTCTTTCGGGTAAGTTCATTAAACATAAGAGTGGGATTTTGTAACTTTTAAACCGGTGCTCAGAATTGGAATCTGAGGGCACCAATGAATGCACAGTTCCAATATTCTCTTAAGGAGACATTCACCTCGACTGTAGTAGGTCGAGGGTGAAAGATAGATTTTGTGTTTTTTATGGAAATGAAAAATAAAATAAAATAATTTTTTTTTTATTTAAAATAAATTCTTCCATTTTAATGTTAAAGAGGTGGGGACACCTGAACTAAAACCCAAATTTTGAAATTATAGGCGGGGTACACTCGAACCCTCTCAATTGGAGAAACCCCTTGAACTCCCTCATTTATTAATAGTTAACGCATGGAATTCCTCAAAATTTATTATTCCAATGAGGTACAATTAATTGTGGCCAAATTTGATTATTCCAACGTAATTTAAATTGATAGACCTAATTTAATAAGTTGGCACCTAAATTTTTTTCTGGGATGAAAATTGTTGGAAAAGGGAGAAGCTTGGGAGAGCTTGGAGAAACTCATCTCCAACGAATAACTCCTCCTCAAACAATGAAGGTTATCCCCATAAAATAATGTTCTTCGGGGTTAATATAACACCCCATGCCCACTCTTTCGGACTCGGTGCTTGAAAAATGGTGTGTAATTTTAAAAAAAATTTAAAGGTGAATAAAAAATTACACAACACTTTAATGAAGGGAGGATCTTTTATCGGTCTAGGTTCTGGAAGATTAGACATAACCATACATTATCAGAGTTGAACAAAAATAAAAAATTTTCCACTATGCTTCCGCGCGCACTAACTTCATAACCGATTACATCTACGATAATCTCCTATGATACCTATGAAAACATTCCAAAACATGGGGTGGGCAGATATGATGCTCAGTAAGGGGTTTTGAAAACTTTTGATAAATCTATTTCAGAAAAATATACTTTCAATAATATATTTGAAAAATTTCAATTGTAAAATCATTTTTAAAACAACCTTTATAAAATAATTTTAACCTTTTGAAAAATAATTATACTTTGAAAACAACTATTCCAGTGATTTTATTTGGAAAATATTAAGCAAACTTCATGTAAACAAAAAATCATTTTGAGGAAACTTAATTTGTCGAAGGCTATCTTGGGCCTACCCACTTTGTGAAGGATGGGTTCACTCCCCAATGACCTTATATTTTCACAACGAACAAGCGCCTGTATCTTTTATATATGTTTTATGTTTTCTTTACATTTATATAATTTTCACCGGTGTTTTAGTTTCGAAAATATATTTATAATCATGCTTGGAAGAAATAAATATTAATCATTATTAAAAATAATGTATTTGACTTTGTATGATGAAATATCCTGATGCATGACCTTTCATAAACACATGGAAATTAAATCAACATCCACATACTTGAAATTTCAAGAAAATATTTATTAAATTTTATTTTATTTATAAAGGTATAAACTGGTCACAATAGTGAACATATAGTTAATATCAATCAATAAAAATGGATAATTATGTGTACAAACAAAAATTATCGAACCAGCATTCCTTAAATAAAATAATGATATTGTATGCACTTATGTTTTAAGGAACATGAAAATAAGAAGTACATAAAAATGTACATAATCATAGAACTAGAATTAGAAATAAATAAAATTGAACGTTAAATATATTATTTTTATATATGTTTCTTTGTTTTATTAGCATATACACATGTCTCCCACACCCATAATTAGTTACTTGGATGGCTTAAACAAAGTGTGAAAAAAAACACTTCAATATAAATATATATGTTTATTTATGTATAGCATGCATGAAGATGATACAAACATATTCATTTTGTGAGTTTAATGTATAGATTTGGGTAACATAGAGGTCTGAAATATGGAATTAAAATATTTAAACAATTAGAAACCACAAAAATAGAGATTATAATTTTAAAGTATCAAACTCCCTTTAATCCAAAATAGAACTTATAAATTTGAATTCGATAATCAAAATTCTCTTACTACAATAATAACCAAATTGTAATGAAATTATACATAAATCCATACACACAAAACTAAATAATTTTCGAAGACTTTTAGATTGAAAAATGGATAAAAATCCATTAAAATCAACTATTAATATAAAGAAAACATATATGAAATAAATGATTTGTTGCGCAAATATAATTTGGGTAAAAAAATAATTTGAAATAACTGATATAAGAAAACCCTTACTAAAAAAACATAGCAGGGGACAACATAAGATTTCTGTTTGGTAGAACTAAAACATGGATCCTCGTGCTCGAAGAAAAGACGTAAAACAAGTCTTTTCCCTCTTCCGTTCTCTAAAGATTATATCACCAACCTTTGATCTCTCTCACTTATGTGTGAGTTAATAGAAAGGGAAGGTGAGACTTTATATAGCTATTCCATAGCTATTCAATCATTTTTTTATAAAATAAATCAAAAGAATTGTGTGGTTTAAATCCCACGCTTGCTGAGAAAGCTGAGATATCAGAAGTCAGTACAAAAAATAATTAATGTTTTCAAAACAAAAGTTTGAGTGGCTGGAAAAATAGTTATCCATAAAACTAATCAGAAAGTGACATTTAGAACTGAATTTCGTGTATGGAGACATGAACAATAAATGATATCTATCTTTTAGTTTGATTTAAAATTAAAATGAGGATGTGATCAAACTGGTTATACACCAAGGAAAATTAAATAAAGATATATGGATCGAAATTGATGGAAATGTGATAAAAATGTAGTTCAAGATTAAGACAGAAGATAAATTTCTATTAAGAAAACCCATACAAATATAAGTAATAGTAATCTGTCGACATCCAGAGAAGAAAAAATCAATTGGTAATGATGAAAATATGAGTTAATACACTGCAAACGAGTCTAAAATTCTTATTTTGATACCAAAAAGTTGAATAAACTACACATACTTGCAAATCTAGACGACAAAGAAGAAGATCTACAAAAACCAAGCAATGATTTCCCCAAATCTCATTCACACGACTCATATTTAGATCCACATAACTCACTTGGATTCAAATCACATTTTGTTCCAAATCATACTGCTCGGATTTCGACCTCGATTCAGCATGCCTAAAAAAATTCAAAACCCTCGGCTTCAAACAATCTCACTCCCTCCACTCGACCTCGCATTTGTAGGCGGACCACTATCCAGTGTCGGTCGCGACTCCTCAAATGACTATTGCCTTGGTCGAACCAAAGTTCTATTAGCCTCCATTCATACTCACAACCTCGCTCCAGTCCTTCATTTTCCGCGCTACCCGGAGACGGAGCTCTCGCTGCTCGATTTCTTCTTCTGGAACTTCAAATCGCATTTCTCCCCCAAAAAACCCTCCAAATCTAAATGTCCTTTTAATTTTTTTATTTTGATTTACATTTTTATTAGTTTATTTATTTCTTGAAAAAATTAATGGGTTATTATTATTATATAAATTAATTAATAAAATTAGTTTCATATTTCATTCCTATAAAAGTTAAATTTTTTTTAAAAAAATTAAAAGTGTATAATAAATAATAATAATAATTTCATTTATAATTTATTTTTATTTTTATGAATGAATTTGGTGGATTTCATAATTCATAAATAATAATTTTCTCACAAATATACATATATTTAAAATTTTAATAAATTTTAAAATAATAATTTGCATGTAATTTCTATATTCAGTTAAAACAAATTTATTTGATTATTAAAACATTATTTATTCCCAATTTTATAAAATAATAACTTAATTCATATAAGTTGATAATTTTATAAATTATATCTTTTTTAAGTAATTCTATTAATGTTTATATTGGTTTGATAATCAACAATTAAAACTCAAATTTTTATTGATTAAATCAAAAGGTAATTTTAGTTGTGATTAATATGAAACATATTTAATTAATTAATATTTATTTGAAATTATTATTAATAACATTGTATTATTTTTTTAATTAAATAAAAAACTGATAATATATAAAAAATAATAATTTACTAAAACCTGGGATGTTACATTCTCCCCCCTTAAATGAATTGTCCCCTCACAATTCTTTTGAATTCACGAAAATTCGGAATTTCCATCTTTAGAATTAAAGATTATCTATGGGGACTTAACTATCCAAATAAAACTCAACTGCAGCAATTTATTTTCCTCAGAAGTAAACATCTAATCTCCAAAGATTTATAAACCGTGCCTCTAATACCAATTATAATGCCCCATGCCCGCACTTCCTGACTCGGTGCTTGAAAAATGCTGTGTAATTTTATATTTTCTTTAAAGGTGAATAAAAAATTACACAATACTTTAATGAAGTGAAGATCTTTTACCGCCTAGGTTTTGGAAGATTAGACATAACCTTACATTATCCGAGTTGAACAAAAATAATAAATTTTTCCACAATTCTTCTGCGCGCGCTAAATCCATAAGCGATGACATCTGTGATAATCTCCTAAGATAAATGTGAAAACATTTCAAAACATGGGGTGGGCACAAATGATGCCCAGTAAGGGGTTTTGAAAACCTTTGATAAATCTCTTTCAGAAAAATATCCTTTTAATAATACATTTGAAAATTTTCAATTGTAAATTCATTTGTAAAAAAACATTTATAAAATAATATAATCCTTTTGAAAAATAATTATACTATGAAAAAAAATATTCCAGTGATTTTATTTGGAAAATATTAAGCAAACTTCATGTAAACAAAATATCATTTTGAGGCAACTTAATTCGTCGAAGGCTGTCTTGGGCCCACCCAGTTTTTGAAGGATGGGTTCACTCCCCAATGACCTTCTATTTTTACAACAAACATGCACTTGTATCTATCGAAAACATGTTTAGTTTTCTTTATATATATATATATAATTTTCACTGGTGTTTTAGTTTCGAAAATATATTTATTATCATGCTTGGAACAAATAAATAATAATCATTAATGAAAATTATGTATTTGACTTTGTATGATGAAATCTCATGATGTATGCCTTTTCATAAATATATGGAAGTTAAATCAATATCCACGTACTTGAAATTTCAAGAAAACATTTATTATATTTTATTTTATGCATGATGGTATAAACTGGTAATAATAGTGAACATATAGTTAATATCAATAAATAAAAATGGATAATTATGTGTACACACAAAAATTATCGAAGCATCGTTTCTGAAATAAAATCATGCTATTGTATGAACTTATGTTTTAAGGAACATGAATTTAAGAAGTACATAAAAATGCACAGAATCATAGAACTAGAATTAGAAATCAATAATATTGAACGTTAAATAAATTATTGTTATTTATGTTAATGTGTTTTATTAGCATATACACATGTATCCCACACCCATAATTAGTTACTTGGATGGTTTAAACAATGTGTGAAAAATAACACTTCAATATAAATATATATGTATATTTAAGTATAGCATGCATGAGGAAAATACAAACATATTCATTTTGTGAGTTTAATGTATAGATTTGGGTTACACAGAGGTATGAAATATAGAATTAAAATATTTAAACAATTAGAAACCACAAAAATAGAGATTATAATTTTAAAGGATCAAAATCCATTTAAACAAAAATAGAACTTATAAATTTGAATTCGATAATCAAAATTCTCTTACTACAATAATAACCGAATTGTAATGAAATTATACATAAATCCATACACACAAAACTAAATAATTTTTGAAGGCTTTTAGATTGACAAATGGAGAAAACTCCATTAAAAAAAAACTTTTAATATAAAGAAAACAAATATGAAATAAATGATTTGTTGCGAAAATATAATTTGGGTAAAAAATAATTTGACATAACTGATATAAGAAAACCCTTAATACAAAAACATAGCAGGGGACAACATAAGATTTCTTTTTGGCAGAACTAAAACATGGATCCTCGTGCTCGACGAAAAGAAGTAAAACATGTCTTTTCCATCTTTCTTGCTCTAAAAATTATATCACCATCCTTTAATCTCTCTCACTTATGTGTGAGTTAATATAAAGGGAAGGTGAGACTTTATTTAGCTGTTCCATACCTATACAAACTTTTTTTTATAAAATAAATCAAAAAAAATGTGTGGTTTAAATCCCACGCGTGCTGAGAAAGCTGAGATATCAGAAGTCAGTACAAAAAAGAATTAATGTTTTAAAAACAAACGTTTGAGTGGCTGGAAGAATAGTTATCCATGAAACTGATCAGAAAGCGACATTCAGAACTGAATTTCGTGTATGGAGACATGAACAATAAATAATATCTTTCTTTTAGTTTTATTTCAAATTAATATGAGGATGTGATGAAACTGGTTACACACCAAGGTAGATTAAATAAATATAGATGGATCGAAATTGATGGCAATGTGACAAAAATGTAGTTGAAGATTAAGACAGAAGATAAATTTCTATTAATGAAACCCATACAAATATAAGTAATAGTAATTTTTCGACATGTAGAGAAGAAAAAATAAATTGATAATGATGATAATGTGAGTTAATACACTGCAAACGAGTCTACAAATTGTATTTCAATACCAAAAAGTTGAATAAACTACACATACTTTCAAATCTAGACGACATGAATAAGATCTCCAAAAACCGATCAATGATTTCCCCAAATCTCATTCACGCGAGTCAGATTTAGATCCACATAACTCACTTGGATTCAACTCGCATTTCGTTCCAAATCATACTTCTCGGATTTCGACCTCGATTCAGCACGCCTAAAAAAATTCGAAACCGTCAACTTCAAACAATCTCACTCCCTCCACTCGACCTCGCATCTATAGGTAGACCACTATCCCGTGTCGGTCGCGACTCCTCAAACAACTATTCCCTTGGTCGAACCAAATTTCAAATTTCCTCCGTTCATACTCGCATACTCGCGTCGGACCTTCATTGTCCGCGATACCCAGAGACGGAGCTCTTGCTGCTCGATTTCTTCTTCTGGAACATCAAATCACGTTTCTCCCCCAAAACAACCCTCCAAACCCAAATCTCCTTTTATGTTATTTTTATTTCGATTTACATTTTTATTTGTTAATTTATTTCCTGAAAAAAATTAATGGGTTATTATTATTATATAAATTTATTAATAAATTTTGTTTCATATTTCATTCCTATAAAAGTTAAATTTTATTTTTTTTAAATTAAAAGTTGATAAATAATATTAATAATAATAATTTCATTTATAATTTATTTGTATGTTTATGAAAGAATTTTTCGGATTTCATAATTCATAAATAATAATTTTATCACAAATATACATATATTTAAAATTTTAAAAAATTTGAGAATAATAATTCGCATGTAATTTCTATATTCAGTTAAAACAAATTTATTTGATTATTAAAACATTATTTATTCCCAATTTTTTAAAATAATAACTTAATTCAAATAAGTAGATAATTTTATAAATAATATCATTTTGAAGTAATTTTATTAATGATTATATTGGTTTGAAAATCATCAATTAAAACTCAAATTTTTATTGATTAAATAAAAAGGTAATTTTAGTTGTGATTAATTTGAAAAATATTTTATTAATAAATATTTATTTGAAATTATTATTAATAACATTGAATTATTTTTTTTAATTAAATCAAAAACTGATAATATATAAAAAATAATATTTTACTAAAACATGGGATGTTACAGTTAAGAAAGAGGATGACGCATGAGCCCCACTTCGGTAGCATGTTTCAGAGGTGACGTTCATTGGCACCCTATTCTCCTTCACCGTTTTCATCTCACGACACATCAATGAACCTTCAAGGTAGGGTTTTTTGAATTTCTCCCCAAAACCTTTCTTGATGTTCTTCGTGATTATTTTTTTATCGAACTGCATGCTCTCGCCCTAACGTGGAGGTTGCATGCCAAATGAACGTGGCCGAACCTCTCTGAAATCCTTTATTGTTTGGTTCTGTTCTATGTGATGGTGGAGGATGGAAACCAACACCAGTAGGACACACTAATGACGGTCTACACATCGCCAGCCGCGACGAAGGAAACGACGCGACCACGCCGCCCGACAGAATAGAACACCAACAAGTGCCACAGCGGTGAAGGGAAGAAGGTCGGCCGAGACGGCCGTTGGCGAAGGCGCATCGCATGACCGCGCCACGCGGAGAGAATGGGGGGGCCAGCCATGGTGGAGCACCGCACCGCGGCCGCCCCACCGCACCATGACCCCCATGCCGCCCTGTAGTCACCCCACACCAGGAGACACCAAGAGCAGGCAGGGCCACCCAGGATGGGCCCATTTGGATCCAGAATGCCGGGTCGAGTCGGCCCAGGCCAGGTCGAGTAGGGTCTGACTAGACCCAGACCGGTTTCAACCCTATACATTCTTTCGGCCATAACATTGGCATCGGCCGTCCATTTAATGAACCTTCTGTGGCACCAGAAACCTTGGAGCGGGATGGCACTTCTGGTATACCACACTTGAGATTTCGATAAAGTGGCATTGTGGTCTTGTTGGATCGAGCACGAATCCAACCGGACCCTCGTAACAAAAAGGCTAATAACTAACAGACCAGATATCTGATTGATGTACACTCTATTGCGTTGAGACCCCTCCTATATGGTGGTACTTTGAGATACTTAATCGTGGGTCTTCGTGGCAGTTGGTGTATCGACCAGTAGCTTGAGGATCGGACTCTCCCAGAGATGTGAAAACATTGTTTGGCTACCCTATAGATGTCTTGTGATGATGTACTAGGATCCTGTGTGGGTTTGATGATGTACTGACGATGTACTAGGATCCTGCTTGGGTCTGAGGATGTACTGACTATTTATTAGAATCATTTGTGGATCTGACAATGTAGATTGATCATGTGTGGGTCTGATGATGTACTGACGACGTACAAAGATCCAGTGTGGTTCTGCAATTTAAGATCCTACGAGGGTCTACCTCTTAACATAGTAAGATAAATTATTAGTTACATATAATCACGTCTTCTGCTATACCTAAGTTATACCTGGTATGAGCTGAGTCCTTACCTTCATGGTGACTCTTTTTGGTGTTCTTCTATGTGGTGTACCTGTGTAGTACTTACCTTCGTGGTATTCCTTCCTTTGAGGAACAGTTGATATTTGGGCTTTTGAGTTGTACCATGTTTTTATTCATGATTGGGATGGGTATACATGATAACTTAGGTATATGTATGGGAATATACCTAGGTAATGTTGAAAATTTATTTCATGCTTTTTGGTTTATCCTTATTAGATTATGTGAGACCTTAAGGTTCTTGGGGTCCCTACTGAGTATCATTATACTCACCCCTGCATGGGATATGCCCGCACATAATTGTGTTTGGTGAAGACGATGGACATCAGTGGCTGAGGATGAGAGTACTAGGACTGGAGGTAGCTCATAGGTGGACATTATACGAGGCATACCGTAGAGATTTCTGTTCTAGAGATGTATCTATCCTTCATATTGGATCCTTGGAGTATGTTCACATGAGCTTTTTCGGTTTACTTGTACCTTTACGTTTTCTTGTACATTCCAGTTGGGCTTGTATTGTGGACCCTTTTTAATTACATTCGATACAGTTTTTTTATATAGTTTACTTGTGTTTATATCTGGTTTTGTTCATGGGTGAGTGTGTTTATAGGATATAAAGGAAATGCCTTTCCGGTTTTAGAGGATATTCCTTTTAGTGCTAGTCTCTAGCCCATGGAAAATGGGAGGCAGGCTTGGGGTAGTCACGGCATGGGCCTTGGGGGACGGTTCATGAAAAATTGGTATTAGCGGATTCGATTCTACCATAGAAAATAAGACTCTGATATTTCATTTAATGACAATAGTATTCAGTGTAGTGAATGCGGTTATCAATTTAGGGAACCCAGTGTTGGTGTGGTGGGCGAAGTATCCATACACCAGGACTCTGACTTCTGATTTCTGGATCAGTACACAATAACCCTGATTGCATGTGTGTTTTAAAGAGTTTTCTTTGTGATCTCATTGAGTTAGCTCACATGGTATAACTTATAGACTATGGAGCACCTGTTTTTTCTTCAGGATGCCTCCATGTAGACAGCAATCTAGGGTTCCGGTTATAGTACGCACTGATAGCCAACCGAGTGATGAGGCCTCCATGCATGGCCCTCTTCTAGTAGAGGCGCCAGTAGTGGCACCAGTTGTACCATTTCCCATTGGAACAAGGATTCCACCAGCCCCAGCAGTATATGGTGCATGCCGATTGAGCATGATGCATGAGTTCTAATGCCAGAGGCCACATAGGTTCAGGGGATACACAGGCCCACATGCAGCTGAGGATTGGCTAGAGGCCTTGGTGAGAGTCTTTCGACTGGTAGGAACACTAGCTGATCTCAGGGTGATCCTTGCCTCCAGTCTTCTACAGGCATCAGTAGGAAGATGGTGGAGTTTATGCTCTACGTTCATGATGTAGTGATGCTTCTTTTGGTAGAATTATTGAGCTTGTTTAGGGCAGAGTCTGTTCCAGTGAATCTCTGTGCAGTGCGCATATAGGATCTTCTTCATCTACAACAGGGATGCATGACTGTGGCTTAGTACTTAGCAAGGTTCCCCGACCTCTCACGCTACTCCACTAATATGGTGCGGGGCACATTCATAAGGGCCCAAACCTATGCATCGGGACTCAGGTGGGAGATCACGACTTCTATGATTTCTCTATGCTTCCCGACTCATGTGGGGGTGTTAGAGAGATCCCTATTAGTGGAGAGTTTTTTTGCCGAGCAGTCGCCAGCAGTGAGAGCCACCACCAGTCATCACATAGTAGAGCCTTTTATAGTTGGCAGCAGACATATTTCACTGAGGTCAAAGTGGACCAGACCTACAGGTGGACGACCACATGACTCAGGATCAGTTATGTGGGGTACTAGAGACAGAGCCAGTCATGCGAGGAACATGAAGTGTTTCACATGCAGCGGGCAGGGTCACATGGCACTTGTCTGTCTGAACCGCCATACAGATGATTAGAAGACAGTCGAAGGACCGCCCAGACAGAGATAGAGGTTCGACCAAGGAGTTCCATATGGAGTAGGCGGACATGGAAGAGGTTCTATATGTGCAGATGGCGCTGGGTGACGATTCAAGATGTTACCGCCACCACCACCAGGTGGTCTACCCTGACCACATGGAGTAGGTGGACAGGGGTGATCTCAGCTCCAAGAAACTGAGGCCTATGACCATGGCACTCCAGCGATGATACAAGGTACAAAATATACCTTAGTTGTAGTACTTATAGATATAGGTTCTAGTCATTATTTAATTTCCACAGCCCTTGATCAGAGGCCAGAGATTCTGACGAAGCTTTTGGCTCGATACTTACATCTAGACACTCTTAGGGGAGAGGATACGATGATTATTCACTGGTTCCGGTAGTGTGAGATTACTCTAGGAGGGGAGATATTTGGCTGGGATCTCATAGTAGTGGTGTTGAGGCCTTATGATGTCATCTTGGGTATGGACTGGTCAGCTACAGTCCATGACCATATTGACTATATTAGGCGCAATGTTCAGTGTGTTTTCATGGATGTGACCAGGTTTTCCATCACTGATGAGAAAACAGCCTTTGTATCACAGGATGGACTTTTAAGGGGGATAGGTCAGCCAATTACTCATCAGTTGGCGTGCCTTACCCATGTAATGGTTGATGTGGAGAGTCTGAGTTATACTATAGTGGTGGACCTATACGAGGATGTCCTCCCTGATGATTTTTCACCTCTACCTCCTTGCGGAGTGGTGGAAATTTACATTGACTTATACCCCAGGATGAAATTGATATCCTCACCAGTGTATCAGATGGATTCCACGGAGCATCGTGAGTTTCAGGTATAGCTAGAAGACTTATAGAGGAAGTAATTCATTAGGCCCAGTGTTTCTCCTTGGGTTTCCTAGATTTTGTTCACCGTGAATGTGGATGGGAGTTTGAGGCTTTTTGATGACTATCGGTGCCTGAACCAGGTGACCGTGAAGAACAAGTACCCCCTCTTGAGGATTGAAGACCTATTTGATCAGGTGATGGGAGCATGATGGTTCTCAATGATAGACCTCAGATCATGTTATCACCATCTCAGAGTGTGATATGAGTATGTGTAGAAGACATCTTTTAGATATCGGTATGGCCATTAAGAGTTCTTGGTTATTCATTTCAGAATGACCTATACACCATCATTTTTCATGGGACTCATGAACATGATCTTTCAGCCATACCTTTATCTCTTTGTATTAGTCTTCATCGACGACATTCTTTTCTACTCAGCTACTGAGGAAGAGCATGCCTATCACTTGAAGGTAGTTCTGGATGCACTCCGAGATCACCATCTTTATGGTAAGCTCTCAAAGAGCACGTTCTGGATCTGAGAGGTGTACTTTCTGGTACACATCATCTCAGAAGCTGGAGTTGCAGTGGATCCAGCGAAGATCGAGGCAGTACTAGCTTGGGATCCACCCAGGAGTGTGACAGAGGTATGGTGTTTTCTGAGATTGATGGCATACTACCAGAGGTTTGTGGATGATTTCTCCAAAGATGAAACAACTTCATAAGAATTGATCAAGAAGGGGAAACCCTTCGTGTGGTCGGAGAAATTTCAGTGGAGATTTTATCAGCTGAGGTAGAGGCCGACTAGTACCCCCATCTTAAGGCTTCTAGAGGAAGGAGTAGGGTATGTAGTCCACTACGACACATCAGGGACCGGGCCCAGATGTGTGATGATACAATAGTGATCAGTGATCAGATTTGGTTCTCGATAGCTAAGACCATTTGAACAGAACTATGCTACCCATGACCTGGAGTTAGCAGCAGTGGTCTTCGCCGTGAAGATGTGGTGACATTACTTGATGGGAGAGAATTTTATAGTCAACTCAGATCACAATATTCTCAGGTATATCTTCTAATAGAAGTACATCAACATGAGACAACGAAATTGGATTGAGTTCCAGCAGGACTATGACTTTGAGATATTCTGTACTCCTAGGAAGGGGAATATTGTATAAGATGCACTCAGTAAGTGATCTGGTGTATAGATTCTAGGCGAGGCGACAGAGCAGCTGGCTGTATTGCATATATCCTTTGTGTATCTAGATGGGGAAGCTTTTATTTAGTCTCTTATAGTAACTACTACACTTTTTCAGCATGTTAGGGAGGTGCAGCGTGGGGATACTGACTACGAGTCTCGATGGGCTCAGATATCCACAGGACAAGAACCTAATGGATTTTCTAAAGGTGGGGAGCACATCATTCTCTTCAGAGGATGTACCATGGTACCCGTGTCACTTCAAGAGGAAGTTTTTAGGGAGTTCAAAAATCCCCTCTATCAGTATATCCAGAAGTGTCAAAGATGTACCAGGACCTCCGACAATAGCATTGGCGGCTGAGAATGAAGAATGTAGTAGTGGAGTTTGTCTCTAGGTGCCACACTTTTCAACATGTGAAGGAGGAGAATCAGGTACCAGCAGGCTTGGTTCATCCTCTAGAGGTCCCAAGGTGGAAGTGGTATGGCATATACATGGAATTTGTGACAGGACATCTATGTACATCCAAGGGTCATGACTCTATCTGGGAGATCATTGACTACCTCACCAAGTTGTCCCACTTTCTACCGATCAGAGAGCGGGGTTCAGTAGAGATCTTGGGACACCACTATGTGCAAGAGATTGTGTGGCTACATGGATTACCCTCAACAATTGTCTTCGATCTTGATACATGTTTTATTTCCCATCTATGTAAGGGGTTTTTGGAGGCTTTTGGGATGCATCTTTGTTTGGTCACTACCTTCCATCCTCAGACGGATGACCAGATTGAGCAGACCATTCAAACCCATGAGGACATGATGCATGCTTACATCCTTGACCTCAGTCACAACTGGGAATATCACTTGTCTTTGGTATATTTTTCATACAACAACGTCTATCACTCCACCATTGGGATAACACCTTTTAAGGCATTGTACGTGAGAATTTGCAGATCACATTTGTGCTCAACTGAACTAGTGGAGTCATCACTCTTGGGACTAGAGATGGGACGAGATACCATTGAGATAGTGGAGATCATCCAGGACTGGATGAAGACTGCACAGAGTAGGAATAAGTCTTATGCCGAAAGAAGATAGAGAATTTTGGAGTTCTAGGATGGTGACAATGTCTTTCTACGGGTCTCACCTCGACGAGGTTTGTATAGATTTGTCTGGGGTGGCAAGTTAGCTTTGAGGTTCACTGGACCCTTCCAGGTCCTTAGTATAGATGGAGAGGTGGAATGCAACTTATCACTTCCTTCTCTATTGCTCCAGGTGCACAACGTCTTCCACGTATCCCAGCTGAGGAGATATGTGAATTTCCCTTCTCACATCATCGACCATGTCGAATTGGACGTCGACGATGGGGCAACATTTATGGAGGTTCCAGTATAGAATGAGGATCAACAGGAGAGGGTCCTTCATTGTTGGTCATTACGTCTGTTTCGTGTTCACTGGTAGCACAGGAACCTCCTGGAGAGCACAAGGGAGTGGTAGTCTTAGATTTGTGCTCAGTACCCCACTTTTTTTCCGAGTTTTGTGATGTGGCTTTTGAGGATGAAAGCCCTAAGGTGGGTGAATATAAAGACCTGGAATTTCCATGTAATTTTTTTTATTATATGGGAATTTTACGAGTCCACAAAAATTTACAGTACATGATTCCAAGGCCCTGTGTGCCCAAAATTAATTTCTGATGTGTTTTTCGGGTTCATTTAGTAAACATAAGAGCATGTATTTGTAACTTGAAAACCAGTTCTCGAAATTGAAATATGAGGGCACCATTGAACTCGCAGCGCTGGTATTCACATAAGGAGACATTCACCTCGATCATAGTAGGTCGAGGGTGAAATATAGATTTTTTGTTTTTCATGGAAATGAAAAATAAAATATTATTTTATTTTATTTTATTTCAAATAAAACCTCCATCGTGAATGTTAAAGATGTGGGTATCACCTGAACTAAAACCCTCATTTTGAAATTAAATGCGGGGACCACCTAAACCCTCTTCAATGAGAAAAACCCCTTGAACTCCAACATTAATGACTAGTTAATCCATGGACTTCCTCCAAATTTATTATGCCAACATGGTACAATTAATAGTGCCAACAATTAATTGTGCCAACGTAAATTAAATTCATAGACATAATTTAATAAGTTGGAATCTCTCTTTTCTTCTGGGTTGGAAGTTGTTGGCAAAGGGAGAAGCTTCGGAGAGCTTGGAGGAACTCATCTCCAACGAAGAACCTCTCCTCCAAACAAAGAATACAATCTCTATCAAATAACTTTCATCGAAGCCAAGAAAGACGATGACGCACAAGCCCGACTTTGGAAGCATGTTGCGGAGGCAACGATCGTTGGCACCCTCTTCACCTTCACCATTTTCATCTCACGACACATCAAAAAAACTTTGAGGTAGGGTTGTTGTTTGAAATTTTCCCTTACGCGTTCTTTATGTTATCTGTGATTCAAGTTTTATCGAGCCGCTTGCAATTTCCCTAACGCAGAGGGTGCGGGCCAAACGAATGTGGCCCGACCTCTCTACAATTCATTGATGTTTTTTTGTGTTCTTAGTGATGTTGGAGGTAAAAAACTAACCCTGGTGGGACACCGAAAGTGGGGTTGGCACACCGCCAGCTGTGACGAAGGCGATGAAGCGACCGTGCTACCCGATGTAAGAGAATCGCGGAAAGTACCACAACAGCGAAGGGAGGACGGCCGACCGAGCCTGCCGCTGTTGAAGACGTGGTGCGTGAACATGCCACGCGGAGAGGAATGTGGTCCATTTGGCTAGTGGCAGCGGAACATTGCACTGCGGCCGCCCTGCCACACCTCGGTCGCACGGACGCACCTCGGTTCCCCGCCAAACTGAGGCCCCCGGCCGCACCCCAGCGCCCCGCTGCCCCGCGGCCGCCCGCTGCACTGCAATCACCCTACCGCACCATGGACACCCTACCCCGTGGGCCACCTAGTGCGGGCCGGGCTGGACCCAACGGGTTGGATCCGACCGGGTCATAACGGAACCAGACCAGTTTCGACCCTATATGTTCTTTCGGCCATAACATTGGCACCCGATGTCCGTTTGATGAACCATCTACTACGCTGGAAAACATGGTGCGAGTTAGACCATTTGGTATACCCCAATAGATATTTGGATAAATTTGGGGTATGGTCATGTTGGATCAAGCACGAATCCAACCAGGACCTCAGAACAAAAAGGTTAATAATTTGCAGACTAGGCATCTGATTGACGCATTATATGTTGTGTTGAGAACCCTATTACATGGAAGTCCTTTGATATACTTCTTCATTGGACTTCGTGGAAGTTGGTGTATCGAACAGTAGCTTGAGGAGCAGACTTTCTCAGAGAAGGGAAAGCTTAGTGTAGGTACATTGTAGTTGGCTTTGACGATGTACTAGGATATTTTGTGGGTCCGACGATGTACTTGCGATGTACTAGGATCTTGTGTGGGTATTTTGATTTAATGACGATGTACTAGGATTCTGTGTGGGTATGACGATATACTGAAGATGTACTAGGATCTTATATGGGTATTTTGATGTACTGACGATGTACTAGGATACTGTGTGGGTCTGTAATTTTGGATCCTACGTGGGTCTTCCGCTTAATAGAGTAAGATGAATTATTAATTGCATATAATCATCTCTACTACTATACCTATGTTATACCTCATATGAGCCAAGTCCTTACCTTCGTCAGGACACCTTTGTGGTATTCTTCTTTGTGGTGTACCTGTGTGGTACTTACCTTGGTGGTATTATTTCCTTTGTGGAACAGTTGAGCTTTGGGATTTTGAGTTGGACCCTATGTTTCCTCATGATTGGTATGGGTATACTTTACAACATAGATATATATATGGGAATATACCTAAATAAGTGTGACAATTTATTTCATGCTTTGTGGTTTATCCTTTGTGAATTTTATGAGAACATGAGGGTCTCTAGGTCCCTACTGAGTATCGTTATACTCACCCCTGCATGGGCTATGCCCGCACCTTGTTGTGTTTTGTGTAGATGATGGACAATGCTGACCGTGGACGAGAGTACTAGGACTGGAGGTATCTTAGAGGTTTACATTAAACAAGCCATACCACAGAGACAACCATTCGAGAGCTGTTCCTACCATTCAGTTAGGATCCTTGGAATGTGTTCACATGAGCTGTTTTAGATTACTTGTACCATTCATTTTTCCTGTACATTCCAGTTGGGCTTGTATTCTGGCCCCTTTTTTACATACTTTCAGCACTCTTTCGCTAAACAATTTACTTGTGTTCGTATATTGCTATATTCTTGGGTGATTTTGTTTATATGAAATAAAGGCAATGCCTTCCCGGTTTTAGGGGATACTCCTTTCGGTGGTAGTCGCCATCACCTGGCCTATGGAAGGAAATCTTGGGGTAGTCACGACACGGGCCCCGGGGGATGGGTCATGAAATATACGAATCAATAGTATATTGGTAAGAATAATAATAATAATAATAATCATATAATAAAAAATTATCATCAGAATAATAACAGGGGAATAATATATAAAAGGTATATATTGTGGAATATACATAATAATGAAACATGAAAACTTAGGGATCATATTCCGCATATATTATTGGAAAATCTAGCATAAAGATCACAAATAACGTATGTGTTGAAATCATAACCTCATAATTGTAACCAAAGATAGAATAATTTAAATTACCAATGCACATAATGTCGTTAAATATTTTATATTAAATAATGAATTTGATGGATATATAGTTATAGGCTTACAGATCATATCATAATATTCACATATTCATGAATTCCACATGGAAAGGAAACATATAAAAATAATATTACTATAATAAATGCATGGAAAGGATTGGGTTTAATTAATATTTCACATATAATACATTAATACATAAAATTTTTGGTACCTAAATAAATAAAGGTAACCATTTTTTAGAGTCAATGATAATTTTTATTTGATTGACGAAGAGACAAAGGAAAAGAAGACAATGGGGTATTTTGGAAAATAAAATCTCTTTAGAAAAATATTTTTAAATTCATTACTAAGCAATTAAAAATTTTGATTTTTTTATATCCCTAACAAGAATAAGTAAAGGAATTTTAATGGGTGTATTGTGTGCAATAAAGAAAAATCCATATTAAAAATAACGTGAAATAGTAGATAACCCAAAAATAAAGTTTTTGGCATGAGAAAACCCATACAATGGACCTCGATATATTTCAAAAAAATTATCCTTTTATAATAGAATTATTTTTATTATAACATGAAATGAGAAGTAAATTATGTTCATTTTTTACACTTTATAATTTGATTTTTTTGATATTTTTTTGTTTAAGGGTGTATATTTTTGATATTATATTTTCTTTAAAATATCCCATCTTTTATCAATTTCATTATATTATTTTATAAATACTTATATATTATTAAAATTAACAATATAAGATTAAATATAAATATATTTACATATTTACATATTCTAAATAATTTTTTTTAATCGTTCATAAATGTTGTGGTAAGTATTGAGTTTCAAATGTCCTAATAAGTGGTAAACTTACTATCATTGATATATTTTCAAAATATGAGGTGGGAGATGTATAAAATATAAATATATTATAAATACTATAATTATAGTAGGTGAATAACATTATAATAATTATAATATTATATTTAGATAATTTTTTGGATGATTTTATCAGTAGAGACCAAATTTTTTGAGAAAAAGAAGAACAAAATGAAAGGAAAATATGGAATCTTACCTCCTTCACAGTGTTGTTACTTTTCTGTGGCCTACAACTCCTTGAAGTTTTGGAGTTATATGACTCTAGAACATATTTATGTATTATAAGAGTATTAAGAGAGTAAATGATGGTAGATTTTTGTATTCATTAATTGTAAGAAATGTGTTCCTCCAAGGGGATTTAGAAGGTATATATATAATTGAGGACGGTTATTTTTGAGTTAAAAAATTGAATAAAATATAATTTCCATGTTAAACCTTATAATAGTGTTAATGTTAAAATTTTGGTATATTTTTTTTAATTTTATTTGGTTTTATTACTTTTAAAACAATAATAAACCAACTATATTTGTTTATTAGAAATGAAAGAGATGAATGATATTTTTTTAATGAGGTACTTAATAATTTAAGATTTTGAAAATAATTTCTTGGTTTGGAATTATAATTTTTTGAATTAATTTAAATATTTAAAAAATATCAGTCATGATTAAAAATATAAATTTTTTATTTCATTATTACATTTTAGATGATGTAATTAAAACATATTCGTCTATTAATAAACTATATTTCTAATATTTACATGAAAAATGATGTTTTTTTCGAAAATTATAAAAAAATCACCCCTCTATAATTTTGTTGTGATGATTATTGAAATCAAATTAATTTCATTAATGTAAATTTATAATATATGTAATGTTATTTATTTACATAAAAATTATAGGTTTTTGAAGTTTATACAAATAAAATTTCTTTTAAAAAAATACCCATTAATTTATTTTAGTTTTTAATCATGCTATATATATTATTGAATTTAAACAATCATTGTTTATTGAATTTATCATGATAAATATTATTTATATTCCATTTTATTATTTTTTAGTTAGTATACTATTCTAATAGTTAGGTTACTATTCATAATAGTTAGGAAGCTAATCCTATTATTTATATATCTATTCCAATGGTAACATTACCTCTTAAAAATACCTCTAAATTCCATCATTAATTATTCAAATCAATACTTATCGAGGTTCTTTATTATTCATTTATAAATTTTTATTTGATTGATAATGTTGTTTATCTTATTGCAAATGTTATTCATGAGTGTATAATTCTCAGTGTTAAAAAAGAAACACATTTTTTAGTTCTACTTGTTTTATTATTTTGTTTTTTATTATTAAATTATAAAATTTTAAATTATCTTCTGTATATTTATTCTATAAATGTAGTGTTCCCAATTAATGAATTAAAATGATGTTGGTGTTTATTATTATTATTTTTTGACTATTATATACTATAAACCAAATTTTAAAAATCATTATTTATTTATATGAAAAAATGAATATATATAGAAGTAAGGGTTTTCAAAATCATCCCCCTTTGGTTTTTTTTAATAATTTAAATTTCAAATCCCATCTTTGAATATTATTAGATGAGGTTACATTTTAAAGTTGACTCGTTAGTTTCTCACGTTGCATCTTTATACTTGTGATTCCACTAAAGCACTTTAATGTATAGAGCCATGATATTATGTAGTAATTTATCTATAGAGAAAAATATCTTAGCCAACTGATCTTCATAAAATTAGTCATGTTCCAGTTTTCCCACCTTCAGATTCACTACATGTGAGGGATCTAGTATGAACTTATTCAGCAAAGATATGTTGAACATATCCT
Organism: Viscum album; assembly: GCA_963277665.1. Lineage (NCBI taxonomy): Eukaryota > Viridiplantae > Streptophyta > Magnoliopsida > Santalales > Viscaceae > Viscum > Viscum album. The sequence goes on along the minus strand of OY728147.1, from coordinate 431,094,734 downwards.
CAACATGAGCCTTGTTTGGTGAAAATGATTGTCGATAGGCCACTGTTAAAATTAAATCAAGATTCTTAATTGGTCTAATGTACTAAGTCATAAGATTTAATTTCTTTCCAAACATCACGAATCTCTTCCATAATAATATTAAAATTGATACATTATCTCCCACTTCTAATTCTATGTCCCTTCAATGATTATTATAATAAATATTTTTTTAATATGTATAGATTGAATTTATATTTGAATATATTAAACCATCTATATCAATTATTATACAATATTAGGTCGATCATATTCCATTCAACTAATTCATCCCAATATTAAGAGTTTCTACATTGCTTCCCATATATATCATTATAATCGGTTATTTGAGTACTTCCGTGGAAATTGTTATTATATAAGAACTCAACTTGTGAGATATGTGTATATAATTATCATTTAAATTATATCATGTATGCTATAATAATTTCATCAATATTGTGAATGGTCATTTTAGATGGTCTATTTTTTTGGTGCTAATATTTCATATTGACATTTAATTCACTATTATGAGTCTATTTAATAATTCTCTATAGTTTATAAGTAAACCATTGATCATGATTATAAATGATCAAAATTGGTTCAAAATGAAACATATATTTTTTTAACATCATGTATTGTTGGTTACATAAAAATTGTTACCTAATAGTGATGATTTAGGATATCTTTGTGAGTTAATCCACAAAAACCCATATTGTATTTATTCATTTGGATTTATTCATAACACAAGTGAAATTGTCAATGGTGATGTTCTTCTATTTTCATATTGGTATGGGTAATGTTTTCATCATCCATTTAGAGTTTTTTCCCCACTACATTAACTTCCTTACAAATAATTAAATTTATGGTGTACTTAGAAATCTTTGTCATCACGTATCCCACTAAAAGTGTTATCAAAGATCATGGTTCATCATGATACATCGTGGATGGATATAGAAATATGAACTTACGAATTATCCAATAGCTCTTTATTTATCTCAGTTTATGAGATTACAAAAAATATATTTCCAAACATAATGAAAAAAAATTTGAATTGAAATTTATGTAAATTTACTAAATTTTATTCTATAACCACATTTTGAAGATTCAAACTATCCCTCTATGAACCCTCATTCATCTTCTAGATTGATGGTTATAAAATCACTGGGGAATGATATGATTTACTCCCTACCATAATTATTTCTAGAAACATCCTTTTCATATCCATTAAGATTGAGTCTTTATCATTCTACCTAATGCATAGACTAACAGGTTCTTTTATGCTATGAGAATCATCTACCTTATTCACCTTTCCATTATGGTTGTGAATTGAGAAATCATGGTCCTTGAATAGAATTACTCATATTCATTGATTCATGTTGATCATTTTTCTTAGGATAATATAAATTAAACACTGATCATATATATATATATATTATAATTCCCTCCATAGATGTAGTGCCACCAAATCATTAATATAAAGATTACATTGTAAAACTCAAGGTACTATGTTTTCTAGTTCAGATCATGGATCATCAAATGTCAAAAACATAGTCTATATAATTATAAATTTTCATGAGTATAAAACCTATACTTTATGTAAACCATAACTATGCATCACACACCCTTTTCCACTTGAGGGTAGTGTGAGTAGATGACAATTTTTTGCGTCTTCTTAAGAATATTATTACTTTCCATACATTATACATTAAAATATAATTGAAACCTGCCTGTGATAAATTTTAGGTGGATATTAAATCATGAGAAGTTCCTAAAAAACCTTTACTAATAACCATCCAATCTAGGAATTCAATAGATTTCAAGGAAACTTGAGGGTTTGGTACATTCCTTGATTTCTTTTGTATTTGAGGAGTCTACAGATATTTACTCACTAGGGATAACATGGGCTAAAACGGTGACCAACAATATCCCAAGGCCACAATTGATAAATATATATAATATACAATAATTTCATAACATATCATTAAAAATCCATATATTTATTTATGTTCCTACAACCTCATGGAGTTATTGAAAATGTCATAAATAAAAACTAACTTAAAATTTTCATGGTCCTCCCTAAATTCTCAATAAATTATGTAGGTGATTATTGATGGAGAATTAGTAATCCTAATATTAATAACTATTAATTTATAGTATTATTAACTTTTATAGAAGGTTTTTATTCTCTATATATTCCTTAATAACATTTATCAAATTATATCTAAAATAATGAACAAACATTGGTAAGTACTGTTCTTTTAGAAGATGATAGAATAAATCATCAATCCTTGGTAGGGGATACTATTAATTTATAGAATTATCTATGTGTTTATGATAATCAATATAGAACCACATTGATCTATCCTTCTTCAAAAAAATGAACATTGAAACACCCCAAGGTGATGCCCTAGGGAATATGAATCCTTTTTTAAAATTCATTTGCAACAAATTATTTAACAAATATAGTTCTATTAGGACCATAATATAGGGTAATTTGTAGATAAAAGTGGATCTAGGTGTGAGTTCAATCGAGTAATGTACCTCCTGGTTTGAGGAAAAAAATTACTAACTATTTAGGAAATATATAAATATATTCCCTTATAATGGTCATTTCTTCTAGGTTGATTCTTTATTTAGACTCTCCTATTTCAGTCAAATATTTTTCATCATTGGGTATCAATACATACACCATTATATTATTTTCAAAATGCGTCACATGGTAATTATTGTATTTATATAGGATAATGGGATGATCTAATGTATAGAAATAGAAATTATTTATCATGAAAGTAGATATGATCTCTTTATAATGAGAACTAATACACTCTTATTATAGAATTAAATTAAACCAAGGGAATGATTAGAAGATTAACGAGATGTACCTTCTCAAAAATAATATAAAGAGAAGATTCCAACACATAAGTTTAATTAACTAGACCTCTTAGTGTTTTCATATATATATATATATATCTTCTTCAAGGCATCAAGGGGTTGATCCATTATTTTGAAAACATATAAGATATAACATAATTCATAAGGCCCAATTCACATTTTTATTGGGTGAATATGAAATATTCCTTAAAAGAGTTCATATTCATGTTCTAGATCAGAAGAGGTGATGGCATACTACTTCACATTCCCAATCACTATTAGTGGGTGCCGATGTTGATAGGCCTTAAAGACCCTTGGTATGGTACATTTAATTGCATAGATCTCTTTCTACTTACAATTGATGATTTGAACCATGATTTGAGGGTTAATCAATCCATTATTCTATCTATGAAATTAGTGGATTATTAAATTTTTTTAGCAATTAGCTTTTTACCATTCCATTCCACACATAAAACAATTCTTTTTCTACTAGAGAAGGTTTGTAGGACATTTTTCCCACATTTATGAATTATAGGCAGTTGGATTATATTATCGCTACCAGGATTATCAGATGATCCTCTAGATTTATACTACATTATATTCTTCTTATCTCCAGTCCCATGGGAGAAATTTGAATCACCAATATTCATCTTAACATTCAGTGAACATCATAATATTTCTCTATTGTTGAGAATGTATCAAATCTATAATTCTTTTCAAAAACATGGATTCAATCAACTAAATTTGTGATTAACATTATTTTAATTATCCATAATAATGCTAAAGTTGTATCGTGAAAATAATTTTAGACATTTCATAACAAGAACCAAAATATTTGTATTCTTATAATATGAGTATAATTAATTCTCTTTTATTTTTAAAATAGTGTTTGAAAAATATTTTCTTGAATCCTTACCTCTATATTTATTCAACTTTCTCCTTGCGATTTATATTCTTTATAAGTGTTCACAAATTCCCAGATACTCCCTATAATCTATAAATAACCATTATGAATTTATCTTACTCAAAAATTTTGAGGACATAGAATATTGTATCATGGAAGTTAATCAATTATTCTGTGATTATTGGATCTGATGGTACACTAAAAGTTAAAGGACTTTGTCGGATAAAGGACTCATGTATGTTGTTACATTTCCTAGGAAAAGTAGGGTTTTTAATTTGATTCATGTTATTTCACATAACAAGAGTAATTATTTCAATTAAATTCAGGATGTTCGTGACTCCTCCTTTTATCATATAAGGAATTTTTAAGGGAATTTTTCATATTTCCCATTAAAAACATTTTTGAAATAATTCATTATTTATGAATTTTTTTTAAAAATAATAGATAAAATATGAATGGGAGTAATTAAAGTAATTATAAATTAAAAATATATAGTATGAAACAAATAAGGAATAACTCATAAAGGATATATAGAACCAATATTATGAATTACTAGTTTTTAATATAGTTTATTCATGGTATATTTTAAATTATGTTATCAAACACAACATTATATTCAAATTCATCATAATATTTCATAATGTGTATATAAATTACCCAATGGTTATCCGATAGATGTTCTTAATCGCGTGTGTAGTCTGAGGCCCACGGATCCTACATTGAGTGAAGATTGAGTTGATACTCAACCAACCTTTTTCATGTTTATTACCCTTAGGTTAATCTATACCATAGCCCCAACCACATTATAATATCTAGAAATGGATGTAATGGTTTGGAAACCAAAAAGTTTTTTCATTACCAAATATTTATGACCTTTAACTAAAAATTATTCCTAGGGGTATCTGTAGTGTTTTCTAGTCCTAATTCCCAAATTAAATAGACCTAAATATGGTAAAAAAATTAAAACTCACATTTACCATACATCTATTATATATATTATAAGATAAATAAGATAATATTAATACATTAAAGATTAGAATGTCTTAGCATCTTGGTCAAATTCAGCTCATACATCACTTACACATAATAAAAAATAAATATTAATAAAATCATTCATCAAATTTCTCCTAAAATATCTCAGGTTCTCCCCAAATTTTTTTCACCAAATTATATACATCAATGAAGGGGAATAGAAAAAATACTAATAAAAGTGTACTAAAATTGATAGAATATGATACATGTATCAATAGTACATATATGAGCATAAAATTAATAATTGTTGTTACATAAGCCTTGTATCATCATCATAAAAATGTGGAAATCTTTTAAAAAAACAATGGAATATGAAATATTCATTGTAATAAAAATTCCTAACACAACGGTGAAATACCAAACATAAATGTAACACCTAAACATTTTTTATGTATTTCATTTAAAATAAACTAGTGGTATTGGATATCTTATCTTATACGCAACCCTGAGTCTAATCTAATAATCATATTTTAATCCTTTATAATTTAGATTTTAAATTGGAATATAACATAATAATAAACCAATTATTAAAACATTGTATAATGTTTTAAATAATTAAATTGTATTGATTAATTCATAATAAACATGTACACAAATTTTGAGGAAGTTATTTATTCTTCAAAAAAAGTATTTCAAAGAAAAATAGATTTTATTACATATTGTAAGTGTGAATAGTATAATTAATTTCTATCATTTTATTACAATTATTTTATGAAAATAATATTACTTTTTAATCCAAATGAAAAATTAACTTCAGGTGAATATTTATAATTCTTGTAACTTTTTTTAGTGAATTGTTAAAAATACAATTTTTTTGTAAAAATTATTATTTATTTTCCCGTAAAAGTAGTATTATGTTTTTATTTTTCACTAAATTAAATTAATAATAATTTAATTATTAATATTAAAATTAATTACCTATGATTCATCATTATTATTTATTTTTGGTATAAGTATATTTTTGTTCTTAAGAATACATTTGTTCAAAAAACTTTTTCTCTTTGAGAAATGTGTTTTTAAAAATAATAAATATAATTAATCAATATTTATTAATGTTTTTATTCAAATTTATAAATCAAGTATTTTAAAATTCATTTTCTGGGGATTAAAAGGAATTAAATAGAAGTAAATTTATCTTCATACTTAAAAATGCATTATTTTAAATGGGTTATCATTAAGGTTTACACAATTGCTTAAAACAAAATTCCACCAATTATAGAAATTTAATAAGGTAAAATGGTTCATTTTTTGAATAATAATTTTTTAAAAAATTAAAATTTTAAAATTAATTTTTGTTCATAATTAATAATACAAATAGTAAATTTGTAACCTTGTCAATGTAAAAACAGGCATCCAGGGGTGTTAACCCCTCGAGAAAAGAGTAGGATTACCATCCACACATTAATAGTTCTTATTTTTCAAATATATTTAATTCTTATATTATATTTCCTTCTAAACATTTTTCATTTGGATCACCATTCACATGAATGCGACCATATATCATTGAAATATGTTATGAAATTCCATGTGTTTCCCTCCCATCAGTTATATATGGGAACCTCATTTAGACCCTTATTCAAACTACTTGAATATTATATATCATCCAAAAGTTGCTAAAAAAACCTTCTTATATTGCTTCCCTTTATCCTAGAGATTCAGGAATTTTCATAAAAAAACCATTTAACGTGTAAGGAGTAATCTAAATAGCATTTCTCAAAGAATATGTATAAATCTAAACTGAGTTATTTCAATTTTATTTCTCCTTATACTTCCTCAAAATCATTGTTTTAATAAAAATTGATGAAAATGATATCTTTAATATGTTGATATATAATGATGATTATTAAACAAACATTTACGACATCACCTCAATCGAATGAGTGACGAAATTCTCTCATGTGCGTACTTGTGGAATACACCCTCCATGGAGAGATAAGATTCATTTTCCATAACCATATATTATGGATATTTATTATGATGAGTTTAATTTTTATACATTGAATTTATGTAATAAATATACTTCTTGAATTGAAAATTTATATCGACCTTTTTACCTTCTAATCAATTAGAAAATGATAATATTCCTCGTGCCTAAGTGCGTCATTCCACCTCCATGAAGGGAGGTGAATTTTTCTAATTTCATATTAAAAGGAAGTTAATAAAAATATATTTAATATTTTTTTCATATTTATGTTATAATATTGTTGTTTAAATAATAACTATCATTTGCCATTCCTTTTCCAATCCATGAAATAGTGGAAACTTTTCTTGTATATACGTACAAACTACCCTCTCTAGGTAGTGATGTAATTCCTAATTCACTAACTTTTTCTATGAAAATTTATAGATATGTTTATAAAGAAAATATATTATATTTTTATCACTATTAAAATAATGGATATTAAGTAACCATGATCGATGTGAAAGGAAAATAATAGTCGAACCCAAATATAATAAAAAAAGAGTGTGGTTAATGTTTGAGTTGGTGTCCCAAGGAAAATTGATTGTACTTTTATTACATGTATATTCAATGTTTTGAATACTAATAAATATTATTTCTAACTATGGATCATTTTTTAAGATGAATACAATATAATTACTTCATAGAGTATATGTCGCATTGATATGTTCAAATGAGTTAACTATTTTTAAGAGAACCATGGTATGCTAGGAATATATTATTAAATAATGATCTGTCTTTTGATAAAAAACCATGATGGAAAACATAATAAATATACTCTTTGTTGGTTTTACTAATAAGTATATAATGGTTATTCAAATTACATTTTAACTTTGTAATCTCTATGATGAGAGATTATTAGAAATAAACCACTTGTAGAAATTCCTTATGTTTCTGTGTTATAAGATATTCCTATAAGAATGTGTTTTTATGGACAATAGACATTAATATTATGATTAATGAATGTTATAACTCAATTATAGAGATTTTTATCATAAGGTATGATGATAATAGTTCATAGTCAAGTTAGATACGTTGGGTGCTCTACGAGTGAGATACCATTAACAGATATGTCAATAATGAATTTGTCACTACCATATTTATGGAATCTGATATCTATAAATTTCCATTGGAATTTAAATGACATCTTAAATTCCATGTAAATGGTGTAACAACATGTTTATTTTGGATTATCAATGAAATAAGAATCAAGAATATTAGTTGGAGACATGGATGTTGAAACTGATTGATGAGATATTGAGAGTAATGGATTATATTACACAGTGAGCATTTATATAGGGTTTTCAACCCTCTAACATTATGTTAATTATCTTTGGTTCCTTTAACCTTTGTTAGATAGTAATCATACAGTTTAGGTAAGCCTTCCTAATTCCAATGAAAACTAATTCCCGCATGTCAGTCACTAAGTGTTTCTGTTGATCTTAGTTAAATTCTATTAGAATCTAATTATTGAAATAAATTTTATTCTCATGATATATGAATAGTATTATTAATTATTAATTGATATATAATATTCATAAGTAAATTAGTAATTCTTTTTTAATAAAAATAATTTGTTTTTGTTTTTGGGTATATATAACATATTTTTCATAGGATTGTGAATAAAATAATTAATTTATTTATTGATAATTATAAAAAAAAATATTTATTCTCTAGATTGTGAATAAATTATTTTTTCATGAATATAATATTTATTTGATTATTTAATAAATTATAGAGGATTTTGAATGGACTAATATTGAGTATAATGAAAAATATAAAATGAAAAGACCATTGCGTAATATTATTTATTACGTAAGTCAGAATGTAGTAGAAAAATAATAATAATGATATTTAAATTAGGTTTTATGGGGTTTATTAATGTTTTTAAATGTTATTTAATGTTCTGAAATAAATTAAACAATATTTTAACCTAAACCCCAACTCTATATATAGATGGTTATTTCTATCGTATACTGGATCCAAAAATTGAGAATAGATAATTTTGTGAACAATGAATTATCTCATGAATCCTCTTTCTCTCTCCCTATCAAGAACTTGAAACAAAAATAGATATTTATTCAAGATCTATGATTGAGAGATCAAGAATGAAAAACAAAAGAAAATTGATTCACAATGCTAGAACTCGGGGATCGAGTGGTGTTTCTCAGCAATCAGTGGAGCATGTATGGATACCTATTAAATGGATTATAATCATTGATCCTCACAATAAAATGAATGAAATTAGGAAGGTTATTTTTGGAAGATATTCAATCAGCAATGAATACCATTCCTAAACCCATGTATTTATTTCTTCAGATATGAAATAAAATTAACTATAAATTTTATGTGAATTATCCTCACTCATGGTTTCGCGAAATAATTATTAAAATAAATTTTAATATATTTCCCATCATAGCATGCTCCCAGTGCACCCAAAACCTTCATGTGGTATTAGAGAAGTCATGATTAAATTTAAAAATTATTTATTTTATTTTTTATACATTGTAGAGACCCGAAACTTGACGTACATGGACATTACATTAATTTTGCGGAATACTTAGTACATAACAAAAACACACACACAAGGATCGTAATAGTTTAGTGTCTTTGGAATCTTGGAATAGAATCTTCTAATTATGGTGAAAGATCTTCAATATCTCCCATAAAGATCTTCCTTTTTTACCTAAAACCTTTCTTTATATCCTGGGGAAAAGAAAACATAAAAGGGTGAGCTCAAATGCTCAGTAAGGGTAAACAAAACAAATATCAATCACATCATATTCATAAGCACATAACATTTTGGAAATCTTAACCTGGAAAAGAGAGCATAATTTCATAACATGGGATAAATCATAGTAGTGAAATGAAATCCCAATAATCATAACTTAAAACATGAAACTTTGTGGCATACACACATAATCATAGAGAATCATATCTTATTAGTCATGACTCATTTCCACGACTATCATAGTGGACAAAGTCCATTTCTGAACCGAGTCACCCTCGTTTCAGTCCTGTTTCACTGAACCGGTATAACCTACCGTTCCAGCCATGTCTATCTCATGAGATATAAAATCTTTACCCAATGCATTGGAGGGAGATATAGGTCCCGCCCATCTCATAATGATACCATTATTATGTGTGCCACAAAATCATAAATCATACATTATTGCATAACCCATGTAATACAAATGGGAATCTTAAACATCATGACATCATAAAACAATTCAAATAAGATAAAAATAATTCCATCACAACATAATCAAATCAATGTAATAATAGGGATAAAACCAGAACCCTTTATTATCTTAGATGGAAAATAATTTTGATAAAACACTTGAACTCCATTCTGGAGGAAAATATCCTTTCTTCTTCAAAAACATTTTCCCTTTCTTAAAATGTCATACAAATTTAAACTAAAAGAAGTTGATTAAAAATAAACTTGAAAACTGGTAAAGGATTCTTCTTGGAAATAATGTTTTAAAAATCCATTCATGTCGTATAATTTAAAAAAACATTCTTCTCGTACTTTTGTCAGAAAAGGCAAAAAGTACATCGTACGAAAAACGACAAAAGATTCCATTCATATCATTTACTAAAAACTCAACAAAGGGTAAAATTGGATTTAAACAATTGTAGATGGATGTAAATAATATTAAATATTGAGGAAACATGGATGTGGATGATAAAATACACCCCAGTAAATACTAAAGTATAAACAATCTCGGATAAAAATGAGATTGTGATATTTCCCTTAACATAGGTCTGTTTTGATTCGTAAGTGTCCGAACCTCCTGTATAATGATTTAAATAATGTTATTGACTTATTCCAGAATCATTATTATTTTTATGATATCATATATGGTCATATTCTTAGCTTCTTAGTAGTAATATTTCATTGCTACTTGTTATTCGGGTGTTTATAACTTTTTGTTCTTATGCGTGTTTAGTCGAATAAATTCTTATTCTTATCTTTAGGTTATAGATACCTCATTTCCAGAATGGTATTAGTGTATTATATATCATATTCATTCATTCAATTCATTTATATAATCATTATGAAATGAAGATCATGTAGAATGATCGCTTCACATCGTGGAGACGGTATTCTGTACGTACGCACGGGTGATGATATCGTTCCTATGATCGTGGAATTTTATTGGAGTGAATGTATACTATTTCAGAATCAGTATCAATTTATAATAGTCATATATAGTCATTATAGAAACCATTATACCCATCCAAGTAATGTGATGGTGGAAAATAGATTACACCACGGCGTGGAGACGGTATTCCGTACGTACGCATGCGCGGTGATTTCTTTTTCCGTAGGATGGATAGATGGTGAAATAGGTTTGTTTCATAATTATAATAACATATCAGTATATGAGTGATACTTATGTTATTACTTCATAATGAAACAACTAAAGAAGAAGAAGTGGAAGAAGAAATAAAGATGAAAGAATCGGTAACGGACATTACTTCTTCTTTGAAGTGCTTCTTTGAGACCTCCTTTTAGGGCACTAAAATGGGTCTTTGAAGAAGACCAGAACCTCTAGGATTTCACTAGGGAAGTGGATAGGATTAATTGGCAGGGGTTGGCCGAGCTTGAAGGCTGAATGTGGTGTGAGGAAGAGGGGGAGGAGGTGCCCTTTTATAAGGGAGGAGAGGGGCACCTTTGGGAAAACTAATAATATTATTTTATTATAAAGTCATGTTCCGTTTTAAATAGATCCAAATTGATATATTTCTAAGCTAAGATGGGTATGGGTTTAAATCCTCTCATCCAATAGAATTTAGACAAGTTTAGGTTCCTATTTAAACCTTATCATTTAGATTTAACATTAAGTTAAATAAGTTTACTTTTACCGTGTCTTCTTGTGTTCTTATACTATAAGGTCAATAAACTTACTATAAGCAGACAAACGAACCCCAAGTTGTTTATTATTAATATAGATAACTTTATCTAAGTAATTTGGCCAAACCTTAGATTTTTAGGAATAATATAAAAATTACTAATATAATATTTTTTTTAAAACTATTTTATGTCAATTTTGACACTATTTTGTAATTGATTTTTGTGAAAATCATAACAAACTTATTAGTTCGAAACAAGTTAATTAAATCAATACTAACATGTCATATTAACCTATAAAATTAGTGTAATTCATAACAATTCTCAAATTACATTTATTTTTGTGTTTATAACATTAATTATGTCAATATTTCATTAATAAGATAATTATTGCATCATCTTTGTGTCATAAATAAATTAAATTATTTAATTTCTAAAAATTACAAATAAAATAATATTATGTAGGAAATATTTTTATCTTTCTAATGAATATTTATAGTCGAATTTATCTTTTGTATGACCCCATATTAAAAATTATTTACTTATTAAACTTTGATTTTAACTATTTTAACCCTTCTTTAAATAAATTAATAATAAATGTCCTAATCTAATCCAAGTGGGCCTAAATGGTCATATTTTATTCCTAAGTTTGTTTTTGGTCGAATTAAACTTATCCAATAGAATTAAGACATGTGTTAGGGTATTAATAATATCATCTTTACCCTTAATCACCCTATTTACTTTTAACCGTGGTAAAAAAAGTAAAAAGTTACTATTCTCCAAAAAATTATTTTCATATCATTGAACCACATTTTACTTACTGACATCAACCGTGTCTCTCGGATTTTTGAAATTCCACTCACAAAAGTGGTAAAATTACGTTTTATGAAAAATTCAGTTTTTTTAACTACCACTTAGTGGTTTCACTATTCATCAAAAATTGAAAGTTTTCAGAAAAATACCAAAATTTCACCCTAGGCTAATTTCGATATTCCGAATCAAAAAAGGAAGGCCATTTTGAAAAATAAAATTTATAAAATTTCAAAAAGTTGTTATTACTATTCATAACGGCTAGTTTTAATAATATTTTAATAGAATATCGTTGTTTAGTGAAACTCTGTATTGCGTACGACGCAAGCTATCGAGGAAGGTCACGATTTCGTGTAATGCAATCCAAGAAAGTGTTGTATATAAAAATATTCCATTGATGATTTATATGAAATAAAAGTCTCGGGTGTTACATACATAATCAAATGTTTTTGGATTTTATTTACTTATTACTCGTTCTTTAATAAAAATTTTATTAACAAGATTTAGTATTTTAATCATATTCATTTAGTGTTCCATTTTCCTAAATATTTATTAATAGATAAACAAAAAAAATAGATGTAATTATGAAGTTCCCACTCTTTGGCCAGTAAAACTGGTCTACATTGCGTGTATCCTGAATACACATTGTATACTCATGTATATTGTACTTAAATGCACTGAGGAGTTAGTTAAATGTGATTAATTTATTACACATTTCATGTTAATAAGTGAAACCTGGTATAGAGAATGTGGATACATGGTGTGTAGTGGTCATGTGCACACAATTTATTTTAGTGGTGTTCATACACAAAATATCATACCGTGTGACTCGAATACAAGGAAAACGAGATACACAGTGTGTATCTACACTGTACAGGCTATGCCGTCTCCAATTAAAGAAGAAGACTAAAAATTAAATTATATTGAGAATATCTAACAATAAAACCAAATTTTTTTTATGGGAACACAACTATGTGTTTGAAAATTTAATAATTATATCTAAGAATATGAAATGATCACTTAATTTACTTCAATTTATATTTCATTATTGGTTTTATATTTATTTTCCATGAATTCAATAAAATATGGGTATCTCCAATTATGTTAATATGATCATTAAGATGAATGGGAATTAATTATTTAATGAAATTATGTTAAATTAAAAATAATTCACTAACAAAGAAATGAATTCTAGTTAGTTACCTCTTTGTATTCATTTGATGTATAACCTATCATGATACTGACCAAGTCCAATGTATATATTGAAATTAATTTTATTTAATTCACTCCATGGTTTTTTAATTATTTAATATTAAATTAACATATTCCCTATGAGTCATTGGTCCCTCCATTATTATATAGGAACTACGTGTCTCAAGATAATTATGTAAAAATTATTAATAAATCAATTTATTCCACTCACCCGCATGTGAGAAATAAATACATGTAATTAATGGATAATCCCAAGGGCATTGAGGCAGTTCGTGATGGAACCATGATGATGCTTATTCGGTGACACACAGGTATATAGGTAAAATTTTGTAAATAAATCCATGTATGAAAAATAGTGTTATTCCTCTATTTCAAAAGTTGATTTAATTTCCACCCATTAAAATTACTATTAGATTGGTTCATGATCTGATAAATTACATTATTTATTTATTTCTTTCTACAAATTATTTATATTTTATTTATAATACTGAAGTTACATAAATAAAGGAATTATTATGAAAAAATAGAAATTAAATAATTTTTTTTTTGTAAATATCATATCCAATATAAGTAATTAATTAAATAAAATCCACTTAATAATAAAAATATTTGTAAAAGATAAAACAAGGTAAAATTTATGCATAAAATAATTAAAATTATAGAAAAAAATATTAAGTTAGACTAAGCCTTCACTGGATTTGGAATGAAACAATAAAACAATGTGTGGTACCTGGTCAGGGTGTGGACACTTAATTTTATTTGGGAGTTCTCTTAAGAGTTTTGGTTTGAATTAAATGAACATTTATAGTGTTCAAAGATCAATGTATAAACAATAATAATGTTGTGATAAGGGTTAATTAAATCCAAATCAATATTTCCAGATTGGGGAATCAAATATAAATATCATGGAGTTGTAAGACTGTAGTTGGTAAGACTTCCATACTAAATTACATTCTAATGGTTTTCATAGACAATTTTTGGATCATTTAGAGAAGTAAGGGGGATCAATTACAATAATATTTCACAAGAAATACACATTCTATGTTTAATGGTGAGGGAAATTAGTACTTGATAAAATAGTTTGAGATCTTATTAAATAAATTTTTTAATTTTTCATTTATCTAATAATTTGTTATAATTAAAATGAATAATAATCTGTTCTTTTAAATGTAGAAAAAAATTGGAATTTCATCATCCAAATTACTCATATGATAAATATTTTATAAATAAAACATCTGTACTGGGAATAACATCCTGTAATGGTTCAGATGCATTCAGGTTGTGCTACATAATGAATAAAAATATTACGTGCTAGTATCCACAATTCCTAATATTCTTGGTAAGGAGGCGAGTGATAAAGAGTTCCTTATCTATGATAAACATATAAATGAAATTGTCAATGTTCAATGTTTTACGCTTTAAACTATTTCTATTAAACTCATGAATTATCACAAAAATATTTTTTTGAATAGAAATCATGAGAACCTCTGTGGTGTCTACCATATTAGAGATAGACAGGAACAAATTTCTATTTCTATAGTGCACTTTCAATGGAATTTTGGAGAGGATTCCCTTTTCAGGTATCATTTAATCAATCTCATACGCTACATTGAGTGCCTAGATGTTGAAGGGTCTAAAATCCATGAATATCAATGAATCAATTTCATTCTGGTATCACTCCCTCTGTAAATTAATATTTTTGTTGTAAATATTAATATGAAACACTTTGAGAAGTCACTAAATGATCTTATTACTCACCATCATAATGTAGAATAGGATACAACATGTGTAAATAATAAAATAATTATATAGAACCAATATAAATCAAAAGTGAAGTGCATTAAGCCCAAAGAATCATCACACCCTTACATGTAGAGGAAGATCAGTGTGTAAACAAGGGAAGAAGATTCTGTCTGTTTCACATGCAGTATGAATGGACACTAGAATAAAAATTGCACCCAACCAAACAAGAAAGAGGAATATTCCTGTGTATTTTTTATTAAATGAAATTTATCTATTTTTTTAAAAAAATCACTAGATACATTTTATGGTTCTCACGTAAGTATTCAAAAATAGTAACCCTATATATTCAAAAATATTGAATGAGGGTTGGTAGATCTACGAGTATTCAATTCAAAGAAACCAGATATTTTTGCTATCTTGGACTACCACATAATGTTTTCGACCGAAATGATCTAGGGTTAAAAGGGTTTTTATTATGTTACAGAAGTTTTCAAAAACATTATTTTTATATCCAAAACAGAAATAGATTAATTTATTTTCAAATTTTTGAATAAATTCTTCTTCTTTTATAAAGATTCCATTTGTTTTGGAATTGAACATTCAAATAACTGTCTTTCTTTGATGGATTACACGAAACAAGTAATAGAAATATATAATAATGTTATTTTAGATGACTCATAACACAACCAAATTTAAAATCACCATCTAAGTCATGTAAAATAAAATTTATTTATTACATTACATCAATGTGGATATTTTGATTCTTTTTAACGAAAACATCTTAGTATATGTGACTCGTGTTTATAAGGGAAAATGACCAAATCTCCATTTATTGGGAAAGTTTAATGTTCTAAAGTGATTCTTGAATTAGTTCATACCAATCCATGGGGATAATTTCTTATTTAAGAAATGTATGTGAAGTCATACTTAATAAATTTTACTAATGATTTTCATAGATATGGATATGTATACTTAATGACGTATAAGTCATATTATTTTAATAAAATGAAGGAATTGAAGCATGACTTTGAGAACCATATCTGTATAAAGATTATAATCCTCCTCTTAGAACATATTGGAGAATATATTAATAAAAAATTCAATGATTAATTATGTGGGTTTAGGATCCTAGCCTAACTCACTACCCCTTACACACCTTAGTGGAAAGGTGAATGAAAAATATGGGATGACACCTTGTTAGACATGGTGAGATAAATGATGAGTCATGTGAGTCTTCCATTATAATATTGGGGGTACATGTTCAAAACAACACCATACATAATAAATCATCTTACAAATGAAGAAATAGATTGTATAACATAACAAATATAGAAAGGAATCAAACCCATTATTTCTTAAATACATGTTTTAGGTTGTGAAGCATTTGTAAAAGACTTTTCAGGTAAAAATATTTCACCTCGAGGAATAAAGTGTATCATTATTAGACATCCTGAAGAAACAAAGGGACAATAAATATAAAATCCTTCAATAAAAAGGTTGTGGTTGACTGAAATCCAACAGTTATTAGAGAGGATTGTATCCATAAAAGATATAGTAGGAGTTATGTAGACTTTTATTAAGTCCATGCTAAAGATACACATGTTTTTTCACAATAATTGATTCCACAAATTCCCCTGGAAGAAAAGTTATTCCAAATATATAATTACTATGTATGATTACTAGAGAGGTTATAAATCATGAATGGTATCATTTTCTAGTCCCCAAGGAATTTGAATCATTATTAGTTGATAGTAATGATCCTCTCATCTATAAGGATACAATAAGTGGAATATATGTCTTCAAGTGGTAAGAGGAAATGAATTATGAAATGAATTCCATTTACGAAAACCAGGTCTGTATTTGGGTAGACCCTATAGTATATGTAAATACAATTAGTTGAAAATCGGTATTCAATATGAAACTGGACATTGAAGGAAAATTCAGTACCTATAAGCCATGAATGGTTCCAAAAATGTTTAAGTTGTGTCAATGCATTGACTATGAAAAAATTTTATCACATGTTTAAATATTAAAATACATCAAAATTGTACATTATTTTTTGGACATCCATGATTATGATATTTTTCAAATAGATGTCAAAAAATCATTCATTAATGGGAACCTTATGGAATATTTCTATACGACACAACTCAAAGGGTTCGTGACTCCAAAGGATTTCAAAATGTTTTCCAATTTTCCAAGAAAAAATTTTAGATTAAATAAATAATATATGTCCTAGAAAAATTTATTTTTATGAGTCCATAATAAAATTTGGTTTCATAAATAATGAATGTGATCCACGTGTCTATAAACTGTTTAGTGGGAGTGCAGTCGTTTTCTTAATAGACTATATTGATGACATATTACTCAATGGAAATGAAATACTATTCTTACAGTCTATTAAGAATTGGTTGAATAAATGATTACCTATTAAGGATATGGATGAGGGAGAATATATTATTGGGATCATGATTCGTCCTAATTTATCCAGTATGTCAGACGACCTAAGTGAAAGTACATACATTGAGAAGATACTGATAATATTAAGTATCAAACAATCCATGTGGTGAGTTTTTCTTGCATCACATGGTATTCATCTTTCAAGGAAAACAAATCCTCATACATATGAGTAGTGAAACATAATTTCAAGGATTCCATACACATTTGTTATTGGTTAGATCATGTATTCTATGCGATGTACTAGGGTATATGTCACATACACATTAAGTTTGTTTAAAGACCTGTAAAATTCAAGTAATTTTTTTTCTTAATTTTCTTTGGAATTTTACTAGAACGCAGTTTCTGACAGCACCTGATTCTGAGGCCCGGGGTGCCCGGAATCATTTTCCGATGTTTGGCTCAGGTATGTTAAGTGAACGAACGAGCGGGTTTTTTTAACTTTTGAACTGGTGCTCGGAATCGAATTCTGAGGGCACCGATGGAATCGTAGTGCCGGTATTTTCTTAGAAACACCTTTTCCGGAGTTGCATTTTCTCAGGTGTGGTTTTTAATTTTTGGGGTTATGTGAAGAAAATAAAATAAAGTGGTGCGACAACTTTATTTTATTTCACAGAAAACCACTTAAAGCCACTTAAGCTATGTTGAAATGGATAGGGTGGAACCCAAAATATCTTACCCTCTTGGTAGGATATTTGTGAGGTGGGGCCCATACAAGCCCCACCGTTTCTTTCCCTCTAAGTAACGCACCCGTGAAAACCCCCTTTTTAATGAATGTCAACTGGTGCTTTTTCTTTAATTCTTAACGCCCCTATTAATTTGGCAGTTAAGTCGTTACCATTAATTCATCAAATTAATGGTTCATTTCTTAACTTGTTTTTCAAATTGTTGGCATACGAATAAAATAAGACCAACGCATGTCTTTCATGGGTGTGACTTGTTGAGAAGATTTGGAGAAACTATATCTCCATCCTCCTTCGCGAATAATGAGAAGAATGCGAAGAACGCGAAGGCGACGAAGAACGTCGAACCCTCAGATATCGACGACGCGACGTCACGTACCGCGACGCCGACGAATCTCCTTCCGCGACATTTCTTCTGCGACAATCCTTCCCTGAGACAATCTCCGATCAACACTGATTGAGGTAGGGGATTATAGATCATTTAATTTCCTTTGTGGATTTTATCCTCAACATGGGTTTAAACGTGAAATTAAATCTGTGTGTTTTCTTTAACCCCGGAGATCATCGACGCGGCGCTGTGTACCGCGACGACGCGACGCCCCTTCTGGGACGTGACGATCCACTTCTTCCGCGACGGTCAATTCCACGAAGAACTCTTGTTTGAAGACTACGACGAGGTAGGGGTTTGATTATTTTAAATCATTGTGATTTATACCCACAGATTTGATTAAATAATTGTTGTGAGACTTTTAGAACCGCTAACGCGGTGGGTGCGGACTAACGAACAAGTCCGAACCCACCGCTCCTTTCATTCTTGGTGTGCGAAATGGAGGACGTTGACAAAGCAGGCCGCACGGGTGATGCGAGGTCCTCGCAGTGATGAAAGGACCCCAAGAGGACCTTTGGAGAAGACGACGTGAATTTCCGACCTCCAGAACTTGTCCGGTGGTCCGCGGTCCAGCCCGCCGGCGCGCCCCGCCGGCACGGCGGCACCGGCGGTAGATTGTGGCAGCGCCCGACGCGCTGCTGGATGGAGCCCCCGCGGCTGAAGCCACATGGCAGCAGCGTGGTCTCGCAACCGCATGGGACCAGAGGAGCACGGGACGCGTCCGGCTGCCGCGTCCACTGGCAAGGACGGCCCCACGCGGGGTCGCAGCTTCTTCATGCGGGGGAAGCGCACGCCCCGCCCGCGGCTCGGTCGTAACCGTCTGAGCCGACCCGCCTGGCGGTCGGGCCGGGTCGCGCCCAGGCTGGGTCGGGCCACGCCGGCCAGGTCGGACTAGGGTCGGGTCGACCCAGTTCGGGCCGGCCCTGGGGGGGTTGGGCCGGGTCGGTCCGGGCCCAGACCCGCCATTTTCGGACCTTTTTGGTCTCTTGCTCATAACATGAGCTATGGGCCTCCGATCGACACGCCATAAGTGGATATCCGATCCTTGGATTAAGACAATCATTTCGGTATATCACACTCAAGGTTTCAGAGTAATTTGGGTTTAGCCGGGTTGGTTCGTACATGAAACCAACCGGGCTCTCGAAGCAGAAACTCTCATAACATGAGCTCCAGACGTCCGATTGACGTCTCGTAGACTTTGATGGATTCCTCTCATTTGAGACGGATATTTTGGCTTACACCACATGAGGTTTGGACACATGTGGAGTACGGTCGGGTTGGTTTTTCCTTAATGACCTACCGGGCCCCTAGGACGAAAAAGACAATAACACTAAGACCGGGCATCCGATTGATGCGCCGTCTATGACGTTGAGTTCCTGTTGACGATACAGAACTTTTGGATACATCAACTCTGGACTATGTGTCAGTTGATGTATCAGCATCTCATCTCGTGCAGCGGACCCTCACGAACGAGCTTGTTGTGTGGGGGAACCCTAGATCTGGCTGTGACTACGACGACGACGACTGTGTAGAGATCCTCAGTGGATTAGACAACGACTAAAAAACTTAGACATACTTTGTGGATCAGTGCTACTGATCCTGTGTGGGTTCGATCCTATGTGGGTCAGTGCTCAGCGGTCCTGTGTGGGCCAGTACCTACAGATCCTGTGTGGGTCGGATCCTGTGTAGGTCATTGTGGGGGTCAGTTATATATCGATCCTGTGTGGGTCAGATCCTTTGTGGGTCATTGCAGGGGTTAGTTACCTATCGATCCTTTGTGGGTCAGATCATTTGTGGGTCATTGTGGGGGTTAGTACCTATCGATCCATTGTGGGTCCGACGGCTTAGATAAATCTCTGGCAGTATCTGATCATCTTTATCGTCATATGAAGAAGTATACCTGTGTGAGCTGAATCCTGTTTCGCTTTCCTATGTGGATTGTGTTGTACTATTCTGTGTGGATTTACATATTGCTTTCCTGTGTGGACAGGGTTGTACTTGGGATCGGATGTTGGAGCCAAATGAGAATTGATGAATTAGGTATATGTATGGGCATATACCTAAGTAGTGTCAGATGTTACTTTGTGATTGTATCTTTCATTTGTGGATTATCCTTTGTAGTTCTTGGGAGACCTTCAGGGGTCTCGGGATCCCTACTAAGTAGCTTATACTCACCACTGCACGGGCTATTCCCCCACAACTATGTGTTGGTTGCAGACGATGGATAGCGCTGATCATGGTTGAGGCTTGCAGACCAGGATGGTACCTGGAGGTGGACCACTGGGCGGGACGTACTCGGAGTGGTCGGTTGGAACCGAGGAGTAGTGGAGGCTATCTGTACCCACCCTTTAGGTGGGATTTCTAGTGGACAGTTTGGCATTGCGGCTTTACTTTTCAATAGATGTTTTCCCTTTCCAGTTGTACTTTACTTTTAGTTTGGGATTGTATACTGGCCCACTTACTTTTCCGCACTTACTGTTTTACTCAGTTTTTACTTAGTGTTTACTTCTTCTTGCTTGCTCTGTGGTGTCTGTGGTTTACTTTACAAAGTCAATGCCTTCACTTTTTATTGGGATTTATGCCTTGGTGCTAGTCTCCATCCCCTGTCCTATGGATAGCGGGTTTGGGGTATTGACGACACGGGCCCCGAGGACAGGTCGTGACAAATTGGTATCAAAGGAGTTCGGTTCTACTGCAAAACTTTGGACTCTGATATCTTTCTATGTGAAGCAATAGTGTTAAGCGTATTGGGTGTGGTTATCAGTTCAGGAAGTCCAATGTTGGTTTGGCAGCCGACGTATCCGTACACCAGGACCCTGACTTCTGATTTCCGACTTAATGCACGAAAACATTGATTTCATGTGTGTTTCATGTTTTCTTTGTGATTAATTTGTGTCATCTCACCAGGAATACTATTCTGAACGTGGTGCACCAGTTTCCTTTTTAGGATGGCCCCACGAAGGTAGCCAGCTAGGGTTCCGAGAGTTGAGCGTGATGATAGACCACCGAGCGACGAGGCCTCGGTACAGGGCCCTTTTACTGTTGAGGCACCGGCGGTACCTCTACCCACCGAGCCACCGATGCTTCCAGCCCCAGCCACTGATGACGCACGTCGCCTTTGTGCACTGCATGAGTTCCAGCGCCAGCGACTGCCCAGGTTCCGCGGGGAGACGGACCCCAAGGAAGCCGAGGACTGGCTGGAGGCAATGGTACGAGTTTTCCGGTTAGTGAGGACACCATCAGACATCATGGTGATCCTCGCAGCGAGCCTACTGCACATGGAAGCGGGCCGATGGTGGAGCATGATGCTCCAGGTGCACGATGAGGCATCTCTTCACTGGACAGACTTTGAGGGCCTCTTCCGCTCAGAGTTCGTCCCAGCCACCCTCCGTACGGTGCGCATCCAAGAGCTTCTTAAGCTGCGGCAGGGCAGCATGACGGTCGACCAGTACTCGGCGAGATTTACCAATCTCTCACGCTACTCGACAGACATGGTATGGGACCCGTTCTTCCAGTCCCATACCTTTGAGCAGGGATTGAGACATGAGATCTGGGCATCGCTGATCTCCCTCAGCATTCTGACCCAAGCAGGAGTACTGGAGTGATCCCTTTTGATCGAGAGCTTTCTTGCTGAGCCTTCATCAGCACGGAGACCCACCGTAGGGCGGCATGTAGCAGAGTCTTCTACAGAAGGCATTCGACGGATGACTCATGGGTCTAGGCAGACCAGACCCTCACGCAGACGACCTCAGGACACTAGCTCAGCAGTGTGGGGCACACAACGTGGAGCCAGTCTTTCGAGAGGCAGGCAGTGTTACCAATGCAGCGGGCAGGGCCACATGGCTCGTTACTGCCCGACCCACCATGCCGAGGAACAACAGACGGTTGAGGGGCCACCTAGGTAGAGGCAGAGGGTCGACCGTGGCAGTCCGCAGGGAGCAGGCGGATGAGGTAGAGGAGCTGGCCGAGCAGTAGGTGGTGGGCGACACTTTGAGGCTCTACCACCAACACCACCAGGAAGTCCACCCCCGCCACCGGGAGCTGGCGGAAAGAGACGGGCACAACTCTAGGCAGCGGAGGCCTACGACCACGGCGAGCCCGATATAATTCGAGGTACTATCTGTGTCTATTCCACCATTGCTGCATTTCTTATAGAAACAGGAGTGAGTCACTCTTTCATAGCCACTTCCCTTGTTCGGAGCTCAGAGATTCCGACAGAGCCGTTGGCTCGATCCTTACGGCTAGAGACTCCTACGGGAGGAGACTCGATTATTACGCACTGGTGACGATAGTGTGAGCATACTCTAGGACGTGAGAGCTTCGGCTGGGATCTTCTTGTAGCGGCTTCAAGGCCTTACGGAATCATCTTGGGCATGGATTGGTTATCTACATTCCATGCTCAGATCGACTGTTTTAGGCGCATGGTGCGATGTGTACGCACCGACGGGAGCAGGTGCACCTTCACCGGCGAGAAGGGAGCCTTCGCCGCCCAGGATAGACATCCGCAGAGGAGAGGAAAACCCATTACTCCTCAGTTGGCTAGCCTCATCCTAGGAGAATTTGACGTGCGGAGTCCTAGTTTTCTTGCAGTGGTGGATCATTATGCGGACGTCTTTCCCAACAACGTTCTAGGACTACCTCCTCGAAGAGAGGTAGACTTTTATATTGATCTGTACCCTAAGACAGCCCCGATATCCACTCCAGCATATCAGATGGATCCCACCGAGCTTCGAGAACTACGGGTACAGTTGGAGGACTGGCAGGGAAAGGGTTTCATCCGACCCAGTGTTTCACCCTGGGATTCCCCGATACTGTTCACCAAGAAGGCGGACGAGAGCTTGCGACTTTGTGTCAAATATCATCGTCTGAACCAGGTGACAGTGAGGAATAAGTATCCGCTACAGAGGATTGATGAAATCTTCAATCATCTCAAGGGAGCACAGTGGTTCTCGAAGATAGTCCTCAGGTCAGGCTATCATCATCTCAGAGTTCGGGAAGAGGACATTCAGAAGACGACCTGCAGATGTCGGTATGGCCACTATGAGTTCTTGGTTATGCCTTTCAGCGTAAACAATGCTCCAGAAGAGTTCATGGGCCTCATGAACAGTATCTTTCAGCCATACCTCGATCTATTTTTCGTGGTCTTCATCGACGACATTTTGATATACTCGATGACTAAGGAGGAGCACGCCTACCACTGGCAGGTTGTACTAGACACACTCCGAGAGCACTAGCTTTATGGAAAGATCTTGAAGTGTCAGTTTTGGATACATGAGGTCCACTTCTTGGGACACGTCATCTCTGAGGCAGGAGTTTTAGTGGATCCTGTGAAGATCGAGGCAGTGCTAGTTGGGGAACCACCCAGTAGCGTGATGGAGGTGCGGAGTTTCTTGGGACTAGCTGGATACTACCAGAGATTTGTGCCAGACTTCTCTAGAGTTGTGGCACCACTCTCAGCTTTGACGAAGATGGGGAAACCCTTTGTGTGGTCAGATAGATGTCAGCAGAGCTTCCAGGAGCTGAGACATAGATTGACCAGTGCCCCTATCTTGAGGATGCCTGAGGAGGGAGTCAGGTACGTAGTCTACTGCGATGCATCAAGGACCAGACTCGGATGTGTCATGATGCAGGAGAAGGCGGTGATCGCCTATGGATCATGTCAGTTGAGGTCGTATGAGCAGAACTATGCTACCCATGACCTGGAGTTAGCAGCAGTGGTCTTCGCTCTGAAAACATGGCGGCACTATCTGATGGGCGAGCACTTTTCAGTCTTTTTTGACCATCAGAGTCTCAGGTACATCTTCTCTTAGAAGGACCTGAACCTGAGACAACGGAGATGGAACATGTTCTTCCAGGACTATAACTTTGAGATAGTCTATACTCCTGGGAAGGGGAACATGGTAGCCGATGCTCTCAGCAGGAGGATGGGCATTCGGCTACTTAAGGAGGCGACAGAGCAGCTAGCCTCCTTGCAGATATCCTTCGTGGATAGAGATGGTGCAGCCTTCCTTCAGGCTCTCACTGTCACCCCTCCACTACTGCAGCGGGTCAGAGAGGCACAATGTTGGGACGCTGACTGTGAGACACGGCGTGCACAGATATCCTCAAGACATGCACCTGATGGTTTCTTCTTTGGAGCAGAGCATGAAGTCCATTTCAGAGGACGTACGTTGGTACCGGTTTCTTTATGGGAGAAGGTGCTGAGAGAGTTTCACACTTCTCCTTTGGCGGTACATCCTAGAGTGGTGAAGATGTACCAGGACCTCAGATGACAGCACTGGTGGCCAGGCATGAAGAAAGCTGTGGCAGAGTTCGTTTCTCGATGCCTCACCTGCCAGCAGGTGAAGGTAGAGCACTAGGTACCAGAAGGCTTGGTACAACCATTGGAGGTCCCAGAGTGCAAGTGGGACGGGATATCTATGTACTTCATGACCGGACTTCCACACATTTCCAGAGGTCATGACTCCATTTGGGAGATTGTCGACCGACTCCGCATGTCGGCTCATATCTTACCCATCAGAGAGCAGGGCTTAGTGGAGAGCTTAGGATGTCTCTAAGTTCAGGAGATTGTACGGCTTCATGGTGTGCCATCATCTATCATCTCTGATCAAGATTGTCGCTTTACTTCCTGGCTTTGGAAGGGGTTGCAGGAGGTGTTCGGGATGCAGCTACGTCTGAGCACTGCCATTCACCCTCATACGGATGGTCAGGCTGAGAAGACCATTCAGACTCTCGAGGACATGCTCTGCGCATGTGTCCTTGACTTTGGTCGCAGCTAGGAGGACCACCTACCCTTGGTGGTGTTTGCGTACAACAACAGCTACCACTCCACCATCGGGATGGCACCATACGAGGCGTTGTACGACAGACCTTGTAGATCTCCTTTGTGCTGGACAGACCTTGGAGAGTCAGCACTAGTGGGACCGGAGATGGTCCAGGCCATGAAAGAGAAGGTCCAGGTCATCCAGGAGCAGATGAGGACAGCTCAGAGCTGGCATAAGTCTTATGCTGACAGGAGGCGCAGGCCACTAGAGTTCGAGGATGGTGACCACGTCTTCTTGTGTGTCTCACCTCGACGTGGATTACAGAGATTTGGCTGAGGCGGGAAGTTGTCCCCATGCTTCATCGGACCATTCCATGTCCTCAGTAGGTTTGGAAAGGTGGCTTATCGCCTGGCTCTACCACCTCAGTTGCACCGGGTGCACGACGTCTTCCACGTATCTCAGCTGAGAAGATACGTGCACGACCCGTCGCATATCATTGACCATGGGGAGCTGGACTTTGATGATGGGGAGACTATTGCGGAGGTCCCGGTGGAGATCGAGGATCGACAGGAGCGGGTCCTACATGGACGGTCGATTACTCTAGTGTGCATCAGATGACAGCATTAGAACCTCCAGGAGAGCACTTGGGAGCGGGAGGCTCAGATGCATGCTCAGTACCCAGTTTTTTTCCATAGTTTATGATGTATCTTTACGAGCACGTAAATCACTGAGGTAGGAGTGATGTAATGACCCGTAAAATTCAAGGAAATTTTTTTCTTAATTTTCTTTGTAATTTTACAAGAATGCAGTTTCTAACGACACCTGATTCTGAGGCCCTGTGTGCCCAGAATCATTTTCCGAAGTTTGGCTCAGGTACATTCAGTGAACGAACGAGCGGGGTTTTCTAACTTTTGAACCGGTGCTTGGAATCGAATTATGAGGGCCCCGATGGAATCGCAGTGCCGGTATTTGCTTAGAAACACCTTTTCCGGAGTTGTGTTTGCTCGGGTGTGGTTTTTAATTTTTGGGGTTAAGTGAAGAAAACAAAATAAAGTGGTGCGACAACTTTATTTTATTTACCTTAAAGCCACATAAAGCCACTTAAGCTAAGTTGAAACGGATAGGGTGGAACCCAAAATATCCTACCCTCATGGTAGGATATTTGTGAGGTGGGGCCCGCATGAGCCCCGCCGTTTTTTTCCTCTAAGTAACGCACCCGCGAAAACCCCCTTTTTAATGAAAGTCAACATGTGCGTTTTCTTAAATTATTAATGCCCCTATTAGTTAGGAAGTTAAGTTGTTACCATTAATTAATCTAATTAATGGTTCATTTCTTAACTTTTTTTTCAAATTGTTGGCATACGAATAAAATAAGACCAACGCATGTCTTTCATGTGTATGGCTTGTTAAGAAGATTTGGAGAAACTATATCTTCATCCTCCTTCATATAGAACGTGAAGAACGCGAAGAATGAGAAGAACGTGAAGGCGATGAAGAATGTCGAACCCTCGGATATTGAAGACGTGACGCCGTGTAACACGACGTCGACCAATTTCCTTCTGCGATGTTTCTTCCGCGACAATCCTACCCTGTGACATTCTTCGATCAACACCGATTGAGGTAGAGGATTACGGATATTTTAATTTCCTTTGTGGATTTTATCCTCAACATGGGTTTAAACGTGCAATTAAATCTGTGTGTTTCCATTAACCCCCAGATATCATCGACGCGACACCATGTATCGCGACGACGCGACGCCCCTTCCGCGACGCGACAATCCTCTTCTTCCGCGATGGTCAATTCCGAAAAGAACTCTCGTTCGACGACTACGATGAGGTAGGGGTTTGATTCTTTTAAATCTTTTTGATTTCTACCCGTGGCATTGATTAAATAATTGTTGTGAGACTTTTAAAACTGCTAAAGTGGTGGGTGCGGACTAACGAAAAAGTCTGAACCCACCGCTCCTTTCATTCTTGGTGTGCGAAACGGTGGACGTCGACAAAGCAGGACGCACGAGAGACGCGAGGTCCTCGCAGTGATGAAAAGACCCCAGGAGGACCTTTGGTGAAGACAGTGCAATTTTCTAAGCCCTGTAACTTGTCCGGTGGTCCGCGGAGCAGCCCGCCGGCGCGCCTTGCCGGCACGGCGATGCCAGTGGGAGATGGCGGCGGCGCCCGGCGTGCCACCGGAGGGAGCCGTCGCGGCTAAAGCCGCGGTGGCAGCAGCGCGGTCCCACGACCTCGTGAGACCGGAGGAGCACGAGACGTGGCCGGATGCTGCGTCCGCTGACAAGGGCGGCCCCACCTGGGGTCGCAGCTTCTTCACACGGGGGGCAGCGCGCCCCCCGCCCACGGCTCGGTCGTAACCGGCCGAGCCGACCCGCCTGGCGGCCGGGTCACGCCCGCACCGGCCGGGCCGGGTCACGCCCAGGTCAGGACGTGCCACGCCGGCCGGTTCGGACCTAGACCCGGGTCGGGTCGACCCGGTTCGTGCCGACCCAAGGGGGGTTGGGCCGGGGCGGTCCGGACCCAGACCCCCCTTTTTCGGACCTTTTTTGTCTCTTGCTCATAACATGACCTACGGGCCTCCGATCGACGCGCCGTCAGAGGTGATGCCATCCTTGGATCAAGGCAGTCGTTTCGGTATATCGCTCTCAAGGTTTCGGAGTAATTGGGTTTGGCCAGGTTGGTTCGTACACGAAACCAACCGGGCCCTCGGAGCGGAAACGCTTATAACATGAGCTCCGTATGTCCGATTGACGTCCTGTCGACTTTGATGGATTCCTCTAAGTGAGACAGATCTTTTTCCTTACTCCGCCCATGGTTTGCATGTCAGTGGAGTACGGTCGAGTTGGTTTTTCCTTAAAATCCAACCGGGCCCCTGGGACGAAAAAGCCAATAACTCTTAGACCGGGCGTCTGATTGACGCGCCGTCTGCGACGTTGAGTTCCTGTTGACGATGCGGATCTTTTGGATACATCAACTATGGACTATGTGTCATTTGATGTATCATCCTCTCGGCTCGTGGAGCGGACCCTCCCGAACGACCTTGCTGTATGAGGGAACCCTAGAACTGGCTGCGACTGTGCAGAGATCCTCATTGGATTCGACGACGACTACAACACTCAGCAATCCTTTGTGGATCCGTGCTACAAATCCTGTGTGTGTCCGATCTTGTGTGGGTCAGTGCTCAATGGTCCTGTGTGGGCCGGCGCCTATAGATCCTATGTGGGTCTGATCCTGTGTGGGTCTTTGCAGGGGTTAGTTACCTATTGATCCTGTGTGGGTCAGATCCTTTGTGGTTCAATGCAGGGGTTTGTTACCTATCGATCCTTTGTGGGTCAGATCCTTTTTGGTTGATTACGGGGGTTAGTACCTATCGATCCTTTGTGGGTCCAACGGCTTAGATAAATTAGTGGCAATATCTGATCATCTTTATCGTCATATGAAGAAGTATACCTGTGTGAGAAGAATATTATTTTTCTTTCCTATGTGGATTGTGTTGTGCTATCCTGTGTGGATTTACGTATTTCTTTCCTATGTGAACTGGGTTGTACATGGGATTAGATGTTGGAGCCGAACAAGAATTGATGACTTAGGTATATGGATGGGCATATACATAAGCAGTGTCAGATGTTACTTCGTGATTTTATCTTGCCTTTTTGGATTATCCTTTGTGGATTCTGGGAGACCTTCGGGGGTCTTGGGGTCCCTACTGAGTAGCTTATACTCACCCCTGCACGGGCTATTCCCGCACTACATTGTGTTTATTGCAGACGACGGACACCGCTGATCGTGGTAGAGGTTTGCAGAGAAGGACGGTACCTGGAGGTGGACTACTGGGCGGGACGTACTTGGAGCGGTCGGCTGGACCCAATGATCAGTGGAGTCTCTCTGTACCCACCCTTCAGGTGGGATTTCCAGTAGACAGCTCGGCGTTGCGGCTTTACTATTCCATCTCTGTTTTCCCTTTCCAGTTGTACTTTACTTTCAGTTTGGGTTTGTATACTGGCCCACATACTTTTCCGCACTTACGGTTGTACTCAGTTTTTACTTAGTGTTTACTTCTGCTTGCTTGCTCTGTGGTGTTTGTGGTTTACATTACAAAGGCAATGCCTTCCCTTTTTACCGGGATTTACGCCTTGGTGCTAGTCGCCAGCCCCTGGCCTATGGAAGACGGGCTTGGGTAGTCATGGCACGGGCCCCAAGGATGGTTCGTGATAGTGTGGTAGGAAGATATCAAGTTGATCCAAGTGACCACCGTTATATGGATGTCAAGACTATCCCTAGGTATCCATGGAGTACTATGGATATGTTTCTAGTGTATATTGGGATATGAGGAACTAGTAATTAATGGGGATAAATATTCTAGTTTCCAAATTTCATGAGATTTAAGGAAGTTAAAAAAGGGATATATCTTTACATTGAATGGAGGTACTGTGAGATGGAATAACTCAATGTAGTCTATGGGTGTAGATTGTACAACAACGTATGAGTTTATTGCAGATTATACGGAAGAAAAAGAAGAATTGTGGATAAAAAACTTCTTCCAAGATCTTGACATGTATCTGAGATTTAAAGATCCTATCACACTCAGTTGTTATAATACAGTAGTTGTGTCTCTTGAAAAATAGGCATAGTGACATCTGTAGATGAAGAACATACCTTGGAAGAATCAACTCAATAGAGATTTTTCTCAGAGAGGTGAAGTTGCAATGAGTAGTATTTCCACGAAATAAAACATGATGTAACACTTTATGAAATCCTTAAAAAAGTAGAAACATGAATATAATGTGAAGCGTAGTGGAATGAAGGTCATAGGCAGTTGGCTCTTGTCCAAATGGTATTTTTTTGGAGTTGGTGTTCTTGGACCAACATTTTGTACTTTGATTACATTTATATTATATATATTGAAGATGAATAAAAATTATTATTACATATTGATCTTTTTTCTACACGAATCTAATGTAATAATGTCCAAGGGCATATGATGCATTGATAAGGTCATATCATTTCCCAACTAGGATGAGAACATTGATGTGATATGATGATATTAATAAATAATTTTCTGTTATTGGATAATGAAATTTTATGGGAGATATATTACATAGAGTATCTTAGGGTTTTACTTGTATGAAGATGAAGATTCATATCATGATTTTTTCACTTGTTAGCCTCCTTAATAAAAGTTTATTGTAACATACCTATCAAAATAAATTCTACATTTTTTGGTTTCATCAAATATTCCAATCTACGAGCCTATGTGATGGTCATTAGATGTTATGATTATTATTAAGGCATGTTAAAACTTACGTATATAGATTCATTTAATAAAACACGATGATAACATTTCATGGAGAAGTGGGATATATTTGGTTTATCCTGAGTGACTTGTCATTAACAATTAAGTGGAGAATGGATTTTTTTCATTCCATATTTTTTGTGGAAGATATCTCCGCCATCTCATTGAAATATAAATATCTCCCTAAATTCCATGTCCATGGCGTAAATACATGTTTATTTCAGATATTAAAATAAATACATTTTAAGAGCCCAATTTTTGGCTATAAAGGACTTTGGAATATTCTTGATGTTATTCCAGAGAAGCGCCTTCAGACGGCGCGCGATTCCGAGCCCCAGTGTGGACGGAATTAAATTATCAGTGCGTTCACACTGTGCATGAAAAATAAAGGGGATAACTCCTAAATGGAGTTTTGGATTAGAGATCCGAGTGCACGGATGGGTCTAGAATGGGGGTTTTACCCTAGGGACGACATAAAACATGTCGGTGCGAGACGTTTAGAACCCACGCTTTCTATCAGAGTGTGGAACAGATAAATTATACAATTAATTTATTCGTTTAATGGTTAAACTCTGTTATCACTTAAATGGTGGCTCGAATTGGGAAACTAAGGTTACCGTTGAGTCCGGAACGTGTCGTTTACCCTAGGAGGGATATATGTTTTGCGGGCGTGAGCCGTCAGTGAAAAATGTTCCCGGGGGAATTTTTGTAATTTAGCGGCTTCAGACGTTAAATTTTATAACTTTTGAACGGGGCCATGGATTAATATTCTGAGACCTCCGTTGTGCTCGAGAGGTGGTTTTTACCCTAGGGGAGGCTTAACCTCGAACCTGTTGAATGTTTCGGGCACGGGATAAATTGGGGGTTGAATTAATTAAAATTTTAATTAATTTATTTTCCTTATTTAATCCATAACCCCACCCCTCTCATTCCCTATTTCCCCTTCCCCTTGATAGAACAGGTCAGCGAAGTAGGATCCCCCCTCCACTCCTCCACCTCTCTAAGGCGGCACGATGCACCGACGGATCCCTCGCAGCGAAGCTTCGGGCAACGCCCCTGAGGTAGGATATCGTCGCTTTGTTTTTTATTTCATATATCCTACTTTGAGCTCAATTTGCATTGTCTATTCTCTATCAAAACATTGATCAAAGCCCACAATTGTGTAGAACATATTCTAGCCTATCCAAAGCATCTTTCGGATTTATAATTCGAGTCTCGACGTGCTAACGGTTGCCCGCCGAAATCAGCGGGTTTATGATGGTTTCCGGCCGATATTGGGGGTTCCGGCCGTCTAGCGCGGCGGTTCGCCGAGTTGGCGTCGCGGCGTGGTGGTTCTCCAGGGGGTTTTCGGTAGTGGCGTAGTGTGGTGGAGGCCGACGGAGGTGCTGGATAGCACAGGCGGCCGCGGGGCGTCACGGTGGAGCGGAGGCCGGAAGAGGCCGGTCTTCAGTGGCAGGGAGGAGCCATGGGGAGCGGGGCTGCAATGGCTGTCCACTGGGGCTGCAGGCGGCGTCGGCCGGGCGAGGCAGCAGGGGGTGCCTGCGGGCGAGCGGGGTTGGACGTGGAGGACCAACTGGCTTTTGTCGGTCGGTGCTCATGAGGGAAGACCGGGGTCTACAGACCCCGGCTGGCCGATAAGGACCTGCAAGCTGCGGGTCCTGATGGGAGGAGAAGATCGGCCATTCGGCTGGCCTGGTTTTGTTTTTCTAAATGGTTTATAATATTATTATTATTATTATGAAAATGATTTTCATATCATCAATGGCGTCCGATTTCGGCACCGTCTCCGGCGACACGCCCCTAAAATTGAGTCGAAATTTTTGAGATGGTTTTGAGGGGTTTTTTTAACTACCGAAATGGGGGCCTCGGAGGCACGTCACGTGCGTTAAGCAGATTGATGTTTTTCCAGGGGATCTTGTTTTGGACAGCGCGGACGCGTCCTACATCTGATTTGAGCGTCGTCAGTGGCGTTGTGACCCTGTATTGATCCGGAGTATCCAGTGTGGTTTCAGGCATTGATATGACGACCCATACTGTACATACATTGTAATTACTTCAGAATTGAAGCACACTTATTACAACATATAACAAAACCATGAAAGGACCGTATAGGTATAGTGTCTTTAGAAACTGCGAAACATAAACAACTGGTTCATAAAAAATCAACATTGTCTCCATTTTATTTTATCATATCTAGAGTCTCTATTGGCATATATTACTTAATATCCATCTTCCTGGCCTGGGGAAAAGAAAACATACAAAAGGGTGAGCTCAAATGCTCAGTAAGGTTAAACAAAAAAAATATCAATCACATCATATTCATAATAACATAACATTTTAGAAATCTTAACCATCAAAAGTGATCATAATTTCATAACATGGGATAAATCAAAGTAGTGAAATGTAATCCCAATAATCATAACATAAAACATGAAACTTTGTTTCATACACACATAATCATAGGGAATCATTTCTTAGTAGTAAAGACGCATTTCCAAGACTATCTTAGAGGACAAATTCCATTTCTGAACTGAGTTCTCTCCTCATTTCAGTCTTGTTTCACTGAACCTGTTTAACCAGCCATTCTATCCATGTCTATCTCATGAGATATAAATTTTTACCCAATGCATTGGAGGGATATATAGGTCCCACCCATCTCATAATGATACCATTCTTATGTGTTCCACAAGATCATAAATCATACATCATAGCATAACCCATGTAATAAAAATGGGTTTCTTAAACATCATTCCATCATAACATAATCCATATAAGATAAAAGGACATAATAAAAACAATTCCATCATAACATAATCAAATAAATGTAAAAATAGGGATAGAAATAGAACCCTATATTATATTATATGGATAATAATTTTGATAAAATGCTTGAACTCCATTCATGAGGAAAATATCATTTCTTCTTAAAAAACATTTTCCTTTCTTATCATGTAATAAAATTTTAATATAAAAGAAGTTGATTAAAAATAAACTTGAAAACTTGTAAAGGAAGCTTCATGGAAATAATTTTCTAAAAATCCGTTCATGCCGTATAAGTTAAATAAAAATATTCTTCTCAGACTTTGGCCAGAAAAGTCAAAAAAGTACCTCATACTAAAAATGACAATATATTTCTTTCATATCTTTTACTAAAAACTCACCAATGGGTAAAATTGGATTTAAAAAATTTTAGGTGGATGGAAATAATATTACATATTTAGGATACATGGATGTGGATGATAAATATTCCCCAGTAAATTATAAAGTATAAACAATCTCGGATATAAATCAGATTGTGAGATTTTCGCTTAACTTAGGTACGATTTGCATCGTACATGTCTGAAGCTCCTATATAATGATTTAAATAATGTTATTGACTTATTACATAATCGTACTCATTTTTATGATATCATATATGGTCATATTATTAGATTCTTATTAGTAATATTTCATTGTTACTAGTTATTCGAGTGTTTATTGCTATTTGTTCTTATGCGTGTATTGTCAAATAAATTTTTATTCTTCTTTTAGGTCATATATAACTCAATTATAGAATGGTATTAGTGTAATATATATCATATTTATTCATTCAATTCATTTATATAATCATTATACAATGAAGATCATGTAGAACGAGTCGCATCACATCGTGGAGACGGTAGGTCGTGCGTACGCACGAGCGATGATATCATTCCCATGATCGTGGAATTGTTTTGAAGTGTATGAATACTATTTCAGAATCAATATCACATTAAAATAATCATATAAAGTTATTCTTTACACCATTATACCCATCCATGTAAGGTGGTGGTGGAAAACATATTACAACACAGCGTGGAGATGATATTCCGTACGTACGCATGTGCGGTGATTTTGTTTTCTGTACGATGGATAGAAGGTAAAATAGGGTTGTTTAATATTTATAATAACATATCAGTATATTAGTGATACTGATTTTGTTACTAAATAATTAATCAACTAATGAAGAAGATGTAGAAGAAGAAATAAAGTTGAAAGAATCGGTAACAGACATTACCTTTTCTTTGAAGCGCCTCTTCCTAACCTTCTCTTAGGGCACTAAAGATGGTCTTTTAAGAATACCAGTACCTCTAGAATATTACTAGGGATGTGGAGAAGAGAAATTGGTAGGGTTTGGCCAGGGTTGAAGGCTCAAAGTGGTGTGAGGAGGAGAGGGAGGAGGTGCTCCTTTATAAGGGAGGAGAGGGGCACCTTAGAAAAAACATAAAGTATTATTTTATTATAAATTCATATTCGGTTTTTAAAAGCTCCAAATCGATTTATTTATATGATAAGGTGGAGATGAGTATAAATAATCTCATACAATAT
The DNA here is from genome assembly GCA_963277665.1 of Viscum album. NCBI lineage: Eukaryota > Viridiplantae > Streptophyta > Magnoliopsida > Santalales > Viscaceae > Viscum > Viscum album. The sequence continues at coordinate 431,059,389 of OY728147.1, read as the reverse complement.
AATTTAGACAAGTTTATGTTACTATTTTAACCTTGTCATTTAGATTTAACTCTATGTTAAATAATTTAACCTTTATCGTGTCTTCGTGTTTTCTTACACTATACGGTTAATAAACCTACTATAACAAGACAAACGAACCCCAAGTTGTTTATTATTAATATATATAACCTTATCTAGTTCATTTGGTAGATCATTAGATTTTTAAGAATAAAATAACAACTAATAATATAATATTTTTTTAAAAACAATTTTATGTCAATTTTGACACTATTTGGTAATTGATTTTCATGAAAATCATAAAAGCATGATTAGTTCAAAAATATTAATTAAATAAATAATAACATGTTATATTAACCTATTAAATTATTGTAATTCATAAAAAATCTCAAATTACATTTATTTGGGTATTTATAACATCAATTATGTTAATATTTCATTAATAAGATAAATATTGCATCATCATTGTGTCATAAATAAATTAAATTATTTAACGTCTAAAATTTATAAATAAAATACTATTATTTAGGAAATATTTTTATATTTCTAATTAATATTTATAGTCTAATTTATCTTATGAATAACCCAATATTAAAAATGATTTATTTATTAAACTTTGTTTTTAACTATTTTGACCCTTCTTTAAATAAATTAATAATAATGTCCGAATCTAATCCAAGTGGACCTATATGGTCATATTTTATTCCTAAGGTTGTTTTTGGTATAATTAAACTTATAAAATATAATTAGGACATGTTTTAGGGTAATAATAATATCATCTTTTTACCCTTAATTACCATATTTACTTTTAACGGTGGTAAATAAAAGTAAAAAGTTTCTATTCACCAAATATTATTTTCATCTAATTGAACCACATTTGAGTATTTGATATTAACCATGTCTCTCGGATTTTTGAAATTCCACTCACAGAAGTGGTAAAATTATGTATTATAGAAATTTTCGAACTCTCATAGGAAGTGGGTAAAAGACAGTGAAAAGTTCAATACAATTTTATATATCTAAAATTATATCAGAATTACTCCAATTAATTACATTGAAATTATATAGGTATTATGTATCAATTTTGACCTAAAATAAATTTAAATAAAATAAATAATAATTTAAATAAAAAGTCGGTTTTTAAATAGAATCCTAGTGATTTCACTATTCATAAAAAATTCAAAGTATTCAGAAAAATACCAAAATTTCACCCTAGGATAATTTCGATATTCCAAATCCAAAAATGAAGTCCATTTTGAAAGATAATATTTATAAAATTTCAAAAAGTGTGTATTACTATTCATAACGGCTAGTTTTAATAATATTTTAATAGCATATCGTTGTTTAGTGAAACTCGGTATTGTGTACAACGCAAGCTATCAAGGAAGGTCGTGATTGCATGTAAAGAAATCCAAGATAGTGTTATGTGTAGTGGAAGATTCCTTTGATGATGTATATAACATAAACACAAAATATTTCTCATAAAAATCTCAGGTGTTACATTCTACCCCCTTTAAAAAGAATTTCACCCTCGAAATTTGTCACATTATAATAAACAGATGAGGATACCTCTCCCTCATCATATCCTCAAGCTCCCATGTAGATTCTTCTAATTGGTTGTTCCTCCATAAAACATTCACCAAGAGAGTGGTCTTGTTCTGTAGGACTTTTTCACTACGATTTAGAGTCTCTATCGGTTATTCTTCATAAGAAAGATCATGCTCCAGCGGTACAAATTCTGAGCTGAGTACATGTGAAGGATCTGGTATGTACTTTCTCAGGAGAGATATATAGAACACATCGTGAAATTGAGAGAGATTTGGTGCAAGCGACAATTAGTAAGCTACCTTCCCAATATGATCCAGTATTTCGAAAGGACCGATATACCTAGGGCTCAGCTTTCCCTTCATTTAAAATCTCATTACTCTTTTCCAAGGAGATATTCATAAGAAAACATTATCAACCACTTGAAACTCAAGGTCTTTTCTTCGGTTATCGGCATAATGTTTTTGTCGAATCTGAGCTGCTCTTATGTGTTGTTGAATAGATCGGACCTTTTATGCCTTCTCATCAACAAGATCATGTCTTAATAGCTTTCTTTCCCCAACTTCATCCCAACAAGTTAGATTCCAACATTTCTTTCCATAGAGAGATTCATAAGGAGCCATCTGAAAACTAGAGTGAAAGATATAATTATATGAAAATTCCACCAAAGGTAGGTGTTGATCCCAACCACCTTTGAAATCCATAGAGAAGGCTCTTAACATATCTTCTAGAGTTTGAATTGTTAGCTCAGACTGACCGTCAGTCTGAGGATGATAAGCACTACTAAAACTAAACTCTGTATCTAGAGTATGCTGAAGACTTCACCAGAACTTTGTGGTAAATCTCGGATCCCGATCAGATATAATGGAATGTGGTGCTCCACGAAATCTTACCACTTCTTTCACATATATCCTCGCAAGCTGATCTAGAGAGAAATCCTCTTTAATAGAAATGAAGTGTGTAGACTTTGTAAGATGATCAACTATGACCCAGATAGCATTATAGCCTTTGGATGTTTTAGGATGTCCAGTGATAAATACCATATTGATGTTTTCCCATTTCCATTCGGGTATGGGTAATGGTTGTAACATCCCCTTAGACTTCTGTCTCTCAGCTTTAACTTACTGACAAACCAACCATCGAGAGACATATTCCACAACATCTCTTTTTATGCCATCCCACTAGAAGTACTCTTTCAGGTCCCTATAAATCTCCGTGCTTCCATGATGAATATAGAATGAAGAACTATGATCCTCATCCAGCAACTCCGTCATTAATTCAGGGATGGGAGGAACACAAACCCGATTCCTGAACTTTATTATCCCATCACAATCAAGGTTGAATTCATGATCATTTCTCACCTTATTTTGTAAATCTACACCTTCTTTCTGTGCCTCTTTAATCTTCCCATGTATAGATGGTTGAACATACATTTGAGAAAGATATGATTTTTCCCCTTCCATTATAATTCCAAGGTCCATCCTTTGTAAATCCATAAATATTGGATCTTTTTTTATCCTCATCATGGATAATCTCGCATGTTCTTGTTGACTTAATGCATCTGCCACCTTGTTTTCTTTCCCAGGGTGGTAATGAATTGAGCAGTCATAATCCTTAATCAACTCCAACCATCTTCTTTGGCGCATATTCAGCTCTTTTTGTGTGAAAATATACTTTAAACATTTATGATCAGTATAAATATCACACCTTTCACCATAAATATAATGCCTCCAAATCATTAATGAAAAGAATACCGCAACTAAATCCAAATCATGAGTTGGGTAATTTTGCTCATGGTTTTTGTAGCGCCCCGACCCCAGCTACCCAGAGTCGGTGCATTACTTCGTAACATTGGCATGATCACAAAAGATCATGTCTCGAATGACCGATTAGTTTAGTAGCCTTGGAATCACTAGATACATTCATTAACATTACATTACATCATAAAAATGAAAACTACAATAACATGGTCTCCCTAGTCCACACTCTTATCCTCACTGACTATTCTTGCAAGTCAGTCATAATACACTTCTTCACATCCTGGGTAAAATAAAACACTGAAAGGGGTGAGCTCAAATGCTCCATAAGGATAACAATATAGCGGAAACTTTCATAAGAAAACATAAGCATTTAAGGCAATGTATAACTAAAACAAAAGCCTTATTTAACTTGAACTTTAGCATAATATGGAAAAAGTAAAATAAAATAATGCCATTACTTACTCACATGGGTATTCTACTAGACGAATAATCACGTGAAATATCAATAACCACTTTCATAATGAGGGAATGTATAATTCCAGACATTCTGAAACATTTTTTCAAGGCCTCGGCCAAGACGTATAAAATGATTAAGGCCTCGGCCAAAACCATAAATCAAATTGGGAAAGGGCCTCAGCCAATTCCACGTCTAGTTGTCTCATGAGACCTACCTATGCATCGAGGAGCTATAGCGGGCTCCACCCGTCACTTATTAAGTCCAATACATTCCTCATATGAATAGGTTTAAACATAACATAAATATTCGTATTAAAACTAGCATATGAAAATGTCAACAGTTTCTTCATAAACTATTGATGGTATAAAGATAACACATCCACAGTCAAATGTTTCACAAAATTCTCAATAGAAGTTTTGTATCATAAATCAATTTCAAATAAACTTAAAACCCATCAAAGGATGTTGACATGGATGAAATCAAAGATATTTAAGAGAAATATCTCTCTTTTTTGAAATAATTTAAAAGTCCCATAATTATAAAATAATAAATTTACTTTGAAAATATTATTATAAGCTTGTATGGGAAACTTCGACAAAGTTATAATGGCGGAAAATAGCCGCACCCGCCGTATAAGTTAAAAAAACATTCTTACCTTAAATTTGTCAAAAAGGTCAAAAAGTACATTGTTTGGAAAACGACGGTAAGATTCCTTTCAAAAACGTATAAGGGTATAAATGACTTTAACCCATATTCCATTTAATAGTAAAAATGTTTTGAAAGACATTTTTATGAAACATGGATGTGGATGATAACGAGGTCCCAGTAGATAATTATGTATAAACAACCTTGGATAATGAAGAGGTTGTGAAGTAAACCATTACCTTGTAATTTTCCTTGGTTGGGGTAGGTTAAACTCCTGTATAATGTTGAAATAATTGTTATTAAATTATACAAGAATCATATACATTCATATGATATCATATATGATCTTTTAACATTGCTTTGTTAACAATATCTTAGATTTATCATTGTTTTGGGTGTTAACTTACTCATTTTCTTTTATATATTTTGTTATGTAAGTCGTGTTTTTCATGGATAGGTTGTATCGTATTCATATCCAGAATGATATCATGTCTTTAAAAATTATTTTTAAATCATCAAATGATAATTATACTTGAATGGATACGACGGAGAATGAATCTCATCGCGTTCGTGGAGACGGTAGTCCGTACGTACGCACGAGCGACAATATCATTATTTTGATATTAAAATAATATATAATTGGATAGTATATCATATATACAGAATCATTATCATGTTATATTTATTATTTACATGAATTACATATCATTATTATACCCATCTAAATAATAATATATTGATTAACAATTACACCACGACGTGGAGACGGTAAGCCGTACGTACGCACGTATGGTGACATGTCATTCAAATGATTGGTAGAATACTGAATATGGTTGTTCCATATTTATAATAACATCACAGTATATAGAAGATACTGGATTTATAATTTTAGAATTGAAATAATAAACAAAGAGGGAGTGGAAGAAGAAAGAAACATGAAAGAGGGTGATGAAAATGTTACCTCTTCTTCGGGTTCTTCCTTTTGATTTGATCAAAAGGACTCCTTAGGATGGCTTTCTGACTAAAGTAAAGCTTCTAGGATGAAGGGAGAGAAGTTGGGAGAGTATTTGGGGAGAGTTTGGCCGAACCAAAAGGCTTGAAAGTGTGAATAAGGTGGTAGAGGTGGGGGCCTTTTATAAGAAGAGAGGAGGGGCTCTTTTGGAAAGACTGAAATGTTACATTATTATACAATTATTTTCGAATTCTAAAGGTCCCAAACATATATAATTCGTGGCTAAGGTGATAAGGGTTCGAAATCTACCCATCCAATAGTCTTTGGACAAGTGTAAGCCTTGGATTTTACATTATCTTTTCATTTTATTAAAATCGTTAAATAATGAGGTCATCACTGCAACATAATGATGTCATAAATAATTTAATTTATATAATGTCTAAAAATTATAAAAAAAATACTATGATGTAGGAAATATTTTTATCTTTCTAATGAATATTTATAGTCAAAATTCGGACTTGTTTGACCCCACTTAAAAACTGTTTTATTAAAACAACTCATGTTTGTGTCAATTTAATTTTAACATTAAATAAATATATATTAATGTCATTTTCCAACTAAAGTGGCTCCATGGGGTCCCCAAGTTGACCCATGGGTTTTTCGGGTCGGCCATGACTCATCCAATAAGAGTATGACAACTGTCAAGCTCATCTCATATTATTAAAACATTATTTTTACCTTAAACTACACTAATTACCTCTAATCGCGATTAAGAACTTAAAAGTTAGTATTCACCAAAAAAATTATTTTAATCTCATTGAACCACATTTTACTTCTTAATGACAACCATGTATGTAGGATTTTTGAAAATCAAACCACAGAAGTGGTAATATTTCATTTTAACGAAAAATCAGTTTTTAACAACCACTTTGTGGTTTCACTATTCATCAAAAATTGATGTTTTTCAGAATAAGGCCAAAATTTCACCCTAAGCTATAATTGATATTCCGAATTCAAAAATGATGTCTATTTTAAAAAATTCCAAACATATAAGTTACATTAATTAATTTTATAATTAATTCCCGCCGTTACAAAAAATAGCGTGTTTTTTAGAAACAATTTATATCAAAAGATTGGCAATTGTTTATGTCCAATTTCAATGTTAAATTAATTCATAATGACCACCATTGGATAAAATGGTAAAAATATATTCTAATTATACTTTAAAACCACTAAATAGTATAATTTATCAATATAAATTATTTTGATTTAAAAAGTTGTTTTTAAGTATTTTTCAATATTCATAAAAAATTAGAAGTTCTCAGAAAAATACCAAAAATTCAACATAGGCTAATTTCGATATTTCGAATCCAAAAATGAAGTCCATTTTGATAAATAAAATTTATAAAATTTCATAAAGTAGGTATTACTATTCACAACGGCTAGTTTAAATAGTTGTGGTGTGTGTTAGAGCTCGAGGTTGCGTACAACACACGGTATTGCATTATTCGAAGGGAAACGTACCGTGGAAGCTTGGGGTGTTACATTCTCCCCTCCTTCAAATAATTTCGTCCTCGCAATTTCTAGGGTTTTACTACATAAAAAGACTCGGGTGGTTCTTCATCATAAGTTCCTCAGGTTCCCACGTTGCCTCTTCCATTTTATGATTTCTCCACAAAACCTTTACCAGACGAGTCGTCCGGTTTCTCAGCACCTGCTCCCTCACATCAAGAATTCTGATGGGCTCTTCGCAATAAGATAGATCGGGTTCAAGTTCTAATTCCTCATAGGTAAGTACATGTGTTGGGTCGGGCATGTATTTTCTCAATAGCGATATGTGGAAAACATCGTGAACTTTGGAGAGATTTGGCGGCATCGCCAAACGATAAGCTACAGCCCCAATACGATCTAGAATTTCGAAAGGTCCGATGTACCTGGGACTCAACTTACCCTTCTTACCAAAACGTATAACTCCCTTCCATGGAGATACCTTTAGGAAAACATGATCTCCCACCTGAAATTCCAAAACCTTTCTTCTGTTATCGGCATAGCTCTTCTGTCTACATTGAGCTGATTTGATGTGGTTTTGGATTACCTTCACCTTTTCCATTGTTTCTTCCCCGAGTTCTGGTCCCACAAGTTTTCTTTCACCAACGTCATCCCAACAGGTTGTTGTACGACATCTCTTTCTGTATAACACTTCATAAGTTGCCATCTGAATGCTTGAATGGAAGCTATTGTTATAGGAAAATTCTACCAGTGGTAAATATTGATCCCACATACCCTGAAAGTCAAGAGAGAATGATCTCAACATGTCTTCTAAGGTTTGAATAGTCCGTTCTGATTGTCCATCTGTTTGAGGGTGATAGGCATTACTCAAACGAAGTTCAGTATCCAAGGCCTTTTGAAGACTTTTCCAAAATCTTGAAGTAAAACGAGGATCACTATCAGAAACAATCGATAGGGGTACTCCATGAAGTCTTACAACTTCATTAATATATTATCTTGCTAGACGTTCAAGTGGTAGTTCCTCCCGTATAGCCAGAAAATGTGCTGACTTAGTAAGACGATCAACAATGACCCATATTGCATCATTCCTTCTAGGAGTCTTTGGTAGTCCCATGACAAAGTCCATCGTAATATAATCCCATTTCCACTCAGGTATGGGAAGAGGTTGCAATACTCCACCAGGATGTTGCCTTCCAGCTTTCACTTGTAGACAAACCATACACCTCGACACAAAATCAACAATCTCCCTCTTCATATTGTCCCACCAAAAATGTTCCTTCAAATCTCTATACATTTTGGTGCTCCCAGGGTGTATAGAGAAATTGGAACTATGAGCATCATCCAGCAATTCCCTTTTTAGATCATGTATACCGGGAACACAAAGTCTCTTCCCGAATTTCAAAATTCCATCCTTATACACAAAGTCCCTCAATCTTTCATCATTCACATCTTTAATCTTCTTCTGAAATTCTTCATCATTGGTCTGAGAACTCGTAATCCTTTCTAGTAATGATGGTTTGGCAACCATTTGAAAAAGCATTGATGTTTCACCTTCCCTAGTTATTCCCATGTCCATCTTCACTAGATCCATGAAAATGGGATCCCTTTCAATTCTCATCACATTCAAAACTCCATGGTCTTTTCTACTCAAAGCATCTGCCACCTTGTTTGCCTTCCTCGGGTGGTAATGTATCGTTCAATCATAATCCTTGAGTAGTTAAAGGCATCGCCTTTGCCTCATGTTGAGTTATTTTTGTGAGAAAATATACTTCAAACTCTTGTGATCAGTATAAATCTCACATTTTTCACCATAGAGGTAATGTCTCCATATCTTTAAAGAAAATATAACAGCTGCTAACTCAAGATCATGAGTAGGATAGTTTTGCTCATGAATTTTTAGCTGTAGTGATGCATAGGCAATAACCTTATCATTCTGCATAAGGACACAATCAAGTCCTTTCTTCGATGCATCACTATAAATAACAAACCCATCATTCCCCGATGGTAGAGTCAATACAGGGGCATTGACTAATCTTCTCTTCAGTTCTTCAAAACATTCTTCACACTCTTTTTTCCAGACAAATTTAATCCCTTTACGTGTGAGCTTTGTCAATGGGTTAGCCAATCTGGCAAAATTCTGGACGAAACGTCGATAATAACCTGCTAAACCAATAAAACTGCGTACCTCAGTTATACTTGTCGGTGCTGGTCATTCATGGATTGCCTTGGTTTTAGAAGGATCAACAGAAATTCCATCCTTAGAGACAATGTGGCCAAGAAAATAAATCTCCTGAAGCCAGAATTCACACTTGCTAAATTTCCCATATAATTCATGTCTTCTAAGAGTCTTCAGTATAATGCGTAAGTGATTTTCATGATCTTCGTGGCTTTTGGATTATACCAAGATATCATCAATAAATAACACTACAAAGTCATCAAGATATTCCTTGAAAACTCTATTCATTAGATCCATGAAAACAGAGGGTGCATTAGTCAATCCAAAAGGTATTACTGTAAACTCGTAATGCCCGTACCTTGTTCGAAATGCTGTCTTTGGAATGTCTTCTTTCTTCACACACAAATGATGGTATCCATACCGAAGGTCAATCTTTGAAAAGTATTGAGCTCCATGCAGTTGTTCAAACAAATTATCAATGCGAGGTAGGGGATACTTGTTCTTTATTGTTATAGCATTGATCTCCCTATAGTCGATGCACAACCTCATAGATCCATATTTCTTCTTAACAAAAAGAACAGGGGCTCCCAAAGGAGAAACACTAGGGTGAATATATACCTTATTAATCAATTCATCTAGTTGTTTCTTTAGTTCATCTAATTCCACAGTGGCCATTCTATAAGGGGTCTTTGATATGGGCCTTGATCTAGGAATTAAATCAATGGAAAACTCAACTTCTCGTTCTGGAGGATGTCCAGGTAAATCTTCCAGAAACACATCAACATATTCTCTCACAATTTGTACATCCTCTATTTGAATATTCCTTTCCTCGCCCTCAGTAATTTCCTTCTCTTCCTCCCCAATAATTGAATTTAGTTGAGCTACTGGTGGTGGATCTAGATAAGAATTATGTGGCGACGATTCTGCTCTAAAGATAAGGTGTTCCTTATCATCATCATCAAGAATCGTAACCTCTTTCCTCTTACAATAAATTTTTGCATCATGGTCCGAAAGCCAATCCATACCGAGGATTATATCAAATTCAATCATGGGTATGACGATGAGATCAGCAGGTAAAGAACATTTAGGTGATCTAATGGGAACTAATCGACAAAACTTTGTTGCAAAAATACTTCCCTTAGGGGTTTTGACCGACAACTCCCTTGTTAAATCAAATTGGAAATATCTAATTTTCTTAGCAAACTGGGAAGATATGAAACAATGCGATGATCCAGAATCAAATAATGTATTTTCTAAACTTGAGGAAACCATTAAATTACCTGCCACCACGTCTTTTGGAGATTCCACCTCAGCAGTAGTGATAGCATTAGCATGGCCCTGATCCCTTGGCCTCTTCTGAGGTAAGTTCCCATGACTCTTAGGACATTCATTTGCATAATGTCCCTTCTCTCTACAATTATAGCATTCCACGTTGACAGCCGCTTTCTTTCCCTTGCATTCATGAGCTTGGTGGCCTTTTTCACCACACATGTAACATACTCCTTTTCCTTTTAGACAGGAACCAGGGTGCTTCCTACCACAATTATCACAGGGTGGAAATTCATTTCTACCCTTCTTCCCTGTTTCCTTATTTCCTTTCCCAGAGTTTTCAGCGGATCTCTTCTTATCATGCTTTGATTTAAAGTCATAAGACTTAGGGAATTCCTTTTCCATCTTGATAGCGCACGAGACAATACCTTCGTATGAAGAGAAGGTTTGTGATACTAACGCTTGACGGAGAAATGGTTTTAACCCATCAAAAAATGATAGGTCTTACTTCTTGGGTTACGTATGTAATCTGCAGCATACCTTTCTAACCTTGTAAAGTTAGCCTCATACTTTGAGACATTCTCATCCTCCTTCTGCCTCAGACTTAGAAATTGCCTTTCTATATCCGCTCGATGGTCTCGAGGAAAGTATTTTTCTAAGAACAGCTCTTTGAACTCCTTCCATTCCATGTTTTTTAATTCATCATCTTCCTTTGTCTTTTGAATTAGTGACCACCATTGATCGACATCTCCAGTGAGGCGGTAAACTGCCATGACAACTTTCTCCCTTTCACTACTCCCCAAGGCATGGAATATTTTCTCTAAGGAATTTATCCATTGCTCAGATACTATAGGATTTGTACTCCCATTGAAGGTTGGTGGTTGTTGCCTCATGAAACGGTCTAGCATTGATCCTCCATGTTGCGGATCAGGGTGATCCATACGAGTAAGGTTGTTATTCATAACCTGCGTGAGTTTTCCCAGTACGGTGAGAAGCTAATCAGCACCAGTTGTATCACTAGCTCCACCATAATTATCTTGAGCAGGAGGGAAATCCCTACACAGAGTGTGTGCATTGATACAGTTTCCATTCCTTCCACTAGGCGCCATTTCTAAATAATGGCATAAACTAGATTAGTTCATGAATCAAAATACATAATTCCATACTTTTAAAACACTTAACATAAATTGAACTAATTATGGATATAATCCATAATTATAAAAATGTTTTCATTGAGGAAGTATATACCCGTAACCCTTCATAGTGGTTTGTAAAGAAAATGGGAATTATCTTAAGCATATCCCCCGGGAGTGTCGTAACCAAGAGTGCATCAAGCCCCGTTGTCGTGCACCAGTTCTCGTTCGAGTCTAGATCAAAGCGGTGTTTTCAGGTTTTACTCCTAGGTACATCTGTGCCAGAGCTGCCTCTACCTGCTCATATCCAGACAGGGATGTATTGCTTGGAAAACTCACAACATCTCTACAATACCAAAATTCTAGGATGTTCTTCTATACTAATCCTCAAAGTCTATCTTCGGGCTATGTGCTCTAATCAGATTTTATCTAAATGTAGCTTCCAAGGTTAGTACTAAACTGCCTCTGATACCAACTGTAGCGCCCCGACCCCAGCTACCCAGAGTCGGTGCATTACATCGTAACATTGGCATGATCACAAAAGATCAAGTCTCGAAAGACCTATTAGTTTAGTTGCCTTAGAATCACTAGATACATTCATAAACATTACATTACATCATAAAAATGAAAACTAAAATAACATGGTCTCCCAAGTCCACACTCATATCCTCATTGACTATTCATGCAAGTCATTCATAATACACTTCTTCACATCCTGGGAAAAATAAAACATTGAAAGGGGTGAACTCAAATGCTCCGTAAGGATAACAATATAGCGGAAACTTTCATAAGAAAACATAAGCATTTAAGGCAATGTATAACTAAAACAAAAGCCTTATTAAACATGAAATTCAGCATAATATGGCAAAAGTAAAATAAAATAATGCCATTACTTACTCACATGGGTATTCTACTAGATGAATAATCACGTGAAATATCAATAACCACTTTCATAATGAGGGAATGTATAATGCCATTCATTTTGAAACATTTTGTCGAGGCCTCGGCCAAGACGTATAAAATGATTAAGGCCTCCGCCAAAACCATAAATCAAATTGGGAAAGGGCCTCGGCCAATTCCACGTCTAGTTGTCTCATGAGACCTACCGATGCATCTAGGAGCTATAGCGGGCTCCACCCATCACTTATTAAGTCCAATACATTCCTCATATGAATAGGTTTAAACATAACATAAATATTCGTATTAAAACTAGCATACGAAAATGTCAACAGTTTCTTCATAAACTATGGATGGTATAAAAATAACACATCCACAGTCAAATTTTTCACAAAATGCTCAATGAAAGTTTTGTATCATAAATCAATTTCAAATAAACTTAAAACCCATCAAAGGATGTTGACATGGATGAAATCAAAGCTATTTGAGAGAAATATCTCTCTTTTTTGAAATCATTTAAAAGTACCATAATTATAAAATAAAACATTTACTTTGAAAATATTATTATAAGCTTGTAAGGGAAGCTTCGACGAAGTTATAATGGCGGAAAATAGCCGCACCCGCCGTATAAGTTAAAAAAAACATTGTTACCTTAAATATGTCAAAAAGGTCAAAAAGTACATTGTTTGGAAAACGACGGTAAGATTCCTTTCGAAAACGTATAAGGGTATAAATGACATTAACCCATTTTCCATTTAATAGTAAAAATGTTTTGAAAGACTTTTTTAAGAAACATGGATGTGGATGATAACGAGGTCCCAGTAGATAATTATGTATAAACAACCTTGGATAATGAAGAGGTTGTGAAGTAAACCCTTACCTTGTACTTTTCCTTGGTTGGGAAGGTTATCATCCTATATAATGGTGAAATAATTGTTATTAAATTATACAAGAATCATATACATTCATATGATATCATATATGATCTTTTAACATTGCTTTGTTAACAATATCTTAGATTTATCGTTGTTTTGGGTGTTAACTTACTCGTTTTCTTTTATATGTTTTGTTACGTAAGTCATGTTTTTCATGGATAGGTTGTATCTTATTCATATCCAGAATGATATCATGTCCTTAAAAATTATTTTTAAATCATAAAATGATAATTATACTTGATTGGATATGACGGAGAATGAATCTCATCGCGTTCGTGGACACGGTAGTCCGTACGTACGCACGAGCGACAATATCATTATTTTGATTTTAAAATAATATATAATTGGATAGTATATCATATATAAAGAATCATTATCATGTTATATTTATTATATACATGAATTACATATCATTATTATACCCATCTAAATAATAATATATTTAATAACAATTACACCACGACGTGGAGACGGTAAGCCGTACGTACGCACGTATGGTGACATGTCATTAAAATGATGGGTAGAATACTGAATATGGTTGTTACATATTTATAATAACATCACAGTATATAGAAGATACTGGAGTTATAATTTTATAATTGAAATAATAAACAAAGAGGGAGTGGAAGAAGAAGGAAACATGAAAGAGGGTGATGAAAATGTTACCTCTTCTTCGGGTTCTTCCTTTGGATTTGATCAAAAGGACTCCATAGGATGGCATTCTGACTAAAGTAAAGCTTCTAAGATGAAGGGAGAGAAGTTGGGAGAGTATTTGGGCAGAGTTTGGCCGATCCAAAATGCTTTAAAGTGTGAATAAGGTGGTAGAGGTGGGGGCCTTTTATAAGAGGAGAGGAGGGGCTCTTTTGGAAAGATTGAAATGTTACATTATTATACAATGCTTTTCGGATTCTAAAGGTCCCAAACTTATATAATTCGTGGATAAGGTGATACGGGTTCTAAATCTACCCATCCAATAGTCTTTGGACAAGTGTAAGCCTTGGATTTTACATTATCATTTCATTTTATTAAAATCGTTAAATAATGAGGTCATCGCTGCATCATAATGATGTCATAAATAATTTAATTTATTTAATGTCTAAAAATTATAAAAAAAATACTATGATGTAGGATATCTCGTTAGCTTTCTAATGAATATTTATAGTCAAAATTTGGACTTGTTTATCCCCACTTAAAAACTGATTTAGTAAAAAGACTCATGTTTGTGTCAATTTAATTTTAACATTAAATAAATATATATTAATGTCATTTTCCAACTAAAGTGGCTCCATGGGGTCCCCAAGTTGACCCATGGGTTGTCTTGGTCGGCCATGACTCATCCAATAGGAGTAGGACAAGTTTCAAGCTCATCTCATATTATTAAAACATTATTTTTACCTTAAACTACACTAATTACCTCTAATGGCGATTAAGAACTTAAAAGTTATTATTAACCAAAAAATTATTTTAATCTCATTGAACCAAATTTTAATTCTTAATGACAACCATTTATGTCGGATTTTTGAAAATCAAATCACAGAAGGGGTAATATTTCATTTTAAAGAAAAATCAGTTTTTAACAACCACTTAGTGGTTTCAATATTCATCAAAAATTTAAGTTTTTCAGAATAAGGCCAAAATTTCACCCTAAGCTATAATTGATATTCCGAATTCAAAAATGATTTCTATTTTAAAAAATTCCAAACATATAAGTTTAATTAATTAATTTTATAATTAATTCCCGCTGTTACAAAAAATAGCGTGTTTTTAAGAAACAATTTATATCAAAAGATTGACAATTGTTTATGTCCAATTTCAATGTTAAATTAATTCTAATGACCACCATTAGATAAAATGGTAAAAATATATTTTAATTATACTTTAAAACCACTAAATAGTATAATTTATCACTACAAATTATTTTGATTTAAAAAGTTGTTATTAAGTATTTTTCACTATTCATAAAAAATTAGAAGTTCTCAGAAAAATACCAAAAATTCAACATAGGCTAATTTCGATATTCCGAATCCAAAAATGAAGTCCATTTTGATAAATAAAATTTATAAAATTTCAAAAAGTAGGTATTACTATTCACAACTGCTAGTTTAATTAGTTGTGGTGTGTGTTAGAGCTCGAGGTTGCGTACAACACACACTATTGCATTATTCGAAGGGAAACGTACCGTGGAAGCTTGGGGTGTTACAGATTTTTAACTGTCGTGAAGCATAATCTATCCCCATATCATTTTTCATGAGAAAACACCCCATCCACTTCGTGGATGCATCACTGTAGATCACAATCCTTTATCCACTATAAGGCAGTGTGAGCACAGGTGCACTGGATAACCTTCTTTTCAACTCCTTGAAATTCTCTTCACATTCCTCCGTACACACGAACATAACTCCTTTTCGAGTCAACCTGGTGAGTGGATTAGATAATCGTAAAAAATCATTCAAAAAAAGTCGATAATATCCAGAAAAACCAAGAAAACATCGGATCTCATTTACTATTGTTGGTCTCGACCATCTTTCGATAACCTCTGTTTTTGCTGGATCCGCAGATATCCCCTATTTTGAGATTATGTCACCCAAAAATGTACCTTTTTGAAGCCAAAATTCACAGTTGGTAAATTTTGAATAAAGCTTCTCCTTTCTCAGGGTCTTCAATACAATTCTAAAGTGATCTTCATGTTCTTCCTTGCTCTTTGAATAGACAAGAATATCATCTATAAAGACTACCACAAAATGATAAAGATAGTCTCTAAAGACTCTATTCATTAGATCCATGAAGATAGTAGGGTCATTAGTAAGATCAAATGGAATCACTATAAATTCAGAGTGTCCATACCTTGTACGGAAAGCCATCTTTGGTATAACCCCCCTTTTGACCCTTATTTGACGATACCCTAAACGAAGATCAATCTTGGAAAAGTATTGAGCTCTGTGTAGTTGGTCATTTAAGTCAGCAACATGTGGGAGATGATATTTGTTCTTGATAGTTATCTTATTAAGTTCTCGATAATCAATGAAGAGTCTCATTGATCCATCTTTCATCTTAAAAAATAGAACAGGTGCTCCCCAAGGTGATGCAGTAGGATGTATATACCCCTTATAAAGATTCTCTTGGAGTTGCTTCTTCAATTCTTGCAACTCAATTAGGGCCATTTTATAAGGTGTCTTTGAAATAGGCAAATCACCCAGTACGAGTTCTATTGAAAACTCAACTTCACGATTTGGTGGAAGACCCGGAAATTCTTCCAGAAAGACATCCTCAAACTACCGTACAATGGGAATATTCTTAATCATGAGTTTCTGACCAGACATTTGCGATAAATAATCTTCATTTAGTGGAATCAAGACCCATAAGATGGAAGAAATTTCCACTGGAAGGTTATGTTCATCCTTGCATCGATAGACGATCAATGATTGATCTAGAATATGGAATGTGACTTCCCTTATTTGGCAATTGATATGATCTCCATATAAATAAATCCAATCCATGCCAAGAATAACATCAAATTCCACTATATGAAGGATCACAAGATTTTCAGGAAGCACTTTCCCACAAAATTCAATCAGAGAAGAATTATAAACTTTTGATGTGACTGTTGTACCATTAGGGGTTGTCACAGCTAACTCTACATCTAATTGTTGAGGTAATAAGGATACACCGTTATAAAATTCTTTAGAAATAAAAGATTAGGTGGATCCAAAATCAAATAAAACATTTTCTACATTAGAGTGAATGGTAAGTGTACCTTTCAGCACTTCGTTATCATACTCCACATCCCTGATAGAAATTTCATGTGACTTTCCTTTATCTTTAGCCTTAAGAGTTTTTTTACGTCGATCATCATCAACAACTCTTGGATTGGGGCATTGATTAGCATAATGCCCCATTTCCGTACACTTGTAACATTGAAGTATAGGAGGGGCACTCTGTGTATCCTTTTCTTTGTTCGCATCACTAGAAAACTTCTTCCTATCATTGCAGCATTGAAATGCCTAATGACCTTCCTTTCCACATTTGAAACATTTACTTGTCCCTTTAAGACAACTCCCTCCATGTTTCTTTCCACACTTTGAGCATAAGGGAAAACTCATCTTCTTTTCAGTGTGATCTTTAGATTTTCCTTCGAATTCCATTTTCCTCTTCTTATCAAATGCATATGACTAATGGGTTACTCCAATATCTATCTCAACCTTGAGAGCACATCGAACAATTTCCTCGTAGGTATTTATGTCCATTATGGCTAACTCCCTTCGAAGACATGGATTTAAGCCACTAAAGAATCAATCGATCTTACTCTCAGGTTGGATTATAATACTAGAATCATACCTTGCAAGTCTTGTAAAATTTCCTTCATAGGTACCAACTGATTCATCATCCTCTTTGCATATGTTCAAGAAACTCCTTCTCCATCTTTGTTCGATGAATACAAGGGAAGTACTTATTGAAAAATAAGTTCTTGAACTCGTCCCATTTAATGGAATCAATTTCATCTCTTGGCCTCATATTCTTGATAAGATTCCACTATTGATCAGCTTCACCTTCCAAATGATATACTAGTATGATGACTTTATCTTGTTTAGAACATTGAAGAACTGAAAATATCATTTCAGTGGTACTGATCCATTGTTCAGCCACTAATGGATCAGTAGACCCGCTGAATGAGGGATGACGCTGCCTCATGAAGGATTCAATAGAATGTTGCTCCTTCAGTTTCTCGTTTGGAAGTCCTGCATGATTCATAGCTTGAGGAAGTTGTGTGAGCATGGCTACAAGATTTTTCATTCCTTCTCCAATAATGTTTCATTTCTCAGGGGGGACAAATATTGCATTTCCCGTCGCATTCTGCATTAACACGGTTCATTCGGGTTCCAGCCATTGACTAAACCGAAGAAAAATACTGTGAGTAACAATAATTATAATAGGAAAACCACATAATCAAGAATAAAATTTTACACTTAAGGTCTTATCATAGGTTGTTCATGGCCATTTTTAAAACACTAAGATTGTGTTCTATGCTTAGAATTATACTTAGGGTTCTTAATAAGGCTTCACATCCTAGTTTCCAAAGGTTGACTATACCTTTCCTTTGATACCAACTATAACGTCCCATAATTTACATACATTGTTATTAATTCAGAATTAAAGCACACTTATTACAACATATAACAAAAAAATTAAAGGACAGTATAGGTATAGTGTCTTTAGAAACTAGGAAACATAAACAAATGGTTCATAAAACATCGACATTGTCTCCCTTTTATTTCATCATTTCTAGAGTCCCTTTTGGAATATCTTACTTAATATCCTCCTTCCTGACCTGGGGAAAATAAAACTTACAAAATTTTGAGCTTAAATTCTCACTAAGGGTAAAAAAAATAAATAACAACCACATCATATTCATAATGACATAACATTTTGGAAATCTTAACCTGCAAAAGAGGTCATAATTTCATAACATGGGATAAGTCGTAGTCATGAAATGTAATCCCAATAATCATAACTTAAAACATGAAACATTTTTGAATACACACATAATCATAGAGGATCATTTCTTAGTAGTCAAGACTCATTTCCAAGACTATCTTAGAGGACAAAGTCCATTTCTGAACCGAGTTCACTCCTCGTTTCAGTCCTGTTTCACTGAACCAGTTTAACCTGCCATTCCAGCCATGTCTATCTCATGAGATATAAATCTTTGACCAATGCATTGGAGGGATATATATACATCCCACCCATCTCATAATGATACCATTCTTATGTGTGCCACAAGATCATAAATCATACATCATAGCATAACCCATGTAATAAAAATGGGATTCTTAAACATCATGCCATCATTACATAATCCATTTAAGATAAAAGGATATCATAAAAATAATTCCATCATAACATAATCAAATAAATGAAAAAATAGGGATAGAAATAGAACCCTATATTATCTTAGATGGAAAATAATTTTGATAAAATACTTGAACTCCATTCTTGAGGAAAATATCCTTTCTACTTCAAAAACATTTTTCCTTTCTTAACATGTTATAAAATTTTTAACTAAAGGAAGTTGATTAAAAATGAAGTTGAAAAATTATAAAGGAAGCTTCATGGAAATAAATTTCTAAAAATTTGTTCATGTCGTTTAAGTTAAAGAAAAACATTCTTCTCGTACTTTAGTCAGAAAAGTCAAAAAAGTACCTCTTACTAAAAATGACAAAAGATTCCTTTGATATATTTTACTAAAAACACAACAATGGGTTAAATTAGAATTAAAAAATTGTAGGTGGATGGAAATAATATTACATATTGAGGAAACATGGATGTGGATGATAAATATTCCCCAGAAAATTATTAAGTATAGACAATCTCGGATGAAAATTAGATTGTGAGATTTTCCCTTACCTTAGGCCTGATTTGCTTCGTATGTGTCTGAACCTCATGTCTAATGATTTATATAATGTTATTGAATTATTCCAGAATCTTACTCAATGTTATGATATCATATATGGTCATATTCTTAGCTTCATATTAGTAATATTTCATTATTACTTGTTATTCAGGTGTTTATTGCTTTTTGTTCTTATGCGTGTTTTGTCGAATAAATTATTATTCTTATTTTAGGTCATAGATACCTCATTTAATGAATGTTATTAGTGTAATATATATCATATTTATTCATTCAATTCATTTATATAATCATTATGCAATTAAGATCATGTAGAACGAGTCGCATCACATCGTGGAGAAGGTAGGTCGTGCGTACGCACGAGCGATGATATCGTTCCCATGATCGTGGAATTGTATTAAAGTGTATGTATAATATTTCAGAATCAATATCACATTAAAATAATAATATATAGTTATTCATTACACCATTATACCCATCCAAGTAAGGTGGTGGTGGAAAACAGATTACACCACGGCGTGGAGACGGAATTTCGTACGTACGCACACGCGGTGATTTCGTTTTCCGTAGGATGAATAGAAGGTGAAATATGGTTGTTTCATATTTATAATAACATATCAGTATATTATTGATACTGATGTTATTACTTCATAATGAATCAACTAATGAAGAAGAAGTAGAAGAAAAAATAATGTTGAATGAATCGGTAACGGACATTACCTCTTCGTTCAAGAGCCTCTTCTTAACCTTCTCTTAGGGCACTAAAGATGGTCTTTGAAGATAACTAGGACCTTGAGGATATTTCTAGGGAAGTGTAGAAGAGAAATTGGCAGGGTTTGGCCGAGCATGAATGTAACACTCCAAGCTTCCACGGTACGTTTCCCTTCGAATAATGCGATAGCGTGTGTTGTACGCAACCTCGAGTTCTAACACACACCACAACTAATTAAACTAGCCGTTGTGAATAGTAATACCTACTTTTTGAAATCATATATATTTTATACTTCAAAATGGACTTCATTTTTGGATTCGGAATATTGAAATTAGCCTAGGGTGAAATTTTGGTACTTTTCAGATAACTTTTATATTTTGATGAATAGTGAAAATTACTAAATTTTAATTAAAAACAACTTTTTTAATCAAAATAATTAATAGTAATAAATTGTGAATTTGAGTGGTTTTAAAGTATATTTAGAATATATTTTTACCATTTAATATAATGTTGGTCATTGGACATAATTTTACAATTAAACCGAACATAAACAAGTGTCAATCTTTTTATAGTTATTATCTCTTAAAAACACGCTTTTTGTTTTGACAGCGGGAATTATTTTTAAATTAATTTCTGCCACTTATGTGTTTTGAATTTAGGAAAATGGATTCCATATTTGGAATCAGGATGTTCAAATTGTGTAAATAGGTAACTTTTATTTTTAGACATTTTGAATAGTTACTGTGGTAAATATTTTATTTACCATGGTTAAAGGGTAAATCCGGTAAATAAGGGTTAAAAAATAATATTATAATAATACAAAATTACCCTAAAACGTGTCCTAACCTTATTTGTGGACACATACCCGACCATGGGCATCCTTGGGTCAATTTGGGGACCCCTTGGAGACACTTTTATGTGGTAGGGACACATTATATTAATAAAGTTAAAATAAAAATAAAAATGGCATAAGCTTACATCTTTTAGAAGAACAATTTTTACATAGGGTTACACATGTTGGATTTTCGATTATAAATATTAATTAGAAAGAAAAAAAGATTTCCTACATGATTATATTTTATTTATAATTTTTAGACATCAAATAAGTTAAATTATTAATGACACAATAATGATGCAATGTTTACCTCATTAATAAATCATTGAAATAAATAATATTATAATGACTAAAATATTATCTAAAACCTGTCCAATTCTTATTGGTTGATGTTATTTAGAATATGAGTCATCTTATCTTCGACCTCAATGATTTTCGGACCATTATAAACCGAATATAATTATATTATAAAGTAATACTTTCACTCTTTCCTAAAGAGCCCCTCCTCTCCCTTATAAAAGGAGACCATTTCTACTCATTCATCACACCTCTCATGCCACTTGGCTTGTCCAAACTCTGACCAACTAATCTCCCCACATCCCTCTCCTCCTCCTTGAAGCTTCCCCTTAGGCAGAAAGCATTTCAACAAGTCCTTTGGTTCCAACCAAAGTGAGTTACCTAAATTAAAGGTAACGATTTCTCTTAAATTATTTTCATTTATTTTGCTTCTTCAACCCCCAAACTCTTTTTATTTCCTTTCTTTTGTAACAACACTAGTATCCTAAATATACTAGGATGTTGTTATAAGAAGGATTAAAACTACACATACACACAACTCCATCTAATGGATGATGAACATAATGTTTCTGTGGATGGCAAACTAACGCCTCACGAAACGATGGTTGTTCAAAAACATCTTACCGCCTCACATGGTGGCCATTATGATGGCACTGTAATTAAATATGATATTAATGATATATATTTTATATATAAGCTTCTGTAATTCCATTTTATTTCATACCATTATTCGTTTCATGTTGTATATACATACGATAATTTCATTTGAGGAAGTGCGGACTACCGCCCCCTTAAAATGATATGACTCGTTCATACCACACATGGGACGTATAAAGGATGGTGTTAATGAACTTAAGTAACATATATAAAATATTATATTATACTGGAATAGTAATATACCTATGTATCATTTGGATTCAATTCTTTTAAAATAAAAATTAAATGGAAGTAGCGTTCGTGCGTACATACGGACTACCGTCTCCACGAACGCGATGAGATTCATTCTCCATCGTATCCATTCAAGTATAATTATCATTTAATGATTTAAAAATGATGTTTAAGGACTTTATATCATTATGGATATGAATAAGATACAACAAACATGACTTATGTAACAAAACATATAAAGAAAATGAGTAAGTTAACACCCGAAACGGCGATAATACTAAGATATTATTATCAAATCAATATTAAAAGATCATATATGATATCATATTAATGTATATGATTCTTGTATAATTTAGTAACAATTATTTCACTATTATACAGGAGGTTAACCTACCCCAACCAATGAAAAGTACAAGGCAAGGGTTATTTCACAATCTCTTCATTATCCGAGGTTGTATTATACGTAATAATCTACTGGGACCTCTTTATCATCCACATCCATGTTTCTTCGAAATGTATTTCAATTTTTTTTTTACTATTTACAAGAATATGGGTTAAAGTAATTTATACCCTTGTTTGACTTTTTATAAGAGGTTTATAAAGGAATCTTTCCGTCATTTTCAAAACAAGGTCCTTTTTAACCTTTTCGACAGAATTGAGGTAAGAATGTTTTTTTTAACTTATACGGCGGGTGCGGTTATTTTCCGCCGTTATAAAATCATCGAAGCTTTCCATACAAGCTTATAAGAATATTTTTGAAGAAAATGTTTTATTTTATATGGATCTTAAATGATTTCAAAATAAAATGAGATACTTCTTTAAAAAGAATTTTGATTTCATCTATGTCAACATCCTCTGATGGATTTTAAGATTATTTGAAGTTGATTTATTATGATACAAAACTTCTATATTGTATTGAAGGTTTTGTAATATGTTTGACTGTGGATGTGCTATTTTTATACCATTCATAGTTTATGGTGAAATTATTGACATTTCGTATGCTAGTTTTAATACGAATGTTTATGTTATGTTTAAACCTTTTCATATGGGAATGCATTGGACTTAATAAGTGACAGGTGGAGCCCTCTATAGCTCCTCGATGCATCGGTAGGTCTCATAAGACAAACTAGTGTCTTGGCACAAGGCCTTGACAAAATCTTATTTGTAGTCTTGGCACGAGGCCTTGGCTATGTGGTCATGATAGTCTGGCATTATGCATTCCAACATTATGAAAGTGGTTATTGATTTTTTCATGTGATTATTCGATTAGTAGAATATCCATGTGAATAAGTAAATGGCATTATTTCATTTTATTTATGCCATACCATGTTGAATGTTCATGTTTAAAAGGCTTTTGTTTTAGTTATACATTGCCTTAAATGTTTATTCTTATTGATGAAAGTTTCCACTATATTGTTATCCTTACTGGGCATTTGAGCTCACCCCTTTTCTATGTTTTATTTTTTCCAGGAAGTGAAGATGTAAGTTATGAATGACCTGCAGGGATATTATGAGGGGATTATAGTGTGGACTGTGGAAACATTATGTTGTTGTAGTAGTTTTTCATTTTATGATGTACTGTAAAACTTATGAATATATCTAGTGTTTCCAAGGCTACTAAACCAATCGGTCTTTCGAGATTTGATCTTTCTTGTGATCATGCCAATGTTATGTAATAATGCACCGACTCTGGGTAACTGGGGTCGGGGCGTTACAGTTGGTATCAGAGGAGGTTTAGTACAAACCTTGGAAACTAGATTTAGATAAACTCTGATTAGAGCACGTAGACCTAAGATGAACTTTGAGGATTAGTATAGAAGAACTTCCGAGAATTTTGGTATTGTAGAGATTTTGTGAGTTTTCCGTGTAAAACATCCCTGTCTGGATACGAGCAGGTAGAGGCGGCTCTGGCACAAATGTACCTAGGGGTAAAACCCGAAAACACCGCTTTGAGCTAGACTCGAACGGGAACTGGTGCACGACAACGGGCCTTGCTGCACTCTTGGTTACGACACTCCCGGGGGATATTCTTAGGATAACTCTCATTTTCTTTACAAATCATTTTGAAGGGATTATGAGTATATACTTCCTCAAAGAAAACATTCTTATGATTATGGATTATATCCATAAATAGTTCAATTTATGTTAAGTGTTTTATAAGTATGGGATTATGTATTTTGATTCATAAACTGATCTAGTTTATGCCATTGTTTAGAAATGGCTCCTAGTGGAAGAAATGGAAACCGTATCAATGCACGCACTCCATGTAGGGATTGCCCTCCTGCTCAAGATAATTATTGTGGGGCTGGTGATGCAACTGGTGCTGATCAACTAATCACCATACTGGAACAACTTACTCAGGTTATGAATAATAACCTTACCCGTATGGAGCACCCTGATCCGCAGCGTGGAGGATCAATGTTAGATCGATTCATGAGGCAACAACCACCAACGTTCAATGGGAATACAAATCCCTTAGTAGCTGAGCAATGGATATTTTCCCTAGAGAAAATATTTCAGGCTTTGGGGAGCAGTGAAAGGGAAAAAGTTATCATGGCAGTTTACCGCCTCAATGGAGATGCTGATCAATGGTGGTCATTGATTCAAAATACGAAGGAAGATGATGAAGTATAAAATATGGAATGGAGGGAGTTCAAAGATCTGTTTTTAGAAAAATACTTCCCTCGCGACCATCGAGCAGATATGGAAAGGCAATTTCTGAGTCTGAGACAAAAGGAGGATGAGAATGTCACAAAGTATGAGGCTAACTTTACAAGGTTAGCGAGGTACGCTGGTGATTATATTCGTAACCCAAGAAGGAAGATTGATCGTTTCTTTTATGGGTTAAAACCATTTCTCCGTCGAGCGTTAGTCTCACAATCCTTTTCATCGTACGAATACATTGTCTCATGTGCTATCAAGACCGAAAAGGAATTCTCTAAGTCTTATGACTTTAAAGCAAAGAAAGAGAAGAAGAGACCTGCTGATAAATCTGGGAATGGAAATAAGGGGAAGAAGGGAAAGGTTGAATATCCATCTTGTGGTAAATGCAGGAAGAAACATCCTGGTACTTGCTTAAAGGGAATGGGAGTCTGTTACAAGTGTGGTGAAAAAGGCCACCAAGCTCACGATTGCAAGGGGAAGAAGGAAGCTACCAACGTTCAGTGCTACAATTGCAGGGAGATGGGGCATTATGCAAATGCATGTCCTAAGCGTCAGTAGAACTTACCTCAGAAAAGGCCAAGGGATCAAGGCCATGCTTATGCTATCACAACTGCTGAGGTAGAAGCTCCGAAAGAGGTGGTGGCAGGTAATTTAATGGTTTCCTCAAGTTTAGCAAATGCATTATTTGATTCTGGATCATCGCATTGTTTCATATCTTCCCAGTTTGCTAAGAAAATTAGATATTTCCAATTTGATTTAATAAGGGAGTTGTCAGTTAAAACTCCTAAGGGAAGTATCGTTGCAACAAAGTTTTGTGAATCAGTACCCATTAGAGCACATAAATTTTCTTTATCTGCTGATTTCATCGTCATACCTATGATTGAGTTTGATATAATCCTCGGTATGGACTGGCTTTCGGACTATGATGCGAAGATTTATTGTAAGAAGAAAGAGGTTATGATTCATGATGATAATGATAAGGAGAACCTTATTTTTAGAGCAGAATCGTCACCACCTAATTCTTATTTATATCCACCCCCAGTAGCTCAACTTAATTCAATTATTGGGGAGGAAGAGAATGAAATAACTGTCGGTGAGGAAAGGAATGTTCAAATAGAGGATGTACCTGTTGTGAAATAATTTGTAGATGTATTTCCGGAAGATTTACCTGGACATCCTCCAGAACGAGAAGTTGAGTTTTCTATTGATTTGATTCCCGGATCAAGGCCTATATCAAATACCCCTTATAGAATGGCCATTGTAGAGTTAGTCGAACTAAAGAAACAACTAGAGGAATTGAGTAATAAGGGATTTATTCGCCCTAGTGTTTCTCCATGGGGATCCCCTGTTCTTTTTGTTAAAAAGAAATATGGATCTATGAGGTTATGTATCGACTACAGGGAGATCAATGCTATAACGATAAAGAACAAGTATCCCCTACCTCGTATTGATGATTTATTTGACCAACTGCATGGAGCTCAATACTTTTCAAAGATTGACCTTCGATCTGGATACCATCAGTTGTGTGTGAAGAAGGAAGACATTCCGAAAACAGCATTTCGAACCAGGTACGGGCATTACGAGTTTACTGTAATGCCGTTTGGATTGACTAATGCACCCTCTGTATTCATGGATCTAATGAATAGAGTTTTCAAGGAGTATCTCGATGAATTTGTGGTGGTATTTATTGATGATATCTTGGTATACTCCAAAACCTACGAAGATCATGAAAATCACTTGCGCATTATCTTGAAGACTCTGAGGAGGCATGAATTATATGGGAAGTTTAGCAAGTGTGAATTCTGGCTTCAGGAGATTTCTTTTCTTGGCCATATTGTCTCAAAAGATGGAATCTCTGTTGATCCTTCTAAGACCAAGGCAATCCAAGAATGGCCAGCACCTACGAGTATAACTGAGGTACGCAGTTTTATTGGACTGGCAGGTTATTATCGACGTTTCGTCCAGAATTTTGCCCGATTGGCTAACCCATTAACGAAGCTCACACGTAAATGGGTTAAATTTGTTTGGACAAAAGAGTGTGAAGAATGTTTCGAAGAACTGAAGAGAAGATTAGTCAATGCTCCTATATTGACTCTACCATCGGGGAATGATGGGTTCGTTATTTATAGTGATGCATCGAAGAAAGGACTTGGCTATGTCCTTATGCAGAATGATAGAGTTATTGCCTATGCATCACGACAATTGAAAATTCATGAACAAAACTATCCTACTCATGATCTTGAGTTAGCAGCTGTGATATTTGCTTTGAAGATATGGAGGCACTACCTCTATGGTGAAAAATGTGAGATTTATACTGATCACAAGAGTTTGAAGTATATTTTCTCACAAAAAGAACTCAATATGAGGCAAAGGAGATGGCTTGAATTACTCAAGGATTATGATTGTACGATACACTACCACCCGGGGAAGGCAAACAAGGTGGAAGATGCTTTGAGTAGAAAAGACCATGGAGTTTTGAACAATATGAGAATTGAAAGGGATCCAATTTTCATGGATCTAGTGAAGATGGACATGGGAATAACCAGGGAAGGTGAAACATTAATGCTTTTTCAAATGGTTGCCAAACCATATTTACTAGAAAGGATTAAGAGTTCTCAGACCGATGATGAAGAATTCCAAAAGAAGATTAAAGCTGTGAATGATGGTAGATTGAGAGACATTGTGTATGAAGATGGAATTTTGAAATTCGGGAAGAGACTTTGTGTTCCCAATATACCTGATCTAAAAAGGGAATTGCTGGATGATGCTCATAGTTCCAATTTCTCTATACACCCTGGGAGCACCAAAATGTATAGAGATTTGAAGGAACATTTTTGGTGGGACAACATGAAGAGGGAGATTGCTGATTTTGTGTCAAGATGTATGGTTTGTCAACAAGTGAAAGCTGGAAGGCAACAGCCTGGAGGAGTCATGCAACCTCTTCCCATACCGGAGTGGAAATGGGACAATGTTACGATGGACTTTGTCATGGGGCTACCAAAGACTCATAGAAGGAATGATGCAATATGGGTTATTGTTGATCGTCTTACCAAGACAGCACATTTTCTTGCTATAAGAGAAGATATACCCCTAGAACGTCTAGCAAGACTATATATTAATGAAGTTGTGAGACTTCATGGAGTACCCCTATCGATTATTTCTGATCGTGATCCCCGTTTTACTTCAAGATTCTGGAAAAGTCTTCAGAAATCCCTGGATACTGAACTTCATTTGAGCACTGCTTACCACCCTCAGACAGACGGACAATCAGAACGGACTATTCAAACCTTAGAAGACATGTTGAGATCTTGCTCACTTGACTTTCAGGGTATGTGGGATCAATATTTACCTTTGGTAGAATTTTCCTATAACAATAGCTTCCATTCGAGTATTCAGATGGCACCATATGAAGCGTTATACGGAAAGAGATGTCGTACACCAACCTGTTGGGATGACGTTGGTGAAAGAAAACTTGTAGGCCCAGAACTGGTGGAGGAAACGTTGGAAAAGGTGAAAGTAATCCAAAATCACATCAAAGCAGCTCAAAGTAGGCAGAAGAGCTATGCCGGTAATCAAAGGAAGGATTTGGAATTTCAAGTCGGTGATCATGTTTTTCTGAAGGTATCTCCGTGGAAGGGAGTCATACGTTTTGGTAAGAAAGGTAAATTGAGTCCCAGGTACATCGGACCTTTCGAAATTCTAGAACGAATTGGGGTTGTAGCTTATCGATTGGCAATGCCGCCAAGTCTCTCCAAAGTTCACGATGTGTTCCACGTATCTCTATTGAGGAAATACATGCCTGATCTGACGCATGTACTCACCTATGAGGAATTAGAACTGGAACCCGATCTGTCTTATTGCGAAGAGCCCGTCAAGATTCTTGATACGAGAGAACAAGTGCTGAGAAACCAGACGACGCGTCTGGTAAAAGTTTTGTGGAGAAATCATAAGATGGAAGAGGCAACGTGGGAACCCGAGGAACTTATGATGAAGAACCACCCGAGTCTTTTTATGCAGTAGTAAACTTGAAATTTCGAGGTCGCAATTATATGAAGGAGGGGAGAATGTAACACCCCAAGCTTCCACGGTACGTTTCCCTTCGAATAATGCGATAGCGTGTGTTGTACGCAACCTCGAGTTCTAACACACACCACAACTAATTAAACTAGCCGTTGTGAATAGTAATACCTACTTTTTGAAATCATATATATTTTATACTTCAAAATGGACTTCATTTTTGGATTCGGAATATTGAAATTAGCCTAGGGTGAAATTTTGGTACTTTTCGGATAACTTTTATATTTTGATGAATAGTGAAAATTACTAAATTTTAATTAAAAACAACTTTTTTAATCAAAATAATTAATAGTAATAAATTGTGAATTTGAGTGGTTTTAAAGTATATTTAGAATATATTTTTACCATTTAATATAATGTTGGTCATTGGACATAATTTTACAATTAAACCGAACATAAACAAGTGTCAATCTTTTAATAGTTATTATCTCTTAAAAACACGCTTTTTGTTTTGACAGCAGGAATTAATTTTAAATTAATTTCTGCCACTTCTGTGTTTTGAATTTATGAAAATGGATTCCATATTTGGAATCAGGATGTTCAAATTGTGTAAATAGGTAACTTTTATTTTTAGACATTTTGAATAGTTACTGTGGTAAATATTTTATTTACCATGGTTAAAGGGTAAATCCGGTAAATAAGGGTTAAAAAATAATATTATAATAATACCAAATTACCCTAAAACGTGTCCTAACCTTATTGGTGGACACATACCCGACCATGGGCATCCTTGGGTCAATTTGGGGACCCCTTGGAGCCACTTGTATGTGGTAGGGACACATTATATTAATAAAGTTAAAATAAAAATAAAAATGGCATAAGCTTACATCTTTTAGAAGAACAATTTTTACATAGGGTTATACATGTTGGATTTTCGATTATAAATATTCATTAGAAATCTAAAAAGATTTCCTACATGATGATATTTTATTTATAATTTTTAGACATCAAATAAGTTAAATTATTAATGACACAATAATGATGCAATGTTTACCTCATTAATAAATCATTGAAATAAATAATATTATAATGATTAAAATATTATCTAAAACATGTCCAATTCTTATTGGTTGATGTTATTTAGAATATGAGTCATCTTATCTTCGACCTCAATGATTTTTGGACCATTATAAACCGAATATAATTATATTATAAAGTAATACTTTCACTCTTTCCTAAAGAGCCCCTCCTCTACCTTATAAAAGGAGACCACTTCTACTCATTCCTCACACCTCTAAAGCCACTTGGCTCGTCCAAACTCTGCCCAACTAAGCTCCCCACATCCCTCTCCTCCTCCTTGAAGCTTCCCCTTAGGCAGAAAGCATTTCAACAAGTCCTTTGGTTCCAACCAAAGTGAGTTACCTAAATTAAAGGTAACGATTTCTCTTAAATTATTTTCATTTATTTTGCTTCTTCAACCCCCAAACTCTTTTTATTTCCTTTCTTTTGTAACAACACCAGTATCCTCAATATACTAGGCTGTTTTTATAAGAATGATTAAAACTACACACACACAACTCCATCTAATGGATGATGAACATAATGTTTCTGTGGATGGTAAACTAACGCCTCACGAAACGATGATTGTTCAAATACATCTTACCGCATCTCATGGTGGCCATTATGATGGAACTGTAATTAAATATGATATTAATGATATATATTTTATATATAATCTTCTGTAATTCCATTTTATTTCATACCATTATTCGTTTCATGTTGTATATACATACGATAATTTCATTTGAGGAAGTGCGGACTACCGCCCCCTTAAAATGATATGACTCGTTCATACCACACATGGGACGTATAAAGGATGGTGTTAATGAACTTAAGTAACATATATAAAATATTATATTATACTGGAATAGTAATATACCTATGTATCATTTGGATTCAATTCTTTTAAAATAAAAATTAAATGGAAGTAGCGTTCGTGCGTACGTACGGACTACCGTCTCCACGAACGCGATGAGATTCATTCTCCATCGTATCCATTCAAGTATAATTATCATTTAATGATTTAAAAATGATGTTTAAGGACTTGATATCATTCTGGATATGAATAAGATACAACAAACATGACTTATGTAACAAAACATATAAAGAAAATGAGTAAGTTAACACCCGAAACGGCGATAATACTAAGATATTATTATCAAATCAATATTAAAAGATCATATATGATATCATATTAATGTATATGATTCTTGTATAATTTAGTCACAATTATTTCACTATTATACAGGAGGTTAAACTACCCCAACCAAGGAAAAGTACAAGGTAAGGGTTATTTCACAATCTCTTCATTATCCGAGGTTGTATTATACGTAATAATCTACTGGGACCTCTTTATCATCCACATCCATGTTTCTTCGAAATGTATTTCAAATTTTTTTTTACTATTTACAAGAATATGGGTTAAAGTCATTTATACCCTTGTTTGACTTTTTATAAGAGGTTTATAAAGGAATCTTTCCGTCGTTTTCAAAACAAGGTCCTTTTTAACCTTTTCGACAGAATTGAGGTAAGAATGTTTTTTTTAACTTATACGGCGGGTGCGGTTATTTTCCGCCGTTATAAAATCGTCGAAGCTTTCCATACAAGCTTATAAGAATATTTTCGAAGAAAATGTTTTATTTTATATGGATCTTAAATGATTTCAAAATAAAAGGAGATACTTCTTTAAAAAGAATTTTGATTTCATCTATGTCAACATCCTTTGATGGATTTTAAGATTATTTGAAGTTGATTTATTATGATACAAAACTTCTATATTATATTGAAGGTTTTGTGATATGTTTGACTGTGGATGTGCTATTTTTATACCATTCATAGTTTATGGTGAAATTATTGACATTTCGTATGCTAGTTTTAATACGAATGTTTATGTTATGTTTAAACCTTTTAATATGGGAATGCATTGGACTTAATAAGTGACGGGTGGAGCCCGCTATAGCTCCTCGATGCATCGGTAGGTCTCATGAGACAAACTAGTGTCTTGGCACAAGGCCTTGACAAAATCTTATTTGTAGTCTTGGCACGAGGCCTTGGCTATGTGGTTATGATAGTCTGGTATTATGCATTCCAACATTATGAAAGTGGTTATTGATTTTTGCATGTGATTATTCGATTAGTAGAATATCCATGTGAATAAGTAAATGGAATTATTTCATTTTATTTATGCCATACCATGTTTAAAGTTCATGTTTAAAAGGCTTTTGTTTTAGTTATACATTGCCTTAAATGTTTATTCTTATTGATGAAAGTTTCCGCTATATTGTTATCCTTACTGGGCATTTGAGCTCACCCATTTTCTATGTTTTATTTTTCCCAGGAAGTGAAGATGTAAGTTATGAATGACCTGCAGGGATATTATGAGGGGATTATAGTGTGGACTGTGGAAACATTATGTTGTTGTAGTAGTTTTTCATTTTATGATGTACTGTAAAACTTATGAATATATCTAGTGTTTCCAAGGCTACTAAACCAATCGGTCTTTCGAGATTTGATCTGTCTTGTGATCATGCCAATGTTATGTAATAATGCACCGACTCTGGGTAACTGGGGTTGTGGCGTTACAATGAAGCTTCAATGTGGTCTGAGGAGGAGAGGGAGGAGGTGCCCTTTTAAAAGTGAGGAGAGGGGCACCTTCTGAAAAACATAAAGTATTATTTCATTATAAAGTCATATTCAGGTTTTAATAACTCCAAATTAATTTATTTAGAATCTAAGGTGGGGATGGGTCGAAATAATCTCATAAAATATATTTTATACAAGTTTAGGTTACTATTTTACCCTTATCATTTAGATTTAACTCTAAGTTAAATAATTTAACCTTTACCGTGTCTTCTTGTTTTCTTACACTGTATGGTTAATAAACGTACTATAAAAAGCCACACGAACCCCATGTTGTTTATTATTAATATATATAACCTTATCTAAGTCATTTGTAAGAACCTAGGATTTTTAGGAATAAAATAAAAACTAATAATATTATATTTTTTTAAAAAACTATTTTATGTCAATTTTGACACTATTTGGGAATTTATTTTTGTAAAAATCATAAGAGCATGATTAGTTAGAAAAAAGTTAATTAAATCAATACTAAAATGTCATATTAACCTATAAAATTATTGGAATGCATGAAAAGTCTCAAATTACATTTATTTGGGTATTTATAACATCAATTATGTTAATATTTCATTAATAAGATAATTACTGCATCATCATTGTTTCATAAATAAATTAAATTATTTAATGTCTAAAAATTAAAAATAAAATACCATTATGTAGGAACTCATTTTATATTTCTAATTAATATTTATAGTCTAATTTATCTTATGTATAACCATATATAAAAAATGATTTAGTTATTGAACATTGATTTTAACTATTTTAACCCTTCTTTAAATAAATTAATAATAAATGTCATAATCTAATACAGGTGGACCTAAATGGTCATATATTATTCCTATGGTTGTTTTTGGTCGAATTAAATTTATCCAATAGAATTACGACATGTGTTTGGGTAATAATAATATCATTTTGTACACTTAATTACCCTATTTACTTTTAACTGTGGTAAATAAAAGTAAAAAGTTACTATTAACCAAAAATTATTTTCATCTCATTGAACCAAATTTTAGTCCTTTATATTAACCGTGTCTCTCGGATTTTTGAAATTCCACTCACAAAAGTGGTAAAATTAAGGTTTATATAAATTTTCAAACTCTCTAAGGAGGTGGGTAAAAGACGGTGAAAAGTTCAATAAAATTTCATATATCTAAAATTATTATAAAATGACTCCAATGAATTAAATTGAACTTATATATGTATTATGTATCAATTTTGACCTAAAATAAATTTAAATAAAATAAAAAATTATTTAAATAAAAAGTCGGTTTTTAAATAGTAACCCAGTGTTTTCACTATTAATAAAAAATTGAACGTTTTTAGAAAAATACCAAAATTTCACCCTATGCTAATTTTGATATTCTGAATCCAAAAATGAAGTCCATTTTGAAAGATAAAATTTATAAAATTTCAAAAAGTGGGTATTACTATTCATAACGGCTAGTTTTAAAAATATATTTTAAAAGCATATCGCTGTTTAGTGAAACTCGGTATTCCATACAATGTAATCTATCAAGGAATGTAGTGATTGTGTGTAAAGAAAGCCAAGATAGTGTTGTGTGTACTGAAGGATTCCTTTGATGATGTATATAACATAATAACAAAATATTTCTCATAAAAATCTCGGGTGTTACAGTTGAAGCTGGAGTTGAGGCGTGGGCCCCACGGCCCGTCTGTTGAGCTGCGAGCAGCGTTTTGTACCGTTTTCATCGGGCGTCCATTCAGGGCGTTCGAGCAGTCTATTTTGGGTGTTTTTCTGAGGGAATTGAATTGGCGATGTCTTCCTTCTTTAATTCCGCACGATGGTGCAGGCCCCACGGGGGCCGTTTTGGGAGCTGGCGGTAATTTCTGGCTTTATCACCGGGTGTCCATTTTGGACAAGTGAATAGTCCATTTTGTGTAATTTTTTAAGAGGATCAAAACGGCGCGATCCGTTCGTTGTGTTTCGGGACTGGGATGCGGGTCCCACATAGCACTGCTCGTGTGCGGTGCACCGAAATGCATCTTTTTCTCCGGATATACGTTGCACTAAAGTGAGCAGTCAATTTGATGTGTCTTTATGAGGTGATTGCAATGGTGCAATGTGCCCGACTGTTTTCGGGGCCGAGGATCAGGATCACGGAATGTCGTTTGAGCGTAGGGCGGTGTTGGTGACTTTTATGTCAGATATCTGTTTGAGGTGAGTAGGTAGTCTATCTCGCATGTATTTTCGGGAGGATTACAACGGTGTAATCTGTTCAGGCGAGAGGAGACTCTTAAGAGATCTTATTAAATGCGAAAATATGAAGGTGTACCAGTGGAGTTTCTTCCTACAGTGTTTGTAGAGAACCCTTAGCGTGTGATCGCGTTCACTCTTGGGGGAGTGAAGTGAAATCTTGAAGATATGTAGTTGTCCGTTCCTGGGCCAATGAGGTGGCAAGTTGGAGTTCTTACATTACGCCTTCACATTGACGTTGGGTGCCGTGTGCACGATAGCCTTTTGGCTAGAGATGGGTATACTCTGGGAGTATACGGAAATGCTGGGAGGTGCATGTGGATGGTTGTACCAGAGAACGTTTGTGCGCTAGTTTGGGGTTGACTTGGGGCCACACATCGTGTGGGCCCCATGTGCGTGTTTTGTTCTTCTTTGCGTACCATTGACCTCTAACGACGTAGAGGGACCATTTTTTATTGTTCGTTAACCACCTGGGTTGAGTTTTTCCCTGGTCCTGTTCACGTTTGTTGAGCAGTAGTGTTGAGTTTTCCCCTGGTGCTATTCTCGTTTTCCGAACTGCAGGGTTGAGTTTCCCCCTAGTCTTGTTCATAATGGATTCGACCAACATGGTTGAGTACTTTTACCCTGGTTCTGTTCTAGATGGTTTGGCCGGCAGAGGTGCTTCTTATTCCCTGGTATAGTTCTTGTGGATTCGATGTGACCTACACATAACGTGGGCACCGATCCTCTACCCAGGAGGTTGTTTCCAACAGGGCTGAGGTTGTTACCAGTAGGGCTAAGGTTGTTCTGTGCAGGGCTCGCCATTTGTACCATCAAGTAGAAATGAATAGTGGGTTACCATCCAGCAGGGATGGCCAGTGTAGCAATGCTCGTCGAGCAGTACCATCGAGCAGGGATGGCCAGAGCGGTTCCAGGTTTACCTCCAGCAGGGCTGGGCAGTGGTCCCTGATGCCGAGCTTACCACCAGCGGGTCTAGGAAGTGGTCCCTGAGGTTGGGTTTACCTCCAGTTGGGCTGGGAAGTGGTCCATGATGACAGTTTCGAGTGTCCCTCTAGTGGAGTACCCTTTCACGGGACTGTGCATTGGGACTCGTTGACAACTTTAGCCGGGTCTCCCTCTATTGGATTACCCTTTTACGGGATTGGGTAGTGTGGAACCCGCCGAATCTTGTCGGGTCTCCCTCTAGTGGGAACCCATCAACTTCCAGGGATTACCCTCCATCGGGGCTGAGGAAGGGGTTGCCTGTCGACTTTGAGGATACCTATTGACTGCGGGGCAGTGAAGAGGTGTGGTTTGATGTTCCCCCAAAACTGTCAAGTACGAGGGGATATTTCTCCACTAAGACACGTCCTTGTGACGCGACCTAAAACGGTGAGGCCAAGTCATTGCCGCCCAAAGAAGATAGTATCAGGGTTTGGTGATTTGATCCCCTTGACATGCAGTTTAGGGAAGACGTGTGGGATGATGGGCATCGATGGTGTTTACTTCTAGGACTGTTGGCTACTCAATTTCTTGGGATGAGATAAATGATGAAAATCCCCTTAAGATATTGTTTGGTATTTTTTTTGATCTTATGGATATTTATATACCTTGTTACAGTACCCACTTATTGGGTTTGGTTACTCTCCCTCCAGGAGAGGTGAAGATGTGCGGGGTATGCCAGGTGATTTTTGATTCTAGCTTCTCGTGGTTGGACGAGTCTACTCTCCTTCTATTGGTAGCGATGACTTGACGAGAAGTTCATCTTCTCACCAATTCTACCTCCTTATATCAGGAAGTTTCTACCTCCATTCTCTTGTTGGGTTGAGATGAACTCTCTACTGCACTCCTTGTTGTACTCTTACTGCACTCTCGGTTGTACTCCGTTACTTTTCCCTGTTCCCTCTACTGCTCACACTTCGGTACCTCCTCTGTTGCTCCCTCGAGCCATTGGGGTATCCTACTGAGTATTTTTATACTCACCCCTACATGGGATTCTCCCTCACTTGGTGTGCCCTTGCAGAAGACAGACAGGTTGGTCGTGACTTCGGTGGAGCTTAAGAGTTCAGGAGCGTGGACCACGTGTGAAGGTCGTAGCCGGGTTCTAGGTGGAGGAACCTCCAGCTGTTTAATTTTTGTTCACTTGTTTCCAGGTTGTGGCACTTTTATGGTTGGGCGCGTGTTTTCTCTTTTCTTTTTAGTTTACCTTCAGCTTTTACATTGTACTGATTAGAGGTCGATGCACTTTTGTGGTTTATATATATAGCAGTTTCACTTTACTCTGCTTTTCTTTTCTTTTTAACTCTGGACTTTTGCATTTAGTGTGCTGTGTGTGTGTGTACAGGTACTTAGGCAAAGGCCTCCCTGAGTTTTTGTAAATTCGGCGCTGGTCGCTAGCCCCTGGCCTATGGAGGCGGGCATGGGGTAGTTGTGGCTCGAGCCCGGGTAGAGACGGGTCATGACAAAGTGGTATCACAGGTGGTTCGTTCCTTGGGGCGTTGTTCGGGCGTCTCTAAAAAGGAATTAGTTGGGATTTAAGGCAATAGTGTTAACATGTCTCGATAACGGCTCTCAGTCCAGGTTTCTAGTGATGGTGCAGCGACCGACGTATCTATTCACCAGGTCCCTGATAACCAGCTTGTCGACTCGGCATGCGGAGACACTCGTTGCAGGGAAAATTGGTTTGTGCATCACATAGGATTGATTCTTTGACTGTCCTTCTTGAGTCAACTCCCCATCTTTGTTGTTGTTGTGATATACATATACGCTCATCTGATCGCGTCACTCCTTGATAATATTCTGGATGTCTCCACGAAGAAAGCCAGCCATGATACCAGCTTTGGTTCATGAAGACGACCTTGTCAGCTACGAGGCCATAGTCTAAGACCAATCATGCGAGCCCCTTTCTCCGGGTGGGCCAGTAGTAGCACCCCCACCTAGTGAGCAGCAGACAGCTTCAGCAGAGAAGGCGGGGCTTGAGCGCAGGTTGAGCGCGCACCATGAGTTCCAGCGGCAGAGACCGCTGAGGTTCAGTGGTGAGACAGACCCTCAAGAATCATAGGATTGGCTGGAGATAGTGGTTTTCCTCTTCAGGCTTGTGCAGACGCTGGTGGATCTTATGGTGGCTTTGGCCGCCAACCTTTTCCACAGAGGAGTTGGGCATTGGTGGAGTCTGGTGACTCAATTTCTTGATGAGTCGTCACTTTCATGGGGTGACTTTCAGTTGTTGTTTTGTGAGGAGTTTTCCCCTCCTTCTTACGCTCTGTTCGAATTCAGGAGCTCCTGCAGTTTCAACTGGGTGGGATGATGGTGTCCGAGTACGCGGCTAGTTTCGTAGACCGTGCACGCTTTTACCTGGACATGGCCCATAATGAAAACTTCTGAGCGCAGAAGCTTGAGTAGGGTCTCTCCCGAGAGATTCATGCTGTCATAGTACCGTTGGGAATTCCCACTTATGCTGGGGTGCTAGAGTAGGTGCTGGTGGAAGAGATCTTCTTGTCACGTTCTACAGTTGGTTGTGGCAGCAGGCACGTTGGTGCCGAGACGTCTGCCGCAGCTAGCGGACGTTGGCAATCAGAACCACGACGCATGTGGATTTCTGACAACCGGACTCAGGGGCATGGTCATACACCATACTGGCGCTGGAGGGCACCCGTGATACCCGAAGAGGGTTGGTGCTATGCTTGTGACGGGCGAGGTCACCTGGCGCAAGACTGCCCGACCAGGCATGTTGAGAATGTCGTGTAGGTAGCAGGTGCACCACCACGATGGGGGCATCACCGTGATCGGAGTAGCACCCAGAGAGGTGGTTCTAGCAGTGGAGCTGGAGGAGTTGGTAGCGGGGGACGACTTTACAAGGTCTTCCCATCACCAGTAAGAGGCCCACGTCAGGCTCTGGGAGCTGACAGTTGGGACCATGGACAGCCATGAGCTTTGGATGTCTACGATCATGCAGAGCATGAGGTAATAATAGGTATGCTCTGCAACTCTTCTACTTTTTACAGTATAATTGTTCGACTCAGGGTGTGAAATGTTTTTCCCCTTTCTCCTGGATTGAGGTCTTACTAGGGTGGTGTGGGGCGTCAGTGTAACCCTGTGTTGGTAAGTTAAAAGGCATAGAACCTTTCTCTTCAGTTAATAGTGTCAACTCCATCGCTTTCCGATCATATAAGTGAGTCTTGGTTGCGATACATTGATTGTGAAATCTTGTGCGACCAGATATTCTAGGGTGTTTCACCATATTGATATTCTGAAGGAGAGAATCATCAGGCTTTGTCCCAGGTCCAAGTGGTGATTCAAGTCATGGCGTGCGATGTAGAGGTTCGATCAGGGAGGTGAGGTACCCCCGAGGTCCTTCGGACCATTTGAGAATGTGTGAAGGGATGGCGAGGTTCCCTACCGCCTTGCCCTAACCCCAAAGTCGGGAGTGGGTGGATGAAGTCTCCCACATGACTCACCTAAGAAGAAGTGTGCGTGCCCTGATTCACAACATCGGTGAGAACAGACCTCGTGTGAACAAATCAAATCTTTTGGTCTGTGTGTTGTGAAACAAGACTGTAGAAGAGTTCTTCTAGGTACGGGAGAGCCAGGTGTGGTCTTAGTACCATGAGTTGTTCCCTGATTTTTCTTTTTGGGGATGAAAATCACGAAGGAGGGAATGATGTAAGAACCCGGTTTTTGGCTATAATGGACTTTGGAATATTTTTTTTGTTATTAAAGAGAAGCGCATTCTGATGGCGTGCAATTCCGAGACCCGGTGTGGCCGGAATTAAACTTTCGGTGCGTTCACATTGTGCATGCCAAATAAATAGGATAACTCCTAAACTGAGTTTTGGATCAGAGATCTGAGTGCACGGATGGGTCCGAAATGGGGTTTTTACCCTAGGAACGACATAAAACATGTCAGTGCGGGTCGTTTGGACCCCTCGCTAGCTATGAGAGCGTCGAATAGATAAATTAAATAATTAATTTATTCATTTAATGGATAAAATATGGTATCTATTAAACGGTGTCTCGGATTTGGAAACTGAGGGCACCGTTGAGTCCAGAATGTGCCGTTTACCCTAGGAGGGGTATAAGTTTTCCGAGCCAGAGCCATCAGTGAAAAATGGCCCCGGTGGCGTTTTCGTAATTTAGCGGCTTCAGACATTAAATTTTATAAATTTTGAATGGGTCCGCAGATTAATATTCCTAGACCGCCATTGTGCTCGAGAGGTGGTGTTTACCCTAGGGGAGGCTTAACCATGAACCTATCGAAAGTTTCGGGCGCGGGTTAAATTGAGGGTTAAATTAATTAAAATTTTAATTAATTTCTTTTCCTTATATAATCCATAACCCCACCCCTCTCCTTCCCCATTTCCCCATCACCCTGGCAGAAGAACTCAACCAAGGAGGATACACCCTCCTCTCCTCCACCTCTCCAAAGTGGCACGATGCACCGGTGGATCTGTCGCAACGATGATTCGGGCAACGCCCACGAGGTAGAAGATCGTCGCTTTGTTTTTAATTTCATATATCCTACTATGAGCCCAATTTTCATTGTCAATTCTCTGTCAACACTTCGATCAAATCCCATAATTGTGTAGCACATATTCTAGCCTATCCAACACATCTTTCAGATAAAAAATTCGAGTCCCAAAGCACTCGCGATCATCCGCCGAAATCTGCGGGTTTTTGATGTTTTCCGGCCGGTTTTGGGATTTCCGGCCGTCGAGTGCAGTGGTCCGGCGAGTTGGCATGGCGGCGCGGCGGTGCTTTAGGGGAGTTGTCGGCAGCGGGTGAGCACGGTGCAGGCCGGAGGAGGTGTTGGAGAGCGCCGGCGACCTCAGGGCGGCGCGGTGGAGCGGAGGCCGGAGGAGGCAGGTCTTCAGCGGCAGTGAGGTGCTGCGAGGAGCGGGGCTATGGCGGCTGTCCGCTGGGGCTGCAGGTGGTGTCGGCCGGGTGAGGCAGCAGGGGGCGCCTGCCGACGAGCGGGGTCAGACGAGGAGGACCGACTGGCTTTTGCTGGTCAGTGCGCATGAGGGATGACCGGGGTCTACGGACCCCGGCTGGCTGACAAGGACCCGCAAGCTATGGGTCCTGATGGGAGGAGAAAACCGGCCATTTGGCCGGTCTGTTTTTGTTTAAAAAAATGGAAAAAAAGTTTATAATAATAATAATAATATTATTATTGTTATTATGAAAATGATTTTCATATCATAAATGGAGTCTGATTTGGGCACTGTCTGCGGCGACATGTCTCTTAAATTGAGACAAACTTTTTGAGATGGTTTTGGGGGTTTTTAACTCCCGAAACAGGGGCCTCGGAGGCGCGTCACATGCGTTAAGCAGATTGACGTTTTTCCGGGGTATCTTGTTTTGGACGGCGCAGATGCGTCCGAAATCCTATTTGAGCACTGTCAGCGGCATTGCGACCCTGGCATTGAGCCAGAGATTCGAATTTGGTTTCGGGCATTGAATTCGGAGTTGAGGCATGGGCCCCACGACCCGTCTGTTGAGCTGCAAGTAGCTATTTGTAACTTTTTCATTGGGCGTCCATGTGGGGTGTGAGAGCAGTCAATTTTGGGTTTTTTCAGAGGGAATTGCATTAGCGCAGTCTGCCCACTTTAATTTCTCACGATGGTGAGGGCCCCATAGGGGCCATTTTGGGAGTTGGCGGTAATTTCTGGCTTTATCGCTGGGTGTCCGTTTTGGACAAGTGAATAGTCCATCTCGTGTAATTTTTCGAGAGGATTGCAATGGCGTGATCCGTTCGTTGTGTTTCATGACTGGGATGTGGGTCCCATGTAGCATCTCTCATGTGCGGTGCGCCAGAATGCATCTTTTTCTATGGATATCTGTTGCACTCAAGTGAGCAGTCAATTTGACGTGTCATTTTGAGGTGATCGTAATGGTTCGATGCGCCCGACAATTTTAGGGGTCTAGGCTCGGGATCATGGGACGTCATTCGGGCGTAAGGTGATGTTGGAGAATTTTCCGTCGGATATCCAATTGAGTGAGTAGGTAGTCTATCTCGCGTGTTTTTCCGTGAGGATTACAATGGTGTAATCTATTCAGGCGAGCAGAGTCTCTTACAAGATCTTATTAAATGTGGAAGTATGAAAGTTGTACCGGTGGAGTTTCTTCATGCGGTGTTTGCAGAGAACCCTTGGCGTGTGATCACGTTTACTCTTGGGAAAGTGAAGTGAATGATTGAAGAGATATAGTTTGTCGTTACTGGGATGATGTGGTGGCAAGATGGAGTTCTTACATTACAAATTCGCGTTGACATTGGGTGTCGTGGGCACATTTGCCTTTTGGCTGGAGACGGGGTATACATTGGGAGTATAGGAAAACATTGGGAGGTACATGTGGATGTTCGTACCTGAGAACGTTTGGGTGCTAGGTTGGGGTTGACATGGGGCCACACGTCGTATGGGCCCCATGTGCGTGCCATGTTCTGCTTTACATACCTTTGTCCTCTCATGATGTAGAGGGTCCCTTTGTTCTCGTTTGTTGACCAGCAGGGTTGAGTTTTCCCCCGGTCCTATTCTCGTTTGTCGACCAGCAGGGTTGAGTTTTCCCCTGGTGTTATTCTCGTTTTCTAACTGGAAGGGTTGAGTTTACCCCTGGTCTTGTTCACGATGTTTTCAACCAGCAGGGTTGAGTGGTTTTCCCATGGATCTGTTCTCAATGGTTTGGCCGACAGAGGTGCTTCGTGTTCCTTGATAGAGTTCTTGTGGATTAGGTGTGACCAACACATTATGCAGGCACTGATCCTATACCCAGGAGGTTGTTTCCATCAGGGCTGAGGTTTTTACTAGCAGGGATGAGGTTGTTTCGAGCAGGGCTCACCGGTTGTACCATCCAGCAGGGATAGCCAACGGGATACCATCCAACAGGGATGGCCAGTGAAGTAGTGTTCACCGAGCAGTACCATCTAGCAGGGATGGCCAGAGCCATTTCGGTTTTACATCTAGTAGGGCTGGGCAGTGGTCCTTGATGTCGGG
Organism: Viscum album; assembly: GCA_963277665.1. NCBI lineage: Eukaryota > Viridiplantae > Streptophyta > Magnoliopsida > Santalales > Viscaceae > Viscum > Viscum album. Next base: position 431,016,417 of record OY728147.1, on the reverse strand, counting down.
ATTACCTCAAGTGGGGCTGGGAAGTGGTCCCCCATGCCGGTTTTACCTCATGTTGGGTTGGGAAGTGGTCCTCGATGGCAGTTCTGAGCCTCCCTCCTATAGAGTACCCTTTCATGGGACCGAGCATTGGGACTCGTCAATTACTTAAGTAGGGTCGCCCTCCAGTGGATTACCCTTTTACGGGACTGGAAAGTGTGTTACCCTTCGACTCTTACCGGGTCTCCCTCCAGTGGGAACCCGTCGACTTCCAAGGATTACCCTCCGACGTGGATGAGCACGGGGTTGCTTGTCGACATTGAGGAGACCTCTCGACTGCGGGGAAGTGACGAGGATTGGTTTGATGTTCCCCCATAACTATCAATTACGAGGGGAACTTTCCCCACCAAGACATTTCATTGTGATGCGACCTAAAACCATGAAGGTGAGTCAGTGCTTCCCAAAGCTGATAGTATCAAAGTGAGGTGATTTGAGCCCCTTGACTTGCAGTTCAGGGTGGACATGCAGGATGATGGGCATCGATGGTGTTTACTTCTGGGACTGTTGGCTACTCACTTTTTTGGGCTGAGATACGGGATGGATATCCCCTTACGATTTTGGTTGGGATTCTTGTTTGAGATTATGGATATGTATATACCTTGTTCCAGTACCCACTTCTTGGGTTTGGTTACTCTCCCTCCAGGAGAGGCGAAGATGCACGAGGTATGACACATGCTTTCTGTGTCTAGCTTCTCGTGGTTGGAATAGTTTACTCTCCTGCTATAGGTAGCAAAGACTCGACGAGACGTTCATCTTCTCATCGTTTCCAGCTCCTTGTGTCTTGATGATTCTACCTTATTTCTCTTGTTGGGTTGATCTAGACTCTATAATGCACTCCTTGTTGTACTATTATTCCACTCTCGGTTGTACTCCTTTACTTTTCCATGTTTTCTCTACTGCTCACCCTTTGGTACCTTCTTCGTTGCTCCCTCGAGCCTTTGGGGTATTCTACTGAGTATTTTTATACTCACCCCTACTTGGGCTTTGCCCGCACTTGGTGTGCCCTTGAAGACAACAGACAGGCTGGTCGTGACATCGGTGGAGCATAGGAGTTTGGGAGATTAGACCGCCTGCGGTGGTCAGAGTCGGGTTCCAGGTGGGGGACCCTTCCAACTGTTTACTTTTTGTTCATATGTTGCTGGGTTGTGGAACATTTCTGGTTGGGCGCATGTTTTTCCCTTTTCTTTTCAGTTTACCTTCATCTTTTACATTGCACTGAATAGAGGTCAATGCCCTTTTGTGGTTTATATATATAGCAGTTGCACTTTACTCTACTTGTCTTTTTTTTTACTCTGAACTTTTGCATTGAGTGTGTTGTGTGTGTGTGTACAGGTACATAGGCAAAGGCCTCCCCGAGATGTTGTGCCTTCGGTGCTGGTCGCCAACCCCTGTCCTATGGAGGTGGGTTTGGGGTAGTTGTGGCGCGAGCCCGGGTAGGGTCGGGTCGTGACATACATATCAAGTATATTGGTCGGTGAAATGGAAGTTCTATATTCATGATGAGTTATTTAGAGAATGGGTTTATATTACACAGGGATAATTATTATGTGCTCTTCATCATTGAGACATTATGTTATTTGTCTTGAGTAACATGACCCATTTCTAGATAGTAATCTTAGACTTTAGGTAATCCCAACTAAAGCCAATGATAAAGAACCCTACATGTTCACACACTATGTGTTTATGTTGATCTACATTATATTCAATTTTAATTGAATTATTGGAATAAATATTATTCTCAAGACCCTTGAAAAATTTGATTAATGTTTTTTTAATTACTAATATTAACAAGGTAATTAATAATTATTTGTTTTTTAATAAATAATTTAATTGATTTTGAGAATATATATATAATATTTATAAGGTGGATTGTGATTAAAAAATTTATTTTATTTATTGAATATTTTATCAAACATTTATTCACAGGATTGCGAATAAAATATTCATTTATAAATTAGATATTTATTCTGTCATTCAAAATATTCATGTTGAGTATAAACATACTATGACTGAGTCCAGTGAAAAATATTAATTAACACGACCCATACATAATATTTTATACTGTTCATGTTCACGCATAGAACATAATAATAATAATGATACAATTATTACATGGTATGGGGTATATTAGAGGTTTTAAATGTTATTTAATGGATTATAGGAAATTAAATAATATTTTAACCAAAAACCTAAAACTATAATTAGACAGTTATTTCTATTGTGTATTTCATTCATAATTTGAGAATATATAATTGTTGCACAGAAAGAATAATCCCTCGAATCCTCCTTCTCTCTCCCTCTCAAGAACAACAATGGAAAGAGCGATTTTTTCAAGACCAAATAATGATCCATCAAGAACAAAAAATACCTGAAATTTGATTCACCATGCTAGTTCCTATTGATCAAGTGGTGTTTCTAGAATATCATTAGTTCCCGTGTGAATCACAACTATTGGGACTTTATCCTTGGATGCTCTAATAAAAACGAAGGCAATAAAATTTTTTATTTTCAGATAATCAACAGTAAACAATAATGATAGTTTATAAACCCATTGATTTTTTTATTCTGATATAAAATTAATTCATTATTATTTTTATCTTTCAGATCCTCAATTATTTTTTAAGGAAACCATTTATAATTTTTCTAACATATCACTCACTAATTCATGATTCCACCATGCCACGAACCATCAGTTAACACTCTAAATGATGGTGATGATGAAAAAGATTATCTAAAAAGTTATAAGTTTTTATATGAAAACCTTTTAATGTATTATAGCTATGAATATGTTTTTTTATAACATTATAATAAATTTAAATTTATTAAATAAGAAGTTACACAAATTATGTGTAATGAAATACTTATGATAAGGGTTTCTTGGTAGAATCTCATTTTTACTGGGATTGATTATACATAAATTTAATTCGATGAAATTATATGATATGTCCCTCCAAAATATTATATATTTTCAAATACACTATTTATTTATTTTTATTTTATATGGTTTCATTAAATTTCAATTTATTTATATATATAAGAGTCTATAAGAATAATTTTAATGAAAACTAACACTATTTCTATCTTCAAAGGGGAATCTTTTTTTTTCATGTTTATATTTTCCAAAAAATGTTTTGAATATTATATTTAATATTATTAAAACAACTATTTAGGTATTTTTTAACCCTTATTTATATTATATGAAAACTTTTTAGAGTAATGTTCTTTTCATTTTTTTAATGGGGAACTATTGATGTTTTATCAAAATTATGGAAGTAGTGTTTGTTTTAGAAAACACCTAACAAAGGGGTTTATTTTCCCACCTTCATTAATTATAAATAATTTGAATATTCCATTAAAATTTTCCATTTTTCGGTTCATGGAAAAAATTTTCCATGATATTTTTGAAATTTATATTTTTTATATGTGTGGTTTCAAATGTGAATGGTGTTTTCATCCAGAAATGTTTTATTGATCTTTTAAAAGTAATTTCATTAAAAATATTCTTTGATGTAATATAATATTTACATGGTATATGATGAAACGTTACCATATATTGAATTTCATTAGAATTATTATGATTATGATGATGAGATGTTTATGAAACTCATATACTTTTGATGGGTTATGATATAATATTATGATGGTTGTATTATGATTTTTTTCATACATGTGTACGGTAATGTTTTTTTATGGGTAGGCCCCAAAATTTACATCTATCTAATATGGTTTTTAAATATGAATATCACATGAGGTAATAACGATTTTAATGGGTATTGAACCATGTTCAATAATAAAAATTTTCTAATAAGATATTATTGAGTGTGATCCTTGACAAGGAAATGATAGAATGTGGAGTCAAACAAAAAAATATGATATTATTGGTAGTGAGAATTGGATAAGTAATGGAATTTAATTACATATGTGTATGGTAAAAAATTATTATCCCTTATTCCTTTATTATGTTCTCTTGGAACACGATTTATTATTGATGATTCTTCACTCTTTTGACTTATTTCTTCTATTATAACAAATCATTAGACCGTGAATCATTATTAATGATACTTGAAAAATTGGGTATGATTTTTTATGTTTTTACCATCTTATCATACTCTTATTTGTTTCTTATTCTCATTTAGGATTTTCTATTGATATCTGTTATCTTTACCATTACTGATAAGCTAATATCACAATTTTATAGGCTTCTTTTCTAAATGATAAAAAAAATGGTTTTAAATATGATATTTCTAAGAAGGGTTCTAGTTTTGAAGAACATAAAAATAAATTGATATAGAATATTTATGTAAAAAAAATTTATATATCCATCCTTAAAAAGAATTGAACATTTAAGGTTTAGATATAGATCATAATGATAATTAATGAATATTAATCTGTTGTGATATAATATTATATATGAAATTTATAAGTTAATATATTTGGTATCTGCTAATTCACTCCAAATAAGAATTTATAAATCTAAAAGGTAATAAATACCTGACACATGGGTATTATTTTCTCCACACAAAATATAAGATCAAGAAACTGACTTACATTGATCGCATAACCCTTAGAAGGACATGTGGAAACCTGGCACTCAAAATTTCATGTGAATGATTCATGAACAGTGGGTGGTCTACTAATGGTAATGTAAAACCCCTTTGAAAAGCCTCCTCATTCTTTTGAAGGCACCCACCGAATCACTGATGACTATGTGAAGGCTTCCAGGCAAGCTATTTAGATCACATGACTTGTCAATCGAAGGAATCATGAAAATAATCAAAAACACTAAAAAAATGACAAAAATATACAGATGGGCCAAACATGATACAAAAAATGCTTTTCAAGAGATCAACTAATGTGGTTCATAAGACCCCATGATGCCCATGTGACATGTACACCTTTTCCTGTAATTTGTTTTTGAAATATCACCTTTATCAAACAATGGGAAATGGACATGTACATTCAATTGGGCACTGCCTCTATAGTTCCATAGATAAAAAAGAGCGGTAGTCCATGATAATGCTCACACCTAACCGAAAGATCTATTACATTTCAAATCAACCAGCATAAAAAACGATAACAGTTTCCATCAACACCACTATCATGGCTATGTGAGATCTGAAATCTATCTAATACAAAGAAATAAATAAAAGGAGAATATTGGAAGCTTCTTGAGAAGCTTATATTTTCTAGTATTAATGTAAAATGGGTTATATTCACCATGAGATAATCATTTATCATAAAAGTACCCCTCAATAAGCTAGTATAATCTCGTCATTGAATTTTTAATTATGAGTGTTATCCCATGAAGGTCCCCATGATATGTTTACTTTTTCTCTTAAAAGAACCCAGAAGAGTCATCTCCATTCTTGAGAAAGCCTTCGCACATGTATCCCAATCCCGTGAAAACCCCTATACATGTTGTCCTGATGTTGTGATGAATCATTGATGAAACAACATGATTAGGAAAAAAACTTCAATCCGTCTTGGTCCAATAAAATAATAAATGATGGAGTAATCTCACAATTATTAAATATCATCTAACACTATGGATGTCCTGTGGAAGAGTCATGTGAATTGCATGATAGAAATTTCCCTCAATCAACTATAGATCATATCTATGAGATACACACTATGCAAGGGGGAATATAAAGAGGGAAATGAAACCTATAATCCCCCCTCCTCAAAAAAATTAAAATTAATCAATAACCCACATATGACAGTTGACTTGTATAAAGGAGTCTTAGAGAACATTTATTAGAGTGGCCAATTGTAGAGACCCAAAGCTTGACGTACATGGACATTACATTACTTTTGCGGAATACTTAGTACATAACAAAAACACACACACAAGGATCGTAATTGTTTATTATCTTTGGAAACTTGGAATATAATCATCTAATCATGGTGAAAGATCTTCAACATCTCCCATAATGATCTTCCATTTTTTACCTAAAACCTTTCTTTATATCATGGGGAAAAAACATAAAAGGTTGAGCTCAAATGCTCAGTAAGGGTAAACAAAAGATATTTCAATCACATCATTTTCATAAGAACATAACATTTTGGATATCTTAACCTGCAAAAGAGAGCATAATTTCATAACATGGGATAAATCATAGAAGTGAAATGAAATCCCAATAATCATAACTTAAAACATGAAACTTTGTGGCATACACACATAATCATAGATAATCATATCTTATTAGTCAAGACTCATTTACAAGACTATCTTAGTGGAAAAAGTCCATTTCTGAACCGAGTCACCCTCGTTTCAGTCCTGTTTCACTAAACCGGTATAACCTACCGTTCCGGCCATGTCTATCTCATGAGATATAAAATCATTACCCAATTCATTGTAGGGATATATAGGTCCCACCCATCTCATAATGAAACCATTCATATGTGTGCCACAAAAATCATAAATCATACATCATTGCATAACCCATGTAATAAAAATGGAATTCTTAAACATCGTGACATCATAAAACAATTCATATAAGATAAATGAATTCATAAAAATAATTCCATCACAACATAATCAAATAAATGTAATGATAGGGATAAAATAATAACCCTATATTATCTTAGATGGAAAATAATTTTGATAAAACACTTGAACTCCATTGTTGAGGAAAATATCATTTCTACTTCAAAAACAATTTCCTTTCTTAACATGTCATACAATTTTAAACTAAAATAAGTTGATTAAAAATATGCTTGAAAACTTTTAAAGGAAGCTTCTTGGAAATAATGTTTTAAAAATCCATTTATGCCGTATAAGTTAAAAAAACATTTTTCTCGTACTTTTGTCGGAAAAGTCAAAAAGTACCTCGTACGAAAAATGACAAAAGATTCCTTTCATATCTTTTTTTAAAACTCACCGAAGGGTAAAATAGGATTTAAAAAATTGTTGGTGAATGAAACAATATTACATATTGAGGAAACATGGATGTCAATGATAAAATACACCCCAGTAAATGCCAAAGTATAAAAAATCTCGGATAAAAATGAGATTGTGATATTTCCCTTACCTTTGGTCCAATATTCTTTGTACTTGTCCAAACCTCCTGTATAATGATTTAAATAATGTTATTGATTTATTACAGAATCATACTTATTTTTATGATATCATATATGGTCATATTCTTATCTTATTATTAGTAATATTTCATTACTACTTGTTATTCGGGTGTTTATTACTCTTTGTTCTTATGCGTGTTTTGTCGAATGAATTCTTATTCTTCTCTACTTTAGGTTAAAGATACCTCATTTACAGAATGTTATTAGTGTAATATATATCAAATTCATTAATTCAATTCATTTATATAATCATTATGAAATTAAGATCATGTAGAACGAGTCGCATCACATCGTGGAGACAGTATTCCATACGTACGCACGAGTGATGATATCATTCCTATGATCGTGTAATTGTATTGGATTGTATGTATACTATTTCAGAATCAATATCACTTTATTATAGTCATATATAGTCATTATTTACACCATTATACCAATTCAAGTAAGGTGGTGGTGGAAAATAGATTACACCACGGTGTGGAGACGGTATTCCATATGTACGCACGCGCGGTGATTTCTTTTTCCGTAGGATGGATAGATGGTGAAATAGGGTTGTTTCATAATTATAATAACATATCAGTGTATGAGTGATACTGATGTTATTACTTCATAATGAAACAACTAAAGAAGAAGAAGTTGAAGAAGAAATAAAGATGAAAGAATCGGTAACGGAAATTACCTCTTCTTTGAAGTGCTTCTTTGAGACCTCCTTTTAGGGCACTAAAATAGGTCTTTGAAAAAGACCATAACCTCTAGGATGTTTCTAGGGAAGTTTAGAGAAGAAATTGGCAGGTGTTGGCCGAGCATGAAGGCTAAAAGTAGTGTGTGGAAGAGGGGGAGGAGGTGCCCTTTTATAAAAGAGGAGAGGGGCACCTTTAAAATAACTAAAAATATTATTTTATTATAAAGTAAAGTTAGGTTTTAAATAGCTCCAAATTGAGTTATTTATAAGATAAGGTGGGTATGGGTCGAAATCCTCTAATCCAATATAATTTAGACAATTTTAGGTCATTATATTAACCTTATCTTTTAGTTTTAACTCTTAGTTAATTAGATTGACATTTACCATGTCACTCTGTATTTTTATATTATATAGTTAATAAACATACCATATAAATCCAAGAGACCCCCAAGATGTGTTTTATTAATATATATAACCTTATCTAAGTCATTCTTCTGAACCTTAGATTTGTAGGAATAAAATAACAATTAATAATATAATATTTTTTTTGAAAACTATTTTATGTCAATTTTGACTCTATTCAATAGTTGATTTTTTATGAAAATCATAACAGAATGATTACTTCGACAAAAGTTAATTAAATCAATCCTAACATGTCATATTAACCTAGAAAATTTGTTTATTTCATAAAAAGTCTCAAATTATATTTATTGGGGTATTTATAACATCAATTATGTCAATATTTCATTAATAAGATAATTACTGCATCATCGTTGTGTCATAAATAAATTAAATTATTTTATGTCTAAAAATTACAAATAAAATACGATTATGTTGGAAATCTCTTTATCTTTCTAATTAATATTTATAGTCGAAGTTATCTTATGTATAACCCCATATTAAAATTGATTTACTTATTAAACATTGATTTTATCGATTATATCCCTTCTTTAAATAAATTAATAATAAATGTCCTAATCTAATCCAAGTGGGCCTAAATGGTCATATTTTATTCCTAAGATTTTTTTGGTCGAATTACACTTGTCCAATAGAATTAGGACATGTGTTAGTGTAATAATAATTTTTTTTACCCTTAATTACCCTATTTACTTTTAACCGTGGTAAAAAAAGTAAAAAGTTACTTTTCACCAAAAAATTATTTTCATCTCATTGAACCACATTTTACTTACTGACATCAACCGTGTCTCTCGGAATTTTGAAATTTCATTCACAGAAGCGGTAAAATTATGTTTTATGAAAAATTCAGTTTTTTAACTACCACTTAGTGGTTTCACTATTAATCAAAAAATGAATGTTTTCAGAAAAATAACAAAAATTAGATCTAAGATATATTTGATATTATGAATTCAAAAATTATGTTTATTTTATCAAATTCAAAACATATCAGTTGAATTAATTAATTTAAAAATTAATTTGCGTCGTCAAAACAAATAGCGTGTTCTTAAGAGATAATAACTATAAAAAGATTGACACTTGTTTATGACTGGTTTAAATGTGAAATTACATCCCATGACCAAAAATGTATTAAATTGTAAAAATATATTCTAAATATACTTTAAAACCACTAAAATTAATAATTTATCACTAGTAATTATTTCGATTAAAAAAGTTGTTTTTAATTATAATTTAGTAATTTTCACTATTCATCAAAATATGAAAGTTATCCGAAAAGTACCAAAATTTCACCTTAGGCTAAATTTGATACTCCGAATCCAAAAATGAAGTCCATTTTGAGATCTAAAATTTCTAATATTTTAAAAGGTGGTTATTACTATTCATAACGGCTAGTTTTAATAATATTTTAATAGAATATTGTTGTTTAGTGAAACTCGGTATTGCGTACTACACACGCTATCGAGGAAGGTAGCAATTGCGTGTAATGCAAGGCCAGTCAAGGATGCGTGTTGAGAAATCTTCTTTTGGTGTAGCGTACAACAGAAGACATTAATGAAATTAAAAAGAATATAAAATCTCGGGCTGTTACATTCAACCCCCCTTAAAAGAATTTCGCACTCGAAATTCGTCGGGCTTATAAATGGTTTACTACTTAAAAGTTTCTTTAATAGAAACCCACATCGTAAAAAGGAATAAAAAAACTTGGCTTTAAAAACTAAAGTATGAAATGTAATGATTACCCAAATAAACTAATCATTGGGTTTCCACATAGGTGAAAATATGGATATGGAAGAGAAATCTAACCATCATGTTCTGATGGAGAGTGGTAGAGAACATGGCTATGGAAAATCCAGCAATCACAAAGCCATAAATTTGTGACGATCTATGGTACCATCTGATTCATCAGATATAAGAGCACTAGGAAAACATTTTTGGTTTTCAAGATCATTTCCCTAAAGTTGATGAAATTAGAAGAAATAGTTTCGTGATTTTTGTATAGTCTAACTGTTTGTCGTTCTTTGGACAACTTCCACTTCATATATTAAAGAAATGAAATTGAATTTTTCATTCGTGATGTTTTAGTAGATCATGTGATAGAATGATGGGTCATTCCATTTATCTCAAACAAAAGGTTAGAAAAGTTATCAAAAAATACATAAGTCCATCTATAGTGAGATTAGTTATATATAGTTCCTAAAATGGACTTATACTTCATATATCATTCTGATTAATATAGTAAAACTAGTTTCTACTAAACAGGGACTTCCTGTAGGCCAGTGGTAAGCGATAAAGGCCTGTCGCACTTCGGTTGTGGGTTCGATTCCCACAGCCTTCTCCGACGCGATGGGTTGTCGCCCGTCCTGCAGGTTGTCCTTTTTCTAAAACTACATTACTATAACATAACAAAAATAATATCAAAAAAAGTTCAATCCTTAAACAATACTAACTTATGGTTAACATAATCCATTCTAAACTTTAGGCTTATCTAAAATACTTCGTTCCAAGCTCATAGTATAATGAAAAAAATAACTTTAGATGTCGTCAACCAAGAATATGAATACCATCATTTATCCCCCATATATCTTGTTGGTCACATTCAATCATGTGAATACCTTAATGATGTATTCTCTTGAAAAATGAATACCCATTAAACCTTAGTGAAAACATGAATGCTGTCAAAAGTTAACTCTTTCCACATACCAAAATCCAAAAACTCTATATAATCAAACCATGATATAACCTTCTCCTTATATCAGTCATGAGGTCATTAATACTATCAAAAATTTAATTTTCTCCTTATCCCTTCATTATGCGCATATCATCTACAATCCAAAAATATCTGAATAATATTTCCTAGATACTGGTAACATTAATCATACACTTTCAAAACTCAAGGAAAGACAACAGTGTAACAATCCTTATATGTCTCATTATTCCATAGTACCATGAGATTACTTATACAACATTACACATGATAAACATGTAATCATTCCACTACATTCTTAAACCATTGACCAAGATTCAACAATTCTTTCATCACACATATCATTTGTAGTCTCTTCATCATCATCCACATAAATACTACCCATACGACCATACTGATTCTCTTCATGAGACTTTCCATTAGGGAATTGGTTTGCATAATGCCCGTACAATCCACATTTAACACATTTAACCATTGTTGATGTCGTAGCAATACCATTATCTTCATCCCTGGTGTTAACTGAACCTTTTCCTTTTCACTTACTGGCTTTGTGTCCTTCTTTTCCACACCCAAAGCATCTTCCAGTTCATTTGAAACATTCTCCTTGATGCCTCTTCCCACATGATTTACATAGGGGAAATTTAACTTTCTTTCCTATATGATCATCATGAAACTCCATCTTTTTCTTATTAGCCGAGTCAGGAAACTTACCCAATTTTACTTTATTGATCATATTATGAGATTTCTGATTCGGCATAATAATGATGTTTGGACTTCCAAATCCCATTTCATTTGGTTGCTCATGAAGAATATCATTCCATTGTCCATCATATCCTCCATTATCGTCAATCATCTTGTTTCCAGCCATTTTCTAAAACCCAAAAAGAATAGTGTGAGAGGCAAAAATCATAATAAAGGGGGAGTAACTTCAATATCTAACATCTTTGGTTTAATCTAATATCGTTACCATAGTTCTAGGACTATATCCTATACGTATACTTATCCTTAGGGACATCCCTAGACATAGCTTAGAAATATCTCTAGGGTTCTCACTAACGTTTCCGCATCCTAGTTTCCAAAGGTTGACTAAACTTTTCCTCTGATACCAACTGTAGAGACCCGAAGCATGACGTACATGGACATTACATTACTTCAGCAGAATACATATTACATAACAAAAACACACACACAAGGATCGTAATAGTTTAGTGTCTTTGGAAACTCGGTATATAATCTTCTAATCGTGTTCAAAGATCTTCAACATCTCCCATAAAGATCTTCCTTTTTTTACAAAAAACCTTTATTTATATCCTGGGGAAAAGAAAAAATAAAAGGGTGAGCTCAAATGCTTAGTAAGGGTAAACAAAAGAAATATCAATCACATCATTTTTATAAGAACATAACATTTTGGAAATCTTAACCTGTAAAAGAGAGCATAATTTCATAACATGGGATAAATCATAGTAGTGAAATGAAATCCCAATAATCATAACTTAAAACATGAAACTTTTTGGCATATACACATAATCATAGAGATTCATATCTTATTAGTCAAGACTCATTTCCAAGACTATCTTAGTGGACAAAGTCCATTTCTGAACCAAGTCATCCTCGTTTCAGTCCTGTTTCACTGAACTGGTATAACCTACCATTCCAGCCATGTCTATCTCATGAGATATAAAATCTTTACCCAATTCATTGGAGGGATATATAGCTCCTACCCATCTCATAATGAAACCATTCTTATTTGTGCCACAAAAATCATAAATCATACATCATTGCATAACCCATGTAATAAAAATGGAATTCTTAAACATCATGACATCATAAAAAAATTCATATAAGATAAATGAATTCATAAAAATAATTCCATCACAACATAATCAAATCATTTTAATGATAGAGATAGAATCAGAACCCTATATTATCTTATATGGAAAATAATTTTGATAAAACACTTGAACTCCATTCTTGAAAAAAATATCATTTCTACTTGAAAAACATTTTCCTTTCTTAACATGTCATACGATTTTAAACTAAAAGAAGTTGATTAAAAATAAACTTGAAAACTATTAAAGGAAGCTTCTTGGAAATAATGTTTTAAAAATCAATTTATGCCATATAAGTTAAAAAAACATTCTTCTCGTACTTTTGTTGGAAAAGTCAAAAAGTATCTCGTACGAAAAAATACAAAAGATTCATTTCATATCTTTTACTAAAAACTCACCGAAGGGTAAAATAGGATTTAAAAAATTGTAGGTTAATGGAAATAATATTACATATTGAGGAAAAATGGACGTGGATGATAAAATACACACCAGAAAATGCCAATGTATAAACAATCTCGGATAAAAATGAGATTGTGATATTTCCCTTACCTTAGGTCCGATATGCTTTGTACGTGTCCGAACCTCGTGTATAAGTATTTAAATAATGTTATTGACTTATTATAGAATCATAGTTATTTTTATGATATCATATATGGTCATATTCTTAGCATATTATTATTAATATATCATTACTACTTGTTATTCGGGTGTTTATTACTCTTTGTTCTTATGTGTGTTTTGTCGAATAAATTATTATCCTTCTCTTTAGTTTATAGATACCTAATTTAAAGAATGGTATTAGTGTAATATATATCATATTCATTGATTAAATTCATTTATATAATCATTATGACATGAAGATCAAGTAGAACGAGTCGCATCACGTCGTGGAGACGGTATTCCGTACGTACGCACGAGTGATGATATCATTCCTATGATCGAGGAATTGTATTGGAGTGTATGTATACTATTTAATAATCAATATCACTTTATTATAGTAATATATAGTCATTATTTACACCATCATAACAATCCAAGTAAGGTGGTAGTGGAAAATAGATTACACCACGGCGTGGAGACGGTATTCCGTACGTACACATGCACGGTGACTTATTTTTCCGTAGGATGGATAGATTGTGAAATAGGGTTGTTTCATACATATAATAACATATCAGTATATGAGTGATACTGATGTTATTACTTCATAATGAATCAACTAAAGAATAAGAAGTGGAAGATGAAATAAAGATGAGAGAATTGGTAACGGACATTACCTCTTCTTTGAAATGATTCTTTGAGACCTCCTTTTAGGGCACTAAAATAGGTCTTTGAAGAAGAACAGAACCTCTAGGATGTTTCTAGAGAAGTGGAGAGAATAAATTGGCAGGGTTTGGACGAGATTGAAGGCTCAAAGTGGTGTGAGGAAGAGGGGGAGGAGGTGCCCTTTTATAAGGGAGGAGATGGGCACCTTTGGAATAACTAAAAATATTATTTTATTATAAAGTCATGTTCGGTTTTAAATAGCTCCAAATTGAGTTATTTAAAATATAAGGTGAGTATGGGTATAAATCCTCTCAGAAAATAGAATTTAGACAAGTTTAGGTCATTATATTAACCTTATCTTTTAGTTTTAACTCTTAGTTATTTAGATTGACATTTACCATGTCACTTTGTATTTTTATATTATGTAGTTAATAAACTTACCATATACATCCAGGCGACCCCCAAGTTGTGTTCTATTAATATATATAACATTATCTACGTCATTTTTTCGAACCGTAGATTTTTAGGAATAAAATAACAATTAATAATATAATATTTGTTTTAAAAACTATTTTATGTCAATTTTGACACTATTCAATAGTTGATTTTTTTTGAAACTCGTAACAGAATGATTTCTTCGAAAAAAGTTAATTAAATCAATCCTAACATGTCATATTAACCTAGAAAATTATTTTAGTTCATAAAAAGTCTCAAATTATATTTATTTGGGTATTTATAACATCAATTATGTCAATATTTCATTAATAAGATAATTACTGCATCATCGTTGTGTCATAAATAAATTAAATTATTTAATGTCTAAAAATTACAAATAAAATACCATTATGTTGGAAATCGTTTTAGCTTTCTAATGAAAATTTATAGTCTAAGTTATCTTATTTATAACCCCATATTAAAAATGATTTACTTATTAAACTTTGATTTTAACTATTTTAACCCGTCTTTAAATAAATTAATAATAAATGTCCTAATCTAATCCATGTGGGCCTAAATGGTCATATTTTACTCCTATGGTTGTTTTTTGTCGAATTACACTTGTCCAATATAATTAGGACATGTGTTAGGGTAATAATAATATCATTTTTACCCTTAATTACCCTATTTACTTTTAACCGTGGTAAAAAAAGTATAAAGTTACTATTCACCAAAAAATTATTTTCATCTCATTGAACCACATTTTACATACTGACATCAACTGTGTCTCTCGGATTTTTGAAATTCCACTCACAGAAGCGGTAAAATTAAGTTTTATGAAAAATTCAGTTTTTTAACTACCACTTAGTGGTTTCACTATTTATCAAAGAATGAATGTTTTCAGAAAAATACCTAAAATTAGATCTAAGCTATATTTGATATTATGAATTAAAAAATGATGTCTATTTTATCAAATTTAAAACATATTAGTTGCATTAATTAATTTAAAAATTAATTCCCATCGTCGAAAAATAGCGTGTTCTTAAGAGATAATAACTATCAAAATTATATAGTTATTTATATTTGATAGAAAAATATTTGATGATATTATTTAATTAAAAGTTAAATTTATTTCAAAAATCCATTAATTCATCAAAATATATTCCTTACCTGAATTCAAATAGTAAAAAGAAATATTAATTTTGTTTTATTATACCATACTAAAAATAATTTATATAGTAACAAAAATAATATGAAAATTGAATAATTATTATATAAAAAATATTGTACACACTCATATTTCTAGGGTCTTGATACATATACCTGTAAAACACTAGAAAACACTATAAGATTATGTTGAGTGGCAATGAGACTTTCATGGGGTGGTTCACCAAAAAAATTTTAGGTTATGATTTTGATGATGTTGAAAATTTTGGGTAAATGGTTTCGTTGCTGGTTAAGTTGTAGGATCCTTGGTCGGTGTTAGTCAAGAGAAAATCCCAGTGATTCTACCTCCCTTAAAGGCTCCAATAATTGGGCCTCATAAGATATGATCTGACTGGT
This sequence comes from Viscum album, assembly GCA_963277665.1. Taxonomy (NCBI): domain Eukaryota; kingdom Viridiplantae; phylum Streptophyta; class Magnoliopsida; order Santalales; family Viscaceae; genus Viscum; species Viscum album. Next base: position 431,000,408 of record OY728147.1, on the reverse strand, counting down.
GGAGGAATGCACTTCATTTATATCTATCAGTTGGATTTTTAAAAACCTAATATTTATAAGAATCATATGATCACAATTCAAAATCTATATTATCAATTTTTATGATGCTTAACGGTCATTTAAACTTGATAGGATATGATAAAACCAAATAAGAGAATGTTTTCTATATATACTTATTACATAACATGATATTTAATTAAATGACAAGGGGAAATTTAATTTATAATAGTCTAGGTCATTACAATCATCCCTCAAGAAATTTCCCCTTTGAAATTTCCATTTACCACACTAAAATATTTGTTGTTAATTATATTTTACCACTTCATTGGGTTCCCACATCGAGTGCTCAAAATTATGGTTTCTCCAAATCACTTAAACCAAGTGCATTGTATTATTTTATATAATTTTTTCTCTACAATATAAGATCATCTCCATCAAATTGTCATAGGAAAGGTTAATCATCATTAGTACCACCTCTGGATTGAGTACATGTTAGGGGTCTGGTATGTACTTCCTTAAAACTGATACATCAGATATATCATGTACTTGAGATATATTAGTGGGTGTTCTAGGTCATATGCCACCACTCCAATGCGATCTTAGATCTTAAATGGGAAAATATACCATGGGATGATATTTTTCTTATTTATAAATCTCATGAAATTCTTTCAAAACGATATCCATTTTAAAATAATTTCTCCAAAATAAAACACAATGTCTCATCGACAATTATAAGAATAACACATTTTTTAATCTCAACAACCTTGATGTGTTGTTGAATGGTCTTGAAATTTCCCACATTTCCTCGACCATTTCAGGACCTATCTATTTTCATACACCAAAATCACCCCCACATGTAGGTGTTCTTCATAGGGATCCATATGGATTCTAGAGTAGAAACTGTTATTGTGTGTGAACTCGACCACATGAACTTGTTGATCCCATCCTCCATTGAAGTCTATAGAACATGATATAAAACCATCTTCTAATGTCAGAATAGTATGTTCAGATAGTCCATCCGTGTGAGGCTGATAGTCCATCCTGAAATTCATCTCAGTGTTTAGAGAATGTTGGAGACATTTCCATAACATGGAGGCGAATCTAGGATCTCAACAGGATATAATTGACAGTGGAACTCCATAAATCGTCACTGCTTCTATGATGTATATCCTTGAAATATTATCTAGTGAAATGTATTCACTAATAAAAAATATATATACAGTATTTGTAAGAAAATCATCGATAATCCAGATAGAATTGTTTCCTATGAATTTCTTCATAAGTCCACCAACAATTTCTATGTTGATTTTTTTCCCATTTCCATGTTTGTGTGGGTAATGGTTGCGTTATCCCCTTAGTTACATTCCTTAAATCCTTAACGTGTTATAATAAAAGAAATATTGATGTATATTCCATGATTTTGTTCTTCATATTGTCCTACAAACAATGTTCTTGAAGAACTCAATACATATTTTTTTACATGATTGATAGAGATGGTTGATTTATGTGCATCAAGATATAGTTTTTTCCCTTGAACACACATATTTATAGTTTATTATAAACTTTTATTATTGGTTTTTAAAATTAATAAAATCCTTATGACATCATGGTTGGTATTCTATGTAACAATGTATATTATAATTTCTTAAGAGTAGCTATCGCACTAAAAGACCATATCAGTTCCTAGTTATGATGAGACCCTTAAAGTATTATGATAGTATTCTTGAATAAATGTTCTATAGCTGGATGATATCATTTGGTGGACAAAAATTATACAGACTATATTGGTTGAAGAATCATAAATCATTTAGGAACCTTCTCATAGTGTATGGACTTGGTAATTTATAAAATGGATATTATGAGAACGATACCCACCTATAGGAAATCAACACATCTATATGTCATTGAATGTTCCTATATAAGGATGTTTGTGTTGGCCCAAGGACATAAATATTATTATTAATGAGTATTAGGAGTCCTTCAATTATATGTATTGATGAGAATCGTGATGAAATATGTTCGTAGTGAGGTAGGGTATGTTTTGTGTGTCATGAGTAATATTCCATTAATGAGTAATGCGAGAAATTATTTTTCCCATATGTTATTTAATGGAAGTAGATACCTTAGTTTATTTTTTGTAATTGATATATCCTAAATAAATTGATGGACATGTCAATTAGTACACAAGTTCTATTTCTATAAATTCAATGAACAAAATATTGAGCATATAGGTTGATGGCACTGGTATACAGCCTTCTTAATATGAGATATTGCGATAAAAGGATTATATTACACAGTAAGAATTTATATGACGTGAGATATTGTTGCAACATTAACTTATTTCCCTATTGGTTTTGTGGCATGTAGCTAGACTCTATCATTGGAATTTAGGCTGCTTCATATAACGGCATTGAGAAAGAGGCCTAGTGGGTCACACAATTTGTATACCCAGAATCTTAGTTAAAAAATATATTATAATACATTATTTAATAATTTGAATAATTATTATCATTGTACATGGTTAAATAATTATTCTTGTATTTATGATCCCATATAAATATTTATTTTATGTTTTGTAAATATAATATTTATTTATTTATTATCCAATAATGCAGTGATATTTATTCAATAAATAAATAGACATTATTCAAGGTTTGATAAATGATGAAGAGGAATTAAGGAATGAGTTTAATGGTCCAGTGAGAAATAATAATATTGAATATTATTTGATTACATAATATTTAATTGTAATTTTTATGTTAAGCATATTTTAGGAAATAATAATATTAGTATTATTATTTTACATGAGTACTTCCTAAGATTTAATAAATAATAAAGGGCAGTTATGTGATTATTTTATTTCAAACATAGTAATATAAATACTTATTTATGTTGTTTTATCATGATCTTATTCATTTTTTTGGTTGTTCACAACAGTATTGCAGAATAATCTCGAGTATAGAGTTATCCCTTCTACAAGAATTCTCCCATGAACAATGAGCTATCCTCCTCCACATGATAAATGAGAACACTTTGTAAACAATTCTTGAAGAGATTAAGGCATATGACCCATGTGAAAAGATCCTATGTGCTAGCATCTATAGACTCCTTTCAGGAAATATGGAGATTCCTAGAACATGTGTGGTTCACTTCTAGAGTAAATCTCAATTGGATTCTAGAATGAAAATATCGTGCATCACAGATCTATGATCAGATTCATCAACGAAGAAAGAATTCCTTAGAGGTAATTTTTATTTAATTAAATTGATTATAAATAATATAGGATGATCCTCTCTATATATGGTTCTTTCATGATTAATATTTTCAATATTTGATTAAATTCCATTTATCATGGAAATTAATCATCATATAGATGATGGATTGATGATCGTTCATGAAAATTAAATTTTGGACACCTCCATTGCATGCTTCTGCATCACTCGGAACCCACACATCATCAAATTTCTACTTCTTTGACTAAGTATTTGATGGTACCCAAAGACATGAACCAAATCAAAAAAACCTTCTTCATTAGAATTTTACTATGAGGATTTCCCTTTTCTTATATAATCCACATTCATGTTAATTCCAACACCATCTGTTTGAGAATTTTTTAACCTCTCTATAAGGGATGGTTGGGAAATAACTTCTAGATGTATTGATGATGTTACCTCAAATATGAATCCCATTTACATCCTTTTAAAATATATAAAAAATGAATCCTTCTCCATTATCATCAATGATAAAATTTTTGGATCCTTTCAACATGTAACATCTTCCACATCATTCTATTTTCCAGGATGGTAGTGAATTGATAAGACAAATTAAATGATAATATCTAACCACATTTTTTGATGCATATTCATCCCTTTCAAAATGAATATATACATTAGGATCTTTTGATATATATATATATTTCACACTTCTCCTCAAATATATAATTCCATAATATTTTCGAAGATAATGTCACTTGATCTTACTCTAATTCATGCATTGGTTAGTTCTATTCATGAACATTAAACTTCCTTGAAGCAAATGATACTACTTTTCCATTCTACATGAACACACAACCCAATCCCTTCATCGAGGAATCCGTTAATACTATGAAAACTTATCCAATTTTAGGAAGTGTGGGTATAGGTATTCTGAAAAGACTCCTTTTCAACTCCATGATTCTCTCTTCATATTAAGCATTCCATGAAATATTGACACCCTTCCGAGTTATCTTCATAGAGGATTTGAATATTGTGTTAAATTTATGAAAAATCCATGATAATTTACAAACCATCCATGGAATCTATATATATCTATCATAGATATTGTCTTCATACATTCTTCAATTACATATTTAATTGAAGGGCCCATAGATATCCCATTACTTTTGATAATATTTCTCACAAATGAGACTTCCTGAAACCAGAACTCGAATTTGATGTATTCACCTAATGATTTTCATTAACAAGGTATTTATCATAGTTATTATATTCCTATCATGATACTCCTTGGTTTTTTAGAATATTATAAATAATCTATCAAGACTACCAAAAAAATTTCAATGTAATCTACAAATACTATATTGATCAAATATAAGAACATTACTAGAGAATTAGCCAGGACAAATGGAATTACTATAAACTCATAGTGGTTGTACATTGTAAAAAAAGTTTTCATGGGGATATATTCCTTATTCATCATATCTTAGTAATATCTTTATTGTAGATCCAATATGGAGATTTATTGTGCTCCATGTAGTTGATCAAAAAATTCATCAATTCATGGAATATGATACTTGTAATTTATTGTGATCTTATTGATCTCATTATAATCAATACATAGGAAAATTGACCCATTCTTCAACTTATTGGATAAGTCTGTTGCACCCTAAAGAGATGCACATGGTCATATGAACCTTTTATCTAGATTCTTCAGTATTTATTTCATCAGCTCCTTAAGTTCCAAAATATCCATTCTATATGGAGTCTTGGATAATGGAAACACCCTAGGTATAATCTCAGTTGAAGATTCAACCTATCATCTTGGTGGAAGACCATGAAATTCTTCAGGATACCCATTAGCATATTCCCTCATAGTTTTAATGTATTCAAGGATTATATTTTTCATAGATTCAACAATATTATCAATATATTCATTATTATAAGTAAATAATATCCATTAATGAGATTTTGGTACTAAGGAAGATTCATCACCCCCTTGCAATTGTACAGAACCATATGATGATTTGCGATATAGAGAGTGATTTCATTCACATGGAATGTTATGCTGGATCTATGTAGGTAAATCCAATACATACCAAAAAATTTAACAAATTACCCAAAAGGGAGTACGACATGGTTCATTATGAAGTTCAACCTAAAAATAATGATAGGGGATGAGTAATATACTAGGGATGAAATAGTTTCCTGATTTTTTATTTTCACCAATCACTCAGCATCCATGATTTATGATGGTTTTTAAATAGTTCTACTTAAAATTAGTGATAAGAAATAATTCATAGAACCAAAATCAAAAGGTGTGTTCATTATTCTTGAATGAGTAATTATCTTACCTTTAACAACTTTATTTTTGGAATAATCCTCATTAGTTGTGATGGAAAAAGATAACCCTTTCAAACTTTGTGGTTGTTGTTTATCTCCAAAAGCATTATATTTGAGAATTGAAATGGAAAATACCCTATTTCGTTATAGATGAATCAATTAACAATGCATCATGGGTTTACCAGAGGTTTCCTTTTCTCCATCAAATTGATTGGTATCTTCTATCAGCAATCGATAGCTATGTGCCCTTACTTCCTTCACTAAAATAATTTCATCATCCCCCATATTAAATTGTTGATGTACTTATTTCCCATCCTTTGACATGTGGTATGTTTATATTTTATGGAAGTTTTATATTTCGCTATCAAACTACCAAAATCAAACACCAGTTTTTTGGTTTTTATTCCGATGATACCCTTGGGATTCACCGATTTTAATTTTAACATTGAGGGGAACATCATATAATTTCCTCATAATTATAAATGTCTCAAATCATGAGGTATTTTTCATAAACAATATTTTATCCCACCAAAGAAGAGGTCAATATTACATTCATGGATAACGATAAAGCTGGAGGAGTACCATGGACGTCTTTTTATGTTTTGATCTTAAACCCTGATATATTTGTCATTTTTTTTGCATGTGGGTAAGGAAATCCCATTCCATTTTAAGGAGGATAGGGTAAGGAACATATTTATCAATTTTTTATGGAATCCCTTCCACCCCATCACCTTAATCTACTCTTCATCATTCATATCCTTGATAAATTTCTACCACTGATTGGATTCTCCCTCGAGATGATAAACCTATAGTAGTACCTTATCATGATCATTACATTGAAGCATGGGGAATTTATTCTCAATGGAGTTGATAAATGTTTCCCTAAATAATGGAAAATATGATCTATTGAATGTTGGAGGAATCTTTTTCATAATGATCTCAATTACAACTTTTTATTTCTTAGGGGGATTATGGCACTCATCCTAATCCAGGATTCAACTCATAAGATGAGTCAACTAAGAGAGTATTGTCAAAATGTTTGTGATTACATCTGCCATTGGGATGGACACTCATGGGGGAAGTAATCGCATTTCAGGTCACATTGATTTTTTTTTTCGAATTTATCATATTTAAGGCCATCATCTAGAATGAATATATAATTTGGTATTATTATATTTAAACTATTAAAAACATAGAAGGTAATCAAAAAAAATTCAAGAGAAAAATTATAAATTAAATTTATTTTCTTAACTTGTCAATTTCATGGATTCATTATATTTTTTCATGACCTATTTCCGACAGTTACTCTTATGGTAATTTATATTACATTAATAATGGTACATAATGAGATTATGAGTTTACCAAATGATATCCCTCAGAAGTTTTATACCATTATTGTAGTAAGACCGTTTTCGTGATCCAGTTCCCAGTAGAGTCTAGATCATTGATGTGTTTTCATGTTGTACCTCTATGTACATTTGTTCCATAGTCCAATCGACTTGAATTTTCCAGAATGGGATTTATTTTCATCATAAAACACTTACTCTATCCTAAAAAAAATTATGGATGTTTTCTATTCTAATTATTCCAACCCATAAGTCATTCACTAACATTTTATAATCTAAATCCAAAAATAACTAAACATTTCCTTCAATATAAACTATAACATCCCTTCTCTTCATTTCAAATTATTTGATTATTTATTAAATAAGTATATATATAAAAGAACATGGAACAAACGTAAGTATAGTGTCTTTGGGAATTAGGTAAATTACATAACAACTTAAAAAGAAAAAACAACATTATTATCCAAAACCTCCTCAACATGATCACACATAAATGTGAATGGGATAACCTGAGGACATACATAAGAATGAGAGGAGATATAAAGACCAATAAAGGAATAAAAATTAAGAAAAAGGAAGGGAATAATATATTTTAGAAAATAGGAATATCTATGGGGAATAAAATGATGTAGTAATCATAACATGAATAACGAGACATTATATAACATGATAATCATAAAGGAAACATGGGAAGTGTAGAAACAACTAAAAGCACTACATCATGAAAATAGTTCAACGTTAACATAAAAAAGTCATGATGTAAAATTAACCATAAAGTAATTAGGTTTAATATTTATCCCAACATAATGTCTCAAGAGACTAAACATTACCCAATGCATTGGAGAACTATATAATTCACGTCACACACATCACATTAAGTTTATTCTCACTCTTATGTGTTTGAAATAGATCATAAAAAATGGATTCATTCATAATAATATTTTATTCCATGATCTCGGATTATGGAATACCTAAATATAATCCCAATTCAAATAAGTATAATTTTATAAAGGTGAACACCTTTTATTGGAAATGGTTATGGTATTCAATACATTTTTTTTGGAACGGAACATCATGGTTGAATTTTGGAAGAATAACGACGTCACTTAAAAATGTAAAAATTGTTATCGAAAGAGAAATGAGTTTTTATTAATTTTAACATCAATTGGGAAGTAATATGGACATAAAAATTCATATCCCATCAATATGAGTTGGAAATATAGGTCATAAGATAATTAATATGCCTGAATAAAGAAGAGAAGGTGAGGATCCCTTATTTGATTATGTGAATCCAACTTCATGGGAGGAGCTTCTTGAGAGGTTGTGGGAACCTTTGGAGGACACTGGAGTGGGGAAGTTAGAATATGGAAATGGCCCACGATTTTTGAGTGACAATAAAAAGGATCTTTTTTTGGGAATATATAATGAATTAGTTAAGATTTCATTATTATTTCTCAAGCATAGGTTTTTGACACTATATAATAAAATACCCAAAACCACAAAAGGTCTCTTAGTTTTTCCCATGGTTTATGAAAAATGAGAGTGATTATAATTAATATATAATGGGAAGGGATGAGATTAATTAAATATTTCCCTAGTTTGTGTGGAAGTGAGCCATACTATTAAAGAAATAAATTTAAAACCGTGAAATATATTAATGGCTTTTGAGGGTCCTCTAAGCATTTATAAAATTAATCAAATAAAAATAAAATCACATTATTTTAAATTTAAAACAATTTTTTGGTCATGGCTAGCCTTTATTGTGTTTTTTACTTCACTTTTGTGTCATTAAGTTGTCAGACTACACATTGTATATTTATAATGTATTTAATTTTTTAAAAGAAAATTTTAATGTCTCAGAAAAGTTTAAAAAATTCACATTTGGATAATATCAACATCTTGATTCCAAAAAAATATTTATTTCATTTAATTTTTATATAAAGACGTGGATTCTAACTTTTAAAATATGAATCGACATTTATTGGTAAATTATAGGATTTTGACAATAAGTTTTTTTTAACCCTCATAAAAATTACATTTGACATCATAAATATTATATGATCATTTATATTTTATAAAAATTATTTAGTAATATTATTTTTTAAAAAATTATCCTTATTTCAAAAATCCTTTAATTTATCAAAAAAATATTTAATTGATTTTAAATATTATCCCAAATACTATTTGTGTTTTATTGTATCAAAATAAAAACCATTTATAATGTAACAATAAGTGGATGAAAAAATATTCATTGTTATTTATAAAATAATTTACAAATTCTTATTGTTATCGCCTTGAAACATATCCCCATAATACACAAGAAAACTCCATAAGAGTATGGTGTTCCATAATGAGATATTCTTGGTACGGTTCGACGTATGTGGTTAGGGTCATGATCTCAATGATCATAAAATTATCTAGTAAGCAGTTTCAATCAATCTTATGTTTATGGATTTCATCTTGGGATTAGTCAAGGGAAAATCCAAATGATGTAGTCTTTATCGGAAGCTCTGATGAATGGGCTTCATAGGGTACAATCCAAATGGTCGAGGCCATTACATCATTTTTTATGTCAATTGGATTTGATAAAGCCCTATATTTATACTAAATATATGATCAGTGAAAAAGAACTATATATATCAATATTTATAATGGATAATGGTATTTTCAATCCAATTAGATATAATAAAACCAAATAACTGTATCTATTTTCTATAAACATATAACAAAATTATACATTTAATTAAAACACAAGGTGAAATTTAATTTATAATTTTTTTTGACTTTACATGTTTTCCTCATTCTATATTCATTGATTCAAACTTTTGGGTTATGAATTACACCTCAAATATTCTAATTATCCATGTGGACATGGCTTCCCTAACTTTTTTCCCTCATCCATTTTTATCCCCATAAATATTTAATGAACTATTTAAAAGAGTAGGAACACCTCTATTTTAACATGCTATCAATGCATAAGTGCTTTGAACTAACAACCAGAGCCATCTACTCCCAACATGAAATAATGTCTGATCCTTGTGGGCCATGGAAACAACGTATCATATTGTGTCACCTCAAGGTGTTTTATTAAATCCATGGCAGGTCAGAACCATTCAATATTCATCAATCTTTTCCAGGATGAAGCACTTTAATAAACTTAGTATTTAATGTATTGACTGTAATTATTCAAACTACATGGTATATTTGATGTCCTTACTTCCTGATGTTAAACTAAATGGAATATTTACATACAACATTACATTAACACTTAATGGTGGGAATTATTACGGTATTACATTAAACTATATGAAGTACTCTATTATGGAGATGGTATATTACCAAAAAAATAATGTATGACTAAAAATACCCTAAAAACAACAACATAATGTATGAGCAAAAAGTCCTTAAACTAAAACAATAGAATGCATGATATAGAATGCCATAAAAAACACCACACTTGTCTAGATTTCAAGACAAAAATAGAACCGTTTCTAACTAGGATGAATACATGATAAAGGAATCCTTGTAAGAAGATGATTCTGTAGTCACTCGACACACACTTTGTGTGATTCATGAAATATTTACCTCTCTTAAATGGAAGACGAATAAAAAAATTTCGTTCAAGAACCCATAAAAGGGTATACTAAGAAAAAGTTTAGTATTCACCCTCTAAGCCATACCCAATAAGAATATTATAAAACTAATTAGGAAATATTAATAAAAATATATAAATATTGTAGGGATAATTATTTTTCTTAAGAAAAATTCACGTTATAATTTCTAAGTCCAATGGATTTTGAAAAATATTTAGCATTATCTCTTAGGGAAATATATCCTTCACAAATTATACTTTTGTACAGTAGTTATTTTTATGAAATCTAGTGAAGGAACATCAATGATGAGTAACAAGTTTTTGGGATTTCATGATCACTTCTCAAGAAAATCCATTCTGATTTAATAATTCAAATCTATATGTTTAGATATCAATGGTATTATAGAAAGGATGTCTATCATTGATTTTTGATGAAACATATGATCATTGAAATTTCATAAAAATCATGAATGAAGTATAAATGGATTTCAATATGTGATGATTAGATGATTAATTTATTGATAAGGTGAACCAAAATAAAGTGAAATCCACATTTTCAGTATCTTCTCCATGGAATTAATGAAAAACATTAGTGATCAGACTACAATATTATTTGCTTGGATGAATTTTTAAATTCAATGAGATTTTAATGAGAATCATCGATTGAGCACCTAAGCACTTCATTCTCTGATCATTATACATCTTCCTAAGGATGGAGAGTCTCAATAAGAGAAGATAGATCCCTATCTCTTTTCTATATAGATTTTAATGAGGAGTGTGACTTTGAATGACTATACATTGAGAGGAAAAAATATCTTCATGTCTCGCTATCTATACGGTCAAAACATCCTATTGGGTATGCAATTGATATATTAGCTGATGACTATCTGAAATTGACTCAAAATCATCACTCATTAGTTTTTTCAATGGATTACCATCATCAAAATTACATAGGAACCTCACACTATTATAAAACTATTAAAGATTGAGGAACATATGGTGCACAATTTCATATAATGGATGGAATTAAAATACATCCACCATAAATCTTGAATGACTCAAAAAAGTGTTCTTCATGAACATGAAATTTTTTAGGGGATTATTTGTGATCAATGTATGATCTTGATACAATATTTTCTCACAAAATTAATGATAATAACAATATTCAGAAGTTGTTATGTCCGAAGGGGGTGTAATTAGATGATCTGATGAAGACATAAGAGAGGAAGCTACATGTTCTCTTTTATCTAATAATTCACCATTTGTAAATCGAACTGAAGGGGGAGATTCCTTGAAAAATTTAGACACACTGATGGGATTGTCATCAAAAGGGTGGGGATGCTTCCTCCAAGCCCCTAATGAGTCATGAATGAAAATTATTATTGCTTTAAAAAGGGGTTAGTAAAGAACATTGTTTTTTCATCTAGCAGACCATCCAATACAACACACCAACTGGGTTGGAATCCATCAAATACTGGGAAAAATTATATGATAAGTAGTTTTGGGATCTAATATAGGGATGAATAGAATCTTCATTTATATATTGACATTGGAATATCCTCCAATCTTTTTGGATAATCCCAGTATACCATTCTCCCCTCATTCTAGCTAAAGGGATGAAATAAACACTTTTAAATGAAACTGAATTAGGGGGAAAACCATTAGTGCTATATGGTTCTTAAATGATCGGCTCATCCAAATGAGTTGTGAGAAGCTCATCTTGAAGAGACATTTGATATGAAAACTCATTGAGAGATCCACTACGTTATGAACAATTACATCAGACAACACATGGTAATAAATACATTTGAAATGATTGTGATGAATTATAATGATGTAATCCTCTTCCGGGCTTAACAAAATTTTCTCTACCCATTATATGTTTAGAAGACTGGGGAGGAATGATGCACTAGAAATATAAATAGTGTTTTGGTATTTATGATAGAATTTTTTTCACTATACAACTGAATGAATAATTTAAAGTGGATCCAATCCTATACGATACATTTCCTTATTGGATATGGCCCAAGAGAAGGTAGATGTGAAAAAGAGTCAATACAGCTAGATCAAGAGACCTTCTCTCTTCTATTCATGCTTACATCAAAAGAATGAAAACTTAGGTTCCTAAGCATGTGTCCCCATCTAGGAAAACCCACACATTCAAGAACATGGAATATAAACATGCGAACTTTAGAATTGACGTTATTTCATGTCTCACTCTAAATCCCCTAGTTTCAAATTATGCGGGCCTATAAATTACCCAATAATATACCACAATATCATGAATCTACCAAGGTTCTCACATATAAGGGTGTATAAATTCTGACCAAACATCATTGTGGTAGATTAAGATAATGATACAATAATTAAAGAAAAATGGGTGCACATATATTCATCTCATTCCACAACCTATATTTAATTTTTTTTATGATTTTCCATGTGAAAATTGATGTTTGTGTAGGATCATTAGAGACATCAATATCTAGAAGGAACTCATCATACATTTCACCAAGGGGTGATATCCTCTTGGGTCAGTAAATATACTGAAGGATTAGTCTTTTTTCACATTGGGATTAATGGATTGATTTAGTGACACTGCACTAGTGTATAATGAACTCCTTTATTAGATCTGATTAGTGTTAGATTATAATCTAAGAAACCCACACTTCATCATAATGGTGAATGTTGTGTAACTGATCTAGAAATTATAAGCAGCTATCCCTCATGAAAAATTGTCACGAACATTCATACAATAAATTTCCTTCTATAAAGAAGATATATTTTGAAATCTAAAATTTTTTCTAGTTAAGAGATGATATAAACATGATCAATTATCTTTGGGTGATTGGCTCATGGAAACAATTGGAATCATGTCGACCAGAAGAAGAGTTTCCTAGCACCTAAGACAACCAGTGGAACCATGATACACCAAGTTTACAATCATAAAAAATAGTCATTTTAATTCATTCAAGGGAATATCAAAACTAAAAAGATATAATATTTTAATTAGGATATGGAATGGAAAAATCATCCAACAAACAGAATCAATACATGGGAGGTTAGTGTGATAAAGGATAGCAGTCATGATTAGATGGGAGATGTTTCTTTAGAACCTCATTGTAAAATTAAATGAGATACCAGGGATTATAATTTTTATTTCCTCAAATATTAGCCCATTGGAAAGTCATATTTTATGGTTCATAATATTTGGAATCCTTATGTATAAATAAAAAAACCATATTTTTTGGAAGAATATGATGCCACCAAAAGAGATGTACCATCTTGGAAACATCATGTGAATCACGTGAGAAATTAAGTAACTCATGACTGCAAGACCTTATATAGGTATTGTGACCCATATGAACCATGAAGGCCTCCAAAATAGAATAACCTATCACGTATCTTACATACTATAATCTGATACGAGACTTACAATCGTGTCAACATGGAAGGGTTATTTGAGCTGCATGAGGGTCAAGAGATCATGTGACCAAACCAATTCATGTTGAGAAACCCGAAAATGAAGCACGGTGAACAAATATACACTTTAATGTTCAAGAAGTTCATGTTTATTGATTAATGATTTTTTCGAGTGAGAACTAAGGAAAAATTGTCAGGCAGATTGAGCATGTATTGAAAACATACAAAAGCTTCTAAAAAATGTTTTATAAAATATAAATGATGATCAATTCATATGATGGGGTTTTGCGAAATGGATTTTGAAATAAGGACATGAGAAATAATAATTTGATAGGAGTGATTGAAATTTCTCTAGAGAGTTTATATAGTCAGTGAAATGAGTTACACCATTTACCCATATTAAAAGCGAAACCCACAATATACCAACGGTCACCTAGAAGGCAAAACATTTCCGAAGGAACCAGTTAGCGAAAACCCCAATTTCTTAGGTGGGAATTTACATTCCTCATATTTTATTACTTATCCCTATATATATAACTCCTATAAAGGAAATTTTTCAACCCCCGCCAAATATGTATTACAAAATGTACAAGAGAAAAAATACTTGACTCATGGGTAATATTTTATTTTTAACACAAAGAGAAGGCGTCCAAATTATGTGGATTTCATAAACTGTAGACGAAATTACATTAGAATGGCCCTAAAAAGTTCACAAGAATGAGTCATTCATAGTTCATGGTCTTTTAATAAACATATATGACCACATTGAAAAGCCTTCTTGTTCTTCCTAAGCAACCCAACCAAAGGTTGATAATCGCACGAAGGATTATGGATAAGATCTACAGATCACACAACCTATCAACCAGTGAACTCCTATAATCATAAAAAAACCTCATAAAATAATGGATGAAAATATTAATAATGTGAGGTGTAGAGACCCGAAGCTTGATGTACATGAATATTACATTACTTTTGTGGAATACTTAATACATAAGAAAAACAAACACACAAGTATCGTAATAGTTTAGTGTCTTTGGATACTCAGAATAAAATCTTCTAATCGTGGTGAAAGATATTCAAAATATCCCAATAAAGATATTCCCCTTTTTTCTTACCTAAAACCTTTCTTTATATCATGGGGAAAAGAAAACATAAAAGGGTGAGCTCAAATGCTCAGTAAGGGTAAACAAAAGAAATATCAATCACATCATATTCATAAGAACATATCTTTTGGAAATCTTAACCTGCAAAAGAGATAATGATTTCATAACATGGGATAAATAATAGTAGTAAAATGCAATCCAAATAATCATAACTTAAAACATGAAACTTTGTGGCATAAACACATAATCATAGAGAATCATTTCTTATTAGTCAAGACTCATTGCCAAGACTATATTAGTGGACAAGTCCCTTTCTGAACCGAGTTCACTCCTCGTTTCAGTCCTGTTTCACTGAACCAGTATAACCTACCGTTCTAGCCATGTCTATCACATGAGATATAAAATCTATACCCAATGTATTGGAGGGAGATATAGGTACCACCCATCTCATAATGATACCATTCTTATGTGTGCCACAAAATCATAAATCATACATAATTGCATAACCCATGTAATAAAATGGGAATCTTAAACATCGTGACATCATCAAACAATTCATATAAGATAAAGAATTTCATAAAAATAATTCCATCACAACATAATCAAATCAATGTTATAATAGGGATAGAAACAGAACCCTATATTATCTTAGATGGAAAATAATTTTGATAAAACACTTGAACTCCATTCTTGAGGAAAATATACTTTCTACATCAAAAACATTTTCCTTTCCTAACATGTCATACAATTTTAAACTAAAAGAAGTTGATTAAAAATAAACTGGAAAACATGTAAAGGAAGCTTCTTGGAGATAATATTTCTAAAATCCATTCATTCCGTATAAGTTAAATAAACATTCTTCTCGTACTTTTGTTGGAAAAGTCAAAAAGTACCTCGTACGAAAAACTAAAAAAGATTCCTTTTATATATTTTACTAAAAACTCAGAAAAGGGTAAAATAGGTTTTAAACAATTTTATTTGGATGGAAATAATATTAAACATTGTGGAAACGTGGATGTGGATGATAAAATAAACCCCAGTAAATACCAAAGTATAAACAATCTTAGATAAAAATGAGATTGTGATATTTCCCTTACCTTAGGTCTGATTTTCTTCATAATTATCCGAACCTCCTGTATAATGGTTTAAATAATGTCATTGACTTATTCCATAATCATACTCATTGTTATGATATCATATATGGTTCACTTATGACTTTATATTACCTGTTCTTTTGTAAATTCCATGTTAAAGAGCGTTTTGGGTAAAATTGTTTCATTTGTCATCCATGTTTTGACTTGTAATTATTCATATGATTACATAGATCATGATTAATTAATTCCAGAATATAAAACATGATTTATATATAATATAAATTCAGAATATACATATATATAATAAATCAGTAAATGGAATGAAATACACCGTTCATGGAGACGGTAGGCCATACGTACACATGAACGTTGTTTTCGTTTCCTTATTGAGTTGAATGGAATTAAGTAGATGACATACATATATATACACATAAATCCAGTATCAGTATTATGTCATATAATTCATGATTACTTATTATATTTAATTTATAATCATTCATGAATGGTTAAAGTGGAGAATGAATCTCATAGCGTCGTGGAGACGGTAGTCCGTACGTACGCACGAGCGATGATATCGTTCTCATGATCATGGGACTGTATTAGAGTGTATGTATACTATTTAAGAATCAATATAACTTTAAAATAAAAATATATAGTTATTATTTACACCATTATACCTATCCAAGTAAGGTGGTGGTGCAAAAGAGATTTCACCATGGCGTAAAGACGGTATTCCGTACGTACGCATGCGCGGTGATTTCATTTTCCGTAGGATGGATAGATGGTGAAATAGGGTTGTTTCATATTTATAATAAAATATCAGTATATGAGTGATACTTATGTTATTACTTAATAATGAAACAACCTAATAATAATAAGTGGAAGAAGAAATAATTTTGAAAGAATCGGTAACAGAAATTACCTCTTCTTTGAAGAACCTCTTTGAGATCTCCTTTTAGGGCACTAAAATTGGACTTTTAGGAAAACCAGAACCTCTAGGATATTTCTAGGGAAGTGTAGAATAGAATTTGGCCGGGGTTTTCTATGCTTGAAGGCTCAAAGTTGTGTAAGGAAGATAGGGAGGAGGTGCCCTTTTATAAGGGAGGAGAGAGGTACCTTTGGAATAACTAAAACAATTATATTATTATAAAGTCAAATTCGGTTTTAAATAGCTCCAAATTGATTTAGTTCTAAGATAAGGTTGGGATGGGTCGAAATAATCTCATACAATAGAATTTAGACAAGTTTAGGTTCCTATTTTAACCTTATCATTTAGATTTAACATTAAGTTAAATAATTTTACTTTTACTGTGTCTTCTTGTGTTCTTATACTATAAGGTTAATAAACATACTATAAGCAGAAAAACGAACCCTAAGTTGTTTATTATTAATATATATAACCGTATCTACGTTATTTGGCCGAACCTTAGATTTTTAGGAATAAAATAACAATTAATAATATAATATTTGTTTTAAAAACTATTTTATGTCAATTTTGACACTATATAGTAATTGATTTTTGTAAAAATCATAATAGAATGAATAGTTCAAAAAAAAGTCAATTAAATCAATAATAACATGTCATATTAACCTAGAAAATTAGTTTACTTCATAAAAATTTCAAATTACATTTATTTGGGTATTTATAACATCAATTATGTCAATATTCCATTAATAAGATAATTACTGCATCATCGTTGTGTCATAAATAAATTGAATTATTTTATGTCTAAAAATTAAAAATAAAATACTATTATGTAGGAAATATCTTTAGCTTTCTAATGAATATTTATAGTCGAATTTATCTTCTGTATAACCCTATATTAAAAATGATTTACTTATTAAAGATTGATTTTAACTATTTTAACCCTTCTTTAAATTAATTAATAATAAATGTCCTAATCTTATCCAAGTAGGCCTAAATGTCATATTTTATTCCAAAGGTTGTTTTTGGTCGAATTACACTTATCCAATAGAATTAGGACTTGTGTTAGGGTAATAATAAAATCATTTTTACCCTTAATTACCCGATTTACTTTTAATCGTGGTAAAAAAGTAAAAAGTTACTCTTCACCAAAAATTATTTTCATCTCATTGAACCACATTTTAGTCCTTTATATTAACATTGTCTCTCTGATTTTAAAAATTCCACTCACAGAAGTAGTAATATTATGTTTTATGAAAAATTCAGTTTTTTAACTACCACTTAGTGGTTTCACTATTCATCAAAAAATGAAAGTTTCCAGAAAAATACCAAAAATTAGGCCAAAGCTATATTTGATATTAAGAATTCAAAACTGATGTCTATTTTACCAAATTCAGAACATATCAGTTGCATTAATTAATTTAAAAATTAGTTCCCGTCGTCAAAACAAATAGCGCGTTTTTAAGAGATAATAACTATCAAAAGATGGACACTTGTTTATAACTGGTTTAAATGTGAAATTACATCCAATGACAAAAATTGTATTAAATTGTAAAAATCTATTCTAAATATACTTTAAAACCACTCAAATTAATAATTTATCACTATTAATTATTTCTATTAAAAAAGATCTTTTTAATTAAAATTTAGAAATTTTCACTATTCATCAGAATATGAAAGTTATCCAAAAAGTACCAAAATTTCACCCTATGCTAATTTCGATATTCCGAATCCAAAAATGAAGTCCATTTTGAAAAATAAAATTTACAAAATTTAAAAAAGTGGTTATTACTATTCATAACGGCTAGTTTTAATAATATTTTAATAGCATATCATTGTTTAGTGAATCTCGGTATTGCGTACTACACACGCTATAGAGGAACGTCGCGATTGCGTGTAATGAAAGGAAAGTTTACGATGCGTGTTGTGAAAGCTCCTTTTGGTGTAGCGTACAACACAAGACATTAAGGAAAAGAATATTTTTCATAAAATCTCGGGGTGTTACATTCTACCCCCGTTAAAATGAATTTCGCCCTCGAAATTTGTCGGGGTTATAAATGGTTTACTACTTGAAAGTTTCTTTAATAGAAACCCACATCGTAAAAAGGAATACCAAAACCATTCTTTAAAAACAAAAATATGAAACGTAATGGGTACCCAAATAAACTAATCACTGGGTTTCCACATAGGTGAAAATATGGATAAAGAAGAGAAATCTAACCATCTTGTTCTGATGGAGAGTGGAAGAGAACATGGCTATGGAAAATTCATCAATCACAAAGCCATAAATTTGTGACGATCTAAGGTACCATCTAATTCATCAGATATAGGAGCACTAGGACAACATTTTTGGGTTTCAAGATCATTTCCCTAAAGTTGATGAAATTGGAATTAGAAGAAATACTTTCGTGATTTTGGTACTGTGTCACCGTTGGTCATTCTTTAGACAATTTACACTTCATCTCTTAAAGAAATGAAGTTGGATTGGTCATTCGTGAAATGTTAGCAGATCATGTGATAGAATTATGGGTCATTCCATCTGTCTCAAATAAAAGGTTACAAAATTTATCAAAAATACATAAGACCATCAATGGTGAAGTTAATCGTATACGATTCCAAAAACGAACTTATACTTCATATATCATACCGTGTAATAAAATAAAACTTGTTTCTACTAACCAGGGACTTCATGTAGGCCAGTGGTAGGTGATAAAGGCCAGTCGCACTTCAGGTGTGGGTTCGATTCCCACAGCCTTATCCGACGCGAAGGGTTGTCGCCCGTCCTGCAGGTTGTCCTTTTTCTAAAACTACATTATTATAACATCCCATCAATAATATTGAAAATAAATTTATCCTTAAACAATACTAACTTATGTCCAACATAGTCCATTCCAATCTTTAGGCTTATCCATAATACTATTGTCCAATCTCATATTATAGTGAAAACGATTACCAAATAGTTCATATAACAAGATTGTTAATACCATCGTCGATCCCCGTATATCATGAGATATGTCTTGTGGGACACATTACAAACATTCTAAGGCCTTAATCATGTATTCTCTTGAAAAATGAATACCCATTGAACCTTAGTGAAAACATTAATGCAGTTAAAATTTAACACTTTCCATATACCAAAATCCTCAAAATTCTATATACTCAAACCATGATAGCACTTAGTCCTTATATCAATCATGAGCTCATGAATACTGTCAAATATGTCATTTTCTCGTTTTCCCTTCATTATGCGCATATCAGCTTTTTTCCAAAAATATCTCAATCACGTTCCATGGTTACCGGTTTAAAATTATTGAAGACCACAATAGACCAATACATAAATATACCAATACTCAACATTATTTTGGAATCCCATTACATAAACACTTAATCATTCCACCACATCGTTGTCATATTCAACATCACCAATGGTGATCGCATGTGACTTCCCATTGTCCTTTGCCTTAAGTGGTTGCTCATGTTGATCATCACTAACCCTTGGATTAGGGCATTTATTGGCATAATGTCCCATCTCCTTGCACTTGAATCATTGAAGTGTAGTAGGTTCATTTTTTGTATCCCTTCCTTTGTTGGCATCATTAGACATCTTCTTCCCATCATTGCGGCATTCAAATGCCCGATGACCTTCCATTCCACATTAGGAACATTTACTTTTCCCTTTAAGACAATCTCCACCATGCTTCTTTCCACACTTTGAGCATAAAGAAACATTCATCTTCTTTTCACCATTATTCTAATATTTCTCCTTGAACTCCATCTTTCATTTCTTGTCAAAACTACTAGATGGATAAGTAACACCATCTTCCATTTCTACATTGATAGCACAATGCACAATTTCTTCATAGCTACTGAAGTCTCTTATAGCTAATTCCCTTCGAAGATTTGGTTTTAAGCCACTGAAGAATCGATCAACTTTACTTTCATGTTGGATGATAAAGCCAGATGCATACCTTGTAAGTCTTGTAAAATTCGCTTCGTATACACCAACAGATTCATCATCCTTTTGATTTAGTTCAAGAAACTCCTTCTCCATCTTTGTTTGAAAAATACGAGGGAAGTACTTATTGAAAAATAAGTTCTTGAAGTCGTCCAATTCCATGGACTCAATTTCATCTCTTTGCCTCGTATTCTTGATAAGATTCCACCATTGACCAACTTCACCTTCCAAACGATATACTGCTAAGATGACTGTATCATGTTCAGAACATTGAAGAACTGAAAATATCTTTTCAGTGGTACTGATCCATTGTTCAGCAACAAGTGGATCAGAAGACCCACTGAAAGAAGGTGGACGTTGCCTCATGAAGGACTCAATAGAATATTGTTCCCTTCTCTGCTTATTTGGAAGTCCAGAATGATTCATAGCTTGTGTAAGTATAGCAATAAGATTTTTCACTCCATCTCCCATAACATTTGTTTGTTCAGGAGGACAATCATTGCATTGACCATTTCATTGATCAACATGGTTCCTTCGGGTTCCAGCCATCGTCTAAAAACCAAAAAGAATAGTGTGAGAGGCAAACATCATGCCAGGGAAAACAACATAATAAAGTTGGAGTACCTTCAATATCTAACATCTTAGGTTTAATTATATGATCGTTAGCGTAATTCTAGGACTATAAACTATACGTATACTTAACCTTAGGGACATCCCTAGACATACCATAGAAATATCTCTAGGGATCTCACTAAAGTTCTCGGATCCCAGTTTCCAAAAAGTTGACTCAACCATTCGTCTGATACCAACTGTGGAGACCTGAAGCTTGACGTACATGAATATTACATTTCTTTTGCGGAATACTTAATACATAAGAAAAAAAACACACAAGGACCGTAATAATATAGTGTCTTTGGAAACTCAGAATAAAATCTTCTAATCATGGTGAAAGATATTCAACATCTCCCAATAAAGATCTTCCCTTTTTTACATACCTAAAAACATTCTTTATATCCTGGGGAAAAGAAAACATAAAAGGGTGAGCTAAAATTCTCAGTAAGGGTAAACAAAAGAAATATCAATCATATCATATTCATAAGAACATATCTTTTGGAAATCTTAACCTGCAAAAGAGACACTACTGGAAATGCATGTTTTCCCAACGGATGTAAACCGTTGGGAAAAGGCGTGCAACCATTGGGAAATTTTATCCCAATGGTTTCAAGAACCGTTGGTATGCGGGGCGTAGGGAAAGCTTTATACCAACGGTTCACCATGAACCGTTGGGAAAATCCTCCTCATATTTCAATGTGCCTACGGTTCTCATGAACCGTAGGCATAAATGGGAATTATGTTTTACCAACGGTTCAGATGAACCGTTGGTATAAAGTAGGCCAGAAATAATAAATAGGGTTATACCAACGGTTTAAAACTGTTGGCATATACCCTCCATCACAAAAAAAACTGCAACCTGCAGTAAAAAATGCATACTGCAATTGAAAAAAAAAATAGAATGGAATCACAAAAATGCAGACTGCAACATGTATTTTTCACGAACAGAAAACACAATACAATAACAAAAAAAACTACAGACTTTATCCTATGTTTTTCATGGATAGAAAACAAACTAAAGTAAAACAGAGGCTGTAATCAAAAATTCATACTGCAATCGCAAAAAATGTAGACTGCAATCACAAAAAATGCATACTACAACCTGTATTTTTCATGGACAGAAAACACAATGCAATCACAAAAAAACTACAGACTTTATCCTATGTTTTTCACGAACATAAAACAAACTACAATTACAAAAAAAACACAAAACCACCATGCAATCACAAAAGACACTCATTTTGTGTGTTATCGGGACACTGCAACCTGCAATCACACCAAAACACACTACAAACACACTGCAAACACATAAAAACACACTCGTTTTGTTTGTTTACCAAACCCTGCAACATACAATCTCACAAAAACACACTCATTCTGTGTGTTTCGAGGACACTGCAACCTGAAATAAAATAAAAATGCACTACAAACATAGAAAACACACTATAGTAGGGGTCATCCTTACACCACTCTTTGATATTTTGGGTTGTAGAACAATCTCAGCTGCAAAATTCTTTGGCGATTGATATACTAGTATGGTGTCCCTCTTAGCATGTTCCTCTTTTTGAGATACTAATGAAAAAAGTGGAAGAAAAAAATCATACATCATCCAATGAATACCGAAGTAATGTAGAGGTATTATAAGTACCCCCACATATGTTGGATAGATTTTTTCTTCAGTTGTGTAATCATATGCCGATAGAGCACCCTAGATTTATTCTCCAGTAGGTGGTTACTCACTATTCATGGTAGGTACCTTAAATATTCTCATTTTCATGTCATCTATCATTTCTAGGATTTCATCACATCTTATTTAAACTTGATTGGTCATTGGATCCTAACCCCCTTCCATGAAAACCACCTATTCAATTTTTTGAGCATGTGTGTTCAAGCAAGGTTGTCCTTTATGGAAATGATTGTGGACCACTTTGGGTGGGTTGGAAGGGTCCACCCTATCCAGTTATTGGGTTATCAATTTCTCTATGAAAAGATGTGAGATATTTATAATCTATCATCAAAGAATCATCCTAGCTATATTTTCTGTAGATAGAGTCTTATGAGCTATAAGGACAAAGTTTTCATGTCATGTGGAGAGATGATCCGACAAGTATAAGCGATGATGAATTACAGTCTTCAGGCTTCTTGCTAAGTTACTGAAATTCATCTACAAATGTATGAATGTCCATAGCAATATGAGATATTCCACCATGTGTTCTGTTTCAAAAATCATGTTGTTACTATCATGATATAGAGAATTAGTCGGATGATGTAAAATGTATCCATCACACTCAGTGGTTATCCATGATCCATTAAACACTTAATCTTCCACTCCTACATGGAATCACTAAATGTTCTATTTTTTATGAAATATTTATATATTCTATGATGTTGGAATGATAATCTTGAAAAATTTATAACATATTCAATATAAATTGAGAAAATCACCCTTTCTCAAAGTGTTTAAAGAGACTCTTTTAGATGCATGAGGTCTGATTTCATGAGAACATGGATTTCCAACCTATAATCTCAGTAGATCTAAGGAAGATACAGTTATGTATTTGTACGGATTAGGGAATGTGTCTGAAACAAAATGTTTCCTTGGGATTTATGACTAATACATGAGGTCCATTCAGGACTTTCTTGCCAAGAAGTATCCAGTACTATTCACATATAGAAGGTAGATAAACTTGAATGGATGGAATAATGATTATAGGACTTCTTATACATGATGAAGTATATGTTTTCAGCTTAGATTTTAGATAATAGTATAAACCGTTCATTGAAATAAATCGAGAAGAATCTCCATTAACATGTACTGATTCATTGAAGACTTTATTGTATTTTTTAAACCTATGTTTGATTACAAAACATATGTATGGTTTTTATGTTATATCATATTCTTTTATCTTTAAATCATATTTCATGCCTCTTAAACACATGGCCTTAATTTAATATTCCCTATAATATATAAACACCTCTAATCACTGTAATTCCTCAAATATTTCAACATTTTAATACCAAATTGGTTCTTGAAATATCACCAAAAATGGTATTTTAATACAAAGTACATTGCAGTGAAATAGAACCAAAAAATTAAAAATAAATGAAGGCATAAGAAACAATTTAAAGTAGTAGAACAAAAATTACTTGAATCAAAGATATATGGGTAGTTTTAATGTAGAGTTAGCACCTTCAACAACAGGTTGGGAAGTAGGGTTCGAACCATATCCTAAAATGATATATTCCTTATGGGGTATCATAATAAAAACTAAATTGCAGCGAAATAGAAAGAAAAAATCTAAATTAAATGGAGACAACCATACTGATTTATAGTGGACGATAAAATCGATCGGAAACCAAACCTGTTGTACTGGGAAGTAGGGTTCGTGTTGAGATCCGGTTGGGAAGAAGGGTTCACGTCGAGCTTTCAGCAGAAATCTTCGAGATGGGGCGTCGAGATGTTGTTTATGGAAAAATCCGATGGATTTTGGAGGCACGAAGATGGGTTCTAGAGGCCTTTGTGTCGAGCTCTCATTTAGGGAAAACTTCTCGAGACGGTTTATAGAGGGTTGGAGGGTCGAAATGGGTGGTGAAGGTCAGCCCCGATGTTTTTTTGGGGATTTTGTAAAACAATATCTCAACGGTTTATTAAACCGTTGGGAAAAATAAAAATTTATAACTTATACCAACGGTTTATTAAAACCGTTGGTATATTAGACTATTCCCAACGGTTTTCTTAAACTGTTGGGAACATTGTGTTGGTATAGCGTTGGTTTCCAGTAGTGAGATCATGATTTCATAACATGGGATAAATCATAGTAGTGAAATGTAATCCCAATTATCATAACATAAAACATGAAACTTTGTGGCATACACACATAATCATAGAGAATCATTTCTTATTATTCAAGACTCATTGCCAAGACTATCTTAGTGGACAAAGTCCCTTTCTGAACCGAGTTCACTCCTCGTTTCAGTCCTGTTTCACTGAACCGGTATAACCTACCGTTCCAGCCATGTCTATCTCATGAGATATAAAATTGTTACCCAATTCATTGGAGGGAGATATAGGTCCCACCCATCTCATAATGATATCAATCTTATGACTGCCACAAAATCATAAATCATACATCATTTCATAACCCATTTAATAAAATGGGAATCTTAAACATCATGACATCATCAAACAATTCATATAAGATAACGGAATTAATAAAAACAATTCCATCACAACATAATCAAATCAATTTAATAATAGGGATAGAAACATTACCCTATATTATCTTAGATGGAAAATAATTTTGATAAAACACTTGAACTCCATTCTTGAAGAAAATTATCCTTTTTACATCAAAAACATTTTCCTTTCTTAACATGTCATACAATTTTAAACTAAAAGAAGTTGATTAAAAATAAACTTGAAAACTTGTAAATTAAGATTCTTGGAGATAATGTTTTAAAAATCCATTCATTCCATATAAGTTAAAAAAACATTCTTCTCGTACTTTTGTCAGAAATGTCAAAAAGTACCTCGTACGAAAAACGACAAAATATTCCTTTAATATCATTTACTAAAAATTCAGAAAAGGGTAAAATAGGTTTTAAACAATTTTAGGTGGATGGAAATAATATTCCATATTGAGGAAACATGGATGTGGATGATAAAATACACCCCAGTAAATACCAAAGTATAAACAATCTTGGATAAAAATGAGATTGTGATATTTCCCTTACCTTAGATCCGATTTGCATCGTAAGTGTCCGAACATCCTATATAATGGTTTAAATAATGTCATTGAATTATTCCAGAATCATACTCATTGTTATGATATCATATATGGTTCACTTATGACTTTATATTACCTGTTCTTTTGTAAATTCCATATTAAAGAGCGTTTAGGGTAAAATTGTTTCATTTTTCGTCCGTGTTTTGACTTGTAATTATTTATATGATTATTTAGATCATGATTACTTAATTCCAGAATATAAAACATGATTTATATATAATATATAGTCAGAATATACATATATATAATAAATCAGTAAATGGAAATAAATACACCGTTAATGGAGACGGTAGGTCGTACGTACGCATTAACGCTATATTCATTTCCTTATTGAGTTGAATGGAATTAAGTAGATGACATACATATATATACACATAAATTCAGTATCATTATTATGTCATATATTTCATGATTACTTATTATATGTACTTTATAATCATTCATGAATGGTTAAAGTGGAGAATGAATATCATCGCGTTGTGGAGACGGTAGTCCGTACGTACGCACGAGTGATGATATCGTTCTCATGATCGTGGGACTGTATTAGAGTGTATGTATACTATTTCAGAATCAATATCACTTTAAAATAATAATATATAGTTATTATTTACACCATTATACCCATCCAAGTAAGGTGTTGGTGGATAATAGATCTCACCACTGCGTGGAGACGGTATTCTGTACGTACGCACGCGCGGTGATTTCGTTTTCTGTAGGATGGATAGATGATTAAATATGGTTGCTTCATACTTATAATAACATATAATTATATGAGTGATACTAATGTTATTACTTCATAATGAAACAACCTAAGAAGAAGAAGCGGAAGAAGAAATAATGATGAAAGAATCGGTAACGGAAATTACCTCTTCTTTGAAGCGCCTCTTTGAGATCTCCTTTTAGGGCACTAAAATTCATCTCTGAGGAAGACCAGAACCTCTAGGATATTACTAGGGAAGTGGAGAAGATAATTTGGCAGGGTTTGGCCGATCTTGAAGGCTCCAAGTTGTGTGAGAAGAGAGGGAGGAGGTGCCCTTTTACAAGGGAGGAGAGGGGTACCTTTGGAATTACTAAAAATATTATTTTTTTTATAAAGTAAAATTCGGTTTTAAATAGCTCCAAATTGATTTATTTTGAAGATAAGGTGGGGATGGGTCGAAATACTCTCATCCAATAGAATTTAGACAAATTTAGGTTCCTATTTTAACCTTATCATTTAGATTTAACATTAAGTTAAATAATTTTACTTTTACCGTGTCTTCTTGTGTTCTTATACTATAATGTTAATAAACTTACTATAAGAAGCCAAAATAACCCCAAGTTGTTTATTATTAATATATATAACCTTATCTAAGTCATTTGGCCGAACCTTAGATTTTTAGGAATAAAATTACAATTAATAATATAATATTTGTTTTAAAAACTATTTTATTTCTATTTTGACACTATTTAGTAATTGATTTTTGTGAAAATCATAACAGAATGATTAGATCGAAAAAAGTTAATTAAATCAATACTAACATGTCATATTAACCTATAAAATTAGTGTAATTCATAAAAATTTTCAAATTAAATTTATTTGGGTATTTATAACATCAATTATGTCAATATTTCATTAATAAGATAATTACTGCATCATCGTTGTGTCATAAATAAATTAAATTATTTAATGTCTAAAAATTACAAATAAACTACTATTATGTATAAAATATCTTTAGATTTCTAATTAATATTTATAGTTGAATTTATCTTATTTATAACCCTATATTAAAAATGATTTACTTATTAAACATTGATTTTAACTATATTAATCCTTCTTTAAATAAATTAATAATAAATGTCCAAATCTAATCCAAGTGGGACTAAATGGTCATATGTTATTCCTAAAGTTGTTTTTGGTCGAATTACACTTATCTAATAGAATTAGGACATGTGTTAGGGTAATAATAATATCATATTTACCCTTAATTACCCTATTTACTTTTAACCGTGGTAAAAAAAGTAATAGTTACTATTCCCCAAAAATTATTTTCATCTCATTAAACCAAATTTTAGTCCTTGATATTAACCGTGTCTCTCGGATTTTTGAAATTCCACTCACAGAAGCGGTAAAATTATGTTTTATGAAAAATTCACTTTTTTAAATACCACTTAGTGGTTTCACTATTCATCAAAAAATGAAAGTTTCCAGAAAATACCAAAAATTAGGCCTAAGATATATTTGATATTAAGAATTAAAAAATGATTTCTATTTTACCAAATTTGGAACATATAATTTTCATTAATTAATTTAAAAATTAGTTCCCGTCGTCAAAACAAATAGCGTGTTTTTAAGAGGTAATAACTATCAAAAGATTGACACTTGTTTATAAGTGGTTTAAATGTGAAATTACATCCAATGGCCAAAATTGTATTAAATTGTAAAAATATATTCTAAATATAATTTAAAACCACTCAAATTAATAATTTATCACTATTAATTATTTCTATTAAAAAATTTTTTTTAATTAAAATTTAGTAATTTTCACTATTCATCTGAATATGAAAGTTATCAGAAAAGTACCAAAATTTCACCCTAAGCTAATTTCAATATTATGAATCCAAAAATGAAGTCCATTTTGAAAAATAAAATTTACAAAATTTCAAAAAGTGGTTATTACTATTCATAACGACTAGTTTTAATAATATTTTAATAGCATATCATTGTTTAGTGAAACTCGGTATTGCGTACTACACACGCTATCGAGGAAGGTCGTGATTGCGTGTAATGCAAGGAAAGTCAAGGATGCGTGTTGTGAAATCTCCTTTTGGTGTAGCATACAACAAAAGACATTAATGAAAAGAATATTTTTCATAAAATCTCGGGGTGTTACATGAGGACCTTTTGAGGACGTTGATTTTGATGTGAAAATAATTGCTGGTTTACAGGACCCTAATATTCCCTTGGAGACATGTGCACCTTATTTCACAAAAGAATTTTGGAATGTAAAACTCATCATATGATGTGTCTCAGACATGTCCAGTCTAATAAACACTAGCTATCTATACCAATAGTAGAGGGACTGTCCCTGAAAATTCGTGTGCCTTACCACAAGACACATTACTAGTCACATGTATCATCATAGAAAAGAAGATTGATTTTCATAGATGACCATCACAATGTTGGTTGAGATCTCTTATTATTGTATAATAATGAAGGAAATAAAAATTGGAGGGACATATGATTCTTGAAAATATAGGATATTTTATCGTTTACAGGAAAGGTTTCATACACATTAGGAGATCAAACTTGATTACCTGAGGCCCCCCCCGACAAGCCATCATAATCTTGTGAGGGATTTTAGGAATGTTAGCATGATACTCTGAAGGTCCTATTTAAAAGCTTATTTTGTCTTGTGAAAGACCCCAAAAAAATCCATATTCGATCATGATAAAGCCCTCTAACTAGAATTTTGATCTCTTGAATACACATATAAATGTTTAACTATCCATATTAATAATCTTTGGAACATAAACAATGCTAGGAAAAAACACTTTGATTGGAAAGATTCCAATAAAAATGTAAATGGTGGAGTATTATCGAATTCTCTGAATATCACAAGACACCATGGATGACCCACAATTGAGTCATGTGAAATTAATTACACAGAAGTCCCTACAATAAATATATCTCATATATATGTGATAAAATCCAACAATGGTAGTATAAATCTAGGGTGTAGAAGCCTATAAACCCCCCCCCCCCTCAAAATAAAAAATGTATCCACAACCCATTGATGACGTTAGACTACTACATGAGAAAACATGAGCATAATTCTTGGACCATTCATTCAAGCGAACAAAATGGTATTTGACTAAGTAAAACCTAAGGAATGTCTTAATGGATCATACAAAATTCATTGTAACTTCACACGATCAATATTTAGATCATGAAAATGAATTTTGTTTTGTGAACTAGATTATGGGATGGAGGCCCCACATATCAAATTGGTCATGTGATTCCTAAAATTAGATTCCAATGGAAATACATTGGGATAAAATGCAATAAACGATGTAATAAAGGCTGAGAATGATGGTAGGCATATGCATATATAGATTCTTTTATCTTCTTGTGATTTGAATGATCCACACAAATCCTGTAACAACACTATGAATTGTCATTCCAGTCACATGATGCTCCCTTGATATGCCTTTTTGATCATGTTATGTCCTTCAGACATACCAGGCATGTTGTGTGTTGATTAATTGGTATCCCACCCGAGACTCACGATGTCCTCTAATCAAGATGACCTGATATTGTGATGTCCTCAAGATATGCCACCCTATTAATATAGTGAAACCATGAAATCACTTCTAGGTCGCATGATGTCACTTTGACAAGTAAGATCGTTCATGCGGCACCCTCCATATATATTGCTCCTGGATCATGTAATTATATTTATACATGTCCTATAGACACAATTACATGTCATTAAATCCCCTCAAAGGTCATGAAACACCCTCAAAAAATGTCAATCATGTCTTGAAACACCATCTAGACATTCCATCCAACTAATGATATGTGCAATGAATAAGTTAAATAGATAATTAAACTATATTTGGTATTATGAAGTAGGAAAACAGGACATGTCCAAACATCCTCATGCGTGTCACACTAACACCCCAGACATTTGAGGCTAAAATTAAAGATGTTTTAAGCAGGCATCATGAGGCATGATAACCTTGTACGGTGATTATAATTAGGAATAATCTTTACATAACATCGATTACTCGAATTTCTTCCATAAATAGGAGAGGCAAGGTGAATTTACATGTCCTAAGATCCAATGAGAATCCACCTAGGTATAATCCCATCCCTGTCTTTAATGTTATAACCATCAGGACCCCATCTCTTCAATAGAATTATCATTCTTCCACATCCAATAGAAGATTGAAAAGTTAATAAACTGATAGAAACCTAATTAATTCGAAAATTAGTACATGTTGGACTCCACCTTATGTTTCATGCTCTATATCCATCATTTAAAAGATTTCCCAAGTGCATATGTCCTGCAACCATATGCAGTGATCTAATTACAGGTTTCCGATTATTTCTCACAACAATCATATCTTATACATACTTAGGTATTTTCATTAATCATATAATTCAAATCTTTTATATAAACCATCCATATAAAAAAGTTGGGAAGACCCCCTAATTAGTGTCCTGATATTAATTCCCCTATATATGGGAATCCACCTTAGGGTAAGACATATTGGAATGATTGAACTATTGTGACTCTAATTCCTTGAATAATCATAATACATTAGATGTATTACTATGGATAATGATCAATACCCAGTGTCAAATTTCTTTTATATATTTCCATTCTTCTTGACATTAAAAAAATGGATTCAATAAAATTTTTAGGATTTGATTCATGTAAAAAGTATGAGACATATGATGCCTCATAATGGGTTAATATAATAATTTAATTTTTTATCCACTACCTAGTTGACAGTAAACACTGGGGTGGGTGGTTATAGGGATTTTAAATATAATAAGCCTCCCATTATTTGGAAACGGATGAAAAAAAACTAATACATATATATGTGACCATTAATAGACACAACCCTACACATGAAAGTGTTCAATAGTTAATAATTTTATTAGTTTAATGGGTCTCAAATCAGTAATATGAATATATTCAAATACATATTATAAATATATAAGAGGATCCTAGATTATGAAATCCTCCCCCTCAAAATTGTGTGATGAGAATGACCGACTATCCTCTCGACCAATGGGAGTTCTTAAGAGTCATTGGTTCTAAAACTCCAATTGACTTCCTACCCCTGGAAAGCATGCCTATACTCATTTATGGATTTCATAACTATTGGGGGATTATGTGGAAGGAAGAAAATGGTGAACCGGATGTGAATGATTGTAAAGATATTCAACCCACTACAATCTGACCATCATGAGAAACAATCTTTCATTTCCCCATGATATAAATTTTTTGCATCCAATGTGAAAAATTTAACTATTGAATCCCCTTAAGAGGATGAAAAGGATAGACTGTCTAGTTCTCGTGGGATCATTTTTTTCCTACCAAGAATGAGATATTTCTACGATAAAAAGATGAAAAACACAACATGAAACATTTAACTGTAGAGTCTTCTTTATATGTTAAAAGGATAGAATTAAATGTTCTTTTCAGAATATTTTTCTCCTAGAAAGTGTGATACCTTTACATAAAATAGTATCAGAGAATGGTTTAGTTTCCTTTATTTGTTATGATGGAAAACATTCAGTAAGTAACCTTTAGATAAGACTACGTATTGAAAAACATCCTATGTTAAAGAAATAAAATGAGTGTGGTTCATATATATGTAGTTACAACAAGTGTAGTGGTTTTCTAACAGATTCACATAAGTTTAATAACCTCAAAAATAGTTGAATGAGTATATATTAATGTAAAGGAACCTTGTTACTACTAAATGTGAATGAAAATGTAATGTTTTTACTCTAGAGAAACAAATTGATACAAGAGATGGAGTAGAAATTCATTTGATTAAACCTTATCATCAATGTTGTTATATGATTAATAATCCCAGCTTGGATGAGTTTTCCAACACACCTAGAAAGATAAAAATGGAATTTAAAAATTCTAGGTAGGAAAAGATATTCATCTTCCTACATGATTAAATTTTTGGAATAATAACCTAGGGAAATTTCTCAAATAAGTGAGAATATAATTTATGTGTGGAAGAAAACTTCATAAAGATACAAATTCCCATGGAAAAATGATGAGATCAATAGAGGAAAATTAAGTTCATCTAATTTCACAACAACTAGGTAAATATATAAAATAAATAAAACATGGTTTTTATCCAATTAAATTCCATAAATCGAGGTCTAAATAATATACCAAGGTAATTATTATACTCTATATATCATTGGAGTGAATCACTATAATAAAGGAGCACTCTCGAGTTGTGGTTTCATGTTGATTTTTGTACGATTGTACCATATTTAAACCTTATTCTTCATACATTAGTAGAATCTTATGTTATTTTCAGAAACTATTAGCTTCATCTATGTAGATCCCTTAAAAAGATCTGGAGTATGGAAGTCAAATAAGTCATTATGAAATAATCTATTATTTTCTATTAGTGATTAAAAAATATGAGCTTCTAATGAAAATTAAAATGGATTTATGTGTCATGGTTCTTATTCAAATGGGGTACATAAATTAGATGGTATGGGAGAAACTCAATAATAATAATATTCTAATTTTAGAAGTGTTTTTTGATGTATTTCTAGATGATTTTCCTAGTCATCCAATAAATTGTGAAAATGGGTTTTTAATAAAACCCATAAATGGTGCTACACCTAATTTAATGAATCTATATAGAATGGAATCAAATGAGTAGTGGGAATTTAATAGGAAACTATAGGTGAATATTGATAAGGTATTAATTCATCCAATTTCATCACCATTGGGGGATATTGGTGATTTTTAGAAAAATTATTGATCAATTCCACTTTGTATTGAATATTTGTAACATAATAGTATTATGATCAATAAAAAGCTTGACATGACCTATATTTATGATTGTTAGATCAATTATATGTAGATAAATATTTTTGAAAGGTTTACAATGAATCTTGATGTTATCAATTTTGGGTAAAAAGAGAATACTTACCCAATATATTCTTCTTATTGAGGTATGCACATTTTTAATATGTAGTGATTCAATTTGGTTTTACTTATTCCCCCCCTTATATTTATGGATTAAATGAATAGAGTAATTATTAATCATCTTGATCATTTTTTGATAATAAATATAAAATATATTCGTACCTATTCCAAGAGAAATTAAGATCATAAGGATATCCTAAGGATTGTATTGAAGAGCCCAAGGAAGGGGATGTTGTATGAGAAATTTCTCAAGTTTAAATTTGTGATATAGGATATTTCAATTTTGAGTCATTTAATCTTATGATAGGGTATATCGAGGGATATTTCAAAGACAAGTGTTATTAAACATCAAACAATTCCAATCATTGTGATTTATATCAATAGTTTTATAATAATTGAAATATATTATCAATTCATTGTGAAGGATTTCTCAAGACTATAAAATACACTCACCTAGTTAATTGAAATGGGAGTTAAGTTCATTTAGCATAATGAATGTGAGGAATATTTTATAGAAATAAAGAGAAGGATGTTCTTTGAACTAGTGATTATGTTACCCTATAGTGGAGAAGTGATTTTAATTTACATTGATGGATTGAAGTATAGAATGTTGTGTGTTCTTATACAGAATGACATGGTGATATCTTATGAATCATTCCAATTGAAGTAACAGGAAAAAAATTACGTGAATCATGATTTAGAATTTGCAGCATTAATAATTTAATTATTGATTTGGATTTTTTATCTATACAGAAAAATGTGTAAAATATATAATTATACAAATGATTAAAGTATATATTCACCCATAAATACTTTAATATTCAATAGATGAGTTAGTTTTAGAAGATTAATTATTATGAATTCTCAATGCAGACTTCTCTCAAGAATGTAAACATTTTGGCTAATTCTTACAGTCAAAAGGATCATGTTATCTTATCTATGATTAGGATCACATGACATCGACTGTTTATGAATTTATACTATAAAGACCATGAAATGTTGGAGTAAAGTGATAAATATTATCTTTTTCCAATGAGTGTTCAACAATCTATACATGTGAAGATCAAAGAGGCACAAATGGTGGATATAGAGATAAAAAATATTCTATGAAATATTATGGATATCAATATATATTGTGATGGAATTATCATGTTCAAAAATATAGTATGTGCCTGATAAATACCATACATGAATAAGGAGTTGTTCGAAGAATCTTATATCACATCATTTTCTATTCATCTTGGAAGTATGAAGATGTATATAGATCTAAAAGAGTACATTTTATGCGAAAAAATAGAGAGATATACTTCATAGTATGTATCTCAGTTCCTAGAATGTTTACAAGCTTAGTCTATGAGGTATAAGTCTATGTGGATGTTATAACCACTACCCACACCAGCATAGAAATGGGGAAACATCACTGTGGATTTCATCAAAAGACTCCCTAAAAGATCTAAATGATATAATTATATATGGTTTACAGTCGACCACCTTATGATGTCATTACACATTATTTATATCAATAATTTTTTTTCTCTTGATCATATTTACAAGATATATATTATGTATGTAGTATGGTTTCATGGATTTTTGTACTCTATTATAATATATTGAGATCAAAGGATTTCCTCGAAGTTCTGGAGAAGTCTTTCTCAAGCATTGGATATAGGGTTTTGTTTCCATACTGATAATCATCCTTAGACAAATGTTAAGTCTGATAAGAATATGGAAACCTTTGGTGATATTTTTATATCATTTTCCATATATTTCATTGGATTTTTGTATGTATCCCACCCCTAGGTAATTGTTATACAAAAATTGATTTCCCTCAAGGATTCAGATGGCTCCATATGATGCTCTTGATAGAAAGAAGTGATGAAAACAGACATATTAGAATCTATTTATAGATAAAATGATATATAGACATGATATAAATTTTTAAATAGAATAAATGGTTTGATAAATATAGAATCACATCAGGGAAACTCAAATTCAGCATAAGATTGATGATAATAATTTCTAGTGAGAACTAGAATTTGATGATGTCAAGAAGGTAATCGTGTGAATTTCCTTATAGAACTGGGTTACAGGATTGATAATCAATGGTAGGCTAAGTCTCATGTAGACCACACATTTTGATATTCATGATCAGATTAGGGATGTTTCCTGTCACATAGAACTCCCACCGAACCTCTTTGAAGTTAACAATGTGTTCCATTTATCTATCTTGAGGTAGTACATAAATAATCCTTTGTATATACTTTTAACTTATATGTTTCACTTGTGGGCATGATCATTACTACTAATAGTATAGAATATAATGCATGGATCTTAGAGATAATGTTATATGAAAGAAGGAAAATCCATTGGTTAATGTTCTTTACAGGAATTAGAAATTTGAAGAAACTACATGGGAACATGAGGTGATAATGAAGAAAAAATATCATCATTATTTTATTAAAGTGATGAAATTTTAAAGGGAAATGTAATTTTATCATTTTAAAGTGTTACATGAAATTAATATACAAGTATTTCCATTTATAAAAACATGTGGTATTTAATAAATATTTTTAAAAGAATAGATAATTCCATATGAACAATGAAATAAAATTTATTTATAACCTATCCATTAAATTGGATGATATAAATAGTTATAAACATATTATATTTCTTTATAAAATATATAAAACATGAGAATGTGTTGATTAATTCATAATAAATAAGTACTGAATTTTCATTACATTAAATTTATGTTTCAAAAATTTGTTACCTTCAAAAATAGTTTATAATAAATTTTTATGTATGAAAAGTATAATTCATTTATCAAATTTATAAATAATTAATTTAAATAATTTATTCAGTTTTTTTAATTCATCATATAAATATCAACATGGGGCGATGGTTTAGAAATTTTCTAAAAAGTTTTATTTTTCATTAAATAGTGTTAAATAACTATTTTTTTGAACTCTATGACTTATTTATGAGTAAATGTAACATTATTTTTTTTGTTTTATCATAAATTATAGTAACTATCATTATATTTGAAATAATATAATTAATTACCTAGTAATAAAAATTATATATGTTTTAGAAATAAGTTCATTTTTGGGCTTAAAAACAGAATTTTTTCTTCTAAAAGCAGTTTTTATGGGCGTAATGTGATTTTATCAAAATAAATGATAATATTATATATTCAATATTTTTAAAAGGAATTTAAATATTATATATTAAATCATATAATTCATCATTCATATTAATTTTTTATAAGGTGGGGAATGAAAGTCGATACCGTTTTATGCTAATACAAATTTTATTCTAAAATCGGTTTTAATTACAGCTAAAATTGTTAATTAAATTTAAATTATATAACTAACAAAAAAAATATTAAAATAGATTCCATATTTTTAACCTTTATAATTAATAAAATTTAATATGGTTAACTTAATTTTTATCATAAGGAATAAAATAATTGTAAAATTTGTAACCACGAGTAAGTATAGACCGAGTTCACAAAGGGTGATAAACAAATATATAAGTGTAGAAATGCCACCCAAACTAGTATAATTATAATGGGATGAATATTTTTCAGACTTATATTATCATTGATTTTATTACATGGCCATTTATATCCACATTATCATGAAAGTGAACTTATATCATTGAAATGTTTTAAGAAATTCTTTATGTGTTCCTACCGTCACTTATAAAAGGGAGCACATTCTCATCCATTATTAAAAAATATTTCATTTTATAATTTTTGATACAAACTCAATAAATATACTTGATTACTTACCTTCATCTCATTTCTTATAGTCATCTACGATGACCCATATTTCACGTCTTAATTTTCAATCCAAAGGATATCTCTCAAAGAAGAGGTATAAATCTTAAATGATATTATACAATTTTATCTGTTTTTATAAATTTTAAAAACATGTTATATCATTGAAAACATGATGAAACCATTATCCTAGATATAATTATATTTTATTTTGTTTATTTAACAACCATTTTCATACATTCCCCATCAAATGAGATAATAATGTATTGGTCGTGCGTACACGCGGATGACCACTTAAACATAGCGATTTGATTTATTTTCCATCACCAAATTTTATGACTGGTAATTATGAGAGATTTAATTCATATCTTAAAAACTTATGGAATATTAATTCTTGTGTAATAATAATATCTTATTTTAATTCTTACCATTTATTCCATTGGAAAATGATAACACCAGTCATATATATATTTGGACTACTACATCCCTGAATAGGTGGAATTCATTTTTTGTTTATATTTTAATAGGATTGTAATATGTGTATAATTAATGTATATATATGAAATTTATGATATAATAACTATTTTTACATGTTAAAGTACCATATATCATTATTTTGTTTCATCTGTTGAAAAGTGGAAATCATCACTCGTACATACGTAATGTCTAGAATATCCATACAGTGATGTAATTTATTTTTCATCACATTTTTATATGAATGATTACAAATATGTAATTAATTTATTTATAAATAAGATATTTATATTATGAATAAAAAAATTTAAACCAACTACAAATTATTTTAGTGAAATGACCTAACAGTTTAACAAAAACACATATGAGAAACATTGTTGTTAACACCCAATATGATAATGATAATGAATGATTATTAATGGATTGGTGATAAAATGGTATAATAATTTTTTTGGTTATTATAGCTATGAATATCTATATTTTATATAATTATAATATTTTTTAATTCATTAAATAGGATATTAGGGATCTTTTGACGTAAGATGAACCTGAGGTAAGAGTTTTATGCTACAATCTTATTTTTATCAATATTGATTATGCATAAAATTCTGATGATGAAATTATTTGTTATATATCTAAAAAATCTTATATATTTTCTACAAATTTGGTAATTTCATTAGATTAATTTTTTTCATTTCAATTTTCTATGTTGGTGTACTCAAGAGAAAGAAATAATTCTTTAATGGAAATCTATCTTCATTTCACTATTCTTTCTGCAATATTTTCTACCATGGATGTATTTTCCATAAAATATTTTCATGAATGCTTTAAAAACATTGAAAAAACTTATTAATTTAATTTTTACCATTGTTTAAATTTATATAAAACTATTTTAAATGAATCTTCTTATCATTTTTTGAAGGAGTTACTTTTTTCTTTTAACAGAAAATCTGAAAAGAATTTTTTTATGACACACCACATGAATAGTTTTATTTTCCCACTGTAACAGCCCAAGATTTTATAAAGAAATATTCTTTTTAATTTTATTAATGTCTTGTGTTGTACGCTTCACCAAAAGGAGCTTGCATAACACGTATCCTTGTCTTGCCTTGCATTACACGCAATCGCGACCTTCCTCGATAGCGTGTGTAATACGCAATACCGAGTTTCACTAAACAACGATGTGCTATTAAAATATTATTAAAACTAGCCGTTATGAATAGTAATAACCACTTTTTAAAATTCTGTAAATCTTATTTTTCAAAATGAACTTCATTCTTGGATTCGGAGTATCGAATTTAGCCTAATGTGAAATTTTGGTACTTTTCGGATAACTTTCATATTCTGATGAATAGTGAAAAATTACTAAATTATAATTAAAAACAAATTTTTTAATCGAAATAATTAATAGTGATAAATTATTAATTTGAGTGGTTTTAAAGTATATTTAGAATATATTTTTACAATTTAATACAATGTTGGTCATTGGTTGTAATTTCACATTTAAACCAGACATAATCAAGTGTCAATCTTTTGATATATATTGTTTCCTAAAAACACGCTATTTATTTTAACAACGGGATTTAATTATAAAATTAATTAATGCAACTTCTATGTTATGAATTTGGTAAAATAGATTTCATTTTTGAATTCGGAATATGAAATATAGCTTAGGATGAAATTTTGGCATTGTTCTGAAAAACATCAATTTTTGATGAATAGTGAAACTACTAAGTGGTAGTTAAAAAAACTGAATTTTTCATAAAACTTAATTTTGCCGCTTCTATGAATGGAATTTCGAAAATCCGAGAGACACGGTTAATATCAAGGACTAAAATGTGGTTCAATGAGATGAAAATAATTTTTTGGTGAATAGTAACTTTTTACTTTTTTACCGCGGTTAATAGTAAATAGGGTAACTAAGGGTAAATATGATATTACTATTACCCTAACACATGTCCTAATTCTATTGGACAAGTGTAATTCGACCAAAAACAAACTTAGGAATAAAATATGACCATTTAGGCCCACTTGGATTAGATTAGGACATTTATTATTAATTTATTTAAAGAAGGGTTAAAATAGTTAAAATCAAAGTTTAATAAGTAAATCATTTCTAATATGGGGTTATACATAAGATAAATTAGATTGTAAATATTAATTAGAAATCTAAAAAGATTTACTACATGATGGTATTTTATTTGTAATTTTTAGACATCAAATAATTTAATTTATTTATGACACAACGATGATGCAGTAATTATCTTATTAATGAAATATTGACATAATTGATGTTATAAACACCGACATAAATGTAATTTGAGAATTTTTATGAATTCCACTAATTTTCTAGGTTACTATGATATATTAATGTTGATTTAATCAACATGGTTTGAACATTTAATTCTGTTTTGACTTTCACAAAAATCATATATCAAATAGTGTCAAAATTGACACAAAATAGTTTTTAAATCAAATATTATATTATTAATTGTTATTGTATTCATAAAAATCTAAGGTTCGGCCAAATGACTTATATAAGGATATATATATTAATACTAAACAAATTTGGGTTCTTTTGGCATGTTATAGTAAGTTTATTAACCATATAGTGAAAGAAAACAAAAAGACATGGTAAAAGTTAAATTATTTAACTTAGAGTTAAATTTAATTGATAAGGTTAAAATAATATCCTAAACTTGTCTAAATTCTATTGGTTGATAGGATTGCGACCCCTCCCCACCTTATCTTCGAAATAAGACCCTTTGGAACCATTATAAACCGATTTTGACTTTAATATAAAATAATATTTTGAGATATTCCTAAGGTGCCCCTCTCCTCCCTTATAAAAGGACACCTCCTCCCCCTCCTCCTCACACCAATTTGAGAACTCAAGCTCGGCCAACCCCTGCCAAAATCCCTTCTCCACTTCCGTAGCAACATCATAGAGGTTCTGGTCTTCCTCAAAGACCAATTCTAGTGCCCTAAGAGGAGGTCTCAAAGAGGCACTTCAAAGAAGAGGTAATTACCGTTACCAATTCTTTCATCTTTATTTCTTCTTCCACTTCTTCTTCTTAGGTTGTTTCATTATGAAGTAATAACATCAGTATCACTCATATACTGATATGTTATTATAAGTATGAAACAACCCTATTTCACCATCTATCCATCCTACGGAAAAAGAAATCACCGCACGTGCGTACGTACGGAATACCGTCTCCACGCCGTGGTGTAATCTATTTTCCACCACCACCTTACATGGATGGGTATAATGGTGTAAAGAATAACTATACATAGTTATTACAACATCATATTGATTCTGATATATTGTATAATCCACTCCAATTCAATTCAATATTTATAGAAATGATATCATCGCTCGTGCGTACGTACGGACTACCGTCTCCACGACGCGATGAGATTCATTCTCCATGTTAACCATTTAAGAATGATTATAATGTATATATAAGAAATAATAATGAAATATATGACATTATAAAGCTACTGGATTTATGTATATATATACATATTTATTTCATCTACTTACTTCCATTTCAAGACAATAAGGAAAGAAAAACAGCGTTCATGCGTACGTACGGACTACCGTCTCCATGAACGGTGTTTTTCATTTTATTTATCTATCT
The DNA here is from genome assembly GCA_963277665.1 of Viscum album. NCBI lineage: Eukaryota > Viridiplantae > Streptophyta > Magnoliopsida > Santalales > Viscaceae > Viscum > Viscum album. The sequence goes on along the minus strand of OY728147.1, from coordinate 430,958,435 downwards.
ATTATATATATATATATACTGAATATATATGATATATAAATCATATTTTATATTCTGGAAGTAAGTAAATCATGATATAAGTAGTAATGATGTCAAGAACAACAAGTCAAAACACCTACGATAAATGAAACGATTTTACCCAAAACGTTTCTTTAACATGGAATTTACAAAAGAACGGGTAATATAATGTCATAAGTGAACCATATATGATATCATAACAATGAATATGATTATGTAATAAGTCAATGACATTATTTAAATCATTATACATGAGGTTCGGACACATACGAAGCAAATTGGACCTAAGGTAAGGGAAATATCACAATCTCATTTTTATCTGAGATTGTTTATTCGTAAGTATTTACTAGGGTGTATTTTATAATCCACATCCATGTTTCTTCAATATGTAATATTATTTCCATCCACCTACAATGGTTTAAATCCAATTTTACCCTTTGGTGAGTTTTTAGATATGAAAGGAATCTTTTGTCGTTTTTCGTACGAGGTACATTTTGACTTTTTCGACAAAAGTACAAAGAATGTTTTTTTAACTTATACGGCACGAACAGATTTCTACTGTTTTATAAAGCCTTATTTTCATGAAGCTTCCTCTAAAATATTTCATGACTATTTTCAATAAAATCTCTTTCTTTTAAAATTGCATGATGTTTTGTGAAAAGAAATTGATTTTGAAGAAGAAAGGATATTTTCCTCAAGAATTCAATTCAAGTGTTTTATCAAAATTATTTTCCATCTAAGATAATAAAGGGTTCTGTTTCTATCCATATTTTTACATTGATTTGACTATGTTGTGATGGAATTATGTTTATGAATTCCTTTATCTTATATGAATGGTTTTATGATGTCATGCTGTTTAAGAATCCCATTTTTATTACATGGGTTATGCAATGATGTATGATTTATGATTTTGTGGCACACATAAGAATGGTATCATTATGAGATGGGTGGGACCTATATCTCCCTCCAATGCATTGGGTATAGATTTTATATCTCATGAGATAGACATGGCTGAAATGGCAGGTTATACCGGTTCAGTGAAACAGGACTGAAACGAGGGTTACTCGATTCAGAAAGGGACTTTGTCCACTAAGATAGTCTTGGCAATGAGTCTTGACTAACAAGAAATGATTTTCTATGATTATGTGTGTATGCCACAAAGTTTCATGTTTTAAGTTATGATTATTGGGATTACATTTCACTTCTATGATATATCCCATGTTATGATATTATGAGCTCTTTTGCAGGTTAAGATTTCCAAAAGCTATGTATATGATGTGATTGATTTTTCTTTTGTTTACCCTTACTGAGCATTTGAGCTCACCCTTTTATGTTTTCTTTTCCCCAGGATATAATGAAAGGTTTTAGGTAGAAAAAAGGGATGACCTTTATGGGAGATATTGAAGAACTTTCACCACGATTAGAAGATTACGTTCCGAGTTTCCAAAGACACTAAACTATTACGATCCTTTACTGTGTGTTTTTGTTATGTACTAAGTATTCCGCAAATGTAATGTAATGTCCATGTACGTCAATCTTCGGGTCTCTACAGTTGGTATCAGAGGATAGGTTTAGTCAACCTTTGGAAACTAGGATGCGAAAACGTTAGTGAGATTCCTAGAGATATTTCTAAGGTATGTCTAGGGATGTCCCTAAGGATAAGTATACGTATAGGATATATTCCTAGAACTATGGTAATGATATTAGATTAAACCTAAGAAGTTAGGTATTGAGGATACTTTCCCTCTACTATGTTGTTTTCTCTAGCATGATTTTTTATTCTCACAAAATTATTTTTGTGTTTTAGTTAATGGAGGGAACCAAAAGGAATTCAGTTAACATTGAATCCAATGGACAAATTGGTGGCTATGAGCAACAAAACTGTGTAATGCCTAGAGAGAAAGATGTTGTGATTATGTCGAATCAATCATCGCGATATATGATTAACAAGGTGAAATTTAGTGGTATGCCTAATTCTTCAAAGAAGAGGAAGATAGACTATTATGCATGTTCGCATGTTGAGGAGCATAAAGAAAGGAAGATTGAGATTTCTAAAGAAGGGAAGAAGAACCTTGAGGAATACCTCAAATGGAGGGACCGATGTTATCTGTGTGGAGAAAAGGGTCATAGAGTGACCGACTGTTATGGAGTTCAATGTCTTATTTGTGGAGAACATGGGAATTACCCAACTCAATGCCCTGACCTAAAAAGTTACTTCTAAATCAAGGAAGGACTTATTCCAGGATAATCATTGATGTGGATGGACTGAAGTGTTTTGGTATTCAAGAATAATGTTTTTGAGGTACTTTTATGGTGTATTGAAATATTTAAGTATTGGTCTATTATGGTTTTCAATAATTTTAAGGTACCAATAACTATGAAAAGTGATTCAAATATTTTGGAAAGTAGATGATAAGTGCATAATGAAAGGATAAGAAGATAATGAGATGTTTGATTGTATTCATGAGCTCATGATTGATATAAGGACTAAGTGATATCATGGTTTGAGTATAAATAATTTTGAGGATTTTGGTATGTGTAAAGTGTTAACTTTTAACTGCATTCAAGTTTTCACTAAGGTTCAATGGGTATTCAAGAGTATACATGATTAAGGACTTTGAATGTTTGGAATGTGACCAACAAAAAATATCTTATGATATATGGGGATCAACGATGATATTAAATCTCTGGTAATTGTTTTCACTATGTTATGGGAGTGGACTGCAGTATTATGGATAAGCCTAAAGATTGGAATGGATTGTGTTGGACGTAAGTTAGTATTGTTTAAGGATAGAATTTTTTTTTCGATATTATTGATGGGATGTTATAGTAATATAGTTTTGGAAAAAGGACAACCTGCAGGATGGGCGACAACCCATCGCTTCGGACAAGGCTGTGGGAATCGAACCCACAACCGAAGTGCGACTGGCCTTTATCGCCTACCACTGACCTACAGGAAGTCCCTGTTTAGTAGAAACTAGTTTTATTATATTAAGCAGTATGATATATGAAGTATAAGTCCATTTTAGGAACCATATATGATTAATCTCACTATAGATCGACTTATATATATAAGTTTTTCTAACCTTTTGTTTGAGACAGATGCAATGACCTGTCATTCTATCACATGATCTGCTAACACTTCACGAATAACAAATTCAACTTCATTTATTTAAGAGATGAAGTGGAAATTGTTCAAAGAACGAACAACAGTGAGATTGTACCAAAATAAAGTAAGTATTTATTCTAATTCAAATTTTCAACTTTAGGGGAAATGATCTTGAAAACCAAAAATGTTGTCCTAGTGATCTTATACCTGATGAATCAGATGGTACCTTATATCATCACAAATCTATGGATTTGTGATTACTGGCTTTTCCATAGCCATGTTCTCTACCACTCTCCATCAGAACATGATGGTTAGATTTCTCTTCCATATCCATATTTTCACCTATGTGGAAACCCAATGATTAGTTTATTTGGGTAACCGTTACGTTTCATACTTTTGTTTTTAAAGATTGGTTTTGATATTCCTTTTTACGATAGGGGTTTTTATTAAAGAAACTTTCGAATAGTAAACCATTTATAACCCTGACGAATTTCGAGGGCGGAATTCATTTTAAGGGGGGTAGAATGTAACAACCCAAGATTTTATAAAGAAATATTCTTTTTAATTTTATTAATGTCTTGTGTTGTACACTTCACCAAAAGGAGCTTGCATAACACGCATCATTGTCTTGCCTTGCATTACACGCAATCGTGACCTTCCTCGATAGCGTGTGTAATACGCAATACCGAGTTTCACTAAACAACGATGTGCTATTAAAATATTATTAAAACTAGCCGTTATGAATAGTAATAACCACTTTTTAAAATTCTGTAAATCTTATTTTTCAAAATGAACTTCATTCTTGGATTCGGAGTATCGAATTTAGCCTAAGGTGAAATTTTGGTACTTTTCGGATAACTTTCATATTCTGATGAATAGTGAAAAATTACTAAATTATAATTAAAAACAACTTTTTTAATCGAAATAATTAATAGTGATAAATTATTAATTTGAGTGGTTTTAAAGTATATTTAGAATATATTTTTACAATTTAATACAATGTTGGTCATTGGTTGTAATTTCACATTTAAACCAGACATAATCAAGTGTCAATCTTTTGATATATATTGTTTCCTAAAAACACGCTATTTATTTTAACAGCGGGATTTAATTATAAAATTAATTAATGCAACTTCTATGTTATGAATTTGGTAAAATAGATTTCATTTTTTAATTCGGAATATGAAATATAGCTTAGGATGAAATTTTGGCATTGTTCTGAAAAACATCAATTTTTGATGAATAGTGACACTACTAAGTGGTAGTTAAAAAAACTGAATTTTTCATAAAACATAATTTTGCCGCTTCTATGAATGGAATTTCGAAAATCCGAGAGACACGGTTAATATCAAGGACTAAAATGTGGTTCAATGAGATGAAAATAATTTTTTGGTGAATAGTAACTTTTTACTTTTTTACCGCGGTTAATAGTAAATAGGGTAACTAAGGGTAAATATGATATTACTATTACCCTAACACATGTCCTAATTCTATTGGACAAGTATAATTCGACCAAAAACAAACTTAGGAATAAAATATGACCATTTAGGACCACTTGGATTAGATTAGGACATTTATTATTAATTTATTTAAAGAAGGGTTAAAATAGTTAAAATCAAAGTTTAATAAGTAAATCATTTCTAATATGGGGTTATACATAAGATAAATTTGATTGTAAATATTAATTAGAAAGATAAAAAGATTTACTAAATGTTGGTATTTTATTTGTAATTTTTAGACATCAAATAATTTAATTTATTTATGACACAACGATGATGCAGTAATTATCTTATTAATGAAATATTGACATAATTGATGTTATAAACACCAAAATAAATGTAATTTGGGATTTTTTATGAATTCCACTAATTTTCTAGGTTACTATGATATATTAATGTTGATTTAATCAACTTGGTTTGAACATTTAATTCTGTTATGACTTTCACAAAAATCATATATCAAATAGTGTCAAAATTGACACAAAATAGTTTTTAAATAAAATATTATATTATTAATTGTTATTTTATTCCTAAGAATCTAAGGTTCGGCCAAATGACTTAGATAAGGATATATATATTAATAATAAACAATTTGGGGTTCGTTTGGCATGTTATAGTAAGTTTATTAACCATATAGTGAAAGAAAACAAAAAGACATGGTAAAAGTTAAATTATTTAACTTAGAGTTAAATTTAATTGATAAGGTTAAAATAATATCCTAAACTTGTCTAAATTCTATTGGTTGATAGGATTGCGACCCCTCCCCACCTTATCTTCGAAATAAGACCCTCTGGAACCATTATAAACCGATTTTGACTTTAATATAAAATAATATTTTGAGATATTCCTAAGGTGCCCCTCTCCTCCCTTATAAAAGGACACCTCCTCCCCCTCCTCCTCACACCAATTTGAGCACTCAAGCTCGGCCCACCCCTGCCAAAATCCCTTCTCCACTTCCCTAGAAACATCCTAGAGGTTCTGGTCTTCCTCAAAGTCCAATTCTAGTGCCCTAAGAGGAGGTCTTAAAGAGGCATTTCAAAGAAGAGGTAATTACCGTTACCAATTCTTTCATCTTTATTTCTTCTTCCACTTATTCTTCTTAGGTTGTTTTATTATGAAGTAATAAAATCAGTATCACTCATATACTGATATGTTATTATAAGTATGAAACAACCCTATTTCACAATCTATCCATCCTACGGAAAAAGAAATCACCGCACGTGCGTACGTACGGAATACCTTCTCCACGCCGTGGTGTAATCTATTTTCCACCACCACCTTACATGGATGGGTATAATGGTGTAAAGAATAACTATACATAGTTATTACAACATCATATTGATTCTGATATATTGTATAATCCACTCCAATTCAATTCAATATTTATAGAAATGATATCATCGCTCGTGCGTACGTACGGACTACCGTCTCCACGACGCGATGAGATTCATTCTCCATGTTAACCATTTAAGAATGATTATAATGTATATATAAGAAATAATAATGAAATATATGACATTATAAAGCTACTGGATTTATGTATATATATACATATGTATGTCATCTACTTACTTCCATTTCAAGACAATAAGGAAAGAAAAACAGCGTTCATGCGTACGTACGGACTACCGTCTCCATGAACGGTGTTTTTCATTTTATTTATCTATCTATTATATATATATATATACTGAATATATATGATATATAAATCATATTTTATATTCTGGAAGTAAGTAAATCATGATATAAGTAATAATGATGTCAAGAACAACAAGTCAAAACACCTACGATAAATGAAACGATTTTACCCAAAACGCTTCTTTAACATGGAATTTACAAAAGAACGGGTAATATAATGTCATAAGTGAACCATATATGATATCATAACAATGAATATGATTATGTAATAAGTCAATGACATTATTTAAATCATTATACAGGAGGTTCAGACACATACGAAGCAAATCGGACCTAAGGTAAGGGAAATATCACAATCTCATTTTTATCTGAGATTGTTTATTCGTAAGTATTTACTGGGGTGTATTTTATAATACACATCCATGTTTCTTCAATATGTAATATTATTTCCATCCACCTACAATGGTTTAAATCCAATTTTACCCTTTGGTGAGTTTTTAGATATGAAAGGAATCTTTTGTCGTTTTTCGTACGAGGTACATTTTGACTTTTTCGACAAAAGTACAAAGAATGTTTTTTTAACATATACGGCACGAACGGATTTCTACTGTTTTATAAAGCCTTATTTTCATGAAGCTTCCTCTAAAATATTTCATGACTATTTTCAATAAAATCTCTTTCTTTTAAAATTGCATGATGTTTTGTGAAAAGAAATTGATTTTGAAGAAGAAAGGATATTTTCCTCAAAAATTCAATTCAAGTGTTTTATCAAAATTATTTTCCATCTAAGATAATAAAGGGTTCTGTTTCTATCTATATTTTTACACTGATTTGACTATGTTGTGATGGAATTATGTTTATGAATTCCTTTATCTTATATGAATGGTTTTATGATGTCATGCTGTTTAAGAATCCCATTTTTATTACATGGGTTATGCAATGATGTATGATTTATGATTTTGTGGCACACATAAGAATGGTATCATTATGAGATGGGTGGGACCTATATCTCCCTCCAATGAATTGGGTAAAGATTTTATATCTCATGAGATAGACATGGCTGAAATGGTAGGTTATACCGGTTCAGTGAAACAGGACTGAAACGAGGGTTACTCGATTCAGAAAGGGACTTTGTCCACTTAGATAGTCTTGGAAATGAGTCTTGACTAACAAGAAATGATTTTCTATGATTATGTGTGTATGCCACAAAGTTTCATGTTTTATGTTATGATTATTGGGATTACATTTCACTTCTATGATATATCCCATGTTATGATATTATGAGCTCTTTTGCAGGTTAAGATTTCCAAAAGCTATGTATATGATGTGATTGATTTTTCTTTTGTTTACCCTTACTGAGCATTTGAGCTCACCCTTTTATGTTTTCTTTTCCCAAGGATATAAAGAAAGGTTTTAGGTAGAAAAAAGGGATGACCTTTATGGTAGATATTGAAGAACTTTCACCACGATTAGAAGATTACGTTCCGAGTTTCCAAAGACACTAAACTATTACGATCCTTTAGTGTGTGTTTTTGTTATGTACTAAGTATTCCGCAAATGTAATGTAATGTCCATGTACGTCAAGCTTCGGGTCTCTACACCCACTATCCTGAACATCTCATAATTTTAATATTACTTTAAAAGTTTACATGTTTTAATTCTTTGAAATTTTTTCAATATTTTTTTTTAAATTTTTAGATTTTATTTAATTGATTTAAAATTATAAGGTTATTTTCCTCGAGAAATGTTCTAGGGATAATATAAAATTACTTTCATATATAACAATATTCTATTATTATTATTGTCATTTAATGAATATGTGAGAAAACATTTCTCTATTTATTCTTTTTTTATGTGGTTTGTGGTTATGATGATGAAATATTTATGAAACTCATATCCTTTCCATGATATGTGATATGACATTAGGATTAATGCATTATGATCTCGTGGAATAAAAATTATTGGTTTCCATTATGATATTGGTGTGACAAGAATTTTATATCCCTTCAATGCATTAGGTAAATAGGGGTACATCATATGAAAATAATTAATTGAATTGGGAGTGAATCCATTTTCATAATGTACTTTCTCTAATAATATGTGATATGGTATGTGAGTATGATATTCTATATAACACCAAATTTAGTATCAAATATGTAAACATGAGATGCTCAGATACAAGAGGGGGGTGGGGTGAATTTTACTTTTAAAAATTTCTTTCTAACTTTTAATCAAGATAATATAGAAGACCTCTATGTTCTAATAACTTGATTGATTCTGAGAATGTGATTCCAGAAATGAATCTTAACAAAAGTTTACAACAACTAAGATTCTACATTAAAGCGTATAAAATATAACTAAATCAAATTACAAGTATAAGTAAGTATATGAAAGATATACATTCCTCAATAATACATATTCAACATAAATCTTGAAACAAAACATGTAACAAGTAGTAAATCTTTTAACTGAAAGAGAAGCGAATCCAATAACTTTTGATAAAGGTCCCTTGATTTATATTTTCAAGAATGTATGTCTTACCCACACCAGGGTAAGCCCTCGATATGAAGATTGAAGTCTGTCTTTCTATCCCCACAAACCCTCAACTATCAGGTAGTCGACACCTCTATCTTCCTATCCCCGGAAGCCCTTGATTGTACACAGAAAAAATTGGAGTTGCACGAAGAAAATCTACGTGAAGCATAGTTTTAATAAGCCATTCAAACATTATACATGAAACCTGAGAGTTTATAAGAGCCTCTCTCTCTATAAATCACTTTAACATCATGTAATCATGGTTGTATAAGATGTTTTCAAGTGTTCTTCTCAAGTGTTCTAAACTATTTAAAACGAGCTTCTATTTATAGGCACAACTCCAACGGTCGGCTCCCTCCTCCAATGATCATATTCTTCCTTGAATTTCATAGGGACTTGTACATGTGTCACTCAAACAATGGTTAGTTGATAACTGAAACCACGAAATTGTTTTATTACTAAAAAAGTTAAAGCATAACCAAAATTTGATATTCGGAATGTAAGAAAATGAATGATCCGAGTCTAACCAAAAATGAATTCAGAGTCTATAATACAAGGATATTCAGATTCTGTTTTCATGGAATTCAGAACCTGAATTCTATAGAATTCCAGAGTCTGAATTTTACGGAAATTAGGAATCTGGATTCATAAGAATTCGGAACCAGAACTTACAATGTTTGGAGTCATAGTTCATGAGAATTTGGAGTCAGAACACATAAGAGTTCAGAGTATGAATTCAGAGACCTTAGAGTCAGAACTCAGAGATGATCATATTAAGAATTTGTAATCATAATTCAAATTTATAACATTGAAGAGTTCGTATTCATAATTCATATTTATAATTCAGAGTCAGAACACCGATGAGTTCATAACCAGAATTCTGATTCAGAATTTGGAGTCAGAACTCAAAAGATTTCATAACCATAATTCTGATTTAGAATTCGGACTCAGAACATTGAAGAGTTCGTAACCAGAATTATGACTCAGAATACGGTGTCAATATTCAGAAGAGTTCGTAACCAGAACACTGATTCATAATTCGGATCCTAAAACAGAATGCTTCATATCTAGGTAATTATAGGATTGTGAGGTTTTTGCTTCTATCCGAGTTTTACACTTAGTAAATTTATGATATTAACAATGATATCTAGGTAGGGGTAAATTTCCTTGGGTAAGAAAAGTTTCCTTAAAGATGTAAAACAGGGTGTAAAATGAGATTTCCTTGAAATAAGGTGTTTTTTGATTTTCAAAACAAGGAGGAATGGTAAAGTCATAAGGATACCTTATAGGCTTAACAATCACCCCCAAGTATGAAGGAATGGAAATGACATAAGGAAAACCTTATTGACTGATCAACCTCCCCCTTTTTGGAAAACACAAACATCTTTACGAAAAAGAATATGAGGACTTATCAAAACGTTTCTTAACATAGAAAAGAAAACATATCTCATTTTTCACTTTGGAAAAGATGAATATGACTAACTCCCACTTAGGCTTTGGAACTATAAGGATCGTATTCTAGATTTCTGGAATCAGATTTTCATTATCTTGGGAATGGAAATCTTCGTAATGGGAAACTCCCCCTTAGAGAAACTCCCCCTTACATAGGGATATTCATTTAATAATTATAACTCTTTTCCTCATCTCCTTTATAATTCTTTTTCCTTTTCCCTCTATGTGATTTTCAAAAAGAGTTTGAGGGAATTAAAAAAAATGGTACCTCAAATATTAGTATATATATCCAAACAAAACAAGTAAACAAATTTCATTACGATTGAAAGAATTAGTAAAAGGAAAAAAATACAACAAAAGATCTGATTTGGGTATATTTTTTTTCTTTTTCCCTGGGAATCAGCTTCTTTATGATTGTCTTCAGATTTTTCAGCTCTTTGTGATCATCATCTTCTTGCTTTTACAAGGTTGTGATCCTATCTTCTTGATCGTTCAGGGCCTCTACTTGAGCCTTTAGCAAGTCATCTTGCTTCACAATCTTTTCATCCATCTCGGTCTGTAGATCTCTCTCCGTTTTCATACTTTGGACAACATAACTCAAAATTCTATTCAGATATTTGATATCCTAAATCCGAGAATTTTGTTCAAGATTTAGCTTTTCCTAAAAGTTGTTTGTAGGATCCTTGATTTTGGTGTCTTTGGTATCAAAATCTTCCTTGAAATATTATTGAAATTGATCAAGATCGTCCAAATCTTCAACGATTTTCATCGACCATCTATTCATTTTCTTGCCAAATTTTCTGTGGTCATCGTTATTGATAAAGAAATTCTTATGTTCGACCTAAATCATAACACATCTATCCATCACCATGGATATGGAGTCATATTTCTAATTCATGTTATGCCGAAGCATCTGGCATCTTGAATCAATTGTGGGAAAATCGGAATGGTATCCAGAAGCTTCTTAAGGGACTGAACAACAAATCCATGCCCTAAATCCGCTGACTTCAAATCTGGAATTTTTCTTGGAGATGGTTCTTCCTCTTGCTATACACACATCCTCTTAGAAAATCCTCCAGTTTCTTTATTCCTCAATAAATCTTTTAATTGGGTACCAGCAACCGCCGGTTTCCCCTTGTTGATTTCTGGAAGAGCTTCTTCATCAAAATATTCTTGCTCACTTCGGGATATCTGTACAATATTATCTTCATCAAATTTCTCTTTTTCATCTCCTGCCTCAATTTCAATAGGAATAACGATGTCATGATTATGACTCTCTTCCTCAGATAATTTGTTTACTTCCTCTCCACCTTTCTCATCCATTTCTAGAGTTGCATGTTTCAAAGATCCGACTTGAGACATCCGGAGTGAGAACTTTTCAGAAGCACTTTCCTTCTCATGATAATCTTCAACTTTCTTAATCACATCATCAGAGACACAACTAGTCTCCACTTGTTGTACTTATTCTATAGCTTTTCCTCTTCCACAATCTTCTCTTGTGTTTTTTAGGAGTCATAAACCTCTTACCCGGAGTCATAGGTAATGGTTCCACTAGGAAAGACTTCGGAACAGGGATATTTTTAGATGAAATTTAAGTATCCCTCAGAAGGGATAGAAAAATTTCAGCCTCTGACATCTTCGTATTTTTCTTCTTCTCTTTGGCATGCTTATCATTCTCTTCAACTACATTTTCTTTCAGTGCATTGGCCTCTATAGGGTCCAATCCAAACTGTGGATCCCCTTCTTTCTTATTTTTATTATACTCTCTTGATTTGGAAACAACTTCATATGGATAAACATTTTTTTTGGGATTAGGAGGTACGGATTGAGCTTCTTTGGCCTTAAAGGTTTTATCTGTTTCTTCCAATTCCTTTAGTTTTCTATTATTTCAAACATTCTTTAAAGGTTCAGCTTCTTCAATAGTTTTCAAAATAGCTTCTGCCTCATCCTCAGGTAGATCATAAAACTCACCTCACTTTTTTGAAAAACCTACTTTGATCCTCTTGAGGGTATCATCACTGATAAGCAGTTCTTTGCAATTACTCTTCCTGGAACTGTAGGGGATCTTAAAAGAATCAAGACACCGAACAATGAGCTTGGAGAGAAGTTCATGATACATTATAATCTGAGCTCTCAGATTCCCATTCCTGTTGTTCTCAATCATAATGAGAATGTGCTTCCTAAGTTTCTCATTCTTTAGTTTTACCAAATAATCCAAGATGTACATGTCACATTTCTTAAGGGTGTCCTAATCACCCTTCCCCGGTATGATAAGACCCTGAACACATAGTTGTAGGATAAAATTGTTTGTAGTCATATGGGAAATCTATGATGTCTTGATATATTTTGGCCCAAGCAATTCCATAGCCTTTTCCTTAATGAAACATCCTTGAAAGTTAGGAAGTTTGTGTGAACATAACTCGTATTCCCCTTCATAGAAAAGTCCCACCAAGCAAGCAGCCTAGGTGTAAGAGAGTGCATAAGTCTGTCGATAACTTTTAAAGGAAAACATTTCGCTATTTTCTTGAAAATAATAAAAAGTTAGACTTTTTGAATCCAAAAATTCTTGGATCTAGAATTGTTAGACACAAAAATTTTGGGTATCCACATTTTTCTCTAAAAATAAGCTATATAAAACCCAAGAGATAGAACTTTATTCCAGGAGAAATTTTTCTTCCAATGCTGACCACTTTGACATTTTCTGCAAAATGGTGCTCTATAAGGAAAAAAATAGTTGTTTCTGAAACTAGTTTTTGGTGAGTATAACCTACACCAGTAGTGTTTCGTTGAGGTTTAATTTAAGAATACACCTTGTCAAAATTTTCCTTCCCAGAGGTGATGTTTGAAAGAAGCTTCATAAGAGAAAATATTTCAAATTTTTGTATGATGACTAAATTCCTATCCTCATGAATCATATCCATAGAGTTATAATTTTCCACAAATACTTTTATCTCTAAAATAGAATTCTTAAGATCATTAGAAAGTTCTTCTTTAACATCGTTTTCTTTCTCAAGTTCATTAGAATGTTTTTTTGAATGCTATTCTTTATCTCTAAGATCTCTAGAAAGATCTGAAATATCCTTTGTAAGAATTTCTTCCCTAGTATTTGACTTGTATAATTTCTTATAAATTTTACATATTCTTAGCTTCATGTAACATGGAAAATCTAGAAACTTCTTCATATCAAGGTATTCCTTGATTTTCTAAGGATGAAGAATCTTCATTAGAAGTACTATTTTCGGAATAGTAATTCTTATCAAGAGATAAATTTGTTAAAGCCTTGGTAGAGCATAACTTGTACATAAGACGTGTATTGGAGGAAGAAGTAGTAGAAATCAATACCATATTAATATATACAAAAGAATCATATTTTGAGGATTCACTTTATGAAGAATATCCACTTCTGGAACTCTATGTATCATTAGCTTTAAGGGTTTTCTTGTTCTTTGATTGATAGACTTTATTCTTTTTTTTTCTGAATTTCTTTCCTTCTTTTGCATATTTTTTAACAAAGGAAAATCAGGTCTGATATGACCTGTTATTTTACGTTAATAACACATAACTTCTCCATATTTCTTATCTCTTTAGTCTTTCTTCTTGTACTTATTCCGATGGTTTTTTTGAGCTACAATATTGTTCATTCTCCGAGAAATATTAGTTAATTTATTCTCAGACTTTTCGGTGTCACTATATTCTGACTGAATAATGAATTTCTTTGTCTTGGATCTAGTTACTCTTTCTGGGGACATGGATTTCATATATTAATAAGTAGTTGTAAAAGAAACTCCTCTATTCCCATTCTTCTTCTTAACATTTTCATCATCTCTCTTCATTCTGGGTTCATGCTAAAGAAGAGTTCCAAACAACTCATCTAAGGAAATCTGAGTGACTTTCATGTTCTCATCTATAGTTTCCCTCTTGGACTCCCATTCATTTGGAATGATATCTATGGTCTTATCTTCAACAGCCTCATCATCCTAACCTTTTTCTCCCATATATTGTAAGATATTCATGATAGTCATAAAATTTTGATGTACTTTGCTTATAGGTTCTCTATAAGGAAAGTTACAGCTATGTTATTCAACTCTCAACATTCCTCTTCTTGTCTCTATGAATTTAGATGTACCAAAATGTGTAACTTCATGTTTCTTCTAGATATTGTTTATAGCTTCACATGATGATATTTGACTAGAGATGTTCATAGTCATGAAACATAACAATGTATTTCTGACTCTGACGTTTTCTTGATATTCTGATTTCTCCCGATTCGTAAAGGTTCTCAATTAATTATCTGGAATCTTATAATCTTAAATCATAATTTGATAGTTATCAACTCCAGTAATGATAAAAAAGTCTTCAACCTATCTCTCCAGTACTCATAATCATTTCCATCGAAAACATGAGGTCTGGTAGGATTTAGATTATCTATAGAACCAACATTTAAACCTGTCATCCTTAAGATAATATTTGGCAATAAAACGCTTTAGTAGTATGAGTTTGTAAACAAGAAAAAACATCCTAAGTAAGGAAAATATAGAACAAAAGTATATTTATGAAAAAATGAATCCAAACATTTTGAGTCCAAAAAATAGATTCTTAAAAAATATGAATCTGGATGATCAAATCCGAATATTCAATTCCAAAAGTAATGAGAATACAAATTCTCTTCTGAATCTAATCGTGAGATTAATTCAGACTGAACCAATTCCCCTGATTCAATTCGGCACGAATCTTGAGAGTTTATTAGAGAATATCTCTCTAGAAATCACTTCAACAGCATGTAAGCACGGTTGTCAAAGATGTTGTCAAGTGTTCTTGTCAAGTATACTGAAATATTTCAAATAAGATTTTATTTATAGGCATAACTCCAACGGTCGGCTCCCTCCTCCAATGGACATATTCTTCCTTGAATTTCGGAAGGACCAATACATGTGTCACTCAAACAACAGTTAGTTAATAACTGAAAGCATGACATTATTTTATTACTTAACAAGTGAGTGCATAACCAAAATCTGATATTGGGAAATTAAATAAATGAATGTTCGGAGTCTAACCAAAAATTAATTCGGAGTCTATAATACAAAGATATTCAGATTATATTTTCTAGGAATTTGGAACCTTAATTCTATATAATTATAGAGTCTGAACTTCAAGGAAATTCACTATTTGGATTCATAAGAATTCGGAACCAGAACATACAATGTTCAGAGTCAGAGTTCCTGAAAATTGAGAGTCAGAACTCAGAGAAGTTTTTATCCAGAATTCATAATAAGAATTCGGAGTTAGAACTTTGAAGAGATCGTATTCAGAAAACATATTCAGAATTTGGAGCCAGAACCCAGAAGAGTTTGTCACCAGAATTCTGACTCAGAATTAGGAGTTAGAACACAGAAGAGTTCATAACCAGAATTCTGATTCAGAAGTAGAAGACAGAACGTTGAAGAGTTCATAACCAGAATTCTGATTCAGAATTCAGATTCAGAACTCAGAAGAGTTTGTAACCAGAATTCTGCTTCTGAATTCATATCCTAAAATAGAATGTATTATATATAGGTAATTATAGGATTCTAAGGTTTTTGTTTCAATCCATGTTTTACACATAGAAAATTTATGATATGAACAATGAAATCTATGTAAGGTTAATTTCCATGGGTAAGGAAATTTTTCTTCAGGAAGTAAAAAAGGGGTAAAATGAGATTTGCCTACAAATAAGTTGTTTGTGATTTTTAAAACAAGAAGGAATAGTAATGTCATAAGGATACCTTATTGACTTAACAACCTTTCCCATGTATGAATTAATGTAAATTTCATAAGGAAAACCTTGTTGACTCAACATAATATACTCCTGAGAGTGAACCTTGAATATGGAAATGAAAGAATGATGGTGAATATTGTCCACTATGATAGTCTTGGCAGGGATCCTTCACCAAGAAAATTAGTTTCTAGGTTTATGTTAATGCCACAAACTTATTCCTAGTTCTTATGTTACATTATCACGGAAAATTATTGATTATTTATCATTCCAAACTCTTATGACTTATGTAATTTTTTTATTTCCAAGCCATATGCCTTGATTCATGATTAATGATCATTGAATGATTTGGTTTGACTTTTGTATATTTTGGCAATGCTATCTTTTCCATATTCCTTTTTTATTCCCATTTGATCATCAATTTATACATTCTTTGTTTATCCTTTCTATGAATCTGAGCTGAGCCTTTCTTATGATTCATTTCCCTAGGTTAGGAAGAATCGTTCTATTTCTGATATTAATATTAATTGTGGAAGTTGTGATGAAATTAATAGAAAATGATTTAGATCCTTTATGTAATAATTTTAATGAATTCATGTATCCATATATGATAAACCATTATAGTTTTTGGATGGATTGTAACAATATTTATTGAATATTTGTTTGATGAGATGTAATATTGATGTATAATAGTATCTGTCGCTATAACTTCTATAGATAACGTTAACATCATGGTCCCACATAACGTATGGGTAAAAATCATGACATAATAATTTAGAAGAAAATATAGAATCAAGTTTAATTTCAATATAAAAAATTTCAAGAGATATATAACAATACTAAAAACATCGGAGGGAAATATAATTTCAGTCCAACCCATTATAACCTACTGTATATGTAATCTTGAATGCCACTTGGAAAAGAATATATTATAATCATTGATATAAAATGTACCCAATTAAAGGAATGGATTTGATAAATATTTAATAAAAAAAATTAATGAAAAACATTTGGGGTTCTCAAATAAATAAATGAAATCCTATTTATTCATAAAACATCCTCATTCTTTAAGAAAATAGTAAACATTTTAGGAGAAGTGAATTACATGTTTTAGGAAATAAAATGTATTTTAATGGAAATCATAATTCGATTATAAATATTTTAAAATAGTTAGAATTATATATATCTCAAATAAAAAGAGGGGAACAAGTGAGTGTACATTTCAAGTTAATTAGAGAATAAATCATTCTGAAAATGAAGAGAAACATGAGATAACAGACAATGTAAATTCTTGGTTCGAGAATACCATTAAAATAAATACTGATTTAATACCAATTTTTTTTATTTTTTAATATAATTATGTTTACTAAAACATAAAACCATTAGTAAATGATGTTCAATTTTTTAGTCTCGATCATTGGACTATATTTGTTAATTTTCATTGAAAAATGTTTGATGTTTTGATTTTTTTTAAATATCCCTTCTTCTTATGATCGTAAGATATTGTTATATTGGTACATCTAAATTAAGAAAATAAACATCAAAATTATATATATAAATATATTAATAAATTTATATATTAATTGTTTTTATAATTGTCTGTAATTGTGGTGATATGTTGAGAGTCAGCAACACCATTATTGGAGTTTAACAGACAATTATTGACATATTTATAAAATAGGATGTGAGAGATGGATAACATATAAATATATTATAAATATTGTTTTATTAAGTTAATAAATTTTATGATAATATATTATTTAATTTATTTTCATTTGGAGTTTTTTTATTCATGAGAATTGATTTTTTATTGAAGAGAATATGAAAATAAAAGGAAAATATGAAAGAGTCTTACCTCCTGTTTAGTATTGTTCCATTTGTACAAGAACTAAATCCATGAAATCAATCATCTATATGAATAAATAACGTTCCTAAAGAATATAATGGGATAAATTGGGGACATTTTTGCATTTTTTTGTTTATATGTTTTGTAAGACAAGTGATTTTTCTAGAAGAGGGAGAGGGTGTATTTATACTTAAAGAGATTGGTATTATTGAGTCAAAATATTAAAGAAAATATAAAATCCAAGGTTAACCTTACAATAATGATATTTTTAAAATATTAATTACATTTTATTAAAAAAATGTTTCATGACATTTAAACCGTTGTAAAAAAATAATTTAGTTTACTTAGAAGGAAAGTGAAAAAATGAAGAAATATTTTTAATTGAATAATTTATACATTGGAGGAGGAAAAATGATGTTTGGGTATCAAATTATAATTTAAATAATTATTTATCTTCTTAAAAAGTGTTTTTAATCTTTTGTAAAATTATAAAATCGGTTAAGTCATTATTACAACCTGAATAATGAAATTAAATCATTACCATTTCATAAAAAACTGTATTTTATGATACACCTAAAGTTTAATTTTTTTTAAGAAAATTACCAAAAAATAACCCTTTAAAAAATTTATTTGTTGATAATTTTTTTATAAAAATAATTTTATAACATAGGGTATGTTAATTATTAAACTAAAAGTTAGGATTTTTATAGAATAAATTAAAATATGATTTATCTAAAAACAGATATTATAATTTATTTAAGTTTCTAATCCTGATATTTATTTTATAGAATTAAAATATTCTTATTTTAATAAATTACTCTTGATAAATATTATATATATATGACATAATTTTGTTTTCATGTTGGGTTCTAGTTCCAACGGTCATGTTTATTTTATCAATCATCATGTAATTATTCCTAATAAACATATTACTATTCTATGTATCATATTTTATACTTTAAATACACATTAATCTCTTTATTCATCAATCACCTCATTCCCATTCAAGTTTCTACATTTTTTGTTTTTAAAATATTGGTTGGATTACTAATTCTATGTGTCATTATAAAAGTTATATATGTGACTGTGATAATTATAAGAGATCAGTATGATAAACATTCCCTAGTTCAACTTATTTTATATGTATTTTGATTATTTCCCCATTGTAATTTTATCAATTTTATGATATATAGTTATTCTATGAATATAATTTGCATTATTAAACAAATAAATTGTTGTTTGTTTTTATTAGGTCATGAAAGTGTCTATACATTACTATAAACGTATTTATGGAAAACATTATTTATTTATAAGGAAAAGTAAATTTAAATAAAATTTTCAGTTGTTATAGTTCAAAATTATCCAATTTTAATATTTTTAAAAAATATAGAATATATTATTCACACAAAACATAATAATATCCAACTTGAGATGTAATTTCTATTACATATCAAAGTCCATGGACACTTATGAACATTCATTGTTCTCTTCTAGTTGCTTCTTCCATGGTCTTTTGACCACCAAATAACCCCAGCTACACCAAAACACAACACCACCTTATACATTATCAGACTATGATTTTTTTTGTCATTTACATAAAATTATTACCCCCACCAATCTTTTTCAACATCATTTCCATTTCCTCTAAAAATGTATAGGATGTGGTAGTTTAATTGAATGTGTTTCTAGTTATAAATGAAACAAATGAATATTTTCAATATGAATTCATATAGGTTATCATATATAAACATTCAGATTCAATAAACTATTCTAAGGTCCTCTAATAAAATCATCCATACTAACTCCTTCCATACTTTCATAACTACAAAACAGTAAGATTATATAGTTTACTATGTAATTATAGGTTACATTCATGAATTAAAACATGTGAAAAATCATCTATAATTAAACAAATATACATTGATACTATTTTATAAGTATGGGTATCCTAGAAATTCCACGATCTAAAAACCTATTAATGGACAATTTATTCTGAAATAGAGTTCCAGATCCCTAAAAAAGATTAGATACCGAAGAATGAACTTAACAACCTCATAGATTATCTTTTTTATGTTTTAAATGGATATTTTAAATAATCTAATTATATTCGTGACATTATGTATTGTGAAATTCATGGAATACATCAAACAACCAAATGATAATTCATATGGATATATTTTTATATACCTAACCTCAGTGATCTTTTTTGTGACTTCTATCCTTGGATAACTGAATGTTTTTTATTAGGGGGAACCACATGAATAGACACATTCATTCAAATTATCTAAAACATTTGTACTCCCTCATAGATGGGAATGACACTGTAGACTTTATGTCCCTTATTATATTCATCACCATCATCCGTAACAGGAAACCAAAATTCATTACTTGGAATATTTTAAAAAATATATTCTTTATCACTTATATCTTTCATTTAATAGTCTACCAAATAAAATATTATCTATTTAGAGAATAAGATTGATACAAATACCATTGGAAAACACCTATGTGAGATATAATTATCATAATTTCATTATAAGACATTTCATTCTTCCTTAAAGAAATTAGACATCCTATATTCTTTCCTTGGTGCTTGACTAATCCCATACAATCATCATTTGATCTTGTACACCGGACCATCCATTATATTTTTAATGAAAAATTTTAACTAAACCATTAAAATATCTTCCTCGATGTCACCATGAAGGAACACGTTTTTGATATCAAGGTTTTAAATAAATTGACATTCCTTATCAACAATACTAAGAACAATATGAATCACCATGTGATTTAAAATCATTGTAATAATTTCATTAAAATATACAACATTCAATTGTTAAATTGTATTTATAACTAGTCATGTCTTAAATCATTTCCTTAGATTCACTTCTTCTTTTAGAAGATAAATTTAATGAATCGATATTTCAATATATGATATCTAGAAATTAATAATATTTTAAATATTGTGTTTCACATACTATACTAAACATATATTAAAAACCATGATATATTTGGATTATTGATAATGAATATTAAAACATAGTCATTATGAATGATGTAATTAAGTGAAGAAACCATATCGCAAAATCAATAAATAATGTATAAGGAAATGAAATCCAAGAGAATGTGTATTCCTTATGAATTCCATTTCATTATGATCTATATTGAGGTATATTTCATAGGGTTTTAATTTGACCAATCCCAGGAAAAAACTCAAGATAATATGGTATGATAAAAACCACATATATGACAATTTCAAACTAATACATATTTCCATAAGATCCATAATAGCTGAACTGTCACATGAAACTAGAAAAAGTGATTATTTGATATATAGGCCATACAAATAGATCACAAGGGGTTCTAAAAGTAAAAATTAGTATTATATCAACATGTAATAAAGTACTTATATATTTAAATATATCATGAATTTTAATGCTTTTGAGAGGTCATTTTTATGTCATTTAACATTAAATTTAACAAATATATTTTATAAAATTGTAATTTTTTTCAAGGAACTAAGTTTAATATGATTTAATTATAATAAAAATAGATTCATTCTATTAATAATAAGTTAAAACCATAAAAATTAGTATTTTATAGGAAAATGATTAGTTAATACACAAAAAGTAATTTTTCTATGAAGATTACATTTATCTAAATTTCTTGTTTTTAATATTATTTAAAATTTATAAAATTTGGGATTTCAAATTGAAAATATAGAATAATTTTTATATTTATCATGGAAATATTATCTAAGGATTATATTTTTACATTTTTCTATATTTTTTATGTGAATAGATCCATATTTATATAGTTTATTAATACATTGAATTTATATATCAATATTAATATATAAGTATTCCATAATTTTTTTTTTAAAAAATATTGAAAAAATATATTTTTAAATAAATGTTTAAATTTTAAATAATTGATAATATTTTACACACCTAGGATTGTTATTTTGGAACTTATGAAATATTTTTCTCAAAAATTATATTAATACATTGTATATTTATTATATTAAAAGTAATTTTTAAAACGTTTATAAATTGAATCAAGAAAAATTGATTTCAAATCATACATCAATATAAAAACATTATATAATATGTTCAATTTCAACATTGTAAAAAATGAATGATTAAGAAGATTAAAATTAATGACCATGATAATTCCAACTATAGTATACTGAAAGTGTATTTTTATTAACATTTCACAATTTTATAACAAATTATTATATTATTATATTAAAAATTATGAAAATAATATTATTTTAAAGAAAATATAATATTATATTGGAATATATTTAATCTATAACTACTGATCAATATGATTAAGAACACATAACTTTATTAACACAATTTTCAACCAAAACTATTAAATATATATATATATATATATATATGATGTTTTAATATAAAAGATAATTTTATACTATTTATAAATTTAGTAATAAAAAAGGAAGTTAAAATTTAGTTTCATCACACACAAAATTGATAGAATGGTTTATTTTATATTTTTCAGTAAAACATAAATTACATAGTTTAAGAACAGTTACAATGGCAAAAACAGGAAGAGGTGAGAGAAAAAACCTAAAAATAAAGAACATACAATATATTTTAAACAAGGATGGAAAATAATATTTTCAGACATTTTCATCCCAATAGAGTCCAAAATTATATTACTACTAAATTTTTGTAGTCATTTACCCTTCAATTGTACAATGATACCATTGAAAAGTAAAGGGTGTTCTAAAAAGATCCATTTTCTTCACTTATAAAAGGGGCCACTTACACACCTTCATTCCCCACCAATTACATAGAAATAAATTCTCATAATATTACTATTTTTATCAACATATAATATCATTTCAAGTTAATAATAATATGGTAACAATTATTAGTCTTTATCCATTTATTTACAGTGATAACATAATAATAGATTTCAATATACTAGATTAAGTATTACCCACACCATACCATTGATTCTTAATTATTATTATATAAAACTAAAATAAATATTTGAATATTATATCCAAATTATCATTATTATACTGATGTTTTTTATATAAATGGTATAAATTATTTATTCATTTCTATCCACTAATAAAAACAAAATATCATTAACCATACATTGTGCTCACTGCCCGTCTATAAATTAACATTGGTTTTTCATTTTTCATATTATATTGCATTAAATATGAAAACAAATTAAAATATGAATCAATATCATATAAAAATATAAATTATATCTTTATTATAATTTTATAATAATATCATAATCTTCTGTAACCATACTCACCCATCGAGACATAGTCTTTTCTTACTCGGGGTCAGTTTAACAACACACTTGAATAATTATATAATGATTTATCATGGATAACAATGGGAAATTAAATAATAATATTCTGATTATTTAATAAGAAATTAAATACCCATTTTTAGTTCTTTAATGGTTATATTATTCATTTAACTCATTAATAAAAAATCAGTTTTGATTGCTAAAATTTAAAAAATAAGCTAACACACATTTTTCTTTAATGAAAACATAAGAAAAAACTATATATTAAGTAAATATAATATGAATTTCTTTCATAATATAGTATATAATTAATAATATGTTTCTTGGGAAATTATATAATCAAATAAATTTTATTATCCAAGAATATAAGCCCTTGAAAAAAATGAATCTGGAACAATGTAAGGGTTTTCATCTCAAAATTACTCACATTAAGACAAGTTCTTTATTATTCACCTATACCTATTTACATGATTTATTCACAATATATTTTTACTTTATAAATCATAGAAAAAAAAATTTTCATGGTAATTTATATTCAATTTAATTTTCTCCCTTTAAATTTTTTTAATTTAAATGCTCCACAATTTGTATGGGGTTTTCTTGCCAAAATTGTTTTCATAGGCCTTAATCACCCCCAATTAATTATAATATTTTCAGATTTATTTATATAAACATAGAAGATGATTTACTGTATTTTATACTATTTTATTGTGAAATCATCATTAACTATGAAGCCTTGTTTCAATGAGTATCTATTTATTTTTAAGGATAATTCTTATCTATTTTAATGGATTTCTTTCTCACTGTCCATAACTTTCCATCCCCCAAATGATCTACATTGTATATGGAAACCTAATTATGCGTTATATCTTATAATCTTAATATTTAGATTTTATGTGTTTTAAAATGTTTTTTTGGTTAATATTTTATGATCTGGGGCTTCAACAATGTTATTCTAATTGTTTAATTGGATTTTCTGTCCTTTCAAAATCAAATTATTTAACTTCCACAAAAATTTCCATTTTGATAGACATTTTATATTTTAAATCTCAATTGCAGAATATTATTATAAAAAACTAAAATATTTGATTCCTTTTTCAACTTAACATTCTAAAAAATGAACTTTCAATGTTAATATTACTTCTTATTTTAGTCTAAATATATTTTTTTAAAAGTCTTTTATGATTTCACCACAATATTTTTCATTATCAATAAAGGATTTATTTATTTGGATATTATTTTTATGAAACACTTTATGAGTGTTCTTAAGAAGTAATATATCTGGGTGATTAAATATTGGGTACCATCTATTTACATGATTGAGTTTAATTTTATTTTTATGAACTTGAAGTGCTGTGAAATGAATTTTTCATTTATATGGGTTATTTGTGATGTGTAATATGAATCCCATTTTATTTCCTTAGTATTTTAATGATATGATGAATTATATTAATTTTATTTCACTCATATTCATGGATGATAATTAGGGGGTTATATATCAACCTACAATGCATTGGTTTATTTTTATGTATCATGACTTCCAAAGGCGAAAAAAGGGGATTTATCCTAACAAAAGGGTACACATGAGGATTTAACCCAAGCCAAAAATTACATAAGAGTACTTATCCCATGAAACATGGTATATAGAAGAATTTATTCCAAGCACAAAGGGGTACATGGGAGGTCATACCACAATCCCAAGTGTAAATTGGAGGATTATACCAAACCCATATTAGTACATAGGTGGTTAGGACAATCCTAAAATGTGATGAATGTATTTATGGGTATCCTTGACATATTGTAACTATACATACATTTTTTCAATCATTTTACATTATCATGTGCCTATAATTATACTCCATATCTCATGTTTAATGTCTCATTATTCCACACACATTACCTATGGTATAGGTTTGGAAATTTGAGATCACAAATCCTTTTATCATAATGCATAAAAAACAATAATTCTTCCATGTAATTTTTAATATGAAATTCATTCCCTCTCCATGTATTATAATATTCTCACGATATAACCGTTGAAAAAATTCTGATATGTTTTTTCATATCAATCATTTCAGATCATTCATTTCTTATATTTTTCATTCCATATTTTTTAAAGATAAGTGTAACTATTGTAAAATAAATATGTTTTTATAGTGTAGTTTTATTATGGATAAATGACTAATGATTAAGATGTATATGTACCTATTATCTAAGTAATTAATCTATTAGGTCATTAGTATGGACAATTTTTTTGAGATGAAATATCAAAATCATGAAATTATTGTATTAATTATGTTATGTTTAGCTTGGATAACCATATATGATATCAAATGGGAATGATTGTTTACTATAGATAACATTTTATTTATTTTGGGGATTATTTAAAATTTCATTAGGGAGAAACCTATGGCTATGTATAAGGAATATTCATATGTGTTGGATTATATATCAATGTTTCATAATGTAGAGGTTATGATGTTTTATTTATAATACATACCAATATTGATAATGAAAAGAGAATATGGTTTTGTCATAGATTCCCCTTATGATAATCGTGTCAAGAAGGGTCATGTGAGCATTGACGCAATCATCACTCTAATATATGATGAGAGGGCCTAATATTTCATTCATTGTCAGTGACTCCCATGGGATATGTTTTTGTTGATAATATTATATTTATGAAATCCTATAAATGATTTATTTTCTAGTTAATCTAAGGAATTTTGTGGATAAATATAAGATAACACATCCAAAATTATCCTAGGTTAAGCTTATATTGATATATATTACCAAAATTGAATTATAAGCCAATATGATAATCTAAATTAAAAAGATATTTTAGGGTAAATACCCTTTAATAAATGTGATAATTCCCCCATAAGATTGATGTCTCATCACTCATGTCAACCCATTTTATTTTATTATAGGATAGAACTAGAAATAACTAAAGGTGTGGGAGAAAATGTAGATATTACCTCAATGAACAAACCATCAAAATGTGAGTTGGAGTGACAAACCATGTGATTATTACAAAAAAATATATGATGAAATAAGTTAATTTTTTTTGAACATGTCTAATGTCCCAAAAACACCAAACATGATATGGATTAAGTATCATGAAAGATCATGTGATAAAAATAATATTAGAGAAAATGCTCAATTTTTTATATATAAAAAATGTGGAAATAAGCACTAAAGGAATTGTATAAATGGGACTGGAAAATGACTTAACTCTAGAATAATGGATCATTAATTATAAAAATGTCTAGTAAAAATGATTATTTATGTTAACATATTAAATTAAATATAATTCATCCAAAATTTTAGTTTAAAATTCAATTTATTATGTCTTGGGAACATGGGAAATATCTATGTCAATTCTTTAACACAAGGACCATCCAAGATGTTGAGCATCACCAACCTCCAAGACTACGAGGGGAATAGAGTTTCAATGAAAAATCTAATCTCAAATTTCATCTTGATATTTAAGGTACACATACTCTAGAACCATGAGATTCAATAATAAGTTTACCATTAAATAATTATATTTCTTTCATAGCCTGTGTTACAAGAAATAAATATGTTTAAAGAACCACAATAGAATATTACAATAATATTATGTGATAGTTATTGCCTAGAAATTTGTTTTTTGGTTATGAATAAGTACAAATAAATTATCAAAAATACAAGGGTATATATGTATGAAATGAATTCATTATTTCATAATAAATTTTAATTAAAAAGTATATTCTTTCTGGGAAATAGTTTTTTGAATGAAATGTATTTTTATCACCATCAATTAAATAAATAAGTATTTTTGAATTATTTTAATGAATGTTATATATTATATATTCAATAATTTTTTTCAACCATTATTGAATATTTTTTCTAGGAATGGGATAAGAATTAACCATTATTTATACTTAAAAATATATTTTTCTTGAAATGTTTTTCTTGTCTTATATTAAATTCTTATTTCCTAAAATGTATTTATATAATTAATAGAAATAGAATCATGGAAAATGGATTACATAATTGAAATTAGGGGGAAAAATTGGTTCAGTGGGACCCATTTATTTTTATGCATTGTGATTAGTAACTGTGGTAGAATTCAACATATCTGTAAATGGTAAATCATGTAAATTTTGGTTAAAACTCTCTGTTATGGGAAAAAAATTTCATTTAAATTCATCTTAGTTGAATGAAATTTTAACATTATCACTTAAGGATAGAAATAAATTTTATATGGGATAATTCTACATGAAAATTACATATATAATATTTTATTTAATGAATGTCACAAATTTTCACTCTCTTAGTTTTACAAATCTCTTATGAGTTCACATATTTACAAAATAATTGTATGAATGAATTTAATGTTTATATTCAGAATAATGAAATTATTTTCATGGAATAAATTAATTTATAAATGTTAACAATTTTTTAACTCTATGAAATTATGATGAAACACCAAATAAATATAATTTTAATTAATAATTAATTTAAATAAATGTTTTTCTAATAAAATTTTAATATAATTTAAATTAGTTATAATTATTGATGAGTTTTTTTAGATAAATATTACATATTTATTATGTTTAAAAAGATTATATTTTAAATTCATTTTTTTATATGTGTCTACAAGGTCAAATTAAATGAGTAGATCCAAAATTTATATTAATGATATTTTATAATTAAAAAATAATTCATTAAGTGATATAAAATTTATAAAGAAATTATCCTCAAATAGTTTAATGGAATATGAATTATCACATCATCTATGGTCCATTTTTGAGTCATTTTTTCAATTTTTGTATCAATATTAACCTTTTATGTTTAAAATACATGTTATATTAGTTAAGGTAAAAAATTGACAATGGGATGAATCATAATGATAAGGTTTAATATGACACAAAAAACAATATAAATTTCATTTGATGAATTCATTTAAACCCTGAAAACCCTTTCTTAAATTGTTTCCCCATTTTTAATATTAATTAATGAGGATTATTATATTATATTTTAATCTTTTAAAAAATTTCTGGTGTGTCCTCTCCCTCCCATATAAGAGAAAACCCCTCCTCCCCCATCCTAACAACACATTGTTCCATATAGATAAAAAAATAAAAAAATACCTTCTTAACATATTTATCTAAATTTTATAGTTTATGGACTTCCAAAAATTCTATCCCTATGATCATTATATGAAGATATAATGGAGTTACTTTAAAAATAGGTAATCAACATAACTGATCAATTTCATTTTAATACTTATTTTTCCTCTCATAAATCTATTATATTATTTATAAAAAAAATAATTCATAAAAATAAACAATATTTTATTTTTTTGATGTTAGGATACCACCATTATTCTCCCACTCACCATCAAATGGGAATTTGATGAATCTCACATTTGTACATACAACTTACCATATACATGTAACAATACAATTGATTTTCCATCACAATATTTTAGGGATTGTTATTATGATTGGTTTAAAGTTAATATGTAACATTTATGAAGTATCAATTTTAATTAAATTGTAATTTCATTTTTATGACATTCCAATCTAATGGAAAATGATAATGTTTCTTGTGCATACGTGGGGACTACCCCCTCCATGAAGCGATGTAATTTTTTCATTTTCATTTTTCTTGGATGGAATGAAGGATGAATATAATGAATATATATGTAATATATAGTTTAATAATGATTCTTCAAATGATACTTAAAATTTATCATTCATTAGTTCCTCCCATGGAATAGTGAAAACAATGTTCATGCATATATATGGACTACCATCTCTTTTAACAATGTAATTTATTTTTCTATATATGTATTTAATGAATGATTATAATAGAAATACTTGATGTTTTTATTATGATTAAAATAAAAAATATGATTCCTCCACGATCAAATTACAAGGATTGAAAATAATGAAAAAAACTCTCATTTTAAATGTAATAATTAATACCAAAAAATGAAATATTAAATATGTAATTATTAATAAAATTATATTGTAATGTTATTAAGAGATCTTATATGATATTATAAGTGTGTAATGATTATAGAATAGAATATTAATAAATTTAAATTTGTTATACATGATTTTATAGAACATTCAAATAATTTTAATCTTGAGTTAATGGCTTATAATCTCAAATTATATACTTTGGAAAATATTATATGTTATGAAATTATTTTATTTTATGATGTGTATAAACATACTTTTGACATGTTATGTTTTTTTATAATTTTTACTAATATTTAATGTTTTTTTGATGTTATATTAGCATGGGGATTACAATTCAAATGTTAACATTGTGGTAAGGGTTCTATATGTCAATCTCACTATTTATCTGGACTTTTTATAATTATATTTTAAATGATAAAATTCATGATATACCTCTCAATAATATAATTAATTTTTTGAAAATAATTTCTAACCATCATGAACACTGAATACTATAATGATTATTTTCTATTTTTCAATGGTATTTTCATAGAAATTTTTTTAACAATATTTTTTTGATTTTATTGTATTTTGTAATTTATTTTCAATATGGGAAATTATATTTTCCTCAAGAATTTTTTAATCATATTTTAATATAAATTCAATTCATTAATTAAAATAACCATTGCTTTTAGTTATTAATTATTGAGGATATGATACACGGGTACCATCCTTATTTATTCTCTAGATGGTTCATGTTTATGATGAATGTATTTTTGGGAAACTCATTCATTTCCTATGAGTAATGAAATGATGAAATGTATATGATACTCATATAATTTACAAGGGTTATTCTATGATAAAATTTCTGTAAAACCCATTTCATTTTACGGGTTCTCATATGATGAATATTTTACGATCCTTTGGCACACATATATATTATATTCATTATATGATGGGTGTGAGTAAAATTATATAGCCATTTAATGAAATGGGTAATGATAGATAACTCATGAGAAAAACATGAATGGAATAGGGATATATCCACGTTTATTTATGAACTATATCAACTATTAGTATTGGGAGAAAACCTTTTCTACTATGATAGTTTGGTAAGTTTATCCAACCCAATATGATAGTCTTGGAAGTATTCCTTGACTTTTAAAGAAAATATTTGTTATTATTGAGTGTACATCAAAAATATAACACTTATTCCAACGTTATGATCTTTTGGATTATATAACATTGTTACATTATTATTCATGTTTTAATAAATATGAAAACTTATATTATGAATCAATATTTTTTTCTTTGTTATACATTGTATGGTTTTCAAATGTTTTGATCATGTTCTCCTTCCATTATGTTTTTGTTATGTTAATATGGTCATTGATATCTTCCTTGATTACCCTTACTGAGAATATATGGCCACATTTTTCTTCTATTTCATTTCACTAATTTATGAAGAAAGTAATTAGGTTTGGTTTGTCTATTAAGGGTAGTTGTTATGATAAACATTGTTGGAGATTATGTGATTCACTTAAGACCTACTTGTTTATGTATCTATGTTTACAAGTTTATTAGACCTATATTATTCTAGGAGGGTTCTTTATATTATATAATGAATATTAATCATATAATATTGAATATCTATATTCTAAAAATTATTGGTCACTACAGTGGAATTAGACTATGTTTTAGTCACCATTGTAATATATGATAAGAAAACATCAGTACGAAAAAAATAAATAATTATAAGTATAGGATACCAGCCTAATTTGTAACACCCCAAGATTTCATAGTGTGTTATTTCTTCAAAATAATTAAATAACATGCACTACACGAAACACTGAGTTCAATCGCACCATGAATTACCAAACAAGACGTTAAAAAAAGGTTATGAATAGTATTAACTAAATTTTAAACTTTATATAATCCTTATAATTTTAGAATCCATATTATGAGTTTCTTAGATATAATGTAAGAACAAATTCATTTTCAGTATTTCATTTTTATCAACTTTTAATAGTGAACCCTTTTTAAATAAAATATTTTAAACTTTTTGACTAAATGGGGACGTCAAAAATTTAAAATGAAACATCTCATGATTCCACGGTATGCTTTCCTTTGAATAATACAGTAGCATGTGTTGTACGCAACTTCGAGTTCTAACACACACCACAACCAATCAAACTAACCGTTATGAATAGTAATGCCTACTTTTTGAAATTATATATATTTTATATTTCAAAATGGACTTCATTTTTGGATTCAGAATACCGAATTTATCCTAGGGTGAAATTTTTGTAACTTTTCGGATAACTTTAATATTTTGATGAATAGTAAAAATTAATAAATTTTAATTAAAAACAAATTTTTTAATCAAAATAATTAAAACTGATAAATAATGAATTTGAGTGGTTTTAAAGTATATTTAGAATATATTTTTACCATTTAATATAATTTTGGTCATTGGGCATAATTTTACAATTAAACTGGACATAAACTAGTGCCAATCTTTTGATAGTTATTATCTCTTAAAAACACGCTTTTTGTTTTAACAACGGAAATTAATTTTAAATTAATTTCTGCCACTTCTGTATTTTGAATTTTGAAAAATGGATTCCATATTTGGAATAAGGATTTTCAAATTGTGTAAATAGGTCACATTTATGTTTAGACATTTTGAATAATTACTTCGGTAAATATTTTATTTACCATGGTTAAGGGTAAATCCGGTAAATAAGGGTTAAAAAATAATATTATAATAATACCAAATTACCCTAAAACGTGTCCTAACCTTATTGGTTGATACATGTTCGACCATAGGCATCTTTCGGTCGATTTTGGGAGCCCTTGGTGCCACTTGTAGGTGATAGGGACACTTAATTTTAATTAAGTTAAAATGAATACAAAAATCACACAAGCATATATCTTTTAGAAAAACAATTTTTACATAGGGTTATATATGTTGTATTTTCGATTTTAAATATTCATTAGAAATATAAAAAGATTTTCTACATAATGATATTTTATTTATAATTTTTAGACCTTAAATAAATTAGTTTATTTATGACACAATGATGATGAAGTAATTACCATAATAGTGAAAAGTTAAAATAATTGATATTATAAATACCCAAATAAATATAATTTAAGACTTTTAATGAATTAAAATAATTTTATAGGATAATATGACATATTAGGATTTATTTAATTAACTTTGTTCAAAGTAATCATTCTGTTATGAGTTTCACAAAAATCAACTACTGAATAGTGTCAAAATTGACATAAAAGAGTTTTTAAAACAAATATTATATTATTAATTCATATTAAATTCCTCAAAATATATGGTTCGGACAAGAGACTTATATAATGATATGAGTATCATTAATGGGACACTTGGGGGACTCTTGGATGTATATGGTAATTTTATTAACCATATTATATAAAAATACAAAGAGACATTGTAAAAGTGAAACTAATTAACTTAGAGTTAATACATAAAGATAAGGTTAATATAATGACCCAAACCTGTCTAAATTATATTGGTTGAGTTGTTTTCGACCCATACCCACCTTAAAATTTAAATAATCAACTTTGTAGCCATTAGAAACCGAATATGAATTTATTATAAACTAATATTTCTAGCTTTTCCAAAGGTGCCCCTCACCCCTCTTATAAAAGGGCACTCCCCCTTCTCATTAACTCACACCTTCAAAGCCTTTTGGTTCGGCCAACCTCTGCCCAAATACTCTCCCAACTTCCATCACTACAACCTAGAGGCCTTATTTGGATCCAAAATCCAACCTATGGAGCCCTTTTGATCAAATCAAATGGAAGAACCCGAAGAAGAGGTAATGATTTCACCACTCTTTTCCAAGTTCCTTTATTCTTCCACTTCTTCTTCCTTTGTTATTAACATTATAAAATAATAACTCAAGTATTATATATATACTGTGATGTTATTATAAATATGGTACAACCATATTCATTATTATATCCACCCTTTTAATAACGTTTCACCATACGTGCGTATGTACGACTTATCGTCTCCACGTCGTGGTGTAATTGTTATTCAATATATTATTATTCGGATGGGTATAATAATGATGTGTAACTCATGAAAATAATAAATATAACATGATTATGATTCTGTATATATTATATACCATCCTTTTATATATTATTTTAATATCAAAATAATGATATTGTCGCTCGTGCGTACGTACGGACTACCGTCTCCACGAACGCGATGAGATTCATTCTCCATCATATACATTCAAGTATAATTTTCATTTGATGATTTAAAAATGATGTTTAAGGACTTGATATAATTATGGATATTAATAATATAAAACATATCCATTACAAACATGTCTTACATAACAAAACATATAAAAGAAAATGAGTAAGTTAACACCCGAAACAACAATAATACTAAGATATTATTAACAAAGCAATGTTAAAAGATCATATATGATATCATATTAATGTATATGATTCTTGTATAATTTAATAACAATTATTTAACCATTATACAAGAGGTTAACCTACACCAACCAAGGAAAAGTACAAGGTAAGGGTTATTTCACAATCTCTTCATTATCCGGGATTGTTTATACATAATAATCTACCGGGATCTCTTTATCATCCACATCCATGTTTCTTAAAAATGTATTTGAAAACATTTTTACTATTTAAAAGAATATGGGTTAAGGTCATTTATAACCTTGTTTGAATTTTTATAAGAGTTTTATAAAGGAATCTTTCAGTCGTTTTCCAAACAAGGTACTTTTTAACCTTTTCGACAGAATTAAGGTAAGAATGTTTTTTAGCGTATAAGGTGGGTGTGGTTATTTTCCGTTGTTATAAAATCATCGAAGCTTCCCTTACAAGCTTATAAGAATATTTTCAAAGAAAATGTTTTATTTCATAAATATAAGACTCTTAAATGATTTCAAAATATAAATATATATTTCTCTAAAAAGAGTTTTGATTTCATCATGTCAACATACTTTGATGAATTTTACGGTTATTTGAAGTTGATTTATCATCATACAAAACTTCTATATTGTATTGAAGGTTTTGTGATATGTTTGACTATGGATGTGCTATTTTTATACCATTCATAGTTTATGGTGAAAGTATTGACATTACGTATTCTATTTTTAATACGATTGTTTATGTTATGTTTAAACCTATTCATATGGGAATGCATTGGACTTAATATGTGATGGGTTGAGCCCGCTATAGCTCCTTGATGTATCGGTATGTCTCATGAGACAAACTAGTGTCTTGGCACAAGGCCTTGGAAAAATCTTATTTTTAGTCTCGGCACAAGTCCTTGGCTATGTGGTTATGATAGTCTGGCATTATGCATTCCATCATTATGAAAGTGGTTATTGATATAGCATGTGATTATTAGATTAGTAGAATATCCATGTGAATAAGTAAATGGAATTATTTAATTTTACTTTTGCCATACTAAGTTGAAGTTCAAGTTTAAAAGGCTTTTGTTTTAGTTATACATTGCCTTAGATGTTTATGCTTATTTTTGAAAGTTTCTGCTATATTGTTATCCTTACTGGGAATTTGAGATCACCCCTTTTCTATGTTTTATTTTTCCCAGGATGTGAAGAATTAAGTTATGAATGACCTGCAGGGATTTTATGTGGGGATCTGAGTGTTGAATATGGAGACTATGTTGTTGTAGTAGTTTTTTTACTTTATGATGTAATGTAAAACTTTATGAATATATCTAGTGTTTCCAAGGCTACTAAATCAATCGGTCTTTCGAGATTTGATCTTTCTTGTGATCATGCCAATGTTATGTATAATCCACCGAATCTAGGTAACTGGGGTTGGGGCGTTACAGTTGGTATCAGAGGAAGTTTAGTACAAACCTTGGATGCTAGATTTAGATAAACTCTGATTAGAGCACGTAGACCTAAGATAAACGTTGAGGATTAGTATAGAAGAACATCCTAGAATTTTGGTATTGTAGAGATTTTGTGAGTTTTCCAAGCAATACATCCCTGTATGGATACGAGCAGGTAGATGCGGCTCTGGCACAGATGTACCTAGGGGTAAAACCCGAAAAGTCTACTTTGAGCTAGACTCGAACGGGAACTGGTGCACGACAACGGGCCTTGATGCACTCTAGGTTACGAAACTCCCGGGGGATATGCTTAGGATAATTCTCGTTTTCTTTACAAACCATTATGAAGGGTTTATGAGTATATTCTTCCTCAAAGGAGACATTTTTATGATTATGGATTATATTCATAGTAAATTTAATTTATGTTATGTGTTTTACATGTTTGAGATTAGGTATTGTTATTCATAAACTAATCTAGTGTACGCCATTGTTTAGAAATGGCGCCCAGTAGAAGGAATGAGAACTCCAGTAATGCACATGATCCAAAGAGAAGGAAGGATCATATCTTTCATGGTCTTAATCTATAATTTATAAGAGAAATAGTCTCCCATGTATTATCATCTTATGAAGAAATAATATCATGTGTTGATAAGATATGTAAAGAGTTTACTGAGTCCTATGGCTTTGAAGGGAAGAAAGAGAGGAAAAGGATGGAAGAGGGAAATATGGATAAAGGGAAGAGGGAAAAGAAGAATTTTCCTATATGTTATAACTGTGGGAAGAAACATCCTGGAACTTTCCTGAAAGGAATGGGAGTTTGTTATAAGTGTGGAGGAAAAGGGCACAAATTACGTGACTTCAAGGGTAAGAAAATGGTTTCAAATGTACAATGGTTCATTTGCAAGGAGTTTGGACACTACATGAATCTATGTCCTAGTCATCAGACTATGCCGCAAATGATGCTATTGGATAATAATCAAGTTATGATACTACCACAGATGAAGAGGAATGGTTAGAGTTCCTATGTTGATTATGTCAATTTTGTGTTGTATCAAAAATGAACTTGTTATAATAATTATGGAGTATATAAGGATTGTACTGTAGTACTATTTCATTAAGGACTTGATATTGTGTGGAAAAATGAAAAGTGACTCAATTAAAGGATAATTTTTTTGAAAATATATGGTTGAGAGAAAGATAAACCATAATATGGTTCTGATACCGAAGTATTGATTTTATAATAATACATGATTGTTTTGGATAAATTATATTGGATATTCTTGACTACCTTGAAACTGATTAATGATTTGTATATTCCATCATTGTTGGGGTTTAAAACATTCTTGGATTGAATGAGTACATCTATTATAAAGAATAAGGGATCATGAATGTAATCAATAAGGTTTTATGATAATTCAGGATGTTAAAGTGTTTTAAAAGAATACATGATGAAGGTGATCACATGTTATTATGCGGAAAAAAAAGGATCTTCATTGTGTTTACCTTCCTTATAAATTTTGGACTGAAGTATTTTGGATAGTTCCAGTTTGGATTATTTTGGATTTCCATAAAAGGACAACCCGGAGGTCGGGCGGCAACCTGTCGCGTCCGGCAAGGCCGTGAGACTTGAACCCACAATCAAAGGGCGGCAAGGGTGTATCACCTACCACGGACCCACGTGATGTCCGGGATTAAATAATGTAGTTTTTTTGAAAGATCTTGAAGATGAATTATAAACTCGTTTTTTTGGAACCTTATACGAATAGAATAAATAGAATATATTTTTTTCGTTCTATTATCTTTTAGAGTGAAAGATGAGTTTTTGGTAGAAATTAGTTAAAGGATGGAACTCTACTTGTCAAGAATATATTTTTCTTCTTCTCTTATTCTATGAAGAAATTAATTATTATACTTTATTAAAGGAATCCTAAAACCAAATATGTGTTATCCTAATACCCTATGATTTGTTAAACTGATGGTATTTCAAATCAACATAGATTGATGAATTTAAGGACCTCAATTTTACACTTGTTTGTGATTGATGACCTCAATCACTACCTATAAATATTTACATTTTTCCTCCAATTATATGTCTCTAATTTCCACCAATGTTCTCCTAATAGAGATAATAATTTGGTGGTGACCCTTTCATTTATCTTTTCCTCATATTAAGGCTAACTTTTAGTAACGTAATTTCCGATGTGGGTTTTCCCACAAAGATATTTTCTATTTTAAACCTTTTATTTTTTAAGAACATTTTCAAAATGTGAGGACGTAATTTATTGAAGGAGAGGATAATGTAACACCCCAAGATTTCATAGTGTGTTATTTCTTCAAAATAATTCAATAACTTGCACTACACGCAACACCGAGTTCAATCGCACCATGACTTACCAAACAAGCCGTTAAAAAGGGGTTATGAATAGTATTAACTAAATTTTAAACTTTATATAATCCTTATAATTTTAGAATCCATATTATGAGTTTCTTAGACATAATGTAAGAACAAATTCATTTTCAGTATTTCATTTTTATCAACTTTTAATAGTGAACAATTTTTAAATAAAATATTTTAATCTTTTTGACTAAATGGGAACTTCAAAAATTTAAAATGAAACATCCCAGGCTTCCACGGTACGCTTTCCTTTGAATAATACAGTAGCGTGTGTTGTACGCAACTTCGAGTTCTAACACACACCACAACCAATCAAACTAGCCGTTATGAATAGTAATACCTAATTTTTGAAATTATATATATTTTTTATTTCAAAATGGACTTCATTTTTGGATTCGGAATATCTAATTTAGCTTAGGGTGAAATTTTTGGAACTTTTCGGATAACTTTAATATTTTGATGAATAGTGAAAACTAATAAATTTTAATTAAAAACAACTTTTTTAATCAAAATAATTAAAAGTGATCAATAATGAATTTGAGTGGTTTTAAAGTATATTTAGAATATATTTTTACCATTTAATATAATTTTGGTCATTGGAAATAATTTTACAATTAAACTAGACATAAACAAGTGCCAATCTTTTGATAGTTATTATCTCTTAAAAACACGCTTTTTGTTTTAACAACGTAAATAAATTTGAAATTAATATTTGCCACTTCTTTGTTTTTAATTTTGAAAAATGGATTCCATATTTTGAATAAGGATGTTCAAATTGTGTAAATAGCTAACTTTTATTTTTAGACATTTTGAATAATTACTTCGGTAAATATTTTATTTACCATGGTTAAGGGTAAATCCGGTAAATAAGGGTTAACAAATTATATTATAATAATACAAAATTACCCTAAAACGTGTCCTAAACATATTTGTTGATACATGTTCGACCATAGGAATCTTTTGGTCGATTTTGGGACCCCATGGTGCCACTTGTAGGTGATAGGGACACTTAATTTTAATTAAGTTAAAATGAATACAAAAATGACACAAGCATATATCTTTTAGCAAAACAATTTTTACATAGGGATATATATGTTGGATTTTCGATTGTAATTATTCATTAGAAATATAAAAAGATTTCCTACATAATTATATCTTATTTATAATTTTTAGACATTAAATACTTTAGTTTATTTATGACACAATGATGATGCAATAATTACCATAATAGTGAAAAT
Source organism: Viscum album (assembly GCA_963277665.1). NCBI lineage: Eukaryota > Viridiplantae > Streptophyta > Magnoliopsida > Santalales > Viscaceae > Viscum > Viscum album. Next base: position 430,919,814 of record OY728147.1, on the reverse strand, counting down.
TTAAAATAATTGATATTATAAATACCCAAATAAATATAATTTGAGACTTTTAATGAATTAAAATACTTTTTTAGTATAATATGACATGTTAGGATTGATTTAATTAACTTTTTTCAATGTAATCATTCTGGTATGAGTTTCAAAAAAATCAACTACTGAATAGTGTCAAAATTGACATTAAAGAGTTTTAAAATAAATATTATATTATTAATTGATATTAAATTCCTAAAAATCTATGGTTCGGAAAAGAGGCTTATATAATGATAGGATTATCATTAATGGACCACTTGGGGGACTCTTGGAAGTATATGGTAAGTTTATTAACCATATAATATAAAAATACAAAGAGACATTGTAAAATTGAAACTAATTAACATAGAGTTAATACTTAAAGATAAGGTTAATATAATTACCCAAACCTATCTAAATTCTATTGGTTGAGTTGTTTTCGACCCATAACAACCTTATAATTTATATAATAAACTTTGGAGCCATTAAAAACCGAATATTAATTTATTATAAACTAATATTTCTAGCTTTTCTAAAGGTGCTCCTCACCCCTCTTATAAAAGGGAACTCCCCTTTCTCATTAACTCACACCTTCAATGCCTTTTTGTTCGGCCAAACTCTGCCCAAATACTCTCCCAACTTCCATCAATACAACCTAGAGGCCTTATTTTTATCAGAAAGCCAACCTAAGGAGCCCTTTTGATCAAATCAAAAGGAAGAACCCGAAGAAGAGGTAATGATTTCACCACCCTTTTCCAAGTTCCTTTCTTCTTCCACTTCTTATTCCTTTGTTATTACCATTATAAAATAATAACTCCAGTATCATATATATAATGTGATGTTATTATAAATATGGTACAACAATATTCAGTATTCTATCCACCCTTTGAATAACATGTCACCATACGTGGGTACGTACAACTTATCGTCTCCACGTCGTGGTGTAATTGTTATTCAATATATTATTATTTGGATGGGTATAATAATGATGTGTAACTCATGAAAATAATAAATATAAAATGATAATGATTCTGTATCTATGATATACCATCCTTTTATATATTATTTTAATATCAGAAGAATGATATTGTCGCTCGTGCGTACGTACGGACTACCGTCTCCACGAACGCGATGAGATTCATTCTCAATCATATCCATTCAAGTATAATTATCATTTGATGATTTAAAAATTATGTTTAAGGACTTGATATCATTATGGATATTAATAATATACAACCTATCCATTAAAAACATGTCTTACGTAACAAAACATATAAATGAAAATGAGTAAGTTAACACCCGAAACAACGATAATACTAAGATATTATTAACAAAGCAATGTTAAAAGATCATATATTATATCATATTAATGTATATGATTCTTGTATAATTTAATAACAATTATTTAACCATTATACAGGAGGTTAAACTACACCAACCAAGGAAAAGTTCAAGGTAAGGGTTATTTCACAATCTCTTCATTATCTGAGGTTGTTTATACGTAATAATCTACCGGGATCTCTTTATCATCCACATCCATGTTTCATAAAAATGTATTTCAAAACATTTTTACTATTTAAAATAATATGGGTTAAGGTCATTTATACCCTTGTTTTACTTTTTATAAGTGTTTTATAAAGGAATCTTTCCGTCGTTTTCCAAACAAGGTACTTTTTAACCTCTTCGACAGAATTAAGGTAAGAATGTTTTTTTAACTTATACGACGGGTGCGGTTATTTTCCGCCGTTATAAAATCATTGAAGCTTACCTTACAAGATTATAAGAATATTTTCAATGAAAATGTTTTATTTCATAAATATAAGGCTCTTAAATGATTTCAAAATAGAAAGAGATATTTCTCTAAAAAGAGTTTTGATTTCATCTATGTCAACATACTTTGATGAATTTTACGCTTATTTGAAGTTTATTTATCATGATACAAAACTTATATATTGTATTGAAGGATTTGTGATATGTTTGACTGTGGATGTGCTATTTTTATACCATTCATAGTTTATGGTGAATGTTTTGACATTACGTATTCTATTTTTAATACGAATGTTTATGTTATGTTTAAACCTTTTCATATGGGAATGCATTGGACTTAATATGTGATGGGTGGAGCCCGCTATAGCTCGTCGATGCATCGGTAGGTCTCATGAGACAAACTAGTGTCTTGGCACAAGGCCTTGGAAAAATCTTATTTGTAGTCTTGGCACAAGGCCTTGGCTATGTGGTTATGATAGTCTGGCATTATGCATTCCATCATTATGAAAGTGGTTATTGATATTGCATGTGATTATTCGATTATTAGAATATCCATGTGAATAAGTAATTGGAAATATTTCATTTTACTTTTTCCATACTATGTTGATGTTCAAGTTTAAAAGGCTTCTGTTTTAGTTATACATTTCCTTAAAAGTTTATGCTTATTTTTGAAAGTTTCTTCTATATTGTTATCCTTACTGGGCATTTGAGCTCACCCCTTTTCTATGTTTTATTTTTCCCAGGATGTGAAGAATTAAGTTATGAATGACCTGCAGGGATTTTATGTGAGGATATGAGTGTGGAATATGGAGACTATATTGTTGTAGTATTTTTTCACTTTATGATGTAATGTAAAACTTTATGAATTTATCTAGTGTTTCCAAGGCTACTAAACCAATCGGTCTTTCGAGATTTGATCTTTCTTGTGATCATGCCAATGTTATGTATAATGCACCGACTCTGGGTAACTGGGGTCGAGGCATTACAGTTGGTATCAGAGGAAGTTTAGTACAAACCTTGGAAGCTAGATTTAGAAAAACTCTGATTAGAGCATGTAGACCTAAGATGAACTTTGAGAATTAGTATAGAAGAACATCCTAGAATTTTGGTATTGTAGAGATTTTGTGAGTTTTCTGAGAAATACATCCATGTCTGGATACGAGCAGGTAAAGGCGGATCTAGCATAGATGTACCTAGGGGTAAAACCCAAAAACACCTCTTTGAGCTAGACTCGAACGAGAACTGCTGCATGACAACGGGCCTTGCTGTACTCTTGGTTACGACACTCCCGGGGGATATGCTTAGGATAAGTCTCATTTTCTTTACAAACCATTATTAAGGGTTTATGAGTATATACTTCCTCAAAGGAGACATTTTTATGATTATGGATTATATCCATAAACAATTTAATTTATGTTATGTGTTTTACAAGTTTGGGATTAGGTATTGTTCTTCATAAACTAACCTAGTGTATGCCATTGTTTAGAAATGGCACCCAGTAGAAGGGATGAGAACTCCAGCAATGCACATGATCCAAAGAAAAGGAAGGATCAGATCATTCATGGTCTTAATCTAGAATTTATAAGAGAAATATTCTCCCATGTATTATCATCTTATGAAGAAATAATATCATGTGTTGATAAGATAAGTAAAGAGTTTACTGAGTCCTATGGCTTTGAAGGGAAGCAAGAGAAGAAAAAGATGGAAGAGGGAAAAATGGATAAAGGGTAGAGGGAAAAGATGAATTTTCCCATATGTGATAACTTTTGGAAGAAACACCCTGGAACTTGCCTGAAAGGAATGGGAGTTTGTTATAAGTGTAGAGGAAAAGGGCACAAAGTACGTGACTTCAAGGGTAAGAAAATGGTTTCAAATGTACAATGCTTCATTTGCAAGGAGTTTGGACACTACACGAATCTATGTCCCAGTCATCAGACTATGCCGCAAATGATGCTACTGGATAATAATCAAGTTATGATACTACCACAGATGAAGAGGAATGATTAGATTTCTTATGTTGATTATTTCAATTGAGTGTTGTATCAACAATGTACTTGTTATAATAATTATGGAGTATATAAGGATTGTACTGTAGTACTATTTCATTAAGGACTTAAGATTGTGTGGAACAATGAAAAGTGACTTGATTGCAGGATAAATTTTTGGAAAATATATGGTTGAGAGAAAGATAAACCATAATATGGTTCTGATACCGAAGTATTGATTTTAGAATAATACATGATAGTTTTGGATAAATTATATTGGATATTCTTGAATACCTTGAAACTAATTAATGATTTGTATATTCCATCATTGTTGGGGTTTACGAAATTCTTGGATTGAAGGAGTATATCTATTATAAGGAATAAGGGATTATGAATGTAATCAATAAGGTTTTATGATAATTCTTGATGTTGTAGTGTTTTAAAAGAATACATGATGAAGGTGATCACATGTTATTACGCGGCAGAAAAAGGATCTACCTTGTGTTTACCTTCCTTATAAATTTTGGACTGAAGTAGTTTGGATAGTTCTAGTTTGGATTATTTTGGATTGCCATAAAAGGACAACCCGGAGGTCGGGCGACAACCCATTGCGTCCGGCAAGGCCGCGAGACTTGAACCCACAACCGAAGGGCGACAAGGGTGTATCAACTACCACTGACCCACATGATATCCGAGATTAAATTATTTAGTTTTTTTAAAAGATATGGTAGATGAATTATAAATTCGTTTTTTTGGAACCCTATACGAATAGGATAAATAGAATATATTTTTTTCATTCTATTATCTTTTAGAGTGAAATATGAGTTTTTGGTATAAATTAGTTAAAGGATGGAACTCTACTTTTCAAGAATATATTTTTCTTCTTCTCTTATTCTATGAAGAAATTAATTCTTATACTTTATTTAAGGAATCCTAAAACCAAAAATGTGTTATCCTAATACCCTATATTTTGTTAAACCGATGGTATTTCAAATCATCATAGATTGATGAATTTAAGGACCTCAATTTTACACTTTTTTGTGATAGATGACCTCAATCACTACCTATAAATATTTACATTTTTCCTACAATTATATGTCTCTAATTGCCACCAATGTTCTCCTAATCGAGATAATAATTTGGTGGTGACCCTTTAATTTATCTTTTCCTCATATTAAGGCTAAATTTTAGTAACCTAATTTCCGATGTGGGTTTTCCCACAATGATATTTTCTATTTTCAACCATTTATTTTTGAAAAACATTTTCAAATTGCAAGGACGCAATTTATTGAAGGATGGGATAATGTAACACCCCAAGATTTCATAGTGTGTTATTTCTTCAAAATAATTCAATAACTTGCACTGCACGCAACACCGAGTTCAATCGCACCATGAATAACCAACCAAGCCGTTCAAAAGAGGTTATGAATAGTATTAACTAAATTTTAAACTTTATATAATCTTTATAATTTTATAATCCATATTATGAGTTTCTTAGACATAATGTAAGAACAAATTCATTTTCATTATTTCATTTTTATCAACATTAAATAGGGAAACCTTTTTAAATAAAATATTTTAAACTTTTTGACTAAATGAGGAATTCAAAAATTTAAAATGAAACATCCCAAGCTTCCACGATATGCTTTTCTTTGAATAATATAATAGCGTTTGTTGTACGCAACTTCGAGTTCTAACACACACCACAACCAATCCAACTAGCCGTTATGAATAGTAATAACTAATTTTTGAAATTATATATATTTTATATTTCAAAATGGACTTCATTTTTGGATTAGTAATATCGAATTTAGCCTATGGTGAAATTTTTGGAACTTTTCGGATAACTTTAATATTTTGATGAATAGTGAAAATTAATAAATTTTAATTAAAATAACTTTTTTTAATCAGAATAATTAAAAGTGATATATAATGAATTTGAGTGGTTTTAAAGTATATTTAGAATATATTTTTACCATTTAATATAATTTTGGTCATTGGACATAATTTTACAATTAAACTGGACATAAACAAGTGACAATCTATTGATAGTTATTATCTCTTAAAAACACGCGTTTTGTTTTAACAACGGGAATTAATATTAAATTAATTTCTCCCACTTATTTGTTTTGAATTTTGAAAAATGGATTCCATATTTGGAATCAGGATGTTCAAATTGTGTAAATAGGTAACTTTTATTTTTATACATTTTGAATAATTACTTCGGTAAATATTTTATTTACCATGGTTAAGGGTAAATCCGGTAAATAAGGGTTAAAAAATAATATTATAATAATACAAAATTACATTAAAACGTGTCCTAACCTTATTTGTTGATACATTTTCTACCATAGGCATATTTTGGTCGATTTTGGGACCCCATGGTGCCACTTGTAGGTGATAGGGACACCTAATTTTAATTAAGTTAAAATGAATACAAAAATGACACAAGCATATATCTTTTAGAAAAACAATTTTTACATAGGGTTATATATGTTGTATTTTCGACTGTAAATATTAATTAGAAAGAAAAAAAGATTTCCTACATAATTATATTTTATTTATAATTTTTAGAAATTACATAATTTAATTTATTTATGAAACAATGATGATGTAGTAATTACCATAATAGTGTAAATTTAAAATAATTGATATTATAAATACCCAAATAAATATAATTTGAGACTTTTAATGAATTAAAAAATTTTCTAGGATAATATGACATATTAGTATTGATTTAATTAACTTTTTTCGAAGTAATAATTCGGGAATGAGTTTCACAAAAATTATCTATTGAATAGTTTCAAAATTGACATAAAAGTGTTTTTAAAACAAATATTATAATATTAATTGATATTAAATTCCTAAAAATCTATGGTTAGGACAAGATACTTATATAATGATAGGTGTATCATTAATGGACCACTTGTGGGGTCTCTTGGATGTATATGGTATTTTTATTAACCATATAATATAAAAATACAAAGACACATTGTAAACGTGAAACTAATTAACTTAGAGTTAATACTTAAAGATAAGGTTAATATAGTGACCCAAACCTGTCTAAATTCTATTGGTTGAGTTTTTTTCGACCCAGAACCATCTTAATATTTAAATAATCAACTTTGGAGCCATTAGAAACCGAATCTGAATTTATTATAAACTAATATTTCTAGCTTTTTCAAAGGGGCCCATCACCCCTCTTATAAAAGGGAACTCCACCATCTCATTAACTCACACCTTAATAGCCTTTTTGTTCGGCCAAACTCCACCACAATACTCTCCCAACTTCCCTCACTACAACCTAAAGGCCTTATTTTGATCATAAAGCCAACCTAAGGAGCCCTTTTGATCAAATCAAAAGGAAGAACCCGAAGAAGAGGTAATGATTTCACCACCCTTTTCCAAGTTCCTTTCTTCTTCCACTTATTCTTCCTTTGTTATTACCATTCTAAAATAATAACTCCAGTGTCATATATATACTGTGATGTTATTATAAATATGGTACAACCATATTCAGTATTCTATCCACCCTTTAAATAACATGTCACCATATGTGCGTACGTACGGCTTACTGTCTCCACGTCGTGGTGTAATTGTTAGTAAATATATTATTATTTGAATGGGTATAATAATGATGTGTAACTCATGAAAATAATAAATATAACATGATAATGATTATGTATATATGATATACCATCCTTTTATATATTATTTTAATATCAAAATAATGATATTGTCGCTCGTGCGTACGTACGGACTACCGTCTCCACGAACAAGATGAGATTCATTCTCCATCATATCCATTCACGTATAATTATCATTTGATGATTTAAAAATGATTTTTAAGGACTTAATATCATTCTGGATATTAATAATATACATCCTATCCATTATAAACATGTCTTACGTAACAAAAAATATAAAATAAAACGAGTAAGTTAACACCCGAAACAACGATAATACTAAGATATTATTAACAAAGCAATGTTAAAAGATCATATATGATATCATATTAATGTATATTATTCTTGTATAATTTAATAACAATTATTTCACCATTATAAAGGAGGTTAACCTACCCCAACCAAGGTAAAGTACAAGGTAAGGGTTATTTCACAATCTCTTCATTATCCGAGGTTGTTTGTACGTAATAATCTACCGGGATTTCTTTATCATCCACATACATGTTTCTTAAAAATGTATTTCAAAACATTTTTACTATTTAAAAGAATATGGGTTATGGTCATTTATACCCTTGTTTTAATTTTTATAAGTGTTTTATAAAGGAATCTTTCCGTCATTTTCCAAACAAGGTACTTTTTATCCTTTTCGAAAAAATTAAGTTAAGAATATTTTTTTAACTTATACGGCAGGTGCGGTTATTTTCTGCCGTTATAAAATCATTGAAGCTTCCCTTAAAATCTTATAAAAATATTTTCAAGGAAAATGTTTTATATCATAAATATAAGACTCTTAAATGATTTCAAAATAGAAAGAGATATTTCTCTAAAAAGAGTTTTGATTTCATCTATGTCAACATACATTGATGAATTTTACTCTTATTTGAAGTTGATTTATCAGGATACAAAACTTCTATATTGTATTGAAGGTTTTGTGATATGTTTGATTGTGTATGTGCTATTTTTATACCATTCATAGTTTATGGTGAAAGTATTGACATTACGTATTCTAGTTTTAATATGAATGTTTATGTTATGTTTAAACCTTTTCATATGGGAATGCATTGGACTTAATATGTGACGGGTGGAGCCCGCTATAGCTCCTCGATGCATCGGTAGGTCTCATGAGACAAAATAGTGTCTTGGCATAAGGCCTTGGAAAAATCTTATTTGTAGTCTTGGCACAAGGCCTTGGCTATGTGGTTATGATAGTTTGGCATTATGGATTCCATCATTATGAAAGTGGTTATTGTTATTGCATGTGATTATTCGATTAGTAGAATATCCATGTGAATAAGTAAGTGGAATTATTTCATTTTGATTTTTCCATACTATGTTGATGTTAAAGTTTAAAAGGCTTTTGTTTTAGTTATACATTTCCTTAATAGTTTATGCTTATTTTTGAAAGTTTCTGATATATTGTTATCCTTACTCAGCATTTGAGCTCACCCCCTTTCTATGTTTTATTTTTCCCAGGATGTGAAGAATTAAGTTATGAATGACCAGCAGTGATTTTATGTGGGGATATGAGTGTGGAATATGGAGACTATGTTGTTGTATTAGTTTTTCACTTTATGATGTAATGTAAAACTTTATTAATATATCTAGTGTTTCCAAGGCTACTAAACCAATCGGTCATTCGAGATTTGATCTTTCTTGTGATCATGCCAATGTTATGTATAATGCACCGACTCTGGGTAACTGGGGTCGGGGCATTACATATTTCATTTTTAATGACCATATATGACTTTTATTAAACTAATGGTGTCATATATTGAAAAGAAGGTTTCTCCATTTAGACAACCAATGACCATTTTTTTGGGATTATGTTCTATTCTACTATGATTAAAATATCACACAATATTATTTTTGGTTTTAGTCAATGTATGGAATCCCATGGAATCATGTTACTACTGAATGTGATGGAAAATTAAATTATTTTACTTTGGGGAAACCAATGGTTTTGGGAGATAGAATGAGAAATGTTGTTTTTATTCTATTTTAATGTTTTCAAGCTATGAATCATGTCAAAATTTAAATCAAGAAGAGGAGGGGAGAATGTTCTGGTGAATTTTTCATGAGGTAATGTCCAATGTATTTTAGTGGGTATATTGAACTAATAGTTATTGAATGAAGGATTGGTACCATTGAAAAATATTTTATAGTCACTACTATTTAGAGAATGAAAAATTATTTTTTATATATATCATTTGGAAGGAGAAGCAGATGAATGGGAGAATCATATCAAGAATACAAGGAAATATTGATAAATAGACATCACGTAGTGGGGTGATTTAAATATTTTATTTTTCAATATGTTTATTATATATATACATCATATGAAAATGGATTATTAACTCCTTGAGATAATTAATAAGGATAATGAATTTTTTGGTACTAATGAGGAATCTTTTATTTGAATTCAAAGTTATGCTTTTAGTAATATCATCCATCCTCAAATTAATGGGGAAACATTTTTATGTGGCATAAAAACAATAATAAAAAGTTTTTACAATAAAATATTTTATTAGATATAATGAAATAATTTGATATTATTTCAATGTGGAAATGGAGATTGGATTTAAGAATCCATCTCATAGTTTTTATTATAAAATAAATATGGAATTAAATAGAAATTCATAAAATCATGGATTGATGAAGTTGATCATTACATTTTGTTTAATATGTGTAAGTAATCAAGGAGGAAATTTTATTAATGGGATTGGTAATTATTTTATGTTTTTCAGGGAAGGTTATGGAGAAACCAAATTCTAATTTTATAGGAATAAGATTAATAATGATGCGAATAGAGTTAAATATCCCCAGAACACACCAACCACACTCTCGTGTTTAAAATGTATGGAGTCCTATAATTAAACTAATAAGTTCTCAAATTTGATTGTTAATTATAATAATCCACATAAGAAATCTTTTATGAAGAGATATAAAGGGAAATATCGTGAAATCCATCCATTTGATGATGTGTACAATAACAACATGGTGAAAGGTACACATACCCTCAAATCTAAAACACATAACATCTTATTTAAGTATGGTTCTATAAAATCATTTATATATAAAGAATTTCAAAAGGGTATTGAAATCCAACCCCACTTATTAGATATTGAATTATAAATGAACACCCTAATTTTACGATGATTGAATCAAAAGTATATTATTCTTATATAATTGAAGACATTTGGAATGTCCTCCCTAAAAATTTAGTATTAAACCTTTTCTAGAATTTATTATTATTTTTCGAAATAATTAGATTTGATTACCTAAAAACCATATTAATTAACATAGTTGGGAATAATATTTGATATTCCAAACCAGCCTATGATTATCTCAATGTTTTATGACAAATATGAACTTTCAATGGAAACACCAACAACTATATTGGTCTTGATTCCTATTCCAAAGTGTTTATTATCAATGTTGTTTTGGGAGAAAAAAAATTTATTGGAGTATGTGGATTGATTTTTAGAAGAATTTATAGGTTGTACATGAAATCATGATGTTTTGTTATCAATAGAACTCATACATAGTTTAACATGTATTTCAAAGACTCTATACGGAATGGCCCTCATTGAGTGGAAATAATTGTAAATGTAAGTCCCTGAGAATCTTAAAATAGTATTTATTAAAAAAAAATTAGTCAACATAGGGTGAACTTGTTCTTTATATTAATAAGAATTATGGATCAACGTGACTCAATATTGATTATCAATAATGTAACAAGATCCCAATCATGAATATGTATTTGATACCCCAAAGTGATGACTTGTATTATCAAAATCATGGATCTATATACATTTATTACATTGAAATTCATTCTTGATATCATCAATTGAGTTATAAGAAAGAGGATATACCCAAGACAAAATTAATATAATGAATGGGATATACAAATTCATAGTGATACCATTTGGTCATACAAATTACCCTACCCTCATCATTGATATAATAAATACAGCCTATAGGTATTTCCTTGGTTATTTTTTGGTAATATTTGTAGATTATAACGTTATATATTCAATGAAAAGAGATAGTAGGGGGAGAATTTGAGAATTTGGATAAGGACCCTAATGCAGGAGAAGCAGTATGCAACATTTACCAACAATGTATTTTTCTTGAAAAAGTTTCATTTTTCGGTCATATAATCTCATGTGATGGTATATTAGAAGATCCTTCAAAAGATAAATGTTGGTAAATGTTAGATGAAACTAACCACTATGACTGAGATCAATAGTTTTCCTGGTTATGTTGGATATTATCAGTATTTTATAGAGAATTTTTTATTTGTATCTAATCCAAAAACCATATTATCTTAGAAAGTAGCTATGCATTTTTATAGATGGATGTGAGGAAAATTTCAGGGAACTAATGAGAAATATTGTTAGTGCACTTATGAATACATTACCTTATATTAGAAGAGGTCTTTAAATATATAGGGATGTATAAAAGAATGGATTTGGATAAAATTTCATACAAAATGATAAGGTGATATCTTACTCCCCATTCCAATTTAGGTTCCATGAGAAATGTTACCTAACTCATGATTTAGAGTTTGACATGATAATTTTTTCATTAATGATTTGGAGGAATTATCTTTACATTGAATGGTGAGATATATACGTTGAACACAAAATTTTAAAGGATATATTCACTTAGAAATATTTTCATATGTTAAATAAAGGATGAATGTAGTTGATTAATCAGTATTACTATTCAGTACATTACCACCATGGGAAATATTGATGGAGGTGGATAAATATTTTTTTTCTCAAATTATTGTTCATCCATATATCAATTTGAAAATTAATGATGTGATGAAAGAAAATGTAGATATACAGATGAAGGTGAGAAGTGTTCCTCGGTATAACCATGATTGTGAAGGATCGATAGAGTTAATGAACTATGTATATGTTATATCAATACTATATTAGATGAATGATCTATTGTATGAGACTCATTATTCATTATTCCTTATTCATCATAGATGTAAGAACCTGTATTGAGATAAAAAATAGTATTTATGGTGGGAAAACATGAAAAGAGATGTTATAGAGTATGTATATAATTTCATAGTACTTCAGAAAGATACGTATGAGAGGAATAAGTATAAGGGGATTTTAAAACCATTACAAATACTAGAAGAATAATTGGAAAACATCACCAAGTACTTTTTCATCAGACTCTCCAAAACATCTAAGAAACATAAATGAATTTAGGTTGTAGTGGACTTCCTTATGAAACTAGAAAATATAATATCTATATAATAATAATTTTCACATTAAAGTATTTCTATAATATACATTAAGGTGGTCGTAAGGGTACATATATCACCACGTTCTATTATATTTGATCGGGATCGAAGTATTACCTTGAGGTTTTGGTGAAGTGTTTGACATGCTTTGGATATTGAGATTAGTATCCATATGGCGTATCATGATCAGATAGAAAACTATTATGAGAGATATATTAAAACAATAGGGGATATATTGAGATATTGTTCTATGGATTTCATACATGGTTGGGGTTTACATTTTCCTCTAGTGTAGTTTTCTGTCAATAATTTATTTCAGTCAAGCAATAAATTTGATTCGTATGAATCATTATATGGAAATATATCTATAATTTCAACATAATACGATGATGTTTTATAAAACACCATTGGAACCTATTCTAGATGAGGAAATGAAATAAAAATAGGGTTCCATTCAGTTTCACATCAAGGTAGCTTAGAGTTGGAACAAAAATTATGATGAAAATAAATGGTGTGATTTGAAAATTATATTTTATGGGAAGGATTTTCTATGAATTTTTACATGGATTAATTTTATGATATATAGAAGGAATGGAAATATGATATATATGTATATTTGGATTTCAGAGGTACTAGATCGATTATAGATGTTTTCTTATCACATGGTTCTCCCACCTAACCTCTCTCAAGTTCCCAATGTGATATCTGTATTTCTCCCGAGGAGGTTCATAGATGATACATCATGGAACAAATTGTGAGGTGATAATAATATTGAATAATCTATATTATGAATAAAAATAAGTAAAAATCATGTATCATATAGATAATATTAAACAAAACAAGAACACTCAATTAGTGACTGTTCTATAGAGAAATTAGAAATTCAAAATATCTATTTTTTAACCAGAGGATGCAACGAAACAATAATATCCTAATTTTTGATATTAGAGTGATGAATTTCAAGGGATTGATTGATTTTTAGGGATTATGATGTAACACCTAGATAAATTCGAATAAATATTTATTTAAATATTTTGATTTCATCGATTATTTCTGTTACATTACACACTGAGTTTAAAAAAAGAATTAAATACTGTTAAAATATTATTATGTGATGGTTATCACTTATGTAAGAACCTAGTTTTTCACATAGGTTGGGATCCTTTAATATTCAGTCAAAATCTTTATAATAGACCTAATATGTATTCCGAATGTGTTATAAAAGTTCTCATGGGTGTTTGAGGAATTTTCGGAGCCCGTAACATAAATTTTTTGGAGAACTGGACATGTCACATGGTTATCACACAGTTTGGATAACCGTGTAGAGTGATATTCCCCAATAAAACCTCTTTGAATGGTTTGTGCACTATCGTACAGCCTAACTGTGAAATGTTCCATTGTACACAGAAAAACTATCATGGAATTTCCACAGTTTTTAAACCATTCTGAAAAAACCAACACATTCCATTTTAATGGGTAATTTTACAAACTTTACCTTAATGATCTATTAACATCCCCCCATCTTCCCTAATCTGAGAGTATGCATGATTAACTTATATCTCTCTCAATTTTGGGAATTTTTGAAGGTCTAACATTGGAATCAAGAGATCTCCTTCGTCTGTGATCTGATCGAGCTTCCGTTCATTATGTTGAATGCACAATATTATTTACTCGAGTCCTCTTAAGTCTTTATCCTTTTCGTTTTCTCTCAACCATGATATCAGGGTATGAGTGTTTTTATCTTTTCTTAGATCTACTCTCATCCAAACCAAATCAATGGCCAATAATAAAGGAGGAGAGTTGTACAAGCCAAAGGTGGGTGGTTTGTAGCTCATCCCTAAAAATCATTGATTTAGGAATTTTCGGGTGGGCCCCACCGATTTCATCGGGTGTCATTTATAGAATTTATATTCCATGTTTATTATCATATGAATAGTATAGTTACAGTATTACCGAATATTTTATTAGTTTTAAGTGGTAACACCCACAAATTAGTCTCTTTATTGTCAAAGGTTATTCCATAATTATCGTTTTAGTTTTTTGACATGTTTGATCCACCAATAGGGTGTTCCTTGTCTTGAACTAAATAAGGGTATGAGTTTCTATATTAATTGTATTGATATATATTGTGAATTCAATTATGGAATGTGCCATGTGTGTGTACCACTTGACTTGCCTAAGGTAAGTTATTATAATTGATAATTAAATGTGAATGATTAATTGGTTCCATATCGTTAACAACCCTTACCACATTAATGGAAGGTACCGGAATAATAATTGATTATGGAATATGCCTTAAATGGATTAATTGGTTCATGCTACTTTTTGTTTCCATAGTAATGATAGGTAATGATTGAACAAAATGAATTGATGAAAATACTACAGGATACATGACCTTATCACACTAATGAAAGGCAAGGATTTAAAAAAATGAAGTACTACATAACTTCATAATAAAATAATAATGTCCTAACTCAACCTTGCCTTGGATTCTGATTGATGAATTCCATGAGCACTCGGGAACCCCATTCTGATTCAAGGATATAACATTCTTAGTTTAAAACCAACACAGATCCTGATCCTTGTCCATTCTTGGATTCCCTGATTGGTACTGTATGATCCCCTCATATTATCACTAGATATATCAGATACACCCCTTGGATATAGAATTCAGATGTAGGTTCTGTGGTTATATCCCATATGTCCCTATCAATACATAGCCCCATTTTACCATGGTTTACCACCTTGGATTTTGTAGGCACATAATTGTGGAATTCCTTGGACCATGATCCTTGGATTACACTCTTACCCACACCAAGGTATAGTTATTACTAAGTTGGAAACCATTGAGGTCAACTCAACTTGGTTGTTATATTGGGGATTCACTAATAAAGATCATTACAGGTTTCCTTGTTACATCTTGGAAACATAGATATTATTAACATATGGCTTATTTGCAAACTAGTAATAACAAAAGAATTAATTGTTGACATGTCTAGACACCATCTAAGGGTTGAAGCATGTACCTGGGTATTTAGTTACATTGTACTACTTTAATTTACTTATACATGGTTGAAAAATGTTACATTGTCATTATTGGTGTCAAATGTTATAGGCACTATTGGTGTTGTCCCACTGCGATTTATCTCACACCCTATCCAGGCACTATTTGGATCCTAGGGCAGATTATAAGGTTGCAAGTGTTGAAAAAGGGATGCATGTTGTTGGTGTTGAAAAAGGGATTCATTTGGCTTAAATCAGAAGATCTCACACTATTTAGGATGGAGGATGATAGCAGATGACCGATCTAGAGCACATGATTCTTAGGATAGTATTTTATTTACATTACACTACTATGGACCATGTTATACCTACATTCATGTATCTATGAATTCTATTTTTCTAGTAAATGACATAACATCATATGTTCATAAATGTTATTCTAGTTATTGTTAGGTCCACAAGGCTGAATACCCTGAGAGGGGGGGTGAATCAGGGTATGAATAATTTAAAATTAACACCCGTTCTGATCTTGTTTCGCTGTTAAGAAAAACACTCCACTCTCTCTTTCCTGTTGCAAAAAGTCAACAGAAATTAAAGCATGCATAGGACACACCAATTTTACTTGGTTCACCGCAAAGGGCTACGTACAAGGAGCATACGCCGACAAGTTCCCAGTCGTACCAATTCCACTAAACTTCACTAGATGTGGATTACAATGTTCGGGCTAGATCACTTACATGCCCAGGATCACTACAATACAATGTTTAGGGACAGATCACTGCTTTTCCAAGGGTCACTCCCTATTTCTCTCTCTCTGGATCATTGTCGGTGGAGAGGAACACCTTCTTCCTCTTCCTAAGCTCACTGCTCTGTGAATGGATTCACTCATAGTTTATAGATCTATAGGTCTCTTCATTTTCATGAAATTATGCATCTTCAACTATTGATATATGCTCTATTGAATTACAACTTTCATCCACTGATGAATACCTCTTTGCCTCTAAACATTGGGAAATTCCTTTTGGAAACACCTTCGCAAAGAACCATACTTCGCGAAGCTCCCAATTTCGCGAAGCTCAAACAAGCCTTCACGAAGCTTCTGCCTTTTCGCGAAGCACTTTCACGAAGCACTTTCGTGAAGCTCAATCCGTCACAAAGCAACATCCCTCGCGAATCTTACTAAGCCAACGTGGAGCTCGTAGGTTTCACGGAGCTACAATAGCCGCTGTGAAGCTTCTCTTTCTCAAAGCACACTGGCTCTGCGAACCACCTTTGCAAATCAAGAGAAAATGATCTTCTCTGAAAATTCTCTCTACTTCTCTCGAGGGTGTCGGCCTCTATTTATAGGAGATTCCACTGACCCTCTAACTTTCCACATGAAGTCAATGCCACATCATCTCAAATCGTGAAGCTCCGAGGTTTCCGCCAGAATTCTGTCCAAATCGCGAAGCACCACGACAATTTTCTGTTCGCGGAGCTCGTAGTAATCGCGGAGCATCCCGTCAACTCCTTTGTTCCTTTTCCGCGAAGCTCCCTCACAATTCCCTTCATCGCCGTGAAGCTCCCTTGCAAATCACATCACTTCCGCGATGCGCTTCAGCCTCTACTATTCGCAAAGCTTGTCGTAATCGCGAAGACTCACTACCTCCATTCTTCTGGTCTTCGCGATTTCCAAACCATGAATCCTGTCTTCGTGAAATTCATGCTTTTTCCATATTAAATTATGATCTTCATGGAAATACACTTTTCGCGATGCTCACTAAACTTCTAGATTTTGGACCCCAAAAATTTTGCAAACACTGCGAAACGGCGCCACCTTGTATCTGTTGATTTGTACCACCTCCAGATCATCCATTCCTTTTGTCGACATTCTTGAATCAATCATGGATCATTGACCTCAGCTCTAGAACTTGAAATTCCATCATGATATTCTCTTTGTCAACAAATTTGTATGTCATTGTTTTGCTTTGTCAACAATCACCACTCAGATGTCCACTTTTTCAACAAACACAATCACCTCAAAAATGCTTCAATGATTCCTTGAGGGATTTTTTCCCAATAGTTATTATTATTGTTATTCCTAATTTTCTGTTGTTCATTCTACTTACTAGTGTTTCTTCTTCTATTTAAATATGTTTATATCCACCTACAATGCTATACATTAGTATCGAGGGCATAGTATCCCCACAGACACACCCTAGGACCTCGCTACTAGTCAACAACCTCTGGAATTCGGGTAGATGTTCTTAAGGCCATGTCGACCAATAGGATTGGGGCACCGATCAAGTGGAATCTAGTTCTGGGACAACACAACGTGGTATCAGAGGTGGTTTCATTTCATGTTTTACTATTTTGAAAATATAGATTGGTGATTAGGTATTATTGGGACTTGGTCATAAGATGTTCTTGGGCGTTACAAACCCATGTTTGAGGTAAAAGGAATTTTAGCCAAAATTTAAGTGTTTTTCTACTTTTTCCTCTTACACTTGATATTATTTCACCATTGGGTGATGCACATGTTTTGTGGTGTAGTTTATTATTACATTTTTTGATGATTTTCATTCAGCCTTAGAATGATGATGTGAGGGAAAAGAGAATAGTTATATAAATCATTATATGAACCTAGAATTCACATGTCATGCATATTTCCATGCCCAATAGGTGGATTTGATTTATTTTCATTCATTGATGTGGTTGTGATTGTTGAGGGATTCTGTGATAGTTTCTTGTAAATATATTACTAATGGATGTGATAGAATGACTTCATGTCTCAATTCATGAGGTGTATGGGTCCTCATGGGTTGGTATGAGTAATTTATCGTGTCGATCCATTATGTTATAAATTAGTGGGTGTCATTTTTAGTGATAGGTGTACAGGATCTGATTCATTGAAAATGGTTATCCATTATAAAGTGAATCATGAAATCTAAAATTAATTTGTTTCACATCTTTATCCAACCATTACATGTTTATTAAAGGTCAAAAGTGAAGCTTGAAATTAAATGAAAAAATTAAATGAAACATATACTTGAGAACTTACAAATGTCTGGCCATAAATGTGGGTAGTTGGGGTACTATTCTTTGGGTAGTGAGTTTTTCTACAATCAGCTTCCACTAGTGATGATATTATTATAATTATTCTTAATATGAGGCATGTGCTTGGAAATTGCTTACCAATGCCACCATGACACCCCAATATCATACTCTAGGAAGGTGGTGATGACCATGATTCAGATGTGGTGGGCCTTGAGCTACTAGTCATACCTCTATGAGTTCCACTTGAGGAACCACCTTTTGTACCTGATTTGAGCATTGATTCCCAGATCAAGATAATATCCAACATCTGATACAGTCTATTCATGGTGCTATATTGAGTGAACCTTGGATGTTTGATCTGACTCGTGAGTTCAAGAAGCAACATCATCCTACCATCTTAGCGGATGGAGGTCCACAAGATACTAAATCTTGGCAAGATTATGCCCAATATATCTTTCAGTATCTAGAAATTCCTCCAGTGTAGTGGGTTAAGCATGCTACATACATGCTTTGGGGTTTTTCTATGAATTTGAGGGATGTGACTTTCCAGGCTGGTCATCATTAGGGCATGTTATGGATTTTTTTAGACTTCCTTCTATGATAAGTTATTTTCATAGATTCTTGGAGAAAACAGATATATAGCGTTCATGCATCTTGAATAGGGTTCTATGTCAGTTATGGTATATTCATATTGTTTCACAGAATTGCAGCCATTTTCCTCACTTCTAGTCGGTGATGAGTTTTTTTGGTCTAGATGTTTTGAAGAAGGGCTATAGAATTCCATTCATATGTCGGTCGATGTATTTCATCTGTATAAATTTTCATCTACAGTCATTTAGGATCATATCACCGAGTGAAACCTAAGTGAATTTAATAATATTGGGTATAGAGGACCAGTTCCACATCAGGACAGAAGTTCTTTTGGCGGTAGGAGTTGTTCTCGAGATGTTTCTCATCAGAGAAATGAAAATAATAGTTCTCGTTTTGATAACACCTTGGTGTGTCTTCAATGCGAATGAAAAGGTAACATGAAGCCTCAATATGATAGAGACCCAATGTAGTTCCAATGTTGTGGCTATATAGGCAATCTCCAGTGTTTCTATAGGACCTTTCCACCAACCATGAGTGGAAAAGGATCTGCATGTGCTCCACCTTCAGTAGGGTGTTCCTTTACACAACATCTTCTAGGGAGTTAGAATAACACAAGTAGGACTATCATAAGAGAAGGTCATGGTCATTGTATCTAGACCCCTTATCACAAGTAGCACCAACAAAGCAGTTTTGATCATGGTAGTCCATCTGTTGCACATTGTTGTGGATCAGGTAATTCTCATGAACAATAGAAAATACATTAGGATCAGGCTACATGACCATCTATAGTACGAGGTACTATTCTAGTAGCCTATATAATAATATCTTCTTTACCTGATATAGGTGCTTCAAAATACATTTATTTTCATATATTGTCGAGAATCTCAAGCTAGATATACATTATTATTGTGGTTTAATTACCCCATATACATTGATAGGGGTATGAACATAGAAAATACACTAGTTCAGGGACTTCCATGCTGAGGTATCTAGTTACCATTTCTTATGGATCCTGTAAATTCTGAAGATGATGGGGTTTTATATAATTATTGGGATGGACTAGTTGGTTCACTATCATTCTTTTTTAGACTTCTACCATCACAGGGTATCGTTAACATCATCATAGGGTGGCAGTTATCTTTATAAAGGAGACTGAGATATCCAAGCTAATAGAGCTGGACTAGAGAATCATGGGCTAGGTGGAGTGATCACCCAGATTTCAAACTTCTTCAAGGAGGATCCAGGTTTACAATAGTTTGGTTTCCCTCCAGCAGTGGATAGTTTTAGGGATTTATTTCCAAGTGATTTTTTCAAGATTACCTCCTGAGATGGAGGTAGAGATTATAAATGAGCTTGTCGCAAGAGAGGATTCAGTGTCCATTCCTCTTTATATGATGAAACCTATATAGAATTAGGATCTCAATAGGTAGTTAAAGAATTTAGAGACCAAACGATTTATATGGCCCAATACATTCTCTTAGGGTTCTCCTGTGACTTTTTTCTAGAAATTAGATTGAACATTAAATATATGTGTGGTTTAAAAAAAATTGATCTAGCTTATGATAAAAAACCAATATCCACTTCCTTGAATATAATTACTCTTTGACTATCTACGAGGAGAAAATCTCTTCTCTATGATCATCCTGAGATCATGTTATCATCAAGTGAATTTCTGAAAATTATTCATACCTCATACGACTATCCATAATAGGTATGGTTTGAATGAGTACCATGTTATTCCATTTGATCTTATGAACACACTTTCCATTTTTCATGGCTTTGATGAATAATGTTTTCCACCCCTATTTAGATTCTTTTGTAATGGTATTTGTGTAAGGAATATTTTTTGTATTCTCACACTCATTGTGACCATTCCAAACAACATGATATCATTGTTAGTAAACTGAGAGACCATCAGATTTATACAAAGATTGCTAAGTGCCACATTAGGATTGAAAATTTCCACTAATTAGGTCATATAATATCAAAATCAGGTGTATATGTTGACCAAGAATAGGTTAGTGTTGTAGTTTCCAAGTATAATCCCATGAATGTGTCAGATATATAGAGATTATTGGGGCTAGCTAGATATTATAGGTGTTTCATACAAGACTTTTCTTTCCTTTCATTACCTTTTACTGGTTTTAAAAAGAATGGTGTAAAGTTTTTATTGTCATAAGCATGTGAGAAATCCTTTCTGGAGATAAAAGAGCGGATGGTATAATCACCTATTCTGACACTTCTGTAGATAGGTATAGGCTATAATGTCTTATTTGATTCATCAAACATCGGCCTAGGAGAAGTGATGATACAGAAGGAAAACATTGTTGTGTATATATCTCGGTAGTTGAGGCCTCACAAGAGTAATTACCCAATGAACGACCTTGACCTAGAAGCCGTTGTTCATGCCTTATGTTGTTGGAGACATTATCTAATGGTTGAGCGCTTTTTTTGGTACACAAACCTAAAGAGCCTCAAATATATGTTTTTAGCATGACATGATCCTCATACAGAGAAGAATGGTCGATTACCTACAAGTCATTGATTTTGAGCATTCATATATGCATGGGAATAGAAATGTTATTGCCGATGCACTGAGTCGGAAAACTCAAGCATAAGTAGTATGTGAATCCAGTGATTAATGGATGTTAATGACCCAATTTTATGAGCTAGGTCTATAGTTTCATGAAAGTCATGATAAATATTATATCTCATCATTGAAAGATACGTATTCCTTCCTTGAGATGGTGAAGATTAGAGAATTTTCATATCCTAAAGGCTTGGTTATCCATTAGAGTATATTAGAATATAATCCACCTATGGATTGGTATGTGGAAAATGGGGACATCCTATTTTTATATAGATGTCTCAAGGTTCCTACATATTTGAGATAGGAGTTAATGAAAGATTTCTGTGCCACTCAGTGGTCAGCTCCTCTAGGAATCTCCAATATGTATAGAAATATGTGACTCCAGTATTGGTGGACAAGGATGAATATATAGATTGATGGATTTATCTCTAGGTGTTCGACCTCTCTGCAGGTGAATATGGAGAACTAGAGACCTGAAGGATTGCTACAACCACTTCTAGTCTCAAAATTGAAATGGGAAGATATTTCCATAGATTTCATATTTGGATTACCTAGGTCGCTGAAGGGTAGCGATTCTATATGGGAAGTCATTGACAAACTAATGAAATCATCCGTACTCATTCTTATTCAGGAAACTTTCTCTGTGGACGAGCTAGAAAGACTGTATGTATGTGAGATCATATGACTATACAGGAACCAACGTAATATCATTTCAGATTGGGTCTCTTATTTCACATAACATTTTTTGTAGGGATTGCATAATGCTATAAGAACACAGCTGCTTCTATGAATATATTTTCATCCATAGACCGAAATTTAATTATAACTGACAATATAGGGTCTAGAGGATATTATTCAAACATGTTTCAATGATTTTGGCAGTTCATGGTAGAATCATATCCTTCTTGTCAATTTCACCAACAATTATAGCTTTCAAGAGACAATTCAGATAGATCATTTTGAGGCCTTATATGGTAGGTCATTCCATTCACCCTTGTGTTGGATTGAGACTTGGGATATAGCTCAACTAGGTCCTTATCTCATTCACGAGACTTGATAGTATATTCATCTATACATAAATAATATGAATATTACTCCGTACATATAAATGTTATGTTAGTCACCATTAATGACCACTTATTTTTGAGGTTGGGGATCATCTTTTTCTTTGAGTATCATCGAGGCTAGGTCAAATTTGATTATAGAAGCAGGGGTTATTTTCTTCTCAATATGTATGGCCTTTTTAAATTCTGAAGAGAGTCGGGATAATAGCCTATCAGTTATTATTACCTCAGAGGTACCATGTCACACACAATTTCATTCATGTCTCACGACTTCTCTAGTGTTATGTTGATATGTCTCATAACTTTGATCCTGAGGAATTTGAGTTACATGCCTATGAAAACATTGAGGAGCACGCAGTACACAACATTGATAAGAGAACAATGTCTCTTTTAGGTCGGTCTGTCCCCCTAGTATAGGTGTTGCAGCTGTACAGTCAGGTAGGGGTGAGACTTGGCAGAGGGAACCTGACATATATTTTTAATGACCGGAATTTTTCTCAAACATTGTTTCTCCAACCATAGAAGGTGAACATGGGGACTCAATAATTTAATGGGGGAAAATTGTAAGAACATGGTTTTTCACTCAGATATGAATCCTTGAATTTCAGTATAAATCTTTACTTTGGACCCAATATGGATGCCCAATGAGCTAGAAAATTTATAGGGGGTGTACGAGGAATGTTCGGATCCAGAAACACTTATTTTTAGGAAAATTGGATAGGTCGCACGATTATTGTATGATTGGTGCATAGTTTAGCTAAACATGTAGATTCAAATTTCCAGAAATAACCACTTCGCATGGTTTGTGAATGGTCATGCAGTCTAACTGTGAAATGTTACCTTCTACACTGAAAACCTCGCATGGTTTGTGCACGATTTTTCAAAAAAAATCACAAGCCTTTTTCAGTGAAAATTTACAAAATTTTCTTTAATGATATATTAACCACCCTCCAACTTCCCTAATCTAATATTATGTAGGATTAACCTATTTCTATCTCAATTTGGAGATTTTTAATGATCTAACATTGGAATAAAGATATCTCCTTCATATGTGATCTCAACGAGCTTCCATTCTTCATGTTGGATGTGCAATGGTAATTTCTCAAGTCCTCTAGAGCTGTTGTACTCCTTTTTTTCAATTGACTGTGATATCAGGGTATGAGAGTATTTCTCTTTTTCTTAGATCTACTATGATTAAATCCAAATCAATAGCCAATATCGGAGGAGGATAGTCATACAAGAATAAGGTGGGTGGCCTATAACTAATCACTAAAGATCATTGATTTTGGAATTATCGTTTGGTGAACACTGATTTCATCTGGTTCTATTTATAGAATTTATATTCCATATATATTGTCATGTGAACTTTGTGGTTATTCCATTTCCAAATATGTGATTATTTTTTAGTGGTTACACCCATAATTCAATCCCTTCAATGTTGATGCTTATGCCATAATTTATGTTTTAGTGCTTTAACTAGTTTGATCCACCATTCCAGTTTGCCTTCGCATGACCTACCAAAGGGTAATTATTTCTATATTAGTTGGAATAATTTATATTTCTAATTAAATAATGGAATGTACCATTTGTGTGTACCACTTTACCACTCTAAGGTAATTTCTTCAAATTGATAATTAAATGTGAATGATTAATTGATTGCTTATCTATATCACTCCTTACAACCTTAATAAAAGGTAGTGAAATGAAACCTGAATTTGTAATATGCATTAAATATATTAAATGGTTCCATGAAACCTCTCCTCATCACACTAATGAATGGAAAATCATGAAACAAATGACTTGATAAAAAGTATTTATGCTACTTGAACATATCACACTAATGAAAGGTGAGGCTTGAACTGAATGAAATATTAAATGAATTCATAATCAAATTATAATGGACTAACTTGATCTCACCTTGGATTTGGATTGTACAATTCCATGAGCACTCAGGAACCCCATTCTGATTTAAAGATATGGCTTTCATTGTTTGAAACCAACATAGATCTTGATCCTTGTCTGTTCATGGATGCCAGGTATGACACTGTAGGATCCCTTCTTATTATCAAAGAATTCCTCAGATACACTCCTTGGATCCATCATTGAAATGTAGTTTCTAGGGTTACTTCCCGTAGGGACCTATCTCAGCTTAGCCCCATTTTACCTTGGACGATCACCTGGGATTCGGTAGGAACCATATAGTGGAATGCCTTGGATCATGCTCCTTGGATTATACTCTTACCCATGCCATGAAACAGTTATTACTTTGTTGGGAACCATTGAGGACTACATCACGTTGGTTGTTACCTTGTAACGCCACTATTAAATATCATTATAGAATTTTTTTTACATCTTGGAGACTTAAAAATTATTAACATGTGACTTATTTACGCACAAATAATAATGAGGGAATGAATGGTTGACATGTTCATACTCTAGTTGATGGTTGAAGTAGGTACAAGGGTATTTAGATACATTGTACTAATATTCCTTATAAACGCAAACTTTCACACTGTTACATTTCCATCACACTTGCCGAATGTTATAGACTCCATTGGTGGTGGCACACAAAGATTTTTCTCACACCTCCTCCAGGTGTTGGTTCATACCCAGGGTAGATTAAATGGTTCCCAGTGTTGAAAAAGAGAATCATAAGGCTTCAAACACTTTATTTCTTGCTGTATTGGATGGAGCATCATAGTAGAAGTTTACACAAGATCTCGGGATGCTTGGGATAGTATTTTATTTTCTTTACACTATTTTAGAAAATGATATTCCTAAATTCTTGTATCCATAATTTTTAGTTCTGTAGTACATGACATATCATCATCCCTTCATGATTTTTATTCTAGTTGTTTGAGTTATTATTACTATTTTCCCTATTTTCCACTGTTCCTTGTGTTTAAATATGATTATTACACTATTTACCAATGTTTACATCTACCATCTATGCCACACTTTGGTAGCAAGGGCATAATCTCCCCCCAGACACACCCTAGGCCCTTACTACCAGTTGGAAGCTTATGGCATTTAAGAATATGTATTTAAGGACATGTGGACCACTAGGCACAAGGAACCTATTAAGTGGAATCCAGGTCTGAGACGTCACAACATAGGTATTGGGATAGATTTTATGAATTCAAAAAAATAAATTATGAAAACATTATGGTTACATATGGGTAAATTAATTTATTGGTAATTAATAAATTATAAATTAAAATTAAAATCTTTTGAAAATTTAAAAAACGTTTTTATTGGAAAATAATTTCTAGAACTGAAATGAATTTTTTCATAATAAATTTTATTAATAAATATTATTGAATTGTTTAAATTAAAACTAGATATTACATAATCATTAAAAAAATTTAATATTTAGTTAATATTTTTTATACGATTGGGATAATAACAAATTATGTTTTATGCTTCAAAATGTCTCTTTATAGAAAGTAGTTTTGGGAGCCTTTTGCATAAATATTTTTAAAATTAATTTCCAACATTTATATAAATAGAATCATTAAAATAAGAAAAAAAAAATTGTAATAAGGTGTTTCAATTTGTTTTAAATATTTCACATTATTTTGGGCATTTTGAATAGTAGCTATTGTAAAATTTATCAACTCAGTAAATTGTAAATCTAGTTAATATATGTTAGAACTAATTGTTGAAGATGCCTTTTTTCAACTAAATTTTTATTAAAAAATACAAAATTTAACCTCATTATCTATGTTTCAAAATATAATTATTTAAAGGAAATTTTCCTTTAAAATTGAACAATATAGTGTTTAAATCAATGAATGTCACTAAGTGTCACTCTCTTAGTATTAAATATCATTTATGTTTCCGAATAGGGAAAATATTATTTTATGAATTAATATAAAATTATATTTAGAGAATAATGAAATTATTTTTATTATATAAATTTATTTTTATTTTTTAAAATTATTTAATTACCTTATGTTCTTATGAAACGCCGATGCAGTATTACTTCAATTAATAAAAATGTAGAATAAATTATTTAAAAAAATTTATTGTATTATTATATGAGAAAGATTTCATGTTCCAGGAAATTTCCAACAAAAAATATTATTGATCTATAAAAGGAACATATTCAAATGTTTTCTTTTTTTTAGACTCTTTAATGTCAAATTAAACAAATAGTTCCAAAATTAAAAATAATGATATTTTTTAAAAAATTAATAAAGGATTTGAAAATAATACTTAAGTTATCATTATCATTGTGAATGTATTATGGTTTACCACATCATACACGGTCAATGTATGAGTTACATTTCGTTTTGTTGTAAAATTATTTATACTTTATTTTTAAAAATGTTGTAACTGTGGTTATGGTAAAAAATAATTAATAATGGGATTAATACAAAAAATAATGTTTAAAATGACACAAAAAACCTCCCAAAATTTCATTGGAATATTTTTTAAACCATATGAATTTTTTTTATAATTTATATCAATTTGAATGCATTTGGAATTAGAATTTATTTATTAAATTTCAATATTTTAATAAATTCTATTTATGTCTTCCCCCTCCCATATAAAAGGACACGCATCCATTCTCTTACTCAAAGAAGATTAAGCCATCTAGTTCAGCAATTATCGACCAAAATAAATTAAATATTACTTTTCAACATTATATAGGTTATGGTATTCCAAAAATACCAATACTATGATCATTAGGAGAAGATCTAAAGAATTTATTTTGAATAAGTAGTAATCACTATGACAGATAATTTATTTTCAATTATTTTTTTAATACATAAATTTTTTTTATAAAATAATGTATTGAAGATAATAAATATATTGAAATCCTATTATTTTTATAAAATATCATTTATTCACCATATTTCTTTTAAATGGGAAGTAAAAGTATCACTGGTGCATTAGTACGACTTATCCTCTCCACATAGAAATAAATTTAATTTCCCATCAATATATATTATGTATTGTTATTATATTGGGCTTAAATTTTAAAAATAATATATATTAAATATCTATTCATATTTATTGTTAATAACATATCTACCTTCTTACCATACATTCCATCAAAAATGATAACGTCGCTTTTGCGTATGTGTGGACTATGACCTCCATCAAGATATGTGATTTGTTTTTCATATAAATATTAGTTATATGATAGGTTTAATGAATATATATAATATATATTAAATTATATTTATCCTTGAAAGGCGATTAATTATTTATGTTCTCTTTTTACACCATTAGAATATTGGAAACAGTGTTCATGTATACGTATGACCTACCATTACTATGAACTCGGTAATTCATTTTTATATTAACATCCTTTATGAATGATTATATATTGATATAATAAAAATATATGAGATTTATGTCAGTATTAAAATTCTAGAGATCCTGGAACCATGATCCATGTCCACAAATTAGAAATCCAAAGAGAAAATTTTCATGAACAATGAAATAGTTAACACATATAAAAGATTATATTAATAATAATTATTGATAAAAGAGTGTTTAAATGTTATAAAGTTATATAATATGATATTATTATTATTCAATAGAATCTGGTATATAATTTTAATAAATTTAATTTTTTTACATGAGCCTTGAGAAATTTTAAACCAACGGAAACTAGAGGTATAATTTATAATCTAAAATTGTCTTCTTTTGGAGGCTAGAGCACATTCTATCAGAATTTTTGTAATGATTTTGTAATAATATTTATATCACATAGTAATTATTGATTATATGATCCAAGGGTATCATAATTATTTTTTCTATGGATGGTTTATGTTTTTGAAGATAATATGTTTATGAGAATTATTCCTTTACCACATGTTATGCTATGATAAATCGATTAAATGTTTATAAAACATATTTATGTTTCATATGATATTAATTAACTAAATTTATATGAAATACATTTCATTTCATTGGTTTTGATAGGATGAATGTTTTTTGATCTTTTGGACACACATTTTTTATCTTAATTATGTAATGGGTGGGCCCATAGTTATATAGCTCTCCAATGCATTAAGTAATGATAGATTTATCATGGGATAAACATGATAGTAATGGGGATTGAACTTTTTCCTTTAAGGGACTCTATCCAAAATTATAGTATTCGAAGTAAACCTTGACTACTCTGATGGTTTAGGGAGTAAACCCAATCCACTACTATAGTTTGGGATGTGATCCTTGAAAACAAAAAATATATATTTTTCTATGATTATGTGTATACTGGTAATATAAGTCTTCTGCTAATGTTATTGTTTTAAGAATAATGTTATTTGATTCCTGTATAATTAATTGTTTAGGAACTGCTATACAATTTAAAATCAATCAATATTATGGTAATTGATATACACGGTAAGTTTTTGAATGTTAAGCTCATGTTATAATATACTTATGTTAATGTTGTGCCAATGTGACCACTGATATCTTCATTGATTACAGTTACTACCTAATTGATCTCACCCTTTTCTATTGATTCCATCCCCCATGTTATTATGAAATTTATTAATTATGACATTTTTATAAAGGGTTCTTGTTTTTAATAACATGGTGGGAGATAATGTTGTTCACTTATAGATGCATTGTTTATGTATCCTTATTTCAATATATAATAAATGTTTATGGATTTGGAAGGGGTTTTCATGGTTTATAAAGAATATATATCCAATCGTATATAATATCATTATATGAAAAAGTATATGTCACTATATGCACTATAAGGACATGGCCTTAAAACCTCACTTAATCTTGAACTAAATGGATTATTAACATTGAGGATATTTTCTGGTTTGGAGTTTTAGAGAAGTAGGCCATATGTATTATATTACATCTCAAATATTACATTGTAGACACTTTTACTCTGTATCCATTTTTTCATTAAAATATTATACAAAAAGAGTCATGTCTAGTTCATTATTTTAGACAGAATTACCTTTCCATGATCCCATCCTAGAACATATTCATCATAATTTCATGTGAAAAACATTTCAAAACATGGAATAAGCATAAAAACCTAAGTTAGGGATATATAAAGAAGGAAAACTGTTAGTTTTTCAAAACTACAATTAAACCATGAATACTTTATCATAAGTAATACTTTTCACCTTTATGAAGTAGTTAAGACTATTCACTAAATAATAGATCATTGCATACCATTTTTTAAACAAAATATTACCATAAACCTCATAGAAAGAACATATAACATATAACGGTTACTTGGGACATAAACATACTTAAATTGAATAACTATACGGTCAGCTTCCACACATATCACTAAATATAATATCCATAAGGCTGACTTCCAAACCCATTTCAATGGAGGATATAATGTAACCACCCGTCCTGGATTATCACCGCACCACCTGTCATTTTGATTATCATGTAACCATCCATAAAATTTCCATGTACCATTATAAAATCATAACACATAAAATATTTCAAATATAAATATTTCACTAATAAAATTTCATATACAATCAAAATAAATCATTTCGAGATATTGAAATAATAAATCAATTTCTAAAAAAACAATTTTAACACAAAACTCCCAAAAACAGAATAAGGGGTTTTTTCATTTTAAAACCACTAAGGCTTATAGAGGAAGCCAACTAACGATTACGGCGGTAGATAGGTAATTTTCACCACAAACGTTAAAAACATTCCTCTTTTTCATTTATTAAAACTCTTCATATAATAAATATTTCATTTTAATGAAATTAAATGTCAAAGGGTTTTATTATATACCGTATAATATAAATTTGGGTATAAATCAAAGTATGCCTCAATGAAAGGATATTGAGACGAAGTCCCTTACCTCTTGTATGACTTGACACGTTCGTTCTTTAATTTCAAGAATAATAATCATAAGTTAATTTATACTTTCTTAAAATCTCCAATTTAAATTTTTATTATGCCATTATTGGAAAAATTGAAAAACCTGAGTACACTAGCAGTACACCACTACGTGCATAAAGAACATAAAAAATGGTTAAACACAAGGTTAATATTATTTGAATCATCTACTCTATAAAGTTCCCAGTTCAGCATACCAACCCGGAGGTCAAGATCTGCTCTGATAAGCTCTTCAAGGCGGGTAATCATCCTTTCCATTGTCTGGGCAAACTCTTCTGCACTAATTCTATGTTGATTGTAACCTCTTGCAAGTATCCTATCTTTCTTATCCAGTCACACTTCTTTCTCCTATGTGGAATCAACTTTTAGCCTTCGTTCATGAATTCTGTTGAGCTCCTCTTCTGAAATATTGGGTCGTATAGCTGGCTCCAGCATTTCCTCCTTGGAGTGCAGGATGAGTTTTAAACACTCCTCGTCCTCCGATTTATTAACTCTTGTGAGGCTACATGGACCATCAATTTCCCCATCTTGTACGTATTTGTTTTTTATTCCTTCCCTTCTTGACTGACCTGGTCGCCATTGGTTTGGGCAAAGGAGAACAATCCTTGTTCCCCATAGACTTCTTCCCCTGAACCACAATGCCTTTTCTTGAATCTCTAATGCCTTTTTTCCTTTTCTTCCATCGAGGGATATGAGGGTCATTCCACCAGTCCTTACTACCCACTGAAGAAATACTATAGACGTCATCAGATGAAGACTCATCCTCCATAGGGAATGTAGGCTCCTGAACATCCAAGCTGTCAAATCGATTCTCCAACTGAAACTGAGGGCCTACATTGCCCTAACCCGACTTACACATGGTATGATTCCTATCTGCCTTTGTCTCCAAGCCTTTTAACTTCCCCTAGCTCCATTCTTCGCACTGAGGGAGTTTGGGTTTAAGGCCTTCAAGACATTCCCTTCTGCAAACTTCTCTTTTGCACTGAAGGATTTTGCAGCCAATAGGTAAGATTTCTCCTGGACCAGTTCTGCTCTAGTGTCATGCTGAACCTCACTGCCTAATAATCTGCCCCCACCTTCTTCAGTCGAGAGAGATGGAATTGAAGGGGTCACCGTATCTGCTGCTATGGATCCTTCCACGCCAACGCCATAAACTCCCAAATCATGCTTCAGTCGACCAAAAATTGCAGACACCCTCGGGCCTACATCCATGGGTTTTCTAGGTTTCACCTTCTTCAAAGGAATCATGGGAGGAGACTGCTTCTTCTCCCCTCTTGAACTGGCCTCTTCCCCATTCGGTTCTTGAGAAATGACCAATTACAGCTCCCCTGTAGCCTCCCTGCGAGCCCCCACATGCTCCCCCAAATACTCAACACCGCATGACTGCTGATCAACCACTAGAGCCATTTTCTCCACCGAAGCCCCGTCCCGGTTCACGCGGCGACATCGAGAAGCCACATGTCCAAGCCTAGAGCATCTCGAGTAGAACGTAGGCCACGAGTCGAACACCACATGCCGATTCCTCCTTAGTTCTTCTCCAATCACAATCCATAGCCATTCGGTTGGAAGTTTTGAATCATCTACCTCAATACAGGTGCAAGGCAGGATGGGATGACAGACCGCGGTAGTTCGATCATTAGAACATAGAAAACGGCCGACTAAATTCTCAAGCATACAAATGATAGAAGGATTTTGGAAAGGTAGAGGAAAATCCGAAAAACTAACCCATACCGCGGCCGAAGGTGGATCACGATTCAAGTTGAAATCAAACGACCAACGTAGGAGGAATAAGCCGCAGCCTACGAACACATGAGGAGCACTGGAACAAGAAAAAACGAAATCCTCCTCTGACGTGAAGAGAACCATCAAATGAAGCCTGTTGAGAAGCCCCACCACCGCTCGGTTTTGAATCCCCAAAGAATCAAAAACAAATCTGTCGATGGCATCGACCGAAGGACGATGACCTCTGAAGCGAGAAACCAGCATCGATATGTGGGGATCCATGGCTTCATTGAAATCCTTTAGCGATAACGCAAGCGGGGGTGAACCATCATGAAAACCAGGATCCTTAGGGCTAATAAAAATCTTCAAAAAGGGAGGGAGGTAGGCCGGATTGGTAAAGGGGGTGAAGGGGCGAGCCGTCGAGGAAACGGCCCCCCTTCCCCCCGCCGGGGAGGAGGGGGTCGGAGCCTCGGTCATCACCGCAAGCTGCCTCGGGGAGAAGCTCTCGAATATGTATTAATTTATTAAGACCCATTTTCATGTTTATTATTCCTTTTATATCACTTATTACATATCTATAACAATTAGTTTATTATTTGAGTTCTTATTAGACATTTTTTTGATGTTCGGAACATGAGTTAAAAATGAACTAGTTATAATTATAAATTGTCCATGATGTCAAAATTCCATTATCTCTAGTATGATAATCATGATTTAGATATCATATATATCATATATATCTATTATATATATGTATTTATAATAGTTGAAAACTTTTGGAGGTAATAAATGAAATGCCCCGTTCATGGAGACGGTTAGCTGTACGAAAGCATGAATGCTACTTTCATTTCTATTTCATATTTAATAGAATGAAAAAATAGTGATATATAGGTATATTATAATTCCAGTATAATATTATTTATATTATTTTCTTAACTCCATCTTTTATACGTCCCATGTATGGCATGAATGAGTCATATCACTTTGAGGGTGTGGTACTCTGCACATCCTCAAATGAAATTATCGCATTTACCCATAATGGAAACCATAAAGGTAGGATATAAATGAAAAATACAGAATCCTAGAGACAATATAAATATAATATATGTAACTTCTAAATACATTTCGATCATAATTTCCACCATGAGAGGCATTTGGATATAATTGAACAGACATTATTTCGTGAGGCAATAGTTCACCATCTACAGAAATAGTTTGTTCTTTACCGATTAGAGGGAGGTGTGTGTAAGTGTTTTTCAAATAATTCTCATAAAAAAATCTATTATACTTACAATAATGTTTTTTCAATAATATAAAGGAATAAAAAGTGTTTATGGGGTTGGAGAAGGAAAATAAAACAAAAGAACTTAAGAGGAGACATTACCTTTAAATCAGGTAACTCCCTTTGGTTTGAACAAAAAATATTAATTGAAGTGCCTTATAAGGAATGTAAGTCTTATAAGTGGAATAGAGGGATTTAGGGAGATTATTTAGGTAGATTTAGGAAGATCCAAGGGGCTTGAGAGGTATAAGGAATGTGTTATAAGTGAGGTCTTTTTATAAGGGTAAGGAGGGGCACTTTAGGAATTTTTGAAAATATTATTTTATTATATAATTATTTTCGGTTTATAATGATCAAAAACTCATCAATGTCAAAGATAAGATGAATCATGTTTTAAGTAAAATCATCCAATAATAATTGGACATTTATTGGATTTTTTTAATTCTTATAGTCTTCTTTTTTTAAATAATTCATTAATGATGTAAACACTACATCATTTTTGTGCAATAAAATTTTTTATTTGATTTCTGTAAATTATAAAAAAATACCCTGATTTATGAAATTTTTTTATCTTTCTAATTAATATTTATAGATAAATATATCAATTATATAACCCCACATTAAAATTGTTCTAGAAAAACAACATAAGTTTATAATATTTTTATTTTTACATTAAATAAAAAGTTATGAAAATAATTATCTTACCCATGTGTATTTCAAAGACCAAAAAACTCACCTAAGGATTTAATTGGTCAGATATTAATTACACAATAAGGTCTGGACAATTGGTAAGTTAATTTTATATTAGTATTGTATGTGTTTTACCTTAAATAAACCTATTTACCTTTAACTACGGTAAATAAAAGTCAAAAGTTACTGACCATAAAAAATTAATTTTACATTATTGAACGATATTTTACTTTCTAATAACATCCATGTATTTCATTTTTTTGAAATTCAATTCTTAGAAGTGGTAAATTTTCATTTAAATGAAAAATTCAGTTTCTTAACTACAACCCAGTATTTTCACTATTCATAAAAAATTGATGTTTTTCAGAAAAATACCAAATATTTATCCTAATATATATTTGATATTACGAATTCCAAAATGATATCTATTTTACCAAATTCAAAAAATATAAGTTGGATTAATTAATTTAAAATTAATTCCTATTTTTAATAGAAAAATCATGTTTTTAATAAATAATAACTATCAAAATATTGACACATGTGTTTGTCGAATTTCAAATTGAAATTATTCCGATGACCAAAATTAGATTAAATGGTAAAAATATAATCTATTTACAATATAAAACCAATTAAAATGATAATATATCTATATAAATAAATTATATTAAAATGAAGTTTTTAATTAAAATACATTATTTTCCCTATTAATTAAGAATGAATTTTAACATAAAAATACCAAAAATTTACCCAAATTAAATTTTCATGTCCCGAATCTAAATAAGAAATATTTTTGTAAAATAAAAAATATAAAATGGTCAAAAACTAAATTCAATGTGGGTTCCCCGTCAAAAGATGGTAAATCGACCTTTTAATGAGTATTATTGTATTTATGTCTAAAATCAGAAAATTTCTTGTTTTATGTCTCTAAAATTTATTGGATAAATGTAAAAAAAATTAACCAAAATGTATATTCATAATTTATATATTTCATTCCATTATCTCTAATATAATGACTAGGCGTTAACTATCATTTAAGGTAATAATATATTATTATTTTATAGTATCACCCAACATTGAGTGCAACGTAAAATTTCAAAAAACCCAGTATAGCGTATAAGGTCTGCCATTGAACATTGCATCACTTTTAAATTAAAATTATGATTCAAATCAGAAATATTAAAAAATATGAAAATATATACTCTATATTTACCTGGGATGTTACATCCTTTAACACTTTTTGAAAGTGTGTGCATTCAATTTTATTCACTTATAAAATAAATGGCAGTATTTATCCCACATAACATTTTTAGATTCCCATGTTTCATCCTCAACCATATGGTTTTTTCTCCAAACCATTACCTAATAAATTACATTATTCCGCAACATATTCTCTCATTAGTCTAGAATCTTTACTGGTTGTTCCTCATAATAGATATTTTCTTTCAACTAAACTACCTATGTGATCAAAACATGAGATGGATCTGACATATACTTTCTCCACATTGAATGATGAAAAACATTGTGTACCTGGGATAAACATTGAGGTAAAGCCACTTTGTACGCAACTTAAACAACTTTCTCTGGGATTTCATAGGGTCCAATAAACCTTGGACTCAACATTCCCTTCTTCCCAAAATGCATCACACCATTCCATGGAGAATCTTTGAGAAAGACAAGATCACCTACCCCAAATCAAATATCCTCACTCTGGTTATCCGCATAACATTTCTTCTTACTCTGAGCTATTCTCATGTGCTTCTAAATCAATTGAACTTTTTCATCCATCTCTTCTACCAACTCTGGTCCAATCAACTTCCTTTCACCTTCATATTCCAAAAAAAGATGGAGTTCGACATTGTTTCCCATATAATGCCACAAATGGAGCCGTCTGTATACTAGAATGAAAACTTTTATTATAAGAAAACTCAACCAAATAATGATTTTATTCATAAATTATCTTTAAACTAGTGGAAAACCACGTAGCATATTCTCCAAGGTCTAAATTGATCATTCTAACTACCCATATGATTGTGGATTAAAATTTGTTCTAAAATTTAATTCAGTTCCGAATGACTTCTGAAGGAATTTCAAAAAGATAGAAGCAAACCTATGATCACGATCAGATACAATGGATAGGAAGACCATGAAACCTGACTATCTCTTTAACATAAAACCGAAAAAGATGATCTAGATAAAAAGTATCTCGAATAAGAAGGAAATGAGCATATTTTTTCAATCGATCAACAATAAGACAGATTGCATTATTACATCAAGATGTCTTTATTAATCCCACAACAATGTCCATGGATATATTTTCTCATTTCATCATTAGCACTAGTAAAGACTGAAGCATCCCTTTTTGTAACTACTGCTCTTCATTAACCTATTAACAAGTCAAACACTTCATATTAAAGCGAGAAATATCTATCTTTATTCCATCCCACTAGTAATACTCACGATGATCTCTGTATATCTTAGTACTGCAAGGATGAACTGAACATGGAGAACTATGAGCTTCACATAAAAACTCATTCTTAAACTATGAATCAAAAGGAATGAATAATTTCTTTCCAATTCTCAAAACACAATCATTATCAATTTTGAAATTAGGAAACATACCATTCTAAACCAACTCTATCTTTTTCTGCAACTCACTGTCTTTATTCTATACTTGATTAATTCTGTATGATAGAGATGATTTAAGTGACACCTGAAAAACAACAGAAGAATTTTTTCACAAAAAACATCTTTTCCAAAGTTAATCAAATACAAATCCAAAGTATCTCATTCCAAAAGGAGAATGGTTAATGTAGAGTTATATTTTAGAATTAAATCATCAGTCTCTTTATTTTTTCCCCGGATGGTAATGGTTCAGTGAATCATAATCCTTGATTAATTCCATCCATCTACTCTGTCTCATGTTTAATTATTTCTGAGTAAATAAATACTTAAAACTTTTGTGGTCAATGTATATTTCAGAATTTTCTCCATATAGATAATGCCTCCACATTTTGAAGAAAAAAAACTCCCTCTAATTCCAAATCATGTGTAAGGTAATTTAACTCATGAGGCTTAAACTGACGTGAAGCATAAGCAATTAAATGATCAATATGTATACGGAAACATCCACATCCTTACAATTAAGAGTCACTATAGATAACAAACTCATCATATTTGGAAGGAAGTGACAAAAATAGAGCATTCACCAGTCATATTTTCAATTATTGCAAATAATCATAACATTTATTGGTCCAAATGAGAATTAGACCTTTTCGAGTTAACATAGACAGTAGGCAAGATAACCGTGGAACATTTTCATCAATCCTCCTGTAATAACCATATAAACCAATAAAACTACAAATCTCATTTATATTTTTGGGCATTGTCCATTATTAAAAAATTTATCTTTTATCAGGATCAATTATTATGCCATTTTTTGAAACAATGTGGCCATGGATGAAATTTTTTGTTACAAAAACCCACACCTGCTGAATTTCCAAAACAGTTTCTTTTCTTTTATGGTATTAAAGACAAGACATAAATGAACTACATGGTCATATTAAATTTTAGAATAAACCAATATATCCCTTATAAATAGAACCTCCATTTATCACCTAATTCAACTAAGCCATCACTACTAAAAATAGTTCAATTCTGATTCTGACCATATCAGGATGCTGATTCTAAATTTCATTTCCCTTCATATGCCTTCCCATCACAACTGCCCTGTTTTCACTATTAAAAACCATTCTCAACAAATAAATATCCTAGGTGAAGCAAAATGGTAATCTTAAAATGCTATATCATTTCAATCATAACTTAAATTATTAATTTATCAATATCCTAACTCCAAAAGTTGTATAAACCGTCCTTTGATAGAAAATATAAGGACCTGACCTTAAGACATATCAAAATATTGAATTAAATGGATAATTCATATAGAGGATATTTTCATGTTTAGATTTTTTAGATAATAAGGCCATAACTACTACATTACATCTCAAATATTACAACGTAGACACTTCTACTCAGTATCAATTTTTTTAATCAAATAAAACCTCTAAAAAAGAGTCATGCCTAGTTCCATATTTTTGACTGCATTACTTTTCCTTAACCCCATCCTTAACCCTATTAATCATTATGTCTTGTGATAAACATATCAAAAATTGGGATGAGCATAAAAAGCTCAGTAAGGTGCACACCATGAAAAAAATGTTTGTTTTTGAAAACAACATGTCAACTATGAATACTTCATCATAAGTAATAATTTTCACCATTATGAAGTAGTAAATAATCTTAACTGAATAAAAGATCACTTCATACTAATATTTAAATTAAAATATTACCATAAAAGACATAAAAAATAACACATAACATATAAAGGTAACTTGGGACATAAACATACTTAAATGGAATTACTATATGGTCAACTTCCACACATATCACTAAATGGAATATCCATCGGGCCGAATTACATACCCAATGCATTAGAGGATATAATGTTACCACATTTTCTTGTTTATCCTGACCCCACCCGCTATTTGGTTTATCATGTAACCACCTGTCAAATGTCCAAGTACCATTATAATATCATAACACATAAAATATTGTAAATATAAATATTTCACTAATAAAATATAATTTGCAATAAAAATAAATCATTTCAATATATTTAAATAATAAATTAATTAAAAAAACATATTCAATAATAAAATACCAAAAAACAGAATAATTTTTTTCTTTTTAATTTTAAAAACATCACGTATTATAGAGGAAGACAACAAACTATTACGGAGACAAAGAGGTTATTTTCACCACAAACATTAGAAACATTCCTTTTGTAGTTTAGTAAAATGATTCATAGAAATATGATTCCATTTTAATGAAATTAAAATTAAAATGGTTTTATAATATATTGCATAAAATAATGTAATGTATAAATCATAGTATGCCTCAATGAAAATAGATTGAGATGAAGTCCATTATCTCGTGTCCAACTTGACTCGTTCGTTATTTAATTTCATTAATAATAATCATAAGTAAAATTATACTTTATTAAGATCATTTTTCAAGTTTATTATTCCTTATATATCACCTATTACCTTGCTATAACAATTAGTTAATTATTTGAGTTCATATCGGACATTTTGTCGATGTTTAGAACATGAGTTAAAAATGAACTTGTTATAATTATAAATTTTCCATGTGGTAAAATTTCCATTATCTACTTAATGATATTCATGATTTAGATATCATATATATCATATATATCCAGTATATATATGTATTTATACTAGTACATAGCATTTGTATGTAATAAATGAAATGCACCGTTCATGGAGATGACAAGCCATACATACGCATGAATGATACTTTCATTTCTATTTCACATTTAATGCAATGAAAAAATAATTATACATAGGTATATTATATTTCCAGTATATTATAATATATATAATTTCATTAACAAATTCCCTTATATTCCCCATGTATGGCATGAATGAGCCATATCACGTCGAGGGTGTGGTAATCCGCACTTCCTCAAATGAAATTATCACATTTACCCATAATGAAAACCATAAAGGTATAATATAAAAGAAAAATAAAGAATAATATAGACAATATAAATATAATATATATCACATATAAATAATGTTCTATCATAATTACCACCAATAGAGGTGGTTGGTGATAATTGAATAATGATCATTTTGTGAGACAGTAGTACATCATCCACAGAAATAGTATGTTCTCTACCAATTAGAAGGAGGTGTGTGTAAGTGTAGTAAAAATAACTCTCATAACAACAACCAATTATATTCATGATACTGGTTTTTCTATAAAATAAATTAGTAAATATAGTTTAGGGGTTTGTAGAATGAAAATAAAACAAAACAACTTAGGAGAAGATGTTACCATTAAATCGGGTTACTCCATTTTCATTGAACCAAATGGATTTATTAAAGTGACGTCTACATATGGTATGATTTCTAAGTGGAATATTGTGATGTAGGAAGATTATTTAGGTAGTGGTTTAAATATACAAGGGTCTTGAGAGGTGTGAGGGGTGGGATAAAAGTGAGGGATTTTTATAAGGGGGGAGGGGCTCTTTAAGAAGGTTTGAAAATATTATTTTATTATATAATGATTTTCGGTTTTTAAAGATCCAAAACTCATTAAAGTAAATTATATGATGAATCATGTTTGATATAAAATCATCCAATAATAATTGGACAGGTTTTGGATATTTTATTAATTTTTATAATCATATTTATTTAAATAATTCATTAATGAGGTAAACACTGGATCATTATTGTGTCATAAATAATTTTATTTATATTATGTCTAAAAATTATAAAAAAAATACAATGATGTAGGAAATAATTGTTTTTTCTAATGAATATTTATAGCCAAATATATCAATTATATAACCCCACAATAAAATAGATTTATCAAAACAATACATGTTTATCAATGTTTTATTTTTACTCTAAATAAAAACTTATTAATATCATTATCTTACACAAATGTCTTTCAAAGGGAAAATGTCTCACCCAAGGATTTTCATGGTCATCCATTACTTATCTAATAATGTTAGTACATGTGTTATGGTAATTTTATATTAATATTATATTATTTTTACTTTGAATTTCCCTATTTACCTTTAACTGCGGTAAATAAAAGTCAAAAGTTACAATTCACCAAAAATTATTTTCATCTTATTGAACTGCATTTTAATCACTAATAACAAACACACATGTCAAATTTTTGAAATTAAATTCATTTAAGTGGTAAAATTTTATTTAAATGAAAAAGTAGGGGTTTTAACTAATACTTAGTGTTTTCACTATTCATAAAAAAATTGATGTATCTCTAAAAAATACAAAAAAATCAGCCTAAGAAATATTTGATATTATCAAATAAAAAATTATGTATATTTTAGGGAATTAAAATAATATAAGTCGAATTAATTAATTTAAAATTAATTCTCATTGTCAAAAGAATAGGCGTGTTTTTAAAAAATATTAACTATCAAAATATTGAAACTTGTTTATGTCCATTTTCAATGGGAAATTAATTTAAAAGAACAAAATTATGTTTTATGGTTAAAATTTAATCTTATTACACTTACAAAACAATTAAAAATTTATTATAACCATATAAATAAATTAGATTAAAAGGATGTTTTGAATTAAAATACAGTATTTTTCACTATTCATTAAAAATAAATTTTAATAGAAAATACCAAATATATACCCAAATTAAATTTTGATGTCCCGAATCTAAAGAAAAATTTTATTTTGTCAAATAGGACATATAAAAGTGACAAAGACTATATTTAAAGTGGGTTCTCCATCAAAACGCAGTAAATCGACCTTTTAATAGATATAAGAGTATTTAAGCTTAAAATCAGATTCATTCATAATTGAAGCCTCTAAATTTTATTTGATAAATGTAAAAACATTTATCAAACATTTAAATTCATAATTTAGTTAGTTCTTTCCACTCCCTCAAATACAATGGTTAGACATTAAATACCATTTAAAATAATATTATATTATTAGTTTTCAGTATGACTCATTGTTGTGTGAAACATAAGATTTTAAAGAAACCCATTGTTGCGTATCGGGTACAACATCAAACATAGCATCACATTTAAATTCATAATTAATATTTTAATCACAAATATTAATAAATATGAAAATATCTTACTCTTTATTTTCCTGGGATATTACATACACCTACCAATCTAATGATTAAATTTCTTTTTGGAATTGGATTTTGTGAACACTAGTATATATAGGAACATTT
The DNA here is from genome assembly GCA_963277665.1 of Viscum album. Taxonomy (NCBI): domain Eukaryota; kingdom Viridiplantae; phylum Streptophyta; class Magnoliopsida; order Santalales; family Viscaceae; genus Viscum; species Viscum album. The sequence goes on along the minus strand of OY728147.1, from coordinate 430,877,451 downwards.
CAATGATAATTAAATTAAAAAACTACTAATTTTATTTATAAATAAATATTCTTGTGGTTTTAGTATTGTATTCAAAGTGGATGTTTATTGGAATTCACTATGTGGAAATATTATTATTGTAAAGACCCGTAAAAATCAAGGGATTTTTTTTGTTAATTTTCTTTGGAATTTTACAAGAGCGCGGTTTTTGACGGCACCTGATTCCGAGGCCCGGAGTGCCCGGAATAAATTTCCGAAGTTTGGCTCGGGTACGTTCAGTGAACGAATGAGCGGGAATTTCTAACATTTGAACCGGTTCCCAGAATCGAATTCTGAGGGCAACGATGAACTCGCAGTGCCGATATTCTCTTAAGGAGACCTTTTCTGAGGTTGCGTTTTATGCGGAATGAATGTTAGTTTTGGGGAAAAATTAGAAGAAGTTAAATAAAATTGTGGAACACAATTTTTTTTTAAACTTGTTGGTTAACTCCACCCAAAGGGAGTTATAGGTGGGACCCACATCCACATAACCTACCTTGAGAGGATTATGTCTGGTGGGGCCCACATGAGACCTAACTTTTGAACTTCCCTCTTAATGTGACCTTCGAGTTTCTTGCCAACTCCTTGCATTTAATTAATTGATCCAACTTAATTAATTAATTTGAGTTTTTGAATTCTTTTGAATTCATTTTGACAACATTAAAAAGATAGATTATATTCTTCTTTTTGAGTTGGAGTAAACCTTGTGGGGAGAAATAAGGAGAGGAGAAGAACTCTTGGAAGATCACCAACCTCTCGAGGAAGAACGTTCCACGTTTCCACAGAACGTGAAGCAACACCTCTGACCATCTTCAACCGGAGTAAGGAAGGGAAGCACCTCCGCCTATGAAGTATGCAGAGGGTGACGACTCAGCTCGACTTCACGGAGCACTTCTCCCACCAACCTAGATTGATCTACGCCCGACCTCCATGATGTTTGTCTTCTGCGGGTCATTGAAGAACTATGTTCTTGAAACTGTGGTAGGGGTTTATTTTATTCTTTTGTTCATGATTTATACCCGTGATTATTTCTTCGTGAAATTTGCCCAATTGTTAGAAAATAACGCGAGGGTGCCGGACCGCACGAACACGGCCGACCCTCCTCCTATTTCATGTTGATTCTGTTGTGGATTAAAACGGGTGTACCGCGGTGCCATCGCACCGCGCAGGATCATATGGAAAAAAACGCGCGGCGCCGTCGCGCCGCGTCGTAAGATAATGCAAGGACGCAACGCTGTCGCGCCGCGTCGAAGAAAGTTGAAGGCGCCGCGGCCGGAGTAGGGCCACGGTGGAGGGGCGCGGTGCCCTCGCACCTCACCGGACAACGAAGGCCGCGGCGGAACGAGAAGACCGGCGACCAGTCGGGCCGCCGGTGTCGGAAGCCGGAAGGGGGACCGGCCTTGCCGGTCCCATTGAGGAAGAACCGGCCGGCCAGGTCGGGCCGCCCGGAAGGGAGGAAAAACCGGGTGGAATTAATTCCCCCGGCTAGCCCTAAAACGGCCCCCCCATAATGAGGGGGGGCCGGTTTCACAAAGGGGGGGGGGGGGGGTCAGGCGGCCCCCCGTTTTCCAGCAGCTCGGCCTTCGGCCGAGCTGGCAGCGCGCGGCGCACTGCGCCGGACCGGCGCCCGGCCCGTCCGCCGGGCCGGGCCGGGTCGACCCCGTACAGGCCAAGCGGGGGGTCTCGGGCCGGGACGACCCGACCCCGAAACCCCCGTTACCGAGCGGTTTGGATTCAGATGCCCATAACTCGGGCTACGGACGTCCAAACGACGTGCCGTCAGTGGTGATGCGATCCTTGGATCGAGAAGGTCCTTTCGGTATATCGCACTCAAGATTTCGGAATACTTTGGGTTCAGCCGAGTTGGTTCGTACACGAAACCAACCGGGCCCTCGGAGTGGAAACGCTCATATCTTGAGCTACAGACGTCCGTTTGATGTGCCGTCAGCTTTGTTGAGTTCCTCTTAGTGAGACGGATCTTTTGGCATACTCCGCCCGAGGTTTGGACGCAGGTGGAGTATGGTCGGGTTGGTTTTGCCTTAAAAACCAACCAGGCCCCTGGGACGAAAAAGCCAATAACTCTCAGACCGGGCGTCCGATTGACGCACCGTCTGTTGCGTTGAGTTCCTGTTGATGATACGGAACTTTTAGATACATAAACTCTGGAAATTGTGACAGTTGATGTATCAGCCTCTTGGCTCGTGATGCGGACCCTCCCGAACGAGTTTGCTGTGTACGGGAACCCTAGAGCTGGCTGCGACTGCTACTGTGACTGTGACGACAACTGTGCAGAGATCCTCAATGGATTCGACGATGACGACTACAACACTCAGCGATCCTATGTGGATAAATGCTACCGATCCTGTGTGAGTCTGATCCTGTGTGGGTTTGCGCTCAGCGGTCCTGTGTGAACCAGCGCCTACAGATCCTGTGTGGGTCCGATCCTGTGTGGGTCTTTGCGGGGGTTATTACCTATCGATCCTTTGTGGGTACGATGACTTAAATGGATCAATGATCATCTCTATCGTCTACCGAAGAAGTATACCTGTGTGAGATGAATCTTGTTACTTTCCTATGTGGATTGTGTTGTGCTGTCCTGTGTGGATTTCTTTTTCCTTTCCTGTGTGGAATACGTTTACTTTCCTGTGTGGACTGAGTTGTACTTGGGCTCGGAGGTTGGAGCGTATTTGAATTGATGACTTAGGTATATGTATGGGCATATACCTAAGCAGTGTCGGTTGTTACTTCGTGATTGTATCTTTCTTCTGTGGTTTATCCTTTGTGGATTTTGGGAGACCTTCGAGGGTCTCGGGTTCCCTACTGAGTAGCTTATACTCACCCCTGCATGGGCTATTCCCGCACTACGTTGTGTTGGTTGCAGACAACAGACAACGTTGATCGTGGTTGAGGCTCGTAGAGAAAGAAAGTACCTGGAGGTGGACCACTGGGCGGAACGTGCTCGGAGCGGACGACGGGACCCGAGGAGCAGTGGATCTATCTATACCCACCCTTCAGGTGGGATTTCCAGTGGACAGCTCGGCATAGAGGCTTTTACTTTACAGTTGCGGTTTTCCCTTTCGAGTTGTACTTTACTTTCAATTTAGGTTTGTATACTGGCCCATTTACTTTTCCGCACTTTCAGTTGTACTCTGTTTTTACTTAGTGTTTACTATTCTGCTTGCTTACTCTGTGGTGCTTGTTTACTTTTCAAAGGCAATGTCTTCCCATTTTACCGGGATTTACGCCTTGGTGCTAGTCGCCAGCCCCACGCCTATGGAAGGCGTGCTTGGGGTAGTCACGGAACAGGCCCCGAGTACGGGTCGTGAGAAATTGGTATCAGAGGAGTTAGGTTCTACCGCGAACTCTGATCTTTTCTATGTGAAGAAATAGTGTTTAGCGTATTGAGTGTGGTTATCAGTCCAGGGAGTCCAGTGTTGGTGCGGCGGCAGACGTATCCGTACACCAGGACCCTGACTTATGATTTCAGACTCAATGCACGAAAACATTGATTGCATGTGTGTTTCAAAGTTTTCTTTGTGATTACTTTATATCAGCTCACCATGTATACTGTTCTGACCGTGGCGCACCTGTTTCCTGTTCAGGATGGCCCCACGACGACAGCCAGCTAGGGTTCCGAGAGTCGAGCGTGATGACAGCCCACCGAGCGACGAGGCCTCGGTGCAGGGCCATTGTTCAGCAGTGGCACCGGTAGTAGCACTACCCGCCGAGCCACCGATACTTCCAGCACCAGCCACTGACGATGCACGTCGCATCAGTGAACTGCATGAGTTTCAGCACCAGAAACTGCCCAGGTTTCATGGGGAGACGGACCCCCAGGCTGCCGAGGACTGGCTAGTGGCAGTCGTACGAGTTTTCAGGCTAGTGAGGACACCAGCAGACCCCATGGTGATCCTCGCTGCGAGCCTACTGCACGCAGCAGTGGGCCGATGGTGGAGCTTGATGCTACAGGTGCACAATGAGGCATCTCTACTTTGGACGGACTTTGAGAGCCTCTTCCTCTTGGATTTTGTCCCAGCCACCCTCTGTGCAGTGCGTATTCATGAGCTTCTTCAGCTGCGGCAGGGCAGCATGACAGTCGCTCAGTACTCGGTGAGATTTACTGATCTCTCACGCTACTTGACCGACATGGTACGATACCCATTCTTCAGGGCCCGGACCTTTGAGCAGGGTTTGAGACAAGAGATCAGGTCATCGCTGATCTCCCTCAGCATTCCGACTCAGACAGGAGTACTGGAGCGGGCCCTTTTGATCGAGAGCTTTCTTGCTGAGTCTACACCAGCGTCGCGACCCACCGCAAGGTGGCTCGTGGCAGATTCATCTACAGCAGGCAGTCGACAGATGACTCATGGGTCCAGGAAGACCATACCTTCAGGCAGACAATCTCAGGACACTGGCTCAGCAGTGCAGTGCACAAAGCGTGGAGCCAGTCTTTCGAGAGGCAGACAGTGCTACTCGTGCGGCGGCCAGGGCCACATGGCTCGTGACTGCCCTACCCGCCGTGCCGAGGAGCAGCAGATGGTTGAGGGACCACCGAGGCAGAGGCAGAGGGTTAACCTTGGCGGTCTGCATGGAGGAGGCGGACGAGGCAGAGGAGCTGGCCGAGCAGCAGGTGGTGGGCGACACTTTGAGGCTCTACCACCACCACCACCAGGAGGTCCACCCCGACCACATGGAGCTGGCTGGCAGAGACAGGCACAGCTCCAGGAAGCAGAGGCCTATGACCATGGCGCACCCGAGATGATTTGAGGTACTATCTGTGTCTATTCCACCCTTGCTGCAGTACTTATAGACACAGGAGTGAGTCCCTATTTCATAGCCGCTGCCCTTGTTCAGAGCTCGGAGATTCCGACAGAGCCATTGGATCGATCCTTACGGCTAGAGACTCCTACGGGAGAAGACTCGACGATTACGCACTGGTCCCGGTAGTGTGAGCTTACTCTAAGAGGCAAGAGCTTCGGCTGAGATCTACTTGTTGCAGCGTCGAGGCCTTACGACGTCATCTTGGGCATGGATTGGTTATCTATGGTCCATGCACAGATTGACAGTTTTAGGCGCAAGGTGCGATGTGTACGCACCGACGGGAGTAGGTTCACCTTCACCAGCGAGAAGGGAGCCTTAGAAGCACAGGATGGACTTCCGCAGAGGAGAGGACAACCCATCACTCATCAGTTGGCTAGCCTCATCCTTGGAGCAGTTGACGTGTAGAGTCCTGGTATTCCTGAAGTGGTGGATCAGTTTACAGACCTTTTTCCCGACGACGTTCCAGGGCTACCTCCTCGTAGAGAGGTAGACTTTTATATAGACTTGTACCCCGGGACAGCCCCGATATCGACCCCAGCGTATCGGATGGCCCCCGCCGAGGTTCGAGAGCTACGGGTACAGTTGGAGGACTTGCAGAGCAAGGGGTTCATCCGACCCAGTGTTTCACCCTGGGCTTCCCCGATTTTGTTCGCCAAGAAGGCGGATGGGAGCTTGCGACTTTGTGTTGACTGTCGTCGCCTGAACCAGGTGACAGTGAGGAACATGTATCCGCTACCGAGGATTGATGACCTCTTTGATCAGCTCAAGGGAGCATGGTGGTTCTCGAAGATAGACCTCAGGTCAGGCTATCATCAGCTCAGAGTTAGAGACGAGGACATGCAGAAGACGGCCTTCAGATGTCGGTATGGCCACTATGAGTTCTTGGTTATGCACTTCGGCGTGACCAATGCTCCAGCAGTGTTCATGGCCCTCATGAACAAGATCTTTCAGCCATACCTCGATCGATTTGTCGTGGTCTTCATCGACGACATTTTGATTTACTCGGCGACTGAGGAGGACCACGCCTACCACTTGAGAGTTGTACTAGACACACTCCGAGAGCACCAGCTTTATGGTAAACTTTCGAAGTGTCAGTTCTGGATATGTGAGGTCCAATTCTTGGGACACATCATCTCTGAGGTGGGAGTTGCAGTGGATCCTGCGAAGATCGAGGTAGTGTTAGCTTGGGAGCCACCCAGGAGCGTGACGGAGGTGCGTAGTTTCTTGGGACTAGCTGGATACTATCGAAGATTCGTGCCAAACTTCTATAGAGTTGCGACACCAGTCTCAGCTTTGACAAAGAAGGGGAAACCCTTTGTATGGTCATACAGATGTCAGCAGAGCTTCCAGGAGCTGAGACAGAGATTGACCAGTGCACCTATCTTGAGGTCGCCTGAGGAGGGATTAGGGTATGTAGTTTACTGCGATGCATCAGGGATCGGACTCGGATGTGTCCTGATGTAGGAGCGGGCAGTGATCGCCTATGGATCATGTCAGTTGAGTCCGCATGAGAAAAACTATGCTACCCATGACCTGGAGTTAGCAGTAGTGGTCTTCGCTCTGAAGACATGGCGACACTACCTGATGGACAAGCGCTTTACAGTCTTTTCTGATCATCAGAGTCTCAGGTATATCTTCTCGCAGAAGGATCTGAATCTGATACAGCGGCGATGGCTCGAGTTCTTCTAGGACTATGACTTTGAGATAGTCTATACTCCTGGGAATGGGAACGTAGTGGTCGTTGCCCTCAGCAGGAGGACGGGTATTCAGCTACTTGAGGAGGCGACAGTGCAGCTAGCCTCTTTGCAGATATCCTTCGTGGATAGAGATGGAGCAGCCTTCCTTCAGTCTCTCACAATCACTCCTCCACTTCTACAGCGGGTCAGGGAGGCACAGCGTGGGGACACTGACTGTGAGACGCGGCGTGCAGAGATATCCTCAGGACAGGCACCTGAGGGTTTCTCCGTTGGAGCAGAGCACGACATCTTTTTCATAGGACGTACCATGGTACCAGTTGCTTTACGGGAGGAGGTGCTGAGAGAGTTTCACACTTCTCCCTTGGAGGTACATCCCGGAGTGGCGAAGATGTACCAGGATCTCAGACGACAGCACTGGTGGCCAGGAATGAAGAAGGTTGTGGCAGAGTTCATTTTCCCGATGCCTCACCTGCCAGCAGGTGAATGCTGAGCACCAGGTACCAGCAGTCTTGGTTCAACCCTTGGAGGTTCCGGAGTGTAAGTGGGAAGGATTATCTATGGATATCGTGAATGGACTTCCACACACTTCCAGAGGTCACGACTCCATCTGGGTGACTGTCGACTGACTCACCATGTCGGCATACTTCTTACCCATCAGAGAGCAGGGCTCAGTGGAGAGCTTGGGACGACATTATGTTCAAGAGATTGTACGGCTTCACGGTGTTCCATCATCTATCATCTCCGATCGAGATGCTCGCTTTACTTCCCGTCTTTGGAAGGGATTGCAGGAGGCGTTCGGGACGCAGCTACGTCTGAGCACAGCCTTTCACCCTCAGACGGATGGTAAGACAGAGAGGACCATTCAGACTCTCGAGGACATGCTCCTCGCATGTGTCCTCGACTTTGGTCGTAGCTGGGAGGACCACCTACCCTTGGTGGGGTTTGCGTACAACAACAGCTACCACTCTACCTTCGGGATGGCACCATACGAGGCGTTGTACGGCCGACCTTGTAGATCTCCTTTGTGCTGGACAGACCCCAGGGAGTCAGCACTTGTGCGATCGGAGATGGTCCAGGCCATGACAGAGAAGGTGCAAGTCATCTAGGAGCGGATGAGGATAGCTCAGAGCCGGAAGAAGTCATACGCTGACAGGAGGCGGAGGCCACTAGAGTTCGAGGATGGCGACCACGTCTTCTTGCGGGTCTCACCTCGACGTGGTATACGGAGATTTGGCCGGGGTGGCAAGTTATCTCCGCACTTCATCGGACCCTTCCAGGTCCTCAGCAGGATTGGCGAGGTGGCTTATCGCCTGGCTCTACCACCTCAGTTGCACCGGGTGCACGACGTCTTCCACGTATCTCAGCTGAGGAGATACGTGCACGACCCAACGCACATAATTGACCATGGGGAGCTTGACGTTGACGATGGGGCGACTTTTACGGAGGTTCCGGTGGAGATCGAGGATCGACAGGAGCAGGTCCTACGTGGACGGTCGATTCCACTAGTGCGCATCAGATGGCAGTACGGGAACCTCCAGGAGAGCACTTGGGAGCAGGAGGCTCAGATGCGTGCTCAGTACCCTCATCTGTTTCCCTAGTTTTGATGTATCTTTACGGGGATGTAAAGCCCAGAGGTGGGAGTAATGTAATGACCCGTAAAATGCAAGGGAAATTTTTTCTTAATTTTCTTTGGAATATTTCAAGAGCGCGGTTTCTGACGGCACCTGATTCCGAGGCCCGGAGTGCCCGGAATAAATTTCCGAAGTTTGGCTCGAGTACGTTCAGTGAACGAACGAGCGGGAATTTCTAACTTTTGAACCGGTTCCCGGAATCAAATTACGAGGGCACCGATGAACTCGCAGCGCCGATATTCGCTTAAGGAGACCTTTTACGAGGTTGCGTTTTATGCGGAATGAAAGTTAGTTTTCGGGAAAAATTAGAATAAGTTAAATAAAATTATGGAACACAATTGTATTTTTAACTTGTTGGTTAACTCCTCCCAAAGGGAGTTAGAGGAGGGACCCACATCCACATAACCTCCCTTGAGAGGATTAAGTGTGGTGGGGCCCACACGATACCTAACTTTTGAACTTCCCTCTTAATGTGACCTTTGAGTTTCTTGCCAACTCCTTGCATTTAATTAATTGAACCAACTTAATTAATTAATTTGAGTGTTTGAATTCTTTTTAATTCATTTTTCCAACATTAAAAAGATAGATTATATTCTTCTTTTTGGGTTGGCATAAACCTTGTGGGGAGAACTAAGGAGAGGAGAAGAACTCTTGGAAGATCACCAACCTCTCGAGGAAGAACGTTCCATGTTTCCGAAGAACGTGAAGAAACACCTCCGACCATCTTCAACCGGAGTAAGGAAGGGAAGCACCGCCGCCTACGAAGTATACAGAGGGTGACGTCTCGGCTCGACTTCACCGAGATCTTCTCCCACCAACCTAGACGGATCGACGCCCGACCTCCGCGACGCTTGTCTTATGCGGGTCGTTGAAGAACTCCGTTCTTGAAACCGAGGTAGGGGTTTATTTTATTCTTTTGTTCATGATTTATACCCGTGATTATTTCTTCGTGAAATTTGTCCAATAGTTAGAAAATAACGCGAGGGGGCCGGACCGCATGAACACAGCCGACCCTCCTCTTATATCATGTTGATTCTGTTGTTGATTAAAATGGGTTTGGCGCGGTGTCGCCGCACCGCGCAGGCTCATACGGCAAGAAACGCACGGCGCCGTCGCGCCGCGTCGTAAAATAATGCAAGGACGCGACGCCGTCGCGCTGCATCGAAGAAAGTTGAAGGCGTCGCAGCCAGAGCGGGGCCGCGGCGGAGGGTCACGGTGTCGTCGCACCGCACCGGACAACGAAGGCCGCGGCAGAACGAGATGACCGGCGGCCAGCCGGGCCGCCGGTGTCGGAAGCCGGAAGGGGGACCGGCCTTGCCGGTCCCGTTGAGGAAGAACCGGTTGGCCAGGTGGGGCCGGCCCGAAGGGAGGAAAACCGGGGGGAATTAATTCCCCCTGCCAGCCCTAAAACGCCCCCCCATAATGAGGGGGGGCCGGTTTCACAAAGGGGGGAAAGCGGCCCCCCGTTTTCCAGCAGCTCGGCCTTTGGCCGAGCTAGCAGCATGCGGCGCGCTGCGCCGGACCGGCGCCAGGCCGGTCCGCCAGGCTGGGCCGGGCCGGGCCGCGCCGGGTCGACCCTGTCCGGGGCGGGTCGACCCAGTTCGGGCCAACCGGGGGGTCTCGGGCCGGGACGGCCCGGGCCCGAAACCCCCGTTACCGAGCGGTTTGGATTCAAATGCCCATAAATCGGGCTACGGACCACCAAACGACGCGCCATCAGCGGCGATGCGATCCTTAGATTGAGACGGTCGTTTCAGTATATTTCATTTAAGGTTTCAGAATACTTTGAGTTCGTCCGGTTTGGTTCGTACACGAAACCAACCGGGCCCTCGGAGCAGAAGCGCTCATATCTTGAGTTACGGACGTCCGTTTGACGTGCCGTCAGCTTTGTTGAGTTCCTCTTAGTGAGACAGATATTTTGGAATACTCCACCTGAGGTTTGGAAGCAGGTAGAGTACGGTCGGGTTGGTTTTACCTTAAAAACCAACCGGGCCCCTGGGACGAAAAAGCCAATAACTCTCAGACCGAGCGTCCGATTCACGCGCCGTCTGTTGCGTTGAGTTCCTGTTGGCGATACGGAACTTTTGGATACATCAACTCTGGACTTTGTGATAGTTGATGTATCAGCCTCTCGGCTCGTGGAGCGGACCCTCCCAAACGAGCTTGCTATGTACGGGAACCCTAGAGCTGGCTGTGACTGCTACTGTGACTGTGACGATGACTGTGCAGAGATCCTCAGTGGATTCGATGACGACGACTACAACACTCAGCGATCCTGTGTGGATCGGTGCTACCGATCCTATGTGGGTCCGATCCTGTGTGGGTCTGCGCTCAATGGTACTGTGTGAACCAGTGCCTACAGATCCTGTGTGGGTCCGATCCTGTGTGGGTCTTTGCGGGGGTTATTACCTATCGATCCTTTGTGGGTCCGACGACTTAGATGGATCAGTGACCATCTCTATCGTCTACCGAAGAAGTATACCTGTGTGAGCTGAATCCTGTTGCTTTCCTGTGTGGATTGTGTTGTGCTATTCTATGTGGATTTCGTTTTGCTTTCCTGTGTGGAATACCTTTACCTTCCAGTGTGGACTAAGTTGTACTTGGGCTCGGAGGTTGGAGCGTATTGGAATTGATGACTTAGGTATATGTATGGGAATATACCTATGCAGTGTCGGTTGTTACTTCGTGATTGTATCTTTCTTCTGTGGTTTATCCTTTGTGGATTTTGGGAGACCTTCGGGGGTCTCGGGGTCCCTACTGTGTAGTTTATACTCACCCCTGCACGGGCTATGCCCGCACTACGTTGTGTTGGTTGCAGACGATGGAAAGTGTTGATCGTGGTTGAGGCTCGCAGAGCAGGACGGTACCTGGAGGTGGACCACTGGGCGGAACGTGCTCGGAGCGGACGGTGGGACCCGAGGAGCAGTGGAGCTATCTGTACCCACCCTTCAGGTGGGATTTACAATGGACAGCTCGGCGTAGCGGATTTTACTTTATAGTTGTTGTTTTCCCTTTCGAGTTCTCCTTTACTTTTAGTTTGGGTTTGTATACTGGCCCATTTACTTTTCCGCACTTTCAGTTGTACTCTGTTTTTACTTAGTTTTTACTATTCTGCTTGCTTACTCTGTGGTGCTGGTTTACTTTTCAAAGGCAATTCCTTCCCATTTTACCGGGATTTATGCCTTGGTGCTTGTCACCAGCCCCTGGCCTATGGAAGGCGGGCTTGGGGTAGTCACGGCACGGGCCCCGAGGACGGGTGGTGACAATTATCCATCCATTATATAAATTTAAATTGATTTTAATGATGTATTGGTTCATTCCACTTCGAGGAATATTCATATACTATAAGGAAAATGTATTTCATATTATACTCGGATATTTTATAAGTAAAATGATAACAATAAACAAAATCATGGGAAAATTTACAAATTGGGTGATTTTCTACCAAATATTGGTAGAGTGTTAGCCCAAATCTCTAGAGAAAAATTCAATATTAGTGATAAGGAAATGCCAAAGAATGATATATGTCTCCCAATACTATATGGTTGATACATATCTTGAAATTATATATTGAGTCATCTCTATAATTTAGTTTCTATAAAATATTTCTATTTTTATTTGATAATTGTAATTATGAAGAAATAATTTATTTTAGGGGGAGTATATAGAGACCTATAATTTTACAATATATTCTCCATAAACAAATAATATAATATATAACATGATACTCACACATTAAAAAAACATAAATGAATAAATTAATATTTTTTTAATATTAATTATGATTCTTTAAACATAGTCATTAAATTATCCTGTATAAATTGAAGTAACCTATATTGAAAAGAAATAAATAATTTATGAAAAATGGAATCCAAAATTCTAAGTCTGACAATGTCCGTTTTTTTGGATATGAGAAGGGAGGAAGATCAGAATTTTTTTCCCTTGAACAATATCAATATGATCAAATGAAATTACAATTTGATAAAAAAACTTATAAATAATATGTTTAAGCTCGTAGAGATTGCCACAATATCCATGCTAACTGAACCACTACTCAAAACTAAAACCAGATTTTATCTGATGTATAAGTCCTACATGGAGATCATAACAGGCTATGAATGTAAGAAATTAATATTATATCAACATTAAATGTAATATTTATATGTATAAAAATATCATGAATATTTATACTTTTCTAAATTTCTTTTTCCCAATTCACATTATATTTAAAAATAATTTTTTTGAAACTCACATTTTATTTGATGGAAAACATATTATTAAGATTGAATAAAAACATTATATATTGATTTTAATAATAAGAAGATGAAAATGTATTAAATTTTAATTTAAGGTAAAAATAATTGACGATGCACGAAAATTCTTTTTTCTATAAAATTTATTTGTACTATATTAAAAATTATTAAATAAACTTAAAATTTACAGTTTTTATGATTTCAATTTTGAAAAAAATAATTTTTAGGGATTTTTCATATAAATATTAACTTAAGATAAATTTTTCGATATATTTTAAAAAAATTTATTTTCTGTTGAATAATGAAATATACACTTTTTACTAATATTATGCCTTTTTATTTAATTATTAGTTTATAAGTATGGCTTATAAATATATGAAACTATATTCTTTGAAAGATATATATCTTATAATAGAAATTATTCATTTTATAAAAATTATTATAATTTAAAAATATATTAATGAATTTTTTGAACAAAAGAAAATATTTTTCACAAAATTAGTTTAATACATTATATATTTATTATATTAATATAAAATTTTAAAATATTTTTAAATTAAAATAGAAATAATTTATTTTTTATTTTTAGGTCATTTTGATCATAATTTTTTATAATCTGAATTTAAATTTTGGGCACAAAATTTTTATTACTAGTATAAAAATAATCACCATGAGAAAATTAAAACTATTATTTTTAATTAATTATTTAATTAATTTTTAATAATTTATAATATAATACATTAAATTGGTATATTTTGAATTAAGACCATAATATTATGTTTAAAAACATTTATAATTATATAATGACTCATTGAATTGTGGTCCAATGTCAAATAAAATTAAGAAAAATTAGTGGTTAACAACATTTTTCTACAAAAAAATTTATTCTCTATGAATATGACGTTTTAATTTATATGTAATTTTTAATTTTTTAGAAATTGAGATATATTTAATTAATATTTAATTTAGATTCTTTATAACCAATTTTTTTTTGTGATGTGTTATTTCATACATTTTAGTGAAACAAAAAAAATTTAGTAAAAATCAATTGACGATGTTAAAAATCTAAAAGTAAAAACCAACGACAAAATGACATCAAAAATAAAAAAATGGTGTATAAATACAATGTTGGTATTTTAGCTACCCATTATCACAAATAAATACATTATTATTTATTTTTAAATATTTGAACCTTGAATAGTGTAATGATATCTAGGAAGGTTTAATAGTATGCTCAAAAGTACCATTTTATTCACTTATGAAAGGAGACATTTACACCCCTGATTGAAACACCCATTACATTGATTTACCTCCTAAAAATATAAATTTGTTATCCTATTTTAATATACTTAAAATTTAATTAGAATCTGGTATCAATTTTTTAGCTTAATCACTTCTTTTCAAATGAGTCCTTCAATAGAAATTTCAAGGTAAAAAAGTTAGTATTACCTATTCCATATAGTTTCTTCAAAATATTTCTCTCTGAAGAAAAAATGTAAAATTTCAATATGATAAAATTTATTTTATTATTATAAAAATGTGTTAATATATTAATTTATAAACCATTATTTATTCATTTCCATCCACATAAAAAATCAAATTTATGTGAACTGTGCATCGTGGGGACCACCACATCCAAAAAATAACTTTTCCACATTTTTATTATATATATATTTTTCTTATAAAAAACAAATAAAATATAATTAAACACTATAAAAATACATAAATAATATAATTAATATTCTCTAAAATAATTACACTATAGACTTCCATTACCATACTCTCCCATCTACATATAATACGTTCATGTTTGGGGTTGGTTTGAAAACATACCTGAACAATGATTTATATAACTCTATGATGGATGACTATTGGAACTAAAATAATAATATTATAATATGTTACTAAATACTTTATTATAGGGTTTTTAGGTAATTCTTATATCAGGTATTGTAATTCATAGTAAAATATCATCTTCAACCATAAAATTACCAAAATAAGGCAACAATGAATAAATTTTCTTGCAGACATAAGAAAAAACTACATAATAAATAAATATAATATTGTATTAAATGGTATATATTAAATTGTATATAAATTAAAAAGGTTATTAATAAGGTGTCTAATAAATTTATTTTGATTATACGAGATGTTTGGTGCATGTGAAGGTCATATCTGGAACAAGGTAAGGGTTTTTTCATCTTAAAGTTCCTCCTGTAATGAATTTTTTTTAATATGCACATAATTTAATTTATTTATTTTATATTATACATATGGAGGATATTATATCTTGATATTTTTTTATTCAAGATAATTTATACCTATTATAAATATAACTATTTCTATAATATTTATTTAAATTTTCCTTGGGTTGTAAGAAGTTTCTCTTAAATAGACTCATTTTGTTGATTCATAATCACCCCACATAGATTATCATAAGTAAATATTGAATAATACTATGTTATTGTGATGTATTATTTTATTTACTGATTCCATTATAGGGATTTCTTCTTTCACACTAATTTATTATTTCTTGATGAATCAATTATTTTATTAAGAATTATTCCCATATCATTTAATGGATTAATCTCTTCAAGTCCAAAATTTTCATCCTCACAGAATTGTAATTTTTAATTGACAAACTAATTATGCTTCATCTCATGTGAACTGATGTTTATAATTTTAAACTATTCAAAATATATTTTTTGATACTCTATTATAATGTAGTTTTTCAACATGGTTATTTCAAATGTTTTAGTGGATTTTCCAATCATTCAAAATTTATGGTTATATCTTTTACTGCACATTACTTTTAGATATATTTAATTTATATTAATTGAAATACTATTGAAGACAATTTTTTAATGGAATGTATTCTAATGAGTTTTTAATTAACCTTTTAAAAAATTTAATTTTGAATTTTAATGTAACTTCTTATTTTATGCCAATGAGAAATTTATTTTCTAAAAACTAATTTTGTGATTTCACCACAATTTTCATCTTTATATATAAAATGTTTATTTATTTATAAATGATTTTTTAATAAATAAATTATACATTTCCTTATGAACTACTCTATTTGGGTGATTTAATATGTGTACCAGTTACATTCATTATTAATTCCAAATTAAAATATATCATATTAAACTACTGTGAAACCCATTTTTATTTTCCTTGGGATCTTTATAATGTAATGAATAAAGCTATTTTTATTTACTATGGGTTTTCATGAAATTTAGAATGATTTGAATCATATGTAACTCACATGTATGGATGATTATGGGTAGGGTCCTCTATCACCCTAAAGTACATTAGTTTATGTCTATGTCTCATAAGATCAAAATGTCATACGAGGGGATTTGTCCTAAAAAAGATGGTACATAATAGGATATATCCTAGGCCATATGATATATAGAGTATTTATCCAAGGAAATAGGAACATGAGTGGATTTATCCTAATCCCATGGGGTACAAAATCTGTTTTATCCCAAGCCCAATGGTAAATGCTATGATTATCTCAAGACCAAAAAGGTACACAAGTGGTTAGAAAAAACCAAATATGTGATAAATATCATTTTTGATACCAAGAAATATGGATTCTATGATAAATTTTATGAAATAATATTATTTTATTATATTCTGAAAATAAATACAATCCTTTAATCATGTTTATTTTTTAATGAATATACATACTTTTTCCATAGTATTTTTTGTTCATTTGAGATTTCATGACATTATATCATGATTTGTGGACATCACTTATTGTTCAATGATATTTTTAACAAAAAAAATTCTCATTTGTCCATTTTTTCATATATTATTATTATTTAATACTTGATTCAATTTTGAAAAAATTTCCATTGCAGGGAATTTGAGGTCACCCCATTCTTTTATTTATATTTTATATAGGTTATGAAGATTGGAATAACTTTTTTAAAACATATAAGGGAGTCTATTGGTGTTTGATTATAGAGAAGTGATTATATATTAGGATTTTTACATGGATAATGTGTAATACAATAATCTTTTTATTACTTTAGTTGTGTATGTTTTTTTCAGATTTAATACCTAAATCATGAAATTACTGTATGACTTACATTAGGATTAGATTGGTTAGTTATAATAAACCCAACTATTAGCCAATGATCTTTTCCTAATTGGCAATTAGTTTCTCTTTGATATCTCAAAAACAAGTAGGGAGTGGAAATCCTCATTTCCTCAAAAAATCCCTCTTCTATGATTTTAGATAGAATCTAACATAATTAATCCTGCAATATTTTCCATCATATAGTTGTATAAAAAAATTCATTCGCAAGTGAAATGTATTCAATTTTATTTTTACCATAGTATACCACATCAATCCCAAAGAACCGAATCCTTATTGAACCTAATATTAAAAACAATCTCCAATATTCCAAATTCAATGATCATTATACTTAATTAAAAGATGATACATATGATTCATGATCAACATCCAATATTTTGATAATTACATGCACCTCTCATACTTCTTTACTACAAAAAATATAGAGAGATAAATTTTTTTAACGATCCAACATGACATTCATTGTTTATTTTCTCCTAACTCTCTATTTATCTCATTTTTTTCTTTAAATTGGATCTCAATATCTAAAAAAAATTATATCTTCTGATAAACATCTATTAATTTTTATCATAGAGTTAAAATAAAGTTATTACATTATCATACCCAAAAGATAAATGTATTTTAGTGTTATATTCCAAATTATCTAACTATATTGAATCAATGTCGAAACAAAAATTATATCCTAAATGTGATAAAAGTCAACTATCATCCCATTCATGATATCCCTCAAAAGTTTTATCCTCATTCAATTAGAAGGAATCTAATCCATAAGATTAGATGATAAGTGCACAACCATCACCTAAAAATAATTTTGAAAATCATAGTGAAGACTAATGATCATGTATTTCCCATTTAATGTTTGATTCATGCATTATGCCACTCCATTATAATTTATTATCCGGTATACATTCTTCTCTATGAGGATTCAACTAATTAAATAAACATTTTTATAAGTAAAACGTACATAATCACTATTGTTTTGTAAAATATATCATGTAAACTTCATTATGTTCTCACTCTAAAAAAATAGATATATATATAAAAAATTATTTAAAATACATTGACTTATGTTTGAGGATATAATAAAACAAAATAATTTTGAAATTGATGATGAATGTGAAATTGTATGGTGAACCCAATGATATCAAACTATTATTGGACCCTATACATCATTATGAATTAAGCTAATAATTTATTCTTTGGTCCATTTTCTAGTAATGTGAATACACGATTTTTTACTTCAAGAGGATAGCCTATTATCTTTTTCCATACTCAACGTGGTCATGATCCACTATTCATACAAAATATATAGTTTATAAATCATACCCACAAATTCTCCCAAGAATGATTTGTCATAAATAAAATTTTTCGTTATCTGTTACTCTAGCATGTGTTAAACCTTCTAAATTCCCATTAATTTGTATTGTTCTATCCTTAACACCACAAGACACCACTATCAAGACTTGTGTAATCTAAAAAATTACACTAGTAAAAATCCTATAGAAACACACATCATCCAATTTTAAATTTTTTATTAGTCTCTTCTATAATGTTGACTTGTGTTTAACTCAAAAAAATCATAGATTAATTTATTCATTGTCCATAAATTCACATCACATTTTCTAATTACCTCAATAGATAATATACATTTTGGATAATACTATCTGAATCATTTTGAAGCATAATAATATATGATCCCTTTCTCAGACATTGAGATTAATGATTCCCTAGAGTTAAGTGTGGTAGTTAAAATCAATGTTTCATATTCCTAATCATAAAATTTTATAGAAGAACATGAATCTTGATTTTTAAAATATTCTAATATCTCATGAAAATATATCTAAAATCCCCATTATTTCTATTATGCCAATACAAAAAATAAATGGGGATATCATATTTATCATATATTTACAATATGTTATCATCCTTCTTCTAAATTTATATTTTCCTCTAAATGTATCATCCCCTTTAACATTATGCTCGATTTTGGTAGCACCAGAGAGTTCCATTCTTTGAACTCGTTTATTCAAAACCAAATCCTCACTTTACTCATACCCAAATTAATTATTTCTATATGTTTTCCAAAAAAATAATAATGACATCCCATGATTTTATAAATGAAGGAAATGTATCAATTCCCATACAAAACCATGGATCGTCCCCCCAAAAGACACTAGATTACTATATATTGTGTTGTATTAGTTCATATAATCAGCCACCAAACTACCATTGGAAATATTAATAAAAATAGTCACCAAATTTTAATTTATTTAATGGTGATATTATTATTTATACTCAGAGGTGTAAGAATTAATCCAAAATTATTCTTCACCTCAAAAATTTGGAAGTCCATATTTCACGGAAAAATCATCAGAATCACAGTTTCACATTCTAATAGATCCTTTACAATTCTTCATTTAACATTGAGTTTGGATTGACACCTATCAACATAAGATCATTATATCTATAGAATTGAAAATTATCGAACATCATCATCCATAATACTAATTCAACCTCCCTGAAATTTTCTTCCACATTTTCACATCTTCCGATGACATCGATTAGAATTAGAAAACTCACACTGAAACAAAAAAACTTGAAGGATATAAAATACCACATTTTATTACTAACTATAATGAATAAACTAGGATATCTTTTAAACTACTTGGTATTCCACAATGCACGGTATGTATGATTGATTTTGAACCTTAAATGAGTAACAAGGATTCATAAGTAAAAAAATGTCACAAAACCATAAAATTTTTTATTCTAATAAGGAGGACGCATACCATAACCACACAATAAATCATCATAGGTGAAATTCACCACATACGCAGAAAATAGAACAAGAAAAATAGAAGAAGTCACTCAAAAAAGTTCATAAAAAGTTTACATGGTTCAGATCATTACATAATTGATGGAAACATTACTATTTTTATAGAACTTGAGATAAAACATTGAGTTACAAGAACACCATTCATTTAAATTACCAAGTAGAAAAAAACATGACCTTTTTAAAAATTCAAAGGCATAGAGAATAGATTATAAATAATGAAAATATAATCCCTTGAGATTTTTACCTTTGATATATATTTATAGAAGAGTTCCCAAAAATTATACACAAACCTATTAGTTCTTCCATGATCTGATGATTGCAGATGACCCTCACTAGATCAAAGAAAATTCCACTACTTGTTAAATGTATCAATATTACCATTAAATTCAAGGAATAATAAATATATCGGGAACACATATTCCTATGAAAATTCAAAAAATTAGTATTATTTATATTCTATAACATTGGTTATACATGTATGGTTTTTTAAAATAGATTCAAAATCCCTCATTCAAAGAATTATTAAAAAAATTATGAAAGTGGTTTTAACAAAATGGTCAAAATAAATCTACTTCAATAAGATGTTGTAATGTTTTATTGGATAAACATTTTAGTTATTTGAATATATTTGTTGCTAGGAGTTTAATGGTGTGAGTTCATAGGTATACAAGGGATAGAACTGAACTTATAAGAAAAAAGTTTGTAGAAACACATGGATCATTCCATGAATAAAAGCCTTTATTGAAAAAAAAAATATTTTTTGAAAATTTGTGACAGATTAATCTATTATCCTTAATATTTATGTGATATTAATCCATTCTATAGTGGGTTTCTCACACAACAATAATGTTATGTGTGATAAAAATTTCTAAACAACATGAGATTTAAAAATTAGGAATATATGTTTTGAGAGTGATGATAAATGTTATGATGTAATAAATTTATTGTTTACAATTACATAATTCCATGATATAAATATTGTATTATGATTACCGATATGGTTCCATTATAAATAAACTCTAAATTTTTTTAATATAATAAAATTAAACATATGTTTGTTTAGATTGAGAAATTATTATACCATGAAAAACAATATCACACCCTAACTAATCTAGTATTTTGATTAAATTGATAAAGAAATTGATAAGTTCCACTATATGAAAATATTTCACACGGTGATTGCTAACATTTCAATAATTGTAATAGAATTTATGTTGTGGAACTGTCAAGATGATTTATTGGGTTTTAGGATTACCATTAACTACCTATATATATTAGTCTATTGGGAAGAATTACCTCATAAAAATTAATCGGATTTGTGATGGGAAAAGGATGATGAAGTTTTTCAATAAATTTGAATTAGAGTTTTAATTTTAAATGGATGGTTCATTAAGTAAAGAATACCTATTATATATGTAATGATAGAATATAGAGGATAAATTATAAATAAATAAAATTATAATAATGAATAAGAGGCTATGGTTGTTACTGATTATTTAGAATCATGAATTGAGTTTTGAATTTTATATATTTCATTAATAATAGGTTTTGAAAGTGAATATTCACTTCATATATTATTTAAAATCATAAATTTTATTAGTTCATTATATTGAAAAACAATTAATATTTGGTATTATATATTTTTCTGTTATTTCTATGATTTTTGATGTCTTTTGATACAATATTCCTATATAACCCTTTTTATAGGAATTGATTTAAAGAGGGGAAGATGATATAAACTATGGATGAGCTGTGATTTTTCTTAAATATTTTAATCAAATACTATTCGAGAAGTTATTATTGGGATATAATTTTTTTTAATATTTTCCCCATGTATGTATCTTAATATGGTTAAAATAAGTAAAAATGCCACTATTCATGATATTTAATCATTTATATTTGGCTCAGCCTTGTTTGATTGTTATGGTAGACTCAATGTGTCTTTAAAAAATTATGATATAAAAGTATGAGTTTGAGAAAAAAAACTAATATAGAAAAGCTTAATTCTCCCTTATCAGGGTGTATATCCAGGCCTCTGGTTATATTTAGTGGTATCAAAGCAACATGATAATTCTTAATGAATATGTTAGTAAATATTGTAAATGTGGAGAAAACTGTGAATGAAAATCAAGTGCCCTTATTTTCAAACTATAGTTTTTAGGCATGGAAGTATAGAATAAGATTTAATTTATGGTCTATTTTTCTTGATGATTACTCAAAAATATTTAATGAAACAAAATTAATTGATTTTACCAAAATGTGATTGATTAAAGGAGACATAAAGCTATTTAATTGTGATGAAAAGGATTATAATTCATTATATAGATCATTTTCAAGTATGATACACATGAATGTGATGAATTTTAATACAAGTAATTGAACCTTGAGTGAAAATTATGATATCAATTATGGTGGTAGTAAATATAAATAGGTAAAGCTCTTGGTTATTTATAATAGATTTGATGATTTAATAACGAGTTAAAGAAAAAATATTTATAGATTATTTAACCATCTCATCAATGTCGTTGGATCTATTGTGTGTATAGTATTGAGATGGAATATTTTTATATTGTGGTAAAATTTTTATTAATATTACTGCATATTTATAAAACAAATATGCTATCTCTTGAAGAAGTTAATATTAGGTAAATATACATTGATCATATTAAAAACAAAATAGGTTCATATTAAATATGAGAAAGCTTGAAATTTATTTATGAAATTAATCCAAATTAATTTAAATTAAATGTTTTGGGAATCATGAGATTCATGATACGTAAAATGAAGAACAATATTTTATGATTAGAAAATCCAGTTTTGAGGGTATGTTACTCCATGAATTTTTTAATTATGATATGTTTGGGAACATCATTGAAAGATGTTTAAGAATATTTTTTAAGAGGAATATGAATTTTAATAAATTAGAAAATCCAAAAAATATGTTCTACAGTAAAAGGAATATAAATTCAAGAAATTAAATAAGAAAAATGTTTTTTGGAATGTAACTATAATTTAAAAAAGGAATATGTTGTTGAATAAGATCATTTAGATGGTTTTGAAACAGATTTAATCATAGGCATTGTAGATTTTATAAATACCATACTGGAGAAATAAAATAAAAATTACCGGAGGATAATCAACTAGAGGGATTTTTTATCTCAATGTAGAATTGGATAGATATTTGGATGATATTTACCTATAATGAAATAATAATAGGAATATTGGATTATTTATTATGTAAAATTCATGTTATATAAATAATCAAGATGTAAAAATTAATATAATTGAAAAAATTATGGAGTAACAAGAAAAAAAACCAAGTGAATCATCATGAATAAATTATTTCTATGTTATATATTAAAGATTATTAAATGATCATTGATGATCATAATATGTTCAATAAAAAGAAATCTTATAATAATAACACTCTTAAATATTATTTTCTATCTTTGATAACGAATCTTCAGTCTGAAAAAATGATTAATGGCTCATGGAATAAGTTTCAATTTTGAATAACCTTTGTTAATGTTTTTAAGAAATGAGTTGAAAGTTGATAAAAAAGACATCATTTTGTGTTATGAATGAAAATATATAATTACATGTATAATATCAAGCTTGAATGTAGTTCTAAATCATCAAGAAATAATGAAAAGAAAGGAAATTATCATTTTGTCATGTTGAAGAAAAAATTCTCAATCATCAAGAACATATCAACAATAAAGGGGTTATTCATAAATAATGGATATGTCTAGATATGAATGACACAAGATATTTTATAGCATCAAAAAAATCATGTTTTAAATAATACAATGATTGATCACTTTATTAACACGCATGACTGATCATTATGTGAACTACGATATATTACAAAAACATTATTATTTGAATGTGATAATTATATTCATGCAGTTAAATTAGTTTAATGAACATGAAAAATAATATAATGAGAAATATTCATTATGTTATTATATAAGAAAAATTTATTTATAAATACATAATAAACATTTAGTCTATATTCAATTAAATAATTTTCTCCATTAAAAATATGTTTTTCTTAAAAATGCATTTATTACTTTTTGTTCAAGAAATTATTAATATTTTATTCCATTTTTTATATTTATTTTATGTAAATAATATCCTTTCTTAAATCCACTTATCAATATTATCGTTGGGTTAAATTTATAACTTTTTTAAAAAGAATTAATTTTTAGTGAATAGTGAAATATACCGATTTATGTAAAATAATAATTTATTTTCATAAAATCAAGTAATTTAAAACTCCAAATCGGTTTCATATTTGATTTTAGAGTAACATAATGTGAATTTTATAATAAAAAATAAATGTAATTCCACTATAATCCTATTATATTTGATTTTGGTATAATTTGATTTCTATTATTAAACCAAAAAATTTCCAGAATCTATTTTCTTTTTGTTTTAAAAAAATATTTTAAAAATATTTTATTGAAATTATTGAAATTGAATATATAAAAATGGATTAAAAAATTTTAAGTAGTATCTTTAAATTTGGTAATTAGGACCCTTCAATTTATAGACATTGTGAATAGTAATCATTTTAAATATTCGTCCCTCCAATAAGGGCTAAACAGGGTTAGAATCATGAGACAAGGAATAAAAATGTCACTAAAACTTGTATTTACCATATTAGATGAGTTTTTTTAAAAAATGATAGTCATATAAAAGACAATTTGATGATTTATCACCACATTCCTTTGATTATAATATTTATATTGTTTTATTATATGTATAAATTCAAATTTTCAATTTCTTGTTTTAATTTATATTATATACATTCATATGCATTAAAGTAATTTACCAATTAATATAAACATATATTTTGTTCATTAATATTTAATTTTAATTATTTTATTTTTCTAGTTTTTATGATATATAATAACCTTAAATTCTTATGAAGCATTGATAAAATTATAGTGCAAGAATTAAAAAAACAACGTAAAAGATTTTAAAAATAAAAAAATTATACGTTTATAATGAATTTTTTTATTACATATTTTCTTATAGTTTATTATAAAGTGTAATAAATTTTAAATATAATTATATTCAATTTAAATTTCTTTAATTTTTTCATTGAATTAAAATTAAATTAACTATAAAAAAATGTAGTTAATCATATTTTATAATAACAATATTTAACTAAATGAAATAAAAAAATATTTATATTGGAATATTGGAAATGGTAATGGTATAAAATTTAATCGATGTGCTTTTTTTCAATTTTTATCCTTAAAATTAAATTCATATCCTTGATCATTAAAAAATGGGTTACCAAGGTTAACGTAAAAAGGGTGAATTAGGGGTTAACCCCAACGATATGGTCAAAAATGCAACTAATATATGTGTAAATATTATCAATTGAATGGATTTATATATTATATTTCAATACCATATAAATTATTTCCATTTGGCACAACTTGAATACATTATTATATATATTATATCTAAATCCTTTAGGTAATTCCATTTTTCTAATTTCTTTCACATATAAAAGGAAATCCCCTATTATCATTAATAAAAATGATTGAGAGATATATATTATAAAATACCTACCATAATTCCTTTCTATAATCAGTATCCACTTCATAGATATTTTAGTATTCACCTATCAAAATCTTATTAAGTCTTAAGGTGTACTCCAACGAAGTTCCCTCAATGAAGAGGTAATCATCTTACCCGACTCTTTCAAAGATCACTTTTTTATAATTTCTCTAAATATATTATAAAAATATCCAAAAAATTATTCTTGTATCATACATAATAAAATATTTTCTTATTATTGTTATTTAATAAAATTTCCACCTCATTCCTGTTAAATATGAAATGAAAGTGTCGCCCATGTATTGGTTTGGACTACGACATTCATGTAGTGAAATACTTCATCTTCCAGTACCATTTTTCATAATTTTTGTTTATGATAGATTTATTAAATATATATCATTTTAATGAAATAATTATTATTATATAAGTTTTATATATTTTTTCTTCCTTTCCTTTCCACCCATTACAAAATGATAATGTCGGCCAAACAAACATGTGAATTACCCCTGCCATAATGCTATTTGAATTTATATTCATGTATAAAATTAATGATGAATATGAAATTTTATGAAATTTATATAAATGATAATTATAACATAATTAATATTCTATAGAATATATGTAACGCCCCGACCCCAGTTACCAAGAGTCGGTGAATTATTACATAACATTGTCATAATCACAAGAAGGATCAACTCTCGAAAGACCGATTAGTTTAGTAGCCTTTGAAACAGTAGATATATTCATAATGTTTTACATTACAGCATAAAAATGAAAACTACAACAACATAGTCTCCATAGTCTACACTCTTATCCCATAATACTATCCCTGCAGGTCATTCATTATATACTTCTTCACATCCTGGGAAAAATAAAACATAGAAAAGGGGTGAGCTCAAATCCCAGTAAGGATAACAATATAGCGGAAACATTCATAAATAAGAATAAACATTTAAGGCAATGCATAACTAAAACAAAATCCTTTTAAAAATGAAATTCAACATAGTATGGAAAAAATAAAATGAAATAATTCAATTTACTTATTCACATGGATATTCTACTAATCGAATAATGACATGCAATATCAATAATAACTTTCATAATGGTGGAATGCATATTTTCAGACTATCATAACCACATAGCCAAGGCCTCTTTCCAAGACTACAAATAATATTGTGTCATGGCCTTGTGCCAAGACACTAGTTTTTCTCATGAGAACTATTGATTCATCGAGGAGCTATAGCGGGCTCCACCCGTCACATATTAAGTCCAATGCATTCCCATATGAAAAGGTTTAAACATAACATAAGCATTCATATTAAAACTAGCATACAAAATGTAAATACTTCATCCATAATCCATGATTGGTATAAAAATAACACATCCACATTCAAATATATCACAAAACCTTAGAAGTTTTGTATCATAATAAATCAACTTCAAATAAGTGTAAAATCCATCAAAGGATGTTGACATAGATGAAATCAAAACTCTTTTTACAGAAATATATCTTTCTATTTTGAAATCATTTAAGTGTCATATATTTATAAAATAAAACATTTTCTTTGAAAATATTCTTATAAGCTTGTAAGGGAAGCTTCGATAATTTTATAATGGCGGAAAATATCCGCACCCGCCGTATAAGTTAAAAAAAGCATTCTTACCTTAATTCTGTCGAAAATGTTAAAAAGCACCTTGTTTGGAAGAAGACGGAAAATTTTCTTTATAAACATCTTATAAAAATTCAAACAATGGTATAAATTACTTTAACCTATATTCTTTTAAATAGTAAAAATGTTTTGAAATACATTTTTATGAAATATGGATGTGGATGATAAAGGGATCCCAATAGATTATTACGTATAAAAAACCTCAGATAATGAAGAGATTCAGAAATAAACCCTTAACTTATAATTTTCCATCATTGAGGGTAGGATAATGTCCTGTATAATGGTGAAATAATTGTTATTAAATTATTCAGGAATCATATACATTAATATGATATCATATATGATCTTTTATCATTGATTTGTTAATAATATCTTAGTATTATCGTTGTTTCGGGTGTTAACTTACTCATTTTGTTTTATATGTTTTGTTACATAGGCCGTGTTTTTCATGGATAGGTTGTAACTTAAACATATCCAGAATTATATCAAGTCCTTAGATACTATTATTAATCATCAAATGAGAATTATACTTGAATGGATACGATGGAGAATGAATCTCATCGCGTTCGTGGAGACGGTAGTCCGTATGTACGCACGAGCGACAATATCATTATTTTGATATTAAAATAATATATAATTGGATGGGATATCATATAAAAATAATCATTATAATGTTATATTTATTATTTACATGAATCAAACATCATTATTATACCCATACAAATAATAATTTATTGAATGACAATTACACCACGACGTGGAGACGGTAAGCCGTACGTACGCATGTATGGTGACATGCCATTCAAAGGATGGATAGAATACTGAATATGGTTATACCATATTTATAATAACATCACAGTATATATAAGATACTGGAGTTAATATTTTATAATGGGAATAACAAAGATAGAAGAAGTTGGAGAAGAAAGAAACTTGAAAAGGGGTGGTGAAATCATTACCTCTCCTTCCGGTTCTTCCTTTTGATTTGATCAAAAGGGATCATTAGGTTGACTTTAGGATCCAAATAAGGCATCTAGGTTGTAGTGAGGGTAGGTTAGAGAGTATTTGGGTAGGGTTTGGTCGAACCAAAAGGCTTTTAAGGTGTGAATAAATGAGAAGGGGGAGTGCCCTTTTATAAGAGGGGTGAGGGGAACCTTTGGAAAAGTTAGAAATATTATTTTATAATAAATTAATATTCGGATTCTAATGGCTCCAAAGTGGATTATTTAAATTTTAAGGTGGTTATGGGTCTAAAACCACTCAACCAATAGAATTTAGACAGGGTTGGGTTATTATATTATCCTTTTTTTAAGTATTAACTCTTAGTAAATTAGTTTCACTTTTACAATGTCTCTTTTTATGTTTATATTATGTTGTTAATAAACATTCTATATACATCAAAGAAACCACCAAGTGGTCCATTAATGATACACCTATCATGATATAAGTCTCTTGGATGAACCTTAGATTTTTAGGAATTTAATATCAATTAATAATATAATGTTTTATTTAAAAACTCTTTTATGTCAATTTTGACACTATTCAATAATTGATTTTTGTAAAACTCATAACAGAATGATTATTTCGAGAAAAGTTAATTAAATCAATACTAACATGTCATATTAAACCATTAAAGTATTGGTATTTATAAAAAGTCTCAAATTATATTTATTTTAGTATTTATAATATCAATTATTCTAATTTTTCATTAATTAGGTAATTACTGCATCACCATTGTGTCATAAATAAATTAAATTATTTAATGTACAAAAATTATAAATAAAATAAAATTATGTAGGAAATATTTTTATATTTGTAATGAATATTTAAAATAGAATTTATCTTATGTATAACCCTATATTAGAAATGCTTTAGTAAATAAACTTTGATTTTAACTCTTTTAACTCTTCTTTGAATTAAATAATAATAAATGTCCTAATCTAATATAAGTAGACCTAAATAATAATATTTTACTCCTATGATTTTTTTTGTCTGAGATACACTTGTCCAATAGAACTAGGACATGTGTTAGGGTAATATTAATATCATTTTTACCCTTAATTACCCCATTTACTTTTAACCGTGGCAATTAAAAGTAAAAAGTTAGTATTCACCAAAAATTATTTTCATCTCATTGAACCACATTTTCCTCCTTTATATTAACCGTGTCTCTCGGATTTTATAAATTCCACTCACAGAAGCGGTAAAATTATGTTTTATGAAAAATTCAGTTTTTTAACTACCACTTAGTGGTTTCACTATTCATCAAAAAACAAAAGTTTCCAGAAAAATACCAAAAATTAGGCCTAAGCTATATTTGATATTATGAATTCAAAAATGATGTCTATTTTACCAAATTCATAACATATATATTGCATTAATTAATTTAAAACTTAATTCTCGTCGTTAAAACAAATAGCGTGTTTTCAAGAGATAATAACTATCAAAAGATTGACAGTTGTTTATGTCTGGTTTAAATGTGAAATTTCATCCAATGACCAAAATTGTATTAATTGGTAAAAATATATACTAAATATACTTTAAAACCAATAAAATTAATAATTTATCACTATTAATTATTTTGATTAAAAAGTTTTTTTTAATTTAAATTTAGTAACTTTCACTATTCATCAAAATATGAATGTTATCCGAAAAGTACCAAAATAACACCCTAAGCTTATTTCGATATTACGAATCCTAAAATTAAGTCCATTTAGAAAGATTAAAATTATAAAATTTCAAAAAGTAGGTATTACTATCCATAACGGCTAGTTTGATTTGTTGTGGTGTGTTAGAATCTCGAAGTTGCGTACAATGCACGCCATTGCATTATTCAAAGTGAAACGTACCGTGGAAGCATGATATGTATAATTGTACATTTTTGATGTCCCCATTCCAAAAAGTAAATTTATTTAATCAAATTGAATATATAAAAGTTTAAAATATTGGATTTAAAAAGGTTTCACTATTAAAAGATTGTAAAAGTGCAATACTGAAAATGAATTTGTTCTTACATTATGTCTAAGAAACACATAATATGGATTCTAAAATTATAATGATTATATAAAGTTTTAAATTTAGTTAATACTATTCATAACCTCTTTTGAACGGCTTGTTTGGTAAGTCATGGTGCGTTTGAACTCGGTGTTGCGTGTAGTGCAAGTTTTTGAATTATTTTGATGAAATAACACACTATGAAATCTTAGGGTGTTAAATTCTCTCCTCCTTCAATAAAATGAGTCCTCGCAATTTGAAATTTTTCTTCAAAAATAAAAGGTTGAATATAGAAAAAATCTTTGTGGGAAAACCCACATCGGTAATTGGGTTAATAAAATTTAGTCTTAATAAGAGGAAAAGAGAAATGAAAGGGTCACCACCAAATTATGATCTCTATTCAGACAACATTGGTGGAAATTATAGACAAATAATTGGAGGAAAAACGTAAATAATTATAGGTAGTGATTGAGGTCATCAATCACAAACTAGTGTAAAATTGAGGGTCTTAAATTCATCAATCTATGATGATTTAAAATACCATCGGTTCAGCAAAACATATGGTATTAGGATAACACATTTTTTTGTTTTATGATCCCTTTACTACATTATAAGAGTTAATTTCTTCATTGAATAAGAGAAGAAGAAAAATATATATTTGACAAGTAGAGTCTCATCCTTTAACTATGTTCTACCACAAACTCATCTTTCACTCTAAAAGATAATATAACTTAAAAATAATATCATATTTATCCTATTCATATAGGGTTAAAAAAAATTATAATTCATCTAGTAGAACCATTAAAAAAAGAAATTACTCAATCCAGGACATCACGTGGGTCAGTGGTAGGTGATACACCCTTGTCTCCCTTCGGTTGTGGGTTCAAGTCTCGCGGCCTTGCTGGATGCGACGGGTTTTCGCCCGACCTCCGGGTTGTCATTTTATGGCAATCCAAAATAATCCAAACTAGAACTATCCAAAATACTTAAATCCAAAATTTATAAGGAAGGTAAACACAATGAAGATCTTTTTTTCCGCGTAATAACATGTGAACACTTTCATCATGTATTCTTTTAAAATATTGAAACATCCTGAATTACCATAAAACATTATTGATTACGTTCATGATCCCTTATTCCTTAAAGAATAATAGATATACTCTTTCAATCCCAAAATGTTGTAAACCCTGATAATGATGGAATATACAAATCAATAATTAGTTTCAAGGTAGACAATAATATCCAATATAATATATCCAAATCAATCATGTATTATTCTAAAATCACTACCTCGGTATCAGAGACATATTATTGTTTATCTTTCTCTCAACAATATATTTTCCAAAAAATTAACCTGCTATTGAGTCACTTTTCTTTGTTCCACAAAATCTCAAGTCCTTAATGAAATTGTACTGCAGTAAATTCCTTATATACTTCATACACTACTGGATAACTAACCATTACCAACGGTTTGGAACCCTTGGTATAGGCCTCCAAACCGTTGGTATAGCCTATACCAACGGTTTGGAGAACCATGGCCAAGTAAGCAGTTGGGATAGGTCTATACCAACAGTTTTCCAAAAAACGTTGGTATAGACCTATACCAACGTTTTTGGAAGCTGTTGGTATAGGTAATATGAAATCTATACCAACGGTAATGGAACCGTTGGTATATAAATTCCAAAAATAAAACATTCGGTGGGATTTGATCCCAGGACCCCTCGTTTATCATTGAACGACTCATCCACGAACCTAACATGAGTTTTGTGATCATAATTACACAAATATATATATTTACTCTCATAAATACATTAAATTCTGATTTATATAATGTTCTCGGTACGAAGCTCCGATAAAAAATGAAATTACCTATACCAACGGTTGTTAAAACCGTTGGTATAGAACTATACCAACAGTTTTAACAACCGTTGGTATAGTTCTTTGGTTGGGATTTTCATTCTGTGAAGGATGTTGATTTTTGGCCAACTTTTCCCAACGGTTTGGTGAAACCGTTGGGAAAGACAGACCTATCGCAACGGTTTGGACAAACCGTTGGGAACAGTGTCCAATTTGAGGGCCTTTCCCAACGGTTTGGCCAAACCATTGGGAAAAGTGGCCAATTTGGGGGCCTTTCCCAACGGTTTGGCCAAACCGCTGGGAAAGGGGACCTATACCAATGGTTTTTGCAAACCGTTGGTATAGAAGCGTTGGGAATGATCTAATTTCCAGTAGTGATAACTATTATAACAAGTCCATTGTTGATACAACACTCAAATGGCATAATCAACATAAGATCTCTAATCATTCCTCTTCATATGTGGTAGTATCATAACTTGATTATTATCCAATAACATCATTTGTGGCATAGTCTGATGACTGGGACATAGGTTCATGTAGTGTCCAAACTCCTTGCAAATGAAGCATTGTACATTTGAAACCATTTTCTTACCCTTGCAGTCATGTACTTTGTGCCCTTTTCCTCCACACTTATAACAAACTCCCATTCCTTTCAGGCAAGTTCCAGGTTGTTTCTTCCTACAGTTATCACATATTAGAAAATTCTTCTTTTCCCCCTTCCTTTTATCTATCTTTCCCTCTTCCATCCCTTTCTTCTCATTCTTACCTTCAAATCCATAGGACTCAGTAAACTCTTTACTTATCTTATCATCACATGATAATATTTCTTCATATGATGATAATACATGGGTGACAATTTCTCTTATAAATTCTGGCTTAAGACTGTGAATGATATGATCCTTCTTTCTCTTTGGATCATGTGCATTACTGGAGTACTAATTCCTTCTACTGGCCACCATTTCTAAACAGTAGCATACACTATATTAGTTTATGAATAACAATACCTAATCCCAAACTTGTAAAACACATAACATAAATTAAATATTTTATGGATATAATCCATAATCATAAAAATGTATCCTTTGAGGAAGTATATACTCATAAAACCTTTCTAATAGTTTGTAATGAAAATGATAATTATCCTAAGCATATCCCCCGGGAGTGTCGTAACCAATAGTGTAGCATGGCCCGTTGTCATGCACCAGTTCCCGTTCGAGTCTAGCTCAAAGTGGTGTTTTCGGGTTTTACCCCTAGGTACATCTGTGCCAGAGCCGCCTCTACCTGCTCGTATCCAGATAGGGATGTATTGCTCGGAAAACTCACAAAATCTCTACAATACCAAAATTCTAGGAAGTTAGTCTACACTAATACTCAAATTTCATCTTAAATCTATGTTATCTAATAAGAGTTTATCTAAATCTAGCTTCCAAGGTTTGTACTAAACTTTCTCTGATACCAACTGTAACGCCTTGACCCCAGTTACCTAGAGTTAGTGCATTATTACATAACATTGGCATGATCACAAGAAAGATCAAATCTCGAAAGACCGATTAGTTTAGTATCCTTAGAAACACTTGATATATTCAAAAAGTCTTACATTGCACCATAAAAAAACTACAACAACATAGTATCCATAGTCTACACTCTTATCCCCTCATACTATCCCTGTAGGTCATTATAATTTACTTCTTCACATCCTGGGAAAAATAAAACATAGAAAAGGGGTGAGCTCAAATTCCCAGTAAGGATAACAATATAGCACAAACTTTCATATATGTTATTATTCATTTAAGGCAATGTATAACTAAAACAAAAGACTTTTAATCTTTAATTTCAACATAGTATAGAAAAAATAAAATGAAATAATGCCATTTACTTATTCACATGGATATTCTACTAATCGAATAATCACATGAAATATCAATAACCACTTTCATTATGGTGGAATGCATAATGCCAGACTACCATAACAACCTATCCAAGGCCTCGTGCCAAGAATAAAAATAATATTTTGTCAAGGCCTTGTGCCAAGACACTAGTTTGTCTCATGAGACCTAACAATGCATCGAGGAGCTATAGTGGGCTCCACCCATCACATTTTATGTCCAATGCATTCCCATATGAAAAGGTTTAAACATAACATAAACATTCGTATTAAAACTATCATACGAAATGTAAATACGTCATCCATAAACCATGATTGGTATAAAAATAACACATCCACAGTCAAACATATCACAATACATTCAATACAATATAGTAGTTTTGTATCATAATAAATCAACATGAAATAACTGTAAAATCCATCAAAGGATGTTGACATAGATGAAATCAAAACTCTTTTTAGAGAAATATCTCTTTCTATTTTTAAATAATATAAGGGTAATATATGTATAAAATAAATCATTTTCATTTAAATTATTCTTATAATCTTGTAAGGGAAGCTTCGATGACTTTATAACTGGTGAAAATAGCTGGACCCGCCGTATAAGTTAAAAAAACATTCTTACATTAATTCTGTCGAAAAGGATAAAAAGAACCTTGTTTGGAAAACAATGGAAAGATTCCATTATAAACCTCTTATAAAAAGTCAAACAAGGGTATAAATAACATTAACCCATATTCATGTAAATAGAAAAAATGTTTTGAAAAACATTTTTAAGAAACATGGATGTGGATGATAAAGAGATCCCAGTAGATTATTACGTATAAACAACCTCGGATAATGAAGAGATTGCGAAAAAAACCCTTACCTTATACTTTTCCTTGGTTGAGGGTAGGATAACCTCATGTATAATGGATAAATAATTGTTATTAATTGATACAAGAATCATATACGTTAATATGATATCATATATGATCTTTTAACACTGATTTGTTATTAATAGCTTCGTATTATCGTTGTTTCGGGAGTTAACTTACTCGTATTCTTTTATATGTTATGTTACGTACGTCTTGTTTTTCATGGATAAGTTCTATCTTAATCATATACAGAATTATATCATGTCTTTATATACTATTATTAATCATCAAATGAGAATTAGACTTGAATGTATACGATGGAGAATGAATCTCATCGTGTTCGTGGAGACGGTAGTCCGTACGTACGCACGAGCGAAAATATCTTTCTTTTGATATTAAAATAATATATATAATTGGATGGTATATAATATATAAAGAATCATTATCAAGTTATTTTTATTATTTACATGAATTACACATCATTATTATACCCATCCAAATAATAATATATTGAATGAATATTACACCACGACGTGGATACGGTAAGCCGTACGTACGCACGTATGGTGACATGCCATTCAAAGGATGGATGGAATACTGAATATGGTTGTACAATATTTATAATAACATCACAGTATATATAAGATACTGGAGTTATTATTTTATAATGGGAATAACAAAGATTAAAGAAGTGGAAGAAGAAAGGAACTTGAAAATGGGTGGTGAAATCATTACCACTTCTTCGGCTTCTTCCTTTTCATTTGATCAAAAGGGCTGATTAGGTTGGATTTATGATCAAAATAAGGCCTATATGTTGTAGTGAGGGAATTTGGTAGAGTATTTGGGCAAGGGTTGGCCGAACCAAAAGGCTTTGAAGGTGTGAAATAATGAGAAGGAGGAGTGCCTTTTATAAGAGGGGTGAGGGGCACCTTTGGAAAAGTTAGAAATATTATTTTTATAATAAATTCTTATTTGGTTTTTAATGTCTCAAAAGTGGATTATTTAAAGTTTAAGGTGGGGATGGGTCTAAAAAAACTCAACCAATAGAATATAGACAGGTTTGGGTTATTATATTAACCTTATCTTTAAGTATAAACTCATTGTTAATTAGTTTCACTTTTACAATGTCTCTTTGTATTTTTAGATTATATGGTTAATAAACATACTATATACA
Source organism: Viscum album (assembly GCA_963277665.1). Lineage (NCBI taxonomy): Eukaryota > Viridiplantae > Streptophyta > Magnoliopsida > Santalales > Viscaceae > Viscum > Viscum album. The sequence goes on along the minus strand of OY728147.1, from coordinate 430,842,076 downwards.
TCCACGTGACCCCCAAGTGGAACATTAATTATACTCATATCATGATATAAGTCTCTTGGCCAAGCCTTAGATTTTTAAGAATTTAATATCAATTAATAATTTAATATTTGTTTTAAAAACTCTTTTATGTCAATTTTGACACTATTGAATAATTGATTTTTGTAAAAATAATAATAGAATTATTACTTCGAAAAATTTTAATTAAATCAATCCTAACATGTCATATTGACCTATAAAATTATTGGTATTTATTAAAAGTCTCAAATTACTTTTATTTGGTTATTTATAATAACAATTATTCTAATTTTTCATTAATAAGGTAATTACAGCATCACCATTGTGTCATAAATAAATTAAATTATATAATATCTAAATTTTTTAAATAAAATACCATTATGCAGGAAATATTTTTATCTTTCTAATGAATATTTACAATAGAATTTATCTTATATATAACCCTATATAAAAAATGTTTTAGTAAATAAACTTTGATTTTAACTCTTTTAACTCTTCTTTGAATTAAATAATAATAAATGTCCTAATCTAATACAAGTGGACCTAAATGACATTATTTTACTCCTATGATTGCTTTTGTCCGAGATACACTTTTCCAATTGAATTACGACATGTGTTAGGGTAATATTAATATCATTTTTACCCTTCATTACCCAATTTACTTTTAACCGTGGTAAATAAAAGTAAAAAAGTTACTATTCACCAAAAAATATTTTCATCTCATTGAACCAAATTTTATTCCTTGATATTAACCATGTGTCTCAGATTTTCAAAAATTCCACTCACGGATGCTGTAAAATTATGTTTTATGAAAAATACAGTTTTTCAACTACCACTTAGTGGTTTCACTATTCATCAAAAAACGAAAGTTTCCAGAAAAATACCAAAAATTAGGCCTAAGCTGTATTTGATATTATGAATTCCAAAATTATGTCTATTTTACCAAATTCAGAATATATGAGTTGAATTAATTAATTTAAAAATCAATTCCCGTCGACAAAACAAATAGCTTGTTTTTAAGAGATAATAACTATCAAAAGATTGACACTTGTTTATGTTTGGTTTAAATGTGAAATTACATCCAATGACCAATATTGTATTAAATGGTAAAAATATATACGAAATATACTTTAAAATCACTCAAATTATTTATTTATCACAATTAATTATTACGATTAAAAAAGTTGTTTTTAATTAAAATTTTGTAAATATCACTATTCATCAAAATTTGAAAGTTATCCAAAAAGTACCAAAATTTCACCCTAAGCTAATTTCGATATTAAGAATCCAAAAATGATGTCCATTTAAAAAGATAAAATTTATAAAATTTCAAAAAGTAGGTATTACTATCCATAACGACTAGTTTGATTTGTTGTGGTGTGTTAGAATCTCGAAGTTGCATACAATGCATGTCATTACATTATTCAAAGGGAAACCTACCGTGGAAGCTTGGGATGTTTCATTGTAAAATTTTTATGTCCCCATTCTAAAATGTAAATTTATTTAGTCAAATTGAATATATAAAATCTAATAATATTGGATTTAAAAAGGGTTCACTATTAAAAGTTTGTAAAAGTGCAATACTAAAAATGAATTTGTTCTTACATTATGTCTAAGAAACAGATAATATGGATTCTAAAATTATAAGGATTATATATTGTTTAAAATTTAGTTAATACTATTCATAACCTCTTCTGAACGGCTTGTTTGGTAAGTCATGGTGAGTTTGAAATCGGTGTTGCGTGTAGTGCAAGTTATTGAATTATTTTGAAGAAATAACACACTATGAAATCTTGGGATGTTAAAATATATAACCATAAACCCTTCAACCGTAGCCAACTAACCAAATTTGGTCTGCGATTATAAACCAAACATCTGCAATACATCGATGATAAACTTCATTGATTTAATAAAAAAATTAAGGAATGGTATTATATGAAATTAAAATGATAATAATAAGGTAATAATATAGATAAATGTTATCAATAAATTATTAAATTAAAATAATTTTATAATATATGAGATAAAGTATGTATCCTGCGATTAAAACTTGAGGAAATGTGTTTCTTGACACAACTTCAATTCATTGGGATATATTTCATGTTCATTTTCTATGTTATTAAATTAATATGTTCTCAAAAACATATTAATATTTTATTATTTACTTCATACTTCTTTACTTGAATTTCCATTTGTTACAAATATTTAGTTCAATGATTCGTTCTGACTTCAATGTTATGATCATTGTGAGGGGTTTTCTTCTCATTTTTTTCTATGTCAGATATTCCCTATCTATAAATTTTTTATATTATTTAGTGTTTAAAATATAAATTTGATATTTAATATCATGAAAATCCTTAAATTTTTTTAATTCAAAATTTTCTTTTCAATGAGGGTTATGATTCAAAATTTACAAAATTTGTAAAATTTTAACTTACAACTCATCTTTTTTTTTCAAGTTTGTTTATGTTTAAGTTTCCATTGGTGTAATTTTATGATAATTATATTTTAAATGAAATAATTTATTATTATCCTCAGGTTATATATAGAAATAATTATTCTTCCATTTATTTTCCAATCTATAAGTACTCAAAATTCAAAAAGAATATATTTTATGAAGAAGAATGTTTTTAACTATTTAGTCAGATGTCATTTTCTTCAATGTCCATTGTTTCTCCAAAATAATTTCAATAATGATTTCAATATTCAATAATAACTTATTAAATCCATTTTCCAATTTTTACATTCTATAAATAGGTTTATAAAGAAACATCTTATCATATTTAGAATGAGTCACCTTTTACTGAATGTGTGAAAAGAATATTTGTTTTAACATACAATACATGAATGAATTTTTACAAAAAAGTATATACTCTATTAATAGAGTATTACATTAATGGTTAACTTTTTTTCTAAACAATACTTTTTGATAATACATTAGAAAATTTTATATTTTAAATAAATGATTTAAAAATGAAATGGTTATATTCCCCATGAAATGTTTCAATGGTCTTTTAAAATGTATTTTATTTTATTTCAAATTAGTTAGATGAATCTTATGATTTACTATGGATATACCCTGATGATACCATCCACTATATTTCTATTGATGGGTTATTATCATTTCTAATGGGTAAATTATTTGAATTCTATATGATAGTTCTTATAATATAGATAGTTATGTATTATTAAAGAATATTTATTTGGTTATATTGTTTCTCCATATGTTAAATTCATTAGAATTTTATATTATAGATGGGTCTAGATTATATATTAACCTTGACGCACTAACATGAATCATGTGTCAAACAATATTTTGGGTATTTAACATAGTCCATAAAAACTAATATATGATTTCATTATATGAGGTTCACTGGTTGGATTAAGATATCCAACATTATGTATTCGATCAATATGAATTTATTTATTGATTTCTATGTGATAATTTAAATCGTATTGATATCAGTGGTCTATTTAAAATCACGCGTGATAATTTGGATAACATTATTTAATCATAATTTATTATTACTATAGTATTATAGCCTTATTTACTCTATGATACTATCCATTATATGCAGTCCCTTACTGAGTGTATGTAATTTTCCAAATGATATTATCAATTTCCCTATGTTGTAAGGAATAATAAATTAATTTATATGAATTGATATACTGGGAAAAATAATAACGTTTTCAATGAAAATATTATGTTTTATTTTACATTTGTAAATATAATTTATGATTCAATCATGTTTCTATTTTGCAAGACTACAATACTATTTTATCATTTGATATTTGAGCCCTTGTATATTATTCAAATATAGTAAAATGACCATCAAATCTGGGACACCGTAGTGAAGGTGTTACATCTTCTATAAGTGGATGTTCATTAATACCCATGAGAACTATATTTATGAAGACATAGATAGGTGAAAATAACCCTATGAAATTTTATATAGACACATATAATTAAAGGTAAATAATATAAATTTTGGATAATGTAGATATTATGTGGGTTTACTAGAGATGAAATCCATATATGGATACTGGAGAGTAGATACAATGGTGGAATGGATGCATGTAGGGTTAAAAAAATTGAAATGTGATGATTGGGTAATGACTCGATCATCCCCAGTGCATGATGATTCGACAAAACATTGTACACATGGCAAGATAGTCTCAAGGGATATACATTATTTATAACTAATTTACATTAAAAACCATTATAATGAATGACATAATGAATCCTATGGAAACCATCGATATGACATAGTGATATGGGATAAGATTAATGTGTGATCAGTTGAAAGAAATATGGTTGATAACATGGTTAATGTCTTAGATAACTAATTTGAGATTTTATGTGATGGGTCAACAAGATTATTATAAATATTTTGGGAAATATTTTTCAGAATTTACCCCTTGGTTTGGAATATTTTTGAATGAGAGTGATATTTTAGGATGTGAGATTTTATGATTTTAGGATATAATATGTAAGGATTCTATAATCATTAGTTTTTATATGTTATTTGATGATAATATGTATAATAATTTGAAAAGGTTTATCATTGTTTGGGGACATACATGTTATCATATTGATAACCATGAGGTAAATAAGGGATTTCAGTACTATGTGTTTAATGATATTTTTTAAGAAGTAAATTATATTTTGAACATTTTATGATTAAGGTATGCATAATTATTGTAAATAATATTGAGGTATTTAATGGAAGAATATATCATTTTTTTGATATTTTATTGTAATTTAGGGTATCTTGGGAATGGAAGACCGTGTTTTAATAGAATATATGTTCATGATACTCACATGTTTAGTACATGAAATTTGGATCCACTTTATGTTTGTTTGGGTTAAATGTTAATGTTGACCAAGAAAAAAAATATGAACAGATATTTTAGATTTTTGGGTTTTGAATTTGGAAAACCATATTTTAGAGGTGTATTATTGGAAACTATTTATGGAGTGGATTATATTGATCATTGGGTGTTATCATTGAGATTTCAATGATAAATGTATTACATTTGTAATGAATATTTATCCATATTGGATAACATTTTCTAACCATTTTGTTTTTGGTAAATATGAAAAGATAGATGTAATGAATTGTAGTTCATTTATGAATCTTAGTATCCATTAAAATTAATTATAGTTATTCAAGCATGAGAAAAGTATCCTTATTATTTATTTCATTGGGTAAGAGATGAAATGAATGAGGATATTGATAGAATAATAACTTAATGATGAAACTATTCTAAATAAATGGAATAAATAAAGTATGTTTGTTTTATCATCATCTCTATCTTCATTGTAAAATTAAACTAAATTATAGGAAAAAAAATTGAAATAAAAATATCATTCTTTTATCTAAATTTTTTATTAATTGATGAAACCCTTTAACTATAAATGATTCTCGGTTTGGTGGTCATTATATTTCTCATAATCAAGTTATCCATCACCCTCTATTATTTCTAGAACATTATTTTTCAACCATATTTACATATTTTAACTTCTTTATAATTTTCTCCTTATATTCGATCCATATTATGTGTTATATTAGGTAACCTTTAAGTTTACCACATCACCTTATCAAATGATTTTTTTAATATACTCTAGTATGATGTGATCTTTCAACAAAGGTGTGTAAAATTTTGGATATTTTGATTACTGAGATTAAAAAAATGAGTAATAAATTTTATTCAAATGATAGATTTTAAGACAAATTTATTTTCTGTTAAAGAAAAATTAATTCTACAAATCATTATTCACATAAAACACCACAAATTAAGTGTGAATTAACATATGATAAATATTTTATTATTTAAATACGATCACAAATACATTTTTATAAAATTGGTGGCATGAGTAGGAATAATTAAATGATGAAAATATGTATAATTCTGTATATAACATAATATTTTTTTAATTCACAATAAACATGTACTCAATTTTCAACTAATTCATTTAATACTTAAAACTATTTTATTTAAAAGGGGGGGGGGTTATTTTGTGTATAGATATTATAAAAACGTTGTAACATTTTAAGAAATTAATTTTTATGTAATGAATATAGGTTCAAAAATAATAATTTAAATATTATTATAATTTATTTATTTGGGTTTTTTTGAGGATTTTTTATTTTTTAGTTAATATTTATAATACAGATTTCTTGCAAAATTGTTATTTATTTTTTTCATATAATTTAATTTAAAATAAAAATAATATTTTGTATTTGGTTTTAAAGAAACATAAGATCCCTTTTAATAATCATATTATAAATAATTCCATAGTAATCAACATTATATTTTATTTTGGTATAACTTCAATTTTATGCTTAAAAAATAATTTTTGGAAAAAATTTTCTCAATGTGTTTTACACATTTATATTAAAATTGATAACTAATGATTCAAGAAATTTATTAAAAAAATTTAATCCAAATTTATAATTAATAGGTTCAAAATTTGAAAATATATCACCTTTATTTTTATTCATTACTAATAGTAAATATGGTAAATATTTTTCACCACAGTAAGAGTAAAATGACTATAAAACTATGAGATAAATCTGTAAAGTATTTCTATCACCTTATTGTTTCCTATTATATGAGTTTATTTTTGAAAAATAAATCATATAAATGAAAATATTGAAATTTCAAGCTACATAACATTGACTATAACATTTATATTATTTTATGAAAAGTTCCAATAATGAATTTATATTTTTTATTTTTATATCACTTATATGTTTTAATATTGAGAAACATATGTTGTTATTTAATATATAAGATTATTTATAACATAAATAATTTAATATTGTGATGTTAATTTATTTTTAATTTTTAATGATTATATAATTACATTAAACACTTTGAAATCACTGATACAATGCTTGTGCATCCTGTATAAGAATTAAGGTAAATTTTTTTTATAAATACCAAATTAACAAGTTTTGTATTAATTATTGTATTGAAGGAATATAATAGGAAATTATAAAGTATAAATAATGAATAATTTATTTTTATTATAATTTTTGTTCTTGATATATTGGAATTCAAATAAAATAAATAGTCTCAAACATGGAATATATGATATTTTATGATAAAAAATATAAAATTATATTATATGAAAATAACTTTTTTAAGCATGAAAATTGTGATGGGAAACAATAATACATTTTTATAAACCATTATAAATCCACTTGTCACATAGGATGTAAATTTATGACCCCTAAACATCAAAAAAATTTCTCCCATGATTAATGTTAAAAGTGTTAATAAGGGGTTAAACAGAAACTAATTATTAAAATTTAACTTATATATATATATTTTTTATTATTTGATCTTATTACAACCTTATGATGTTCTAACATATAAATTATAGCGTTTCTGTTCTATTTAACCTGATCAAGATACATGTTATATTTAAATATTTTAAGTATTTCCAGACATTTTCTTTCCCCGACTTATAAAATAGAACGTACGATTCCCCTTTATTCAGAATGTTATAACAGACTAAAAAATTATTTACATAGCCTAATACCATACAAGATTCATTCTCCACTTCTTAAATCGTTTATTATTCTCATAATACCATCCTATGAGGGATTATGATGTTATCCAAAGGAGAACCCTCAAAGAAGTTGTAATCTTCTAACATGACCCTCTAAATGATTATTTTCTCGTATAATCCTTATAAATATATAAAATCATCCCTAAAATTATTTATCAAGTTTTATTAATATACTGAAAACTTATTACGATTATTGGAACACCATTTCCACCTCCATTATTTCACATGAGAAATAAAATTATTTCTTGTACACACATATGGACTACCATCTCTATGTAGAGGTATGATTTATTTTCCATCACTATTATTAAATGATAGTTTTTATGATGAATTTCAAGAATATATATGATATTCATGACATATTTCATATGACACCAATAGTTTTTAAATAAAAAAACTATGTTCAATATGGAATGAAATACACTAAATGATATTTTGAATGTGACCATTTTAGCAGTCCAAAAATTTGGTTGATATAAATAGGATTAAAAATTAGTTGATATATATATATGTAACCCCCAAATATATTGGTAAATTCTTAGTAAATAATCTATCAAAATTGGTAATGTTTTTTGTTCTTAAAAAATTATTTTTGATTTTGTTTATAAAATCAATATTATAATTATTTTATAGATAATTTAGGAAATTAAATTTAAAAAATTATACCCATTTTTTTATCATCATATAAATATTATCATATAGTGAAATGTTAGGAATTTTGGAAAATATACATTTGTCAATTAATAGTGAAAATACTATTTTTATGACAAATTTCTATATCGTTGATAATTCAATTTACTTAAAAGTCTAATTAATCTTTTAAGTAGATTCATGTATATTAAAACTATTCATTACATATATTTAATTAAATTAATTTCGTTTAAAACATATTTATAATACACTTTTGTATAAGTTTTCCTTTTGGATTTAATTTTTTTTCCAGAATAATATTTCAAAATTAATAATGTAATAATTAAATAAAAATATCTAATTAGAATTGTTATAATTAAACTGTTAATATTATATATCAATTTTGATGAAATTAATTTCATATAATAAATATTTCTACTTATAGACTTGGTAAAATTAAATTTTCCTTAAATATTATTTTTTGGTAAACCACCATCCAACATTCTTAAGGATTTTATATAATATTAAAAAATTCCTCCTCTAAATTGTTTATAATAAAATGTAATCCACGTTTTGAATCATCATAATTAGTATTATGAAATAATTTATACCTAATTTTTTTACAACATGAATACTAACCGTAGTAAATATTTATTACTATCATGGTTTCTTCTGAATTAAAAATATTTTAATAAAATATTACTATGAAATAATGATTATCAAATATACATGATCTTATAAATTTTATGAAGTCATATATAATTTTAATAAGATTTCCAAAATTATTATTGTCAAACAACCATGAATTAATTAATAAATGTAAATTTAATTTTAAAATTGAAAATGAAAATTTTTATAAAATAATTTTGATAAAATGAATATTATTTTTGGAATTATAATATCAAAATTATCCATTAGTGAATTTTACATAATTTTCTAAGACAATTGATTTTTTTTAAATTAAATATCAAAGAAATATACAATGTGTTTTATGACAAAATAATGACATAAAACTGACTTCTTGATTACTATAAATGAAATATTTTACCAAATAAATTTATTCTATTTAAAATAATGTTATTTTAGGTTTATTTGCTAATTTGGTAAATCCATTATGAAACCCCCAAAACCTATAATATATTTTACTGTTTTGAAATCATTTATCTAATAGTGTGACTCACCTCCAAATAAGAAATTGAATTATTTTAATACCTTAGGACATTGGGCTGATATATTAATAAAAACTACTCCAGTTTTTATGAATCCTAGGGAAATTGCCATGGTATTGTTTTTTTGGATATTTTATTATGCAGAGTCCAAACCCTAAATATTAAAGAAAGCCAATTCAGTACCTATATAATCCAAGAAAATATATCATTTCTCTTCACTAAAACCCTTTTTAGAACATAAATAATCCATAATACATTATATAGAGTCCTCCAAAGGATCACACAAGATCTCAATAAGCCCATACCCTAATTATGGATTCACGTACTCATGTAATGGATCTTCTACTTTCCTTTTTATTCCAGAACATATTTTATGTTATGATTATTATGTTACATTTATTCATGATTGTATGTGTTATTCCATATCCCAGATATTGTCCTTTTTTATTTATAGATGATATAATAATAATTTTTCACTCATTTAACATCATAGGATCCTTTATATACACCTATTTACATGATGAAATTTTGTGAAGTATTTCTCTCTTCAAATTTCCAATCACAATATTTTTTGTGTAATGTCTCCTAAATTTCAATTTCATATGATAGTATAAGTTCATAAACATTAAACTTTACTATAATTTGTAAATAATTATATCTCATATCACTCTCATTATTACTCCCATGATCATATATGTATACCCATTACTATGGAAAAATATAGTTAGGATTCTTCCATCTATTCAAGTTTTTTTATTACCTTATGCCTTATATTTCCAAATTTATAATGTTTGAATTGGATTATCCATGTCTCTTTTACTATTAAATTGGATTCTATGTGATAAGATACCCCTACATCTCTCATAGACTGTTTTTATGAGTCCATAAGTGATGATATTATGCTACAAAAAATTTACTACAATCTTTTATGGAAAACCAATGTTGTATTGAATACCATACGAATTTCATATCAAGGGAGTTCACATTTATACATGAATAATTGTTTATTTTCGTCTTACACATATTTATTCAACACTCGTTATTTATGGAATAAGTTATGAAGAATAATGAATCCATATTTTATATTACATCTGTCAAAGGTTATCTTGAGAATGAACTTAATATAATGGGGGCACCTAGATAGCGGTTCAATGAATTAGGTGATGTTTAGTATCAGGATACATCATGTTTGGATATGGATAGATCTTAATTAATTTATGGTACATTATCCACCAAGATTTCATTTCGGTTTTATCTATGACCTAGGTTTATGATACAATTTTTTAATCAATTTTGACATTTCCCATGTTATGATTATCACATTATATCTTGTGTCATTTATAATGTGTATGATTCCTACACTTTCTATGCCCCAATGATATGCCTATTGTGTAAAATGTTTTTTTAATATTCCATATTAACTATCTCACTGAGGTTTATAGATCACCCCTTTCTCATTTACATCCCTAGGTTATCCCATTCAGTTTTAAAATAAATTAACTTTTTGAATCATGTTAAGGATGTTTTGAATAATGTCTTTTTATACTATGTTCAAGATGTTATGAAATGTAACTAATTCCAAAGGGCACTAGAAATATCTTTATTTTTTTTTTAACTTTAATTTTATTTAATAAATAATGTGCTAATGTATTATAATGATAATGGTATTTATTGTTTTTATAATAGAAAATAGTTTGTTATTTTTGGGATTATGATTAGAAAATTCTAGAAAAATACATAGGAATAAGTTGATTTATATGAAAACATCTCTAAATTGGGATAATATAGTGTAAGAGGTTTATCAAGAAAATAAATCCCTTTCTGGAAACTACATGTGGATGTTGTTCTAGAAGAGATGTAAATAGTATTAAATACTCCGACAGGGTGCCCTAGGCCTGACTCAGGGTAACCTTGTACATGAAAATAGTCCTCACTACACACCTGGTTGGAAAAAATTAAGAGATATTATTTGGTAAATTAATAATCTAATTAAGAACCATTATTAAGGGAACAAAAAGTCCCATATCTGTCTCTATAAGAAACGAGATCCTGGATAACATATATTGTAGTAAAAAAATTCATATGTTAAGGAATAAATTTCATTTATAAGTTGTCCCATTATTTTTATGTGTTATATTTTTATGTATTTAATAATATATAAGTACTCGTGCCTAAGTTTACATTCATTCCATTAAATGTAATGAAATTGGAGGAACTCAGTAAACAAGAAAAGTTAATCAAAATGTGGTGAATTCCCAAATGAGATGCATAACATGATGGGACATTAGGTATTAAACCATATGTTTTTCCAAACTAGTTATCTAAAATAAAAATTAAAATATGGTACATTATTGAATTCACAAGTTCATAAAATAATAGGACGATAAAATATAATGTTTTTTCATTAGGTATAAGTGATAATGTAAGGAATACACGATTTCTTTTGTGTATCAACTGTGGAAAGATGAATCAATAGAAATTCCATAATGGAAATTGGAGATGTTTTAAGTGTGGGATGATAGAGAATAAAGTATCAAATTTCTATGAAATAATGGATAATGTGAAGGAAGGAAAAAATGTTCAATTTAAGGTAGAATATATTATTATATGTCAAAAATGTGGAGAAGTTGGTCATTATCGGAGATAATGATCATTTTTAAGGGTTGAAAAGCATGATGAGCATAAACAATTTCATGGATATAGGGAACAAGGAATATACTATTCATATATTAATCTTGATGAATAAAGTACATGTTTTGCATGTAATTTTGTATTTCAATTAATTCCATATGAGTATTATTTAATGTTTTTTAAGTACATCAACTGATCACCAGAAATGATTTCGAAAAAATAATAAATTATTAGGTATAACTTGATGATGTTCAGTGGAATAATAATCTTGAAAAAAAATTATCAGTATTCCAATAGTGAAATTTTATATTATCTTAAATATATAATGGTTGTCCTTTTATGAAGCCAATATAAATCTATTTGATAAGGAACTCACCCTCAATACTATGAAACACCATTTTATTCAATAAAATTAAATAGTGGAGGATGAATCTTCTTTATTGTGGACTCTATTTCACTTCATGAATTTGTATCTATCCAAACTTTTTGGCACTAAACAAGGACATATGCTGTAGAAATAATTGAAATGAAAACATTAAAGTGTTTTTTTATGGTTATTTGAATGTTATGTTGGAGAATTTATATATCAATGACATTCTAGATATAAGAATCATGATATATAAAAGGATTATTACATAGTCTTGTTTTCCCTTAAGGATAATAAATTTTTATTTAATTTTACTGATAATTTTATAAAGTGACATGGTTATAAAGTGATAATTTAGAAAACACATGATTGGTGGATTGATAACCCATAAAAAAGATTGATTTTGTAAAAAACCATACTAGTCATGGGATGAAATGTCTAATGATAATCTAATATTTAAATGCATTGACCCAAGTTTTAATGTATAATATGATAGAATTTTTTATTATATTTTTTAAACATATTAAAAGATATAATCGTATTGATTTTAAGGTGTTTCATGATAATTATGGAGTTGTTTTATTAGGTTATGGTATATATAAACCCATTATGATTACCCAAGAAGAATGATATTATGATTTTGAAGGGTATGACACAACCATTGGGGTTCAATGAATCATGAATTTGGATTATATTTGTTTTATATATGAGTATTTATTTATGGAATGATATATATTAATCCTTGGTGATTTTGTTTTTAAATTTTATAGATAAATACTGTTATGAATTATCATGAATTACAATAACAATTTTCTATTTAGAAATTTTGTGGAAGAATAGATTGTTATTCTTTGGTGTATTTTATGATCCGTAATAATTTCATAGTGATTTACAAATAAACAATTGATCTTGAGTTCTCAAAAATTGGAGAAAATATGAGATTATAGTGATAATTAATTATAAATTTAAAGAAATTATATTTCTTTATATTTCCGTTCAAGATGATAATATAATTCATTAACTATAAGAAAATAATCTTGAAATAAATGTTTTCATATTATGGTTATTTATGATTAATTAATGTTTATTTCATCTATTAGAGATTTGTGGTATTTTTATCATTGGTCTTCTACTGGTCATGTTCTCAATCAATAAAAAATTGTTTTTTGGTTTTAGTTTTCTCTTCCATGTCGATGGTTACACTTCCCACTAACGATCTGTTAAATGGAAACCTAGTCATTTGATGACCTACATATGTCCCACTTCCACATTTCATAAGGTTGTTTTATTAATCATTTTTATGATGTGGATTTTCAATAAATATATTTTCATATGTCAAAACATTTATTACTATTTTATGTTTAAATTTTTTGGATTAAATTTATTATATATGGGAACAATAAGGCACCTTGAGTTTTTATAAAAGAAAACTATTTTCAATAGCGAACACAATAAAAACAATGATTGTTTGAATATGACCATCTTAACGTTGCCTTAATATTTTTGGATATAAGTATGATTAACCAAATTATGACATAAAAGTATATATATTTCCAAATATAATGATAAATTAATCATAAATAATCAATCAAATTTGGTAATGTCTTTTTGTTCATCAAAATATGATTTCTTCAAAAATGAATTTTTTATCTTTATAAAAAATAATATTATAGTTATATTCTATAATATTTAGTAAATTAATTTTATAAATGGTCCCTATTTTTATATCATCTTTTCAATATTACTGTATAGTGAAATTTTAGGGTTTATGGAAAGTATAGATTTTCCAGTGAATAGTGAAAATACAATTTTTATGTGAAATTGTAATTTCGTGGATAATTCAATTAAAATAAAACTATAACTAATATTTAAATATTATAAAAAGTTTGGACAAAAAAGAATTAAAAGTATTTAATTAATGTAATTGAATTTAAATCATCTTTATACTAGATTTTTTATGAGTTTGTATTTTGGATTAAAAATGGATTTTCCTAAAAACCGTTATAAAATGAATAATATTATAATTAATTAAAATAAACCCTAATTAAAAGAGGTCTAAATTAATTTTTTTATTATATATAAAAATTTATTAATTAATTTGTATTTAATAAATATTTCTAGATATAGATTTATACTAATGTCATAAGTTCCTTAATTTTTTTAGAAACTACTTTCCTTCATGCTTGAGGGTTTTATATCAAATTAAATTCATCCAACTATGAAAAATTATTATGATAAAAATGGATTCTATATTATGAATCATAATAATCAATATTAGGTAATATTTTTTACTTAATTTTTTAGCAATATTAATAGTAACTATAGTAAATATTCATTACCACGGTAAAAAAAATATTTGTTGATTAGAGGTGAAAATAAATTAATGAAGACAAGAAAAAAATTAACCCTAACATTATGAATATTTATATTTCATTTTAATTTAAATATTTATTATAATTATTACTTATTTATTTTAATTTTTAAATTATTAGTTAACCAGTTTAAGTAAAATTATATTTTTATACAAGAAAACACATATACTATTTTTTGATAATATTAGAATTAAATTAAGGAATTTATATTGAAAAAGTGATGAACTTTTTAATTAAGCTATATTTTATTAAAATATTATTTTTAAATATTTTTTATCAAATATAAATGATCATTTATGTTTTATAATGTCAAATGTAATTTCTATTAGGGTTCGAAAAATTTTATTGTCAATAAAACACACCATTACATAATAAATGTCAATTCTGTAAAAAATTGGATTTTATCTTTTTTTTATAAAATTATTTAGATAAAATGGATATTATTTTTTAAATAATAACGTCAATATTATCCAATGGCGGATTTTTCATAATTTTCACAGACATTTGAATTTTCAGGTAAAAAATAAATATCTTGGGAATATAATTTGAGTACTAGGACATCCCAATGACCCGAAAGTGATGTAATAATTAATATAAATGGTATTAATGACTATATCAATGGTTTCACTCTAAAATAATTTTATTTTAATCTTAATTAATTTTTTAAAAATCCATTATGAATCCTCCAAAACTTATAATATATTTTACAGTTATAGAATTATATAATTAGAAGTGTGACTCTCCTCCAAATAAGAAAGAGAATTATTTTAATAATTAGTTTCTTGTACTCTTAAAATAATAAAAAACACACATATTTTACAGAAACTAACGGAAAACCATTTTATGGTTTGTGGTTTTGGATATTTTATTATGTAGAATCTGAAACCTAAATAATAAAACCCCCTCATTTCGTATATAAACCCACCCATGCTCCAATTCATTATCAGTAAATCACCTTGGGTAATGTCCATACTATGTCATATACTCTCTATAGTCCTCCCAAGGGTCCCAAACCTCTATAAAAACCCCCTCTCAAGATTATCAATTCACACACTCAAGTAATGGCCCATCCACTATCATATTTTTCCAGCACTTCTTCTATGTAATGATTTATAATTTAAATTTTTTCATGTAGTGATATGTTATTTCATATCCCACAAACTGTGGTTTGTATTTCTACATGATTAGAAACCCCTTTCACTCTCATTAATCTTACAATGATTCTTTATGTACAGTAGTTACCATGATGAAACTTCATATCTGATTTCTCTCTTCTTATTTCCATTCAATATCTTATTTTATGTTATGAATATTAAATTCCATTTGATTATTTTGGAATATGTTCTTAAATATTCCAATTACTATCCATCTAATTTATAAGTGATTATATCCCTATTCCCTTTTATTAATCATCCAATGAGTTTTTATGTACAACTTTTACCATGTCAAAATATAGTTAGGATTGTTTTCTCTATTCAAGTTTCTTCATTACATTATGCCCTATACATCAAAATTTACAATGTGGGAATATAGTTTTTTACATCCTTATTACTTCCCATTTAATTTTTATTTGAGGATATACCATTCTCTAGCTCCTCAACCAAATTTTATGAATATTTATGGGACATTGTTATGCTGCCGAAATATCATTGTGATCTTCCATTGAAAAATAATTTTGTTGTGAATATCATATTGATTTTAGATCAATGGGATTCAAATTTATGATATATAATTATTTATTATTATCTTACACATAAATAATTGACACTCCTTAATCATTGAATAAATTTTGAATATCAATGGATACAAGTTTAATGATCAATGTGGAATAGTTAAGCGTGGAAAATAAATGAATATGATTGGTGAACCCAGATAACGCTATAATGTATTGTTGAATGTTTAATATCATGATACATCACATTGTAATAGAAAGTGAAATGGATTCAATGATGGTACTTTTTCCACCATTATTTCATGGTGGGTTTATACTTGAACTATATTTAAGATTCAATGTTTTAAGTTGTTTTCATAATTCTAATGTTACGATTATCATTCTATATTGTGTCTCATTTTAAATGATTATGATTCCTACTCATTATATTCACCATTGATTTAGATATTGTTTAACATGTATTTCTATATTCCATGTTCACTCCCTTAATGGGATTTATTGCTCAACACTTTTTTTTGTAGGTACCTGGGTTATCACGTGTAGTTTCAAAATCCATTGAATTTTAGAGGAATGTTAAAGATGTTTTTAATAATGTTTTCATATCCCATGTTCAAGATGTTATGAAATATAACTAATATACAAAGACACAACACTTATCAATATTTTGGATTATATTAAGTATATTTTTATGTAGTAAAAATTTAATAATTTGTAATAAAGATAAAATTCATTATTGTTAGGATTTTAGAAATATATTATTTTATATACATTCTTAACCATCTAGTAGTTAAAAAACTGTAACATTATAGATGAATATGGTTAGACTACCACCTTTATGATGCATAAGTGATTATTTTTTTAATAAACTCCAATCATGGATGATAATAAATAGTGTTATTATATATGTGATAACTATTTAATGATTAATATTTTTTAAATGACCGAAACATGAAATCATTTACCATTGTTACCCGACCAATGTTGTTCTGTGATTATGAACCCAACACCATCAAAACATATAAAATTAACTTATATGATTTAATAAGTATATAATTAATTAAAATTAACCAAAAAATGGCTAATAATAAGTAAATATAACTACAAAATGTTCTAATTAAATTATAAAATTTAAATATTTTTATTTTATCTTACATAAAGTTTATATGTGTCAATTTACACTTGAGGTAGTAGATTTATTAATCTAATTTATATTTAGTATGTTATATTATTTCATTAATATCAATGCTATGAAAAGATTATATGTTTATTGAAATCTGATTATTTTATTTTATATTTCAATTTTATATTTTTATTTTTATTTGTTACATATGATAACTTCACTTATTAATTATCACATCAATGTTGTTCTCTTTTTAAAGATTTCTTACCTCAGTTTTGTTACATTCATACGTGATCTATATTCACAATTTGGATATATTATGATGTTTTTTTAATACCACATTGATATTTTAAATGACATATATATTTATATACTTGGTATTTAAATTTTCATATGGGTTTTTTTCTTTTAAGAGGTTATGATTAAATTGTTACCCAAGTGGTTAGGGGTTATTTCATTCTAATTGGAGATTATTTATGTTTAAATTTACATTGAGGGAAGTATATGATCAATATATATTAAAACCCTTCTCTTTTATTATTATCTTGTTATTTATATAAATTATTAGTTTAAATTTTATTTTAATCACTCTAATTACTCAATGGTTTGAAAATTATTTTTATGTGAAATTGTATTTGTTTTTATATTCAATAAGGAATCTTATCATCTATATCCATATAATCATTAAAAGTTTTTTAGGAAACTTTTTACTATTATATATTGGTTATTTAAATTTTTTTCCCATTCATTACAATAAAAAAATCGATAAAAATATATTTTCTAATTATTTTCCAAATAATGATCTTTTAACAAATGTTGTGATTGTTTAAAAATTTCCTGATATTTTGGACATTTGAATATTTTTAATATGTAATTTCAAAATGAAAAGGTTATTTTATACATGAAATGTTCTGGTTCCATTTTAAAAATAAATTTCCATATTTTTCAACATAATTTTATGAGTTTTATACCTTAATGTGGTTATAACATGGGGATACCATCTGCCATATAAATTCTGATGGATTATTTCCATTTTAACGGGGAAATTATTGAAATTTAATTATCTATTTCTTCCAATACAGATATTAATTTTTTATTATGGAATGATGATTTAATTTAATTATCTGTTTATATGAGGAATTCATTAGAATTAATAAGTGATTAGTTGGTCCTAGTTATAGAAATCCCCTTAAACCATCAGTAGGCCTCTTGAGACAAAAACAAGTTAGGTTTCAGAATATGAAATCCCCATTAATTTATGAATTCATTTCATATAGACTGGACAATAATTTTTATATGTCTAGAATTATGAATTCCATTATTCATGAATTAGTGATTCATGTATATTTTATTATTCAAATCATAAAGATATTCATTAATAAATATTATGCCCATATTCTTTTTTAATATATTTATTTGATCATCATATATTATTCCATAATATTAAATATTTATTTATTCTATTATAGTTTCCATGGTACACATTCCCTTATTGAGCATCTAATAATATAATTTTATCTTTCCCCTTTCCCTAGGAATCCAAAATGTGTACTATAATTGATATATTTGTATATGTTGTTATGAATGATAATGTTCTCAATGAAATTTTGATGTGTCATTTTACATTATAAAATGTAATGCGAGAGTCCAAAATTTATACATTTTTCAATGAAAAATATTTTATTCAATCCATTGGGATGATATCTCATGTATCTTACTCCAATGTAGTGAAATAACCACTGGGTCTAGGTTACAATAGTCTGGGTGTTACATTTTGTGTCAAAGAATGTTTAGTAAGACCATAATGAACTATTTTTTGGAAAAATAAAATCGATAAAATAAAAATAAGATAGATTCTAGAAAAGATTATATGTATATGGTTTTATAATAAGGATTTGTTATACTATATATTCTATAATTTTCAGTGAAAAAAACCCTATTTGGATACCATCATGTGGATGTGGCTAAGAAACATATGCACTGAGGGGTAAAAAAATATGAGTGTGTTAGATTGGTTATTAACTTGATTATAATGAAAGTTTGATGAGTGGGCCAAAAACTGAACAACTATACAAATACTACAAGGTTATATGCTTTTGAATTTTTATGTATTCATTATAAACTCTTATGATGAATGAGGTGACTGAACATATAGAAATCAATGATATTCCATAGTGATATGGGATAAAACTATATTGTTGTGGGTTGATATTTCTAGGATTAATAAAATGATTAATGTATAAGTTTCCCATTTCGATGATTTATGTTATTTGAGTTTAAGATGATTAAGGATATTCTAGGAGACAATTGTGTGAATCCAAAATTGCAGTTTAGTACTAGATTGAGTGAAAATGTTATTTAAAGAAGGGTAATTTTATATTTTGTTGACATAATTTGATATTTATTAATTATATTTAGGTGTAATATTATGTTTTAAGTTCATATAATTAATTTTTATAAAAGGGTTATCATATTTTGGTAACATATATTTTATCAAATATATAATTAAAATATTAAAATTTGATTAACATTATTTTTTTAAGAAGTAAAATATATTGATAACAATATATGATTCTGGTAAAAATAATTTTTTTTAAATAGGACTGAGTTAATTTAAGGATGAATATATGATTTCATTGTTGTTTTATAGTGATTTGGTTCAATTTAGAAAGGTACATCATTTTTATGAGAGTATTTTATAATGCTGTTTATGTTTTTGATATCCGACGTTAATAGAAACCTTATATTTTTGGGGATAAATATTAAAGATGATCCCAAAAATAATCATGTGATAAAATGTTTCAAATTTTCTGGGTTTGAATTTAGTTAGGATTATTTTATATGATTCCCAATTTTAAGTTCTTATCTAGTTGTTTATCCTTATATTTGAGTTCTATTTTTTTTGATTTTATAGATTGATGTTTTATTTCATCATAAATTTTTTTCCATAATATATAACTTATACTATCCATTTTAGTTTTGGTAAATATCATGAGATACAATGAATGAATTGTTATTATTTTATCAATGTTATAATTAATTAAATGAAATTTTTAGTGATTCATTTAAGACAACTCATCTTAAATATTTTTTTATTGAAAATTGGAAGATATAGAACTTAAAGTTGATTGTAGAACAACTTGAGTATAATATTGTGCATAAGAAATGAATATAAATTATGTAAGTGTATTTTCTCATGATCTCTATAGTGTTTCTAAAATAATCCGTCTATTATATTTAATGTATCTTGAAATAATAATTTATTCCTTTCACCCTCATTTTTTTGTATTTACAGTCTTCTTTATCCATTAATGATTGATGGTTTTGTTCTATAAAAATGTATACTGATCACTTTATAAATCACTATCTATTATTATTATACCATTATTTTTATCTTCCATCTACATATTTCGGATTCCTTCTAATGTTCTCCTCATCCATGAACCTGATTATATGTTATTTATATTAACCATTATATGTATTAGTCCATTTTTAATAGAAATTTTCTATACATTTATATGATGTGGGTTTTTAGAAAATTTATTATTAAATACGAATTCATCTATTCTAGAGATAAAAATTAATTGGATTCTATTTTTTATACAGAATAGAATTTAGAACCTAGAAAATAATTTAAATGGCTTACATACATGATGGATTCCCTAACACACAACACCAAGAATTATGTGATTTGGGATATTCTGAGAAAATATAATTATTCATATGTTACCATAATGACATTTTCTTTAAATTTTATGTATGTATAGTAAAAAAAAGTTATGAAAAACATGTATTATAGTTTTATATAATAATTTTTTATTAATTTTTAATTAATATGTACTAATTTTTCATCAAAGTCATTTTTTGCTTCAAAAATATTTTATCTTCAATTATAAGTTTTATTATATTGTGTGTGTTTTAATTATGATAAATTTTTAACATTTTTAGTAATTTTTTATGGACCATATATAATTTCTCAAATATTCATGTCAATACTAGGTAAGGAAGTGTTTTTGGGATTTATTTAAGCAATTTATTTTTCCATGAATATTGTGAAATACAGATTTTCCTAACCTTATCATTTCATCTCATCAAATAAAGTTATTTAATATTCTCAATTTTTCATGTATTTTGATTAAAAGTAACATATGATCCATTTTATTAATTATAATTTAAATAATTCCTTATTAGTGAATAATATAATTTAAATTTTTTTCATTTATTTTTATGCAAAAAACACAATTTTATAAAGACAATTTTCTATTCATTTTACGTATTTAAATTAATACTGATTTATTAATATTTTATAAAAATTCATTTAAAGGAGGGTTCCATATTTGAAATCAGGTGGTTCAAATTTCTTAATTAGGACATTTCTATTTTTATTCATTATGAATTGAGACCATGAAATATATTTATGATATTGGTAACAATAAAATAGGAAAAACTTGGTTAAAACTATGTGAAGAGGAATAATAATCTCCCTAATTCCTAATTGATGATTGGTGTTCTACAAAACATTACCCATATTTGAAAATATAGCAATTCCATTTCATATTACATTAATGGGAACATTTATATTATTTTATGAAAAGAATAAATAAAAAAATTTCAAATTTCATTATTTTAATTTCTAATATATGTTTTCAAAGGGATAAAAATACATCAAAATTTAATATATATTTTTTAATACAAATATATATTTTTTTAATATTAATTTTTTTTTAATTTTTAGTGATTCTATAATTATATTAAATTCTAATGAAAATTTAATACATTTCTCAAGCAATCAGTTGAAAAATCATGTTAATGATTTAAAAAAATATAAAACTAAAATATTTTGGAGGAATTGTGTTTTTACAAAAATTCATTAGTATGAATGGTAATTTTTTAAAAATTCTAAATCCATTGCTTAATTTATGTCAATGAAGTAAAATTAAATGGATAATTTGAAAAATGAGTTTAATTTATTATATGATAAATAAATATATAATAGAATGATTTGAAAAAAAATATTCCATTATGACATGATTCATGTTAAATGGTATAAAATTTCATAGACCAATTATTTTTTAACCACTTTACACCATTGAATTAAATTTATGACCGATAATGTCTAAAAATTTTGTTACCACTATTGAGGTTTAAAATTGTAAATGTGGCGGTTAAACAAAAAAAATAATGTTTAAAATGAGACAAATACATGTCAAAATTTTATTAATTAATGATAATCTAACCTTATAATCTTTTAACTTATAAATTATTATCATTTTTTCACATGAATATTAAGAAATATATTATATTTAAATATTTTAGCTAATTGCAAATTTTTCCTTTACCACACCTATAAAATGGAACCTAATCCTATCATTTATTAAAATGTTTTGAGCATTCAATCTCATCCAATTCATAAACAAATAACTTTATATATTTCTTATACAATTCCTATAACATTTTTTGTCCTATGCTCATACTTGGATGTATTTTGTTTTAATCCAAAGGTGGTCGTTCAAAGAAGAGGTAATCATCTTACCCGTCTCTTTTAATGTTTATTTATTCTTAAACTTATTAATATGTATCGTATCAAACCCAAAATAAGTAATCCATTATAATCAATATATTTATATGTTATTATAATTATTGTATAACCATTTTCTTTCTCCATTAAAACATATGTGAAATGAAAGTATCGGTCTTGCATACATGTGGACTACCACCTCTAACTAATGAAATGATTCTTT
This sequence comes from Viscum album, assembly GCA_963277665.1. Lineage (NCBI taxonomy): Eukaryota > Viridiplantae > Streptophyta > Magnoliopsida > Santalales > Viscaceae > Viscum > Viscum album. The sequence goes on along the minus strand of OY728147.1, from coordinate 430,818,777 downwards.
TTTCATCACCATCATTCATCAATGATTATTATGATTGATTTAGTGAATATATTTAGTATTACGAAATTATTATTAATTTATAAATATATTATATTACTCACATTCTTACCATTCCTCTAGATAAAAAAAATGAAAACTTCTCCTGAGCATATGTGTGGACTACCCTTCCCACGATGTGATGTGATTCATTTTTCATGTATAAAATTATTGAATGCTTCTAAAATTATGTTCAATTTTTAAAAATTATAATTAATTCATGATTATAATTATGTATATGATAGGATGAATACCCCTTTGGCGATGGTCAACCAACTAAATTTATTATATGATTATGAACTGAATGTCCTCTAAAAATTTCATATAAGCTAAACTAATTTAATAAATATACATGGAAATGTAGAAAATCAAATAAAGAGGAAAATGTTGAACCCAAATTGTATGATATGTATTTATTTTCCCTAATATTTAGTGAATGAGGAGTTTTCATTAAAATTGATATGTGGTTGTCGACTACCCATTCATGTTAAAGAAGAGTTAAAGTATATATTATAAAATCTGATAATGAAGAAGTCTTTCCAAGTATGTTTCTTTTTATCTCTATGTGTTTCAAGACTGAAAGATATATCTTATATTCTTGGTTACATTCTTGGTTCGAGGTTCTATCTTATGTTGTACATAATATATTGAATGACAAAGAGAGTTGACGATTTAGTGTTCCATGGATTTGATCATCATATATCAATGATGTAGTAGTATGAAGGTGATCCATAATGTTTATTGAAGAGAAAAGTGTTTGGATGAATATTTCAATAAAATAAGATGTTGTAATTTGATTTTTGAATAATTCCTATATATCCTAAAAAAATTAATGATATATGAATAATTAAATGATAAAATGGAGTTAAAAAAATTAGTGGATCGTGACACATTAAAAGTTTGATGACATAATATTAGTGATCAGAATGAAAAATGTGTATCCTTGTAAAATAGGTGTCCACAAAAGCGATACTAATGATGAGACTACATTGTTGCTATATCCATATACCGTAGTTCATCAATACTTGGATAAAAAATGAAAGCCAACTATGTTATCCATCCAAGACAGCTTGACCCCCCACATGTTGGAAAAATCATGAACATGTAAGAGAATAAACAAAGAAAAAAATATAGGGAGGAAATAGGAAGGTAAGGAATCATGCACATGAGTCGGCATGGACATGGGAGAAGTTGTCCATAATGCATGGTGACACCATAGAGGAGGCCAGGATTGGACCCCCTTAATCACATTTTCTAGAAAAAAGGAATGAGATAGAATATATGTCACAAGAATTATGATAGAATTTATGATGTGGGAATCAAGGAATTGTGATTACATCATAGAAAAATGATCTGCAACACAAGTTATAGGGTAGAATAAATTCTGTGGCTCTGGTGTTTTTTGAACATCCACAGAGTTGTAGCTAGAACATTCTTTTATGAACTAGAATAAGAATTTAAATGGTTCGGAAAATCCCAGGGTCTCTTCACTATTGAATTTAGACTATACCATATTTATGGTTATGGAAGATAACTATGGTATATGAAATCAGTCCACACATCATATGTTGGTTGTGTTGATTTTAGTGGTTTCAGAATTTATGAGAATACTATGACGTAAAAATTTATCCACATCACTGTTGTGTGAAGATGATGTGTAGAAAATTACCAAAAAAGATAGGGGACACTATTATCCCCAACAATATGCCATAAAAGTTGATTATGGGAAGATATGAAGTATATTCTTGACTTGGATTCATCTGATAACTTTTGTAGTTATTTGAGTAAATAATAACTCCATAATTGAATTTTATGGTAACTATCTTTTGGGAATAATATTGAATGGAAAATATTAATGAATTTATTGATTTCTTTGTATTTATTTTTAAAATTCAATAATAGGGAATTGGAGTGCTGTTGTGAAAATGAATATATACCCAACAGTATTGAATAGGTGAAACAATGTGTAGATTTTACTTCATAGGGAATGATTTAAAGATATATGAATACAAAGGAGAGGTTTTTTTGTTATATACATATATTAGTAAAGAAATATCGAAGGATAGATATACGAGACTAATATTTCATTGTAATTTCTATTTGATGATGTCAGTAAATATATCTAGTGTAATTTAGTGACGAACTGATGTAAATTAAGATTGAAATAGATGAAAAGGTGTAGAAAAAATAGGATTTAAAATAATAAAGAAGAATACTTTATTATATGAAATAAATATAGTGAAAACTACTTTTGTGACTGACTTGTGTGCATTTTTATTTTATTTCAAAATAAAAAGAAAAAATCCTTTCATGTTTTTGTGTAAGATAGTTATAATAATAAGTAGGGTATCATCACATATAAAACAAGTTATATGTCTAAATAGGTATCAGTATTTATTTATTATTTTTAATTGTATTGCATTATATGAAAGAAAATATATTGAATCTTTGGAATTTTTTTGAGTTATATATTAACTAAAATTATGTATAAGGAGACACCCTTCTAAATGTTATCCACATGTTGTTACTTATGGATTGTATTATCTTGGAGGAATCCACATAATACCATGGAATATTTGTTTGTTTTGAAAGGTGAAACTTTTAAATATTCATTTCACTTGTGTGTGTGTGTGTTCAAACTGGATGATTGAATGTAGATGAATGATAGAATAGAAAGGAGAATAGGATAATCATCACCTAACTATTCAATATGTAAAAGTTAGAAAAGGGGATTGAAAAATTTCTAAATTTATACATTCAATGATTCAGCCACATATTTATGTTGGAAATATCAAAACTGATCATCCTTAAGTAGTATCAGAATTATGTAAATATTAATTACATTATCAATAATTATTAGATCATATAGTTTCACCTCTAAGTATATTCTCATTCTAATATAGTTCTCTTGGAGGATTTTATCTTTCATTCCTGAAATTATGATCAATTTCAATTTTGGGGATGTAAATTTTGTTTTAGAGAAAAATTAATTTTTTTACCAAAACCTTATTGAATAGAAATAAGATGGAGAATAAGAGGATGAAAAATTTCAATAAATTTTTAAAATGGGAATAAGATTCATGTGTTCTGAGAAAGGAAGATAGGACATCATATACTGAGATGAAAATTTTGTTCAATATTTTATAAATGATATAGAAATTATTTCTATATCAGGTGAATTAATGCATAAAATTGATCCTATGTTTTGAAAGGAATCATGATTAATTTTTTTACAGGATGAAGTTTTATGTTCTTGTGATCATATGTCAAATGATTCATCTATTGATTCATTAATGTATATGAAGCATGGATCACCCAATGAAATATATTATTTATTTTTTTTGGGATTTTTAAATGTTAAATGGAATATATCACACTTTTTGAAGGTGAGACCTATAACATGGATAAGACATTGATAGAATAAGAAATAACTTGAATTGAGCTCTTGAAACAAGTTATTATAAATGAAGGTGATAATAAGGAGATCTCAGAAAGGTGTTTTAAATTTAATATTAATTAGATTAATATAATATGACAGAAATATAAGGCCACTAAATATTTTTTAACTATTATCCATTCATTTTATGAATATATTAATAAAAACATTAATATCAAGAATAATTTTTTTGAAAATTAATTAAAATGGATCATAGATCTTGATATATTACTTCATGAAAATAATTCAATGCATGATAAAAATGAATAGAAATGATTAAGGAATGTTAATTTAGAGGTGAATTTACATTAATATCATAATAACTCTCTCAATATGATGTTTCTAGAGATGAAAACAAAATTATTCAATTTAGAAATTGGAAAATTGAATTTTCACAATGAAATAACTACAAGAATTTTATCATAAAATATTATCAGGTGGATTCATGCATACAAATTAATTTTTAATGTGACCCTAAAATCATGAAATAATTTTAATATATTCCAAATAATGGTCAAAAAAATGTACAATCCATATTTTCCATTCATGAAATTTCTAAATCTATTTATTCATAAATTACAGGGTATAAATATATATTTGTACAAGTTTGGATGAGAATAAGTGATGGAAAAACATCTATTACATAAATTATAGATGAAATAAAAATTGTTCTTAGGATTTCAAAAGATCACTATAACATGCGGTGGAAATTTCTAAAAAATTTATTCAGTCATAATCATGGAATTTCTAGATTGTATGAAATTGAAAAGAAAAGATCATTGTACTTTGGGAAATGTGGGTGGTGAAACTGAATTGGGACTTCTAAAATGTATTTTTTTGAAAAATAATTTTTTTACAACTGAATAATGATGTATATATCACATGGTTGCAAGATGAGGACGAATCAACATCCACGGTGTCATAAATACATTTTTATCTCTCACAGGATTGAAAATTGTGAGGGTTTTTTTGATAATTTATGTGGTAGTGGTCCCAACAGTAGTCCACAATTATCTCAATATGAATTAAATGAAAATTATTAGAATATACTAAAAAGTAAATAAGATTCAACCATGTAAAAGATTTGATGAAGTAAAAAAAACAAAATTATCCAATGAATCCTATGAAGATAAGAGGATGATACCATGACAATGAGTTGAATTCAAGACAATTTCAAAACAAGATTTTGAAGATTTGAAGTAGTGTAACATCTAAAATTAATTATGTGAAAAACACTGTTGTAATTCATGGGGATAACCCGATGAATACTTTTACATTTCTAAAACATATGAGTGGTTGGGCTAGATGATTTAGAGAAGGAATGAATAGTTTATGGTGAAGAAGAAAAAATTATTGTTAAAATAAAAATAGATGTATCTAGAAGAAGAATAAAAATATAATAAGTGGTTTTCATAAAATGAAAACTATTGTGCTCAAGAAGTCCATTTGAGATATATAGTAAAATTTAACATAGTTTCTTGGGTTTTCTAAACACATTGGTATCATAATAATAGTACTTAAAGTGAATGAAAATTGCATAATGATATGCATATGGTTTGATACCTAAAAAGGAAGAAGAACCTCACCCAAAGAATTAAAAGAAATTATTAGATCCATGTAATAAATTACAAATAATATTTGATAATCACATGTGAAAATATAAAGACTAGATCAAATGGAGTATAATGTTTGAGAAAATATCAACCTTAATATTTATGTTAAGGGTCATGGAGATGCACCTTATTTCATAAATAGTTGTGTAATATATTAAAACTTACAATTCATGGAATTGATTGTTAAAATGTACTGCGGGGGATAACCTATTAAAGTGACCATTCTATCAATTATAGACATAAATGTTTAAGAAGTATCCATCATTTAATGATTCATCATGGGATATTTTTTTATGGAGATCATAGTAGATGTTTTCAACATTGGGAAAAAACAAAATAATGTTCTCATCCAAGATTTATCTCAAAATTCTATATTATCATGAATGTGTGTTTAAGTGAGTATCCAAGATGATGATTCTGAAGTATTCAACAATGAACAACTTCAAGAGGAATTAAATTTTTCAGTATTCCCATATTTGATCCTCTTGGAATTTATCCTTGAATATATTCACCATTATGAAGTCACTGAGGACTATATTCTTTTTAGGGGGAGACATGTGAAGTTTTATGAAGAAGCATCCTAAAAATATTCTTTCATGAAAATATGTTTTTTTGAGGAATTTTATTGAAGATGGATTAATTTTAAAAGTTATGTAATCATAATTCCAAATACTTGATAGACATCAAATTATCACCTAAAGGTGGAGAATTTTAATCAGTGGACAATAGTTCAGAATTTAAAAAAATTAAAATTACATTCATTCATATTATTTATACATTAACTGTTTTAACATTTTTGTTGAATTGAGTATTGTAAATTCATGTTGGTATGAATTTTCAGAAATGTATAAAAAAATTGGTTTCTCAAGTGATATCCTAGAATATATCTACATATAATTATTGAACATCTCTTGAAGTTTTTTTATGTGGTTTCATTTCTTATTGGTATAAATTTTTATTTATTATCTATATCTCGGTAATGTAAATAAAAAAATACTATTTTCTGCACTGGCCATGTTTTAGTAGTAGAGTGCAATTGTTTATTGAAATTTTCAATGTATGAATTTATATCCTTTAAAAAATATATCATATTTATTATCAATAAAATGTGGGTAGTAAAATTAATACATTTTATAAGAATGTGGGGGAGAATAAAATAAAAAATGGCCCGACTTGGGGATACAAATTTCTTGACAAATATGTGAGTAGAAATTGTTGAAACCTCATTTTAAATTAATATTTAAAATAAATAAAAATGGGGAGTTTTTTGAATTCACATTTTAATATTTTTATTTATTTTCCATGAGAATCAACTAATAAAGAGAACACACTGATTTTAATATATTTTTTAAGAAATTCCAAACATGTTCAAGAAGAGTTAAAGTATAACTTAGAAGATTTGATAATGAATATGTGTTTACACACACACATATATATATATATATATCTTACTGTATCTATCTATTTTAATATTGGAATATATATCTTGTATGATTGATTTGGAAATTGTTTTGATGTTATTTCATTGGATGTATATGTTATATTTAAAAAAAAGGGAATTTAAGATTTTGTGTTCCATGGAATTGATCATAATATATCAATGAAGAAGTGGTAAGGAGTAGATCTATAAAAGTTCATTATATAGAAAATCCATATTATGGTTCCTTTGATAAAATTTTATTATGTACTATGATGTTCTCATAGTCCCCGTATATCATGAATAAAAATCAAGATGAAAGAAAACTTTCAGGGGAAAGTGGAGTTGGAAATTAGTGATGGACCAAGATATAATACATTTAAAAGAACTTAATATCGGATACCATTGATCAAAATATGTTTCTATATCATAGTGGTGGTCCTAGAGGTGATAATAGAGATATGACTATATTGTATCATAAATCACTATGCCATAGTGCATCCATCATTGGATGAAAAAACAATTCTAACCAAGCTAGCCATCTAATCCAGATCAACCCTATATGTGTGGAATCCAACATGATCATTCAGGAGAACCATCAAATCCAAAAATATAGAGTATAAATTGTAATGTAGACAGGCATACACATGGGTCATAATGTGTATAAGAGATGAGGTTTACGATATAGTTAAACACAATGGAATAAGAAGGGATAGAAGATTTTTATTGGAATATCCTATGTCAATGGAATGAGATTGGTTATATACCATGGAAATTCAAGAGGAATGTATAATGTGGGACTCAAAGAATTGATTGTAAACTATATCCAAATGAACCATTGTTTTAAATTTTAGGAAGATGGAATTTTATGGATCTAGAGTTTTTGGAACTGCCTCTTCATAGTTGGGAGACCACGTCACATATTTTTAATGAATTATTTTCATATTCCTATTAATTTGGGACCTCCTCCCTCTAGATTATGGAGTATTCCATAATCAAGATGCTGGAGGATGACTACACCGGTTGAATGAACATGAGACTTTAGAGGTTGGATCAATCAATTTTTGTGTTTTTTGAAATTTTTAAATATCCAAAACCTGTCACTAGGTCCATAAACAAATATGTGTGGATTTTGTGTGAAAACCAAAAAAACAGACAGGATGTACAATAAGCCGATACACCGCACTATAGACATTATCTCTAGGAAGATTCAAGGAAAATTGTTATCTTGGACACATATGATGACATTGATGACTATTTCAGACTAAAAAAACTACCAATTTTAATTAGAATGATCAAGATCTATTTGAAAAAAGGTCCCAATGAGAATTTTAACAAATTTATTAATATTTTGATTTTTAAATTCAAATTAAAAATTGTATATTTTGAGTTTTGTTATGAAAAACTAATATATAAATAAATAATTTAAAAGATTAAAAAATTTATATCAAGGACTGTGAAAATAATCTATTCAATGTTACTGATTTCATAAAATAGTGTCTCTATGATATAAATTAAATATATATATGAAATATACAAGGTGGTATTAAAAAGTAATCTATCGGATGAAGTCATATGGGTAGAAGTTACTAATGAAAATAAGTGTAATTTAGTGATGCTTTGATGATGAAGAAGAATGAAGGAGAATAAGGGGTACTTTAAAAATAGACTATACTATAAAGAAGAAGAATATTTCTTACATCTAATGAATAAAAGATGTCAAAAATTTTCTTATTAAATATGTGCATGTAATTATGTTTTCAGAAAATGAAGAATATGAAATCCGTCCAAGCTTCTTGTAAGGGAAAGGAGTTGAATTGGAAAGGAAGAAAGCACATCTTAAACATTAAAGGAGTCTAAATTGGTATTATAATTTGTTGTTGTCTGTCCACTTTTTTGTAACCTATTATGATGATAATATAATGAATTATTGATATTCTATAGAGTGTTGGATATGAGAAACAAGGGTGAAAGGGAAAACCCAATTCATCTATATCCATAGCTTGATACCAATGGATTGTATGATCAAAGAGGAATCAACATCATACCATGGAATAGACATTTATTTTAAAAGGTGATCCTTTTAATTATCAATTTATATTTCATTTGTGTGCGTTCTTTTATCTCTCATAATTGAATTAGTTTTAAGAGATATACAATGAAAATAAAAAAACTTTCATTTTATAGAGAATGAGGAAAAGTGAGAAGAATAGATTGAAAATTATCTATCTATATATTTACATTGACTAATCCAATCATAGTGTATAACACAGACCAAGAAATAATTAATATACAATAATAAGGTAATTTAATGTAAAAGGGTTATTAATATGTGAAAAAATTAATAAAATATTATTTTACAAGACCTAATGTTCGTACATTTTTAGTCAAACATGAGTGAAGGGGTTTGTTAAAATAATTTCAAATCAAGGGGTTGTATTACATTGTCATTATCTATGATATTCCATGATTATGTGTATAGTTACCTATGAATATTATTTATTATTTATAATTGTTTTTATGTGGATTTACATTTTATATGTGAAATTACATCACTGATTAAATTGAACTTCAATGTTACATTATTTTTATGGAGGGATCCAACATGAGATTTTATCTCAAGAGTCCCCTTCTTGGGTTTTTGATTGATTTTAGTTACAACATTGGTTTCTTAATCATTATCTTGTAATGAATTTGGAATTCCATAGAATGGAAGATTGTCTCTATAAAGGATTCATGCATTCTTGTAATAATTATTCACATTTGTGTCAATAGTATTGAAGGAAAATAGTATTCGATATAGGATGTAATATTGGTGATGATTGAATCAATGTCAGCAGATGTTCTCGAACCCTCCTAGATTTTTTCCTTTTTATGCCATATTCTCCCATACACATCAATCTTGGATTGGCATTCCAACTTCCCTCATTGTAATTTTTTCATAGATATGATTCTGATCTATTTTTTTTATTAGATCAGATCATAATAGTGGCAATTTCAGGGCTATTACATCAACATTTGGTGAAGCGAGACACCATTATTAACTTATGTTGGTGGTGATGGCTGATTCTGGGGTATAATAGAGTCTAGGTTTGTCCTAGTGTTTAATGGCCTTGTTCAAAAGGTTTTGATAGAACTAAGAAATGAAAATGTCTCTATAATTCTACATCACGGAGGTTGGATACATTATTTAAAATTTATGGTCTTAGAGAGGTGACCAATGATAGGGGTGGGTGGAGATCAACATGAAATTTTTTGGTTTTTTGTATGTGTATATGGTGATGATAATTATTTTTAGGGGTTATGTGGTAGTAGTGTTCAAGGAATTTTTTCAAAATCAATGTGGATGGTACTGTTGTCATTGAGGCTTCATGAAGGTGTTGGTCGAGGATGGGTGGTGACAATAGTGAGGTAGTGATGGGGGGATTTCATATTCCACGTGATCAATCTATTTAGGGTTAGGTAATTTGGGATATTTTTTGGACTTCAAGGCATAGGACCTTAGAGTAATTTGTCTTGGATACTCACAACATGATTTGAATAAAAATGAATTTGATCATTTGGTTGTAATTTCAGTGACATTTCTTGGAGGACATCAATGATTTAAGGTATGTGTGTATTGACACTCATCATCTAACCGTACATACACATTGAGGTATTGAGGTCTCCTAGGACATGTTTCATTGTCACTATATTTTTTTATAATGAAGCATTCCAATAGGCATGTGATTCAAGAATGGAAATACATGATTCCTCAAGTTGTTGGCTCGAGAGGGATATGAGTGAAAAAGAATCAATCACCATCCCTCCTACATAGTGAATGGATGAATTTGGTGTTTTGATCCATATTGTTTTTTGACCACAACAATTATGGTACTTCTTACCAAATAAGGGTTGACTCTCGGCCCTATTTAAAAGTGAACTCACTTTCTTATTTTGTTTAATAGAACATGTCATGACCGCAACCTTTTATTTTTTTTGAAACCATATTAAATGATTCTTATATAATTTTTTATTGATAAATATTCATATTTTACCCATTATTTATTTTATAGTGTTCTTATACCTCACATTAGATATTTTTTATCATGAATATATTTATTTCCAAGTTATAAAATGTTTCAACTACTGTTATTTTTCTCAAGGGGTTTATGATTGAAATGTTAACAATGTGGAAAGGCTTTATTCTACAATATCATTCTTATTTAGGATTGATTATGTTTATGTTCCAATTAGGGGAATTATTTGATTTTTCAATTTAAAACCCCATATGTTTTCTTTTATATAGTTTATTTTTTGAAATTACATGTTTTAATTTAATTTTATTCTCACTATGTACTCAAAAGACTAAAATAATTTAGTTAATGAAAACCTCAACAAAAATTCTATTCATGTTTGTAATATATTAATTATATCTCGATTTATTCTTCAAAATATTTTAAATAATGTTTTCAATATTATAAATTATTTGAATACGATAATTTTAATACACCATTTACTTTATATAAAACTATTTTAAATGAATATTATATATTTTCAAATGGGTATATTTTTAACAAAGATGGAACAGAATATATTTTTTAACATAAACCACATGAAATTATTTTCCTACTTCTATGAGTAATATTTTACTTAATCATTACATTTCACGTTATATTGTTCTTTACAATGTATTTTTCCTCCGAGTATTAAAATTTTTGGATTTTAAATAAGTGATTTCAAAATGAATATGTTATTTTCCTCATTAAATACTATTATATTCATTGAAAATTTATTTTCACCTATTTTAACATATTTTAAGGAATCTTCTTCTTTAATGGGGATATTCTATAAGGATTTTTTCCACCATATCTCTCTGGATGGATCATGATCATTTTAAATGGTGAAATTATTGACCTGCTATATACTAGATATTTATATACAGATAGAACATGATTATTAATGTATATGAATTAAGTTTTATTATCTGTTCATATAATGAATAGTTCAGACTTTTAATTGAAGGGTGGGACCCAATTATATATATCTCCTTGATGCATTTCTATGTATCATGAGATAAAAGATTTTGGGTATTTGGAATATACCTTATGCATTTATGTAAAATATCATTTAATGTGGTCATGACATTATGTTTACGATAACTAAGATTATACATTCCATCATTGTGAAATAATATATTGTTTACCATGGGATTATTCAAATAGTTATGATATCCATGGATATGTTTCATGTTTTATGATTAATTATTTTGAATTATTTTATCATCAAATATTCATTCATTATTATTCATTCCTTATTTATTCTATCATATATTCCATTACACACATTACCTTACTGTTCATTTATGCTAACTCTTTTATTTTTATCCTTTCCTTAGTATAAAAGTAACTATACAATGATATATATAGAAGGATATAATATAGTTAATAATAATTTTAACAATGAAAATAAATTTTGTATTCTACATTTTAAACTTTTATGGGAGATTCAAGCATGTATCTTGTTATTCAATATTACTAAATCATTCAATATTTTGCGATGAGATCCCTTATATAAAATTTTAATGTAGTAAAATAATTGTTGACATCATTTTATTAGAGTTAGGTTGGTATAAAATTCATCTAATAAATTTATAATTTTAGGCTATTTTAGCCACATAATGTCTAATTGTGATGAGTATAAATGTTATTTTTAATGGAGAAGGGATTAAAAGTCAATAATGGAGAATCAACGCATATCCTTCATCTAGAAATGGATATTTTTTAAACAATATTTTGATTAAAATAAATTTTAACATGAAGATGATAAATAATGAAATATAAGTTGATGCATTTTCTATTGAATCTAATGAAAAAGAGATACAGGTTAATACAATTCCATCAATTTGGAAAATTGATTTTACTAATTTATAGATAAAAGAACATGAATTGACATCATGTGTTGTGAAATGTGGGGGACAACCCTGTTTTCTAGCATATCATTAAATTTAGTACAAATATAGTAGGCTAAAGATATGTTGGAAACTACCATTTTTAGATAGACTTTGAGTATTTGATGAATAATAACACATTATTTATTGATAGTTCATGCTCATCCCACATGATATGAAAAATGAATATTAAAAAAATTTATTGAAAAAGTTGATAGAATAGGTTTTTATTAAAATGATGGATATTTACATTATAAAAGATTTAGTAAAGAATAATTTAATGGGATGAATAGAATAATACTAAATTAACATATGTTGATGTTCTCTAACCCAATTTTTTTTCTGTGATTTAATTATGTTCCTAGCATTATGAGTCACATTTAATAAAAGAGGATGTTTTATCATGGCAATGATAGGAAAATACCTTATGAAAATATGTAGAATGAATGAGAAATTATATTATATAGAAACAATATTGGAAGAGAATAGTTTTCCACATCGAAGACTAAGCGACATTCTTATTTTGAGTACAAAGAATCAATATAAGTTGAAATATTTGTTTTGATTTTTTTGCAAGAAAGAAAAAGAGAAATGTTGTGTGATATATATTTTTGGGATAAAATGAGAAAATACTATTACATAAAGAATAATGAAGAATAAAATCCTCTAAATTTTTTACACAACGAAGCATGTGGTCCCATCAATTAATAAGAAACCAGAGGTGAAACCTATTGAATCTTATTTTTTGATGTCCATAATAAGATAATATGTTTAATTTTTTTGAAATATTTGATGGTATAATTGATATATATATATAACATAATAATTAAAACTTTTTCAATATTTATCCAATATATTTTTATGCTTAATATAAGACCAGACGCAATATTGCATATACAAAGCTATATTTTTTTAAATGACCTTTTACTGCCATTTAATGGAAAAATATATTAAATAAACAATTATAAATTTTATAAGTCAAAATAATCGTTTTTTAGGTAGGAAAAAAAATTAAATTAGGGTTTTTTGGTATTTTTATGGAATGTCACATTTTCGATGTATAGTGAAAGATACTAAATTTAAATTCAAAACAACATTTTCATATAATATTTTATAATGAATAATTTTTTTATAATTGGTTTTAATGTAAGATAATATCAATGATAATAAAAATAACTCAGTATATCTCATTATATATAATTTCACTTCGAAATTGGATATAAAAACTAATCAGACTTATGAACATTTATACTTTAAAAATCCTCTTTTTCATCTCATATGTGGGATTAGTATTAAATTCACATTTTCCACTTCTGTGATTTTAATTCCTCAAAATATTATCTATATTTTGAATTATAATAGTTCAAAATTATGATCATGTTAAAATTAATTTTCGATAAAAAATATTTGGGAATTTAATTAAAATTAATTATAGTGCTTATAAGAAAAAATTGTTTAAAAAGGGACAAATCATTACAGTTAAAGGGGAAAAGAGATAAATATGTGTCTAAAATACATTGGATTTCAATATTTACAGCTTATACTCACATGGTTCAAATTTTAACCACTATTGTATCTATTTGACATTGCAAAACATCGGTGAAATTCCCTATTAAAAATTTTGCATTAAAGCCCCACCTCATCCACTATAAAAATGACACTCTCCCCTCCCACATCCTTACACATATCAAGACACATTTTATTAAAAAATATCTTAAAAAATATCTCAAAATAATCCCTCCCTTATCCCATAAGACTTATCTTTCTAGGAATATCAACTGAGAAATATTTTGTTTGGTATAAATCAAAAGGAGTTACCTAAATAAGAGGTAACATTCTTCCTCTAGAACACTTGTTTTATTTTCATGCTCCAACCCCAGTAAAATTCTTCCTGAATTATTATATAATTACATATGTATCCTAAATATACTAATATGTTATTATGTCATGGTTTCTACATACACCTAAACACACATCCATCTTGTGGGTAACGAACTTACCGTTTGTGTACAACGAACTACTGCCTCATGAAATGATATCGATCATTTTTCCTTTATCGCCATTCATTATTGGAAATTATGATTAACATTATATTTATATATTATATATATTATATTAATAATATATTTAATATTATTTAATTATTATAATGAACATTCATTTATTCATTCAATTATGTTGGAATACGATAACATCATTTTTGGATGTGTTAACTACCGCATCCCTGAAGCGGTGTGATTCGCTCATGATATACATTGAACGTATAAACGATGTTTTTAATAAGAAATATATGGAATAAATTAAATTTATATAATATTCATGATATAATTTTTTTTATGGAAAAATAATTTATCATTATCTTTATTACCCTTCTCGCAAACTAATATCCGATAACGTAGGTCGTGGTCGTGTGGACTTCCAGCACCTCGACACGATGTGATTTCTTTTACATCCCAATAATTATATATATAATTATATATGAATAAAATAAATGTTATTTATTATATAATTATCATTTTCGAGTGATATAATGTTTTTAAGCTTTTTCCCTTGATGGTTATTGAAAAATCAGATCATTACTCATGTGTACATATGGTCTACTGTCTCCATGATTATAACATTTGATAACTTTACATAACAATCATTCATGATTTTATTTAAATGTATTATTTATGTTTAAATATGATAATTATTTCATGATTATTATTTTTTGTATGTTTATATAAAGACTTCTAGGTCTCTTGTCGACCAACCAAATTTGTTTTCACACATGAACCAAATTTGGTCAAAACACCGAATGTAAACTTAATTGTTTATTTAGTTTTATAAAAATTTATCATAGGTGAATGGAATGTAATAATAAACATGAAAAATATTTTCAAACAATTAATTAATTTAAATAATTTTATTATTCAAGAATATAAATACACATGTGACTCTTCAGACACAAGTTAAGGGATTCTTGTCTCACATTTTCATTCACGAGTCATACTTCTTAATAACCTATTAGTTTTTTATGTGGTGAATATACAATAAATTTGTAAATATTATCATGATTTATTAATGATATTTATGTTATTATATTGAATTTTCTCATCCAATGTGTTTTACATTAAAATTACAATATTGTAAAAGTTGTCCTTGCAATATTATTTTCTATTACGATTGACAACTTTATTTGGAAAAATCATCTCATTGTGATAAAATTTATTTTAATTTAATTTTTTTTGAATATATATATTATCATGCAATTTATATTTTTTCCTATACCATATATCACTTTTACATATAGTTATCACTTTGACAACTATTTGACTTCCAGGGGAAATATTGATAAATTCATTTATTTTTTTCAATAACAATATTTTATAAGGAATGGTGTTCGTTAATTAAATTAATTATATTATATATTAGTAATACTTTGGAAAGTGAAAACATGGGTTGAAGACATTTTAATTATATCCCTACAGGTTTGGTGATTGTTAATTTAATCCCCTCAATGCATTGGAATACTCATGAGATAAATCAGTGGGCCAAATAAGAATAGTTTAAACTATATTATCTCTATTTTAAAAGGTGTCAGGTTCCCAGGAAAAATGATGTCCAATAATTAAGAATTATTTTAATGAGAATTGATTTATATTTATTATCCATTATATTATTATGACTACATATCTATAAATAAATTTCATTCTTAGTAACTTGATTAAATAGCATGCATTTTTGTTTCTCACCTTAGCATATTGATTATGCATAATCTAGGTAATTGAATAGTATATGTTATTAGATATTTGATTTTTATTGTTTATTTAATAATATAAATTCATTATTTATTCAGATTTACTTTCCATTACAGAGAATTTGAGATGACTCGTAATGTTTTCGCTTCCCCGGGTAATATAGAAGAAATATTTGAATATACAATCAATGACGATGTTTATATAATTTCATTATGTATAATTTTTTATATTCTATTTACCATTGTATTATGGGTATCATGTATGTAATATGGTTGTCTAAAATAACTAAAATTTTCATTATGATAGGATTTAAATGTTTTATCTATCCTAATATAATAAATTAATGAAACAGCTTCATGGTTACTATGGTCGAGGCATTAAAAACGGTCACCATAGATCTAGGATTTCAAATAAGAAAAAATTAGTGAAAACAATAAAATGGAAGAGAAATATAATTATCATGTTTTGGTGGAGAGTGAGAAAGAAAATGTTCATGAGAAGTTTTTTACCACAAATTCATATACTAGATGTGAAAATAATGGTAACTAATAACATTTAAATTTATGATATTGGAAATAGATTCATGACACCTGACCTATAGATTTGGAGTTATTTCACTCGATAATATTATAAAGAAATATATTATTAATCGATATGTATCTATTTCATAATCACAATATTATAATTTGATTATGGAATGAAATGTTTATACTTTATAAATTACCAGAAGATGCATCATATGATGATGTAATACATCAAGTACTAAAACCATTTCCTAATAATAATATAAACACTTTTATAAATAGTTATCCATATGACACATACATGTATTATGATCCAAAAAATTAGAATTAGTTCTAATGAAGTTATTAGTATCCAACTTACATTATCAAAAAAAGTGATTTCTTTATCCAAGAAATATTCTAAAAAAATTATAAAAATATTAAATGATGTTGTTCCATAAACCATGTGTTTACCAAAATTTTTATCTTACTAAAAAATCATTTTTATTATTACCATTAAACATTTTATCTCAAATCATTAATGAAATAGGACTATAGTTGAATCCTTATGTATTTCATAATTCTTATAAACAAAACATAATTGATAAAAAATAAAACTTTACTCAAGGATCTAAATACATTTGAACATTAATCATTCCATTTCACCTGTATCAATAAAGTAATCTTGACCAAGATCCCTTGGATTATTCAGAGGTATATTCCCTTGAAGATAATATCTCAATTCGGATGATGGTAGAGTGTGAGGGTGCTCTACGCACGGAAATTGGCTCGAGTGATTTGGATCTGGGTGAGGGTGAAGTGGGGTTATATATATGTGAAAAGGTGGTGGATGATTACATTAGTATTAAAGATCTCTTTAGTATTTGTGGAAAGAAAAATATGATGTTCATAGTGATCAAAATGGATACAATATGAGATTCAAAAATGTTGTCAAACGTAGGGAAAAATCATCATTCCTTGAATGTGAGGCCATCTCTTCTAGAATGATCATACGAAAAAGGCGGATTGCCAATGATTCTATATACCAGAATGTAGTGAAAAAATGAATTAAGCTCTGTAGATACATGATCATATCATGAGTTGTTATTATTAAGGGAGTGAAGCCTTAGAAATTCAAGGACCTCATTGGATGATGGTTGATGTTTGGTGTTTTTATAACTGGATGATGACATCGATGGGCCGTGGGTTTTACCGTGTTGTATTTCATTCGGACAGAAAGAAGCGGCATTCTTGGAGCTATGGATCGGTTCCCTTAAATCTAGGATTCCTCATAATTCATTAATGGGACCGAAACATTGATCCCAATGCTTTTACGAACACTTTTACACAGTATTGGATACATGTTTGTAACCTAAACTTGTTGTACAGGCACCCCCAATTCCCCAGGGATATTGGCTCATTGATTGGTAATCCTATAAGGCTGGATAAACATATTGAGAACCCCACTTTGGGGAATTATGTGATAATTATTGTCGAGGATGACATGTCGGCAATCCTGGTGGAGGATGTGGTATTGACCACTAATGGTGACAGTCTCACTATAGGTATCTATTATGAATTAAAATCCATGTTTTTCCTAAATTTTCATTTCTTTGGCCATGTTGTCTCAGATTTCATGAGAAATAAGATGTGAAATATATGCAAATCTCAAGGCCGTGATGAGGATGGGTGTAGGTGATGTAAGGGGAAGAAAATGGTCATGGATGGTTCTGATCCTAATGTTATTAATGGAGCTTCTATGGACGAGTGCATTGTGAATTAGGAATACTTGGAGAAGGTGGCTCAAACAGTTACAATGATACCACCCACAAAAAATCATGACAGATGGTGATGACTAGGTAGCAAGTCCTGCTTGTGCACTGACATCTGACCCTCTAGGGTCTTCTGAAATGGTACGTCTTCCTGGAGTGAAATTTATCTCATTAAAGGATCAGAATGCAGATCAAAGTCGGGCCTCTAGATTGTTGGATTCTATCCCAATCATGGACCTAGACATCATAGCCAAATTCCTAGACAACATTATGGTAGATCCTACTGAGGATAATGATATTCTTGTTCAATTGAATACAAGGGATGATGAATTCTTACATGTACAGGTTGCTAGGGCTGCTAAAATAATGCTACCTGCTAGCCTGCTCTCTTATCAAGTTGACTCGACTAACAGATTCTCCATGATAAATGTCGAGTATTCCATTGTGGGAGGAGGATGACTCTAAATCAGTTGATCTCTTGATAGGTAATTCTAAATATACTAATGTTTTCTCAGTAGGAAATGAAATTTCTATAATCAATGATGGGCCTAACACAAGGCTCTGATCTAAAAAATGAAAATCTAATTTTGGAATTGTCATGGGATTGGTAATTATCCAATGGGCAGGAAACGTAGACATATTATTATAACCCATAGACCCATGTTAGTTGGTAATTCTAAACCAAAATTAAAATTTTAAATTGGTAGTGGATTCAAATAGTAATTTATGGGATACTCCGTTGTTGCATGAAACAATTTTCATTGAAATTATGAATCCTTATGGTTGTTCATGCATGACAGCAGCACTATCAACACTGTTCTGGCTGACTTCAAATCTATCACCATATCTTGTTATATTTATAATAACTCTATTTTTGTGACATTTGTTTATTCCTTTAACCATTATAAAAGAGTAAGACCTTTCTGGTATAATTTGGTTAATATTTTGAGGGAATGAATACAAGCTGGGTTCTGCTTGGTGATTGTAACACTATTATAAAGTCTGATCAAAAAACTGGGGAATTTTTTTAAATTTTTCAGCTGCTGATCTGATATCATGCATTTATAATTGTGGTCTCTATAAGGTATCCATCATTGGTGCTACTATACGTGGGGAAAGTTCACTACGAATGGGTTGCAAGCAAGTAAATTGGATAGGTGCTTTGTTCAAGTGGATTGATGGAATGAGGGAATTAATGTGTCTGGGAGGACTCTTCCAAGACTACACTCTGACCATAACCCTATCTTGGTTGATATAAATTTCAACAGAATAAGGTCAACACACCTTCCCTTTAAGTTTAACAATGCATGGATTATTATACCTGCCTACAGATAGATTATTGTTGACCCTTATAAAAAGTTTCATTTGGGGGTTACTTCTCACATCTTATTCTATAAACATAAGGATTTTAAATAATGACAAAAAATTTGTAGTAGGAAATCCTTTTCCTCCTTGGATGGTGAGATCAAGGAGGATGAAAATGACTTATTAGTGTATGAATCCAATCGTACGTGTCAGGATATGCCCTCTTAGGAGGAAATTTGGGCTGCTTCAAATCTGGATAAACTGCTAATTTTGAAAGAGAAATAATCTTAGAACCAATTTAACATAATATTGATCAAAGATGGGGGGAAACACATGATTATTTCAATTCATGAATATTGAAATGAAGACAAATAGGATTATCAAAAATCTGAGTATTGATGGTACAGTTTTCTATTCCAAAGATGAAATTGTAGAAGTTGTGATCACATATTCTGAGATGTTGTATTAAGATTATGGTAATGAAATTTCTGAGAAAATTATACAGTCATTTGATCCTCCCATATAAGTTGATCAAAAAAAGAGACTTTTTGACATTACCAATGAAATGGAGGTACAAGATGCACTATTTTCATTGAATAGTGATTGTTCTGTGGGTCCAGCTGGATTCAACAATACATTCATTATGTTTTACTAAAACGTTGTATGGATTGATTTAATAAATTATGTGGGAGTTCTTTAAATAAACATACATGCCTTTTGGGATGAACACCAATTTTATTTCATTAATCCATAAAAAGGAAACTTTCCTTGACATTATGGATTTTAGGCATGTTGCTACTGTAAATGCCATTAAACAGGGGATAAGTAAAATTATGACTCAAAAGTTGGCTGAGGTTCCCAAGGGTCTTATATCAAGTAACCAGTTTGGTTTTTCCCAGTATGGAATATACATATTGTCATTTCACTACTTCAGAATGTGTGAATGAAAAGAAGAAAAATGTGAAGGATGGAAACATGGATTTGAAAATTGAAATTTGTAAATCATTTGACACTGTCAGATTCCATTTTCTTTTTTACATTCATAAAATGCATGGATTATTGCAAGAATTCCTTGATCATGATGGTTCATTTATCACCAGTGCTAGGATTTCCATTATAGTCAATGGATCCCCTATAGGATTTTCCAATGATCAAGAGGGGTTAGACAGGGTGACCATCTCTCTGGTATTCTATTTGCTAGTGAATAAGACTATCTCAGTGGGTGTCTAAATGATATGGTCATCTTTGATTCATATCAACAGATGAGAATCAGAATGGATATGTGTTATCCTTCACACTTATTTTATGTTGATGAAATCTTTCTCTTTGGAATAGCTGAAAAAGGTATAATATCCTACATAAAACGAATTTTATCGCTCTTTGAAGAAGTTTTAGGTAAATTCAGTAGTTGGGGAAAATCAACATTCTTATTTTGTGAAAGGATAGCAATATCTATGAAAAATAGAATTTCCAGAAGTCTTGGAGTTTGAAGGGTGTATCTACCTTTCAATTAACTTGGTGTTCCACTATTCTGTAGTAGAGTCAAAATATTACATTTTTATTGCAGCACTTTAAAAATTACTAAATATTTTGAAGGATAGAAATGGAAAAATATGTCCCCGACACGAAGAATATGTCATGTAAACTCAGTCATCACTTAAATGTTTGTGTACTCTTTTTCTTTGTACGGATGGACCAAAATTATGTTTACGGAGTTAAGTAGCCAGATCTGAAATTTGGTTTCGACTAGTTCTATTCATGAGAGAATGATGGTGATTGTTTCTGGGAAGGATTGTATTAAACCATCCCAAATGACTGGGATGAGTATTAAAGATATCAAATTGTTCAATGATACTTTGATCAAAAAATTCATTAGGAATCTCATATCAATACCAGATACATACATGGATTTCCTAGAAACTAGATTTGTTGAGAAATGGAAGACTGGATACACCAGTTATCTCAAATACTTTGTTTGGCCTTCTTTGATGTTGTCCTTCTCTAGTCTCATGGTCTAATCAAAATGGGTGGTCTTCAAACAGTCAAATATAAACTGTTGGACCACCCATTGGATTTCTCGACCAATCTGTGATGACATTATCATTCCTTCTTCTGTAAATATTGCAACTATTTCAGACTTTTATGAAAATACAATAGTCCAGTAAATTCTTCCCAACCATCTTCACATTGAGGACTTTTGATACCTCTGTAATGCTTATAATGTGTTAGCATGGATGCCTAATGTGAATGGATGATTCCCCAAAAAAGTAGTGTTAACAGTTATCTTTATTCAATTAATTAATTGTCCCCTCTTTGTTGGGATGAAGACATCAGCAATCCTTTCATACCTCCATCTCAATCACTGTTGGTCTGGAGGATTTGGCAAGGATGATTCCCCTTATAGCGCATGATGAAGCACTGTGCTTTACAGCTTTCTGTGGCATGCAAATTATGTTTGGTAGTGGATGAAACCATTATTTACATTTTTATCTCTTGTACCCTTGCTTGTAGGTTGTGGGACTATATACAGGGAATTTTCCAATTTCATCTTTCCAGTCGATCTATATAGGAGTTACAGCTTTCTGTTTTCAGTGATGAATGCAGTGAACAGGTCTATGATATCCTATTGACAGTGGTATCTATGACTCTATATTTCATCTGGAAGTCTAGGAAGGCCTTGATATTCAGAAACACAATGCCCTCTTTCAATGCAGTTGTTCTTTATATTCACCATGCCATCTGAACTGCCTCTAGCATTCAAAATGGTTCTAAGAGAAATGATGTCTCTGATCTTATACTTTTGAGGTCTCTTGGTGTTAATAGAAGGATGAATAAGCCTCTGATGATGAAGTATTTTTGATGGATACCACCCCTCCCATTATGGATAAAGGTAAATATTGATGGAGCTATTCCGGGTGCTCCTGGTCCATCTGAATGTGATGGTCTCTTTTGTACCAATAGGGGATTTTTTAAAGGGTTCTTTCTTCATTTCATTGGTAAAGGACTTTCAAATGAAGTGGATATTTGTTCTATGATTAAAGAGATAAGTTATGTTGTCTATCTCGGGTGGAATGAATTATGGATAGAATCATACTCTTCTCTTGAAGTAATAATTCTCAAAGACCACTCAACGAATGAACCATGGAAGATGATACTACTCTGGACTGAATGTATTTGACTCATAGGTTCACTTTCCTTATAATTCATGCACACATACTGTGAGGCCAATCATGTTTTATATGCTCTCTTGAAGGGTGAAATTTATAAGTGCTGTTTTGATAGGTCCTTTTTCTTGCCTTTATATTGTGAATGTATTTCTTATGCAGATTATAGTGGTGAGGTGTACACTCATCTTTGTAGAGTAACACCGTAATGTATTGTAGCATATTTTATTTATCATTTTAATTTATTTTACTCAGAGGATATTCACGTACCTCAGACTCTTCTTGGTATATTCCCTTGAGGTTTGGGGTATTCATTTTCTTTGTGAATAATCAATTTATAGTGGATTCATTTTACTTTCACATTTTCTTTATTTACCTCAGAATCACAAATTTGGGGGCCTTCTTCTACACACATATTGGAAACACCCATTCCATTCTAGAATGTTCCAGGGTTTTTCATTCCACAATTATT
This sequence comes from Viscum album, assembly GCA_963277665.1. Taxonomy (NCBI): domain Eukaryota; kingdom Viridiplantae; phylum Streptophyta; class Magnoliopsida; order Santalales; family Viscaceae; genus Viscum; species Viscum album. Next base: position 430,795,390 of record OY728147.1, on the reverse strand, counting down.
TCTCTCATGAAAATAATTATTTCACTTAATTTATTTATATATCATTTTCACTTTCACATTATTTTTCTCATTCATACATTTGAGTGTATAAAGCATTTATAATTCTTTCTTTATCTTGTTAGCACATGATACTATGACCTCATGTGATGAGAATATTTGGGAGACTAGCTCCCCTAAAAATATTCTCATAAAATCATAAAATTAATGATCAGTTTTAATCATTGGATTATGTTCATTGGTGAGGATAATATTCATTGTTATAAGTTTCATTTATAAAATATGACATTTATTAGATGAGTTCTTATCATTTATAATCCCAAAACTAGTGAAATACATTTCATAAAATTAAATATTTATGCATAGATAATCATATAATCACAAACATGGTTTTATTGGTACATTATTACATACATATTCTCAATTTCTAGTATCAGGTTATGTTATACAATCTATGTTTTCATAAATCTAGTTTCCAAGGTTTCTACTAACAATTTTCTGAAACTAAATATAATGCCCAACCAAGAATCCTAGATCTGATGCTATACATTATTACATTGGAACGATTGCATGTGATAAATCATGAAGGACCTAATATTTTATCAACTTTGAAAACAAGAAAACATACATGGAACCCATTTTACAATGAGAGTAAGAAAATATTATATAGAATAAATTAAAACTCTATTCATCCTTGAAAGTCATTCCAAAAATTTATCTTTATACCGTGGGGAAAAGAAACAAAATAAGGGTGATCTCAAGGGATTAGGTATGGAAATGTACATCCGAAGTAATAATTAATAAAGTGTCACAATCAATATGGAATGGTAAAATAAATGAGCACACATACATTTAATCAATAAATTGAGAAGAAAATACATAAATATTTTTTTCTTATATTGAAAATACTATGGATAATAATAAAATACATAGAGGAAATATTTAATTATTTGACATCATGTTTCCTAGGTAAGAAAAAGCATTACCATCAATACCATTCAAAAGATTCTCGAAAACATATTGGCTAAAAACAAATTTTTATTAGATAACCTGAACCCTACATTCAATACCTTTCACAAGATATACTAAAACATACAGGTTAGAGCCTCGAAGGATTTTTCCTAATAAATTCAACCCATGAGAATACCAGTCCATATAAGGGCTTACATCAACCAATATCCATACCATATCATGTATGTACAAATAATTACTCATATAATGAAACCATCAATTTAAATTATAAATAATGTGTCTTATAAAATATTAATATTAAATAAAATATATAGATTTATCAGTAATTCGACAATTATTCAAATAACTATCAAAGTTAACACCATATGTAAAAAATGTATATGGTTTAAGAAATAATAATACCAAATAAACTTTAATATTTATATTTTTGAAAAATTTAATGTATAATAAAAATGATAATGAGGAATTAATTTTTTCATGGAAATTTTAAAAATCAAAAAATTAAGTGAAATTAAAAATATAACTTTTAACACTTGGTAATTTTTAAGTTAAAACCCAATGGATAAGATAATTCAATTTGAGAATTTAAATAACAAGAAGATAAAGATAATATTGATATAATCAATCAATATGGGATGTATATACACAACACAAAATAATTAAGTGGTAAATATGACATATATCTCATTGATGTAAAAAGTGATATGAAAATCACTTAACATGAGTCTCACTTGACTTGTGTCTTGTTATTTTACATAATAATAATTTTATGTTAATTGGTTAATTACATTGAAAATTTTTAATGTTTATTTTTTACATCAATTTCACTTATTACAATGTTCATTACAACAAATTAAAATATTAATTTCATATTGAGTGTTTCCACCAAATTTGGTAAATGCATCAAAACAAATTTTTGTAGGTTGATTATGGTTAGATTGTTCACTATATAATCATATACAAAATAATAATACAGAATTAACTATTTTATTTATATATAGATAATTATTCATAAATAAATCATGAAATATGTTACTGAAAAATGAACCATCGTTACAATTATAGAGATGGCTGGCCATACGTACACTTGATTAACATTCGTATTTGTAAATGATCATTTAGAAAGAAGTAAAGTAACATTTTTTCATTATATGAACATAATTATATCATAAATAAAATTTAATTTAATCATATATACTTATATATACAATTATGGTGATATAGAATGAATCACATCACGTGGAGGAGGCAATATTCCATACATCCATGAAGGACGTTATCACATTTTTATTGTGTGAAAAGGGTAATAAAAAATGATATATTAAATCTTCATAATGGTTATTATATCATTAATATCATATATATTTAATGTAATTGTAATTGTAATTAATCCCACCCTTAATAATGGCTGTCTAATGTGTGAATTCATCACATCGCTTCGAGGAGGTAATATTCCACAAGTCCACAAAAGATGTTATCATATTTTAAAAAATGCCAGAAAAGAATTTATATGTAATATTAAAATTTAGAAAGTATTATGATAACCAAAATATCATAAAATTCATATAAAAATATGGTTTTTTTCATAATTTTTATCAATGAGTTGTGGTAAAGTAAAATGAAATACATCATTTAATGAGACAGTAGTCTGCTGTACAAAAAAATGGAAATTTTTTTAGCCATTTGATAGACATGTGAAAATGTGTAGGTAAAACCCTTAACATAACAAAATATATTTATATTAAGGACGCTAATTTTATTATAACATCATGTATTAAGAATAATTTAATGGTTTTAGAAACAAATAAAACTGAAGTGATTATTGAAGATTGTTACATCATTTTCGGGTAAATCAATTTGGTTTTCACAATAGGACTACCATGGAATTATTTAATCCAAAAGTAATTCTTCTAGGATGAGGGGATGGATGGTTGGATCTTATTTGGTTTGTTTTTGCAATATAATAATGTATTATTGGAGCGATGATAGAAGGACACAACCATACAAATTATATAATCTTGATTTAAGAAAATAATTCACATTAAGGATCTTTTTAGGTTTATAGTTTTAGAGAATTAGTCTGTGTCTATTACATAATAGACCCAGAAATTACATGTGGATAGTTACACTATGTATCAACATATTTCACTAAAGGAATCCCTTTAAAAGAACATGATGTCTTTTTCCTAATAGAATTCTTCTGAACATATTCTGTCCCCTAATCTAACCATATACCCAATGGAAAAGATTTCAAAAAAATGGGATGAGTTTAAAATGATCAGTAAGGGACATCAAATAAGGAATGAAAACATTAGTCCATGAATACATCCAAATCAATGAAATCCTAATTTTTAATCATAATATATTATCTCATTAATATACCTCATGAAATATTAATATTTATTAATAATTCATATAAATCATAAATCATAAAGGTAACTTGTGGAATCCATAACATACGAATATTTTAGATTTAATATATATATAGGGTGTAACATTCATGTATACATTTCTAATACCCAACACATTATATTTCTTAAACCTATGAGGAGAAATCATTATGTTTACCTCTTCCACTATACCATTTACATTGGAGAGCTATCACGGGCTCACACCCCCTTGATTTATCATTGAACCACAAATATAAATAAGCAATTACCAATAATAGTTACATAATGATAAAACATTAAAAAGAATAAAAGAAAAATAAAATCTACATAATATAATTCCAAGATATCATTTCATGATATTGACATAATCAATCCATTTTTGAAACAATATTAAAACATTTAAAAATATTGTTTTAGGATGAAGGTGTCACATACCACTTTGAAATTTTTTAAAGGAGTTGAAATCATTAAAAAAATAATATCCATATAAATAGTTCCTTAAAATAATTGTGTAAACTTAGTCTTGGGACAAAAGTATTAAGAATATTAAATCAATGAATAATTTAATATGATGTTTTATTTAAAGAGTCCCTTACCACATCAGAAAATACACGAATAAAAATAATTAAAGAACATTATTAAACAAAACATATAACATCATGAGAATAATGAGAACCATGATATTATATTTTAAAGGTAAGTATAGACACTATATAAATATGATTTGGTGTTTAATAAAAAATAAATCTCAATGTAATGTAAATTGAGAAGAAATCTCTTTCAAAGATCATATCATTAGATAATAGATTAATCCATGATATAATTATTGAGAAAAATATAAATACATGAAATATAAATGGATATTATGTGTAAAACTATCATAGGACATTAACACATATTCTTTTATAAGAAAAACCAATGAAATGTATATTTAACTCAATGAAATGAGATAATGTTATGATATCCCATAAAAGGTTTGAATAAATGACATAAAAATTTATAAATTGGGTGATTATGTGTAGAAACATAATATCCCCCACTATTTTAAGTTTAAATTAACACCTAAATAATTAAAAAATTATTCCACACGTAATCATGGCATAATATAGTCAATGAAGTATGCATAAAACCAAATGAGGGGAAATTGAGTTTAGAAATCCCATTACAAAGATCATTTTGTTAAATATATAGATTGATAATTTTTATTCACTATAAATATAAATAATGAATTTAAAAATACATGATCGATATGAAAAGTTATATATAAAATTATCATATCATTAGATATTCAAGAAGTAGAATATTAACCCAATGAATGGAATTGGGTTAAGAAGTTCCTTACATCGAATCTGATATGCATCGTTCGTTCTTTATATTCCTCAATAAAACAAATACGAACATTTATACAGTCTTGATAACCATTTTCCTATTTATTATTTCTTTTATATATCCTATTAAAATTTTACAAAAATTTCGTAATTATTTATATTCATATTCATCGTATGATCGATATTCAGTACTTGAGTCGAAAATGTACTTGTTTGATGTAAATTCTCAAATGTGCTAAAAATTAAATCGTCTCTAGAATATTATTCATGATTTAAATATAATATATATCCCTTATATATGTATTTATAATAGTCCATAACATTTGGTGTTGATAAATGAAATCCACTATTCATGGAGATGGTAGACCATACGTATATATGAATGCTACTTTTCATTCATTGTCATATTAATGGAATGTAAACTAAATGATACAAAGGTATATTATAATTACAGAATAATATATATGTAATATATGTAATATATGTTTATTAATGTCACCCTTTATACATTCCATATATATAATGAATGAGTCAAATCACTTTGAGGGGGAAGTAGTCCACACATCCTCAAATGAAATTACTGTATCTACATTTTATGGAAAGCATAAAGGTATACTGTAAATAAAAATGATAGAAGCATAGAGTAAATATAAATATAATATATATCATATTTATTTATTCCCTTAATGTATATAATTTTTTTAAAAAATATCATGTAGAATGAATCAGATCACATCGTGGAAACAGTAGGTCATACGTACACACAAGCGATGATATCATTCTATTAATGGTTAAACAGTTTAGAATTGGATGGAATATTTAAAATAAAGAAAAATTATCATATTATATTAATTATTTAAATCAATTATACTCATCATTATAACCATCAAAATATATTCATGTTGAATAAAAAATTACACAATGGTGTGGAGACTGTATATCATAAGTACACAGGCTTGGTGATATTATTATTCATATGATGGATAAAAAGAGGTATAAGTTTGTCTGATAATTATAATAACATATAATAATATATAATATACTGGATTTATTACTTTAGTTTGGAAAATACATAAGTGGGGTAATTAGAAAATAAAATAATTTTGAGAGAGGTGATAAAAAATTCCTCTTTTTTCGTGTATCTTCTTTTGATTTTCAAAAAAGGTATCCTTAGAATGGATTTATACCCAATGATTTGATTATAAGAAGAAGGGAGGGATTTTTGGATAATATGTGAGCCTAATTTCGAAGACCTAATGGCATTCATATGTGTGACTATGTGGTTAGAGGTTGTGGACTTTTATAAGAGGGTGGATGGGCACATTTGGAATGTCATTAAATATTATTTTATTATGAATTAATTTTTGAATTCTAGTAGTTCGAAAGTGATAACGTTTTAGGATAAGTTGAGGATGTTTCTAAATCCTCTAATCTAATATGTTCTAGACATGTTTAGTACACAAAATATTCCTTATAGTTTAGTTGTAACCACAATTAAAAACATTAACTCTTAGCGTTTCTTCTTGTATTTTCATAATATATGTGTACTATAGTTACTATAAAATGACAATAGAACCAAAATTGGATCATTAATGAACTTTTTAAAAATATATAAGTCTTTATTAAGAATCATATATTATTAAGACTATTATATTATTTAATAAATTATTATTTGTTTTGAAAATCCAGTTCTGTTAATTTTATCACTATTTTGTAACTAATTTTTGTTAAAGTCATAGAAAATTGATTACATTAAACAAAAAGGAATTAAACAGCCCTAATATGTCATGTCTGTCTATAAATTTTTTGGATGGAATCAAAATGTTCAAATTTCATTTGGTTTAATATTTTTAAATTCATTTATTTGAATCTTTCGTAAATAAGTTAATCACTTCATCATTATTGTGTCATAAATAAATAAATTTATTTAATTTATAAAAATTATAAATAAAATATGATGATGAATTAAATATTTTTATGTTTCTAATTTCAATTAATATTTATAGAAACTAGTTATATAACCCATGATTAAAATTTATTTTGTAAAAGATACATGTTTATGATATATTTTCCTTTCTTGAAAATTAAATATTATAAAATATCATTTTCACAGCCTAATGGCTCCCAAATTCCAAAATTTAATCCAAAGGATGCTCATGGTAAAAAATATCTAATTTAATTAAATTATAATATGTTTTAGGGTAGTTTTATATTATTATTATTATATTTTTTACCCTTATTTACCAGATTTAGCCTTTAACCAGGGTAAATAAAAACAATTATTGATAGTACTATTTATAATGTTAAAAAATAAATGTACCTATTTAAAAATGTGAAAAATTTTATTAAAAATTTAAAAAATACTTTTTTAAAATCAAAACACTATTATTTTAGTAATTAATATAAAATTAATTCCTATTGTGAAAACTAGAAATAATGTTTTTAGGAAGTAAAAAGTCTCAAAAGACTAACATGTGTTCATGTCCAATTTAAATGTGAAATTACATCCAATGAACATCATTGGATTAAATTATACAAACAAAATCCAATTAAAGTTTAAACACATTCAAACGGAAAATATAACTACATAGATAAATTATATGAAAAGACAGTTTTGAATTAAGATGCAATATTTTTCACTATTCAATAAAATATAGATTTAATCAGAAAAATAACAAAATCTCAAAAAAATCAAATTTTGATGTCATGCTTCTAAATATGAAGATTATTTTTTCAAATAGAACCTAAAAGGTGAAAAAAATAGTTTTTAAAAAGGGTTTTCTATCAAAAGGCGGTAAAAATTTAATTCTGAAATATTAAAGTCTTTTATTATTAAAATTGGATTTATTCTTATTTTATGTATCTAAAATTTTATAGAAGAATGTAAAAGAATTTAAAAAACATGTTTAATAGAATTATAGTCAGTTCTTTTAATTCCCACCAATACAATGGTAATGCGTTAACTGAAATTTTAAATAAAAATATTATAGTTGTATTATTTTTCAGTATAACTCATTTTTATGTACAACATAAGATTTCAATGAAACCCGTTATTGTGTGTCAGTTAAGATATCAAACATAGTGTTCCATTTTAACTAAATTTAAAATTAAATTCAAAAATATGAACTTACATGAAAATGTTTTACTCTATAAATACTTGTGGTGTTACATCATTCCCCCTTTAGAAATTGGATCCATATTATTTTAAAATTTGGCCTGGAAACATCAATGAGAATCCATCACTGAAAAAAGAGATAATAAAACTATCAATTTAAATGAAATAAAGGGAAGTAAAAAGGTCTCCCATGATAACACATACTAGGATTCTATATAGGAAAACAAGGATATAGAAGGGATACTGACCATCTTGTTCTAATAGAGAGTGATAGAAAACATGATTAATAGAAAGTTAACACCTAGAAAACCATAAACATGTGATGAGTTAAAATGTATTTTAAATCCATGTAAGAAAATAAAATGAAAAAACTTTTGTTTTAAGGTCATTTTCATAAATCTGAAGAAATTTATTAAAGTGTGTTACTAATAATAGAAGTAAATATACTTACGTTTCAAGTATATCTTCATCCATTAAAAAATATCTAAAACAACTCATCTTTTTTCTTAATGATCAGTATTCAATATTTCATGGTCACACCTAATGCACTGGAATATTATTATAGAGAATCACATAACCCACAAAAAATTAAATATTTATTCATCCTATGTTCAAAAATTATGTAAAACCAAAATAAATAGATCAAGATCAAATAGTCCCCCAAAAAGAATTATCCTATATAAAAAGAAGTACCACTCTTAATCTATAAAACTCATCAAACAATACCCACTGTTAGACAAAGACCATTCAATAATGAAACATCCATAAAATTACTCAAAAAAATCCAAACTAACATTGAATCCCAAAATTAATAAGAATTTGATCACTTAGTCTTCCAATATTAATTATAACAAGTATATCCCAATACAATCGATCACTCTTAAAATATCATACCAAGAATTAATTAACCTAATCACATATTCTATAAAATAGGTTAATCAATTCCATTAATTACTTGAATCACCATAATTCTACAATAAAAATATATATTCTTCCAAAAATAAATGTCAACCATTACTCTGTTAAAATCTCATAGTGTTCTATTTACCTTAATCATATACAATTTTCAAACCTGTGAACGTATTAAGAAATAACCTTTATCACTTAATCACAAAATTATTTTCATATATGAATGTTATAAATATAAAAAAAATTCCAAAAAAAATTATTCATTATCTATAATATCATTTAACTAAAATTAATAAGTCGTACTAACTAGGAACATCCCACAGTCTAGTGGTAGGTGATAAATACAATTCACATTTCGGTTGTGGGTGCGATTCCGGCAACTTTGTCCAACACAACTGGTTGTCACAAGGTCTATGTGTTATCTATTTTCAAAAACTATACGACTTTATAAAATTTGAAAAAATAATATAAAATACTCAAAAATAAGCAGAACAAATTTTAACCTCAAAGAATATTCTATAACTATCATTTTTCATCCCCAAAAGTACTAACCCATAACTACCTAAAAAATACATGTCTCTTAATATACAATTAATTACCTCAAAATTACTTTACAAAATCCTCAAAAGGGGTTTCTAAGACATTGAACATACTGTAAAACTTAAAATTATAAACTCGTGATGATATCCATAAATCATAAGAGAACATCTTATACTTCAATGTTTCCTAAACTATCGCATGATACCAACTATAAGTCCCCAGCCTTAAACATTACATAATCTTGAGATTAGTCAAGAATTCATATTGAGGATCATTCCAAGTTTATTGTTTTAGATAATTTAGCCTTAAATATTACATAACATACCTAGAAATTACATGTGGATAGTTACCCAAAGTATCTGATTTTTCCACCAAGGGGATCCCTTTAGGAAATACAAGATGTCTTTTTTCTTGATAAAAATATTCTTTAATTCTTCATTTCTATATACCATCCTTATTCCCTATTGAAATAATTTTAAAAACATTAGATGTGAATAAAAATATTATTATGGAATATAAAATAAGGGAAGAAAATATTAGTCCATGAATACATAAAAATCATTGAAATAATACATTTTATTCATTAAAAATAAGATCTTTAACATACATCATGAAATAATAGGATTTAGGAATAATTCATAGAAATCAAAGATTATACAGGTAACTTTTGGAATCCATAACATACATACATTATAGCTTTCATAGCTACATATGGATTAAAATTCATGATTATGTTTGGAATACCCATCATAGTATATTCCCTAAATCTCTTATGACGAATCTTAATGTTTACCTCTGTCACATTACCTAATGCATTGGAGAGATTTCACGAGATCAAACACCCTCAGTTTATCACGGAACAATTCATATACATAAGAAACACTCAAGAACCACAACATAATCATAACACGTTAACAATCATAAAGATAAAAAAATAACATTTACATATTGTAATAACAAAATATAATTTCATGATATTGACACAATCGATACATTTTTAAAACAGAAATAAATATCTAAAAAGTTGATTTTTTTATAAAACAGTCTCGTACCAATTTGAAACAATTTAATGGAGTAAACATCATTTAATTTTTTTTATCCCTATAAACACTTCCTTGAAATCATTTTGAATACATGGACATGAAAGAGGCTGATTTAGAATATTAAACATTTTAAACATTTAGAAAGATGTTTTTGTTAAAGTGTCCATTAGCTCATGATAAAATACTGGAATAAAAATAAATAAATAATAACATGAAAAAAGACATATAATATGATGATAATAACGAGAATAAGGATATAATATATCAAATGGTAGAATATACACCATATAAAAGTAAATCGGTGTATAAATACAAATAAGTCTTAATATAATGTAAATTGAGATGAAATTCATTCCAAAGATCGTTTCATTAGATTAAAGATAAATCAATTAGATAATTATGAGTAAAAAATTTCAATACACCCAATATAATTGGATTTTAATTGTAAAACAATTATAGGTCATTCACATATATTCTTGTAAAAACAAAACCAATGACATGGATATTTAACTCAGTGAAATGAGATTGAGTTAAGATTTCCATTACAATTTCCGTACAAATGACGTAATAATTTATCTATGGGGTGATTATGTGTATAAATAGCATATACAAAAAAGGGAGTTGTATATTAAAACATAAATAAATTGTGATTCCACACATATTCTTGGCATAATATAATTAATGAAGTATGCGTAAAACCCACGGATTGGAAATTGAGTTTAGAGATTCCCAAACAAAGATCATTTTCTTAATAAATTTGATTGATTATGTGTATTCAATATATATAATAATAAATCATGTGTAAATAAATGATAGGATATCAATATTTATTTCTCACATAATCATAGCATGACATAATCCAAAAGTAGAAGATTAACCCAAAGAATGGAAATTGGGTTAAGAAGTCCCCTTACCTCAAATCTGACTTTTTTCGTTTGTTATTTATAATCTAGAATAATAAAATTAGGTAAATTTATAATTTATCTAGAACCTTTCTATTGTTCATTTTTTTATATCACTTTTTACGATGTTATAAAAATTACATAATTATTTAAGTTCATATTTGATGTATTGTCGCTATTCGGTACATGAGTCGATAATTAACTTGTTTGATGTAAATTTTCAATGTGGCCAAAATTAAATAATATCCACAATATTATTAATGATTTAAAATTATATATAACTAGTATGTATATGTGTTTACAATAGTCTATAGCATTTGGATATAATAAATTAAATGCACCACTCATGCAGACGATAGGTCATACGTAGGCATGAATGCTACTTTCATTTCATTGTCAAATTAATGGAATGAAAACTAAATAATACATAGGTATATTATAACTATATAATAATATGTATGTCATATATGTTACATAAAGTAATTAAAACCATCATTTAAACGTTCGATGTATGGAATGAACGAGTCATATCACACTGAGCTGTTGGTAGTCCACACTTCCACTAATGAAATTATCATATTTTCACATTATAGAAAGCATAATGGTATGTTTTAAATAAAAATTAAAAAATCATAGAGTCAATATGAATATAAGATATATCATATTTAATCATTCCATTCATGTATATTATTTTGGTTTAATGAAGATCCTGTAGAATAAATCGAATCACATCGTGGAAATGGTATGTCCTACGTACACCCGAGCGACGATATTATTTACTTGATGGTTAAACTATTTAGAATAGGATGGTATAAGAAATTCACAGAGATATTAATTATTTACATAAATTATAATTATCATTAAACACATCCAAATTAAGCCTTTTTGAATAACAAAATACACCATTGCGTGGAGATGGTAAGCTATACGTACGTCCACATGATGATATTGTTATTCGTGGGATGGATAAAAAAGGTATAAGGTTGTCCCATAAATTTAATAACATATTAGAACATATAAGATATTGGATTTATTACATTATTATGGAAATTACATCAAAATAGGAAGTAGAAGATGCAATAATTTTGAAATTGTTGATAAAATAAATACCTCTTTCTCGAGTATCTTCTTTTCATTTTTAAAAAATGGATCTTTATGATGGATTTCGGCAAAAAATGTGTCCTAGAGTCGAAATAATGGGATATTGGGAGATTAATTGAGTAGAATGTGCTTGATCCCAGGCGATTTATAGGTGAGATTATGTGGGTAGATGTGGTGGCCTTTTATGAGAGGAAGGTGGGGAACTTTAGGAAAGTATTGAAATAATATTTTATTGTATATTTATTTTAGAATTATAGTAGTTCCAAAGTAATAAATTTATAATATACGATGAGGTTGGATCGAAATCATCTCAACCAATAAGTTTTATACAATTTTGGGTCAAAGATTATCCTTATCCTATAGCTTTAACCCTTAGTTAAAAACATTAACTCTTACCATGTTTTGATATATTTTCATAATATATGGTTACTAAAGTTCCAATAAAATGAAAATAGAACAAAAACTGGATCATTAATGAACGTTCTAACATTATATAATTCCTTTTTTGAATATTTTATTTTTAGGACTATTATATTTGATAATAAACTAGTAATTTTTTAACTCATTTATGACAATTTTGACACAATTTATTAATTGATTTTTTTTAAAGTCGTGAAAACATGATTACTTCTAACCAAAGGCTTTAAATATTCGCTTATATGTCATTTTCAACCAGAAAACATTCTAATGGAATCAATATGTAAAAATTACATTTATTATGATATTTATAAATTCATTTATTTGAATCCTTCATTAATAATGTAATCACTACATCATTATTGTGTCATAAATAAATTTATTTATTTAAATACTAAAAAATATAAATAAAATTCCACGATTTAGTAAATATTTTTATATTTATAATGAATATTTATATTCATTTAGATCAGTTATATTACCCTATATTAAAATTGATATAGTAAATGATATATTTTTATGTTTATTTCCTTTTTCATGAATTTAAATATTATAAAATTTCATTTCCACACCCATGGGGCTCCTAAAGGCCAAAATTTCTGCCTTAGGATTCTCATGGTCGGACATAGCTCATACAATAGGATTAGGACACATTTTACGATAGATTTATATTATTATTATAATATTTTTTTACCCTCATTTACCTGATTTACCTTTCAACCATGGTAAAAAATATATAAATACTAAAGGTATTATTCATAATGTCCAAAAATAAGAGGTACCTATTTAAAAAATTATTACCTTCTTATTAAAAATATTGAAACCAATTAAATAAATTAAAAATTATTAAATTGTATTAATTAATTTAAAATTATATCTCGTTTTCCGAACAAGAATGTTGTTATTTAAGATGTAAAAACTATCAAAAAAATGGATATGTGTATATGTATAATTTAAATATGTCATTAAATAAAATGAACATCATTGTATTAAAAGATAAAAAATTAATCCAATTACACTTTAAAACTAATTAAAATGACAATATAACTATATAAATAATTTAGATGAAAAGAGAATTTTGAAATAAGATACAGAATTTTTCACTATGAATTAAAATATAGATTTTTTCATAAAAATACCAAAATTTAAGCTGAAGTAAATTTTTATTTCTTGATTTTAGAGAAGAAATTTATTCTTTCTGATAGAACATATAAAAGTGAAATAATAAATATTTAAAAAAGGTTCTCCATCCGAAGGAGGTAAAATGAGTTTTTAAAAATATTAGATTATTTTATACTTAAAATTCAATTCCTTCTCATTTTGTGCATGTAAAATTCATTGGATAAATGTAAAAACATTTTATAAAATGTGTAATTATTTTTTAGTTCGGTCTGTACATTCCCACCAATACAGCGACTAGAAGTAAACAAACATTTAGAATAATAATATTACTGTATTATTATTTTTTAGTATAACTCGATGTTGTGTATAATGTAAGATTTCAGAAAAACACATTGTTTCATGTTAGGTATGCTATCATACATAGTGTCCCCTTTAAAGTAAAATTAATTTTAAATTAAGAAATATTAATATATTTGAAAATTTATTACTCAATGAATACCTAGGATGTTTCAGATGAAGTTGGAGGGGTGAGTGCCTTTTTATAGTTAAAGGGGAGTTGCATTATTGGAAATATAAAAAAGAAAACCCTATTAAGAGGTCTCCCTAACCACATGTGCCAGAAAAACTGAAACATAATGTAGTAAATTGAATTAATTGTCTAGTAAAACATCACGCCATACAATAATAGTTCAATTTTTATAATTTTTTTCCATAACATCTATGTTTCCCAACATTTACTATTTTGGTCTTTTAGTAATGTAACTAATTTTATAAACAAACTAATTTAACCATTAAGACAAAAATTAATTGAGATTTATTATAAAATACTGTACAAATTAATTAATAATATGATATATAATATAAAAAATAATCACCTTATGTGTGATAGAAATTAGTTTTATTAGAAGCGCATGTAACGTGAAAAAAATGCTTTATCCCAAACCATAAAAGAACGATGTAACTATTTAGGGGTATATATGTTCATTATAAATGTCAAATATGTCTATAAATATACCATAATTTTAATTTTTATCATTTAGAATTTAATTTTGAATTGATATTATTTTTTAGTAATTTAAAATATAATAATTTAATATTATTTATTATAAAAGAAAATAAATGTCAATTTTGAAATTTTTTACCTAATTTTAATTTAAATATATATATATAATTATGGAATAAAAATATTTTAATATAATATCTATTTAACATGAAGTATTAATCTTAAAATTAAGTAAACCTAATAATTATTTCAATTTACTTTACTTTTAATATTTTTTATATAATAAATTTAATTTAATTATCAACTAAACGTTCTTATTGTTTTATTTTATTAAGAATTATAATTAACTAATTCATCTATACAATGTAATGATAAATTATGATGATTAAAAAACTTATTTTTTTTCTAGAAGATACTTATATCTAAACCAATTATTTTTTGTCTAAATATGAAGTTTTATAAATGTTATAGGTATGTAATGTTTCTTTTTTTTTGTCTTTATATTTAAGTTACATATTATATAGATCACATTCATGGAATTTTATCCCAATAACCCAAAATATTATGGCCAAGATGGTATATTATATAAATATGTGTAGATAATGGGTCTTGGACAAATTTCTAGGTCATTTATTCTATTAAGAATAATCTTTAACCACTAAGTAAACTAGTTTTTACCTTGATCACTTTAATTAATTTTAATTACATTGACTAATATTTTTGGAAGATAATTAAAATGATATTATTATACTATTAATATTATAATTATTCCAACTTTTTATATTAATTTTTTGAAATTAAATTCACATTATATGATAAATTAAATTTAAAGCTAATTCCGTAGGCATTTTGAGAAAGAGGGTTTTTAAAGTTAAAATGATCAAAATTTCCTTAATAATTTATATCCAAATTGAAAATAAATATTATTATGACAGACTAAATAGGATTAATATATATATAATTGAACATTTTCTAAATTAAATAATAATTATCATATAATTTTACATTAGTAATTATTTAAAGGAAAATGCGGTTTCAAAAAAAATGAAATAATTTTTCAATATTCATCTTAAATTGAAAAATCTTATAAAAACACAAAAAATATACCATAAGATAAATTTGAAATTAAAATTTCAAGAGTGATATTTCTATTTATAATTTTATTTTAGAAAATTGACTGCATTTATTTTCAAATTAGGATTTCCATTAATGGTGAAAAAACATGGTCTTGCGTGTCACATAAGCTAACTCTTTGTTGCGTGTAAATTAAGTCTAACATGGTGTTACATATAATGAAGTATAGTTGATTTTCTTTTTCAATGCAGAAAATATTTTAATGTCTTGTAGTGTTACATTTATCATCATAATATTTTTTTATGAATAATTTTTGTTATTTGTTTCTAAAAAGAATGCATTTTAGTGAATATTATGTAATTTCGTTTTTAAAAATAAAGTGAATTTTATTAATTATATATATATATATATGTGTTTATTTTAAATTTTTATATCATTTTATAATAGTATATATTTATTTTATATTCTAATTTATAATATTAATTTTTTAAAATTATAAAACATGTAATAGAAATTTTTTTTAAAATATATATTTTAAAAAAATAAATTAATAAATTGTACACTATTATTTTTAAAATTAATTTTATCACTTTTATACATTGAATAAAATGAAATTTGTTTTTAATTTGGAATAGTTTCATCCAAATAATGTAATAAGGATCCTTTTGAGGAATGATGGTTAAATTACATGGAAAAAAATAGTCACTGTGTTGAAAACCAAAATGTCAAAAAGAAGACTCATGAGAGGTAAGGAGACAGAAAACTTAAAAAATGATTTTAATTGAGTAAATAAGGTGAATATTGAACATATATATATATATATATATATATTCTGCAATAAATTATTTATCAATTTTTGAGTGACATTACTTTAGAGTGATTTTCCATTATTCAAAACCATTAGGTATTTGTAATAATATATTTTCTTTTCACTTATAAAAGTTGCACTACTCTCCTCACTACCTTCTCACAAAACCCATATATTTCATAAAAAATTACCAAACCTATATTAATCTCTCTCATACTCCATAATGTGATATTTTCTTCCCATAATAACATCACTCAATGGTTGAACCGTTTCAAAGAAGATGATCCAAGTAGTAAGCTACAAATTTCATTCCTCTCCAACCTTTTTTATTTCTCTATATGCATTTATTCCTCATAAAATATAATTTCACCATATTAAAGAGAAATGATTAATAAAATTATTATTATGGTCTGATATTATAAATATGGTAAAACAATTAACCACCCCTCCCTTTTTAATTAATAAAAACAAATATTTTATTTTAGCGTTGTGAGTACTTCCGTCTCAATGGAACAACACATTTCATTTTCCATAACCCACTATGAAGGATATATTTAATATATAAGTTAATATATAATAATGATATTTATCACATATCTTATGATTTGAAATGATAAATGATATTGCACCTTTTTTCTATTCTATGGAAAAGGAAATCATCATCCATTTGTAAGTGTGAACTACAACCACCGTCGAATGGTATATTCGATTTTTCATTAACACATTTCACACATGGATCAATGTTTGGTATTAATGTTTAAATATGTTTTATGACATCGTTATTTTTATGATATTAGAAATCGTAGAACCAATTAATTATATGATCAAAAAAGGAACATCATTAATTAAATTGTTTAAAATAAGCATTCTACGAGGAAAGTGATCTCATCTTTCTATGTAATGACATTATATAAATTATCTTATTTTTAAAATTATTTAAAATTATGATATATTAGTTTAATATTAACTAAATAAGATATTTATTCTTTGGTAAAAATTATATTACAACTAAACATAATCATAATCACCCATTAATCATTGAAGGTTTAGGTTTTGGCCATTTTTACTCTTTAGATGAGAAACGATGAGAACTAATTTAATATAATAATATGAGATAAATAAAAACATAATGTTTTTAATGGTAACTTTATTATTATATATTATTAAATAATAATGAAATCAAACATCATTCATTATGAAACCAAAAAACAAGCTCATTTATTATTTTTACATCATGGATCCTAAAAATTTTTACCATGATATGATATTATGGATTTGTAAAATATATTTGATAAAATATTAATGTTGATAAAATTATAAAACAATTAAAAAATATTGGAAAATAATTGATTCTAAAACCTTATTTATGAAACTAGTTCCATTTGAAAAAATTACATACACCTAGTATCAAAAATAGGTAGAAACTAAAAGATGTTTTCGTGTACGAAACGATTATAAATGATGTGTATAAATGGTTATTGTTATAAATATGGTTCATTGTTATGTATTTATTTAAATTAATTTAATTATTATGGATGTTTTCTGTATGTGTACAATTAACTAGGATTGGTTTAACATTTATCATTTGAAAGTCCTATGTTTGAGACATGATTGGTATTCTCAACCTAATTTCATTTTTTTGTTTATATACTACCTATCTTAGAAATAATATCATTAAATATTTTTAAATATTGTTATTTTATGTCCAATTAAAATACCCCTATTTTAATAGGTTGTAATTAATTTGTTACTCAAGCTGCAAGGATGTGCTTTTTCTCAATTCTGATTCATTGTGACAAGTTATATGTTATACACCATGTTTCTATTTTTTTAATCTAATATCTCATTTATATTATATAATTTATTTTCTTTTCATACATTTAATAAACTATAAATATTCATGTCCATTTCATTAATTTTATTTTGAGTCACTTGTTATGCCAATGGTAAGTGTTTTTAGTTACACAGTTTTTGGTACTTAACTTTTGATCGATCACATAAAATTATTTTACATATGTTTTGAAAATTTCACCCATTGATGGTATTATGTGGTATTCAAAAATTATTTAAACATTTTACTAAAAAAATGACTTTCCCTATGTTTTACTCTTTATGTTGTTTGATTCCAATAAGTGATACTGATAACTAAAATCATCTTTATTTGAGTTATAATGTGTTATATTGATCTATTATTTTTTATTATTAGGTTATTCCACCCTAATATTTTATTATATATTATTTCATATTCTAATTTTTTAAAATACAAAATTATTAAAAATGAATGTTTTGTTACTAATCTTATGTAATGAACTGACCAGACCATATACCCCACCCAACATTTGACCTCATTCTCCATAAGGCCCTAGTGGTGTTCCTGATTCCCTTTGGAAAGAGAAAATAACTTGGGAATAATAGTAACACGTCTGGGAATAGTTTTTCCCAAATCAGATATAAAAAATGAATAAATAAATACATAAGACGAAATAGTAAAATTTCCTTCGAAATAGTTTTTAAAAAATATCATGAACCCACCCATTTGTGTTTGGAAGGTCAACAACGAACCAAAAAGGTCATATAGAAATAGATGAAACTAAAACAACTAAAAACCAAAAATCTAGATCCATGCTTGAAATTTACTCCATGAATCCTTTTTTTCTCATAACCACATATCCCACCCCACATTATCCATAATAAACTAGATGGATCTAACTGATAATATATAACCTAAAATTATTTGGTGAGAACACAATATCCTATAATATCCCCACAACCTAATGAAATTGTGAAATTCATTTCATTAGTAAAATTACATATCATATATTAAAAATATTGGTATAATAAAGAATTATTTAATTAAATTTTATTGAAATAAAAATCAAATTTCAAAAAATGCTCCCTTTCTTCTGAAAACTGAAAATTGAAACAATAGAAAATAGGTCACTAGGAAATTTTTTTTCAAAAATACCATCATCATTACCATTTCTCAAAAATATCTCTCACATATTTCATCCAAATGATCAAAACACGTTGAAAAATATCAACAATTGAAGAAATATTAAAAACCCCAAAACCATTTTTAAAATTCCCATAATATATCACACATGGGTCTTTAATTTCCAAATGTCACTCAAATCATAATTAAAAACTCAGTTTGTAAGTAAAAAATCCCATCTTACATGGGTTATGAACAACAATCAGGGATTTAAAATATATCACATTGCATATAAAAATGAATCATTAGAATTTAAAGTTACATATAAATGTAAATTCTTGAAATGAAATAATCAATCACTAGATAAAACTACCCACATTAAATAATTCATCAAGAAAAAAATGTTTCATGGTCCTACCCAACCGTACTAACATTCTAATAATCGAACTGTATAAGGATCTTTCGACATGAACAAGACACAAAAATATAATAATTCCAAACCTTCATCCAACTATCCCATTGAAGAATCATTGATATGGAAACCATCCACCTTTCCCTTATTCCTAGCATGACTACAGTGAAACTAGTGGACGATGAATGAACTTTAGGAAAAATATAGATCATTCACATAGTAACTAAAAACCCATTACCATTAACGGAAGGGAGTCATAGAGTAAAAAATACATATCTACCAAAATGGAATAATGATAACTACACTCACCCCTAGATCAAAATTATAAAATCCCCTCACACATAACATGTAAATAATGAATAATAAGAACGTACCCAGAAAATGATTGAAATAAGATTTTCCTAGTGATTGAAACCTAAAAAGGGTTATTCTTGTAAGGGAAAATCAAGCGGTGTATGTAAAAAATCCCGATTATATTACATGGTGGAAAAAAATCCATTTACAGAAAAATATTTATTGTAATTCAAATCCCATTCAAATTTCATAAATTAAATTCAAAACATCGTTTGTAATATAATGGAAAGCATTAAATCAATTAAAAAATTTAAATGTCACCCCTATAGAAGGGAACTTTACTTTGAAATTATGAATCATTTGAAAATATCGTATTTCAATAAAAAAACTAAAATTCACTTAAATATTTTAATATATCTAAAGATACCACCAAATTTTTCTAAAATTATATTAATCTACATTCCAATGAGGGTCTTCTTCATTTAAAATAATTACCAGGCTAAAGGGATAACCATTTTCCATAAAACTATTTAAAATAAGCCTATGGGGAATTTCAAAAGATGTAAATCCATGAACACATTTCAAATAACTATTTAGAATACATTAAAATACCCCTTTAAAAATCAATTTGAGGTCTACTCCTCAATTCAAAACAAAATTTCAAATAAATCCTTTGATTTCACTCACTAAAATACAAAATTGAGTTAAAATACATTCCACCCTATGAATAAAATTTAAAATTAAATATGGAACTTCAATGATATGTAAAATAATAAAAATTTCCATTTTATACATTAAAAAATGGAATTATCCTAAAATTGTAATTATGTTAACGTAAAACACAAATAAATGGTTCTGAATCCTCACAAAGCTACCATATATAATTATGATTTAATAATAAGGATATTTATAAAGTGTAATTATTCTTATAATTCTAAAATGAAACAATTTATTAAACACACCAACCTCAAAAAAAAAGAACCAAGATGAGGCTTCCGAATCCTGACACCTTCAATGATGACCACCGCTAGAGGAAATGAAACGGTGTCTACAACCCGTAGAGACCAAAATAAATATCATTTTTCACACTCTAGAACACTAATGTGAAGCCACATGATTATTAGAGTTCATGGTTGATGCAATGTGGAAGGGAAAATATGGATAGATGGATGGGGGAGTTAAAACAATAAAAATATCACCTCAAATCCACATGAATCGAACTAAAGGAAGCTAGGAATATATGGGGAAGACAAAATGATGCTCCCCCTAAGATTAATTTTATTAGAAAATGTATGGGAATATAAATTCATGTGAAATCCCTTCAAATGGAGCAGGGTATATCAAAATAAAATCCCAAATATTAAATATCTAGACAGATCACACAATTTGGCCACATTATTAGACAAACTGTGCACCAACCAAGGGGGTTCCATTTCCACCAAAAGAAACATTATCCGAAATGGTACTCCAAAGAGGTTGGATGATTAATAAACAATGAACCTCAATCCAAAACTAGTATAATCCCCACAAAAAATCTAGAGGTACCCAGTATAGTTTTCTAAACCTTGAGGAATCCATGAAAATGGCTACGTCAAAAATCACAAAGCATTCAACATGCTTCTTGAATGGTTTCTTTATCCATGTGAAATACATGTGCCGCATATGAGACACATCATGGATCCCACACAATTTTTCATATGCGGAAAACTATTAAACATAACCATATAAAACCCCTTCTAACAAACCGTGTCTGGATCAAAATCAATTGGAATTGATCGTTATAAAGGTAGGTTACATGGTGTCTCCATAACTATGCACGTTAACCATGAACTAATGGAAAATTCCAAAAAAAATCAATTTTCTATGAAAAAATTATAGGAAAACACAATTTGGATCTAAAATTATTAAAGTAACATTATAATATAATCGTTGTTATATGAGGGTGTCATGAAATAACCACCATGACACTTTATACACAAAAATACCTAATATAATAGAATGAATAGGGAAAATTGATGATCCTAATAAGACATAAAAAATAGACTACTCAACATAGCCCAACCTCAAGGAAAACAACCAAGATTCTCCTAAAAATGAAATAGATCGACTAAAAAATCCAAATGTATCCAAAAATAACAAAGCTAAGAACCAAATATAGGAATCCCTATAATGTAAGAAAGATCTAGCATGAACTCTCAACCATTTAGTTTACCATAACGTTCTGGAACAAAAGAAAATCTACAGAGGATCTCATAATTGAACAAAAAAACCATGAGATAAACATTATTTTAACCACAAGTTCTTCTAATATTGATTGATGGAAGAAAACATATAATATATATGAAATAATGAAAATAACACTAACATTGGGACACAGAAAATGTTCATAGTCTTGGTTCGCACCATGGATAACCATCACATGATGCATCTAACAGAAGGCCCATAGCCACACAGTAGTTAGTATACCACAAACATGTGGTAAAACAAACACCCTTATTACCCAATCTTATATCAAATTTCATCTGTCGAGTTCAAAAAAATATCATCACAAGGAACAATGAAAATAACATGCTTAGTCACTATCAACTAGAGAGAAATCCAAAACAATTATTTTCAAAAACTATTATTCACATCCCAGCCAAAAAACACCCAATAGGGTTGAAGTTGGGTGGATGATTCCTTAATGGAATAAAACGAAATAAAAATTAGCATTTAAAATGTCATTCAAAACATCCCTAAGGAAATATTATAGAATAAAAACCCCAAGAAGGAAAAAACATCCCAAAAAACCACACACAATTGACGAATATCATGAAACAATGAATACAAAAAATAACTTCCTCAATAGGGGAGGATGAATGAGAATTGAGGATCACGTCAATCTCTTATAACCCTCTATTTTATTCAAAACATAATGACAGTTCCACATTCACCAATCCTCTTTGATTCCAAGTAGGCAATGAAAATAGAGATTTTATTTTGACTATTATGGGGAGTGTAGTAGTGTTTGCATGAACAACCTCAGGACATGACCCTAAACAAGAACCAATAAATTCCATTAAATGCATGGAATAAAATCCACTAAAAAACCCTCAAACAAGGAATTAAAAAACACATAAAACAGAAATTTTCATTTTAAAACCATCATTTCCATGAGGAATTTTGTAATATCTTCCACTAAGGAAAGAATTTGAAAACCAAAAAAAACTAAAGGATTAATAAAAACCATCTTGGTTGAAAACACACATTTCTCAAAAAAGTAATGTCACAAAATATCTTTGTAAGGATTCCATCCCATTTAATAAAATAGATATATAATTAATAAACATAAAATTATATCACATCTTAGAAACACCATCTATAGAGGAAAATATCCATTAAAAAAATCATTAATCAAACGAAATTCAACATTCCCCAATTTTCCAAAAATAAAAATATTAAAATGAATATTTTAAAAAATCCCCTCATATTCCAAAAAATTGTTTTTAACTTGTTGCAAAAAAAGTACCACACATTCAGTAAGAAAATATTCAGGAACCACAACCTAAAATGGAATCTAGACACTCATCATTGTCTTAATAATAAGTGAAAACCAATTTTTGGGGAATCTAGAATCATGAGGAGTCCTAATAGGATACCTAGAGAGATATAATGTTATGTATACCATGGCATCCATGGCTTGGGTGACCACATATAAAGATTGAAACACCACACGAAAAAGGTAAAACATATATTTATCATGGGTTATCATTCATAGATATGAAATCCTTTTAGATTAGTATTAATTACATTTTAAAAAACCCAAACATGAGGATTATAAAGGTACAGTTCCATTGAAAACAAGGACACATAATCAACTTGTCCATAAGTGAGCTATGTCATCTCCCACTATGTTTGTAATTACTATAAACCATCATAGAAAAATAATACATAAAACAATTCTTCCTAGCTAGTGATAAGAGATATAATAAATGGTTCTATAATTTAATTAGTAATGTAAAACAATGGAGATACAAAATAATGACATGAACATAAGGATATTAAAACATGGGTGTAACATTTGAAATACCAGACACAATATATCACATATCATAATCTCGAGTAATAGGATTGTTATTGGTAGTTCATAAGACATGGATCATAATGAAATCAAGTAATGTGATCCAAGAGGGGATAAAATTGGCTCAGTAGTGAAATAAGAAAATCATAGAAAATATTATTTCAAGCACACAGAACAAGATATAAAATTTATGTTACGATTTGCATAACCACATGTGAACCAACAACCGGAGTGTGATTACCTCCCATATATCTTTTTTATGGGTTGTGATAAACTCTTTTTTACCCTCTTTTGTGCTTGGTAAAACCCCTCTTACAACCTCTGAGATCATATAAAATTATTCATAATACAAAAAATTAGAGGGAGATACATGTCCCGCATAAAATTGGTTATAACAAAACCACCTTAACATAATAAAACTATTTAATATGTGTTACAGAAGATTATAAATCATTCATCATATTATAACCCAATAATATAATTTTTGTTTCATAACCATTTCATCATTTTCTAAATGTGTAACCCATAGAAAAATAACCAGGTTTCAAAATCATGGTATCATGGTATAACCTTAGATGGAGAAACTTGTTTCATAAAAATATTATCATCATAGAGATAAAGCATCCAAAGAAAATATAATATTGGTTTCCTTGGATAATATGTCCAATAAATCATAATTAAAAATGAAGGATGTCGATATATAAGGAAACTGATTTTGACAAAAATACCTTGGAACGTCCATTGAGTGTACTATCTGATCTTTTAAAATAATCGTTTTAATATTAGAAATATAGAAAATATTTTCCTAATCTTTTTCATTTAATATAATCTTGAAAAAAAATATATAATATTTATAAATAAATTAAATTAAGTCATGTAGAAAATATCCTTCTTACATTGAAAAATAAATTTTTTAACAAAAAACATTTTGAAAAAAAAAATTAATTTAAAATAACCAAGTAAATTTATAATGGAGGATAAAATGAATATAATGTTCATGATTGTGGGAAGTTTTATTCATGTCATGCGTGTTAAATTAAATATTCATTTCATGTTTTCACAAAAAGAAAATTAGTAATTGTTTGGAAAAATAAATGAAGATTCAGTTCAATTTTTCATCTGAAAGATAAATCATGGGTAAAAATTAATTTGATATATGATCATAATAATATTGAAAATATTTTCAAATAATTTTTATAAACCATGTTTTTGGAATAAAATTTATTTTAGATAGATGAGAGAAATAAATTCAATTTTTCTTTAAAACATAATTTTGACATCTTGTGTACATAAAGATTAAAGAAATGAATGAAAATAATATAATCTCATGAAATAAAATGTGGATAATAAAAAAATTATTTTATTTAGATATGAATCAGTGATTTTTCATCATGGGGAGAATAAACTTAAACAATCATAATAAACTATAACATTTTAACATCAAATTATTACCTTCATAGAATCATTTGAATCATCGGCCCCATTAAAGAATAAAATATTTTGAAAAATTGCCTATAAATAATATAAAAATATTAATGATTTATAATTTTAAATGGGAAGTATATATACCTCATAGAAGAAGATATGTGTATATAATAACTTATGTCCCAAGGAAGGGAAATTGAGAAAAAAAAACCCTTAACGATATGGTAATATTTGATCTTTAATCACTATAAAAGAGAGACCCTAAAATGAATATAAACATTCCAATAAATATAATGGTATTCATCATAAAATACATTCATAGTAGTTATATACACCCCATTAAATAATCACATGGTCAAAATGTCATGTGTCTCGTTGAAAATAAAAGTTTTTCAAAAATCCCTTAACATTAGTATAGAATTAATTTGTATAAATTCTAACCTCATGAAAAATAAATACCAGTTTAATATATATATATATATATTATAGATCCATAAATATAAATCATACAATTTATAATTTACTTATGACTATTTATTACAAATTTGTTATCAATTTCATATTAATGTCATGTTTTGGGCAGTAACATCATTCTTTTTTGTGTATGTTTTAATTTGTTATTTATAGTCTTTATATATTGTTCGTGGTTCCATAGTATATAAAATTTTAACCATGATATATATATATAATTAAATTTTTTATAAATTTATTTATTTTTATCCATTAATGTTTCAAATATAAAATGAAATACACTATTTATGGAGACAGTAGAACGTACGTACGCATAAACATTTATTTTATTTTACCAAAGAAAGAAACTAATGAATATTAAATAATATATTATCATTTAATAATAATAATTATATCATATATATAACATATTTTCACAAACACCATCATTTTTAAATTTTCATAATGTTTGGATTAATTACTTTTCTTCGTGAGCTTATAACCCCTGGTTGACCTAAGTGACGATGTCATATTCACACAAAATGGAATGTTATAATTTTTATGATATAATAACACAATAATTCAAAAAATATTATTAATATCATATATAAACATTTAATCTATCAATATATATAGCTCTGAGAGTAGGAAATGGAAAAGCGGATGGCATAGATTCGGGAGGCGGTAGTCCTCCATTAACATGAATGATGATTTCGTATCCTTTTGGATGGATGATGAGATGTTTGTAGAAAACTATATGAACATAAAAACATATAATTATATCTAATATACTAATTTCATCATATCATGATGTTTTAATAATTATTTAATGATGTGGATGAAAAAAATAATATAAAATTCATGATTTGGGATTTTACCTCCTCTTTGGACAATGTGTTTGGGTTTACCCCCAAAAGCTTCATATGAAGGATTTATGACCAAAATAAGGATTATATGAATATACAATGGAATTATGAAATTGATCTTGGTAGGTCATGAAAAAAGGGCTTAAATGTTTGAAGATGAAGGAGAGGGGGCGAGCTTTTATAAGTGATTTGAGTTGTATAGTTGTATTTTTTCTCAAAAAGGTGTACCCAGATATTTAATATGTCAAAATTATATGAAATATGAGATTCTAGAAAATAGAATATATATGGTCATATATTTTTATAAAATGTGTGTTCGGAATGTTTTTTGTCATTCTTGACCCTTATCTTTTCAGTTTAAATCCCTAGTAAATGAATTTTTAACTTTAACAGTGGTAAATAATTTTTATAGATGTTAATATTCAATATCGTATGAAATTATATGGAAATTATTAAATAATATAAATTATGATAATTAAAAATAAAAAAATCTATTTTTACACATTCAATTAATATAATGGTTAAGTTTTAATATAAAATTTATCTAGCAGGTGAGATGAGAGATAGGATTATCAAAGGGAAAATATTAAAATGTTCAAAAATATTTTATATTAAAATTAAGAATGAAAATTATTTTATTTAAATAAATGGTTTTACTAAAAATATAATTTAACAAATTTTTCTTTTAAAACAAAACAGATAACATTTATTATGTTTTTAAAATAAATAATATAAAAGAAAATTATTAATATAATCAAGTATGTTTCCATATTTATTAGAAAAAACATCTTCTATGAAAATCATAAAAATTCACTATATGATAATTTCAAAATGATGATTTAAAATAAAATATTTATATTGTCAAATTATTTTATAAATGTTTAAAAAATTATTTTAATTTATGTGTCAAAAGGAAATAAAACTATTTTTTATAAAATGATTTTTCTAAGCACAAAATTGGATTTATTCTTATATATTATCTAGAAAACAAGTAAGATGAATGCTAAACCATAGATTGAAAATATATTTTTTAAATTTCCTGAAAATTGTTCACGTAATGTTATTTGTTTAATTAATTGATGAATATAACATTTATACACATAAAATCATTTTTTTAGAAAAATAGTTCTTTTATTTTCAAATGGTTATTATTTTCATTTCAAATTTATTGGCCACCGAAGAATTTATTTGATAATAAATTTGAAACTATATCTTTTAATAATTCAGTTAATCTTATTCATACCCGCCATTATAATGTATAATTTATTACTATAATATTAAAATTTAATATTATAATTAATAGCCAAGTTTTATTTGAACTCAATGTGTATAACTCAAGAAACACTAAGTTTTCTGTGAAACATAATATAATATCATCGTTCTATAAAAAAGAAGATAAACATGGTATTGAATTTAATGAAAAATATTGAAAATATTAAATTTATTTTGAAAAAATAAATATTTTAAAAAAAATTATGGTGTTTCAATAATCATCCATACATGCACCACATGGTTTCACAGGCCAAGTGAGCTAACTGGGTATGTCAAGTTCCCCTCCACCCTGAAACCAAAGAGTGGTCCACAATATTACTCACTAGTCAAATGGGACTAAGTAATTTCTATCACATAAAAACCCATCATAAATAGATAAAAGAAACCTTGAATTTAAAATTTAAATAACAAAACATGGAAGCTTGAGGTTTGGGATAAGTTAGAGATACCTTGATACTCCCCACCAAGTCCTCTCAGGAAATAATAGACTTAAAGTGATGGACCAGTCCAACCAACAATCATGATATTGTTGGATTTTGGCCTAGCCTGCACAATTTTTATTTCCCTGGTCTCCATCCCATAGCCAACCATCATTAAAGGGCCTCGTGATGGGAGAGGTATCAATACCACCTTATGAAGGGGTGCTTCTTGGTCCTCCTCATTAGATGTGTGATTTCCATAAAAATATACATAGAAGGGACAATCATCATCACTGGAACAATGAATTTACATTGACTCTGATAACAATTATGATGCCACAATCCATCCCGCAATCATGATATTATCCTATTTGGGCCTACTCCCCATATTTTTTCTTTCCGGGGCCCCGACGCTCAATAATCTCTCAGAAAAAGGCCTCATTATATGAGAGGTAACTACATCATCTTATAAAGTTGATATTTTTTCTCCTCCTCCTTTGATGTTTGATTTCCAAAATCTATAGATCTTTGGATTTTTCATATTGTGATCAGGTTTTCATAAAGGATTCATTCTGTTTGGGTCATTGACAGCTTGGGAGGAAAGTGAGTATTTCTCCTCATTTTGTGGTACCTTTTGAGGTAATTTATCAAGTGGTTAAAGTCTATTATAGTTTAACACTAACACCATAATAGATATTAATAAATTACATGTTCAATGTATCACAATAGTGAAAGTATCTTTCTGAACTATCTCACATTTTGTTCTATAGTGATCTTGTGATTGATCTAGATTTATCTGCAACTGAACGGCTACTCCGGGTTGTTGAGTCTTATACCAATGTACTTTATGAGAGGATGATACCTCTTCTCTATTTGTTTTGGAAGCATGGTTGTGATTCTAATGTGATTTGGGAGTGGGAGGCACTGATGAGAGAGCGTTGGACTCATAATTTTGATGTGGAGGATTCTTCATTTGATTTTTATGGGCAGAAAATTCTTATGGTAGGAAGGTTTTAATATCCTGTTACTATTTTCATGTATTCGTAAACCTTCTTGTATAAAATTATTAATATCATTAGTGAAAAAATGATTAATAAATGAAAGAATTTGATAAATTTTGTAAGGGAATTTAATCACAGTTAACATATTGGAATATTCATTTTTTGGAGTTTGAAAATGTGTTGGTCTTAGATTATGAGTTCCATAATTTCTTGGTGAATTGTGAATAAAAAATATTACATATAATCTATTAATAGCACACTTTTTATCCAAAATAATTGAATATCTCTCAAATCGTGAATCATATGTGAGATATGAGATGAATGTTGGGTCAGGAATATGGGGTTTACTCTAGACATGGTACAATTTTTAATGTAATGTTTGTTTTCCTAGGTCAGAAAATAAATTAATTTATTTGATATTTGTGTATAAAAATATATATATTTAATTAAATTAATATATATTATGTCACCTTCAACCTCCTTCAGAGTAATGCACATACACTATTTTTTTCACAATGAACCATCTCAAACCATCAAAATTCACATGTTTTTATGAGGAAATCATAGAAAATCATTAACCTAAAAGATTTACACAATACGCCATTAATTTTTGGGTGAAATGGTGTTTAAAATAGATGTTTTAATTTGAGGGTTTCATTTCTACTATTGTTTGGAGTTTATGTACATAAACAATTTTTATTGTTCTCATTCGATCGCATTATGTCCAAAAAATGTAGAATCCTAATTGTGCATGATTGATCGAGTACCCACCCATTATATTGATGTTTCAATCAGACCAGTGTGGTGTTCATCATCCATATTAGGCACTATAGATGGGATTTGTTTAATTTTTTTTTTCTATTTTCCATGTTTCAAAAATTCTGAAAAAATGATGATTAAAAATAATGAATAAAATTATTGATTAAAATAAAGGATTATATAATGAAAAATTATCAAAATTATCAATGGAAAATATTAGAGAATAAAAAATACGATAAATTCATTTAATTATAAAAAAATATAATTGCACAAAATTGTTAGAATAAAATTTTAGGTATATGAAATGATAATCCCCTATGATTACCAATTTGTAATTAAATGAAATTGAAAAATGATAATTGAAATGAAATATCAAAATAATGTTTTTTTAAATTATAAATGGGTATCTATACGAAAAAATCTGGTGATAATTTCACAGGATTATTGGAAGGTAATTATAAAGAACATTATTAAAAGATAATTTCATTAAATTATCTAATGAAAATTAAAATTATTTATCAAAGGATAATTTCATGAATTTATCTAGATAATTTTATTCAAAAATTTTATATGATAATTATGACATAATTATCACATGAAAAGATTGTTAAAATTATCAAAGAATAATTATGTAAATTTCCAAAAGTTATTTATTTAAATAATTATAAAAGAAAAATTTACGAAAAAAATTATCAATGAAATTATAACAGAATTTGTTTAATAAAATTATCAATACATGATTATAGAAGATAATCTATAGTAAATTTCCAGTGATAATTATAAATTGTTAATTTTAAAGAAATTGTCAAAAGTTAATCATATTTTTTCTTATGGAGAATATAATGAGCACATGTATGGATAAAAAAGATAATTTATCAATTAATCAAGAGAGAGAAACTATAATTGAATTTGATATTTTCTTTCGTTTGGAAGTAAAATCATGGGATTTGGCCTTAAGAACCCGTTATAAACATCAAGCATTAGTGTGTCGATGCTTATGATGATAGGGCTGAAAGGATGTGTATTAAACCACACTGGGAGGTTTATCGTTACTTCTAGCATTGATTACCTTATGGTAGGTGGTTCTATCCCAATTACCCAAAATGATTAACCTCGAATTCCTTGATTTTTTTAACTATTTATTTAAATTCAATTGATCAAACTTTCTTTAAATGGAATTGATAAAACCCAAATCTTGTTGATTGGGAGAGTTGAAATTGTTTTTAAATGGAAATTGGGAAAACCCAAATTCTATTGAATTTTGGTGTGTTTTTGGAAATTGGTCGATTTAAACTATTTAATTTAAATTATAGATTTGATGGAAATAATATCAATTAAATTATTGAATTTAATTGTGGAATTAATAAATGAAATAATGGAATTGGTTTTGAATGGATTTAAAACATGTGAGAATGGATTACAATGTTTTGATATAAAACCATTGGTTTTATAATGTTAAAGAGCCATGTTTTCTACTAAAGCCTATTTTGGTTATCAATGGAAAATTGGAATTTAAGTAGTAGAACGGGATTTAATTGTATTTTAACCAGTCTTAAAATAAATCTGCCATCATTGATTATGTAAGAGAACATGGATTCCTCAGGTAAAATATGATTTATTTAGACACACTCTACAATTATAAATTGATCTAAAACATAAATAAATGAGGTCACATCCCTTAGGTTATGGTGATTAGTTTTCTCTAACCAATGTCTAGAGGACATATGTGTACACATATTTCTATGATAGCTTATAGAGTGAAGAGCCCTATAGCTAGGAGCTTTCATAACTATTTGGAAAATGACCTCGTTGCTCGCAATTTTATATTTTTGATATAACTATATGCCAATTTTGTTAAACTATATTACATGAAATTTTTTAATTTATATAAACAATTTAAAATAAAAAGTTTTATTCAAGCCATTGTTTTAGAAATATTCCATCACTTTTAATTAAAATCCAATGCATACTGTATTCTCCAACGTTTAAATTGTATAACATGATTTTTTTAAATTTTATTTGACATTACAAATAATTTTCATCAAAAATTAAAATCATTCCTTTAGTCAATCTATCATTGTCATTAGTTATAGAGTCTTTAGTGAAATTCTAGGGGGAATTGGCTCACTCCTTACTTTTTCTATTGTGTGTTCGTAGAATTTCTTCTTCCAGGTTCCCAAAATGGAAAATGATCTATTGGAGGTTGATCCAACTACTGAACATTGGACTTGGTGATTGGTATCCTTATGTACCTTGTGTTGTTTTTCTTTGTTTTGGTACATTGTATGTAATACATTGGGCTTTTGTTCCTTGCTATTTTTGGTACTTTGAACGCAGTGGAGTTTCTTTTGATACACATACTTATTTATTTTTTTACTTCCACAGTGTTATTGGAAAAATCATCACCACTTTTGGATTTTATGATGTGAGTTTCTACTTACTGAATAGTGGGGATCAGGAATACAGTTCGATCTATGTTATGGTCGGCTTAGTTATTAGGTTATCAGGGGTCTCGGATGGTTTTTGACACTAAATCACCATTTAACTGGGACATTACCAAATAAATAGGGATTCAAAATAATATTAGGTTCTTACAAATGGAAATCCAAAAGCCTATGATACAATTTTTTGATGAACAAATCCGAGAGCCCATCCTATCTGGCACCTAACTTGATTCACCACAAGGCCATAATGGAGTTCCCAATACCCATGAGTTGAACACAAGATCCTACAAATAACATGAACTCTATTTAGAGTAGTATTTAATAAATCCAAGGCAAAATATAAAAAAATAAAAAATAATAAAAATTTTAAAATAGATTATCTACATGTCAAAAAGGTCATACCAGACTATCGTTATCTAACCCATTTGTGAATAAAATGCCGACAACTATAATAAAAAATACAACTAGGATGAAAATAAAATAAAATATCTACAAAAAACCAAATCAATCTGATCAAGAAAACTAATCCATTTAAACACAAGCTGATCACCAGTACACAACTCACCCGAAATTTTCCATGATAAACAAGAAAGATCAAACCACAAAACCAGAACCTGAAA
Source organism: Viscum album (assembly GCA_963277665.1). Classification (NCBI taxonomy): domain Eukaryota; kingdom Viridiplantae; phylum Streptophyta; class Magnoliopsida; order Santalales; family Viscaceae; genus Viscum; species Viscum album. Next base: position 430,761,715 of record OY728147.1, on the reverse strand, counting down.
TATTGTCGGCACGAGAAAACATTACTAGTAGTTCACCAAAACTAGCTGAAACTTTTATTTTTTTTGTAATACAATTCAGTAGTTTTAGTTTTAAAATAATTTAATTATGTAGTACGTAGGATCGAAATAATGTTGTCGATGCTCAATATACAATAGGGGGTGAATTGTATACTTTAAAAATTCCTTTGGAACCTTTAAAGTTAGTTACGAATAACTATGTTTTCCTTAAGCAAAGGAAAGAGATAAGTTTTACAAAGTTAAACTAAGAAAATTCACAACACCTCTAACACCAATTGAAAACAGGAATAAGGATTGAAGTTATAAACTTCATGTTCTATGTACTTGCTTAAGACTCGAAAGAGATTCCGAAAGTATGTTCCAGAAATATGGTTCCGGAAATTGAATCGTAACTACAGATTACAATATGAGATTCTACCTTAAAGCATATATAATCTAAATGAATCAGAGTACAAGTAAAGAAGTATAAGAAAGTTATACTTTCCTTACAATACAATATGCAGTGGAAATATACAAGTATTAAAACTACAAGTAACAAGATATAAGTCTTTTAACCTAAAGAGAAGGGAATCCAACAACCTTGGATAATGGTCCCTTGATTTATACTTTCAAACAAGTCTATCTTACCCACACCAGGGTAATCCCTCGATACGATGTTCTAATTCTATTTCTTTCTATCCCCACAAGCCCTCAACTTCAAAGTAGTTGGCAACCTCTGTCTTCCTCAGCAAGGAAGACCTCAACTTCAAGGTGTTGGAAACCTCTATCTTCTTCTACAAGGAAGCCCTCAACTTCAAGGTGTTGGAAACCTCTGTCTTCCTATCCCCGGAAGTCCTCGAATGTAATCACCAACATTCAGAGTCGCATGAATATTTGCGAGTTAATAAGATCCTATCTCTAGAAATTAGTTCAACAGCATGTATGCGTAATGTTGAAGAAGTTGTCGTTCTCTTTCATCCATCCATTTCGAGCTCTTTCAAATGAGCTCCTATTTATAGGTATGGTCAGCTCCCTCCTCCAACGGTCATATCTTCCTTAAAATGCAGAGGGACCTGTACACATGTCACTTAACCAATGGATAGTTTATAACCGAATAGACGACATCGTTTTATAACAAAACAAGTGTAATAGAATGTACGACATCGTTTTAAGTCTTAACTAAAAAGTTCGGAGTGAAGATTCAGATTGAAGGTTTGGAGTCTAACCAAAAATAGTATTTGGAGTCTAAATAAATTTGGAGTGAATAAATAAATGATGATCAGATTCTATTTAATAGGTGAATTTGGAATGAGAATTAGGAATGATAATTCATCGTCAGAATTCGTAATGAGAATTCGTCATCAGAATTCGTAATGATAATTTGTCATCAGAATTCGTAATGAGAATTCATCATTAGAATTCGTAATGATAATTCTTCATCAGAATTCATTAAGAGAATTCTATGTCGAACTTCATAAGGATTCGTATCCAGAATTTGGAGTAGAACTTCATCACAGTTTGTATCCGGAATTCAGAATGAACCTTTATTACAGTTCTCATCTAGAATTCAGAGTGAAACTTCATTACAGTTCTCATCCAGAATTCGGATCCTAAAACAGAATGCTTCATATCAATGTTTCAATCAATTCCGAGAATATAGAAATGAATCTGAATCTTATACTTAAAAAATATATGGATGAAAATATGATAAGGATAATTTTTCTTACAAAAGCGATTTTCCTTATAAAATCAATTTTCTTTATAAAAGAAATTTTACTTATAAAAGTGATTTTCCTTATAATATCAATTTTCCTTATAAAAGCGATTTTCCTTATAAAAAGTAATTTTCCTTAAAGATAAGGTGTTTGTGATTTTCAAAACAATAAGGAATAGAAATGTCATAAAGAAAACCTTATTGACTCAACAATCTCCACTTTTTTGGAAAGCACAAACAACCTTACGAAAAAAAATTCTAAGAAGAAAGAACACATTAAGGCTTATCTCCCTTTGCTTTAAGGATATGGATGAATACGACTAACTCCCCCTTCGGCTTTGAAACTCTAAGGATCGTATTCTAGATTTCCGGAATGATATTTCATTACAAATAAGAAAGTATTCATTAATGAAAACCCCCCCTTAGATAAACTCTATTAGAGTTTGTTTTCTTTCTCACCCTTTGTTAAGATTCTTTTTCCCTTTTTAGGGTTCTTTTCCTTCTCCCCCTTTGTGATTTTTAAAAAGAATTCGAGGGAATGGAAAATATAACAAAGTACCTGAAAACAAATTAGTGGAAACAACAAAAGAAACGAGAAAGCACAATTTTCATTAAGTTGGAAAGCTAAACAACAAAGAAGATTAGATACAACAAAAGATCGGATATATCTATTTTTGATCCTTTCCCTTCCCCATGAGACCCTTAAGAATAGTCTTTATCTTCTTCAAGTCTTTATGGTCTTCATTGGCTTGCTTCTCTAACACAACAATTCTTGCATTTTGAGCTTCAATCTTTTCTTCCTGGGCTTGAAGCTTTTCTTCCTGAGCTATAAGCTTTTCTTCCTGAGCCTTAAAATTTTATTCAAACTCAATCTGATGATCCCTTTCATACATCCAGTTTTGAGAAACATAATAAAGCTTCCCATTCAGATCTCTGACTTCTTGAATCTGGAAGTTCTTTTCATCTGTCAACTTTTCTTCAAAGGATGAAGTAAGTTCATTTATCTTCCCGTCTTCTGTCTCAACGACATCCTTCGCATTATCTTGGAATTCATCAAAGAGCCTCATCTCTTCTACAGTCTTCCTCGACCAACTAGTCATCCTCTTGCAATATCTTTTGTGGGCTTCATAGCTGACAAAGAAAGTTCTGAATTGAGCCTCAATCTCAACACATTTGTCCATAACCATGGATATGGAGTCTGTTTTCTGATTCAAAGAATGTTGGATCATCTGGCATCTTTAATAAATACTTGAAAAAGTCAGAATAGTACCCATCAACTTCTTTAAAGACTGAACAACAAAGTCATCCCCCAACGAAGATGACTATGAATCCGATACATTGCTTGGAGAATTTTCTTCTTCAAAATGCTCAACATTATTTTTAGAAGAATCACCAACTACCCTTTTCTTTACAGCCACTGAGCTCGGGGTATCAACAACGAGTTGCTTTACCTTGTCCTTTTTCGGAATAGAGTCATGTTCCGGAGTTCTTTTTTCACTATCAGATACATGAACAACATTGTCATCATCATCAACAACTTTCTGAGCAACATCCTCTACATTCTCCATTTGAGCAATATCATGTAGAAGTTGTTCTTACTCTGCATGATAAGCTAATTCTTCTTCTCCTTTCTCTTCACCCTTCGCTAGAGTGACTAACTTAGAAGAGTCAGCTTCTGAGGTTCGGAGCGAGAAATGTTCTGATGGTGTCCCCTTATAATTATCTACTTGTTTCAAAACATCTCTGGTGCCACCACTACCTTCAGCAACTGCTCCTTCTTCTTCCACTTGCTCAATCTTCTCTACTTCGTCAACATGCTTAGGAACTGGCTCTTCTGGAGCGTCAATGTTTCATCCTGGAGTCTCAGGTAGATATTTTAAAGAAAAAGATCTCAGAACGGGAATGTTTTCAGAGGCCATCTCGGTAAACTTTAACAAAGTCTGAACCACCTCAGCTTCAGACAACTTTTTCTTAAGCTTATTTTCTTTCACTTGTTTTTCTAGATCATCCGCAGTTCTTTCCTTCAAGGCCTTAGCCTCCCCAGGATCCAAGCCAAACTGAGGCTCCCCTTTCACTCTCTTCTCTTTGAGCCCCCTCTATTTAGCAACTACCTCATCAGGGTAAGCTTTCTTCTTCTTCAGTTTTGGAGGTGCGGAATGAACTTCCTTAGATTTGGTATTCTTTTCTTCAACTTAAATTTCTTTCAATGTTCTCTTCCTCACTAGCTTAGAGGATTCAGGTTCAGAAACATTCGAAACCGTTTCTTCTTGAGCAGGTAAATCAACAAACTGACCAGTCTTCTTGTCGAAGGCTACATCCATCCTTTTGAGAGTACCATCACTCACCAAAATAATCTTGCAAACTCTTGTCTTAGACTTGCAAGCCTCCTTGAAAGACTCAAGGCACCGAACTATCAACTTTGAGAGTATTTCTGGATACATTATGATCTGAGCTCTCAGATTCCCTTTCTTAACTTTCTCAAGGGTAATAAGAATTTGTTTCATCAGATTAAACTTCCTTACATTTATTAGAAAATCTAGGATGTAGATCTCACCTTTCTTCAAACTATCTTTGTCAACCATTCTCGGTACGATAAGACCTTGTACCCATAACTCTAGAATCTGGAAATTTGTAGACAGAGCAGAAATCTTCGGAGCCTTATCATCTGATAGTCTGAGAGTTTCCAATGCATTTTCCTTGTCGAAGCTTCCCTTTGAATCTGGAAAGACATGAGAAATGAACTCGGCTTCTCCTTCATTGTTCAACCCTACCAAGCTGGATGCCTTGTCATAAGAAAACTTATAAGTCTTTCCATAAGACTTAAATGATAATTTGTCCCTGCCATCTTCCTTAGAGAAGTTAACTGTCTCATAGAATTCTATAATAAAATCCAAAAAAACTTCATCACGATTCCCAGGCTTAGACAGAGCAACATCTTCCCATCCATTAAGATTATTGTTCTTGGATATAAGAGAATCATACTTGTTGAAGAAATCAGGATGATCCAACCTTTCTCTATATACCAATTGTAGGATCGAAATAATGTTGTAGATGATCAATATACAAGACGGGGTGAATTGTATACTTTAAAAATTCCTTTGGAACCTTTAAAGTTAGTTACGAATAACTATGTTTTCCTTAAGCAAAGGAAAGATCTATGTTTAACAATGTTAAACTAAGAAAATTCACAACACCTCTAACACCAATTAAAAACAGGAATAAGGAATGAAGTTTTAAACTTCAAGTTCTATGTACTTTCTTAAGTCTCGAAATAGATTCCGAAAGTAGGTTCCAGAAATATGGTTCCGGAAATTGAATCCTAACTAAAGATTACAATATGAGATTCTACCTTAAAGAGTATAGAATCTAAATGAATCAGAGTACAAGTAAGGAAGTATAAGAAAGTTATAATTTCCTTACAATACAATATGCAGAAGAAATAAACAAGTAGTAAAACTACAAGTAACAAGATATCAGTCTTTTAACCCAAAGAGAAGGGAATACAACAACCTTGGATAAAGGTCCCTTGATTTATACTTTCAAGCAAGTCTGTCTTACCCACACCAGGGTAAGCCCTCGATACGATGATCAGAGTCTCTGTCTTTCTATCCCCGCAAGCCCTCAACTTCAAGGTAGTTGGCAACCTCTGTCTTCCTCAACAAGGAATCCCTCAACTTCAAGGTGTTGGAAACCTCTGTCTTCCTCAGCAAGGAATCCCTCAACTTCAAGGTGTTGGAAACCTCTATCTTCCTATCCCTGGAAGTCCTCGAATGTAATCACCAACATTTTGAGTCGCACGAAGAATTGAGAGTTAATAAGAGCCTCTCTCTCTCTAGAAATCACTTCCACAGCATGTATGCACAATGTTGAAGAAGTTGTCATTCACTTTCATCCATCCGTTTCAAGATCTTTCAAATGTGCTCATATTTATAGGTAAGGTCGGCTCCCTCCTCCAATGGTCATATCTTCCTTAAAATTTGAGGGGACATGTAAACGTGTCACTTAACCAATGGTTAGTTTAAAACAAAATAGAAGACATATTTTTATAAAAAAACAAGTGTAACAGAATGTACGACAGCGTTTTAAGTCTTAACTAAAAAGTTCGGAGTGAAGATTCAGAGGTAAAGTTCAGAGTCTAACCAAAAATAATATTCGGAGTCTAAATAAATTCGGAGTGAATAAAGCAAAGATGATCCGATTCTGTTTAATAGGTGAATTCAGAATGAGAATTCAGTATGAGAATTCGTCATTAGAATTTGTAATGAGAATTCGTCATCAGAATTTGTAATGATAATTTTTCATCAGAATTCGTAATGAGAATTCATCATCAGAATTCGTAATGAGAATTTGTCATCAGAATTCATAAAGAGAATTCTATGTTGAACTTCATAAGGATTTGTATCCAGAATTCGGAGTAGAACTTAATCAGAGTTCATATCCGGAATTCGTAATGAAACATTATTACAGTTCTCATCTAGAATTCGGAGTGAAACTTCATTACAGTTCTCATCCAGAATTCGGATTCTAAAACAGAATTCTTCATATCAAAGTTTCAAACAATTCCGAGAATATAAAAATGAATCTGAATCTTATACTTAAGAAATATATGGATAAAAATATGATAAGGATAATTTTTCATACAAAATCTATTTTCCTTATAAATTAAAATTTCCTTATAAAATAAGTTTTCCTTATAAAAGTGATTTTCTTTATAAAAGCAATTTTCCTTATAAAAATGATTTTCCTTATAAAAGAAATTTTCCTTAAAGATAAGGTGTTTGTGATTTTCAAAACAAGAACGAAAGGAAAAGTCATAAAGAAAACTTTATGGACTCAACATAGTATTTACTTACTCAAATTTTTTGGAAATCAAAACAATTTCATAATCCACTTCGAAAATTATTTCCCTTCGTTCCCAAAACCTAACATATGATTTGTTTAAAAAATACATTGACTGATAATCATTTTAAAAAATAATCACAACCCTAAAATTTCTTTGAAAAAACACACAAACATTTTATATGATTGAAAATGGATATTTAAAACATCTCACTTACAATTTAATATTTACAACACAAAACCCATGTTGAAGTTCACTAAAATATCTCATAGAATAGTCATTCATTTCAAAACATCATCCCAAACTCTTTGAAAATGAATTTTTGGAAAAAAAAACCTTACATAGTTTAAAAAAACTAGAAGGAACCACATATATATCATGAGGTATATAAAAATGATACCTAATAAAGTAATTCCCTATATAATGTAAAATAGTGGAAATGATACAATCATGCACTAGATAAAACTCCCCTATTTCAATATCTCATGGATAAAAAATGTGTCATAGTCCAACCCAAATTCAAAAAAATTCCATGAATCTAAAAATATATTAGTTTAACCACATGATATAGCTATTGGTATATGATATTCTATTACATCATCCAATTATCCCACAAAATCATCATGATAATTAAAACCCCCCAACTAGGCTATGTGCCAAAGAACACTGTTGGGGAAATAACTATGTGTGAAACAACTTGAGGAAGAAGCATGATATTTGAAATAGTACCAATAATCCAATGAACAATAAATGAAGTTTTTCATAGTGAAAACATGCCAATTATACCCATGATGAATAGAAATAACTACACTAACCCATCACACCCAATGAAGAAGTTACCCATATACATAACATGCACATAAGTTATAAAAAGAACATTAACACACCAGGGGAACCAAAAGCATGATGTAGAGATAAAAAAAATTCAAAATGGTTATAAAAAGGATAAATAAGGTGGTTTATTTAAAAAATTAGATTTACAATCCAAGGTTTTTTAGCAGGTTCAGAAAATGATGAATAAACTATAAAAATCATGTCAACGATGAACAGAATGCGACAACATTGGAAGGAGAAAACAAACGAACACAAAAAACTTCACAGTTAATTAAAAACAGGTTTGAACATCTAAAAATTGAAATAGAAAAACACCTATCCAGAAGAATAATAACTGCAACCATAACCAATTGGATCTCCAACACCAGAATTCTGAAAAGGAACTCTAACCTTGAATTAACCCCATCAACAACATCGCTCATACCACAGTCGAAACTCCATATCTTGATCAACTCCCTTGACTAGCCTAATTTAGGTCTCAACACACTCACCTGGGATCCATGTCGCCATGATCGGCATTGGCTCAATTCCCTCATGCGTGACCGCCTCTCCGGCTTGCGACCAACCCCAAAAACCCCAGAATCCAAGGTTACAAACTTGAATTTACCAACAAAACATTTCTTTTATTCCATAACCATTCTAATTTCATAAAATAATATCTGAGGACCACTCAAGAGATAATGGAACACACATAATCATTTAAAACATTCCAATGTATCCCCTTCACAAGATATATATTCATTGAAATTATAAAACATGGTCAAAGAACATATTTATATTAAACATTTCAAAAAAAAACCAATTCAAACATTGTATGAGGTTTAAATAAATCAATACTGAATTTTAAAAAGTTTAAACCCTACCTTTTAATTTGGGTAATCCTCTATGGAAACCATAATAAGGCCAATTTTTCAGCAATTTTCCCTAAAAAAAATTTAATAGAATCCATCATGTAATTAAGAAAATGGATAAACATTGACACATATTTCTAATCATCATTTTTAATACATTAAATCACCAGTTTATAATTCATTTTCATGTCAATACCTCAATTACAAACCATATTCTCTTTAAAACCTTTGTATTCACTAATTGATAACCAAAATAATGTTAGAGTTCCTTTAACATCATTATAACCACTTTAAGAATGAATAATTCAATTCAAAATGATACTAGTATATAAAAACAGTCAATTTTAAACAGTAAAAAAGTAATTGATATATGAAAACAATTATACCATGCATAAAACTAAATGAAATGGTTCCAAACCCTCACAAGGATACCATATAATATTTTTTTCATAACAATGGAATTTATAATTATTTATGATTCATATTATTCAAAAATTAAATAATAGCATAGTAACACCTTCCTTAATGTTTTGGGAACCATGCATAAATGTCTCGAAACATGTAACCTTTAATGGAGACCATACCTATGAGAGAAGAAAATGTTCATAAAAACCCTATAATCAAAAATACCTATCATTGAACCCAAATTTAACAGCAAAATGTATCCTTGTGATAACTAATATTCATATATGAATCCCAATCCATGTGATAATACGTATTTAAGGTACAGATAGGGAGAATGAGGAATATTTGACCTCAAATCCACTAGAAAAACACTAAAGAAAGCTCTGAATCCTTGGGGAGAAAAAAAGAGTTGATTCCTTGACTGATAAGGTTATAAAACATTTGGGAATACATTTGGAGGGAAACCCATAAGAATAAATATGGGAAAATGTGGAAAATTATTAAACACACATACAACTCACACATTTTAGACACACCACACGACAACTGTTTTGGTTCCACTACCTTCCAATGAACATTAGGCTTCACAGTTACTCATGAAATGTTGTATATTAATAAAAGTATGTTCCTCAACCTGATACCACCCTATTCTTAAAAACTCTTCCTAGATTACCCCTCCAAGTTTGGAAAACTATGTGGATGTTATGAAATTCAATATATAAAAAATAATAGAGCTTACCATAATATTTCCACTTGTATTATCAAACTATGTAATAGTCATGTGCCACATCATAGGGACAGTAAGGATATAACATATTTTCTCCAAAGGGAGGCATTTTATGGGATTAACATTTCATATCTCATGCTGAAAAACGTTTTTTATTTCTAAATTATCTAAAATTAATCATTGAGATGGGAGGACATGCATTTCTCCAAAAATATTTCACCATAACCATTCACGGAAATAAAAACCTAACTAATTTCTATGTTCCAATACAAAAATACAGTGAAATGAAACCCAAACCTCCAATTCTGAAAATTCAATAAAAAACCATCGTGACATAGGTTTCATAACACCAAACAATGTGAATTTTGGAAAATGTTATTTTTAAAATAATAAAAGGGTGCTTCCATTCACTTTATAGGTGTACTCTTCCTATATTCATTTATACAACACTAATATCATTTCATATCAAAAAACCATTTCTAAAAATTCATTTTAAATGTCAATTTTTTTTAATATCATTCACATCACCCTTTTAAAATATACTTTTGAAAGATACATGTAAATTAGATTTATGTGATTGATATTTTTTTCAAATGTCTCTTTTATGTTTTCTATTTCATTTACTTTATCATGTTCAAGAATACATTCCATAATGGGGTTTATATTTAATGATTTATGCTCGAATATATATATATATATATATCATTTAGGATATTGAACTCTTGCAATCAAACAATTCGATTATTGATACCTTCTTATTTTATACCTTCAGAGCATTATTATTGAAATGGTGTTATTAATTTTTGTTAATAACCATATTTGTTTCCTTTGATATAGTAGGGATATTTTATTATGAAAACATTGACCTTCATTCATTGGATGGCTTATTATCATGTTATTATAGAATTGGATTAACAATAAACTCATTACCCAATACAATATGATCACCACATTTGAAATAATTCATATTTATTGTGAAAAAATTTCATTATATTAAGAATGGGAAACTTATTTCCATTATATAGGCTGTTATTCCAATATGGATGAATATTTTCATGTATACCATGTCTTATTTATCTATCCACTATCTTTCAATTTATGGGTAATGGATATTTTATCCCTTTTATAAACATGGAGAAATTTATTTTCATTAATGAACATTCTTGACTACATATTTTAGTTTACTATGTATTTTAATTATATATAATTCATTATGTGAATTACCATTTTTTTATTTTCATAGACTTTTCATTAGGAATGTAATGAAATATATTATTCACTCTTATAGATAATTAATTCATTAAACAACCTAAGATTTTATGAAATATTTTTGGAAATAAATTTAATTTATTTGATAACATATATTATATGTTAAAATGAGTTTCAATGATCCATGTTATTCTATTAATATTATTTTAAAATAACCATTATAAACATTCCATTAGACTTAGGTGACAATAATTTTAATAACCACTAATTTGATATAAATAATAATTGTTATATATATATCATCCCTATACCCAGATTCATGGAGACGGTTCCATATATCATTATATTGGCATATGATATATATAATATAATTATGATGGAGTATGTTTTTTACTAGTCATTGTATACTTTATTTATAAATGGGTCTCATATTAAATTTTAATACAAACATTTCAACATCTATGTTTTTTAGAATAACATTTTAAAATTTAGAAAATCCATGTATATTAGTCATAATAAACATCATGGAATCATAGATAGAGGGAAAAAATATGGGTGAGCTCTAATCCGCAATAATTACCAAGTAAAACTGAATCTATCATGAATCAATAGCCATAATCAATATGGAAATGTTAAAAAATCAACCCAAAATCCATATAAATAACATGATTATCATGAGATGATAACAAATAGTCATTATATATCGGTAAATAACTAAAAAAATACCATTTAACAAATATAATAATAATGAAATGCATACATTGTTAATGTAAAATAAAAGATCACATGGATAATGAAAAATGAACTTCAATTGACCCAATGCATAATTATCTATTGTCAGGTTTTCAAATCACATAATACTTTTACCACTAAGACATTTTAGAAAATAGTTTTTCATAAAACTCTCAAAACTTCTCACATGATAGTTTAAATCATACTACTTACCAATAAATATGGTTTATCCAACTGAGTTAATCTGATGAGACTACCGTAGTATTTATGATATTTCATTTAGCAGTCCCCAACTAATTTATTTCATGTATAAATAATTCTTCATATATAAAATCATCTATTTAAATCATATTAATTTTTCAATATCAAATATTTATATTGATTAATGGATACAATTTTTTTTACATTTCCCTAGTTAATACATTACATTTGAAGTAAAAAATTGTATGTGAAAATGTTATACATTTCATGATGAAATTTTATCGAATATTAATTAGATTTATTTTTAGGGTAAATTTATCGTCCATGATAAATTAAACATTTAATGTAACGTTAATGAAAACAAAAATGAGTCATGGAAGTGAATTACAATACATTTATTTTTCAATGGAAATAGAAAACATCAAGAGGAAGATTATAAATATTATCAACAAAACATATTCCAACTATCCTATGAATAAAGTTTTGTTTTCATTGTCTAATATAAATACCATACAATATCATTAAAAACATTTTCAATGAAAATATCATATTCATATTAAAAAAACATATGAAATATCCATTTAATTGAGAATAATTTTTTTTAAACAAATACCAGAAAACATTTTAAAAATATTTTATATGAATGTATCCATTAAAAAATATAGAATATTCTTTAAAACATTTTTGTGGTATTGAGGATTATAAACTATATTCATGTTGTACACCTTAATGAATATTTCCATTCACTTTACGGTAAAAAGAAAATGATAATTATATTAAAATAAAATAAATACTCCTTTAAAAAATTGTAGTAAAGTGTAAATGTAGTTGAAAATTATTTTAATAAATTATTTGTAAATTGTTTAGTAATTTTCATTACATTTTTAGATAACAAGGTTTTGGAAGAGGATATATTTCTGACTGATGATAAAAATAATGTCATATTTTTATTAAAAAATGTTCTTAAAAACACGACCAATAGTGAAAATAGTTACTATTAAATGAAAGGGTTCCTTAACAACTAGAAAATAAAAAAAATAACGGGTTTATTATATATATATATTTTGTAATTTATTTCAACTGATATTTCAGAATAAAAAATATTGATTAGAATGAGACTGTGGAATAAACCCATAAAATGAACATAACATTAAAGTGAGAATTTGTATATGAATGAATAATGTTTATAAAAATTATATAAGAAAATGTTGAAATAAAATATTTCATAATAAAAATTAAATAAACATGTAATCTTATGATGACATAATTACTTAAGTATATGTTTATCCCAATATGTTTAAATTGTGTTAAGAAATCTTAGACCTCAGATGTCCTTTTGGTTGAACATGACTTATCCGCCTGTATAGTGGTTAAAAAAATGTTAATAATTTATTCCAAAACCAGAAAAATATTTAAAATAGAATATATGATACTTATAAAATATATTATCACCTATTCCATAATGTGATTTTATTTTATTTTCATTGTTTCAAGTTTTAGTTGTCTGGTTTTCTCAAGCATGTTTTTTTTGAAAGATCAAGTTATTTAAAATACTATATAATAATATAATCTATAGAATAATAATAATTAAATAATTAAAATATTTTTACTTCCATTATAATTTTAAATCAAATTATTAGATATGGTAATGAAAAATGTAGTATGTTGCGATCACGGAAAGGGTATGACGTAAGTACACATGAATAACGAATCCAATTTTTAGTGATAATTATGGAGAGGAAAATTGAAACATTTTATAGTTAAATAATGATTAAAATATAATTAATAAAATACTATAAACTTATATATATCATTTATGTGATTTGGTGATGAATATAGAGACACATCGCTTCGTGAAGGTGGTAGTCCACATGTACATGAATAATGATATTGTATTTGATTGAGTGAAAAAGTAAGAAATGTAAATAATATACTGACATTAAATAAAGATTAATATGTCATTAATATCATAATTATGTCATTTATATCACATATAATAATTAAAAATATTCTGTATCACCTACCATGTAAACTGTTAGTGAGAGATAAATTACATTTCATCATAAGGCAGTAGTCTTATGCACACACAAGTGAAGTTATCATGTCTCCTACGGAATTGAATGTAATATTTTATATATTTTATATTGAATAAAAAGGTATAATAATGTTATATATGTTATATATATATATATAATGTATCATAATACCCATCATTTGGAGGATGTAATGGAAAAAGTAATGACATCAGTTCGGGACGCGGTAGCCCTCCTTAAACAAAAATGATAATTTCATAAAAATTTTGATGTAAGTTGTGATGGTTTTAATTAATTAAAATATTATTAAAAAAATTAAATTTAATTTTATTATGTTTTTATATCATCACGTTTTAAATCAAATTTAAGGAGGTGGGTAAAGAAGAAAAATAGAGACGCCCGTTGAAGAACATTACCTCTTCTTCATGTATATTCATTTAGTTTGAACTAAAAAAATTATTCAATGTATTTATATAAAAAATACGACATGTTGGATGAGTATATGTAAATTGGAGAGTTATTTAGGTTGGTATTTTATGAACCAACTACTGTTTAACAAAATAATATGGGGGGATATTTATTTCTCATTTATTGTTGTGAAGGCGTGACATTCCTATAAATACTCAAAATTATTCAATCTTGGGAGGGATCTTGTTCCGAATATTCCACAAAAGGAGAATATTAATTAATGTGTTTGAGAGGATAATGTGTTCAAGACTCACCTCTACCACGAAAAACCCTTTTTAAACTTATTTTATTTACATTAATGTTTTCCTTCTTTGACCATTTAATATTCTAACCTAGGTTATTTATCCAATAATAATAAATTAAATTGATATTTTGTATGTAATTTAGACACATTATTTATATATATTATATATAATTTTTTAAATAAAAATACAATGTTCGTTGGAAATTAATTTTAACAGAATAGAATGTAACACGCAATAAATAGTACTTGAACCCAGACCATTTTGACAGAATTTTTACTATTTAGTAGTCAATATGATCATTAAGAAATATAATTTCGTCCATTAATGGATAATGTATGGTATTTTTAAAAAATTAAAAATCCCATTGTAGAATATATTGTTTTTAGAAATTCTAAATTATTTAGTAAAATGTCATTTATTTTAAAATAACCTCACTGTCAATTTGGACAATATTTAATAAATTTATATTTTAAAAATATAAATGTAATAATGGAACATAAATATATTATGTTAAAACATTTTTATCAATATTTATTCATATAATAAATAAATTATAGAAACAATTCATTCAATATACATCACCTTAAATATTTTTATTATAATTTGTTTCCATTATGTATTAAGCGCCTAAGTACTACATTGGAATTTCATACGAATTTTATGTAAATATTTCATCTTTGAAAAAAAATAAAAATTATTATGATAGACAAAACTCATACATCACTCACTATAAAAATCATAAACAAACCATTTTTTTCTCTTATCCCAATGCTTTATAGCTATTATAGGCACAAAAAATTCCTTTTTTGAATTTTTCATTACATAAATTATTATATAGGTGAATTTCACTTAATAGTATCCCAGTAACCAATAAAAATAGACTATATAGTTATAAATATCAATATACTTTAATCTAAATGGTTTCTGAAAAAATTTTATGTCATTTTACCCTTATTTATAATGTTTACTCCATAGATAAATTCATATTTACCTTAATCAAGGTAATTAATTTTAACACCTTTTGCAAATAATTATAGTAAAAAATTTATATTTAGGTTGTTAGATAATATTACTTGTAACTATTTTAAACTTCAAGTATATTTATCTAATTTAAACTCAATGAATTTTTAGAATTTAATTAAAGTTATTCTTATAGACACTATGCAAATGTGGGTTATTAAATTTAGTGTTTTTAAATATTTACAATGATTTTCTATCAAAATTAAACATGAATGTTATCTAAATGAACTAAAATGTTTAATTAAATTTTAATTTTAATTATGTTTAATTTTCAAGCAATTAATAATATAATTTAATATTATAAATTATTTAAAGGAAAAGGTAGTTTTAAATTAAAAATTTGTATTTTTCACCTTTCACAAAAAAAGAAACATCAT
Source organism: Viscum album (assembly GCA_963277665.1). Lineage (NCBI taxonomy): Eukaryota > Viridiplantae > Streptophyta > Magnoliopsida > Santalales > Viscaceae > Viscum > Viscum album. The sequence goes on along the minus strand of OY728147.1, from coordinate 430,746,062 downwards.
AGAAAAATAAAAAAATAACGAAAAGATAATTATAAAATTAAGAATTAGAAAATGATTATTATTGTTTGAATTAATTATTATAACATTGGTAAATTTTAGTTTTAAAATATGTTTCCATTCATGATTAAAGAACCTTTAAGAAAATCCAGTTTTTCAAGAAATATTTGTTTTTATTTAAAATGATAGTTTTTATATATATAACAAATAGATAGATAATACGTAGGAACTATAGCAGGGTACTTTAGTAGGGAATAATTTCGGTTCACTGTAGTAGGGACTAATTTCCCTGCACCATTGTAGCACTATAGCAGGGCACTATAGGAGTACTGTAGCATCGACAGAATGTAGCTGTGATGACAATGTAGCGGTGGATGTACCGTAGCAATAACTATATCTGCCCGACTACTGAAGTAGTACTGTTCATTAAAGGGCCCTTTTAGAAAAAAAATGTGATTTCAAGCCATATATTCATTCCAGTTGGCCTTGGGCCTTCGGACTATGTAATGGGTCTCCCACTACCCAATCAAAAGAGGTCTTTTATTTAATAATAAAATGAGGCTTTGAAACTATCCTTTAAAAATAGATAATACACAAGTATAAAATATATCTATACCTATGATATTTGATCGTATTTATACCTTCAATTTCAATATCATGGATATAACCATCCTATTACAAAATAATATTACTCTTGTATTGATTTTTTAGGAAAAACTCAATCTTGGATGCCATAGAAGACAACATATTTTTATGTGGACCACAATCTAAACTCAATTTTATGCATCACATAAACTATTGAATAATATTTTATTCATTTAGAATTTGAAGTTTGTTTCATTCTACCCACCATAAATAAATATCAGCATCACAATTTAAACATGATCTTAGAAATAAATGGTTTTACATAGCTTTATTTAAAAATCCTCTTCGTAAAAAATTTAATAAAATACCCTCTTAAAAAAAGAAATTCATATGAAATGGTCATGTTTAATAACATATTACTAGGTTTATACATAACATAAGGATGGGGGTAGGTGTATATGTGGACATGGTGGAAAAGATTATATACATGTAAAGAGTTATTGTGGTCATTGATGACACGTAAGTAAATGATAATTGGAATTTTATGGGGATAAAAACAAAAAAATGTAATGATTTAAAAAACGATACAATTGAATTAATTTGAATATAATAATATAATGTTGTTAGTAACCTCTTCCTAATATAGATTAATTCTTTTATTGATCAAGAATTTAAATAAATATACTAACTTGATACATTTATAATATATACACATTCATCCTTTGGTTGTTTGGCATATGTTTCCTCATATGTTCAATTAATACATTAATCTCATAAATCATTTTGAAACATCATATTTAAACATTTCAGAAAATTTTAAAACATCCAAAGGATTATGATATAATACTTTAAAAAATAAGGCCACTAAATAAAAATTTATGTAGCCTTTAATCATCACATACCAAAAAATGTGAATGCCTTCATAATGTGTTTTCTTGAAACATGGTAATAAGAATAATTACAATAAAATTGATTAAAATCATGCATGATTACTTATTCATACCATATATTATGGGATATATTCTATAAATCCAAAAATATTGTAGTCTCCATCAATGATTACATAAACAACATTTTCAATAAACCATTAAATAATTCCTAGGATTTCAGTATTACCTAGTTAACATATATCATTCATCTCAGTATCCCATCATTGATATATAAATATTAGGAACATATTAAGGGTTATCATTATATTAATGACGTTTTTTCCTAGAATAAAAACCTGACATTGATTTTCTTTTCTTTATACAATTCATAGCATTATTTAAAATCCCTAGTGAAATAGTACTACATTACAATCCCTATACAATTCATTATTCTAATGTTGAGAATATCACTAATAATATAATTTAACAATATATTTCATAGATCTAAATATTGAAGAACACTAATCAATGAAATTATTTTGTATCCATAACATAATCTTGACTGTGATCTGATAAATTCTTTTTTAGGTATATTCTATTGAAGATCAAGGAATTTATTTCAATAGTTCTCCTTTACAGTATAGTGGAAACAATAAATATTAGTTTCTTTCTTTATTCCCTTTACATTATTTTCTTAATGTAGCCAATTTCTCTACATTTATAAGAAACTCCCAACCCCTTCAATCATTTCCCTTGGTGAATCATTGAAAAAGAATCTCACATGAGAACATCATTCTTTCACTTCTTTCCTTTAACCACATATTATATATTTTTCCTCATATTATGACTCTTATATCTAAATCCACAATAAATAGGTAGTTATTTCTATGAATTTTTAGAACAGGATATTATGTCCTCAAATGATGTGAATATATTGGAGAAAAGTTGGCTTAAATATATTGTCTTAAACACATAAAATAATGAATCATTCTTACTATTTTGATTTCATGCTTTGATTTGGTTCTCATTATTTCTAGTAAGTGAAATTTTCAAATAGGGGATCAGACTATATTTGATCATGTCATTAAGAAACACAATGTATAATATCAAAATGTTAGTATTTTATCCTAAATATATCCTAAATGTCTATCATGGGGTAATATTCCATAATCTATCTTTTCTTAAATATTGATCCAATGGTTTCTACTAAAATTTATATGATACAAAAATTTGAAACATCGAACCTAGAAAAATTTAGCTGGTTCCATTCTTAATTACATTATCATAAGATATAATGAATCACATTCCAAATGATTGATTTGTTTATTAGTTTGGCTAAACTTTACATATATATATATATATATGATTTACACATTACATTGGAATAAAAAATCATAATTTTTTTTAAATACCATTATTCCATATACTGTATCCTTATATATCATTCATATTAATCCTCATGGAATCCTAGAGAAATGAAGAAAATAAGTTTAATAAAAATGTTCATTAATGGTTTAGTAAAATAGATGCTATTGTGAATCAATAAGCATAAACAATATGGAATGTTAAATAACTAAACAAACATGCAACTTAAATAAAATTAGTAACATATAATATAGTTATGAATCAATATAGAAATGTAAATAACTAAAAACACATTCAACATAATCAATAACTAATAATGATGATAATCCATAGATAATTCTATAGTGTAATTCTCACGGATAGTGAAAAATATATCCAAATAAAGGTAATGATTAATTAAAACACTTCTTGATTCATAGTCACATGATATGTTTACATTCATGATATTCAACAATACTTTTTTCCATGATATTGTCATTATCCTTCTCAATAATACCTAAGACAAACTGGTTACAAACCCCTAGGGATTTTCCTACCAATTTCATCTCCTATGAATACTGATGCATCAAGGGTTTTCAAAATCAAGTCCCATAAAATTGTATTTCATGTCCAAAGAATTCCTCATACACTGAATAAATTATTTAACTCATAAAAACTGTTCCATGAAAAATCATGTTATTGATTAATGGTTACAAATTTATCAAACTCTTTCTTGTTAATCTATAGCAATAAAAGTAAATACCATTTATAAAAATGTTATACAGTTAATTAATTTAATGTATCCAAGATCAATAATATAGAAATGTTTATGAAAATTTAATGTTTACAAGAATTTGAACAATTTATGGTAAAGTTAATGATAAAAAATATGGATCAAGGAAGTCAATATCAATACATTCCTTTGTCAAAGTAATCACCATACATCCAATGATAGATTAAGGATTTTTTTAGAAAAATAAATTCCCATTCAAGAAAAATTAAGGGATGTCTTAATTGATGAATTAGTATAAAATGAAATATCTTCAAAAACATTATTTATGTAAATATACTTTTTATTTTGAAAAAATCATTTTGAAAATCCATTTCTTTGAAGAAAAATTTATAAAAAATATTCCAGAAAACCGTTTTGAAAATTATTTTCTTTGAAAATATCATTTAGAACATAAAAAATAATATTCTAAATATTTTTTTTGTAATTTTTGATAATAATTCAATTCATTCTTTATAGATTAAAATAATGTTTCTTTTCACTTTTTCCAGTAAAATGAAATGGAGAGTTATTTTGGAAACAACGTAAATATGGCTTATATTTTTTTAATGATAAAAAATTGGTGAATATTCCTTTATAAATTTATATTGAAATAGTTAAAACGTTTTTAGGAAATATTATAGGAAACATTATTTAAGAGGAAATCATATTTATGATTTGAAGGAGAAATAATATTGGATTTTCATAAAAACATTTTGCAAAACATTTTATATACCCAAGAGTGTAATATTTGTAATATTACATAAAAGGAATAATTAATAACATTGTGGAAATAAAATTAAATCGTTCATTAGGACATTTTTATGTAATTTATTTCAAAAAATATTCTTGAATAAACAATCTCGATTTGAATGAGACTGTGGAATAAACCCTTAAAATGATCATAATGTTGATGTGATAATTAAAAAATGAATTAATTATGTGTATGAACTATACATCCATATAAATAAATGGAAATAAAAAATAATATAGCTAAAATTAAATGCACACGTAATCTTAGCAATACATAAACAACAATGTAGGATTATAACCTGATAATTGAGAATTTTGTTAAGAAATTGTTTATTTCATGTGTTTTTTGTTGAACATGATTTAACATAATTAATAATGCTTTTAAACCGGATTAAAAATTATTGAGAAACCATATTAATATTTCAAATATCATGCATTATTCTTTTACAAAATCTTCTTATCTATTCGTTAATGGTCACTCATTAGTTTCATTGTTTCAGGTGCAAATTGCCTTATTTCTAATGCATCATTAATCAAGAAAGATATGGTTATTGGAAAAAATATATATTTATATCATCTCTCAAATAATTATTATGAAAGAATTATCATATCATTACTTTAACTTTAATTTTAGAATAAATCATGAATTGTTTTAACGAAAAATGATGTATGTTACGGTCATTGAGATGGCATGCCTTGCATAGACATGAGTAATGTTTTAATTTTTTTTCATTCATTAGTTAATGGAGATTAGAAATATTTTGACATTACATAATGATAAAAATATCATTAAAAAAATATTTTATACATACATATATCATTCATGTGGTGTGGGGATGGAAAGAGAGTAATATCACTTCGTGAAGGCAGTACTCTATACGTACATGAACTATGTTATTATATTTCATTGGGAGAAAAAGTAATAAAATAAAACAATAATTATATTTTTATAATGATAATTATTTAATTAATATATTAATTATGTAATTTATATCACATATAATAAACAAAATAATTCTATATAACCATATATATGAATAGTTAGTGAAAGGTGAATCACATCGATTTGTGAGGAGGTACTCCTTTGGAGACACAAGCGATGATATTATTTCTCCTATGGAATGGAAAAGAATATTTTATATATTTTATAATGACATTATAAGTACTTTAATTTTATATATCTTATATATAAACTTTATATCCATTTAAATACCCATCCTTGAGACTCTATAATGGATAAATGACTGACATTGGTTCATGAATTTGTTGTCCACCATACACATGAACTATGATTTCAAAAGTCTATTGATGGAAGTGGGTATTAGTTCATGTAGTGACATTGTTATAATAGTATCCCAGAATATTGAAAATAATTAGGTCATAATATAATAATGGTTTAATAAAAGTTTATGTAGTTGGATAATGATGTAAAATAATGACTCTTCTTGAAAAACATTACCTCTTATTCTAGTATCTTCTTCTAGTTTTCACTAAACCATTACTAGTATGTATTTATAATAAATTTGAGGATTATAATTTGAGTTGAGGAATTTATGAGAGGGAATTGGGTAGGGATTGGACGAACCAAGTTTGTATTAATGTTGGAATATGGGAGAAATTTTAGATTCCTTTTATAGTTGAGGAGAAGTGATATTCTTGTAAATAATCAAAGTGATTCACTATTGTGAAGTATCCCTTGCCTAATGTCATAACCAGTCCCCCGGGGCATATGTTGTGACAACCCCAAGCTTGCCTTCCATTGGCCAGGGGCTAGAGACTGGCACCAGAAAGGAATATCTCAAAATGGGAAGGCATTTCCTTTAAACATATACACACTCACTCACACAAGTCCGACCACATCCCCACACAATGAAAGGGGGTAACAAGTCCCAATAAAATAAGGATGAGTTCCATTTCAATTGAAAGTAATTGGGATAGAATAAAAACCCATCAAACAACTGAAAATAACAAGCACAGACAACTGTGATGGACATCCACTGAAACCCCACCTGATAGTGACAGTAGTGAAGTGACGAGAAGCTGAAGTAGTATGTCTTATTTTCCCAATCCTATTGGCCCCCACCTAGTCCTAGACCACCACGTCTAGCATCGTAGCATTTTTTAGTCTCATCTGCCTGAGCACCTTTATCAAAAATCCAGTCATCTTCACCAAACAAAACATGTGCGGGAAAATCATGTGTAGGGGTGAGTAACATTGTACTTAACAGGGACCCCCAAAAAAGGAAAGACCACTCAACAATTTCTCAAGGTAATGCACGAAGAACAAGATATCTCACAACATGTATATTCAAGGGTAGTAACATTAGCATCATCAGTCTCATCGTCAAACACCTCAGCTACTAGTGAACTCCTCCTCTAAAGAGTACATTGGGCCTGCCACGTCAAGAATAAGTACTCCCACTAACCTTGCACTATTTTAGTACACCACTCCATCATGTACTGAGGGCCTGAAAAGTCACAGATTAGTACTTAGCACAAACCATATACATATAAGTTACTGCTCATCATTATGTACCAAGGGCCTATAAAGTCACAGAGAATTGGTTCCCATAGTGGGTGGGAAAAGTCATAGATATGTGCTTCCCACCGATCCATGGTCGATTTATACAGAGTCCAAAGTCATCATTCCTAGTGTCTAAGCCAACCGTAGGGTTCCATACATACTGCACCTGGGAGAACTAATCCTCCATCCCTTCATTTCATCTAAACATCCATGAAAGTCACCATAGAGAATGAAAAATATCTGCATTGTCGATAGGGTCCCAAATCCACAAACGACTCATCAATCGTACGCATAGTTTGCAAGATACTAGTATTTTAGTAACCAGGGGGCCGGTTGTGACAGGGTCAGGTCCAACGGACCTGACCGACCCGGACCGGGGGTCCCACATACCATGGTTTAAGATTGGATGACTAAATCTAACCCGGTTTGGGACTAGGTTGGTTTGGTCTTGTATTTCCAATGATCAAGGCCCATTGGGCATATCTGGACCCTACCCTTTTGGTCAAGGGTCTAGCTAACCAGGTTTCCTAATGATATGGTCTGGTCTGACCGAACTTGAAGGGCGCGAGTCTGGCCCTCTGGGTGCGGGATCAGGATGGTGGGTCGTGAGTACAGCCCGCGGTGTGGTCCATTCCCCTCCCAATATGCAAGAGGCGGACCAGTCCACCTCACTAGATATGCCTAGCTCCCGCGTCCCGTCCACTTCCGCCGCCCCGTGGGTCATTGTTGGGGCGCCTCCTCTATCACGGTCAAGCGATCGTGGCACGTCACACATGACATGGAACAGTTCCACATCCATGGCCCTCCTACATGGTTGAACGACCACATCTTCCACCTCTTGCTATTGTCTTATTCCTCTATGTCGTGTTTCAGGCTGGCACATCGTCGTGGTGTACTGCCATCCGACCACAACTAGCGCACCGGTAGACTTTTCTGTTGACCACTAGTTCCGCACCGGTGGTCCATTCTTCACGCCGCATGGGATTGTGTTATCCGAGGAATGTTCTCTCCATCAGTAAGTTCTCAAAAATTACTTTTTGTCAATTTAAGAGTTTTTTCATGATGAATACACAAGATGGTAGGGCTTGGGTCTTGTTCATGTCAGCATGCGCCCACCACATTGTAATTTTACAAAAAGGGAGGTATGTGGATTTTAATTCTAACCACAATTATAATTCAATCCTTGATAAAGAAATCCAAAGAATTCACCCTCATACAAAAACACATGGTCAGTGTATTATCATGTTCGTGGGTTAATCTATATTCATCATTTTGAAATAAGAATGGGGAAACATTAAAATCAAATAAACCCTAACTAATTGATGGTCGATGTTGAAGCGTTAATCATTGGGAGTCCAAGGCATTGATGTTGTCACTTAATTATATTTTCATTGAGGTGCATAAAAGTTGATAATGATCCACCGATGTTCGTCATTCTTCATTGGGGAGGATATTCTAGAGAGTTTTTTCAGAGAATCCTCTCAGTTTAATTCCAAAACTCCACACATTGAATTATTTAATGACGAAAAAAATCATAGCGACATTGTGCCCAATAATAATGCTCATTACATTATCCTCATTTAATGATCCATATTTAATTATCCATTAACGTAATATAATCGCAATTTCAACGAGCCATTATTGGTCCTCCGGTAATGCACCTCGTCACTTCACCATAGCATCGCCGTCCTCCACCCCACGGTGAGAATGAAATAATATAATTGAATTTTTTTTCTTGAAAGGTCTGAAAAATATCTTCTCCAATCGGCCCTCACCAGCCAGAGTTAATTATTTTTTAGGAAAATCCCTATGTTTCCATCCTATTTTCGATCTAAGAATGAGTTCAAATGATAGAAAAATATTTCCTGCATGTTTACTAAAGGTACCTTAAAAAATGTTCATAATTTCCTTCCAGGTGCATTAGACCACGGAATCACGTGCTACTAGATTTGGAACTCTTGAAATTATTCCATATAATTATGAAAAATTACACGAAAATTATGAGACGTTACATTCTCCCCAACTTAGGGATTTACATCCATGAATGTCAAAACATAAACTAATCAAAAAGATTGGGGGTACCAAGCATGAATCTGAGCCTCCCAATCCCATGTGCACTCCTAGAGATTGTCATGCTTCCATCGGATGCACATTAGTGGAATTGACTGACCACATAGGACCTACTCTTGTTGATCCTCTACCTATACCAAGATCTAAACAAACTTCACCCCATCATCAATGACCATCTCTCCCTAGTCAATAATATTTGATGGATCATTCACATAATTCCTCAGCTACAATATATAGAAATCAGCATGAACCAGTGTATCTGCAATGGAAGAGATAGGTGGTAAACCACCTCGCCAACTCTACTCCAGATCTAAAAAGGTCTGATGAACCTTGGAGATAAAATTCCGCCTCGAAAAAATCTCAGTAATCCATGATAGGTTGCGACCTAAAGGAATTCTTGATATCACTCCTCAAACTCCAAGGGTATTCATCTCTTGTCGGCATAAGACTTCTGCATGCTATGTGTAGTCCTCATCCACTTCTGGATGATCTGATCTTTCTCGGTTGTATCCCATACCAACTATGGACCCATGAGTACTGACTGCCCCAGGTATGTCCAGTATAAGGGTAATCTTCATGGTTTCCCAAACAATGTCTCTAATGATTCCATGCTGATGGTGGAGTTATAGTTGTTGTTGTATGAGAACTCCACCAAAGGAAGGTGGTCCTTCCAACTACGACCAATGTTACGGATGCAAGCATGAAGCATGTCCTCCAAGGACTTTAGGGTTCGATCCTTCTGACCATCCAGCTAGGGATGAGAAGCTGTGCTCAAACGCAGCTACATTCCGAACACTGCCTGTAATTCCTTCCACAACCATGATGTAAAGTGGGTGTCACGATCTAAGACAATTGTTGAAGGTACCCCATGAATCCACACTTTCTCCTTGATGTAGAGGTAGCTCATGACCTCTACTGGTCAATGCCCCTAGATGGGTACGAAGTGAGCTGACTTGGTGAGTAAGTCAACAATAACCCAGATAGATTTGTGGCCCCAATATGTACATGGTAACCCCGTCACAAAGTCCATAATGATATTTTCCCTCTTCCGCTTTGGTACCATTTTGGGCTAGGCCACGCCTGCTAGAACATGATGCTCTAACATGAGTTTCTGAAAAGAGAGGCATCATAAAATGAACTCATCCACCGCTTTATTCATCCCTAGCTACCATTACTAACTTTAGAGGTCCTGGTACTTCTTCACCCCACCAGGATGTAACTCCAATGGAGATGTATGAAAATATCTCTACACCTCCTCCCACAACATCACTAGTACTACGGTGCGAACTCTAAAAAGGATGACGTTCTCCCCACCTATTAGAAATCAATCTGAATCCCATCATGATGATTACTGGGCATGTTGGGACTCTTAGTCAACAACCACCAATTGTGCCTCCCCAACTCAATATAAGAGTGAGGGGGTAACAATCATCAACTGAAGGTAAGCAGCTTCACCATTATCCTTGAAGGATATCTTCATTTCAGCTTACTACTTGGTTTCCACAGTCAACGGATGCAACCCTGTCCTCACGCTGTGTGTGTCTTCCACCATATTCCAATTACTTGGAGTATAGACTATCTCAAAATCATAGTCTAGAAGGAACTCCAACCATCACTGGTGCCGCGAGTTTTAGTCATTATGAGTGAAGATTTACCAAAGACTATTTTGGTTTAAGTAAACTATAACTATTCACCAATAAAATATTTCCACTACATACTGTAGGAAAATAACAATGATGCCAACTTCAGGTCGTAGGTTGTTTATTATTCACATGTTGTCTCAATTATCATGTGTTGTATGCGATCAATGCTCTCTCCTATATCAGGACACTACCATGTTCCGTCCCTGATGCGTTGTAGTAAACTGCATACCCAACACCCTCCTCTAGTATTCTAATGATGGGGAAACTAGTAAGTCTCCACCTCAGCTCCTGGAAACTCGGATGGCATTTATCTGTCCACACGATGTGATATACATTCTGTGTCAATGTCGATAAGGGTGGTACTACCCTATAAATGTCGGGTACGAACCTTTGAAAGTATCTAGCCAATCCCAAGAAGCTCCTCACCTCGTTTTCACTCCCGGGAAGCTCCCAAGTAAGCACCGACTCTATCTTCACTGGATCCATTGCCACACCAGCCTCTGAGATGACGTGTCTGAAAATGTGGACATCTGGAATCCAAAACCGACACTTCAGGAGCTTACCATAACATTGGTTCACTCAGAGTGTATCTTGGACTATCTTAAGTTGTGTGGGATGCTTCTCCTCCAACGCTGAGTACACTAGGATTTCGTCGATGAAGACCACGATGAACTGGTCAAGATAAGGCAGTAGTATCTTGTTCATGACACCGATGAACACGATTGGGGTATTGGTCACACCAAAAGGCATCACATGGAACTCGTAGTGGTCATACCGACACCTGAATTCTGTCTTTGGTACATCCTCATCCTATACCCGAAGCTGGTGATATCATGATCTCATCTCTATCTTTGAGAACCACTTTCTCCATTCAACTAGTCGAAGAGGTCATCAATTCTCATTAGTGGATAATTTTTCTTCATTATCGCCTATTTCAAGAACTGGATTTCTATGCACAACATCAAAATCCCATATTCCTTCTTGGAAAAAAGAATCAGGGATGCCCATGGTGAAACCATAGAACTAACAAACCCCTTCTCCTACAAGTCATCTAACTATACCCACAACTCGCAGATCTCTAAAGAATCCATCCAATATGCCAGTGTGGATATCAGTGTCATCTTGGGGTACATGTCACTGTAGAAGTCTACCTCCTCTATGAGGAGGTATTCCTAGAAGATCCCCTGAAAAACATCCACGTATTCATCCACCACTACAAGGAATATTGTAATCCTCTCCCATACTGCACTATGGGTGAGGCTAGTAAACATTTGGGTGATCGGATACACCCTAATATGAGAGAGTTTGTCTTAGATTGCAAGGGTTTCCTTCTTTCTCATGAAGGAAAACCTAGTCCCATATATATGGCCACACTACACTATACGGATAATATATTCATTTTGAGAATGGACTGTGGATAACAATTCCATACCTAATATGATGTCGTAAGGCCTCAACGTCACTACTAGTAGATCCTAGTTGAATCAATCTCCTCATAGAGTATTCTCACACTCCCAGAACTGGTGTGTAATCATAGAATCCCCTCTCTTAAGAGTCTCTAGTCGTAAGGATCAAGCCAATGGATCCATTGGAATCTCTGGGATCCGAACGAGAGTAATGGTAAGGAAGGAATGACTAGAACCTATGGTGATAAGTATTGCTACTATGGTGTAGAAGACAAATATTGTACCTTAGATCATATGTGGAGTGATGTGGTCATAATCCTCTGCTTCCTAGAATTGATCTCACCCATGTTTGCATTCTCCCTGAAGTTGAGGGGACCATCTAGGGTTGGTAGTGGTAACCCCTCAAATCGATTCCCAACTTCGGCTACTCATCATAAACCCTTCCCACATCGGCCGCCCTACAGACCACCTCGCTCAAACCATTTCCACTATCACGGTGGCCCCTCGATCGTCTATTGGTCATATGTACGGTGGGTCAGATAGTCATGAGCCATGTGTCCCAACCCACCACACATGTAATAAATCATAATTCCCAGATGAATCCCTCTGATCTGAGAGCCTCTCACTACAGACCCTGAGTCAGGGGGTTGTCCTTATGTGACCTACCTAACATCAGACCTTGCATTTGTTGTCTACTTCATGCCGAAGACTCTACTTCCTAGGGACTTCTGGTGGCTCTCTCTAGTGGCGCCTTCTCGGCCAAGAAGCTCTGAAAAAGAAGGGGTCTCTCTAGAAACCCATCCCGTGTAGGTGTGCTGAGAGAATAAACAGATGCCCCGATCTCTCGCTTGAGTTCCTTCTCAATTTCTCGAGCCTCGATGAAAGGGTCTCATGCCCTGCCTGTGGAGTAGTGAGATAGCTCGGTGAACCATTCTGAGTACTGAGCCACTATTATGCTACCTTAATGTTGGTGAATAATCTATTGAATGCGCCCAGACGTCAAGGTTATGAGGGAATGCCTCTGAGAAAATTCACTTGAAGTCTGCCCAGGTGAGTGTCGAATCATTGTGCATTTGGGAGGTCATGCTCGACCATCTCCATGACAATACCTACAGAAGGCTTTCTATGATGATCGCCATCTGGTCTGGCAGTATCCTCACTATGCGGAAGACCCGCATCACAACCTGCAGCCAGTCCTCAGTGACCAGAGGTTCTATCACTCCCCTGAACCTGAGAGGTCTCTGTCGCTGAAACTCATGTAGCGAACTGAGCCAATGAACATCCATTTATGTAACTTTTGGTAGTAGATTCTATCCATCGGTTGGTGGTTGCACTGGTGCACCTCCCGGTGGGTCCATCTCTAGAACTGGTCCTTGAAAAAACACCTCGTCTTTAGGTGGGTTTTATATATGACCTCTTATTGGTATGATGAATCGTCATCCACATCGAGGAATCCTGAAATATATCATGATATACCATGGTTATAATTTTACACCTGGTGAGATGAATTTTTTTTAAAATAGCATAAGGAGACACTTATGAAACCAATTTTTTAATTTATTAAGCCAAAAATCATAATTCTTGGTCCTAGTGTATGGATATGTCGGCCGCTGCACCAACACTGGACTCCCGTAATATGAATGTCAGACTCGCAACACTTAACAATGTTTCTACAACACCAAACACACACTCTCGGTCTTTGAGGTGGAACTGACCTCCCTCTGATTCCATTATTTCATGACCCATCCTTGGGGGGCCCGTGTTGTGACTACCTGAATCTATCCTTCAATTGGTTTGGGGATGGCGACTAGAACCAGAATGTAATATCCCGAAAAGGTAAGGAATTTTCTTTAATCCTATACACATAGATGCCCAATCACATCCCAACACACTGAAATAGTTAAACAAGTACCACTAAAACAACGCTGAGTGAAAGTAATACAGAGAGTATGTGGTCCAGAATAAAAACCCAAAAAAGAACTAAAAACAGCAAGTACAAAAAGAATCTCCGATTGAAATTTGCAGAAAACCCCAACTGATCATGAGAGTAGTGAAGCTACTAGAAGACGAAGTAGCTTGTCTTGTCTGTCTTGTCCTAATATGCCCCTCTTGGTCATAGGTCACCAAGTACACCATTGTAGCGTCTGTCAGTCCCATATCCCAGAGCACCCCTATTGAAACATTGGTCATCTGTACTAGACACAACACTTATGGGGGAAGCCCATGCAGGGGTGAGAAACATAGTACTCAGTAGGGACCACAACACAAAAAGTATAGACCACACAACAATTCCGCAAGGTAAATCATGAAACACATGATACCTCACACCGTGTATATTCCATTGTAGTAACAATAAAATCATCAATATAGTCGTCGAACACCTTATGTGCCAGAGAACACATACTCTAACGAGTACAATGGTCCTGCCAAGTCATGAAGATGTGATTCCCACTGACCTATGGCTTCTTAGGTACTCCTCTCCATCATGCATTGTGGGCCTGCAATGTCACCGAGATGTGCCTCATACTAGTTGTACCCAACTGAGGTACTGCTTCTCATCACATACCCTGGGCCTGCAAGGTCACACAGAAGTGTTTCCCACTATGGTACACAAATTTCATAGATAATTGCTTCCCACTGAGCCATGAATGAGTCATATAGAGTTGAAAGTCAGCAGTCCTTAGGTCTCAGTCAACCGCATGGTTCCGTACATAGCACGCCCGGAAGAATCACTCCTCAAGCCCTTCATCGCATCTCAACATCCATAAACGTAACTATAATTCCCCAGCCTTAATCCTTACTTAATCTTGATTTATTACAAGATTACACATTGAGGATCTTTTCAGGTTTAGAGTTTTAGAGAATTAGATCATGAAACTTTCATTGCATTCCACATTTAAACAATGTGGTTACAAAAAAAATAGTATTCATTCTTCCCATCAACGTAAACATATTTAAAATAAAACATGGATTCTTTCTTGACACATCCTTCACACTATCATCACATCATGTACCATTCCCTTGACCTGTGAAAAACATTTCAAGAAACATGGGATTAGCATAAAAAGCTCAGTAAGGGTTATAAAAATATGGAAAGGAAACATGAGTTCATATATACATAAGAATGAAATCATACTTTACCCATAAAACATAGGTACTTTAACATACCTCATCAAATAATGAATAAATCATAGAAATCATAAGACATAAAGGTGACTTGAGGCATTCATAACATTCTTACGTAGGGAGTAACCCTCATGGTTACGTTTGGAATACCCATTACAATATATTCCCTAAATCTCTTTAGAGAAACCTTAATGTTTCACTCCTTCACGTTACCCAATGCATTGGAGAGCTATATCGGGCTCACGCGCCCTTTTTTTATCACGGAACCACCCATCTTTATAACAATTCCCAAGAACCATAACATAATATTATCACATAAAACATGCATAAAGGAAACATAACATTTCCACATTTCAATAACAAGATATCAATACAACACATTGATATAAATATATTATGAAAACCATTTTCAACACCAAAATAAGAGAAAAGTAAAACATGGTATTTATTTTTCTTTTAAAAAGAAGGTATGTCTTGTAGAGGAAGCCGAAACTCAAATAATGGTCATGGCGGCGGAGAAGTCCTTGTCGCCGCATACGTACGACAAAATCATTCCCTTTTGTCGTTTAGTAAAACGCTTCATATAAAAATATTTCTTTTGGATAAACGTAAAATTCAATGGGGTTTATACACCGTATAAAATAAAGTTGTGTATAAAAAAAATATGTATCAATGAAAGGATATTGAGACGAAGTCCCATACAAAGACGATATCCTTGGTTTAAGGATAAATCAATTAAATAATTATGTGTGACAAACTAATCCACCAAACATAAGTGGATATTAAGTGTAAAATAATAAAATGTCATTCACAAATATTCAAACTATGGAATATTCAATAACTACATGTTGAACCCAAATAAATCGAAATTGGGTTAAGAAGTTCCCTTGACAGCCTAACAACGTCACATCAAAATGAGTTGATGAGAGATAAAAAGTGTATCTCATCACTTGGACAAAAAATTTACATCAATAAGGATATATGAGAACATATCCCAACATAAAAATATGTAAATTAAAAGACCCAACAAAAGATTTCTTTTAAAAAGAGGAGGATGAACAGTTCCCTTACCGACATGGGTATCTTTCGAGACATGCACCCCGTGAAAGAAGGACAATAAAACATTGATGTAAATACTCATAAATGAAAGTATATTGAACAATGAGTAAAATAATGGGCAGTACATACACCACTCAATGGAAATTGTGGCAAATGTAGCATAAATCTCATGGGAATAAAAGTGAGATGAAAAATCCCATACAAAAACTCGGCAGCCTAACAGCGCCACTTAAAACATCCAAAAATGGATTGATGAGAGAGAACAAGGTCTCTCATCATATTAAAATTAAAATTTATGTAATATTAATATAAAATAACATCCAAATAACAATAAATATTAGCTTAGAAGGAATTACATAAAAGAGTGTACTTAAAAAGAAAGAGAGGAGTAGGATCCCTTACCTCGGGTCCGACTTGACTCGATCGTTCTTTAATACACTGAATAATAAACTTGAGTTAATTTCTACTTCCTTAAGAACATTTTTCAAGTTCATTATTCCTTTTATATCACTTATTACCATGTCATAAACATTATGTAATCATTTATGTTAATAATATTTGTTTTGCCGATATTTTGTTCTTAAGTCGAAAGTGGACTTCTTACAATTACATGTTGTTCGTGTGGCCAAATGTTCATTATATCTAGATTTTTATTCATTATTTAGATATCATATATATCATATATATCCAGTATATTCATGCATTTATAATATTACATAACATTTAGAGTTACGAAATGAAATGCACCGTTCATGGAGACAGTAAGCCGTACGTACGCATGAACGCTACTTCCATTTCTATTTCATATTTAATGGATTTAAAAAATAATGATAAATAATAGTATTTTAATTACAGTATGGTATCATATATAATATCATTAAATATATCCTTTATATGTACCACATATGGTATTAACGAATCAAATCACTTTGGGGGGGCGGTAGTCCGCACATCCTTAAATGAAGATATCGCGTTTACCAATAATGGAAACCATAAAGGTATGCCATAAATGAAAAATACAGAAGCTTAAGTAAAACATAAACATATTATATATCATATATAAATATAGTTTCATCTTAATGGCCACCATTGAAGGTGTTATAAAAATTTTGAACAATCATCGTTTCGGGAGGCAGAAATTCGCCATCCACAGAAATAGTATGTTCTTTAACCATTAGATGTAAGTGTAGCTCTAATCCTTCTTATAAAAACATCATAGTATATTGAAGATACTGGATTTGTTACCAAAGAATATAATAAAAATATTTTAGGGGGTTGGAGAAGTAAAATAAAATAAAAGGACTCAAGTGAAGACATTACCTTAAAATCGGGTAACTTCCTTTGATTTGAGCACAAAGCCTTCCTTGGAAAGGATTATGCCAAAATAGAGTCTTCAAGGAGTTAGAGAGGGATTTGAAGAGACAAAATAGGAAGGGTTTGGCCGAGCCAAAGGCTTTGGATGTGTGGGTAAGGTGGTAGAGGTGGGGGCCTTTTATAAGAGGAGAGGAGGGGCACTCTTGGAATGTAAAGAAAAGTCACTTTATTTTAAAATGGTATTTGGATTTAAGAGGTCCCACAATGGTTTTTTCAAGGATAAGGTGATAAGGGTTCAAAATAAACTCATCCAATAGGTTTTGGACATTTTTAGGTCTTAGATATTACATTATCATTCCATTTTATTTAAATTGTTAAATAATGAGGTCATCGCTGCATCATCATGATGTCATAAATAATTTAATTTATTTAATGTATAAAAATTATAAAAAAAAATTCTATGATGTAGGAAATAGTTTTATCTTTCCAATGACTATTTATAGTCAAAAATAGTACTTGTATAACCCCATGTAAAAATTGGTTTAGTAAAACATTTCATGTTTGTCTCATTTTTACATTAACATTAAATTAAAAGATATTAATGTCATTTTCCAACCAAAGTGGCTTCATGGGGTCCCCAAGTTGACCCATGGGTTGTCCTGGTCGGCCATGACACATAAAATGAGGTTAGGACATGTTTCAAGTTCATTTAATATTATTAAAACATTATTGTTACCTTAAACTACACTAATTACCTCTAATCGTGATTAAAAACTTAATAAGTTACTATTCACCAAAAAATTATTTTTATCCCATTGAACCACATTTTACTTCTTAATGACAACCATGTATGTCAGATTTTTGAAATTCAAAACACAAAGATGGAAAAATTTCATTTAAAAAGAAAAATCAGTGTTTATAAGTATCACTTAGTGGTTTCACTATTCATCAAAAATTGAAGTTTTTCAGAAAAATCCCAAAAAATCACCCTAAGATATATTTGATATTACGAAATCAAAAATGAAGTCTATTTTAAAAAATTCAAAACATATATGTCACATTAATTAATTCAATAATTAATTCCCGCTATCAGAGCAAATGGCGTGTTTTATGAAACAATAAGTATCAAAAGATTGACACTAGTTTAAGTCTGATTTCAAAGTGAAATTAATTCCAACGACCACTATTGGATTTAATGGTAAAAATATATTATAATTTCACTTTATAACCAATTCAAAAGATAATCTAATCATATAAATAAATTAGATTAAAAAGCGGTTTTGAATTAAAATACAACATTTTACACTATTCATTAAAAAAATGAACTTTATCGGAAAGATACCCAAAATTTATACAAAGTAAATTTTGATGTCCAGATTATTAAGAAGAGTTTTATTTGGTCCAATAGAATTTATAAGAGTGAACAAAACTATATTTAATGATGGTTCTCCATCAAAAGTCGATAAGTGAACCTGTAGTGAAAACTAGGGCATATGCGCCTAAAATTGAATTCTTTCCGTATTTTAAGCCTTTATCTTTTATTGGATAAATGTAAAAACATTTAAAAAATATATAATCACATTTTAGTTATTTATATCCATTACAACCAATACAACAGCTACATGTTAACTACCATTTAAAATAATATTATTTTATTATTAGAGTGCAACGTAAGATTCTCAAGAAACTCATTGTTGCGTGTTGGGTACGCCATCGAGCATAGCGTCCCCTTTAAAGTCATATTAATATTTTATTCACAAATTTGGATAAATATGAAAATTTCATAATCTTTATTTACCTGGGGTGTTACATCCTTCCCCCCTTTTGGGAATTGCGTCCTCGAAATTTTTAAAATTGAGCTTGGAAACATCTTTGAAAGTCCCACATCGGAACAAGAGTCGGTAAAACAATCACTTTAAAATAAAGGAAGATAAGTACAGAGGTCACCCGAGTTAACCCATATGTAGAAAAACATGGACATGGAAGAAAAAGAAAAGGGTCATGTTCTTGAGGGAGAGTGATAGTAAACATGTCTAGGTGAAAGTTAACCATAAGAAAAACACAAACTTTTGATGGGTTAAACTGTATTCGATTCCCCAGTAGGAAAAGTTAATAGACAAAATTTTTGTTTTATGTTACTTTTTATTGAGGAATTTATTCATACGGAAACATAATCACTTATCATGTTTAATTTCAACTTTTACTAGATTCCTTTATCAAACTCATATTTTTTTCCAAAAGACGAGTATTTAGGGAGACTTGTTCGCATTAGGAGTACTATAATCAACTTCTAGAGAATCACCTAATCCACATAAGAGAACTATATACTTCACATGTCTTTAGACTTTAACCGAAACCAAAACCAAAAAGGTTAGTACAAGATCCCGTAATCCAGAAAAGGATAACCCTTTATAAAAAGAAAATCTATGCTTAATCTCAAAAATTTGTCCAACAAAACCCAAAGTTCAACGAGGACCATTCGATAAACAATTTGTCCATAAAATTCTTTAAAGTAAACAAAACTAAGGTTGAAACCCAAATATTTGAAGGATTTAGTCACATAGTCTTCCAAGATAAATCGTAACATTTATCTTCAAACAACATCAGTTGCTCCTAAAGTCTCGTATTGAAAACTAATTAACCTAATCACATATCCTCCATGATAGGTTGATAATTTCCATAGATAACACAAAATCAGCTCATTCTAGATTCATAACATCATCTAACTAAAAATAATTAGTTAAACTATCCAGGTACTTCACGTAGTCCAGTGGTAGGCGATAAATACTAGTTGCACGTTGGTTGTGGGTTCGATCCCCGCAGCTTTGTCCGACGCGACGGGTTGTTACACGGTCTGCGTGTTGTCCTTTTTCCAAAACTATATAATTCTCAAATCATTCCCCAAAAAGAGATAAAATCATAAAAAATAACCATAACACAATTTAACCTCATTTTTATCTCTTTCATTTCACTTCCATCATAACATATAGTAACCCATAATTACCTCAAAAGTAAGGATCATATAAACTCTAATGGTTACCTTTATAATTATTACCTGAACTTCCACATCCATTGGTCATCTCATACATGATGCATTAAAGATCATACCATGGTTCAAGTGGTTGATCATGAATTCTTGATAGTTGGTTTAGAACAACCACGAGTTTCCTCATTGAATCCCCCATTTTATCTAGTATCTTAAACATAGAACCACCACAGTTTCCATCAAACTTGTTGTCTCTTTGGTGCCTGCTAGATCCACCCATTAACTAAAACCAAAAAGGTCATTGTGAGTATTTAAACAAAACCATCATATACTAATGAGGAAGATAAACACCAAGATATACTTACTCATTCACTTTATCTAAAACTAGGACTCTTTCTGAAATCCTATCCATTATGGTACTGTCACTTATGCTTAGGGAATACCCTAACCTCTAAAGTTATCTAAACCGACCTTTGATACCAACTATAAGGCCCCAGCCTTAAACCATACTTAAGGTTGTGTTATTACAAGATTACACATTGAGGATCTTTTCAGGTTTGGAGTTTTATAGAATTAGATCATGAAACTAGCATTACATTCCACATTTAAACAAAGTGGTAACATAAAAGACAGTATTCATTCTTCCCATCAACGGAAAAATATTTAAAATAAAACATGGATTCTTTCTTGACACATCCTTGACACTATCATCACATCATGTACCTTTCGCTTGACCTGTGAAAAAAATTTCAAAAAAACTTGGGATGAGCATAAAAAGCTTAGTATGGGTTATAAAAATATGGAAAGAAAACATGAGTTCATATATACATAATAATGAAATCATACTTTACCCATAAAACATAGGCACTTTAACAAACCTCATCAAATCATGAATAAATCATAGAAATCATAAGACATAAAGGTAACTTGAGGCATTCATAACATTCTTACGTAGGGAGTAACCCTCTTGGTTACGTTTGGAATACCTATCACAGTATATTACCTAAATCTATTTGGAGAAACCTTAACGTTTCACTCCTTCACATTACCCAATGCATTGGAGAGCTATATCGGGCTCACCCGCCCTTAGTTTATCACGGAACCACCCATCTTCATAACAATTCCCAAGAACCATAACATAATCTTATCACATAAAACATGCATAAAAGAAACATAACATTTCCACCTTTCAATAACAAGATATCAATACAACACATTGATATAAATACATTATGAAAACCATTTTCAATACCAAAATAAAAGAAAATTAAATCATGGTAATTATTTTTCTTTTAAAAAGAAGGTATGGATTGTAGAGGAAGTCGAAACTCAAATAATGGTCACGGCGGCAGAGAAGTCGTTGTCGCCGCATACATATGACAAAAACATTCCCGTTGGTCATTTAGTAAAACACTTCATATAAAAATATTCCTTTTGGATAAACGTAAAAGACAAAGGGGTTTATACACCGTATAAATGAAAGTTATGTATAAAACAAAATATGTATCAATGAAAGGAGATTGAGACGAAGTCCCATACAAAGACGATATCCTTGGTTTAAGGACAAATAAATTACATAATTATCTGTGACAAACTAATACACCAAATATAAGTGGATATTAAGTGTAAAATAGTAAATGGTCATTCACACATATTCAAAGGATGACATATTCAATAACTACATGTTGAACCCAAATAAATCGAAATTGGGTTAAGAAGTTCCCTTGACAGCCTAACGGCGTCACATAAAAATGAGTTGATGAGAGATAAAAAGTGTATCTCATCACTTGGACATAAAATTTACATCAATAAGGATATATGATAACATATCCCAACATAAAAATATGTAAATTAAAATACCCAACAAAAGAAGTCTTTTAAAAATAGGAGGGTGAAAGGTTCCCTTACCGACATGGGTATCTTTCGAGACATGCACCCCGTGAAAGAAGGAAAATACAACATTGATGTAAATACTCATAAATGAAAGTATATTAAACAATGAGTAAAATAATGGGCAGTACATACACCAATCAAAGGAAATTGTGGCAAATGTATCATAAATCTCACGGGAATAAAAGTGAGATGAAAAATCCCTTACGAAAACTCGGCAGCCTAACGACGCCACTTAAAACTTCCAAAAATGGATAGATGAGAGAGAATAGGTTCTCTCATCATATGAACATAACAATTACAGTAAGAGTAATATAAAAGAACATCCCAATAACAAGAAATATTAGCTTATAAGTAATGACATAAAAGAGTGTACTTAAAATGAAAGAGAGGAGTAGGATCCCTTGCCTCGGGTCCGACTTGACTCGATCGTTCTTTAATCTCCGGAATAATAAACTTGAGTTAATTTATACTTCCTTAAGAACCTTTTCAAGTTCATTATTCCTTTTATATCACTTATTACCATGTCATAAACATTATGTAATCATTTAAGTTAATAATATTTGTTTTGCCGATATTTGGTTCTTAAGTAGAAAGTGGACTTCTTACAATTACATGTTGTTCGTGTGGCCAAATGTTCATTATATCCAGAATATTATTCATGATGTAGATATCATATATATAATATATATCCAGTATATTCAAGAATTTATAATATTACATAACATTTAGAGTTATGAAATGAAATGCACCGTTCAGGGAGATGGTAAGCCGTAAGTACGCATGAACGCTACTTCAATTTCTATTTCATATTTAATGGAATTAAAACATAATGATACATAATAGTATATTAATTCCAGTATGGTATCATATATAATATCATTAAATATATCCTTTATACATACCACATATGGTATTAACGAATCAATTCACTTTGAGGGGGCGGTAGTCCACACTTCCTTAAATGAATATATCGTGTTTACCCATAATGGAAACCATAAAGGTATGACATAAATGAAAAATACATAAGCTTAAGTAAAACATAAACATATTAGATATCATATATAAATATCGTGTCATCTTAATGGCCACCTTTGAAGGTTTTAGAATAATGTTGAACAATCATCATTTCGGGAGGCAGAAATTCGCCATCCACGGAAACAGTATGTTATTTAACCATTAGATGTAGGTGTGGGTAAGTGTAGCTAGAATACTTCTTATAACAACATCGTAGTATATTGAAGATACTTGAGTTGTTAAAAAATAAAATAATAAAAAGAGTTTAGGGGGTTGGAGAAGTAAAATAAAACAAAATGACTCAAGTGAAGACATTACCTTAAAATCGGGTAACTTTCTTTGATTTGAGCACAAAGGCTTCCTTGGAAAGGATTCTGCCCATAGTGAGTATTCAAGGAGTTATAGAGGGATGTGGAGAGACGAAATGGGCAGGGGTTGGCCTAGCCAAAGGCTTTGGAAGTGTGGGTAAGGAGGTAGAGGAGGGGGCCTTTTATAAGAGGAGAGGAGGGGCACCCTTGGAAGGTAAAGAAAAGTCACTTTATTTTAAAATGGTATTTGGATTTAAGAGGTCCCACATATATGTTTTTCTAGGACAAGGTGATAAGGGTTATAAATACACTCATCCAATAGGTTTTGGACATGTTTAGGTCTTAGATATTACATTATCATTCCATTTTATTTAAATCATTAAATAATGAGGTCATCGCTGCATCATCGTGATGTCATAAATAATTTAATTTATTTAACATCTAAAAATTATAAAAAAAGTACTATGATGTAGGAAATAGTTTTATCTTTCCAATTAATATTTAAAGTCAAAAATATGACCTGTATAACCCCATGTAATTTTTTTTTTAGTAAAACATTTCATGTTTGTCTCATTTTTACTTTAACTTTAAATAAAAAGATATTAATGTCATTTTCCACCCAAAGTGCCTTCATGGGGTCCCCATGTTGACCCATGGGTTCTATTGGTCTTCCATGACACATAAAATGAGGTTAGCACATGTTTCAAGTTCATTTAATATTATTAAAACATTATTTTTACCTTAAACTACACTAATTTCCTCTAATCGCGATTAAAAATTTAATAAGTTACTATTCACCAAAAAATTATTTTTATCCCATTGAACCACATTTTACTTATTAATGAAAACCATGTATGTCAGATTTTTGAAATTAAAAACACAAAGATGAAAAAATTTCATTTAAACGGAGAAATCAGTTTTTATAAGTACCACTTAGTGGTTTCACTATTCATAAAAAATCGATGTTTTTCATAAATATCCCAAAAATTCAACCTAAGCTATGTTTGATATTAAAAATTAAAAAATTAAGTCTAATTTACAAAATTCAAAACATATAAGTCACATTAATTAATTTAATAATTAATTCCCGTTGTCAGAGCAAATAGCGTGTTTTTATGAAACAATAAGTATCAAAAGATTGACACTAGTTTAAGTCTGATTTCAAAGTGAAATTTATTTCAACGACTACTATTGGATTTAATGGTAAAAATATATTCTAATTTCACTTTAAAACCAATTCAAAATATAATCTAATTATATAAATAAATTAGATTAAAAATAGGTTTTGAATTAAAATACAACATTTTACACTATTCATTAAAATAAATGAACTTTATCGGAAAGATACCAAAAGTTTACACAAAGTAAATTTTGATGTCCCGATTCATAAGAAGAGTTTTATTTGGTCCAATAGAATGTATAAGAGTGAACAAAGCTATATTTAATGATGGTTCGCCATCAAAAGGCGATAAGTGAACCTGTAGTGAAAACTAGTGCATATACGCCTAAAATTGAATTCTTTCCGTATTTTAAGCCTTTACCTTTTATTGGATAAATGTAAAAACATGTAAAAACATATATAATAATATTTTAGTTATTTCTATCCATTCCCTCCAATACAATGGCTACATGTTAACTACCATTTAAAATAATATTATTTTATTATTAGAGTGCAACGTAAGATTCCCAAGAAACTCATTGTTGCGTGTCGGGTACGCCATCGAGCATAGCGTCCCCTTTAAAGTCATATTAATATTTTATTCAAAAATATAGATAAATATGAAAATTTCATATTCTTTATTTACCTGGGGTGTTACAGTAACCATAGATTATGTTAAAATATATGCCTTATAGATAGGGTCCCAACTCTATCAAGGTCTCAACAATCAGATGCGCGGTTTGTAAGATATGGGTGTTTTAGTAACCAAGTACTGGTTGTGATGGGGCCCGGTCCGACCCAGTTGTACTGAACCGATCAACTTGGCCTTGGGGGTTCCACATACCCTGGTTTATGATCAACTAAATCGACCAGACTAGGAATAGTTTTGGGTCAGTCTTGCCATTGGGGTAGGCCTAATGGGCCTCGGTGGACCTGACTCAATTTGGCAGAGGGTAAAGTATGCCAGGTCACCCGACAAGCCAGTCTAGTCCAGCCTTACCAGAAGGGAGAGGGCCCGCATTCAGGTGCGGGTCCGGATCATTTTGTGCGGCTCTGGCCTGTGGGTGTGGCATCAGCTCAGTGAGTGATTGGTCTGACCCACTGGACGGTTCGCGCCCTGCCCTGTTCACAATAGGCGGACCGATCCACCTCACCGGATGTGGTCGGTTGACACGCCTCGTCCTCCACCATTGCCCCATGGGTAACTATAGAGTGCCTACTCATACGCGGTTGAGCAACCATGACCCATTGTGTGGTATGCGGCATGTTGCCACTTCTGTGTCCATCTAATGTGGTTAAGAATCCGCATGTGCTGACTCCATCAACCAGCCCAGCAGACAACTTCTTCTACTACACCATGACCCTTCCACTAGCATGCCATCGTAGTGAGTCACCATCTGCTCGTAGCCGCCACCAATGCTGGTGCACCGACAGACTATTCCGCAGATCACTGGGTTTGTATCAGTGGACCATTCTCCATGCCACATGTGCATGTGTTCTATAGGTAACGTTCACTCCACCGTGAATGTCTCAAAACTGTCTTTATGTCCACTCGAATGTTTGTCCATAAAGAACACCCACAAAGTAGGGTCTCGATCCTTGTTCATGTTGGCCCACACCCTCCACATTAGATGTTTAAAAACAAGTTATGTTTGTGTATTTTAATTCGAAAAACCATGACAATTCATTCCCAGATAATGAATCCCGGAAGAAGTCACCCTCTTGTGATAACACAATATCTTCAGATTAACCTATTTGTTAGTTAATTTGTATTCGTCATTTTGAAATTATAACGTGGAAACATTAAAATAAAATAACCCCTACTTAATTGATTTTCGATGTCGAAGCATTCATCATGGAGAGTACAAGGCATCGACGTTGTCACTTCCAGCTCTGTTCTTCGAGGTGCGTCAAAGATGATGACGATCCACCGATGTTCATCATTTTTTGTTGGGGAGGATATTCATCATAGTTTCATCAAAAATTCCTTCATGTTAAATTTCCAAGCTTCACATGTTGTATAATCTAAAGAAGAAAAAAAGATCAGTGATTCTATATCCATTAATAATGCTCATTAAATTATCCTTATTTAATGAGCCATATTTAATGATCCATTAAGGTAAGTTCATTACAGTTCCAATGAGCCACAATTGGTCCTCCATTACTATGCCTCATTGTTGCAACACAGTTTCACCATTCTCCACCTAATATAGAGAAAAAAATAAAATAATTTCATTAAATTATTTTAATATTTTTCACAAAAAAGTTTGAAAAATAACGTTTCTACATGACCCATTTCGGCCAAAGTTATGTTGTTTCTAGCTAAATCCTAGCATTTCAAAATCAATCGTTCCCTCAGATTTTCAATCAAAGTAGAAGTTCAAAATGTAGACAAATCCCACTCACAATTTTACTAAACATAGCTTTAAAAAGTTCCAAATTCTATTTTGGGCTATTCGGGCCTCATAATCACGTGTCATCAGATTTTATGGATTCAAAAAAATTAAATATAATTTAAACAAATTAAATGGAAATGCTGAGATTTTACATCTAATGTGTCCAAAATGTTGATTAATAATATATTTTATGGTTTAGGATTTCTAAAAATACCTCCAATAGAGAAAATGAAAAACATTTTCATCATTTTCCCCTTAACATCCATGTTTCCCAACTCTTTCAATTTTGTGTTTTCACTACGTTACCTAATTTTTTATCTTAGGTAATTATTCCCATAGGGTTAAATTAATGTGATAATTGTAATAAAATTTAATCGTAATTAACATAAATATTATATATTATTTATATAATATATATCCAATGTGTGTTAGATTTTTTTTAATAGAAGCGCATGTAACACACAGAAACACCGATTAAATCTTAATTGAATTAACAAAGAATTTAATATTTAAGGGTAAATATGTTCATTATAAATGATCAATTTGTCCTGCAATGGAAAATATTTGATTTGTATTGAAAATAAAAAAAATACATGGAAGAGTTTTGGGTTTTTAGTAATTTTATGTTATTTAACAAAATATCATTTATTATAAAATAACATCAATGTCAATTTTACATTATTTATTTAATTTTAATTTTAAAAAAAATCAATATAGTGATATAATATGATTGTATTAATTTAAACATATTTAACAAGATGTATTAATCTAAAAAAATAATCGAAGACAATAATACATTTATTTTACCTACCTTTTAATATTTTTCGTATACTTTATTTTAGATAATTATTACCCAAATAATTACTACCGTGGCCTTTCAAAATCATTTTAAGTAACATATTCAACCCTATAAATTAGATATAAATTATTAAAAAATTAAAATAAATTAAAATTTCAATAGAGCATGTATAACTAAAAAAATATTATTTCCTCCCATAAACCAAATCTTTATAGTTGTTAGTGGCATGAAAGGTTTATTTTTTAGCTTTTTCATTACTTAATATATTATATGTGCCACACTAAGTAATAGTGTCTCAATAACACATAAAAACATATCCTATGGTGATAAGGGTCAAAATATTTCTATCCAATGTGTGTTGGAAAATATTATATGCCATTTTATCCCATATTAATTGCGTTTTATCCATTGATAAACTATTTTTTACCTTAATAATCGAAATTATTTTCTATTGTTTTCATCATCCATTTTGGAAAAAATTTATATATACATTGTTATATAATATAAATTACTATTATTAAAAATATTTAATACATTTCCTTGAATACAACACTATTAAGTGGAAGAATATAATTATAAATTAACCCCACACACTTGAAGAGAAATAGAGTTTTGATGATGAAGACATATTCATATAAAAATTAAATGTTTGAATGTTTAGAGTGAGCTAAATTTTATTAATATAAATATGTATTATATAGTTTTACATTAAAAAAATTAAAAATATAATTTAGCATTATATATTATTTAAATAAAATTGAAGAATTCATTGGAAATTAATTTTTTTTCTACCATTTATAAAAAATTATACTTCATAGAAAATTATCAAAAAATAACCTTAAGAAAATTTTGATATTATTATATCACTAATTAATATTATTTTTGAAAATGAAATTTCTACAATTTTTGATATTGAATTTTGAATTATTTTTGACCGAACAAGATTAAACAGTAACTTGGAAAAATGATGTTTTCGGAAAAATTTTATTTTTCTTTTAAATGAAAAATATTTTATTTCTAACAAATAAATAGAAGATAAAAAAGTGTAAAACATATACTAAAAAAAAATTGTTCCTATTTTTATCCCACTTTTCAATCAATTTTAATGTTCTATCGTATTAAATGATAATACTAAGAGTATATTGGTGTTCGGTAAAACTCGGTCTTACGTGCAACACAAGAAGACTCAGTATAACATCTACTATAAAGTAATTACAATGTCTTTTGTAATTTATTCTATTAAATAATATTTTATCCTTTTATAATTTTATATTCTTTATAAATTAAATATAACATAATGATAAAAATTATAACAATTTTAGTAATGTCTTTATATATTTTGAGATGAACATTTTTTCTAAAAAAAATTATTACTATATATTTTTTTGGTACAAACTAATAATTTATTTATAAAAAACATAGAAAATTTATTTCAAATATGAAATTAGTTTTTTTAAACAATGAGTAAAAACTACATTTGGGTGTTTTTTGATATTTTCCAAAAATGATCTATTTTTTTATGAATAATGAAAAGTGCTGGTTTTTATTGAAAACTTCCTTTTCGTTTAAAAATTTTATAAAGTCAAATTTTTTATAAAAATAAATTAAGAAATAAAATTATACGAATTATATTACAATTATTTCAATATAGTTTGTTTTAATCAATTTTATATTAATTTTTTATATAAAAACATGTTAATCTTTTGAAAATGTTCTTTTTGGAAAATATATTTTTCATTTCATTTCCATGTATAATGTTTAATTAAATTTTGAAAAATATATGAATTTAATTATAAAAAATGGATTCCATATTGGAATCATAATATTTATTATTATATAATCTTTTTAAATTAATATTTACTAAATATGGATATTAAAATCATGAAAAATTAATTTTTGTGTTTTATTTTAAAATAGGTTTACTAGGGCTTAAACTAAAACGATAACGGGAATAGTGCCCTACATGCATTTCTAAAAACTAATTTTATGATAATATTTATACCATATAAATTATAATATATAACTATGAATTATTTTTTAGCCTTTTGTCTTATGGAAAACATTGGTACACTTTATTCCATTAAAATTTTTCATGTTTGTTCTCCCCTCCACTTATAAATGGCCTCCCACTCTCCTCTTATCTTAAAAATTAATGAAACATTTGGTTCAAAATATCCAAACCTATATAAAATCCTAAATTACCCCACCACATTCTTAAATCCTTATTCTTTTTATAAAACCCTCTTACATTGTCTTTATCTATTAATATTTAGAGGTTCTCTCAATAAGGGGAAAAAGATTTAACTTGTGTTTATGTTTTATTTCATCTTCTATCACATTAAAATATTTTAAATTATGATAATATAATAACACCATTATTTAATATATATTTATATTTATAATTTTAATTTAATTATCTATATTTATTTCCTTTTACATCAAATGTGAATAAAAAATGTCACCCATGTGTACGTTAGACTTCTACCTCACGAACCGATGCAATTTATTTTGAATCACCAACTCTATTGGATGTATGTAATGAAATATTTCAAATTTTTACATAGTTATAAATATATATATTACTATAAATTTTGATTTATAATACGACATATAACTTATTACCTTCCATTATGTTATAATATGATAAAATCACTATGGTGTACAATAGAATACCACCTCATGAAATGATGTCATTTGTTCTAAAATTATTCTTTATATGGAATGTAATAAAGGTATATTTAATCAATAAATATGATATATATTTCATGAATAGTATTGATGAAACATAATATATTATTTACTTTCATTTCATTTCATCAATTGATAAAATGGAAAAAAACATTCAAGTGTAAATACAAAATTCCATCTCCCTGAAAAGTGTAATTAATTTTCAATCTATAAATTTAATGGATTAGAATATATATAAAATTAATTTATATTTTATTAATATGATTTTTAACGTTTGTAATATTATGTAATAATTTTTTAAAATAAATGAATGAAAATACCAAATAAAATAAAACACAAAAAACATAGTAGATAATTCACGAAATAAGATTTTAATAAGGAAATGTTAATTAACAATTTATAACAGGTCATAGGTAATCATATAATGTATAAAAAGTATTATTATATTTATTCAATATATTTATAATGAACCGATACATATTATAAATGATGTACAATTATGTATAAAGGAATTTGAGATATAAGGTTAGATTATTTTGCCTAAAGTTTTCTTGATTTGATATACATTATGTTATGAACAAGTATTATTTTATGATTTGTATATATAACAACTATGAAATTTAATATCCTGAATATTTTTAATTGCATTATATTTTAAGATTTATTAAATGTTATTTTTCATGGGTCTTGTGATGTAATGTTACCCACATAGTAAGATTTTATGATACAAACTCATCGTTTATCAAGATTGTTACGATTATAATTCTTATTATGAAATATTATGACCCATATGAAATGGAAAATATTATTTTTTCTATAATATTTTAATATCATCAAAATATGCATGTCCTTGTAATTCTCTACTCATTATTTACAGAAGAGACAAAAATTATGATTTCAAGGATATTTGACTTTGTTTCTCTATATGGTAGAAAAACATTTATCTTCATTGTCTATTTTTCAAAAAAATCATTTAATAAATGTTTTTTATATTATATGGTTTTATAAAAAATAAATATTTTCAAATGTTCGAATTTTCCACATAAATTAATATATCTTTTCATGGTTATCCAAATGAGGTACTTTTTAGGTTTACCGAATATGTGAAAGGAATCATTGTTTATAAATTTATATTTCATGATTGACATTTTCCCTCATCATTAATGACAAACAATTTTAAGATTCTATTTTATGTATTAATTTTTTCAATTAAATGTAATTTGAAAAATGATATATGAATTTTTTATTTTGAAAGTTTATTTACGAAGTGGAAATCATATTTTATTTAGGAAATATTCCGGGTCATATTTCAAAATCATTTTCCATAAATGATTATATTCATTGATGTTACATGTTATTTAATTTTTATATTATACAAGGTTACCATTCTTATTCTTTCTCTAAATGGTTTATGTTCATGATAAAAATATTCTTATCAACCCGATTTCTCATCCACAATTCATACAAAGATAAAATTCTAAGGAAACCCACCACTTTTTATAAGGTTTTACAATGATAAAATAATTGTAAAACCTACCACTTATTTTATAGGTTATGATTTAATGAAATGATTAAATGATTATGAATAATTCTTCTATTCCACATGTTATTCTATGAAGAAGTATTTTTAAAACCCATTTTTTTTGCTTTTGATATGATGAATGTCTTTTTATATTGTAGAAACCATATGTAAAACATTCAACATATGATTCATGGGACCAATATATCCTTCCATCAAATTTGGTATGGAATTATATCCAATGAGATATATAGGAATTGAATGGGTAGAAAAACCAGTTATGAAATGGGCTAATTCATTATGATATTCTTGTGAGTGAACCATGAATACTAAATTTTTTCGGGGAGTGAAACCAATAAAATATGATAGTTTTGGGAATGAACTATGGAGACTATGATGGTTTGGGTGATAAACCCACTTAACTATAATAGTTTTCAAATTGATCCTTTTCTACTAAATAAATTATTTTCTATTCTTATGTGAATGCCACTAATCTATGTTTTATTATAATGTTAGGATCAAATGGATCATGTTTTTTTATTCCCTTATGATTCATGTCAAATAAAATCAAATATTTATTCAATAACTCATGTTTATGGTCTATGATATACATGTTATTTTTTCAAATGTTATTCTCATGCAATCGTAGCATTATTTTAATGATATAAGGATATCTTCCTTGTTTAGCCTCATAGATCATGAGAGATAACCCTATATTGTGTTTTCATTCCCTAATATATACAAAAATGTTTTATGAATGTTATGTATAAGAAGGGTTCTAGTTGTGAAGGACTTAGTTGGATTTGATGTAACCCACTTATAAACCAGTTACATATGTATATGAGTTTCAAAAAGAACATGGAATAAAATAATTTGGAACATATCATCGCATTATTCCATGGATACAGATCTATTAAGATATAATATCAATATAATAATTGTGAAGGTCACTATAGATAGTATTATAGAAAGGTTTGTTTAAAAAATTAGAATCTTAGTTGATAAAATGTTAATAAAAACCCATATGATAATGGAATATATAAGAAAATGACCAATGTTATGTTAATTATATTATTGTCAATTTCCTAGAAATACATCCCTATTTGAATACTATATGTGGATATGGTACTGGAATAGTTATACCTAGGGTAATAAATCATAAAAATTTGTGGTAGTATAGAATTGATTATTACACAGAACAGAACAAAATTCCGTACTGGACACTTGGTTATCACTCATAGAGAGGATTCTATGGTTAATTTACATTCTCTATGTGAACCATGATGGATTTTTTGAAAAATATCCATGATTGAGTATTGTTAAACTTAATGTTTCATAGATTGTAAATGAGGTCTCATGGTTTAGATATCCTATGAATGATGATTCATGATTATTAACTCTAATTAAAGATTCATGATGGCTACAATAACCATATTGTTTCTATCATGTGATTAATGATAGGGAAATTTTTTTTTGTGGTGATATTTAAGTTCAAATATTTAATTTCATTTTTTTATATTAGTAACTGAATGTACCAAAAAGAATGAAGTGGACTATACCAATTTAATAACAAAATGTAAAATTATAATAATTGAGTTAAAAATAATAAAAATAATTGAATGAAAATAAGAAATGTACTAAATATATTAAATAATTAGTATATATTTTTACACATAATAGTATAGGATATTCAAGGTGATTCAGAAATCATGGTAAGGTAAAATTTGATTTAATGCTTATTTAAACTATTTTGTAGTTATTATTTCGACTATTTATCCTATATCTAAATATTCATCTTAAATTATCTTCAATACACTTAAATGATTTCTCGATGTAAATTTCATTTTCTCTAGGTTTTTATAAAATGGGTAAAAAAATTTCTTAACATTTCTATACTGTTCATTTGTCACTTTATTTCTAAAGGTGAGAAAATATTGTTTTTTAACATTATCAAATTGATATAATATTCCTACCATATTATATGTTCTATTTTACAATTATTATCTTTCATGTTTGCATGGTTTTCCCATGTAAAATGAAATTCGAGTTATTTAATAATATTTTCATTTAAATTAATTATAATATAGACATTTTCAATTAGTTTTATCTTTTAACTATAACTAATTCTGATTATGGGTTCAAATGAATTTTTTTTATTATTTTCCTAACACAATTGGAATACCTTATGTGTTTTATTCTTATTACGGTCATTGGAAGTTATATATAATGATATATGGGTCTTATATATCTCTATAATGAATTGAGTAATGATTTTTACTTCTGAAGTATGATGTTGGAATTAATTGGTTGAGTTATTCCACTAGGGGTTTATAAAGTAGTAATTCACTAGTTATGTCATTCCATTATGAGTTTTTAAAGAGTTAACTGGTTATGTGGAACCATTATAGTTTATATGAATACGATAATCCAAGTAATATTCATTGTTAATCTATATGTCATTCTTCTGGGATGGTCTTGTGTGTCATTTTTTGTAGATATGATGTTTTTTGGGTTTGAATGTAATTTTATGTTCGTTACATGCCAAAAGATCATTATCTAATGAATGGTATTTTTAATGTTTTTTTAGTATTTGGAAAACATGTTATTAATTTTCATTTACATACATTTATTAGTTTTATGACCATCCCTTATTTTGAAAATGTATTTAATTTGGTGTAATGGTGTGTTTTAATAATTTTGTAGTCCATAACATAACATGAGATGTTGGAGTTGAATGTACTGGGTGTACCATTTAATGATTTTTATAGTGAAAAAAACATCCATAGATCAGATTATTATGGGTTTTATTTAGGTATGGGGATTGAGAAATATCTAAAAACCAGAACTAAAAGTCTCTGGGAATATAAGTAATTATATATTAATTATAAATTAGGTAATTTTGGGAAGGTTTAGGATTTTCAGTAATAGTTCATATCATGTAAATTTTGTAAAAAATATTTTTATTACCAGATATGTGTTTATGTGTCGAGGTAATTATACAAATTATGTTACCAGTCAGGGATAATATAAAATATACATGTGAAAACCATATTCTTACAAAGTTATAGATCAATAAGAAATAGTGAATTCAGTAGTCTAACAACTAATGTTATATGGATATGGTGGGATAATGCAACTAATATTCAGACATCCATATGTAGGATGAATAAATGTTACAATATTAGATAAATGGAAATTAGTCTTATCCATTGATTAGAATGATGGAGGGAGTGTGAAAAAAAATATTTTTCGTTGTAAGAGATTCTCCTGGATACAAAATATTCATTTTGATGGGTTTCCCATTGGTGGATTTTGGTGATAGTACTATGTAATATAATCTTGAGTAATACATAATGGTAAACTTGTAGAGTTTACCTAATTGGGAACATTGTATTTGATGGAAAAGTTGATGTTTTATGTTTATTTGACTAAGAGGATGTATGTACATTGAGATTATATTTTTGTCAACTGATCCTAGTAAAAATATCATGGTTGTTGATATTGTTTGCATTGGTTAGACACTACAGAGAAATTAGGTTAAATGTCTTGTTATATGTACGGATATTATATTACAAACATTTACTAATTCCGTAATAATTTATTTCCAATTTTCCCATTATGGACATGAAATAGCTTCTAAACCACATATATATAATTTCTATTCTTTTTTTCCATTATTTGTATCGTTAAATATATTTTTAAAGTTCATTCTTACATAGTTTAGAGGTTGTAGACTATGTGTTAGGATGTAGGTTCATTTTTATTATACATTATGATGCATTAAGTTCATAGGTTCATTCAATTACATTATTATATATTATATGTTCTAGACTCATTACATACAATATTTTATATTAATACTCATTGAATCCAATAATTGGTAATAAATAAAGGTTGGGTATCCTCAGATTACTAGACCCTAGTGATGGTGATTTAGATCTTAACTTATAAAAAAAATTATTCATGATTCCTTTTAGGATAATTCATGTAATAATTTCTTAATCACTTCATTGTGTTTCCTAAAATTCTAGGAGTCTACATTCTATGGATGTAATTCAGTTGGAAGACCATATGGTATGGCTAGAAAAGTTTATCCTAAACGATGTTAGATTCTTGAATATATAGGTAGATGTTTTTATACTACAGATTTATCTTGATATTATATTGATGGGTATAATGAAAAATATGATGAAAAAAAGATAATGATAGAGGATAGATAATAAATCACATTGAATTATCCAGATGTCGACAAACCAGAATATGTCTTAAATCATTCCAGAGTTGAAAATATCATTAAAATATGTGAAGCATCTCACCAATATATATAAAAACCATATATAAATTAATGAATTGTTCATCTACATGAGGTTGGTTGAAAAGTGAATTTCATAAAGTAATATTGTGACTAAGAAACAAACTATTTCAATATCATTCATATTTAATTAGAATTAGTAAAGGTGAAAATTATAGAACCATAAAAAGTGCATATTTGTCTTCTATTTATCCCATATTCCTTATTTGGAGTGGTAACCAACATTATAAACTCTATAAGGAAGATGGGATTTTTATTTTCATATTATAGAGATCATTTATTGAATTAATATATTATTTCTATAGAGGATATATTAATTTTTAGAAATTACAATAGTTCATAATGCAGTTAATGTTTCAGTACATAGAAATGTCACATGAAAAGAAAATGATGGTTAAATCAAATCAATTTTTGATTAGTTGATTGTGGAACCTTGTGACATATGTTTTGTGAAAAAATCCCACATAAATTATTACATACAGGAAATAAGAGTTAACATTATAAGAAATTCTTCTGAAAGGGAATCTACAAAAGCTCTGTAGAAATAT
This sequence comes from Viscum album, assembly GCA_963277665.1. Taxonomy (NCBI): domain Eukaryota; kingdom Viridiplantae; phylum Streptophyta; class Magnoliopsida; order Santalales; family Viscaceae; genus Viscum; species Viscum album. Next base: position 430,708,981 of record OY728147.1, on the reverse strand, counting down.
ATGGGTGGTATTCTTCTTTGTCTCACTAGTTTACATGAATCTTGAATTATATACTCTAGAGCTTCATGTCGCTCTAAAACTAGGAGATAATGAATATGAAATTATATTTTTAGAAGATATAATAATTTAATCCTTAAAGATAATGGAAATTTCATTAATGTAATAATTTATAATGTTTACATCTAGACATGAAACATGTGTTTTATATATATTTTAAAGAGTTTGGAATATAACAGGGTTGTGGATGAAAATAATTGATTGTGTATGGATAGATGATGTGTATTTTTATAAATCTTTTAGAAATGGTTTGTGGAAAACCAAACACAATTACATGGTTGTGGAAGAGGATTAAATGATATTTGAGTCATAGAGTATTGAAAATATAGAGATTTTGTAATATCTTATCCTTCATCATTGGCTTGAGTCAATGCGGAATTTATACTAGGCCTTATATGACATCCTCAAGACACCAAAGGATGGAAATAAATGCCATGGTCTTCAATACAACTAGAGGATGATTTTATCATTGAAAATAAATCAACCACAATTGAAATACCATAACCAAAAAAATATAAATTTTTTATGAATCCATGCTAATAAAAAAAATTAACATCTTATCCATTACCCATACCAATGTACTATAAAAAACCAAAAACCAACATCAGAATATAAAGTGGAATGCAAAACCATCAAAACTCAAAGACTCCAAAGACAATAACTACACTACTATGAACATTATCCAATATCCAACTCCACAGTCCATGATCAATGTATCTAGATGAATCACTAATAAAATGAGGTAATTTTCATTTACCTATGACATGATAAACAATATCTAAAAAAGAAAAAAAAATTCCAATGATGGTGGGGAGTTATGATACATAGTTGGTTTTCCCCAAAAAAAATCCATAATCATTCTACTAGTATATTACATGTTTGAAAATTTATATAAAACAATTTATATAAAAAATTTGAAATAGTTTATATTTGAATATCAAAAAAAATCCATACCAAAATTTTTTTTTGAAACAAAATCCATTTTCATGTAAATAATCTAAAAAACAATAAAAACATTTGAAAATATCTATTTAAGAATACCCTTATACAATATATATATGAACTGATGTGTGCCCAGATAATAGTTCCATACTGATGAGAAATCTCTCATCCACCCACTGGGTTGTCACAAGGTAATAATATACTGGTGCTCCAATGGCACATGCACCTTAAATAGGGTTACAATAATTAAAATGAACACATACTGACCAATTATTCATGTACCATAACAAAACAATTGTGGCCAACTATTATCTAAAAACAAAATTATTGAGAACCCTTTGACAATCTTTTTTTCCATGAATCAAACCAGAAAACCTTGTTCTAAATAACAAATTTAAATTTTTTAACAAGAAAAATTCAGAAAAATTCTAATATTTAATAAACCATCACTAGAGACAGTTTCAACCATGCATTGAACTACAAATTTACAAAGAAAGTTAATAAATATTAATAGTTTGAAATATAGGAATCAATTTCTAATAAGTGGAGTTAAAAGTTAAGGAACATACCATGGGACCCTGATGGAAATGAATAATGACATGAATTATTCAATAAAATTGGCTTGAAACTCAAAATATTAATCTTATATCTCATTAAATATCATCAGCATATAAAAATATCATCATCATTATAATTAATTATTAATGAAATAAACCCAATAGACTAGATATATGAATCTAATAAATGGAAGAATAATAGATAAAAGAAAAACAACCATGAAAAGATACTTACAATGAAATCCATCTTTAGATGAACCATGATATTACATAAGATCACTTTTAGATCGAAGGGAAGAGTAACTACAACCATTAGGAGAAAAAAAACCAAGTAGGGGTCATAATGGGGAAAACAGGGGTTATGGTGATAAAAATGAGATACAAAATTTTCAGATCTCATTTTAGCCACACATGGTTATCTTTCATAGTTAGAAAAAATGTGTGGTAAACATGCATAAGACATTACCTCAGAAGAACCTCACATAGTTGGCCTACATGGTATTTAAAACCATTCTCCAACAATTAAAAATCCCTCTTTCACAAATTAATGAATTCTCCTAGGTGGCCAAATTGGTTTTCCAAACAGTGCATCTAACTGTGGCCCTACCAAGTAACATTTATCTCACATTCTATGGTCTCCTAGTGTTGTTTCACTACTTATACTAACCATTCTATAATCAGAAAGATCTATAGCGACCCCCAAAAAACTTTCCAAAAGTTATCGAGGACTTCCCAAAAATCATCAAAAAAATTAGACACTAAAAATATTAAAATAAATGGTTACATACATGAAACTGAAAGTGATAAATTCTCTCCAAAACTCATCTTTCCTTTAGTGGAAATTAGAAAACCTACATTTTACGGAAAAAGTTTGTTCCATTTCTTGTCCATTTACTTCTCCCAATCCCATATTTCTTCCTAAATCTGACCATGTTTCTAATAAAAATGTAATAGACTGATTCTTTTCTTATGAAATAATTTCTATTTCATATTCACAATCCGTACTAGCACAAGAACTAAAACTGAAGACAACTTTAGGAAATCGTGATCCCATCGAATCAAGTGGTCGGGTTTAGGATGATAATTATTTGACTCAGATAAATTTAAGTCATTATGGACCGAACTAAACCATGGAGGAAAATAAAATCAACATGACACATCACTAACTCATTAAAGTATCTAAAAAATGCTTTTTATATAGGATATTACTTTAACTAGTTCTCAAAAAAGTGATTCACTAGCCACATAGAGATTTTCAACAACACATTACCAGTCACCTCGAATGAGATTGGTTATCAGCAAAGATCAATGTATGATTTCATATGACATTGAGTTTTCTTCATCCTTTTCTAAATCATCTAGATGTTATTTATTTCATCTCATGTAAGGATCATCCCAACTAGTGATGCCTCAAATATTTACTCCCAGAGAATTTGAAAATTAAAATAACTCCCATACAATGCTTCAAATGGAGTCATGAGTATCGAGGCTTAATAACTATTTTTATATAAGAACTACAATATCATTATATTACCATCTCACAAGCTACCAAAATATATTACACAATATCTAAGAATGTATTACTATATATATATATCAATCTTTTGTATTTTCCAATAGTTTGAGGATGATACATTGTACCCATATTCAACAGATTCCCTTGGGATTGATTCAAAAAAAATTGAAATGTGTTGTAATCCATGGAACTCATTCTTATACTATTGAAACTAGTACACCATGCATATTTACCACTTCATGGATATATAAATTAGGGATGCCCTTCGCTGTATGAAATTCATGAATTAAGAAAAAATGTGCCAATGTTCTGAGATGATACACCTTAAAAAATATGGAATAATGATTCCATACCCTTACTTGGAAACCAAGAACAAAATAATTTTCTATGGACTTATATTTAATAACACAAAAAAATATACTGCAACATACCCACTACCTATTGGCGATCTACCAAAACAAACTGATAGATGAGGCATCTTGAATCAAACTCAACCACCTTCCTTTTCAACGAAACCCACCAATACCGTGGTTTCAACCTCTTCGGAATCTATTGTATTACCAGATACAAAATCCGTCTCAGATGGTGGTAAGAATGCATATGTTGTTCTGGACAATCCCACAGTATGACCATTTGATTCTGAAACAAAAATAACTGAACTCTTACTCATCATTTACCCCTTAATGGTCTCCCATCCATTAAGATTTGACCACATAGAAAGACATTCTAAATCAGATGTATATTTTGATTTAAACAAAGCATCAAAATCAAAAACCAATGAAATTGAGTATAAAACATTTATACTACCTTGGTCTTCACAATTCAAGGGTATGTTAGTTTTAAGAGACATCAACTACCACAAGTCTGAAGCCACATTTTCTAACAGAGCATATGAATTTTTCCATAATGAATTTGCATTGAAATTTTCTTTACACAATATATACACCAAGTCAAAGTCAATAATTTATAGATATTCCATGCATATTCTTTTTCACATAGTTTAATCCCATTGTGAGAAAATGGGTTTCAACATCATATGATCCACAAAAACTATAAATTTCTCACCAAAGAGGCAGTGATGCCAAATTATCAAAATCATATTCTAAAATAGCTAACTCGAAATCCAATGTTGGGTTGTTATAATCATGAAACCATAACTACTAGGAACTATAAGAAACAATATTTTCTCCCTTTACGAGAACACATCACATGATAGATCCTGAATAATCTAAATATACCACATATTATTTAATAGATTCTAAGAAATCATGACTGATGCTAATGTGAGGTGAACATTATGATCTAGATAATACTTCTAACATTCCCCATTCCATTTAAATGGAACATTATTCCATATCAAATTACTCATATGTGATTTTAGTCATGAAAAATTAGGGAAGAAAGAAAATAAATAACCATCATGTCAAAAGAAAATGTCTATCTAAAAGATGTTATTAGGAAGTTTCCAAGAGATAACAACTTATATCTTTCTTATATCCAGAGAAACACCTTTTTTAGAAATTATATGTCCAAAAAACATAACTATTGTATCCAAAATAATTAAACTATGATAATATTTCATATAGATGATGATCCCGTAAAATTCCAAATGTTGTCGCATAGTGTTGCTCATGTTTGGTCATTTTCCTTGTATACACCATTATTACATCCAAAAACACCACACAAAAAAAGAATAAAAATACCATTAAAATATTTTATTTATCATTTATATATATAATACCGGTGAATTCGTAATACTAAGAGGCATAAAAACAAATTAATAAACACCATATCCACTTATTAATGTTTTTTTCATGACATCCTTTATCCGAACAGAAAATTGATGATATTCCAAACACATGTCAATATTAGAGAACCACTAATCACTAATCAATTGATCAAATATATCAACTATGCATAGAAGTGGATAGTGAATCTCTATCACTACATGGTTAATTTTATTATAATCCAATCACAACCTAAAAGTCCCATCTACCTTATTCACAAAAGAAGACTACTACTTCCCTTGGAGATGTGCAAGGATGAATGGAACTTTTTTAAAACCTCTCCAACATGAATTTCAATTACCTTAATTATTTTGTATCCATATAATTATATGGAAGTGAAAAATGTTGTGTCCCTAATTTTAGATCTATCATAAACTCCACATCTCTTTTGGGTGAAAACCCTGAGAATGTTTTTAAAAAAAATATGGGAACTAATCAAAAACTACTGTAAAACCACTATTCTAAATCTCATCCATCGAATAGATGGTCAAAAATTCCAACAGGTAATTTGTTGTTCCAAAATTCATATTTCACATTCCTTTACTTTCCATACTCATTTAATGATAATCTTAATGACATCCACAATTGTAAAACAAATAGTTCGAGAATAATAATTAATATGATATTTGAAAATTTTCATTCAATCCATACCCATTATTATGTCACAAACACCCATATTAGGTAAAGAGATTTACTATATTGTTAATATTTATTTATAGTTATAAAACATGATTTTCACATAATGGCTCAAAATTCTTTTCGACCAAGAGGATTTTGATGTTGAAAAATAGAAGGCATTATCTCATCTTTTATACATCGAATATCAACAACATGAGAAGAAATAAATGATGGGATGTAATCATATCAAACAAAAATGACATTATGATGGATTTCAAAATAACTGTACCCCTCATCATCAATGATCTGGATTGATCATCCCTAATAACATTATCAACTCAAAATAATTAATAACTCTCTATAGTTTATTACGGGTTTTCATATTGAGATTTACCTTGTTGAGGATTCATTGAATTTCTAGAATCACCATGGATAGCTAAATTTGAATGATGAGAAATATCCTTTTTCAATCACCATGTTATATCATGTGACATTTTTGAAACATAAGATGTGTCCCGAACACCTGACTAGGGCGCATTTAACAACTGAAATGATGATTTCCAATTAGGATGAAATTATGGATTTCTTGAGGTGGTGTCATAAAATCTCACTTAATGTAATCAAAAGATACACATTAGAAACGTCCAGCTTTATTACTGGGATTTTTGAGAAATATTTACTGATTCAACTATCTGATTCTTAGTCATACCACTACCATGTAATGAAATGTCCCTCTTCTTCTTGTTCCCAACACTAGAGCTCCCACCATTCACTTATGGTATCAAAATTCTTCCTCTTCCCTTTTTTCTTAATAATTAAATTTCTATCACCATATCGTTGAGGAATATCCATGTATAATCTATTATACATAGAAAAATGGTATTTTAGAAAATTTCAATCCTTAGAATCGATTTAAAATTGAATTCCATCAAGGATGTAATAAAAAAAGTTATGGTGAAAATATACTAAATTCATAAATATATCCACATACTCTATAATCGAGATATTTTACATCTTAAAATGAATTGTTTTTCTATTATAGCAATTCTAAACATGTAAGGATGGAATTTTTTGATAACAAATTCTTTAAAATCCTCCGATAATTTTTTTTTCTACAATTTATCATGAACTACGAAATCCCAACACTAGAATCCATGAACCTACAACATATAAATTACCAACTTGTGTATTATCTCTGATGGTGTTCCTTGGGAATTGAATATTTGAATCATCATATTCTTCCACACAACTGCCTTCTCATGTTTTGAATCACCCCGAATTATGGATGTATTATATTTCTCTGAATGAATGGATTGATCCAATTTACATTGTATATCCTTTATGTTTCCTTTGTCCCCTATTTGAAAATATTAGACTATACTCTGAACTAGCTGTTGGTTCAACTATAGATCAGTTGAAACCACATTCTAAGTAGTTTCCTCTTGTTAGTTTATATGATTCTTATAAAGTTCAATTTTATATAACTAAAACATTACACCACAATTCTAACTATTTAGAAACTAAGTGGGTTATCAAATAAACTATCACATCCTATCAATCACAATAAGGATTTCCAAAAATAAATAATTTCCCTTTTCAACCCATATTTCAAAATTCATAATGCTTTTGAAAGTCAACCAATTTTTAAAATACCGATATCATTGCTTTTTAACATATCACATTTCAAAAAAAATTAAAAAAATTAAAAAACTAACCTTTTTACAATAAATCATATATCATTACTCAAAATGAAATATGTATTTCTACTGTAAATTCATTTATAAAAATTCATTTCACGTTGTTCTCATGAAAAAACCCATGACAAAAAAGTAAAAACTCTTATAAGTGTCTAAAATCCCTTATATACCCAACTCCCCCATAAAATGAGGTTCAACATAAATTGGTTATTAATGCATTTTTACACTCTACATTTGATGTTCTCAAAATACTACTCTTTTCTACACTCCCAACTCAAGGACTAAACTAAAATAAATTTTCATCATCAAGACTAACACAACTAATACCCAAGGATAAAAAAAATTGACACTAATTATCCCAAAACATTTCGACTAACCAAAACTAATACCATAGGCAACATCCCTCAACTTCTCATTGTCTTGAGTCAAGGTGGAATTTAAACTTGGACTTCGATGACATCCTCAGGACACCAAAGGTTGTCAATAAATGTCATGTGATTCAATACAATTGGGGTACAATTATCCATTTATGAATAAAACAACCACAACTAACCTACCATAACCACACAACCTATTAATGATGCGTAAAAACAGAGTAATGTAAATATACAATAATAAAATTTTATAACATAAACCTTATTAGAGTCAAATAAAGAAACCAAAAACCAATAGTAGAGTATAATGTAGAATAAAAAAACTCAAAGACTCCAAACACACTAACTCCACCCATCCCAACATGCTCGAAACTAAAACTCAAAAATACATACTCAATGTATGCTGATGCATCACTAGATAAATGAGTCACATTACCTTTACCCACATCTTGATAATTTTTTTACAAAAGCACCAATGTGAGAATGAAGCGGGTGAGTAAAGAAACTCAGTATGTTTTCCCAAATATGTTCCCTAATCACACCACTATGATAGAACATGTTATAACCATTATATTTAACAACTTATATAATATATATTTGAAACAGTTTATATTAAAATATAAAACAATTTCTATATCAAAGTAGTTTTTCAAAACCCAATATATTTCTAAGGAAAGAAACTAAATAAATTTAATGCTACTTCCCAAAATCTATTTTGGAATACCCTATCGTAATCCATATGTCCACACAAGCATAGATACGAGATAATTACTTACCCATGAGCAGTCTCTCATTAATCTACCATGTCAACACAAGGTAACAATATACCTCTTACCCAATGACACATGACCCTTCTATAAAAGCACACCATTTCAAATGAACAAACGTCAACTAATGATGCCAAAACCATGAAAAACCACTATTTCCAAACATTTTCAATTAAACATTATTTCTACTGTTAAAATTTTCAATTTTTTTCAAATAATAAAACAAAATATCTATTTTTAAAATCACCTTTTTAAAATCATTTGACAACCACATTCCTCAATAGTTCCAAAATTTCACAAACCATCAAAACAAAATATTTCTAAAAATATTTAAAGGAAAATTCAAAAATAAAATAATTGAAATACAGAATTTTTAAAACTATGAAATCATGTTTTAATAAGAGGAATTTTTATTAATAGAATCTACTAGGGAAACAGTACATGAAATCAAGAACAACATGAATTTTTAACAAAACATGGTTGAATATCCAAAAACCAACATTAGATATCATTCAAAGTCATCAAAAAAACAAAATAACATCATAACTAGCATCAAATATCATGAAAATATCACAAATGGACATGATATATGAATACATGGTAGGTGAAAATAAGAAGTCAAAGAAAATAAACTATGAATTGGAGACGTATGAAGCAATATGGAATTCAACACACAATGACTTTACAAAGGATCACTCCTAGATTGAAAGGATTATTATCCACATCCATCGCAAGTAAAGGAATCCAATTTGGGTTTACAATATTAGCAAAATGTGGGGTTATGGTGCTAAAACAAGTTATCTTTACAATTTTATATTTCACTTTAATTTGTGTATGGTTATCATGCACAGTTAGGAGAACAGTGTGCTAACCTTTACGATAACACTATCTCATGAATCACCTCAAATAGTTTTCTTACATGGTTAGCTAAAAAAAAATGAAAACCATGTTAAGTCCCACTATCCCAAAATAATAGTTTCCAATAGGATGTATCATAGTTTGACCAAACTATACACCTACACAATAGCTACTATCTTTCACTGCAAAGTTTCTTAGAGGTGTTGCACAGTCTCTAATAATCGTGTGAAAATTGTGAGCCTCCATAGAATCTACAAAAACAATCAAATTGATCTCTAAACCATCCCAAACATCATAAAAGAACATAAAATACATAAAATACATAAATAAATGGATACATACATGAAAATATGAGGGAACATATTTTTTCTTCATGATGTAGCTGAATGTGTCTTTGAAAATGGAATGTAACATTCAAAAGAACCAAAAGTTAGCATCATTTTATTTCATTGAGTAGATTCCAAATCCAGTTTTTTGTCAAGGTGGTTGGTTGGACTATGCTATATTCATCGATTATTTTACCTACAAGGTGTGATGTTTTTTTATCAAGGACATGAAGAACATATGTAAAACCTTTTTCTGAATGAGATCCATTGTGGGAAAGGATACCTGATGCAAGATGAAATTCTTGATATCAGAAAATGGTTCATATTATAAAAGTAATTAGTTATAGTGGGGCCAAAAGATGACAGGAATAGAGTTTTAATATAATATTATAGGTATCATGAAATATAAGGGAGTCATAGAGAGTATTAATTAGTTTCTATAAGCGAAGGAAAAGAGGATGATAATTGAAACTAGTTTTCTAACTCAATTTTTATCATAAGAAAATAATTATTTAACATAACATGTGAATGTAATTATAATATATTTGTCGTGGAAATAACTTCTAGATGATTTTTGGTCTAGAATAAATGTTGAAAAAACAAACATTAGATTTTTCTATTCATGTTCTTATCTCTATTATGATTCTCTAGAGAAGAAGAATATACAGTATACTCCCTCAATGTGTTACTATGAGTGACTTGGTGATGAAAAAATTGGATTTTTATACTGGTACAACAACTATCACAAAGTTAGTGTAAGAACCCCAACTCCACTTCCCCTGTTATAATAGACCTATATCAAATATCCGGGAGATAATGTTTAATTTATGATATTTTAATAGATAAAAGATATATAATCCCAAAGGATATATAATATTAGTTTTTTAGAACTATATACCCAAATGATTTGTATTTTATATAAAAAATAAAATAGGAACCTAAAGAATAAAAAAAATCATTATTGAAACCATTAAAGGAATTGTTCTTAATTTACCATGGAAATGAAATAAATAAAGAGTGATATTAGATACTCTATAAGGGTTAAATATAGCCGATATTTCCATTATAAAATATTTCATCATAAATATCAACATAAAAATAATTAATATACATGTAAATATATCCATAACATAACTAAAAAATGAATCCATGGATAATATCAATCATAAAATCTAATGGATAATTATAATTGAAAACATAATATTTTAAATTAATACTATTAGACATAATGATCTCAAAAATAATGATATATATAAGGTCAAGACCATTAATTATGATAGTTTCAAAAAAAATGTAAAGACCCATTTAATTTGGAGAAGAGATTAGTCTTATAAGACCTATCAATGAATAAAAGGAAAAAATAATTTTTATCACCATCAATAACTACATATCCAATTAATTACTAATAATATAAATTACCATCTTAAATTCATATAAAATTTATATTAATAATATATTTTTATACCTTGTAAATAATATAGATTATAAATAATTTCATAGTCAGTCAAATAACATTCAATGAAAAAAAAATTCATATATTTTGAATTTTATGAAATAATCATATCCATTATTCAATTAATATTCATATTTTTTATGATTTTAATATCCAATGATCATAATAAAGTTAATTATTCAAGGGAGTGTCATTATCCAAAAAAATAAATCAGAAGATGAGAGATGATAATCATAAAAGTATATTTTTTAGAAAATTTAATTATTCCAAATAATAAATGAATATGGAATCCAAATATTAAACATAGTATTTCTTGATGAGTTTTATTTTTTACTTATTAAGGATTTATAAAAGAATCTAAACAGAGTATAACATGTTTGAATGAAGGAAATACCATTAATGCCATATACATTAACAAAAATAAATCCTTTTTACTATATATAACAAAAAATTAAAATGAATCCATTGGGTAAAATTGGAAATATTTCATTAAAACAGTTTATTAAATTAAAAATAACTTTAAATATTCATATTAAAGCATTTTAGTTATAATTAAAGGTATTTTTTAAAATAATTTTGAAAAATATTGACATGGAATGATAATTTAGCCGATCTAAAGGGGAAATAAGATGAGCTATTCTACTAAACATTACTCATGTAATAATAACATTAATTGAATAATTAATCATCATGAAATAATTTATATTAATGTTAAATAAATTAATATTTCTTTATATACACCCCCTAATGTAAATAGGCACGTAATATAAAACATTCCTCGATGAATTGGAAACTGAGATGAAATCCCTTTCCTCACATTTCCTCTTAGATGACCATGATTTTAACTATTGTATATTTTTTTAAAAGGTGTTTATAAATTATCATAATGTCATATTAATATTAATAATATCATATATGATCCTTTTATAACCCCTTACAATGCTTTTGTTAACAATCTTTCATTATTATGATTTCATTGTGTATTAACTTCTTTATTTACTCTTACATATTTTTTCATTAAAGATCCTATCTATTTGTATTGATTATTGTTTCCTAATTTCATTAATTTCAATATTTATGTGAATAACATATATATTGATTAGATATGTCATTAATACCTTCCATGTGAAGAGGAACTGAAAAGTAGATCGCATCAGTTCATGAATGTGGTAGTCCACATGTGAACATGCACAATGTTATCTTTTTTCCAATGGATTTGAAGGTAAGAAGGCATATATGATATTGAAATTATGAAAGATTTTTTATTTTAAAAAAATCATATGTATTTATTATATACATTTTATAACCATCCTGTTAATAGGGTGTTAAAAAATTACAGTGCTCTATGGAGAGTGTAAGCCTTGTGTACACATGAGTGATGTAATATATTTTCATATGATGGAGAAGATATATAATATGATTGCACAATAAATAAAAAAAATATTATATTTATTAAACATTAGTTATTATTTTAGGATGGTTACTACACATTAATAGCATATAGAAGAAGAAATAAAAATAAAGGAGTCAGTAAGGATTATTACCTTTTCTTCAAAAGAGATTATCTAGATCATCACTTATTGGACTTATAGTTGATATTTTAGGAACAAAATAAACTCAATAACTTATATAAGGATGATTATAATACTATAGGTTAATCATTAGTTGAGATATATGTCTTAAATCTATATGAATAATTGACAAAATAGATGATGTTTTACATGTGAGGGGAGGGGTATTCCTGGAATTTCAAAAATTATTAAATTAATATAAATATGTATATATGTTAAAATGGATCCCAATTGATAAAATTAATAAATAATATTTGGTTTAGTTATATTAATTTCATCCAACACAATTTGACAATGTTTTTTTATGTTTTCAACCTTATCATTTAGTTTTACAATCCCACTTAACCATTCTGAAAATTACCATAGTCTTAATGATTTCAATTCATTAAGGATCTATAATGTTTCTATAAAATTTTAAAACACCCCATAAATGGACCATAATTTTTTTTGAATTGTATCTCTAAAATTTGGCCTAATATTAAATTTTTATGAATTTTATATCATTTAAAATTTATTTTTTATAAAATATCATTAATTTCATTTTGGAAATAATTAGTTTAATTTTAATTTAAAACATATTTAAAAATTCATATATAATTCATTAAAACATCACTAAAATGATATAATTATCTAAAATTGTTTGGCAACATAATATTTATTCCACGTTATATAACTTATAATATTTTTAATATCATTTATTTTATTTTTATATTAATTTAAAAGACTTTGTCACTAGTATGCATGATTTTAAGATATTTATATATTCACAAAAAATTAAAAAAATATACATGATAAAAAATAATTTATCATTCAAGTTAGTACTCATAACCAAACATATGTTGTGTTTATCTCTATCAGAAAATATTATAGTAATTAAAAAATTGAAAAATGACATTTTTTTTCTTAATCTCTCATTTAAATATTATACATTCAAAAATATTTGATAAATGGTAAATATATATATTTAAAAAATTTGGTTGGTTAGTGATTAAATAGACAATTCCAAAGAATATAATCTATGTTTTAGGTTTATTTTAAATTCGTTATCAGAACGTTTTTATCTTTAGTTATCCAATTTACCATTACTGTGGTTACAATTATTTAGTTTGGATACAATCATAATAACAAAAAATAAAAGACTAGAATCTACTAAATTTATAAATCCTAATCCCAAATATGGATATTTTCTTCATGATTCACTTAAATAATGTTCATTTTTTAAATTATGATTAAAAAATAAAAAATAATGGAAATCATGTTTTTATAAAATTTCAATTCTACATATAAAAAAGGTGAAATAACATTTTCAATTCTAAATTTCTTTCCAAATAAAATAATTATATTCTAAATCATGTAATTTAAATAATTTTTTAATGATATAATTCAATGAAAAATTTTACTTTTTAAATTCATGAAAAAAAATTAGTTTTCAAATAAAAATAGTACTTTTCATAGGTCATTGAAAATTAAATCATCTTAGAAAAACTAAAAAATTTAACACTTAGATAAAATTCATATTATTATTTTAAAATAGAATTTGATTTCATCAAAAAAAATATCTAAATTTGAAATAATTAATTATATTAATTTTTTTCAACGAAATATATAATAATCATTTTTTAAGAAAACAAATATTTGAAAAATAAAATATATTTTCTAAAAAATTGAATGTTTGGTTTTAGGAATTAATAAAAAAAATTCTAATTGAATATGAAATTCATATATATATTATAATGTGTCTATTCATATTCACCCCCCCCCCCAAATTCAATAATTATGCTATAATGTTCGTATTTAAATTTTATTATTTCATTTTTTGGTTAGGATAAATGCTGAGTGTTATATATAAAATTTAGTATAGTCTTCTTAAAAATATATGATAATAAATTCAAACATTCTATAAATAATTTAACCTCAAAATGTTTGTGAATATTAACTTCAAAATAGACGATTTTTTTCTTCTTCATATCAACCTCTACTTTTCACATTTCTTCATCTATTTTATTATTTTGATAATGTACCTTTAACAATTGAGTCGTCTAATTCCTCAATAATTTATCTCTTGTGTTAAGAAAATGGAAATTATCTTCAAAATAAGATATATTTGTTTTAACATATATTTTTTCACATGCGAGCACATGGATTGGATTTTTATTAAAATTCGTCAAAAAAGAGATATAGAAAAAATCTTATACCTTAATTTTGTTTGGTGTAATTTAAAATTATTAATACGCCACTCCAATTATTTAGTGAATTTCAAGGTTCTAATGAAAAAAGGGGTTTTCTTTCCCATCTTACAAAATGTTATAAAACATTCATGGAGATAATTTCATAAAATAACTATATCTAACTTGAGCTTATAAAATTCATTCTTAGATTATTGGAATATTCATTTTCCCGTATCTGAGGTGATTTAATCTGATTTTGAATATTCATTTTTAAATATGTTGTCTCCTCAAAAATTTCTAAACACGCATGTTTTCATTCACCATCATCAATCAAACAATTTTTATTTTGAAATCCCATTCCATATAATGATAAATATGATTCCATTTGAATACATGAATTTAATATATTATTATTGGTAAACTCCCCCAAAGGTAAATACTAAACCCATATACATTGAAATTAAATTTTCAAATAGCAAAATATTGCTTATAAATAATGAATCTAATTTTTTATACTAATCATTAGTTTGATTGTTTAAGATAGTGAAACAATGAATTAATGTATCTAGAGATTCAAGAATACATGTATATAATTTTAATGTATATCATGGATCACGATCAGAAACAATTGAAATAGGTCCATAATAATTTTTTATAACATTCTTAATATAGATCATTTCTATAATATTAAGAGGTAACTGATATATTATATTTTTGATATTTAAGATTTGGTAAAGAAATAAAAAATAACCCACATATCCTCATTAATTATTGTAGTCTTTGGTATAATTTTGATAAATTCCATTGTAATTTTACCCCATTTACACACAATAAAGGTAAGCATTATATAAATCCTATATGGTGTTGTCCCCCATAAATAAATTTGTCAAAAACATAACATCCAGAAAATAAATCAGAAATTTCCCACTTAAAATTATCTAGAAAAATATGATCCGTAAAATATATATAAATTAGTGTGCTTCAATGGTGTATAATGAAATATGAGCTATGAAGATCGTCTAATAATCCCCTTTATAATAATGTATAGATGGAACACATATCCTCATTCAATATTTATGAATGTCATATTAATATATGAAGTCATACAATTCCTCCCCACTAATTGATTTAATTTTCATTTGAATATTATCATCATTATGTTTATAAAATTTTATATTTTTCAATAAATATATGTTGGAAGTCATTTAAGAAATGTGTGGTGTTTACCCATCCTGAATAATTCCCATATTCTTATTTAATAAATCCATGAACATAATATCTCTCTCAGTACGCATTTGGGTTAGGACCTCAAGATATTTTTTAATCAATACATCTTTAAAATTATTTTCCTTCCTTGGGGGTATAATATTATTAAATCAAAAACCATGTTTCTCTCAAGCCATTTTATTTTCATTTGATTAAGTCATTTCTATGAAAATATATTTTTCTGGCTCTTATAATCTATATATTTCTCACATATTTCACCACATAGATAATATATATATATATATATATATATATATTTTAAAAATTAATAGCTACAAACAAAAGATCATGTGTTTGATAGTTTTATTTATGTGTCATTGACTTCTGTACTGCATAGAAAATGACTATATCAATCTTTATGTGGCTAAACCAAGTCACTTAATCAATGCATCACTATATACTATAAATAACTCAGTTCCTTATGGTAAAATAAAAATTAGATCCTTGGACAATCAATTGTTTAATTATACAATACACTCTCTAAATTCCATTATTCATATAAAAATATCAACATTGTGGGTAATCATTATTAAAGGGGATTCTGATAAAAAAACGGTGAAAATATCACCGATAATAACATAACAATATAATGAAACTACATAACTCAGTTATGTTTTATTTATATTGGACATTCTAAAATCCCTTTTATCCTTTCCAGATAATCTTATATCACATCCATAGAGACAATATGCCTATGAAAATAAAATTTCAGAATCTATAATTAAAACATTAAAAATTTCACATATATTTTTTTTCTAAGATTCTCAATAATGACTTAGAAGTGATTCTCATGATCCCCATAAGTTTTGTAGTACACCAAGATATCGTTGATGAATTCAAAAAAAATTAAATTATCAGGATATTCCATGTTTAATGTATTCAATATATCCATAAAAAAATAAGTTGAAATAGTTTATCCAAATCTAATCACTGTAAACTCATAATGTCCATAAATTGTTGTAAATGTGGTCTTTATAATATCTTCTTTCTTTACATGTACCTGATAATACCAATAACTAATTAAAATCTATGATAAATATTGAGCACTGTAAATTTTATCGATAAATTACTCAATGTGTCTAAAATTATACATGGTATTAATTGTAATATCATTGATTTCCCTATAATCAATGTATGACCACATATATCTATCAATCTAATTAACAAAATGAATTGGAGATCATACAAGTGAAACACCAGTGAGTATACACACCTTTACACAAAAATTAAATAGTTGTTTATTCAACTCCAATAATTACATAGTGGCCATTCTTTAGGATTTTTCTGATATATGAATAATATTTGATATTGAATTAATTGAAAACACAACATCATTTTTAGTGGAAGTCTAGGTCATTCCATAGTAAATACATCGATGTAATCATGTACAATATGTACACCCTAAATTAGATGATTAACATCTTCATACATATATTTTTCCTACTCTTCCTCTTCATAAATATCATTTATAACATAAGATGAAGGTTTATTTATACATGAATTAGATAATGAAGTAGCCTCTCTAAAATAGGAATTACATATCCTCATTGTGAATCATAATTCCTTTTTCAATGATTTAATTAAAATGATATATTTAAATAAAATCCATGAAAATAATTATACAAAAATAATCAGTGGGTAAAATAATAAAGTCTTAAAAGACGTCACATTTATGGGTCATAATTGGAACTGAATGATATAACCTTTTTGTGGTGAGATTTAAAATCTGAGTTTTCAATGAAAAATCTATTCTCATGTTTATAGGTAAAAATTAATTTTTATTGAAAAAATGAATTATATAAAATTGTGGGTAGATATTGAATCATATAATTATTTATTAAGATTTTAGTTTATGATTAAATTACCTACAATCATGTTATTCAAAATTACAACCTCAAACGTAGTTATAATGTAGTCTTAGACTTCATTCCTCGAACTCTACTTTGGAATGTTCCCTTAATGATTGGGGAAATAGTGTGAATAATTCCCCATTTATATAAATTGTAAACATTACACATCATTAATTTGTTTCCTACCCCTTAAATTCATTAGAATGATAATGTTAATTTATTCACAAAGAAAAAACTCATATTCTCTTCAAAAAATTTCCATTATTTTTCATCCAACAACTATCACATGATTTCAATTTATTTATTACCCTCATATTATTTTATTCGTTAAATATTACATGGTTCTTGACCAAGTTATTATTTTTTTATTTACCTTTATGATAAAGGATCTATAAAACTCGTCCTAATTTTTCATGGAAAAAATACAATTTCATAAAAAAAATGATACTATTTGAGAAATTGGTGCCCTTTGGAAGTTTGGTTTAAGGGCATTAAAGAAACAATTAATATTTCACAATAGAATATGTGTATAATCCATATACTACCTAGATATTCTTTTAATGGTTCCCTTATACTCTAAAACACATTATTCCTCCTTTTTCATTATGGTTTACAGTTTTTCTTTATTAAAGTTCCTTTAAAAGGAGGTAAATATTTACAAATGAATATTAAATTTAAATATTTCCAATGAACATATTCTATTACTTCTTCCCATTGAGTGATATAGATTAGAAAATACCATTGATCAAAATTACCTCTAAGATATTAAACATCTAGAATATCCATTTCCGAAAAATGCATCGTAAGGTGTGAAATATATTTTTAGGATACTTGATTCATTTCTCAGAAACCATTGGATAAGTAGTTTAAAAAAAATTAGACTACTATCAGATGAAGCAATCCAATATAGGTGTATCAATCAATGGAACATTGTTTTTATCCATATATGTATGTTCATTAGACATAAATAAGGATAACTACTCTAATGTGGTCATGATCTGTTCAATTCAAACATAAACAGTGTTGGATTTTAGAATGAGGATATCCCTACATTTTCAACGGATACTGATTCTCGTTCTACTGTTAGGTTCCATGAATAAATAATATAACACATAGAGATATCTCATATCATAATCAACATTAACATTGAGCTAATATAAAATTTCTTTTTAAGGTAAATGTTTTTAAACAATATAATGGAAGATTGTAATTCTCATGTTAGTTATACTTATAAAAATATTTTGGTCCCAAATATCTACTAAATGTTATATGTACCAAATATATAAGGCTCCAGCCTTAAACCTTACTTAATCTTGAGTTACTACAAGATTACACATTGAGGATCTTTTCAGGTTTAGAGTTTTAGAGAATTATATCATAAAACTTGCATTACATTCCACATTTACAAAAAGTGGTTACATAAAAGACAGTATTCATTCTTCCCATCAGCGAAAACATATTTAAAATAAAACATGGATTATTTCCTGACACATCCTTGACACTATCATCGCATCATGTACCTTTCCCTTGACCTATAAAAAACATTTAAAAAACTTGGGATGAGCATAAAAAGCTCAGTAAGGGTTATAAAAATATGGAAAGGAAACATGAGTTCATATATACATTAGAATGAAATCATACATTACCCATAAATAATAGGCACATTAACATAACTCATAAAATAATGAATAAATCATAGAAATCGTAAGACATAAAAGGTAACTTGAGGCATTCATAACATTATTACGTAGGGAGTAACCTTCTTGGTTACATTTTGAATACCCACCACAGTATATTCCCTAAATCTCTTCGGAGAAACCTTAACGTTTCACTCCTTCGAGTTAGCCAATGCATTGGAGAGCTATATCAGGATCACACGCCCTTAGTTTATCATGGAACCACTCGTCTTCATAACAATGCCCAAGAACAATAACATAATCTTATCACATAAAACATGCATAAAGGAAACATAACATTTCCACCTTTTAATAACAAGTTATCAATACAACACATTGATATAAATACATTAAGAAAACCATTTTCAATGCCAAAATAACAGAAAAGTAAAAGATGGTATTTATTTTTCTTTTAAAAAGAAGGTATGGCTTGTAGAGGAATCTGAAACTCAAATAATGGTCACAGCGGCGGAGAAGTCGTTGTCGCCACATACGTATGACAAAAACATTCCCTTTTGTCGTTTAGTAAATGCTTCACATAAAAAAGATTCCTTTTGAATAAATGTAAAAGTCAAAGGGGTTTATACACCATATAAAATAAGGTTGTGTATAAAACAAAATATGCCTCAATGAAAGGAGATTGAGATGAAGTCCCTTACAAAGACGGTATCCTTGGATTAAGGATAAATCGGTTACATAACTATGTGTGACAAACGAATTCACGAAATATAAGTTGGTATTAAGTGTAAAACAATCATAGGACATTCACACATAATCATAGAACGACATATTCAAGGTGTAAAAGTTTATCCCAAAGAATCGAAATTGGGTTAAGAAGTTCCCTTGCAAAAATATGACAGCCTAACGGCGTCACCACAAAATTCACAAAATGAGTTAATGAGAGATAAAAAGGGTATCTCATCACTTGGACATAAAATTTACATCAATAAGGATATATGATAACATATCCCAACATAATAGTATGTGAATTAAAAGACATAACAAAAGAAGTATTTTAAAAAGAGGAGGGTGAAAGGTCCCCTTACCGAGTTGGGTAACTTTCGAAACGTACACCCCATGGAAGAAGGGTCATAAAATGAAGATGTGAATACCCATAAATGAAATTATACTACACAATGTGTATAATAATGGGCAGTACATACACCACTCAACGGAAATTGTGGAAAATGTAGCATATATCTCATGGGAATAAAAGTGAGATGAAAAATCCCTTACGAAAACTCAGCAGCCTAACGACGCCACAAAAATGGATTTATGAGATCAAATAGGGTCTCTAATCATATTAACATAATTATTACAGAAAGAGGAATATAAAAGAACATCCCCCAAAAAAACAAAGAGGATCTTAAAAGAAGGGACATAAAGGAGAGTACTTAAAAAGAAAGAGTGAGTAGGATCCCTTACCTCAAGTCAAACATGTCTTGTTCATTTCTTTATATTCCTGAATAATAATCTTTGGTCAATTAATAATTTCATAATTACCTCCTTTAGAGATTATTATTCATGTCATATCACATATTATAATTTTATAATAATTGTTTAATAATTTTAGTTCATATCAGACGTTTTTGCTGATGTTTGGTACATGAGTCAAAAAGGAACTTGTTCGAAAAAAGATTGCTCATGTAGTTATAAGTAAATAATTTACAGAATAGTATTAATGATTAAAATATCATATATATCCAGTAAATATTCATTTTATACTATTCCATATCATTTGGAGATAAAAACGAAAAGCACTGTTCATGGAGACGGTAGGCCGTACGTACGGATGAACGCTACTGTCATTTTTTGTCATATTAATGGAATTAAAACAAAATGAGAGAGATATATATTTGTTATATTTCAAGAATGATATAAATACTTTAGATTTAATATATTACATATATATACATTATATATATGTACTTATAATATTACATAACATTTTGAGATAAGAAATGAAATGTACCATTCATGGAGAAGGTAAGCCGTACGTACGCATGAACGCTACTTCCATTTCTTTTTCATATTAGTGGAATTAAAACATAATTATACATAATAGTATTTTAATTACAGTATGGTATCATATATAATATCATTAAATACATCCTTTATACGTACCACATAAGGTATTAATGATTCAAATCACTTTGAGGGGGCGGTAGTCCGCACTTCCTTAAATGAAGATATCACGTTTACCTATAATGGAAACCATAAAGGTATGCCATAAATGAAAAATACAGAAGCTTAAGTAAAAAATAAACATATTATATATCATATATAAATATAGTTTCATCTTAATGAAATCCTTTGAAGGTGTTATAAGAATGTTGAACAATCATCCTTTCGGGAGGCAGAAATTCGCCATCCACAGAAACAGTATGTTTTTAACCATTAGATGTAGATGTGTGTAAGTGTAGATAGAATAATTCTTATAAAAAAATCCTAGTATATTTACGATACTGGATTTGTTACAAAATAAATGAATAAAAATAGTTTATGGGGATGGAGAAGAAAAATAAAACCAAAGGACACAAGTGAAGACATTACCTTAAAATCGGGGAACTCCCTTTGGTTTGAGCTCAAAGGCTTCCTTGGGAAGACTTCTGCCCAAAGTGAGGCTTCAAGGAGTAAGATAGGGAAGTGGAGAGACAAAATGGGCAGGGGTTGGCCGAGCCAAAGGCTTTGGGAGTGTGGGTAAGGAGGTTGAGGTGGGGGCCTTTTATAAGAGGAGAGGAGGGGCACTCTGGTAATGTTACAAAATGTTACTTTATTTTCAAAAGAGTTTCGGATTTTAAAGGTCCCACATTGATTTATTTAGAGGATAAGGTGATAAGGGTTCGAAATCTACGCATCCAATAGGTTTTGGACATGTTTAGGTCTTAGATATTACATTATCTTTCCATTTTATTTAAATCGTTTAATAATGAGGTCATCACTACATCATCGTGATGTCATAAATAATTTAATTTATTTAATATCTAAAAATTAAAAAAAATACTATGATGTAGGAAATATTTTTAACTTTCCAATTACTATTTATAGTCAAAAATATGACTTGTATAACCCCATGTAAGAATTGTTTTAGTAAAACATCTCATGTTTGTGTCATTTTTACTTAAACATTAAATAAAAAGATATTTATGTCATTTTCAAACCAAAGTTGCTCCATGGGGTCCCCAAGTTGACCCATGGATTTTCTTGTTCGGACATGACACATCCAATGAGGTTAAGACATGTTTCTAGGTCATTTCATTTTATTAAAACATTATTCTTACCATAAACTACACTAATTACCTCTAATCGCGATTAAAAACTTAATAAGTTACTATTCACCAAAAAATTATTTTTATCCCATTGAACCACATTTTACTTCTTAATGAAAACCATGTATGTCAGATTTTTGAAATTCAAAACACAAAGATTGCAAAATTTCATTTAAACGGAAAAATTAGTTTTTATAAGTACAACTTAGTGGTTTCACTATTCATCAAAATTGATGTTTTTTTCGAAAAATCCCAAAAATTCACCCTAAGATATATTTGATATTCCCAATTAAAAAATGAATTCTATTTTAAAAAATTCAAAACATATAAGTCACATTAATTAATTTAATAATTAATTCCCACTGTCAGAGCAAATAGCGTGTTTTTATGAAACAATAAGTATCAAAAGATTGACACTAGTTTAAGTCTGATTTCAAAGTGAAATTAATTCCAACGACCACTATTGGATTTAATGGTAAAAATATATTATAATTTCACATTAAATCCAATTCAAATGATAATATTATCATATAAATAAATTAGATTAAAAATTGGTTTTGAATTAAAATACAACATTTTACACTATTAATTAAAATAAATGAACTTTATCGGAAAGATACCAAAAATTTACACAAAGTAAATTTTGATGTCCCACTTCTTAAGAAGAGTTTTATTTAGTCCAATAGAATGTATAAGAGTGAAAAAAACTATATTTATCGACGGTTCGCCATCAAAAGGCGATAAGTGAACCTTTAGTGAAAACTAGGGCATATACCCCTAAAATTGAATTCTTTCCGTATTTTAAGACTTTATCTTTTATTGGATAAATGTAAAAAAATTTAAAAACATATATAATAATATTTTAGTTATTTCTATTCATTCCTGCCAATACAATGGCTATATGTTAACTACAATTTAAAATAATATTATTTTATTATTAGAGTGCAACGTAAGATTCCCAAGAAACTCGTTGTTGCGTGTTGGGTACGCCATCGAGCATAGTGTCCCCTTTAAAGAAATATTAATATTTTATTCACAAATATGGATAAATATGAAAATGTCATATTCTTTATTTACCTGGGGTGTTACATCCTTCCCCCCTTTTGGGAATTGCATCCGCGCAATTTTTAAAATTAAGCCTGGAAACATCCTTGAGAGTCCCACATCGAAACAAGAGTCGGTAAAACAATCACTTTAAAATAAAGGAAGATAAGTACAGAGGTCACCCGAGTTAACCCATACTAGGATTCCATGTAGAAAAACATGGACATGGAAGAAAAAACAAAGGGTTATGTTCTTGAGGAAGAGTGATAGTAAACATGTCTAGGAGAAATTTAACCATAAGAAAATCACAAACTTGTGATGGGTTAAACTGTATTCGATTCCCCAGTAGGAAAAGTTAATAGACAACATTTTTTTTTAAGTTACTTTTTATTGAGGAAATTATTCATAATGAAACATAATCACTTATCATGTTGTCTTTCAACATTTATTAGATTCCTTACACAAACTCATATTTTCTCCAAAAGATGAGTATTTAGGAAGACTTGTTCACATTAAGAGTACTATAATAAACTTCTAGAGAATCACCTAATCCACCAAAGAGAACTATATATTTCCCATGTCTTTAGGCTTTAACCAAAACCAAAATCAAAAATGTTTGTACAAGATCAGATAATCCAGAAAAGGATAACCCTTTAAAAAGAAAATCTATGCTTAATCTCCAAAATTTGTCCATCAAAACCCAAAGTACAACGAGGACCATCCGATAAACAATTTGTCCATAAAATTCTTCAATGTATATCAATCTAAGATTGAACCCCAAATATTTTAAGGATTTAGTCACATAGTCTTCCAAGTTAAATCGTAACATTTATCTACAAACAACATCAGTTTCTCCTAAAGTCTCGTATTGAAAAGTAATTAACCTAATCACATATCCTCCATGATAGGTTAATCATTTTCATAAATAACCCAAAATAAACTTACTCTTAATTCATAAAATCATATAACTAAAAAGAATCAGTCAAACTTACCAGGGACTTCACGTAGTCCAGGGGTAGGCAATAAATACCAGTTGCACTTTGGTTATGGGTTCGATTCCAACAGCTTTGTCGGATGCGACAGGTAGTCACACGGTCTGCGTGTTGTCCTTTTTCAAAAACTATATAATTCTCAATTAATTCCCCAAAAAGGGATAAAATCATCAAAAATAACCATAACATAATTTAACCTTAATTTTATCTTATGCCTTTCACTTCAATCATAACATATAGTAACCCATAATTACCTCAAAAGTAAGGATCGTATAAACCCAAATGGTTACCTTTATAATTGTTACCCGAACTTCCATATCGATTGGTCATATCATACATGATGCATTATAGAACATACCAAGGTTCAAGTGGTTGATCATGACTCCTTGATAGTTGGTTTAGAACAACCACGAGTTTCCTCATTGAATACCCCATTTCATCCAGTCTCTTAATCAGAGAACCACCACAGTTTCCTTCAAACCAATTGTCACTTTGGTGCGTGTTAGATCCAGCCATTTACTAAAACCAAAAAGGTCAGTGTGAGTATATCAAAATAACCACCATGTACTAATGAGTAAGATAAACACTAAGATATACTTACTCATTCACTTTATCTAAAAACTATGACACATTCTAAAATCCTAGACAATATGGTAATGTCACTTATGCTTAAAGAATACCCTAACCTCTACAGTTATCTAAACCGAAATTTGATACCAACTATAAGGCCCCAGCCTTAAACCTTACTTAATCTTGATTTACTACAAGATTACACATTGAGGATCTTTTCAGGTATAGAGTTTTAGAGAATTAGATCATAAAACTTGCATTACATTCAACATTTAAAAAAGTTGGTTACATAAAATACAATATTCATTCTTCCCATCAACGGAAACATATTTAAAATAAAACATGGATTCTTTCTTGACACATCCTTGACACTATCATCACATCATGTACCTTTCCCTTGACCTATGAAAAACAATTCAAAAACTTTGGATGAGCATAAAAATCTCATTAAGGGTTATAAAAATATGGAAAGGAAACATGAGTTCATATATACATAAGAATGAAATCATACATTACCCATAAAACATAGGAACTTTAACATACCTCATCAAGTCATGAATAAATCATCGAAATTGTAAGACAGAAAATGTAACTTGAGGCATTCATAACATTCTTAAGTAGGGAGTAACCCTCTTGGTTACGTTTGGAATACCCACCACAGTATATTCCCTAAATCTCTTTGGAGAAACCTTAACGTTTCACTCCATCGTGTTACCCAATTCATTGGAGATCTATATTGGGCTCACCCGCCATTAGTTTATCACGGAACCACCTATCTTCATAACAATGCCCAAGAACCATAACCTAATCTTATCACATAAAACATGCATAAAGGAAACATAACATTTCCACCTTTCAATAAAAAGATATCAATACAACACATTGATATAAATACATTATGAAAACCATTTTCAATGCTAAAATAAAAGAAAAGTAAAACATGGTATTTATTTTTCTTTTAAAAAGAAGGTATGTCTTGTAGAGGAATCTGAAACTCAAATAATGGTCACGGCGGCGGAGAAGTCGTTGTCGCCACATACGTACGACAAAAACATTCCCTTTTGTAGTTTAGTAATCGCTTCGTATAAAAAAGATTACTGTTGAATAAATGTAAAAGTAAAAGGGGTTTATACACCATATAAAAGAAGTTTGTGTATAAAACAAAATATGCTTCAATGAAAGGAGATTGAGACGAAGTCCCTTACAAAGACGGTATCCTTGGATTAAGGATAAATGAGTTACATAACTATGTGTGACAAAAGAATACACGAAATATAAGTATGTATTAAGTGTAAAAAAATCAGAGGACATTCACACATAATCATATAACGACATATTCAAGGTGTACAAGTTTTTCCCAAAGAATCGAAATTGGGTTAAGAAGTTCCCTTGCAAAAATATGACAGCCTAACGGCGTCACCACAAAATTCAAAAAATGAGTTGATGGGAGATAAAAAGGGTATCTCATCACTTGGACATAAAATTTACATCAATAAGGATATACTAGAACATATCCCAACATAATATTATGTGATTTAAAAGACATAACAAAATAAGTCTTTTAAAAAGAAGAGGGTGAATGGTCCCCTTACCGAATTGGGTAACTTTCGAAACGTACACCCCATGGAAGAAGGGTCATAAAATAAATATTTTAATACCCATAAATGAAATTATACTACACAATGTGTATAATAATTTTCAGTACATACACCAATCAATGTAAATTGTGGCAAATGGAGCATAGATCTCATGGGAATAAAAGTGAGATGAAAAATCCCTTACGAAAACTCGGCAGCCTAACAGCGCCACAAAAATGGATTGATGAGATCAAATAGGGTCTCTAATCATATTAACATAAAGTTTATAGAAATAGGAATATAAAAGAACATCCCCCAACATAACAAAGAGGATCTTAAAATAAGGGACATAAAGGAGAGTACTTAAAAAGAAAGAGTGAGTAGGATCCCTTACCTCAAGTCAAACTTGTCTTGTTTGTTTCTTTATATTCCTGAATAATAAACATTGTTCAATTAATAATTTCCTAAGTAACTCCTTTAGAGATTATTATTCAGTTCATATCACATATTATAATGTTATAATAATTTTTTAATAATGTTAGTTCATATCAGACGTTTTTGCCGATGTTTGGTACATGAGTCAAAAATGAACTTGTTGGAAAAAAGATTTCCCATGTAGTTATAAGTAAATAATTTCCAGAATAGTATTAATGATTAAAATATCATATATATCCAGTAAATATTCATTTTATACTATTCCATATCATTTGGAGATAAAAATGAAAAGCACCGTTCATGGAGACGGTAGGTCGTACGTACGCATGAACGCTACTTTCATATTTTGTCATATTAATGGAATTAAAACAAAATGAGAGATATATATATATATGTTATAATTCCAGAATGATATCCATAATTTAGATGTAATATATTACATATATATCCATCATATATATGTACTTATAATACTACATAACATTTTGAGATAAGAAATGAAATGTACCGTTTATGGAGACGGTAAGCCGTACGTACGCATGAACGCTACTTCCATTTCTATTTCATATTTAATGGAATTAAAACATAATGATACATAATAGTATTTTTATTACTGTATGGTATCATATATAATATCATTAAATACATCCTTTATACGTACCACATAAGGTATTAACGATTCAAATCACTTTGAGGGGGCGGTAGTCCGCACTTCCTTAAATGAATATATCGCGTTTACCCATAATGGAAATCATAAAGGTACGGCATAAATAAAAAATACATAAGCATAAGTGAAACATAAACATATTAGATATCATATAAAAATATATTGTCATTTTAATGGCCACCTTTGAAGGTGTTATAAGAATGTTGAACAATCATCGTTTCGGGAGGAAGAAATTCACCATCCACGGAAACAGGATGTTCTTTAACCATTAGATGTAGGTGTGTGTAAGTGTTGCTCAAATAATTCTTATAACAACATCCTCGTATATTTAAGATACTGGATTTGTTACAAAATAAATGAATAAAAAGAGTTTAGGGGGTTGGAGAAGAAAAATAAAACAAAAGGACACAAGTGAAGACATTACCTTAAAATCGGGTAACTCCCTTTGGTTTGAGCTCAAAGGCTTCCTTGGGAAGACTTCTGCCCAAAGTGAGGCTTCAAGGAGTAATATAGGGAAGTGGAGAGACAAAATGGGCAGGGGTTGGCCGAGCCAAAGGCTTTGGGAGTGTGTGTAAAGAGGTAGAGGTGGGAGCCTTTTATAAGAGGAGAGGAGGGGCACTCTTGTAAAGTTATAAAAGGTTACTTTATTTTCAAAAGAGTTTCGGATTTTAAAGGTCCCACATTGATGTATTTCTAGTATAAGGTGATAAGGCTTAGAAATCCTCTCATCCAATAGGTTTTGTACATGTTTAGGTCTTAGATATGACATTATTATTCCATTTTATTTAAATCGTTAAATAATGAGGTCATCGCTGCATCATCATGATGTCATAAATAATTTAATTTATTTAGTATCTAAAAATTATAAAAAAAATACTATGATGTAGTAAATAGTTTTATATTTCCAATTACTATTTATAGTCAAAAATAAAACTTGTATAACCCCATGTAAATGTTGTTTTAGTAAAACATCTCATGTTTGTGTCATTTTTACTTTAACATTAAATAAAAAGATATTTATGTCATTTTCCAACCAAAGTTGCTCCATGGGGTCCCCATGTTGACACATGGATTTTATTGGTCGGCCATGACACATCCAATTAAGGTAGTACATGTTTCTAGGTCATTTAATTTTATTATAACATTATTCTTACCATAAACTACACTAATTACCTCTAATCGCGATTAAAAACGTAATAAGTTACTATTCACCGAAAAATTATTTTTATCCCATTGACCCACATTTTACTTCTTAATGACAACTATGTATGTTGGATTTTTTAAATTAAAAACACAAAGATGGAAAAATTTCATTTAAACGGAAAAATCAGTTTTTATAAGTACCACTTAGTGGTTTCACTATTTATCAAAAATTGAAGTTTTTCAGAAAAATCCCAAAAATTCACCCTAAGCTATATTTGATATTCCGAATTCAAAAATGAAGTCTATTTTACAAAATTCAAAAAATATAAGTCACATTAATTAATTTAATAATTAATTCCCGCTGTCAGAGCAAATAGTGTGTTTTTATGAAACAATAAGTATCAAAAGATTAACAATAGTTTAAGTCTGATTTCAAAGTGAAATTAATTCCAACGACCACTATTGGATTTAATGGTAATAATATATTCTAATTTCACTTTAAAACCAATTCAAAAGATAATCTAATCATATAAATAAATTATATTAAAATGAGGTTTTGAATTAAAATACAACATTTTACACTATTCATTAAAAAAATGAACTTTATCGGAAAGATACCAAAAATTTACAAAAATTAAATTTTGATGTCCCAGTTCTTAAGAAAGGTTTTATTTGGTCCAATAGAATGTATAAGAGTGAACAAAACTATATATAATTGCGGTTCGCCATCAAAAGGTGATAAGTGAACCTTTAGTGAAAACTAGGGCATATAAGCCTAAAATTGAATTCTTTCCGTATTTTAAGCCTTTATCTTTTATTGGATAAATGTAAAAACATTTAAAAACATATATAATCATATTTTAGTAATTTCTATCCATTCCCGCCAATACAATGGCTACATGTTAACTACCATTTAAAATAATATTATTTTATTATTAGAGTGCAACGTAAGATTCCCAAGAAACTCGTTGTTGTGTGTTGGGTACGCCATCGAGCATAGCATCCCCTTTAAAGTCATATTAATATTTTATTCACAAATATGGAAAAATATGAAAATGTCATATTCTTTGCTTACCCGAGGAGTTACAAAATATGAAAAATCTAAGTCCAATATCCTAGATAAGGTATCAAATTTCCAATATTATCATATGAACAAGGGTTCTAATCCCAATGGATCAATGTATTTAGTATTCTCGTATATTCAAATATATACATGATGCCCATTTTACATTGTGAATAAAATATTAACCTATAAAAATAGGATGTTTCGACATCAATGAAATAATGTAATGAATTATTCTTCTTATACAAGGGAATGTGAAACAAATAAATAGTGAGATCAAAGTCTTATTAATGGATTCATATAGTGAATGGTATCGAGATTAAATAAATAATAAATCTATAAAGGTTTGTAATTGAAAACACATTCCTCTTAATAAATATCTTAGGAAAAATGAATCTATGAATTATATGAATTCAGTAATCTCATGGATAATACAAACTAAATTCTAAATGAGTTAAATATATACTATTGGACGTCATGATCTCAAAAATCATGAAATTTATACTATTAAGACCTTTCACTAAGTCAATTTAATGAAATACGTGTAAAGAACCATTTAATTTGGGTGAATAATTTGTCACATGAGACATGTCAATAAATTGATTGGGTATACAATTATGGGACCCAAGAATTACAAAATATATAATTTAGTCACCATATATTAAATAATCAAATTAAATTCAGAAATAATATTCTATATTAAAACTTTTTCATATCTAGAAAATAATACAGATTATCTATAGTTCAAAAGTCAATTAAATATCCTTCAATGTAAAACATCGTATGTAGGAATGGAATAAGGATTATGAAATAAGAATATAAAAGATATAATTAATGTAGATATTTAATGGAAATTTAATTTCAAATAATCCGAAGAAATATAATGTTTGAAGGGATTATTAATTTCAAAAAAGTAATCAAGAGAAGAGAGATGACCATATGAATAGTAGATTTTATATTAAAATAAAATATTGTCGTGAATAAATGAAATATAACAAAACATTTAAAACTAATTTGGATAATGAGTTTTCAATTTAAAAATATTTAATGGTTTTAAAAAAAGATAAAGTGGAAAAAACATTTGTAGTGGAAGGAATGTCTGTAAATGATATATACATTAGAAGAAAACATTCCTTTAGAATTTTTATAAAGAATGTTGGAATGGAATATTTTCCTAAAAAATATGAAATATTAGTTTCCATCAATTTAAATAATTCATGGTTAATTAAATGGTCCTTTGTACATAATTTTATTAATAAAAATGTACATATAAAATAATTTTAAAAAATATCATCACGGATGAAATTTTTAGCCGATCTAAATAATTAATAAGACCTGTTTTTGTTTCTAACATTATGATTGAATGTGTAACATGAATGGATGGATTAATTGTCATGAAAAAATATGTATTCATTTAAAAATCCTATAAATGGTATTATAAGAACCATCAAAATTAAATATGTGCATAATACAAAACAAAATGTCACAATTGAGTGGAAATGGAGACAAGATCCCTTACCACACATTTCAATTAATTGATTGTGAGTTAACCACATATATTATAGTTTTAAACATGGGATAATTTCATAATATACTTATATTAATATTATTATATAGTATATAATCTTCTTATAGTAACTTATTACCCATTTATCAAAAAACATTATTTATTATCATTATTGTGATTGTTAACTAATTTATTTTCTCATACATGTTTTTCCAAAAACGTTCCTCTCCTTTTATATTTATTTTGGACCCATAATCTCCATAATAATAATCACAATAAAAATATAATATATTATAATTTAGTATTTCCTTATTACATTCCCTATAAATATGAAATGAAAAATTGATCGTCTCTCTTCGTGGAGGTGGAAGTCCACATGTACACACAAGCAAAATTATCATTTCTACAATGGATTCAATATTTAGAAGGTATATAAGATTTTAGAATAAAATAATAAAAAGTATTTTATATATATTATTTTATTCATTAGTTCCAAATTTATTACAATCAATGTATTCTGGTGATGAAAGATGAATTACAGTACTATGTGAAGATGGTAATTCATACATATGAATGAGCGATGTTATAATATATCATAGGTTGGAAAGGATTTAGAATATGGTTTTCACAAAATAATAATAAAATTTTATTAAATTTCTGATAAAAGAGTGATTATTTTGGCAAGGGTACATCAAATTAAGAATAATTAGTAGAAGGAATGAATTTCAAAGAGTTCTTAAGGATGATTACCTCTTCTTTGAAAGGTCTCCTTTAGATATTCTCTTAAGGGACTTAGTATGGTTCCATTATAGATACTAGAACATAAAAATCATAGATACATATGTTTATAAGAGAAGTGGTTTGGGGTAGGTTGAGTTAGATGGATCAAAATGCTTCAAATAAGTGAGATAAGTGATTCCCTTTTATTACTCAGGGAAGGACAATTCTATTAATTTATGAACGTATTATATTATTTAAAGTTTTTTTATTTTAAAATTGAGAAAAATGAAATAATTTGATGATCATATGATTTTTTTTGTAAATAATTTTATCAAATAATACTGGCTAGATTTCAGTAATGTTTTCACCATTATATTTTAGTTTTAACCCTCGTTTACCCCTCTAACATTTACTATACTTTGGTTGTTTTATATCAATTATGGTTAAATAATGTTACTATAAAATGGAAATTGTATTGAAAAATTTCTATGTTTTATTTTTTTCACTATATCTCATTAGTTTTTTGAAATGTAATATTTTCAATTTTTTAAATTGTTTAATAAAATATGATTTATTATAAAATAACATCAATGTCATTTGTGAAACTATTCATTTAATTTGACTATTTATAAACTAATGTAATGTGGGAATTCTAATATAATAATTTCACAGACCACTACCATGATATAGTTATTGAAAACATTTATAGAACATACTAATTATTTAGTATATGCTATATTTATATATTGGATATTAATTACATTATTTTTCTCTTAATTAGATAAATATTGTGTCATAATATTAAAAAATTTATGTTAAAAATTTACCCAATAAAAATTATGAACAAATTACCATGACAAAATAAATCATTTATACTTTTAATAAATATTTATAATAAACATATGTTGGGTTTATTCATATCATATAATATTATATATGTTAATAGAATGAAAGTGAAATTTATGATCTTTTCTACTCAATTAAATATTAAAAAGGTAAAAATAATACATTAATGTAAAATGAAACTTTTTGTATGTTCGATAAATTAATAAAAAAATAAATTTTATTTAATTAAATAAAGGAGGTGTTGTGTTGATTTTTAATTCCTTGCTACATTTTTCCCATAATCACCCAATTCACCCATATCATGGTGGTAATAATTTACTACGGTCAATACTAAAATTATCCAAAAAAATAAAATAGACCTATTTAAAAAATATTACATTCTAATTACATGTATGGAATCATTTTTCATGAATTAATTGTAATATTTTTCAGACTTTAATTTTATACTAAAAAAAATTTAATGTAAAAATTGTTTTTCAAAAATATACCTATTTAATAATATAAATATTATCATACCAAATTCATGTATAAAATTAATTCCAAATACCATAATAAGATTTATAATAATATAATAAATCACATATTTCTATTAATTTTTTTAAAAAAATTATTCTTTGTAAATTCTGGATGAAAATATACAGTTTTAAATAAAAATATTAACTTTCATTGTTCATTAAAAATTCAATAATTTCATAAAAATATGAAAGATTAATCTTAAAAAAATTCATACGATTATAAAAATTGATTTTAATTTAATCAAATAAGTTTTATAAAAGGGAAAAATTTAATAATATTATTTTCTCACAAAATGCAATAAAAATCATTTTCAAAGAAAACATTTTTTTGAGGAATAAATTGATTTAACTAAACAACTGAGGGTATATTTCGTAGTAATTAATGAATAAATTTATATTTATTATGAATATCAAATATATTTAGTAATTTAGTTAATCTTATTCATACCCTCCATGAAATTGATATATTTTAAATGTCATATTTATATAAAAAAATTGTGGTTAGTTTATGATCAGTGTGTTGTGTTATATGTGCAATCAAAAACTGTGTTCTAAAAATAACTATATATTATATTGGTAAGATATAAAATTTTATTATTTATTTATTAAATCCTATGGATAAATTAGTACCATTATAATACAACTTATGAGATAAAATAGTCATCTCTTTATAATTATCAACTGAAAGGAAGTATAAAAGTCATAGTTCATCCAAATAAAATTGGGTGAATATCAGTACTATAAACTATAGAATATATAAAATAATTATTATATTATGGGGATTTTATTTTGATTATTTAAATTTTATAAGTATTATTGAGATTAACAACAATATAATTGTAGTTAAGAACTATGAATGGTGATGATATATAAGTAGTAGTTCTGGAAGGTGATGAGATGCAAGGGGTGGTGAGAAGATTTTCTTAAATAATACACATAGTTTAATGTCATGGAAGTGGTTTTTATTATTTATTTCTCATGTACTATGGATATTCTATGATATAAATTTTGTAATGAAATATAAAATAATACAATATGAAGAAGTTATAAATGATGAATGCAATTGATTCCATACATGTTTCAAGAAGATGTGAGTTCAAGGGAGGATATTCTAGGAAGAGGTTACTTTAAAAAAATGTGTTTTCTGGATGAAGGAGGAAGAAGATATATAATGTAATTTTAAGGAAAGTATAGTCGTGATGTTTTTAAAGAAATTCATTTTGTGGACATTTTTTGATACACTCTCAATATATTAAAAATATGACTATTTAGACAATGCTCATTATGGTGGAAATGTGTGTAATTCCACTTGAGAACGATAGATATGAATTCCACATTTCATAAAAGAGCATCAGATAATGAAATTACCAGGGAATTACAAGATATATATGTTAATAAATAGAAATTAAAATTTTTTCAATGTGAAATAGAAATTTTATGGATTAAACAATGAAAAAGCAAAGTGGAACTTATACATATCCCTTTTTCACTAGAATAAATGCCCCTTACTCAAAATAGAACGATCCTTACTCAGAAAAATTGATTCATACTCTACATAAATTATAAATACTCAAAAATAAAACCTTAATCACCAAATATATATATATTTTTCACCGTAAAATGTTCTTAAATCAAAATAGAATGACTCTTAAATAATAGTAACCATCCATAAACAAAAGAGAATGATCCATAATCACCCATAAATGGATTTTGTTTACTAGAAAAATAAACCTTACTCAAAATAGAATGAATCACCCCATCCATACATGGAATCTTGATTAGACAATGAATTAGGATAATATTAATTATTAGTATACAAAATATTCTTGTGATTTATTATTTATAAACATCATTTTAGTTCATTTTAAACTTTTGACATTGATTCACATTATGTTTGTAATTCCCTCATAAAATGCAGTATTAAATGGTATATTTTTTGAACACCTCTTAAAATAAAAAATTATCTTGATTTTAATTTCATATTTAATTTTCAGGTTTATAATTACATTGGCAACAATTGAAGCTTTTTGAAAATTTGATTATTCATATTAGAAGACCAAGAATGCAGGCCTTGAACAAACTACATTTTGGGTGAAGTAAACTGAATATTAGCCCAATAAAACTATTGTAGAGTCCAATATCCAAGCCCAATGAATTGCTAATTTTATATGAAGATAGATAAAGTAACATTGAAAATTTTAATCAAACATTGAAATGAGATAATTCATATTTGTTAATAGAGTTCTAGGCTGACCATGTTGGAGAAAAAATTCTGGGCCAGATTCTGTAGTCCAGAAATACAGCCCGCCATTATGATAATATATAGAAACCCAAAATTCCATTTTTTCTGAAATTTAACATGGGTTTAGGAGACATACGAAGCTCCATTTTCTACCTATATGTCTCACTCTAATTAGTCATCCAAGAATGTAATTTAGATGCGTCTGTTTGGTGAATGCAAGCGAACTTCCACTTCAGGTCAAGAGTGGAAAACTCTATGTTTCACAAGTTTTCAACCTAACTAAACCTACCATACTCAAGTGGAATGACGTTCACTATTGGAGGCTCGACCCATGGATCAAAAAAATATTATTTAAGGTTGTGGTGTTGGAGGATTTAAGGATATTTAGTGTTTTGTTTAATTGTATTTTTATGTCATGATTTGGTTTCCTTGAGTTTGTCGTTTTGATGTAAGTTTTTCAATTACCCTTAGTTTATTAATAAAATTATTCTTCTACTCATATTTTATTTTTTCATATCACATTGATATCTTTTTTCACGGTGTGAATTTATTCAGACCGAATCATGTGAAATTATCTCACAACTGTGTCATGGTCTTTATTTCATTAATTTATTACTTATTCATTTCCTCCCTCATGGGTCTACTTCCGGCTTCCATTGAACCCATAACATCAATGGAGGGATAATGCTATTAGGGGTAGACACAATGGAGTAGTTAGGGGATATATTTTATGTTATTTATAACATCTTTAATGTACAATTACCTTTTTTAATTGAGATTTTTATTTTGATGATTTTAAAACTTCTTCATCCTTGTTTAATTTTAAGGCCACATACTTAAAGTGCTTAAACAATACTTTACC
Source organism: Viscum album (assembly GCA_963277665.1). Lineage (NCBI taxonomy): Eukaryota > Viridiplantae > Streptophyta > Magnoliopsida > Santalales > Viscaceae > Viscum > Viscum album. The sequence continues at coordinate 430,672,046 of OY728147.1, read as the reverse complement.
TTAGAGTTCTCATGAATTTGATCCACTAAATATATAAGTGACTATTATTATGTTGTGAATGTATTAACCAAATAAGTGATGATATTTTTTTATCTTCTCAAATAAATCCATCTAAAATATAAGAAATTGAAATAGATGAAAAAAACAATACATCCAATCAACCCCAAGTGATAACCTAGGATAAAATAATCCTTTTAAATTTATTTCACTTAAACCATTTAGTGTTCACATAAAACTATCTAAAATAAACCCAACATTGGCCGCTTAATAACCAAAAACGTTCCATAGAATGTAGGTGTCTATAGGTTTCTTCTTAGGTCTATGAGGATTCGACAACCCAAGCTCTACAATAAGGTTAAAACCTAAAATCTTGGGTAAATTTGGGCGAGTTGAAATTTTGGTAGTACTGGTGGATACCTAAGTAATCCATATCAACACTCATTATATTCTCCCCCATTTCTCTTTTTCTCATCTCAACTTCTCTTATCATTATCCCTTTCTATTTGTGTGTGTCCAAAGAATTTAGAATCCAACTTCCAGTCTTCCCCAATGGAGTATTTTCCAAATTACCATGTCACAAATGCATTCTGCAATAAAATTTAACATAAATATTTGGAATCCATTAAATTTGTAAATTTATTTTATCAACCCTTGATTAATTATGACACACCAGGTGACATGTACTATTATTGGGAGGATGAATATTCAAAAGATAAATTTTCATCCCTCTTAGGGATGGTTGAAGAGATCAATATTATGGAATTCAATGATGTCCAATATTCTATCAACACTAATTAAAAAATATTGAACAATTGTTTGAGCATGTGGATAAAATGAATCGGTAAGTTTCACCATTGAGATTAGAATTACGATGAATTGAAACGTGTGAGGAACCAAACCCTATATTGATTGTCTCCTCCATGACCTTATGTGATGTTTCTTGTTTCCCACAAAACTCTCATGAATTTCTTGAAGGAAAAAACTTTGGGTTTGGGATAGATGATGAAGATAATGGAATTAATGAAGGGTCATTAAATCAAGAGGAATTTTTTTTGGATTCAAAAGTGTAGAATTTTACATGATGGATTGAGTCTCCTATGTATAACTCCATTGATGAATTTTCAAAAACAACAATCACTAAACCATTGATTGAAATCATAAACATTTAGTCCATACCAATTCCTAACACTGATCTAGCCAATGCGGTGGATGAAAAAATATGGTAAAAATGAACAAATTTGGTTGAAAATTATTTTAATTAAAACTAATTTGAAATCAAAATCTCAACATGTGTCTCAATGTCATATCCAACCTGAGCTCAAAATTATTATACTTCCTTCCCCACTCATGTATCCCTTTATAGGGTATAACCATGAACTTTCAGATTGAATTCATTTTTCTTATTGAAACCAAATATTTTATAATGATCATTGTTTACATATGAAAGACTACAGAGGAAACTGGATCAATCATTTCTGATATTCCTTGGATTTTCCCACTAATTTAAAAACATATGTTTGGGAATGAAACAAATAATAAACATTAAATGAATCTCAGCATTGTATAATTGGAAAATCAAGTGGTCCTTAAAATTTTAAATTTTGGTATTGGGTAAGTTGGTGGGTTCAATTGAAGCTAGCGACGTTAAATAAAAGCGTTGCACAGGAGGCAACCCATGATTTTCATGGTTCCAATCATTTTGAATCATATTTATTAATAAATTATTTTTTTATTAAAAAATAACTATATTTGAATATGATAGTACCATAGACTGTTGACTTGTTCTTCAATTATGAGTTTGTATAGGTATGAAAGGGGAGAAGCGTATTCATCAGTGTTACGCGGTGTAATCCGCGAGTACTATATTACACAAAAATTTAAAAAAAATAAAATTTATCATCATTTTATTTCATTTTTGCGGGTTTTTTGGTTATAAATAAAAAAATAATTAAATTTATATATATATGTATATGTTGTGGGTCGGGGGGAAAACATCGTCACAACCGGCAATGTGGTGGGTACTCAAACCTGGGACCGAAGGGAGACAGGGGCACACGCTTTCCACTGACCTATGACTTATAATGTTTACTTCTTATTTTTTATTTATATATATACTTGTTTTTTAAAATTTAAAAATCTATATATATATATATATTTCTAATTTTTACTTGTTCCCAGGTTCTGTCTTTGGTATGCTTAAATAAATAGGTAATGTTGAGTTGATGGATTTTTTGGTGTACAAAAATAAATTTTCATCATAAATGGGGCTTTACTGTGTGACATATAGATCAATGGATTAAACATGAGTGTCATGAAGTTCAACTTCAAAAAAATGTGACTTTTGTCCATGTTTCTTATTTCAAATTCCTTTTAGAACTCCTCCTCTACCTCTACCCTCTTCTAAATGTTATTTTCCTTAAACATTGAGAACAATGTTATTTTAAGTATCTGAGGGTGAATAGAATGAAAACAATTACATTTGTGTGTATAAAAATGTGTGTAAAAAACAATTTTGGAATCCTTGAACAAGATAATACACATTTCACAATTTGAAGTTGATATCAAATAATTTATCATGCCCTGATTCTGATTTTAATCAATGTATAATTTCATGATCATAAATTTTGGAAAGTGTGATCGTCCAATGTGTTATTTCATCGTTTATATTTTCATACAAATTAAAAAAAATCACAATGCACATCCTTTTTATAAAAGGGTATTAGTTTGATTTCACGGGGTCCCCCAAATATATTGCATAGGATTGGTGATCATTTCACTTTTAATATGAGTATTCAATAAAAAAATAAAAAAACAATATATTTGAGTATAGAGTAATGAAATAACATAATGCGTGGCTTTCAGCACTTGGGGATCATGACTCCATAGTTTTCTGTCCCAAAGATAGTAATTTTATATCTATTAGTGATAATTTGACATTATTTTTGACTGAGTTAACTTGAGATGATGGTAGATTATGTGGTTTTCACATGCCGCCCAAAGGTCATTGAGCCTGGGAATCATTGAAAAATTTTCAGTACTTGGGTTAAATCTTTTGAGTGCAATTTCAATTACCAAGGAAAAATTTAAAGAAAACAATATATATATATACATTAAAAATTATTACTCGTCTTAATATTGAAATATGGATCCACCTAGTGCTTCCATAATTTCTTCATGAAATAAAGATGAACCCCCATGTCTATTGCGATACACAACACATCTTCATGCATAATTGATATTGGATGAAAAATGGAGACGAATTTTAACAAAGGAATATGATTAGGAATGGGACATGATTATAAAAATATAGTGTATTAAGAGATTTTTATGGGATTCATAGTTGTTTGATATAAGGGCTTTTGGGGATCATTTTGTATTAAAAAGTTTTTATAAAAGGGATTTCTAATTTCACAATTTTAAAATATATTTTCCTCAGGACTAGAAAAACTCAAGTTAGGGGTTTTGATTAGCCACAGAATGATGATAATATTCCTTGATAATATATAAAATATTCATGTAATTTATTATTCATAAACACAATTTTAGTGCATTTTACACTGTGAACATTAATTCACGTTATGTTTGTAATTCCCTCTTAAAATACACTATTACATCGTACATTTTCCGAACACCTCCTAAAATAAAAAATGTTCTTGATTTTATTTCCAACATAATTTGCAGGATTTCATTAAAATGGGAAAAAATCATAATTTTGGAGTACTTGAAGATTCATATTGGAAGACCCCCAATGTTTCCCTTGAACAAAAAACATTCTGGGTGAAGTGAAATGAACAGTAGCCCAATAAAACTATATTAGCGGCAAGATCCAAGACCAATGATTCAAAAAAATTACCTGAAGATAGAGGAAATAATTTTTAAAATTTCATACAATAGTGAAAAAAACTAATTGAGATTTTTAAATAGAGTTCCAGGTGGCCCAAGTTGTAGATAAAATTCTGGGCAAGATTCTGGGACCCAGATATATGGCCCACCATTTCGATAATATCTCGCAACCCAAAATTCAATATGGACTGAAATTTTCCATGAAATTAAAAGACATCTGGAGCTCCATTTTCTTTATATATGGCCTACTATAATTCTATACTTTAGAATGTAATTTATATGTTCATTTTTAGTGAATGCAAGAAGGCTTGCACTACGGGTCAAGAGTAGAAATTTTTAAGTTCCACAAGCATTCCACCACCCTAAGCCTATCATATAGAAGTGGGATGACATTCACTATTGGAGGCTCTACTCAAGGCTCCCAATGTTCTTATTTAATGCATTGTTGTTGGGTGATTAAATATTAATTGGTGCTTTGTTTAATAGTAATGTAATTCTGTAATTTTGTTGCCATGAGCTTTTCTTTCTCATATAAGTTGTTCAATTCACCTTAGTTTATTAAAAAAAATTCTACTACTATAATTTTTTTCTAATTCATATCATGTTTATACCGTTGGTTCAATGTGTGAATTTATTCACACCAAACCCTGTGAAATTATCAGAGAACGGTGGAGTGATCGTTATTTCATTATTTTCTGTTAACTTTTCCATTTCCTCAATCATGAGTCTACTTCCCACTTCTATAGAAACCATAAAATCAAGAGATAGATAACCCTCTTATGTGATGGTCCAGAGGAGTATCAAGGAGATGGATTTGATGTTATTTATCTCCCCATTAATTCCTAATAAACTATTAAAATTGATATTTTTATTTTGATTATTTTAAAACATCATCATCCTTGTTGACTTTTAAGGCCACATACTTCAAGTGCTAATACAAGCCTTTACCTTGGAGTTATCCTAAATGAGATCCTCTATGTGTATAGTTGATTAGTGTTATGGTGTGTAGGTATTAAAAAAGTAAGTGATGAGGTTGTTTTACCATTATAAATGAACTCATCTCAAATATAAGAAATTGAATTAGTTGAAAAAGGAATATATCCAATCCACCAAAAGTTATAACTTAGTATAAACAGATCATTTTAAATTGAATTAAATTAATTATTTTATTTTTAACATAAACCAATCTAATATTAACCAAAACATGGCCACTTAATATCTAAAAATAATCCATAAAATGTTTGTGTCTATAGGTTTTTCTTAGGTCTCTAAGGACTCGACAACCCAGGAAAAACTACAAGTGAGTACTTAAACCTAAAATCATGGGTATATTTAGGAGAGACCAACTTTGTTCACAAAAAATCATAATTACTCACAAAAAAGGAAATCCTACTCACTAAGACTTGTCAAATTTTTGAAAATAAATTATAATTTCCAAAAACCAAAAAAAAATCTCTAAAATTTATTTTAAACACTTCTAAACAACTCTAAACCGTTAAATGATTGTATAATACTATAAAAACACATATATAACATTTATAATAAGTCATTTCCAAAAAATGGGACATAACATAATAATAATTTCATGGATTATTCAAAAACATCAAATATATAAATTCCCATGCCCATACAGGTCAGGATGTTATGGTGGAATTTGAATTTTTTCACTCATGAGTTGGAGATGTTTTAAAAAATGGGGTTCAATTAAATGTTTTCAAAATATTCACACCCAATGTGAAGTTTTATGTAATGTGAAATAAGGATTGATAGGTTTTTCAGTTATCTTGTGGATGAATAAGTGGAGTTAGGTGAACCTATAACGATATGTCCCTATAGGTGCCCCGCCCATGGGGACGACACCGTAGTGGAAACATTGTTGAGGGATAAACATCCATGTGTAATGGTGTTGTCTGATATAAAATATTGGAACCTAAAGGAAACAATCATCAGAAAATAGGTGACCAAAACAGTCTCTATGGAGCCTATGGTGTGGGAAAAATGGAGAGGGTTGATCCGCTACACTATAGGGCTCACTATAGTGGAGTATGTTGAGAAGGTTAAATATGTTAATGATGGTAGGACACGGAGATGTATAGGTTTTTTAAATTTATAATCCCACCAATAATATCACTATGAGATAGGGATTTTTAGGGGAAATGTTGATGGGCCATGTTTATGATCATAAATGAAAAATAACATAGAATATACACCATTGTTATTTGCATTTTTATCTCCTTATCTGCTACCTCAGGTGCACCATGGTGTAGTGATTGTCACGGGGAAATTTCTTTTCCCCAATTTATATTGAAAATTTAGTAGAATTCCCCATTTTTATCCATAGAATATATTTGTATTTTTTCCCATTCCTTACACTCATTTACACATAATATTACTTATGACCTCACTATTCCTTTTAATCCCTTCTTTGGTATGGGGTGGGTTTTGATGAAATTATGGTAGTGTTACATGTTATGATCCCTTTCTCATTACCTATTCTAGTTATTTTTTATTTACTATCTAATTTCATTTGAATAAGCTAGGGATTGTGGAAGATTTCCACAATATCATGGTGAAAATCTTCATATATGTTTGGTATTTTTAGTGTATTGTATAGAGGATATCTATAGCCGTTGATCAGATATCATTTCGTGTTGTTCTTTTAAAGTACTTCTTCCTTATTAATTTATTCAGAACCATTAATTTCAATTAAATTATTTTATTGATTGAATAGGTGTCGGTAGATATTATTTTTTCCAAGGGTAGTTATGGGAGTTCATTATGAACCTTACACAAGTGGTTGGTCGTAGTTTCATCATGATAATGTTATTTTGGAGAGTTTGATTTTAATATATATGTATTCAAATTGAAATTAATTATGAATTATTATTAAATAATTAAAAGATAAATAATAACTGGGGTATAAATAATTATGGGATACTGTGTATTACTCTATGCACTTAGGATGTTTATTATAACATTAAAAATACTAGAAAAATATATTATGATATGAAAATAAAAAAGCTAATTGAACCATTTTGACATATGTGTTCCGTTTGAATTTCCATTGGGATTATGTTTTTTATATAAAAATGTAATTTTTTTCTCACCAATTAGATTGATCTTCCATTTTTAGTTAATACATTATTTTAAATAAAAGAATATTATATTTTTTGGAATAGTCTATGAGGCACCCCAAACTTTCAATCATAGACCTCGTGCTAAAACAATATCTTTTAACACGATATTTTGATATTAAGTGGGATGAACCAATATAACTATAAATATATTTCAATACCATAATTATTAAAACTCATTATAATCACACATTATAACATATTTAAGGTTTATTTTATTTAATGATAGGTTACCTAAAAAACTTCCATGATGTTACATGAAATAATCTCTCAAAAATCATACAAAATAAAACAATATTCTAAAATACTTATATGTTGTACTTATCTTTATATCCATTAAAAATAAATCATTAATAAGGGGTGAAGAAAAAAATAACCATATGGGAAAACTTATCAGCAAGACATAAATGTTTAGATATTAATCATATGAAAAAATATGATTATGGGAGAAATATCTTATAAAAACAAACATGCAATAATAAAAGGAGTGTATACGTCGTGATAGAAGGGAATGCAACATCAAAAGAATGTACTTATACCATAGAAAAAGGTTTAATAATCCTGAGATAATAATCATGATACGTGGGGCATAAGAACAACCAAATTACATTGAAATACTATATACCTTTGAAACATGTTCTAATAAAAATCAATGGAAAAACATAAAAATTGACATGATCAACTTCGTGAGTCACTACAAACACCCGAATCATTATGGGTCACTATTCATAATAAATATTGGTTGAAAAAATAAATTAATTTCACATATACATGTATTATCATATATAATAACTAACCAATGAATTATTTATATTTGATAAACCCAAACCCTCTCAGTGATTTATCAGGACCAAACAGTCATTGGGATTTATTGGACCCAAATATTTTTAGGGATATATTGAACCCAGACTCTCTTAAGAATTTTTTAGATAGAAACTCTATTTGGGTTCATCAGATCCAAAACATATCATTTATTTATCAGAGACAACATATCAATCATCTATACATATTTTTTCCACATCAAAAAAAATTAATTTTTCAAATATCTCTTAATTAACCCACGTAAAAGAGATGGGTTTAATGGTGAAAATAGAGTAACATTTTATAATCCATAAGAAGAAAAAAGGTGAATGGTATGACTATGCAATAAACCAAATTTAATATAAGGAATTTTGAAGGTTTTTATCTATTAAATAATCATCCCTTTTAAAATTATTTGAAAAATTACATCAGAAAACAAAAATAAGTAACTAATTGGAACATTCATTAAATCATTATTAAAATATATTCATTAAATTAAAATAAATTTAAATTGATGAAATTTTATAAAAAATAAACTTAAAAAATAAATATTTCATGAAAAATATAACAAAATAAATATATATAAAATACTATTATTTCAGAAAACATAAAAACAAAAAATACATTAATAAAACCACAATGAATTAATATTCATTGGGAAATAATTAACTTATTTTTAAAATTAAATATTTACTTTTGAAAAATATTAAAATATTTATTGTTACATCCAAAATTCTTATGAGTTAAACCATATTATAAAACCATTTTTAAAATCAAAAAAGATTCTTCATAAATACAAATGCACATGATAGTGATTTAAATTGTACAAGTTATTCTAGAATTTTTTTTTACCAAAATAATAATTTATAATGTTACAGGTGACATAAAGAAATTTAAAAAAATTGATGTGAATTTTTTTGATTCATATTTATTTGGAAAATAATATATTATAAAGTATCCTTGAGAAAAATAAATATTTTCCATTAGAAATGAGGACTGGAAGCAAAGAATATGAACTCAAAATTGAAATTGTTTTATCACTATTGAAATGCCTTTATGGAAATACAAATCATAAATTTAGGGGAAAATATTCAATTTCAAAAAATGTAAATTTAAAGCAGAATATTTATTAAATGAAAAATAATATTAGTTTAAAATAATAAAGGATAACATTATGAGGAATAGTGAAAATGGATATTAAAGAGAATGAGGTTATTTTGAGAGAATGGGAAAAATTCATAAAATCATCAAATACTTTTTTGTAATAAAACACATAAATTAAATTCCCTATAAAATAAAGAGTAAATGAAATATAATATCACAATAAAACTAGGGAAAACTATATCATAAAACTATCGTCAAAGAGATTCATTTTGAATCAAGAAAATAAAGTCAATCAAGAAAACCACATATGATATAAGTAACAATTCAATAAGAAAACCATTTAAATGATTGAAATAAAACATTAGATAAATTTAATAAAAGATTATTTATGAAATTCTAAACTCAATAGGTAGAACTCACACCATTTAAATTGATCTATAGGAATAAAAAAACATGTCTAAAATAAAGAAAATTGAGATGAGTCATCCTAACCTTTAATCTTATTTAGTAAAATGTGGTCTAACATATTATATAAAAAATATCTATAATAATAAAATATTAAAAAAATATTCCTGAATATAGTATTTTATAACCATAATTTTTTTGGAAAAATAACATTTTCATATGTTTTATTTTCATAATGGGATGTTATTAGTTTCAATTATTTTTTTTCATACCAGTTTAATAATGACCATGTAAATGTACGATTATAGATTCAATGTTTTTTCATTTATAAGTCATTATTGGTACTGGAAAATATTTCTTAAAATGATATATAATGATCTATTATATATTACATATGTATTTGTTTACAGGTCCGGAAAAGATATTTGGTAATGAGCCTGATTAGTTAATTTTTTATGAAAAAATAGCAGCATGATAATAATTAGTTTAATATTAGAATAAACATTCTAGACAAAAAAAAATTATAGTCACATTAATGTCTAATAATACTAGTATTTATGTTTCATTTGTCATCCTTGATAGAAATTTACAAAATTATTTAGATAGTTGGTTAAAACTACCCTAATAAGGACAATATATAATTTGTGTGTGAGAACAGTTATTAAAGTGATTATATTCATAGTATACTTATTTTATATATATAATATAATATTTTTAAATTTTTTTTATGTTTTCAATAATATTTTAATAGATTATCAAAAACAATAAAATACTTTATGAAAATAAATATGTTACTTTTGAGGATGTGTTATTCTAAATATAAGAACAATTTTACATTATTTTATATAGAACATAAACAAGTTTGATGTTTCCTTAATTTTTCTAAATATTAAGGATTTTTTAAATATATGATTTTCTCATTAAATACCCATTTTAACTATCCATATACGGGTATTATGTAAAATGGATCTTTTCACTTATGGATATAATAGTCTACACATAAAACATATATATTTGGTTTTTTAAGGGTTTATTTGTTGGTAGAAAAAGATTATCCATTAAACATAATTATAATTTTGTATAATCTGGATACTAATTTTCTAATATTAACATGTTTAAATTTTAATTGGAATAGATGGAAGATGAATGAATAGAAAATTATATAAAAAGGAGTAATCGATAATTTTACCTAACACCATGGATAAGCATGATTTTCAAAATTAATAAGGAAAGTGGAGGTGGTATTCAAGGAATAAAAAAACCTCATGAAAATGAATAATATTTATTGATTAATATTTTTGGTAGATTTTTTCTAAATATATGATTCTTTGAGCGTTAGAAGAACTTGGGTGATGGTGGATCCTCTTATAAGGGAGACGAGTGAGTTTTTTGGAAATATAAATGGTAATCTCACAATGAAATTGTCAATTGGATAAAATAATAGAAAATAATGTTATGGAAGAAGAAGTATATTTTATAAATCACCAATCATAAATTTTCACACATGTTATAAAATCTTTTTATAGATTTTACTTGTATATTTGTCACTTTTATCATTATTTATTTGATCATGGTAATTAGTTTTTTCCAATGTAATTTTGTTCTTATTTCTAAAAATAAAACGGTACTTATTATATAATTAATCACTAATGATTCAAAATGATAAATTAATTTCTTTTAATTAAAATTACCATTTAATGAAAAATTTATTTTCACTTTTTCACTTGCAACGTGTAAAACAAATTTTTAAAAATGTTTTTTTTAGAAAATTGTCATGTTGAGTGAAGAATTATGAAATTTTTTATTTCACTGAGAATAATTTATTATTTTCAACCAAAATGGAGTAATGTGGCATTAAAATATATGAGAAACCAAATTAAACAAAAAATCATAATTAAAAGAAAAATAATAAAAATAGTTTTAATTAGAAGTTTTATGAATATTTTTCAAATTGATAAGTACGGTTTTCAAAACTGAATAGTTGAATATTAAAATTTCTCTTTTTCTTCATAAATACATATTTTTTGAAGTATATATTTTATGTTTTAATTTTATACTTAATTATTGATATCTTCATAAGTTATATTGTTTCAGTTAAACATATATTTTTCACAATTCAATTAAAAGTAAATTATCTATAAAATAAAAATAATTCACCCTAGGAATGAATTAATATTATAAATTTAAAATTAATTTAATATATTAGAATTAAAATTATATAATTTATCTTTTTTATAAAATTAAAATATATTAGGAAAAATGTACCCAAATAAAATTACCCTATTTTAAAATATAAGTGGTTCAAACTATTATTTCCAGTCAAAATAAAAAAAAATTGGTTTAATATTAACCACTTCAGAAATTTCATATATATATATATATAATGTGCATAAATATGTATTTTTAAAAACAAAATTAATTTAAAATGTTCCTGTTAATTTATCAATTCCTTATAAAATAATCTTTTCTTTTTATATTTGAATGTAAAAAATGTGAAATGCTTAAAATACTTGTGATAAATAAATTATTATTTATATTATTAAAAACTTTTATCATCCAAAAGACAGGTTACGTATCCTATAAATATATTTTACTAATATTGAACCATAATGTAATATTTTGTGGTCGTTGTGACATCCCAGACCTGAATGCCACTTAATAGGTACCCCGAGCCCTTTGGGCCACATGTGTGCAAGTATATCTCTCCCAACACTAGAGAATTCCTATTAATAGTGAGGGATTAGGGTGTGTCTATGGGGAGATTATGCCCTCATTACTAGAGTTTATCATAATGGGTAAATATAAATAGTGGTAAATAGTGGAAGTAATATAAGTTAGCAGAAGGTGCTGTGGAAAACTGAGATAGTAGCAAAAATAACTGAAATAACTGGAACACCATAAAAGCATACAACAACTAGTGATGATATGTAATGTCACTATAAAATAGTAAAAAATAGATACAAGACACCATGAAAAACATTTTCCACTAAAGTATAAGATATATCAAAAGACCATCCCATGCATTATAAGCTTCATCTAAGTCATTTGTTATTAAACTCCATCCTAAATAGAAATAATACAAGTGTTAAAAGCTATATGCATCCCTTTATCAATACCTACATTCATGTATTCATCCATGAGTACCAAACAGCTCATAATGAGGGTGTGGGATAAATCTAAGTGGGACATCAACAATGTTGTCTATAACATATAGACCTTATTATGGAATATAACATTGTGCAATCATGAATATATATTGTAATGTTGTACAATGTAACTAAATAAACATGCACTTGCTTCATCCCTCATCTGGTGTCAGAACACATAACCAATCCATTATTTGATCATTACCAGTTTAGAATCAAGCCACATGTTAACAGTAGTAAATGTTCCACGATGTAATAAGGCAACATGTAATGATAATTAATAACAAAGTTCCAAGGTAACAGCCAAGGATAAGTAGACCATAAGGGTCACAAACTCAATAATGAATGTATATCAGATTAGGTTAAGTGTGTAATTCAAGTATCATGGTCCCAAGTATTCCACAATTAGTTGCCTACCGAGTCCCAAGAGTTCATCCATTGTAAAACTAGGTTAAGAAATGACTGGGCTTGATGGGATTTAACCATGGCGCCTATTTAAAAATATTTTATCCCAAGGATTATATCTAAGTAATCCTCTAGTAATATTTTTTAGATCCAATTTTGTTATACTGAATATCCGTGAATAGATGAGGATTGTGTTCTATGTGTTTTTCAACCAAGGAAACCCACATCCAAGAATGAAAATTGTGTTCTCGAGTTCTCAAGGAATTCTCTATAGAAGCCAAGATGATCCCACGTTAGGAGTCTTCTGTTTTGATACATATGTTATATATACTTTCAACTAGTTAAATCATTTCTTTGATTAGTGCGATAAGTCCAAGTGGAATGCAACCCTTTAATCGATTCATAATTAATTGATGAATCCACATGGTTAAAGCCCTATCATTCATTAGTGTGACAACGAGAAGTAGCAAGAAACCACTATTAAATCCATTTTAGGAAAATTTACTAATTATGGTTAAATATTTTACCTTCCATAAACATGGAAATGGGTGTTACAGACCTGTAACCAGACATTTATTTATATCTACTAAAGTAAAGTCTTATACTTAGTATACCTGACAATTTCCATTTAACCCCAGTTTATCAATCTAAATAGTTACCTTAGGTGGGTCAATTGGTGAGAATACATAGTACATGACATTATTTTATTCAAAATATAATATCAATCCATTTGATATATAAAATATTACCCTTAGGACGACTATGCCATGAAACACCCAAACGGTGGTTCATACATGTAAAAACACTAAAATGAGATTTATGGAATAAAATCCAACATGGGATGACTGAAGTTGTGGGTGTCACCACAACAAACTAATCACATATTTTGAAACAGAATAAACATATTTTTCTAATGAGTATTATCATGGTGTATAAATAGAATAAATGACAACCGATGAAATCATTAGGCCCCACACAACAATTCCAAAATCGATGAACATTAGAGATGACCTATAGACCACCAACTATAGGCTCGTAAGACTATCCAACTCTAGTATAATCCTTTTATTTGGGTGGTATCATAGTTTATCTATGAAAAGGGTAATCCCATTCACAATAGGATAACAAGATTTATTGAAATAGAGATGAAGAACGGGTCAAAAAAACGCGAGTACTTACTATTGTAAAAACAACGTGATGAAAAAAACCTAAATCCGATCCCAGATGATTGAACCCTCTTAATCCATTCCTTTTTCCTACAAAATGATTCAAAAGTAGATTAATGGATTCCAATCCTACTAAAAATAATATTATGGAGGAAGGAGGTGAGTAATTAGATCGTTAAGGTAATAAAATAAATATCACGTAAAATATAGGACATTCTTAGATTGTCCGAACCATTTTAAAACCATTACACAAACCATTAATGGTTACATGAAGAAGAGGTTAAAATCATGTATATTCTACATGGTTAGTCAAACCATGCACTAATTGTATGATAATGCCATGTCCAAAAAAGCAGTCCATCAGCACTGTTAGACCTAACCATGCGACATGCCCTGTTTTCCACAAAACATGAGATTTAAGTTTCAAAAATTCCTCATAAACACTCATAACATTATCCTGCATGTTTGTAATACATATTAGGTCCAAAATAATGAATTAGAATTAAATTTCAAGTATCCATATATAAGGGAATATTATACTCTTCACCCCTTAAAAGAACTTGTCTTTGAGTTCACCTTCCAAGGGAGGAGAATTATTGTCTGAGATTAACTCCAGACAGTAGGCATGTATATTAGCCTCCTACTACCAAGTAGTGTCCTGCATGTATTCGTGCAGCCATATCACTTGTACTATAGGGATAGACCATCCTTTGAATCCTTCATGCTCCAGTCAATGAAGCATATAGGATACACATCAAAGTTATAATCTACATATAACACAATTTCTTCAGGATCCAGGCTATGAGAAGGGTCATAATGATATTTGAGAAGTTGTGAAACATGGAATATTTCATGATTGTTAAGTAACCCCTTAAGTAGCAAAAAATAATAGGCTACCAGATGAACTATCTCTTAAATCTCAAACCACCTTACGTAATGAGGCAAAATCATCCATTCTTTATGTAAATGTATATTCCATAATATGGGTAATGCCTAAAGGAAAACATTATCCTAGATCTCAAACTATAGAGGTTATCAACAATGATCAATATATAATTTATGTCCACACTAAGTAGTATTCATATTGGTTTTGATTAGTTGAACATGCTATGTAGTATTTTAAAAGAGATAAGGACCTCGTAGGGCCGCCTCACCTACCTCTATCAAGACCAGGGGTTAATCGAATGGCCAACCATAAAAGGCCTCAAATGGAAGCATTTTAATTACAATTGGGGAGTTATTATTGTAAGACAAATTAATAATATGGATTTTATTCTCTTAAGAACCTATAAAATCTTTGAAATATTCTAGGAAAATATCCTCTAAAACCTATATCATATGTTTTAATTGTCCATCGGTATGGCTGTGAGAATAATTTATTAGATGTACCTATGTTCCCATAGCATTCATCAGTACTTTCTATAACTGTGACATGAAATGGGAATCCCTATCTAAAATGAAAATTCAATGAACATAATTTAATAATATAATGTAATAGATATATATTATTCCCAACTCGTCAGTTGAGAATGTCTCCTGAATAGGAAGGAAGAGGGATAAATTTTTTAGTCGGTCAATAACCACCCACACACCAGAGCTTCCCATTGGCAACCTAGGTAATCGGACTACAAAATCACAATCAATATCATCGAATTTCCATTACAGGACTAGAATTTGTTGTGAAAAGACTATAGGTCTCTCATGCTCTTCCTTCACCTACTAACCACTGAAACACCGAGTGATAATGGACGATATCTAAAATTTAACACCATTCCACCGATATTGGAATCACATATCTTAATACATCTTAGAGATTCCTTGATTAATTTCCCACTAGGAATCATTGGACTCAACCATCCAGTCCACTCTCATATTTGTGGGGTTGCAAAAATATCCATGAATATGTAGACTTTGATATTTATCTGTAGAAAAATACAAAGGTGGGTTATCTCCGGATATACTCTCATGGATATCCAAGCCCACAGGATCTAAAAATTTTCTAGCCTTCACCTTCTCAAGGAGGGAATAGGTAACTGTAAAGGTTGATAAATAATACATCTCATAACTATCATGTAAAACCATATGAAACTCAACGTATAAGTCCATTAACATCAATTCATCACAGGCTTCCGAAAAGTCCTATGTCTGAGTTTTCCAACTCAGCACATCTGCAACTACATTTCCCTTCCCATGAATATAGACAGTCTCAAAGTCATATGACTGTAGATATTTAACCAATCATCACTATTTGAGGTTTAGATAATCCTATGACGTTATATATTTGATTCTATTATGGTCCTTTTACATCATAAATTTCTCACCCAATAGATAATGTCTTCATCAACATATGTCATGGAAAATTACTGCTTTCTCATGGTTGTTCATCTGTTAGTTTCTCTCATGATGCCTCAAATTTCAAGAACCGTATACAATGACATTATCATACTACATCATAACTACTCCTAGGCTGATGCCTGAATCCTCACAGTAGATGGTATAACCTATGCCTGGATCTGGAAGATTCAGAATAAGGGCCGAGACAATCCTCCCATTCACATCCTTAATGGCCTTATTGTGTGATTTTGACCAAAAGAACTTGACACAAATCTTTGTAGGACTAGTTGAAGGTGAATAAATCCATTAGAATTCCTATATAAAATAACATTAATATATATTCAGCCCCAATAAACTCCATATATCAAACGCATTCTTGGGATGCCCTAGGAATCTATAGAAATAAACTATTCATAGTCATTAAATATACTTGATTATGAGATAATATGACCCAAGAAGTGATTTTTTCCAATCCAAATGTGGAAGTTTATAAGATTGGTGTAATGTTGATGCTATCTTGGTGTATTTATTGATCCCAATATGATTTTCATGGTCGTTAAGAGTGTGAGATTAAACCCAGAAGTCATGCACAAATACCACGACAAAAGAATCAAGATAGGTATGGAAAAGCCTATACATTATTGTAATGAAAATAGAGGGTTCATTAATAAGGCCTAACTACATTACAAAGTACATATGTAGACAATACCTTCTATGAAAATATATACAAGGTACGTATTATTTCCACACTTTCACATGATGACAACATGACTCAGATCAATCTTAGAGAAGACTGTATATCCACAGATCTGATCAAAGAGATCATCTATTCAACATAGTGGATACTAGTTCATGGCCAGAATATTGGTCAAACTTTTGTAATCCATTCATAGATGTGAATTTCCACCCCGCTTCTTGGAAAAAATAACAATTGAACCCAAAGTGGATATACTGGTCCATATAATTCTTTTGGCATATAGATTCTATAACTATTTCTTGAGATCCTAGAGCTTAGTAGGTTCCATCCTATAAGGAATA
This sequence comes from Viscum album, assembly GCA_963277665.1. Taxonomy (NCBI): domain Eukaryota; kingdom Viridiplantae; phylum Streptophyta; class Magnoliopsida; order Santalales; family Viscaceae; genus Viscum; species Viscum album. The sequence continues at coordinate 430,654,670 of OY728147.1, read as the reverse complement.
ATAGACACTATATAATCTATTAGAATAAGCTTGATTTTAAAATAAACCTATTTCTTAGGAGGTAAGAAAGAAAAATCATCAGGATTGAAATAAATGGTATGATCCACTATAGGAATGAAATCAAATTGATATGAACCCTAATATTCCATAATGGGCTTTGAAATCTGGGATATCACTCCAATTATTCCACGATGCTATGGTCCCGCTCTACAAGCCTAGACATCCCACTCAACCTTATATAGATAACTCCTACAATCTTGTGATGTAAAAAAAATACATTGTGGTGATATCAGTATACAAATGCACGATACTAAACCAACCAGCCCGTCCCGATAATGTCATTGAAGCTTGTAATATTGATAACGGAGAGTGTCCATAAAGAAGGGTATAACTCAAGGGGACAATCCCAACATTGGTGTCTTCCCTCAAAATGAAATCCTAATAGCGTATCTATGGTCATTAGACCATAATAATACTATATCTCCAATCAGATATTATTTTAGAATAGATAAAAATATACAAGAGTTTGAATCACTTGTATCAAATAATGTATATTCTATTGTAGAGTCCACATGAATAATACCTATTACTATAGATGGTATCGCAGCCTGATCCTTGGGTGTCAACTGTAGTGCTTGAAATTAGAAATATACATGGTCTTATACACTGGATAGACTAACATGATCAAAACTACTATATTACCACATTCGGTGTTTAGGGGTGTGGAAACCACAACCACGACCTCAGCCTCAGCTAGACTAGCTGGTACTATTCCAACTCCCTATCTGACATGGTGGAAAATAATAAACTATTTAAGGTTGATTGGACTCTAATCCTTGTATACTCAATGATTTTGGAAAGGTCATACAGAACCTATAAATATACCCAATATGATTGCAATCCAGGAACTCAATTTGGTTTCTTAGAATAATTATTCTTGTGCCACCATCATCCACACTGATGACACACCATGGAACTATCAATCCAGGTTATCTGGTTGTCATTTCCCTGATGATAAACCTCAAGGGAATGTTTCCTGGCACCATGAGAATGAATGTCATGTCACGACACTCATCCTCTATGCTCGTTACTTTTTTCTTCCCTCGATTTTCACTTAGTGATAAGATCTTGATTACCTAATTTAGAAAAATTTGGCTGGAAAATACATTCACCTATGTACGGTTTTCGTACTAGAACCCATATTCAAAGCATCTAGAATGTAAAAGTCACTCACTAGCGAAAATCAGTGAAATTCATTAAAACTACATGAAATTCACTAAATATTCCATAAATGATATAAACCCCTTCTATAGAAACATGAAATATCAGTCTCTTTCATCTCTCAACATTTGGGGAATGAACATATAATAGAAGTCAAACTAGTAATCAACCCATAACATGCCTTGATGATTACCAGCCAGGGTAATCACATCCCACTAGAATCTGTTCGAATCCCAAAGAATATATGTGGAATGATTGACCCTATAATCTAGATGAATCTCCAGATTCTCGAAGATATATAGGGTGTCCTCTAGCCAAGACTCAATATCCTGTGGACCTTCATCCCATGAGAAAGTATGAGAATGTTGCTGCTAGAGCTCACAAGTCAGATCCTCCAACACAGGTGCATGCTATGAAGAACCATGAATGAAATGCATTGGACATATAAAACTATCATGAAAAGGGGAGTCAATTCCCAAAGTAAGAAAATAAGGGGGGTTCATAAAGTAGCATTCCAGGAGGTAATATATGGCAACCTTGATTTTTTATTACACAATTAAACATAATTTATCATATAATATTTATTTGATACAACAAAGATGATTGAGAGGTATAGTGTCTTTGGGCCTTAGGGTCATTACATAACAACTTAAAAAATTGAATTACAACATCATTATTGAAAGCTTCGTTAACATGACCAATACATTCCGTCATACATAGTATAGCATGGGATAGCATGAGAACATGCATAAGAAAAGGGTTAGCTATAAAGAAAAGTAAGGGAATAAACAGAGAGTAATATGATGAATAAAATACATGTTAGACAATAGGCATATCATTATATCAAAATATAATAATAAACATAAAGGAATGATAAAGCGTGACAATCATAACATAAAAATTTGGCAACAACACTTAACATGGAATTAGCATGAGACAAGGATCATTGAACATAGAGCTTGCGTAAACCCTCATTTCACATGAAGTATGAGTAAAACCTTGTTTCACATGAATTAGCATGAGTAAACAACCATCGTACATGATGTATCATGATACTACACTTTACCCAATGCATTGGAGAACTATAAGGGTGAACCCTTCTTAAACATTTCATTTCATGCATATGTGTGCCACATGGATCATATAACATGGATTCATAAAACATAATCATTTATTCTACGATAAAGGATTCAATAATTAATACATGAGACTATATAATCAATAAATAAATGTGCATAAAGGTGAATACCCATGATAGAGAAAGGGGTATTTATTCACTACACAATGACATTATCTTGGAAAATCTGTGAAATTTCGGCAGCGTAACGGCGTGACATAAAAATTCCTAAAAATGGTTGATGACAGAGAAAGGGGTGTATGATAATATATACATGAAATTTAAAGTAAGGGGGTCATATAGATACATGTCGAAACAATTTTAATGTAATTTTTAGTCATGATACAAAAAAATTGTTTGAATGTAAAAGAGGAGAGAGAAATTCCTCTCAGAATTTCAGCATTTTGACCGGTGTACATGGGAGGAATTTAATGAGAGATAAAGGGGTCTCCCATCATTAAAACATAAATAGGGTAGTATGTGGGTGGTGAAAAACCATACCCCAACATTAATAATTGAAATTAAAAGGGCATAACATCATTAATTAATTGAAAAAAAATGAGAAAGGAAGAAAAAAAATTTACTTAGAAGTGAGCTTCCAATGGATTTAGAAATGCTTGAGAGAGGCTTATTAGGATCTTGGGGCACCTTGTGAGAATTATATAGATAGTAGTACAGATGTTGGATGAAATAAAAAGGATTTTATTGAGGATAATGTGGGAGTTTGGGTGGGTTTATATTGGAACGGTGAGGGAATTCTTTATTATTTAGGTTTGGGACACCTCACATTAAACTAATCCAAACCACAAAACAACCCATTGTTTTTTACCAAGGTTTTGGGAAAAGGGAAGTGGAAAAAAATATTTTATAAGGCCAAAGTACTAACTTCTTAAAATAATGGGGTTTTATATTTGGAGGTGAGTCACACTCTCAAGGAAATCAATTTAAAAGAAAACATTTTTAATAAGCCCTGAAGGGTGCATTAATGCTTTTTAAAATGAGTTAAAAGAACCCTAAATCCCATTATATTAATGGTAAAACATTTTTTGGCTGTAAAAAAGGCTTATAGTATTTTATTAAATTCCAATTGGGTCATTATGATGTCATAAAACACATAATTCATTTAAACGGTATTTGATTTTTACCCAAAAATTTGACGGTTTTAGAAAATTTTGAAAAATTAACCATTAGATAATTTCAACGTCATAATTCCAGAAATAACATTCATTTTATCTAAATAATTTTCTAAATATGTTAATTTTCACTTTTAAAATAAAAATTGACATTTATAAAAAATTCGTGGGTTTCAACAAAAATGTATTTCAAACCTTAATAAAAAGTATAATTGCATTAATAAAATTATATGATCATTTATATTTTTAAAAAAACATTTAATAAAAAAATTAATATTTTATTAAAATATTATTAAGTTAAAAAATCCATTAATTCATCAAAATATATTTCTTAGTTGAACATTAACTAAAAATACTATTAGTGCTTTAAAAACTATTTACAAGGTAACAATAATAAAATGAAAGTATATTCATTATTATATACAAAAATAATATACATAACCATAGTTCTATGGTATTATTACATAACCCCTTATAACACCTACATAAGACTAAAAAGTAAGGTGTGCGATAGTGATAAACTCTTAAGGTGTCTCAGATAACATTTCTCGGGTTGTAATCTCTATCAACATCCACTTCTCTCATAGGCAGTCCCACTCGAGCTTAACCTGTTGAAGCTCGGCTTGGGCTTGGTCAAGAGCGAAGCCCAATAAGGCAACCTATTTTCCGAGCTCCGACAAATGGTGTTTGTATGGGGAACGTCTACAGTATGAGGTCATCGCTTCCTTTGTCTGATTAAATTAGGTTCATTAAAAACCTATATTTATACTAATCATGTGATCACTGTTCCATGGATATATTGGGAACGGTCACAATTCATAACAGTATTTTAAAATCGAAAAACATAAAACAAAAGAAGTTGACATTTTATATAAACATTTTACATAAAGAGATATTTAATTTGATCAAGAGGGATTTCCATTAATGAATGTTTGGTTCATTACAATCTTCCCCGCTTATGAAATGTCGCCCTTGAAATTTACTTTTCCCACACAAAAACAGATGTGGGTAACTATGCCTTATCATTTCCTATGATATACACGTCGCTTCTTCAAACATAGGGTTTCGCCACTACACCTTGATGATGGTCATTTTCTTATTTCGTAGAACTTTTTCTCTATGATCTAAGATCATCCCTGGTCGGTCCTCATTAAAAATATCATCCTCTAACGGTACCACCTCTGAAGAGAGTACATGTGAAGGGTTCGGTATGTACTTCCATAAGAGGGATACTTGAGAGACATATTGTACTTTGGCCATGATATGTGTAAGTGCTAGTCAATAGGCCACATCCCTAACATAATCAAGAATCTTGAAGGGGCCGATGTACCTTGGACTTAACTTCCAATTATTTATAAAGCTCATGACCTTCTTCCATGGAGATATGCGTAGAAATACCATGTCTCCAAATTTAAACTCAAGGTCTCATCGACGGTTATATTCATAACTCTTCTGTCAAATCTGGGCTTCCTTGATATGCTGCTAAATGGTTTTCACCTTCCCCACCATTTTTTCGACCATTTCTGGTCCAAACATCTTAAGCTCACTGACATCATCCCCACACACCAATGTTCTTCACCTTTTCCCATAAAGTGCTTCATATGGCACCATTTGGATGCTCGAGGGGAAATTGTTATTGTAAGAGAACTCAACCAGAGGAAGATGTTGATCCCATCGTCCTTTAAAGCCTATTGAGCATGCTCTCAACATTTCCTCAAGTTTTTCGATAGTCCGCTTGGATTGGCCATTAGATTGAGGATGATTAGCCATATAGAAGTTCTGTTTAGTATTCAGAGCATGTTGAAGACTCTTCCAAAACATAGAGATTAATATTGGATCTCGATCAGACACAATAGATAGTGGTACTCCATGCAGCCTTACCACTTTCCTGATATATATCTGTGCCAAATGATCCAATGAAAAATTCTCCCGAATTGCAATGAAGTGTGCAACATTTGTAAGATGATCCACAACAACCCATATTGCATTGTTGTTTATGGATGTCTTCGAAAGTCTGGTGAATAGGTGTATGGTGATGTTATTCCATTCCCATTCTGGTATGGGCAATGGTTGCATCATCCCCATAGACTTTTGCCTCTCTGTCTTCACTTGCTGACAAACTAGACACATTGATGTATATTCAGTAATCTCCTTCTTCATATTATCCCACCAATAATGCTTTCTGAGATGTTGATACATCTATGTGTTTCCTGGGAGAATAGATAAATGTAATTATGTGCATCATCCAAAAGATTCTTCTTCAGCTCCGGACATGATGGAACACATAATCTTTCCCAAAATCTCCCAATTCATTATTCATTAACATTAAAATCCGCGGATTTCCCTTTTTCGATAGCTTCCACTTTTTTCTTGAATCCCCACATCATCATTTTGAGAATCTTTTAACCCTTCCAAATGTGATGGTTGAGAAATAATTTGTGAAAGGATTGATGATATTCCCTTATTTATGATTCCCATGTCCATCTTCATCAAATATATGATGATTGGATCCTTTTCAATTCTCATCAATGATATAATCGTTGGGTCCGTTCTACTTTGGGCATCCTCCACCTTGTTCTCTTTCCCAGCGTGGTAATGGATTGAGTAGTCATAGTATTTGATTAGCTTTAACCATCTTCTTTAGTGAAGGTTCATCTCTTTTGTGTGAATATATACTTGAGATTTTTGTGGTCCGTATATATTTGACACTTCTCCCCAAAGAGATAGTTTCGAAAAATTTTCAAAGAGAAGATCACTACAGCCAACTCATGGTCATGTGTTGGACATTTATTTTCATTAAAATTCAATTTCTTTTAAGAATAGGCAATGAATTTTTCATTTTTCATCAACACACATCCCATTCCCTTCTTTGAATCATCACTGAATAGCACAAAAAGTATTCCACTTGTGGGTAAAGTGAGCACGGGCACAGTGATAAGCCTCATTTTCATCTCCTTGAAGCATTATTCACATTCATTACCCCATGAAAACATTACTCTCTTCAGAGTTAGCTTGGTAAGTTGGTAGGACAATCGTGAGAAATTTCTAAAAAATCATTGATAATATCCTGGTAACCCAAAGAAGCTACGGATTTCCATTACTGATGATGGCCTTGGACATCACTCAATTACATTTGTTTTGGAGGTATTCACAAATATCCCATTACTTGTGATGATATGGCCCAAGAATGAGACCTCCTTCTACCAAAACTCACACATGCTCTATATTTCATAGAGCTTCTCCTTCTGCAAGGTCTCTATAACAGTTCTTAGATGCTCCACATGATCCTCCTTGATTTCGGATTATATCAAAATATCATCTATAAAGATTTACTCAAATTGGTCAAGGAAATATCTAAATCATCAAGTCCATGAAGATTTCTAGAGCGTTATTGAGTTTTATAGGAATTACTATGAATTTATAGTGCTCATATCTTCTACGAAAAGCAGTCTTGGGGATATCATCCTTCTTCACACTGAATTTATAATATCACGACCGTAAATCCACCATAGAGAAGTTTTGTGATCCATGCAGTAGATTGAAAAAGTCATCACTTCGCGGTAGAGGACACTTATTCTTTATTGTGATTTTTTTGAGCTCACGATAATCGATGTTAAGGCACATTGACCCATCCTTTTTCTTGATGAAGAGGACCGGTACACCCCATGGTGAATCACATGGTCATATAAACCCTTTATCCAGATTCTCTTGTAGTTGTTTCTTCAGCTCCTCAAGCTCTTCAACCACCATTCTATATGAATTCTTGGATATTATAAATTCCCTAGGTATGTGATAAATTGAGAATTCAACATCTCTTCTAGGAGTAAGTCCTGACAATTCCCTGGGAAACACTTTAACAAATTCCATCATAATAGGAAAGTCCTCTAATATGGTTTGCTCCATAGACTCAATTATCTGAGTTAGATATATGTTCTTATAGGGCATTAATATCCACATTTGAGATTATAGAGCTAAATAAGATCCATCTTCATCCTTTAACTTTTAAATAATCGGGGGTCGATTCTTCACATAGAGATGATTTCCCTCTCAGGGAAATTTATGTAGGCTCTATATAAGGAAATCCAATCCATTCCAAGATTTGAATCAAATTCTACCAAAGGAAGTATGGCGAGGTTCGACGGGAACTTTAATCCACATATTGTTATAGGGGAGGAGTTATATTCATCGGATGCAATGATTTACCCATTTTTCGTACTCACCGATATCATCAATTACATGATTTTTGTTGGTGATGGGATTGTTCTACTAAACTATTGAGATATAAAAGAATGCGTAGAACCTAAATAAAAAATGTATGTTCTCTATTATTGAATTAATAACTAGTGTACCTTTCACCACACCGTTGTTGGGGTTCACATTGAAAGTATTCATGGAAAAATATCACCCTTGCTGCCTTGGTGGTCGTTGGTTGACTCAAAAAACCCATGGCTTAGGGCACTGATTATCAAGATGCCCTGGTTCTTTGGAGTTGTAGCAATGAACCACGTGTTGAGGTTTAAATGGGTCATTCCTCTCCTCTTTCGCAGCCACTAGTCTTTCTTGCCGACAGTTTAAAGCTAGGTTCCCTTCTCTTCCACACCAAAAGCATTTCCTCATCCCCTTTAGACAATTTCTATGGTGCTTCTTTCCACACCTTGGGAAAGTGGGGTGCTGGATCTTCTTAGCACCATTAGATTTATCCATAAGACCACCAGCATTGAATTCCACCTTACTCTTCTTATCCCAATGATACCCCTGAGATTCTACGATCTCCATTTTGACCTTGAGGGCACATCAGACAATTTCCTCATAGCTGTCGAAGTCATAGATCGCCAGCGCTTTCCGCAAGCTAGGTTTCATCCAACCAAAGTAGCGGCCAGCATTGCATTTAGGGGTAACGACAAGCAAGAAGCATATCATGAAATCCATGTTATGTTTTTCTCATATGCTACAATAGATTCATCATATTTTTTTCTTGAGAGCTAGGAAGTCCCTTTCCATCTTAAGCCGGAGGGTGTGCAGAAAATATTTATCAAAAAACATCATCTAGAAATCCTATCATTTCAATGCATCGATCTCCTCCTCGGGATTCATATTTTTTATCAACATCCACCATTGATCAGCTTCACCATCCATACTATAAGCATCCAGGAGATCCTTCTCTTAATTAGAACATTGAAGGAAGGAGAAGCTCTTCTCAATGGAGTTGATCCATTGTTCAACGATTGATGGATCAGATAATCCATTAAAAGTAGGAGGAATTTGTCTCATGAAGGTCTCGATAGCGACATGTTCTTTCTTGGGGGGGGGGGGTTGAACATTCCTCTTGGCCCATGTTTCTATTCAAATATAGAGTTAGCTGGGAGAGAAGTGTGACCATGTTTTCAATTCTCACACCAATTAGATTGAGCATCTCATTAGTACAGTCATCACATTGATATTAGAGTTAGTTTTTAGCCCAATTACTTTTATTAATAGCCATTGGCTGGAATAAAAGGAATGATAGGGGTAAAAAATAAAGGGTAATACAAGGAAAAAACTGATGAATTATAAATAACTGTTTTTTCCTTAAAACATGAAACCATTGGCTTCAGTCTATGTTATCAATGATCTACCTTCTAACATATATTCTCAGAGAATTTATTTTATCCCTTAATAGTGGTTCATACTGAGCTTGTGTATTTACCAATGCATATCCCCTAGGAGTGTTGTGACCAAGAGTACAGAAAGGCCCGTTTTCGTGCCCCAGTTCCCATTTGAGTCTAGCTCATAGCGGTGTTTTCGGGTTTTACCCCAACGATACATCTGTGATAGAGCCGCCTCTACCTGCTCGTATACAGACATGGATGTATTCTATTGATAAAAATATTACTCAATACTCACCAAAATTTAGTGATGATTTTATTATACTTAGTCTAGTATGTAAGGTTTCACTAGGTTTTTCTAATCATATTCCAAAAAATAACTAAACATATCCTCTGATACCAACTACGGCATCCTTGGTCTTTTATTAAACAATTAAACATCATTTATTACATAAACATAATTTGATACAACATATATGATCGATAGGTCTAGTGTCTTTGTGTATTAGGATCATTACATAACAACTTAAAACATGAAATACAATATCTTTATTGAAAACTTCCTTTACATGACCACTACATTCATTCGTACTTAGCATTGTATGGGATAACATGGGGACATGGATAATAAAAGGTGACAAATAAAGCTCAGTAAGGGAATAAACATGGAGTGACATGATGAATAAAATACATGTCAGCCAATAGTCATATCATTATATCACAATATAAGCATAAACATAAAGGCATTATAAATCATGATAATCATAACATGGAAATGTGGCAACAACACTTAATATGGAATTAGCATAAGCTAAGCCTCATTGCACAAGGAGCATGAGTAAATCCTCATTGCACATGAATCATGAGTAAAACCTTGTTGCACTTGAATTATCCTGAGTAAACACCCATTGGACATGATGTTTCATGATTCTACACTTTACCTAATGCATTGTAGTGATATAAGGGTTCACCCTTCTTAAACATTTAATTTCATGCATAAGTGTGCACCATGAATCATATAAAATGGATTCATAAAAGATAATAATGTATTCCAAGATAAAGTAATTCTTAATTCATACATGAAACTTTATAATCACTAAGTAAATGTGCATAAAGGTGAACTCCCTTGATAGAGAAATGGGCATGATATTCACTACACAATGACATTTGTTTGGAAAATCAGTGCAATTTCGGCAGTGTAATGGCGTGATGTAAGAGTTTATCAAAATGGTTTATGAGAGATAAAGAGATGTATCATCATATGTACATGAAATTTAAATTAAGGGGGTCATATATATATATTTACCAACAATTGTAATGGAATTTATAGTCATGATACAAAATAATTTCTTGAATGTAAAAGAGGAGAGAGGAATTTCATTGGAATTTTTGCATAGTAATTGGTGTACAAGGGAGGAATTTAATGAGATATAAAGGGGTATACCATCATTATAACATAATGAGTAATGTGTGGGTGTGGTTAGAACCATAACCCAAATTTTTTAATTGAAATTAAAAGTGCATAACAATATTAAGTAAATTGGACAAAAATGAAAAAGGAAGAAAAACCCTTACTTGGAAGTGTGCTTCCAACAACATGATAGAGGCTTGATATAGGCTTCATGGGAGATTTGGGCACCTTTGGATGATTATAGGGAGAGTAGGTAACAGGTTGAACGAACTCAAAAGGCTTTGAGTGGGGAGAATGTGGGAACTTAGGAGGGTTTATATATGAAAGGTGAGGGAATTCATTATTATTTAAGTTTGGGACACCTCACATTAAACTAATCCAAACCACAAAACATCCTATGGTTTTTTGCCATGTTTTTTTGGAAAAAGGAAGTATAAAACAATATATTAAAAGTAAATTGTCCTAAAATCTTAAAATAAGGGGGTTCCTTATGTGGAGGTGAGTCACACTCCAATTGGAATCAATTTAAACATGCATGATTTTTAATAAGCCTTGAAGGGTCCATTAATGCTTTGTAAAATTAGTCAAAAAACCTAAAATAAAATTATTTTAATGGTAAAACATATATTGGATGAATATAACGCTTATTGTATTTTATTTCCTCACTATTGGGTCATTATGATGCCATAAAACTCATAATATATTTAAAGTGTATTTAATTTTTACCCAAAAATTTTACTATCTCAGAAAATAATAAAAAATTCAATGTTGGATTATTTCGACGTCCGGATTCTAGAATTAAAATTAATTTTATCTAAATAATTTTCAAAATATGTTAATTTTTACTTTTAAAATAAAAACAGGAATTTATTGAAAATTCATGGGTTTTGACAAAAATGGCTTTCAAACCTTAATAAAAATTAAACGGAATTCATAAAATTATATGATCATTTATATTTAATAAAAATTTATTTAATAATAATAATAATATTTTATTAAAATATTCTTTAATAAAAAATACATTAATTCATCAAAATATATATCTTAGTTGAACAATGAATAAATATACTATTTGTTCATTAAAAACTATTTACAAGGTAATAATAATTAATTGAAAACATATTCATTATTATATACAAAAATAATGTACATAACCATAGTGATAAGGTCTTGTTACATAACACCTTATAACACCCGCATAAGACTGAAGAGTACGGTGTGCGATGGTGATAGACTCTTGGGGGGGCTCGGATAACATTGGTCGGGTGGCAATCTCTATCAACATCCACTTCCCTCATAGGCGGTCCCACTCGAGCATAACCTGTTGATGCTCAGCTTGGTCTTGGTCAATAGTGAAGCCCAATGACTCCACCTCTTTTTTGAGCTCTGATAAATGGGCATCGTATGGGGAACGTCTACTGGACGAGGCCATAACTTCCTTTGTCTTAGTAAATTATATTCTTTAAAGACCTATATTTATACAAATTATTTGATAACTGTTCAACGACTATATTAACAATGGTCACAATTCCTAAAAGAAATTTAAAATCTAAAAACATAAAACCAAAGAAGTTGAAATTTTATTTTAACATTTTACAAAAAGAGATATCTATTTTGACCAAGAGGGATTTCCATTAATGAATTTTTGGGTTGTTACATGATACTCATAGATTAGGGCCTTCCACATCTAGAATATGATCGTCGCCACATTCCTGGAATATAAAAAAATGGATGTCATAGTCACAGTGTTCTACAAATGAGGAGCACACACCTCAGAAAAATATGTAAGCAGATAGATGGAAACACTTATGGAATATAAATGTATTAAAGGGGTCACAACCCAGTGTATACAACACCAATAACCCACTATGACGGCCAGGGACAAGTAAGTTCTCAGGTATATGTTTTAGGGTTTCTAATAGACGATTGGTCAATTATACATTTCCTCATCAGTTATTGGAAACCGTGTCATTTATATTTATATTTAATTACATGGTTCAGTCCTTTTCCTTTCATAAAAATGAATAGTTAGGATAAGTTCATGAAACTATTTCATATTATATGTGATGTTTAACATTATAATGGATAGTCCAACCCCTTAAATATATTCCCAAACACCTTATCAATTAAAATGAAACCCATTTTTTATATCATAATGGATCCACTGTGTAAATTACTCATCCTAACCCACAAGGGCCCATACAACCTTAATAATTTAGATAAGAAATCAATCAATCGTAACCAATAGCAATACAAGCCAAATCTAACAATCACAATATCACTCAACAACCACATTCATATCTATAAATGAATGTAGTTAAATTCAATCTATATGGCATGGAAATATTCATTACATGTGAATTCTATGTGACTATAATGATGCATTTAACATTGTTCTTTTCCCTCATCTTAGAGGGACAAGGATGAAATGAAATTCTCAATGAGTGTTATATTAAAAACCACAACACAACTTTTGCACCACCCAACTCTGAAATAATGTCAATTGTAACAGGAAAAAATAAAACAACATTCATAATTTCGAAAACACTCCTTTTATCCGAAACATGGGTTTATGATTCCTAATAGTAACTTATGAAATAGTTTATGGTGTTCCTAATATTCAATCTATTTTATCCAAGTAGTAAATCAATAATGGAACCCCCTTGATTCCACATTATGATTCCCCAGTCTAGGATGCCACATAATAGGTTTTCTGAGCCCAGTGGGCCACATGGCCTCAAGCGCATATCCCAAAATGCTTGAGGCTGTCAAGTAGCAATGAGGGCCTAGGGTGTGTTAATGAGGATACTATTCCCTCATTACTAGAGTGTATCATAGTGGATTAATATAAATAAAGGTAAATAGTGAAATCAATAATCGTAAACTGAAGGCACATAGGAAAATAGAGAAATCAACAAAAATAACTGAAATAACTAGAACAAAATACAAGAATACAAAAACCGAAGATGATATCTCATGTCAATGGATGATTAGATATTCTGTATTCAAGAATGATTTCATAACATGTTCCTCCAATGTATAATAGAAGTTGAAAGACTATCTGAGGAATCATGAGCTCTGACTCGGTCATCTACTATCATGCTCCATCCCATACCACAAGCAATAAATTGTTAGAAACCATATTCTTTACTTTATCAAGATATTCATTCATTTTATCTACCCCATGTTCCAAACATAACCCAAATAGGGTGTGAGATAAATATCCTTGGGCCGCCACCAAAGTTTTCTATAACATACAGCTCGTGTAATGGAATATAATTGTTTATAAACATGCATATATAATGTAAAGTTGTACTATGTAACTAAATACCCAACTACATCATTTATCCCTCAGTTGGGGATTGAACATGTATCCAATCAATATGTTTAACATTTGTAGTTTATAGTTATTTCACATGTTAACAATAATAATGATTCCAAGAAGTATCAAAGAAACCTATAAATATATTTACTAATGAAGTTCCAAGGTAACAACCAAGGAAACATAGACGTCATTGGTAACCAGCTTAGTAATGATTGTAGCCTACCTAAGGGTAAGAGTGTATTATAATGATCATGGTCCATGTTATATATAATAATATTCCTACCGAGAGGATGGAGTTCATCTGAAGTAAAATGTGGCTATGAAATGTCCACGCCCGATGGGATTTTAACATGTAACCTACATGTCAACGATGGATACATGGAATGTATCCATGGAATCCTGTAGTGATATTTAAAGGATTATACAATGTTTTACTAGACATCCATGAATATAAAATTATTGGGGTTCAGTTTGGTTTCAACCAAGGAAAGCCATATCTATGAATCTGTATGGGGTTCCCGAGTGCTCAAGGCATTCCCTATGGAATAAAAGGAAACCCCGAGAAAGGACACTTCTATTTTGATAATGAAGTTGTATATAATTTTAATTGGTTTAATCATTTCCTTTCATTACAGTGACAATGACATGTGGGAGGAAACCCTTTAATCAAGTCATAATTAATTGATGAATCAACTTGCTTCAAGCCTCTTCTATCTTTAGTGTGATAAATCCAAGTATCAGACATCTATTAGTAATTCCATTTAATTAATTTTTAATATTTAGGGTTCACTATGTTACCCTACATAAACATGGAATGCGGTATTATGAACATGCAAAAAATCATTCATTTATAGCTACCGAGGCAAAGTCATATACATAGCGCACATTCAAATTTTCATTTAACAATCGTTTACTAATTGTAACACGTACCTTAGGTGGGTAATGGGTTGAGAATACATGGTATTTTCCATTATGAGATTATAAATATAAAATAAATCCATTTAATAGATATAATCTTACACCTAGGAAGGTCAAGACACAGCACACCTGAACGGTGGCTCAAACATGTCGAAACCCTAAAACGACAATTATGGAATAACATCCTACGTGGGACAGATAGAGTTGTGGGTATAAACACTAAAAAATAATCATATATTTGGATATTGAATAAAAATATGGTTATAATGTGTCTATTCATTGAATGTAAATTTAATAAACAAAACCTACTGAAATTTTTAGGCCCCACATGACAATTACTAAATCATTGAATGTGAGGGATGAGTAATTGACCACCCACCTTGGGGTCCTACGACTCTCCTTCTCTACTGTTAGCCTCTGATATATCTTGGATTAGAGTATATATGACAACAATTTAAACACTATGATTCCTCGAAAACTAAGTCGAGAGTAAGATAGATGAAGATCAACTAAAATTAACTTGAGTACATACTGTTGCACATCCAACATGATAAACGGATGCCCGATTGGATCCCGAAAGAAGGATATATCTTGCTCCCTAACCTAGGAATTCATAATTATCAAAAATGAGATTAATCAAGTCAAATATTGTAGGAAATAAAATTATAGATGATTGAGGAGCTTAATTAGATCATTAAGTGCAAAAACGTAAAATTATCCAAAATTTAGCCTATGAACGGTTTGTCCACACAATTTGACAAACCATACACAAACCGTGATTGGGTACCTGGTGGAAGAGGGGAAATAGCATGGTTTTGTTTCATAGTTATTCAATCCATGATCTAAACATTTAGGAAGGATCTATCTGAAAAATCATACCCTCGACATGGTTAAATTTAACTATGCGACCCACTCACACGGTTTCCTATAACCGTGCGCTTGGCCTAATTTTCCCAAAAATATAGGCTCTGGGATCCAAAAAATCCTAGGACACCCTCTTAGCCTTTTATAACTCATTATTCATCCATATTAGTTCCAAAAATATAATTAGATTTAAATTTAACGGATCCATACATGATTGAAAAATCAGGTTCTTACAGTAGCTATGGGTGGTGATTTTTCTATCATAGATATCATAAAAATTTACATGATCGTGAACACCTGTAGACTGTGATTTTGGTCATACTTTTGATTTTGGGGTTCAAATTTATAATGTTCTATGTAAATCCCTAGTGAATCTCCCTCAATTACATGCTTGAAAAAATGATCTTAAAAAGGGAATCTTATTCTATAAGATTCAATCTATTTCTATTATAATTTTTAGTTTCATAAAATTGTGACCATATTTTATACATGATAATTTAATGGATATATTACAATGGGTATATAATATTTCATGATCTGAATAGGTTTAATGTTATTTTATATAAAGCTATTAACTATGGTAATTGTTTTAATGAGAAAAATGATTACTAAAATCCTAGGGAGTTACATTACACTCATTAACTAAATTGTGTCCTTGCAATTTTAATTATCAATAATACTAACAATACTAAAGGGTATCTATAAGAAAATCAAGAGTTAGGATATATCATCAAATGATATTAATACCATTCCGTCTTAGGGATAACCTGGTAACATATAATTTCCCACATAATAGGAATATATTATGATTTCCAACCATTTGTTATAAATATACCTCTATATCTAATTCTTAAGAGTTTCTAGAGACACACCTTATGATAGAGTTTCTATCTAGTTATTAAGTTATAGACTCAATAATTATGACCTGAGTGAAGATTGAGTTGATAATAAACAATACATTTTATGGTTATTACCTATTAGTGAATCAATTACATATATGTATATACATGACATAATCTAGTGGGGGAATTATTCTTAAGAATATACACAATATATAATTTAACAAAACATCTTGATATTATCCAACACATAGACATAACTATGGGTTTTTCACTAATGTAAAACTTTTATTATCTCTAAGAAAACAAAACTAATCCCCATGATTAACTAAACCTTTTTCGATTATCAACTAATGAAGCCAATACATTAACTGACATTTTTTTACAATAATCCATTCCTTAATCTATTAATTATGAATCAAATTATTCTTGATCTAGAGAAATGTAAAAATATTTTGATCATTTAAAAATTGTAGCTCATAATAGCCATGAAAATAACTAAAATGTAAGGTTTAGTGTCTTTTTGGATTTTGAATATAAGATACTTATTTTACAATAATTAGGAACATTTATTCATAATATAACCATACTAATATCCCATATAACTCTTTAAAGGCCATAATCATCTTTACAACCATGGGAATATAAACATGTGAAATTGGTGTTCTAAAACACTCAATAAGGTACATCTTATAGTAGTTGGGGTTTGGATTAGTGGTAAGCACCCCATAATACTACATGGAAAATGGGGGTTCAAAACCCATGGGGCGCAGGATACTGTAGTAGTACTGTAGAGATACTGTAGCAGCGACGGCACTGTTCATCAGCGGTACTGTAGCGGCGGCAGGGCACTGTAGCAGTGGCAATACTATGCGGTACTGTAGCAGAATATTACTATTCATAGAATGTGAATTGGCCTTAGAATTTGGGCCTAAGGGATATGTAATGGGCTACAAGCCCACTAGGCCTTCGGGCTATGTAATGGGGTTCCATCTACCCAGTTAAAAGAGGCCTTTGCTTTGATTTAATAATAAAAATGAGGCTTCAGCCCCAACCTTTTAAAAAATGTACATTTTATAAATAGGTCATGAATAAGTAGATCATAACAATATGATAAATTAGGAGTTAAAGATAAATATGATATTAAAAAGGACATGAAATAATAGGTTGTTTTTGCAACACAATATTTATGGACATGAAATCAAAAATAAAAAAATCATTCCATGGGTAAATTGTAAAAAATCATGATATAATAGATATGATATATAGGGAACAGACATTTATATGTGACATGGAAATGTATAATTCCATCGAAACAATAGATAAATATGTACATTGTCATAGACATAAGCACAATGAATAAAAAACATTGTGTGTCTCTACTCTCACACATAGAATTGTGAGTCACTACTCGTACTCATGAGTGCTAAATAAATATAATTAAACCCACATATAGATATCCCTAGTGATATAATGTTCTAAAATATGTATTGGATAATTTAAATGATCTCAAAATGTCTCATGGACTTCACAGACCAAAATTACCTCATGGATTTAATAGACCCCATCTATCTAAAGACTTTATCAGAACTAAATTGTCTCATGGGTTCATCAGACCCAACCTATAAACCTGATATACATATTTATTCTATAGGATTGTAATAAATAATATTTCTAGTATCTCTTAATTTACATGTGTAAAAGAGATGTGTTCCATGAAGGCAATAATAGAACATTTTATAATCCTTCCAGAGAAAGTAGGTGGATGGTATCAAAATTGAATATACACAATATAAAAAAGGGATGCCAATGGTTGTCGACATAGTTATAAAATACCCTATTTAATTTAATTTTTAAATAAATTTTTAAAAAAATGAGAAAGATACCATTTTAATAATATAATATCATTTTTTACCATGTTTGTCATTGTAATATTTATAGATATATTTTCGAAACTAGGTACTTAATGAGGTATGAATCTGAGGCCTGATGAATCTATAATTATTATTTTAAAAATATTAAACCTATTAATGTCATGCACACATATTTTCTATGGATTATTCAAATAAATCAAAAAAAGTGGCTCAGATAAAAAATTTTAAACTGATGTTGAGTTTAAAACAATTGATTTACCCAAGAAAAGATATAATCTATTTCAGTGCCGGGCACTTGTGAATCATTTACCATTGAAACAAAAAATAAATAAATAAGGTTATTTATTTGTTTTGATGTGTAAAGGAGTAGAAACCATGTTATATTCTTTAAATAATGTCATACATCATATTCATAGGGTTATCCTCATATCCCAAAAAATATAGAGGATAGCACTGACGAATGATAGCATATATTCGGATCGTGGATCGAAGATTGGATCACTTCAAGGTTCGCTAATGACAATGCAGTTTGTGGATATCATCGAGGACTAAAATGACTGAAAATTATTAATTACAGATCAATCAAAATTGATGTTGGAGGCTTGATTTATATGGATTTTATTCCAATTATTTGTCCCACGAAGAACCTGAATTGAAACCTTGAATAGAACATGGTGTGGTTTGATAATTATGGGGGTATGAGTTTATTTTATGGATTAGAGATATGTTTCTTATTTGTATGTTTCTATATTAAATCATCATGTTAGTGAAAATAGATTTATGTGAACCCACGCATATCTGTTCTTTTTTCCACTCTTTTGTTTCATGTATTTTCACCAATATTCTTAATAAGTTCATTATCTGTTTTATTTTGACAGATGGTTTTAAAAATACATGATTAATCAATAAATCTGCACACATCTTATGGTTAAATTGATTGATATAACTATAATTGGTTCAAGTTGGCTGTAAAATCAATCCTTGAAGTGATGATGATCTATTCGGAACATATTGAAGACTTGAATTCATTGGATTATGAAGAATATTGATGTAATGGATTTATGTAATAATTTTTAGTGAATCAGAAGCTGAAATCCAACCATCATGATAAAGATATTAGTAAAACCTCATTTCCAAGATTTGTGATCATGATTTGTTGAGGTGGTGATAGAATTTTAATTTCTATTGATGAAGTATAGGATTCCATAAATTTTCAATATAGAAAATGAGTAATATGAACATACACACTAGTTGGGGCCTTAGATTCAACAATTGGGTTCCCATGGAGAAGAAAAGAATTCCACCTCATGGGAAACAAGTCACATAACATTTAAAACATACCTAGAATCATGTCATGTATGTCAAATGATAAACATGTAATAACAAGACCAGGTACACAACATGACTAAATTAAATGGGTTAAACTCTATATTCGGACAATATTTGTTACACGAGCACAACCATATACACATGAATGTCGAGGTGTAGATGGGCATTGAAATGGGAAGAGGTTGGAAAAACCTTTTGTGCAAGATCATCAGCTATATGTTGCGATCCCTTAGGGACACTACGCGTATTGTGCGAAGGTACATGTCATGTGAGTGTGATACACATACTATATTAGTATTAGTGAAACATGTTATGTATACCAATGGACATGTTGTGGACTCCATCAAGCATGGATTAGAGTCCACATTATTCCATTTTAAACTATATTTTTATCTATTTTGGGATTTCATAGACTATTACCGATTGGGTGTTTTCCATGGGTCCATTCTAATATGGTTATGATGTTTCATCACATACTAATTATTAGACCTTGACCCCTATATAGCTCTCTCATATTTGAATAGTCTGAGAAATTTTTCATTATATAGAGTGTCTTAGTCTGTTCAACCATCCACAAGGGTTTAATATGACATCTAGTCCCAAACATCTGACATTAGAACCCTCAATCAATTGGATTTGTAATCTCTCTAAGATACCCAGACCGATCCTCATTTATTCCAATGTCCCGAGTTAGTGATGATTGAATTAGTGTGACCATCACAATAATAATATTGGTTTCCAATCTAGTTGTTTTTATATAGGTGGTTTAGGTTTCCCTCGGTGATTTCTAGGCATTTACCCCCAATATGAATCTCAAGATTTTATCCTTCCAATGGGGTATTACTCTGATTAAATGTGAATTTTGAAACCATCTCAGTTTCCATTGTGCCACTTGTTTAATAGAATCAAATATCATTACATATAAAATTATTTTCATCATTGGAGTGAAGAGAATCGAGAGTGACCTCTCAATATAGTGTCATTTGCGGATGCGTAGACAATGGAGTGGTTTTCTCCCGGGCGAGCATTAACATTGGACTATAAGGATAATAACAAGGATTTCATTATAGTTGTGACCTTCTAGGATGGGGTGGCTTTCTAACCATATCTAGGTTTTTCTTATTTTTTGTTATCTATCATATATTGTTTAAAATACCATATAAATAAGAGATTTCTACTCTATATTTCATATATTTGGTTATTTAAGGGTTGTTCTACAAGGTATTTTCATACTCACCCCTAATAAGGATATATATACAGAAGTGATGTCTCATGTATTCAACAGACATTTTATAGTGTCCTCATAGGACAAGAATTTCATTGTCCATAGTTTGGGATCAAGAAAAAAAGTTTTATAAATGTGTTTCATTTGATAGAAGTCTCATTCTAATGAGCAGGTTGAAATTTATTTTCTTGTTTTGGTGGGGGGATTGTATTTATCCCCTTTTGTTGCTTTCCAGTAGTTTTTTTGTATATTGAGTTGGGATATATGTTATTCATTCATTGTTGGCTTTATCTTTTCATTATATTTCATAATGTTATGGGATTTCATATTAATTCATTCATATAATTACTTTATTAATATTCCTCCCATATGTATGATATTCTTACTGGACTCTAGTCATGTGCCCCTGACATATTGGAGGAGGAATTTAGGGTAGAAACACTCATTTAATCATTGGATAGGTGGAATCCAAGGGTTTAGTGTATGATAGAGTGGAATCAGATGCGGCTTTATATCCTAGGATCAGATTATATTGTTTTGAATAGTGGTGATATTGGTTTGGGATTTAAGGAAATTGAGTTATGTTTTTTGAGTTCATCTTCCGGGGAAGGGACTCTAATATTGGTGTCATGTCTAACTTATCAATTCACCAGTAGTTTGATAACATACTTATAGACTCAGTTCATAATGGCATGGGAAGCAATAAAAAACAATGGAACGTGTATAATAATGGAATGGGTTGGGGTTTCCATGTCTTTATTGAGTCATGAACCCAGATATATTTAGTGATCATGGTATATATTTTCTTATTTCAAGGAAAATACATGAAGATAGATAGTAGATTAGAGCATATGACCTGATAATTAATGAGTAATATATGAAGGGGATTCATCATGAGACAATATTTCTTTAGGATGACCATTATGTGGTACATTTTCCCATTTATTAGTTCATAATCCAACCTATAGTGACTCATGTGGATGCATCTTGTTAGACTAAGTAGTGGATGGATCTGATGGTGATAGTCTATGATGTGTAGGGTTTATGCATGTGTATTGAAATTTTGAGGTAGGGATCACATAGGATATAGTATCAATAGGAACTACCAACAAAAATTGTGTGACACGAGTCATGAAATAATAGCTTTCATTGAAGACATCTGGGATAGATCTGATCCCTAAAAATGGTACATTTCTATAATTATGATGGATGTGATAATATCTTGTAATAATTACATTCTTGATGTCTTGTAGATAAGTATTATGTTGATGAAACGCATGGTGATTGGTAGTAGTTAATGTATTCTAGGTGACATGGTGGCAGAAATAACATAAGAGTTGGGGGGGTTAGAAGAATCTTGATAATATGTTGGTTTAATTCTACCACCACCATTTCCTAGTGAAAAACCATCAGCATAGGAAACTAGTGATCATGAATTTGGATATCTTTATGCCTTGGAGGATTTCTAACCAAATGTTCCTGAACTGTTTTTCTGGATGATCTATGTTCCACATAATTTTGTTGTAGTATGTTAGGCTCAGTTGTGTGACACTATTATTCTTTTATTCTCGATCCATTCTTGGATTTCACTTTTCATCAGAAGATACCTTTATTGGGACCATTTGAGATTTATTTTGATGCTCAAGGATGAAGGATAATTTACACAACTGAGACACATTATTTATGTGATCGATCAGAATCTGGGAGAGTTAGTTCCTCCCAAGGTTAATAGTTTCATGCTGTGATGGATGAGTTCTATTAAAATGTGTATTTCATTCCTGTAGGTTTACTAATGTTTAATGAAATCCTTGATAGTGGTGAAAATTAGGGATGTAAAAAAATAAATGTTTCCGGAAGTAATAACTCATTGTGGCTTTGATAATGGTTGAGGTAGGACATGTATTTTCAATTTCCAAGTTCTAGTTTTCATACATAGTCTTAATACACCAATCCCCAAGCCATACCCCTATAAATTATAAACTTATACTAGTGGTTCCTTTTTTTTATTATCCTTTTTATTGCAGTCTCATTTAGAGAGGATCACTAATCAAATACCTCTACTGACAGAGTGAACAGAATCTAAGAGGGGAGATAGAAACTTGAGTAATTAGTTTCTAATAAATATATTAAAATCAACTGGAACTAGTTTTTATGAAATAGTAAAATAAATCCAAATGAGTGTCTCAGATCATAAATCTGAGACTACAAATGAGTCCATAAAACAGAATTTACCCTAGTTGTGAGATAGTCTTTTTCAACATTAGGCGTTTCTGAAAAAGTTGTCATGGAAAGAAATAACAAATAAATAAGTTTATTTATTTTATATTGGGTTGGAAAAATGACCTTGGGTTCTTCTATAATTATACTACCATATAATATTTTCTTGGTTTTCCTTGTAACCCTATATATTAAGAGGAGGGCATGGTAGAATAATGTTAGATATTGGGATCATGGATTGATGATCAGAATACCGCAGGGACCACCCTCTACAATTCATTTGGTGGATCTCTCCCATGATAGTAACATATAACTGATCTTCATCAATGATCAAAACAAATCAAGGTAGAGTCATTGTTTTATGTGGATTGTATCCCCTTGATTTATCAATGGATGAAGGTGAATAAAATCCACTAACAGATCAACACATGTGTAAATCATTTTGTGGGTTTATTTATAGGATTTGAGAGATTTTGTTTAAACTTTTTAATTATCTATTCATTAATTGTGAGAATTTTAATGGAGGAACAACAACCATAACATGGACGGTGATCATTACACTCACTTGTTTCTTGATATTATCCTACTGTTTCTCACACGTTCATCATTGGTGTCTCTTTTGATCGGTGTTTCGAAAAATAAATTGGTAATAAATCATTGTACCCCTATTTCTTAGTGAAACAGATTGATAATAATGTTCTAGGTTTGATATGGGATGGAGATCGAGTTGTGATAGTGGTGATAAATAATCAGGATGGGATTAGAGATATTCATGACCATGGTTTTGGCAATTGATGAAGGCATGACCTCGAGTAGAGATTTTTTGTGAATTATAAATCAGAATATGGCCATTGGGTCTGGTGAGGGTAGTCAAACCCCATTTCATAGCTTCAGGGGAATTTTTTATGGGAGTTTTAATGGAATATGAATACCACATGAAGAATCATGGGATTTAGAAAATATTGGATATACACGGCATATAAATACACACTATGTGGGTATGTGGATGTTGTGTTGAAGTTTCAACATAGAATAAAAGTTTCACACTCTATGGGACACATGTCACATGTTCGGTGACATGTGTCACTCTCCCTATGACCCTTACCTGGTGTCTAGACATGTATCATGCAGGATACGTTAGAATGAACATGAAAATGTATATGAAACGAATATAGTACATGAGCTGACTCAAGTACTCAAACATTCTCTGGTACATGGAAATCACCTATTACATGGGCTTGTACATGTGTATCCAATCATGGATATAGGAATATGAAGGGGGAACACCTAGTACAAGAACATCATTTCCATGTCATGTATTCATACGGAAACACCGTGTATTATAGAAATTTATGCTCTGTATGGGTGTGAGAAACAAGTTGTACTAGGAATTGTGACACACACTATATAACCCATGGGACACACAAATTAATATTTCGAAGGGGTATTGGATTCTTCTTTCTCCATATTGGAACATATTTTTGAGATTATTTCATATTTCATAGAGCATTAATAGTTGAGATTTTTATCTTGGACCATTCTGATAAGGGTACAATGTATCATAATTTCCTGATAATAGTATCTTCTCCCACTTATAGAGTTTATGATCAAATAATGTGTGAGTGAGTTCCCTTTGTGAAGAGTGGGTTCACCCCTGTCTTATTCAATGAGGGTATATTACAGCATCTGGACATGAACGTTAGACATTTGTGCCCTCATAGAATTAGAGTACGAATAAATCCATGAGTCCCATACCGATCCCCATTTCATTTAGGCACCCTAGATGGGGTTGATGAAATCAGCATTAATGACACTTATACATGAATCCACCCCTACCTATTTGGATAAATCCTGGAGATTCAGGTTTCCCCTCAGTGATCCATGGGCATTGAAAACCTATATATGTATGGATATCTAATCCTACTGATGAGGTATTTTTTTAGGAGTGTGTATCATGGATGAAAAATCTAAGATTCTTTCATTGTTCTTGTAATGTCCCGAATTTTACATGTAAATTTATTTGCTAATTATATGGGATTATTTCATGACCAGGTGCTAAGATGATATGTGATTATTAGGACCAAGGATCCCAAAATAAATTTAAATCTATTTATATGTTTATTAAAAAAATAACTCATGTCCATTTTTTCTAACATATAAAAACGTGACCATATCAGAAATCCAAGGCCACCGTAGAGATCAAAATAGTGAGTTTAACCTAGGTAGGGCCTAACATCAGATGACGTTGATTAGCCGAAAAGGATTAATTATGGATGTTTTAAGAGAAAAATAAAATATACAAAAAAATTTGTTTTATTTTATTCTTCAATGTTATAAAGAGAATATTTTGCACTACGATGTGGCGACTCAGCAATGCTACAATACAGAGTCTTGGAAACGTAGAAGTGAATTAAAAATGATAAAACATATTAAAATGTTTCCTCTATTAATCACAGGTAGGGAGAATCATTAGAATTAATAACACTGTAAAATTCCTCCCTAGAGCTCTATAGATTCCCTTAGTTAAGGATAAGGACGCTCTCCCACCGACGTCGACAAATGAAGAATGCTAATGAATGATGTATCGATGAAGTTCTTCAAATGATATCCTTCAATGAAGAATTATCTCCATTGAATGATCCTTTTTTAGGTAAGGGGTTCATATAATTGTATTTCTTTCCCCATATTTGGAAGTAATGATGAACCTAGATCAAACCAAAAAAAAGTTGACCCATAGATCACTCATTCTTGAGGGATGATTTCTGTTGTGGGAATTGTTTTGGGGATGATTATTCTTTTTTGTATTTTTTTGTATCTAAAATAGATTATCGTTTGTCACAATCCTTATATCATAATAGATAATGGTCGGAATGAACAATGGAAGAGGTCTATTCTATAGGTTGGTACATGTTATTTTCCCCCATATTGTTATATGTGTTCTTCATGTTCTTCCTGGGAATATGAATAGATGATCACTATTGAACTATTTCATAGGGCAACAATCTTGAATGAAATATCTTTCCCCATGAGGACCTAGTGGTGGTGCGATAGCAACAATGACAGATGGATAAAAGTGACATAGAAGTTACCATCACATGATAGTTTACTGGAGGAACGATTCACAATGTGGATTTGATGTCATGGAGATGAATAACGCAACATGAGAGTTGTACTTGTACTTGTGTTTCAAAAAACAGATCACTAGTGTATGACCGGAGACTTGAAAAAGGAGAGTTTATGGTGGTGGTGTGACCACCTATCAACAAGTGGCCGCCATCTCAAAGGCTAGTGAAAGAGGGGCCCGCGACAGCACACACATGGGCGGTGATGGATTCCATAACAAGGGGAGGACTCAGAAGTGTTGACATGCAATGCGAAAGGGAACCACATCAGAATAGAGCGTGCAGTTTCCTATGTACTATGTGTGGGAGAAGTGGATGACTCGGTGACCACCCATGTGGGTTTTGAGAGGACATGGAAGACACCATGTCTGGGAAGACCGACCCATCCTTTATCTGAGTGGGCCGGGATGTATCCAACAGGCTGGGCCCGGACTATCCAAGTCTTTCAAGGCCTAGTTGGTCGGGTCAATTTGACCAGTTTGGACCAGACCCCACCGACCTCTTTTTTCTTATATTTTGATAACGTTCAAACCACGTGTCCGTTTGATATGCCATTTTCAGAGTTTGAAAACTTGAGATGAGTGGGAATTTTTAGACACACTATGTGAGTTTTCATTGAGGTTGGCATATGGCTGATTTTCTCAAAGAGTGGCTGCTCCTGGAGAGAGAATGCTATGGATTGAATCATGTGACCGGTTGTGACATATACAGAGTGTGTTTCTAATATATTGTGTCTCATGATCCCGCACAGAGTGTGTTTTCAACACCCATATAAAGTGTGTCTCCTTCAGTTCTCTTATGACCATACAGACTGTGTCTCCTACACCTACATGGAGGGTGTCTTCTACATAATGTTTCTTCTACACCAATAAAGAGTGTATCACTTACTCTTACACAGAGTGTGTCTCTTGAACCTATGAATAGTTTTCCTCCTTGGATTTGGATAATCCTATACTTTCATTGATATTTCTTATTAATCTACGGACATGGTGTGGGACCCATTCTTCTGAACCCGTACCTTTGAGAAGGGACTATGCTGGGAGATCTGGGTGTCAATGAAATCCCATAGAATACCTACTAAGGTTTTGGTACTGGAGATAGATCTTTTGGTCGAGATCATTCTTGTTGAGAAGGCAATGATAATGGGAGCTCTCCTCAGGTGCCAGGCAGTTGGGTCCTCAGTAGTAGGTAGTCGAAAATTGACATAGGGGTCCAAGAGGACCATATAATATAGTGGACGACCCCATGAAACTGGAACTGTACTGCGGGGCTTCTAGGGTAAAACATGTTAGACGAAAGAAAGTTTGTACTACTCATGTGGATTTTAGGGACATATGGCTAGATTTTTTCTGAAAAACTGTATGACTGACTATTAGACGATCAAGGGATAGTTGAGGCAGCACCATAGGACAGAAAATGGAGGTCTTCTAGGAAGAATATGTGATAGAGGTGTGGGATGAGCGGAAGGAGGTAGACAGTGGTTCGAAGAAATACCACAACTACCCCAAGGTGGTCCACCCTAAGCTTAGGTAGTTGGGGGAGTTGGGTGAGGAAAACTCCAGATGATGGTAGATTACAATACTGAGATTCCTAGGATGATTATAGGTAAAATCAATGTATTTTTCTCCCAAGAGGCAGTTTTGATAGACATTGGTGCTAGACACTCTTTCTCTTCATGACCATTGTTTGAGACATAGAGATTATAATGGAACCATTGACTCGATCCCTACACATAGTGAATCCAATGAGAGGATATTATACTATCACGAACTATTGAAAATAGTGTTTCCTTACTCTTTGAGTGAGATTTATTATTTGGATCTCTTGGTGGAAGAATCGAGTCATTACGACATCATTCTGGGTATGAACTGTTTATCCACAGTTCATTCTTAAATTGATTGTTTTTAGTGCACAATGTGGTTGTTCACAGAGATAAGACTAGGTTTTCCATTATCAGTGAAATGGTAACGAGATCATTACATGATTGACTCACACATATGAGGGTGAAGCTGATTAAAAATTAGTTGCCTAGCATGACCCTTTGTATAGTGGACGAGACAAGTCCTCAGATTATTGCAGTGGTGGATGCGTATAAGGAAAATTTCCAGAAGATGTTCCTGTTCTACATTCCCATATAGAGGTTGACTTCTGAATTTATATATATAATAGGAGATCAACGATATCTACACCATAATATCATATGTCTCTCATGGAGATTCTTGAATTGAGGGTATATTTGAAGTATTTTTATAGGAAAGACTTTGTGAGACCCAATGTTTCACTATGGGAAGTCCCAGTTTGGTTTACGAATAAGGTAGATGAGAGTATGAGGTTATGTGAGTATTTATAGTGCTAGAATTAGGTGAGTTTGAAGAATATGTAACCACTAATGAGGATTGATTTCATCTTCAACCATCTGAAGGGAGAGAGATGGTTCTAGAAGATAGATATCTGATTAGGCTATCACCAGCTTCAGGAGCGGGATGAGGACATTCAAATGATAGCTTTCAGATGTGTCTACAACCATTATGTGTACATAGTGATTCCATCTGGAATGATGATCACCAAATAAGTGTTCATTGGACTCACGAACAATATCATAAACTCTTACCTAGACTGGTTTGTAGTGGTCTTTATTGATTACATCCTAGTGTAATTGGCATCTGAGGAGGAGCACTTGATACACTTAAAGATGGTCCTATAATAACATCAAGAGCACCAATTATACAAGAATCTCTATAATTGTAAGTTATAGATACTAGAGGTCCACATTATGGGATCTGTAATTTTGGAGGCCAGAGTTGTAGTAGATATAGTGACGATAGAGGCAATGAATTCTTGGGAGCCAACCAATAATGTTACTGAGGTTCAGAGTTTCCTTGGGGTAGATGGGTACTATTGGATGTCCATGACCAAGTTTTCAACATTACCAGAATTGATTATTTTCTTAACATTAATGGAAAAACCATTAATATGGATGGAGAAGTTCTAGAAGAGATTATAGTAGCTGAGAAAGTGTTTGATGAGCGCTCCCATCCAGAGTTTTTCAAAGTAGGGTGTCGAGTATGTGGTGTTCTGAGACACATTAGGAATTGTGCCTTGTTGTTTCCTAATGTAGGGGAAATAAGTGATTGCTTATGGTTCACAGAAATTAAGACTAAATGAGATGAACTACGTGACTGATGATTTTGGATTTGGTGGTGGTAGTCTTCACATAGAAGATGTGGCGACACTACCTTATATGTGAGCAATTTATCATCTACTCACACCACAAAAGTGTCACATATATCATTTCTATAAAAGATATAAACCTGAAAAAATGGTGTTGGCCAGATTTTCTCCATGACTATGATTTAGAAATATTATATAATGTTGGGAAGGGGAACGTGGTTCCATATGATCTCAGATAGAGATTAAGATCACAGCTACTGAACAAGGCTACATTGAAGTTGGCCTCACTACAAATATCCTTAATGGATAGAGATGGGGTAGCTTCTCTCTAGTAAATGGTTGTTACCCCTCCACTTATACAACTTGTTTGGGAGGCACAACTTGGAGATATCTTTTGTGAGACTACACGTGCTCATATGTCCAAATGGAATATTCCTGATAGATACTCAAAAGGTGGGGATCATGACATCATTTTCAGAGGGTGCATAATTGTACCATTGACGTTTTGGGGGGAGGTTTTGAGGGAGTTCTATACATACTTTTTGGAGTTACATCCAACTTAGAGGTACATCATGGTGTGGTAACGATATTATATGACCATCTATGTTAGGTTTTGTGGTTGGGGATGAAGAAGTTTGTGGGGATGTTTGTCTATAGATGCCTCATTTGATAGCAAGTGAAGGCTGAGAACCATGTTCAAGTGGGTTTGACTGAACCCCTTGATGTTCCAGAGTGGAAGTGTGAGTGAATAATGATTGAAATCATGAATGTTACACCGCATACATAAAGAGAGCAGAATACCATCTAGGTGATCATTGAATGACTCAACATGTCGACCCACTTCCTAGAAATTAATGAAAGGGGTTCAATAGAGAGCTTGGGATGCCTTTATGTACATGAGATTCTTTCACACCATGGGGTCCCATCGACGATAGTATTAGATTTAGATTCACATTTCACATCCTAATTTTGGAAGGCATGGTAGTAATATTTCTAGACTCAGTTTCACTTGGGTGAATCATTCAACCAAGAGATAGACGGTCAGATGTAGTAGACCATTATGGTCGTAGAGGACATGCTACATTATTTCATCGTAAATTTTTGATACATATATATATATATATATATATATAGGAGGGTCACTAACTATGAGGGAGCATGATTACAATGACATATACTAATCCACCATTAGTATGGAAACATTTTAGGCCTCGTATGGGTGACCCCGCAGGTCACCACATTGCGTGACTGACCACAGAGAGTCATCACTCATGTTAATGAAGTTGTTGTAGGCTTCTAAGGAGAAGGTTTAGGTAATCTAATAGAGGATGGAGGCTGAACAGAGCTTTCGAATGTCCTATGTTGATTGGTGATAGTGACCCTTGGTAATCGAAGAGGGAGACCATGTGTTCCATAATGTCTCCTCATGATGTGGGATACAACGATTTTGCTGGGGAAATAAGTTATCTCAACGGTTAATCAGACATTTTATGACACAACGTAGAGTGGATGAGGTGGAAAAACTATTTTCTCTACCTCCACATCTAGAGTGGGTGCACGATGTCTTTCATATATCCCTGCTGAGTAGAATCAAACATTTCCCTTTACACATCATTGAATGTGTATAGATAGAAGTTGATGACATGGAGACTTTTTGAATGTTCCCGGTGGAGATCAAGGATCAACAGGAGGGGACCCTCCATGGGAAATATATTCCTCTAGTGTGTGTTTTGTGGTAGAACGAGCATCTCAAGCACAACATGTGGGATAGAGATTCTCATATTCAACCTTGGAATCCCAATTTTTTAGTTCTTACCATGTTTTTGATTTTGGGGATGTAAATCCCTATTGTAGGGAAAATGTAATGTCCGAGATTTTCCATGTGATTTTTTTGGAAATTATATGTGAATATTTTGAGACTATGTGCTGAGAAGGAATTTAATTTCAACACCCAGGATTCCTAGAATAAATGATCAAACTCTTTTTATGTTTATTATAAATAGTGTGCATGTTCGGTTATAGTAACGTCTAAATGGGTGTCCGGATCGAAATTCTGAGGGCATTGCTGAGATCATAATCAGGAATTTACCTTAGGAGGGGTATAACATCGTCTGAAAAGGGTTGTTTATAAAAGATAATTTATTGATGTTTTTATAGAAAAATTAAATATACATTAGAAGTTATTTAATTTTATTTCTTCAATGTTATATAGTGTCTCAGCAGCACTACGATGTGACTACTCAACAACGCTGCAATACTCAATCATGGAAACACTGAAACACGTTTATAACACTGAAACATGTTAATTATTTTCCTCCACTAATCACAGGTAGGGACCAACATTATAATTCATAATGATGGAGAATCCCTCCCCAGATCTCTGATGATTCACTATGGCATGGAGAAGAAAAATATCCCACAAACGACAATGATTGAATAACACCGACAATGGAGAGATAATAGAAGTTATTGAATAGATCACCTTCAATGAAAAATTACATCCTCTATTTGATAATCATTCTAGGTAGAGGGTTTATTTAATTTTATTTTATTCCCCATCCTTGGATATAATGGTGAAAATAGATCAACCACCAAACAGGATGACTGGTGGATCACTCATTCTTGTGGGATGGATTCAATTTTGGGGATTGTTTTGGGGATGATCACTCTAATTCAGATAATTTTTTATGTAAATTTTTTTATCATTATCTTTGATCCTTTTAATGGAATGGATCGTGGATGGAATGAACAATGGCCGAGGTCCATTCCTTGGGTTGTTACTTGTACTTTTTCCCCATACTTTTTATGCATTGTTCACGATTATATGAATGGATTATTGTTAAATAACCATTTATTTGTACAATGATCTGGAATCAAAGATACATCCTCCTGATGACCAAGATCAGGTGAGATTGTGACATCGACGAATGGTTCAATGAAAAATGGGAGATAATTTCAGTCAATCATTTACTGGTGGAATGGTTCACAACATTCATTCGAGCCCAGAGTGATGAACAACATGTCCCGGGGGTCGCAGGCATGCTTCCTTTTAAAAAATGTAGCACTAGAGTGAGACTGGTGACCCAATTAAAGAGAACTATCGATGGCTTGACCATAGGCAGTGATGGAATACATGACTAGGGTGGGCCGTAACGGTGCAAACCAGTGACATGGTACGGTGTCGTGTGGGAACAGAAAATATTTTGTCCCACATACTATAAGTTGGAGAAATGGAAGTCTCGACAGCTGACCGCGTGGAGTTGGAGTGGATGTTGTAGCTACCATGTCCGGGCAGACCAAACTGTCCTACATGTGAGTGGCACGGGATAGAAGTATGGTTGGCCTAGCAGGGGTGTTCTAGACCTAGTAGGGCAGGTCGGGTTGGATCATGTCGCCCCCCCAGTCAGACAGGACCCAGCCCGAACATTCCCATTTTTACTGAAATTCCCATAACTTTCAAACTATGTGTTCATTTGGAGAGTCATTTTTAGTGTTAGGACCCTCGAGATGATGAGGTCCTTTTAAGATACATAACAAGTGTTTTCATGTACATATGTGTGTGACCTATTTTCTCATGGAGTAGGTTCAATTGGAGAGAGCACACTAAGTATGGAATCATGTGACTGGTGGGGACCTATACGGAGTGTGTCTCCTATTGAGGGTGTCTCTTGAACCCAAAAGGAGTGTTTAACCTATGGAGTGTGTATATCACAACCATTCAAAGTGTTTTTTAGCACCCATACGAAGTGTGTGTCATACGGAGTGTGAATATTATGGTTACACAGAGGGTGTCTCTTACAGAGTGTGTCTCCTCCACCTACACAGAGTGTAACTCCTGCACCTACCGAGAGTGTGTCTCCTGCTCCAATGCGGAGTGTGTATCCATGGATTTGGATATTTTTGTAATTTCATATTACATGTATCCTGGTGTGAGGTGAATATAGTGACTCCATTAATTGAACTTATGAGTGACTACACTTAGTGTACCTATTTGCTAGTCTGCCTTGTGTCTTTAGTTGTGGTTTACCATTGTGATTTGGGGTCCCTACTGAGTATTGTTTTACTCACCCATGAATTAGATTACCCCATACGTGTCATGTCTTGTGCAGATGAATGACTACTTTTATAGAGTCTATGTGGGCCAGAGATAGGGGTTGTTCAGTGTGACCCAAAAGACGTGGAACATTTTAGTGACATTCAAATAGCATAATATACCTACCCTTCTCATAGTGGTTTCTAAGGACGGTACCCAAGAGAATGTACATTTTGATATCAGTTGGGATTTCTTTCTGGGAATTCTATTTTTATTTGGTACTATTACTCTCAGTGGTTGTCTTAGTGGGTTGAATATCTGTTTACTCTATGTGTTTTTCAGTACATTTCTTGGGGGGAAGCACATGTGTGCAGGTTTATAAGAAAATGCCTCCCATTTGTTGGAAATTTCTACTCAACTCTATTCTCCAGCTCGAAAAACTATGGGAGTTGGACATGGGTTAGTCACAACATGGACCCTAGGGGATTGTTCATGATAGTTTTATTAGATAAACATGTGAAGAATGACCACTCAAGATATGTTTTATAATTATAGTGAGGCACATTGAGAATGAACTCTCTATAGAGTGTCATGAATGGAATCATACCTTTTGGAGTACATTTATAAGGTGAAATAATTACCTTTAAACCTCAATAATTATACTATGGAATGTGTTACAGTTGTTAATATATGGAATATATGTATCTCTATGTTTATATAGGTTTATTCTTGTTTATTATTATGTCAACTATCTATTTTGACCATCCTAAATAGTAATCTGATGACTACTCCTGATGATTTATGTAGGTTTTTTGGGGATTTCTATGTGATATTGTTATACTCACGCCTCTATAAGATCTTCCAAAAAAATTATTATGAATTTGATCGATCTTTTATAGATTTCAAGGAGGACAAGGTGTAGTTAGAGCATTGTTTGGGCTAGACCACGTAAGGTGTATATCAGTGTTAAATTTGACAGCAGTCCCTTTATTATGATAAGACATACATTAATTTCCATTTTGGATGGGAATTTCAATAGAACATTCTAATTTATTCCAAAAGTTTTATCATAATTATAAATCAGATAGATTTTATACATGCATTATTAATATCAATAATTCGTTACAGTTTAACATTTTATGGCCTTCGAGATGCGCACGTACGTATATATACTTTATGATAATGCCTCATATATATTTGATATATCTACTCTATGATAGTCTCTATCCCCTAGAATATTAGAAGTTGGATAGGGGTAGACACACTAGGACGATCTCTAGCCATGTGGTTACCAGCAGGTTGGCTATAAAAAATATTCTCCAAAAGTCCAAAAAAATTTTCTTTATAAAAAATTACATTATCCTTGATAAAATTAATATCAAAATTTTAAAAAAAAATACCAAAAAATATTTCAAACAAACAATTTATTAAAATAAATAAGTTTATAAAAAATATTTTTAAATACAATAACACAATAAATGATTATTTAAAATCAAAGGCCTTTAAAATCCCCTTTGTATTGAAGAATTTAATTTTTAATTTAAATATTAATTTTTGATAAATTTAACAAAATTCCATTTTATTTTAAGACGAGTTAATATATTAAATTATCTTAAAAACAAATTCAATACTTTTAATGTATTCTTCATAAAGAACAATGTGTTCAATGGTGAATTAAATCATAGAATATTTTGTAGAACGTATTTTTAAAAAATTTAAAAGATTCAATGTTTGGAGTCAAATTCAAAATTCATTTTCAAATTGGTGAAGGGGTTCTTCTGAAAACTCATATGCTTAAAAATAATCTTCAATAATATATCGATAAAAAAATATTAATGTTTTTTCTTAGGAATTGTGGTGTGGATAAAAAATATTTGATAGTTTAAAGGAGATCAATTTTTACTTGTTGAAAATATAATTATCAAGTTACACATCGTAAAAAGAGTGTGCATTAATTATTTTGATAATTAGTTAAGAGAAATTTGATGATTTCTATAAATAAAAAATAATTTATTTCAAATTTAAGTGGGAAAACATTAGTAGAATGAGTGAACATCGATATGTAAGAGAAATATCTCATTTCAAGAGAATGGGAATTATTCTTCAGATTATGATATTTAATGATGAATAAAAGAAATGAATCTAATTCCCTTGAAAATAAGGAATAAATGAATCATAATATCATCATAAAATACAATAAACCCATCTATTAAAACCATTGTTAATAATAATAATTAATAATCATGAAAAGTTATTGTGTTATTGAACTCCAAGTGACTTAATATTTTTTTTAATAGAAACACCATGAAAGAGTGTGATTGAGAATGAAATTAATGTACCATTAGTATATGTTAATACAAGTTAATAAATATCAAATATTTTTGATAATCAAACATTATTTATAATATGTTATTAAACAAAACATATCCTAAATAATGGAAATTGATATGGAACGCCCTTACCTTTAATCTTGCTTAGCCAAATGTTCTTTTAATTCATGTATAAAAATAATTATACCATTATTAATAGATTATTTCATAAACCTATTCATACATATAACATTTTATAATCATAAAATATATTATTTTATTATAAATATATTAGTTGATTATATTTTATTTTCAAAATTATATGTTATCATTATCTATTATTTATTTAGTTCTAGTTACCAAATAATAATGTGGAATTATATAAGTTGAATAAATGTTTATCATTATGATATCATTATTGGTACATAAATATGTTTTTTTATATTTATTTAAAATTTCCTAAATTCATTAAAATATTAATTTATTTTTTATTTTTTAATATATATTTCGTGATGAGCTGTTTCAATAATTTATAATGAATAAAAAGGTGATAATATAATAAAAATTAGAATATCTGTGTAAGACGTATAGGTTGATAATATGACAATTATTTTATCATTAATTTCAAATAAAATAAATAGTTAAATTTATATTTTAATTTATTAGTGAAATTTTTAGCATTGTTCATGTATGCGGTTTAACTGACCTGAACAAAAACATACAATAATCAATGGGTTACTGTGGTTAAAAAGTGATTATTTTTGTTTAATATCATCATTAAATATTTATAGTGAATTTAATTCTCTTTTTGGTGGATTTTAATCATATTTGAAGAGATATTCATAAATAATTAAACACTAGATGAAACAAAAAATATTCTATTTTTGGGGAGGTGGTAGTCCGCCCATATTTTTGAGTGATGCGTTTTCTTGACAGAGATTATAGAAGAGAAAAATGTTTTTTTATATTTTCATAATATTAATTATTTGGTAAATACTGTATTTATTCATCATGCTTACCATTTAAAAAATCCATGTATGGTAGTTATGAAAAAATTAATACTTCACTTATGGGGGAAGTGGTCCGCACATAATACAAGAGATGATATCATTTTCTGAATAGTTTTTATGAGTGTTGAACTTTTAATCCCATAATTTTAATAAAATAATATATATATATGTATATATAATATTTCAGTAATTATTCGATTAAGGATATTTTAGATTCATTGTAGTTGGATTAATAAAAAAATAAATGAAAATAAATATGTGTAATTGAGATTTTTACATTACTCCTTGGAAGTGATCCTTATATAAAAGGATAAAGGCATTAAAAGGAATTATTTAAGAAAACCAAATACTCTTATAACTGGGTAATATTATTTGGGAGTTATCTGTTAAGATTTCCCATAAATTATAGAGGATTTGTGTTTGAGGCAAAGTTGGGTGGTGGTGGCCTCTATTATATTGGAGGGGAGTGTTTTTTCATAAATAAAAAGAAAAAAACTTTTTTTAATGGTCATGTGAATCCAATAATTGATGATATTGGATTAGGGGGATAATTAAGTATGATAAATCTTCAAGTAAACATTTTGAAACATGGTATAATCATTTATTTATGTCATTTCCTCTAATATTTTTCACATTTATCATTTTTTGTTTTTACAATAGACACTAATTTTTTACCTAATTATTTTAAGTGTAATTCCTAAATAAAAAATTAACATCATTACATAATTTGGACTTAATTGTTTTAAATATTAAATCCAATTTTTCAGATAAAATAATTTTTTAAGGAAACCAATTTTCACATTAACACATATATCTTGTATAAACATGTATTAGGATATGTCTCTTTTCAAGCATAAATGTTGTGATTACTAAAATATATTTTTTTGGGTTTTAAATGTCATTACATGGTTACTTATCAACAATATTGGAGTTATATAACTTAAAAAATTCATAAACTAATTTCATATAAAAAAATCAAATTTTAAAGAGAATGACTAAAAATATTTTTTAGAGAATATATTGATTTATTTTAAAATTATTAAAATTTTCATTTGTAAATAAATTTTTTGTTAATTTATAATTTCACTTAAAAAATAAAATTTTATAAAGAATAACGTTTTAGTTGAATTTATATCATAATTACTACTTTATATTATATAAAACTGAATTAAATTAGTGAAAACTATATTTTTCAATATTGAACTAAAATCAATTTTTTTAGAAAATCCAAAAAATCAACATTAGGGTAATATTATTATTAATATTATAAAAATTATTTTTACTTAGTAAAATTTAAAATTTAAAATTTTATTTTTAAGTGTGGAATAGAAAAATGATTATTTTAATATAAGAATAACTTTTTAAAAATTTTAATGGTCCTTACTCTTATTTTATATCAATTATAAAATAGATTAGATTTATATTAACAATATAAAAAAAATTATTTATTTTATTTTATTTTGAAAATTCTCATTGAAATACACCTTTATAATAATATTTTTTTAGAAATTAAATTATCTCATTAATTTATTAATGAATTATTAAATACTCATTCGTTTTATCTTTATAAGTTAAATTGAAAATTGATTAAAATATTTTTTATCAATAATTAATTAAATTAATATTTTAATTTTTTTATAATACTAATTTTGAGTTAGGTTTACAAAGAATATATCCACATTTGATCTAACCATATGGTAGTCTATGGTGGCAGCTGCTTGTGGTGATTGTGCTAGCACATATATGAAATAAATTTGCATAAGCATGAAATTATCTCATACAAAAATTATACCATACCATAATTTTTTAAATTTGGAATGGGATTTGTATAGTGAAAACCCTGGTGAAGCTACTTCAATTACGTGGATATAAATAATTATCTTCTAAATAAATACTACTATTATATGATTCCATATATTTCTTTTTTTAGAAGTTTTTTAATATGATTACCTTTTTATACGTACTAATTTAATGTTTCTATTATAATGGATATATAATGTTCAACGGATTTTTTAGTTTGGTGTTGACTGTGAACCAAGATATTAATCAAGGAATTTAATTTAATGGGGTGAATGTTATTATTTAATATCAGCATGTTACAAACGAAATTTCAATGTTGTGGTGAAACTTTTTAATTTTCATGGTTCCTTACATGTATATAGTTGGGGATTGGTTAAACATTTATTCATCGAGTTGTATATTCCCTTCATGTTTTGAGATAAATAATATGGAAGGAAAGATATTTAGTGGTTCTACTGGTTTGTGTCCACAATGACATCTTGGTAGAGGTGAGTGATGAATTGTGATGGATGGCCAAAAGATCAGCCTTGGGGGAAACATGATATGACCTGAAGAATTATGTATAATTTGTTGGAGCATGGGGAGATTTTTCCTCCCCCAATGGGAAAAGATTGACTAAGAGTGTATTCCTAGGGTTGAATTTTGATATGTTGTGTTTTAGAACATAAATTGGGTTACACAACAAGGGGATGTGATTGAGGACATATCCCTGGTGTGATATAGGTATTGGATTAAAAATGTGGCCATTGAGGCAATGTGATGATTAAATTGATGTTGAGGGCTGTTATCCCCTCTAGGTGACGGTCCTGGTCTTAGAGATCATGATTGAGAACTAGGATTCATGAGGGTAACCGGTGTTATGATGAGACATATTGGACCTTAGTGGGTACCTAGAGATATGTTGATGACAGTGATGATGTTTATTTGGAATGGATATAGATTCTTGTGAGTATCTCTTAGAATAAAAATAAAAGACAAAATTTTGTATGGTTATAATGATGATAGGTCGTGTAATATGTAGGTCGACATCATATATGTGGGAAGAGTTTGGGTAGGTGGAAAATCCTATCGAAGTGCCTAATATGAGGATATTTTTGTGGGAATAATTCTGAACAATATGTATTGGGAAAACTGGGATGCCCATGACATGAATTTGAGATCTAACCATCATACGTTTGATCCGTTTAGAATGCCTCTATCGTGCTCATTGTATATTTTTGTTACAGTTTGGATTGACTTTGACTTATTCACTATAATCAGTTTGGTGGATGTTCCCCTCCTAGTTGGCTTTTATACATTGTTTAATTCCTTATACTTGCTAAATGGATTCCAATTTGGTATGGTCTATATTTTTATGGACTTTTCACATTGAATCAGTGATATGGGACGTGTCCCTCTCATGTGGTAGGTATGATTTTGATTTTCTATGAAATGATCATATGAATTTTCTATTTACCATGATATTACTGTATTGATGAGTTCTTTCTTCTAATAATTGCCCATAAGAATTATAAAAATCTATAGGGTTATGTTAAATTAGAGTGGAAAATTCAGGGTTGACCGATGATGGTATCGATCAATCTTGTGGATCCTATTTGAACCAAAATATCAACATAATTTGTTCATTTATTCCTTATATGTTGTTTTTAACATTATGTTATATAACATTTAAAAATAGAATTTATTATTTTTCTATGGTACTATGTTTTTTATTCTTAATTGAGTTTGTGTCACAGCCTTCTATAGAATCTACAACACTTTGGTACATTAAGTGACGTTAGGTATCGTGTATTTAGGTTAGGAAGTGGCCCAATGTAGCTTGATTGATAAGGATAACTAATACTAAAATCGATATTGTGAATAGCTGAGTTCTAGGGATGATATTATTGAATTAATATCTTTAGTTATTTTATTTATTTCTTATATGTTATTAGAATGTTGGGTGGTATTTTTTTCTATTGGAATCTACAAAAGTCTCTTTGGCTTCCCATTTTAGTATTCATTTGTTATCATTAATTATTATTTTGTTCATCCATACAATCTAATGGATATGGTATTGGATGATACTTATTTAAATTTTCTATTTTTTCACAATTTTATACAATGGTAATATCTCCAATAATTATTACCATATATTCCCACTACTACTCATTATCCTCTTGTGTATGGGGAGGCACACCTGAGGTCACATGATGACCCTATTTTGACACTAATATGAGAAAAATAGATTGGTGATGTAAAAAAGTTGTATCATAGCTTATAAAATTCTAATATCCACATCTATATTTGAGTATTTATTTTTCAGAGTATTTACGGCGATGTAAAGGAAGGGATCTATGAATGTTTCTGATCACGTGATTTAAATAGAATGGGTTTACCATAAACACCTTCAATTTTATTTATTTGACGTCCCAAGGGACATGCGATTTCTATTATTTATTTTTGATTTTATTTTTTGTTTTATCATGCAAAGGGCCAGAAACTCGTGTTTTCTTGGATTTATGTTTTATAAATTGTTTTTTTGGCCCTTTGGAAATAGGACATATACATGAAATATATTTGGAATGTAAAATTCACATAAATTATGCCTAATATTGTGTGAATGATTTCCCCAATATGTTAGTTCAGCTGTTTAATGATCCAATACTTACTTATATGGTGTTCTCCCTATAATGTATTTGTGGCATTATACACAACTATACTATAGTATATCTTCCATCTAATGGTAGTTCATATGGATCTTTTTTCGGGGTTCACAAGGATTATTGATATGCATTTCACCTTTTTTTGATTTATAGTGAATCTAATGGATCAATAAATTAATTTTATTCTGTAGTGATAAAACCGCTAGGGGAGATTGTAAAAATGTATTTATCTCCATTAGGTGTCAAAAAAACCCACAGGGTTTTTTCCAATATAGATTTTTGGTGAAATTATACCTAACATGTTAGGTGACC
This sequence comes from Viscum album, assembly GCA_963277665.1. Taxonomy (NCBI): domain Eukaryota; kingdom Viridiplantae; phylum Streptophyta; class Magnoliopsida; order Santalales; family Viscaceae; genus Viscum; species Viscum album. The sequence continues at coordinate 430,613,210 of OY728147.1, read as the reverse complement.
TTCAGATACATGTATTATACCATGGTTGGGTTATTCCATAACATGTGATTGTATCTGAATGATATTTTGATCATTAAGGGGGTGAAACTTGAATACAGAGGCCTAATGGGGTTCAATGTGAGAATATAGAATCTCATGGGGGTCAATCCATAAGTGGATACCAAGTAATAATAACATCTCCCAGAGGTTATTGTTTTAACATTTCATGCAAGTTTAATTATATGATACCTTAGGGATAGTGTTTGATACATGAGTTTTTGTGGATTGTTTGAGATGAAAATTGAAACGTGTTTTATATGAACTGTAACCATGCGAGATGTGACCCATGGTATAGGTGGTAGTGGGTAATAATTTCATATGTTGGTCATTATTTTGGTAAGATATGTATTATAGATGAGATTTTTTTGATATGTGAGGGTAAACTTATTAAGGATTTAGCCAAGGTTTGCAAGTTCCTTATTGGAAATTAGAATAGAATGTTTCTTCACATTAAGATCACAAAAATATAGGTTCTACCAGATATATGGAAACAACATGGGGATGCCTTGGTTTTTCATGAGAAAAACATCTTGAGTTCTTGTTATTTTGGAATTGTGGATTGGTATCAGCGGAATGAATGATATAATTCATAAACATGTTGATTTCAGGAATAATTCCAGATGAGATTATTGGTAATGATACTATATGGTAATATCTATCAATGATTGAGTGTGAGTAGATAATTTTGGTTTTAAAATTATTTTAGTTGATGAGTATTCATGAAATAGACCTTAGATTGTCTGAAATTCATGGATTTTAAGAAGAACTCAATCAGAGATTACTTCTCAATTATATTGAAATACTTGTGATAATGGTTAGTATTGTAACCATTTTATCCTATGTTTAGTAATGTACGAGTCATGATATAATAAGCTACATTCAATTTATGGATATAAAAGTAAGTATACAAATTATATTTTGATGATATGGTTATAGATTTTAATAGTTATGTTCATTTATACTAAGATTTGAATGTGTGGGTGTCCTTGTCTAGTCTAAATCTTTTAATTGTTATGAGACACTCTTGATCATGATGGGACAAATCATTGGATACAGAATGATACCAATTATACTAATGGTGAAATTCTAAATGGATTGGAGGTATAATGGTATAGTTAAACCTAGGTTGTGCCCTAACTATAAAACCCTGATAGTTTTTCTTTAATTTTTTAGATAATTTTATTTCATTTATTTCTTTAATTACACATTACTTCGGCTTTGCTGGCATTATACAAAACACCGAGTTTCTGAAAAACAACATGTCATTATCATTATTTTTCAAATAATATAATTTTATCATATCCATTATAATAGAAGGTAACAATAAGAATAACTTAATTATACAATTATGGTTTACAAAAAATTCATTGACCAATTAATTATAAGCGAATTTAATCATTTTTAAAATTAAAAGGAGTTTTTTTGTAAAAACTATTTATATATGAACAAGTGTGTTTTGTAATAAAAAATAAACCAATAACTCTTTTAAAATTATATTAATAATATATATATATATATATTTACTTTTTAATTTATTATTTAACATCCATCTTATGTGTATTCTATACATGATATAAGGACAAATCAAAATTTACACATAAAGGAAGTATTTTTATTAAAAATAAGTTTTTCAACCATTTAATGTCGTTCGCATCTTAAATATAATTTTTGACACTAATATTATTTTTATATGATAAAATAAACTTCTTCTTTTAAAAAGTGATATCAAAAGTTACTTTGGATTAATTTTTGGTATTTTTCTTGTATGTATAATGTTTGGGAGAATTGAGAAAAATAAAAATATTGAAATATTGAATTGTTATCAGGATAATTTATATTGATTATTTATATATTTTTTTTATTTTGTAGTATAAATAAATCTATTTTTATCATTTAACCTAATTTAAGAAATTTGAATCAATTTTCCATTTAATTGCGATATAAAAACATTTCATTCTTTTGAAGGTTTTCACTTCAAAAACCCATTTTATCATTTAGTAATTATGATAATTTTTAAAATAATTTCAACCAATTTTAAGTTAGGAGTTTTGAAAAATTGATTCTGTATTTGGAATCATAATGTTATAATTTTTTTAGGTCACATTTATTTGTGGACAATATGATTCAAAACTGTATTAATTTATATTTCGATGGTTAAGTGTAAATCAGGTGATTAAGGGTCCAAATAACATTTCACATTGTAGAAAAACACCATAAAAATTTTCAAAATGGTTTTGGATGTTAATTATCTCAATTCAACTATCTCAATATCTCATAATTAATTATATCATTCCTAAATCTCAATATCTCATGATTAATTCTAAAATTAAATATCCCATTCACTAATATCAGTATCACATAATTAAATCTACAATGAATTGTCACTAATTCTAATATTCAATAATACGATAATTAATTCATCAATTAATTGTCCTAATTATACTATTATAAAATCCAATCAAATCTCCAATTCATCAATTAATTAATTGACCACATTAATTAATTAAATTATGGAATTACAATAGTTAAAATCCTTGAAATTATACAATCACAAATAGATAATTGATATCAAGAATATGTGATTTGAATAATATATTGCCTACTGTGTTCCCTTAAAAAGTGATCTCCCAATAGTGATCCCCAATTTCAGCCGAGTAATGACGTAGAATGAGATCCCGATATAAAACCATAATCAATATTGAATAAATTAATATATCTCAAATCTATATCATGATATATAATACTTAATTTATATCCAAAAAACATGGTTTATATTAAAAAAAAATATATAATAACTTCCATTAAAAAAATAGAGAATAACAAGAAAACAACAAGAAAACAACTGGGATGAGGTAATATTAATGGTAGGGGTGGAGATCTTTGATTTGGGTTTGGAATCATTAATAAAAAAATCCGGAAGGCTTGGAATCCATCTTGTAGTCTCTAAAATCATTAGGGGACAAGTTGGTCTGAGTTAGGGTTGAATAGGGTGATTTTTGGGGGTTTAGGTGATTTAAAATCTAATTTTGGGGTGAAATAAAAATCCATGCATGGGTTTCTAGGAAAGGGTGAACGGTTTCCCCTTACAGTGTGCCGTAATCATGCACTAATTATAAGCTGGGGCACAATTTATCCTTTTAGGGTGCTCAGTTTGACAAACCGTGTTTCAACTATAAAAAACCCCTTTGTCCAGGGTTACCAAGTTTGTTGGGTCAGGGTGAACGTTTAGGGAAAACATTTCACCAACTATACACTACCCTCATTGTTCCATTTTCTCTAATTTTCAACCATACAAACCCCATGTTAAAACCCAGATGAAAATTACTCAACACTATGTAAAAGAGTACATGTTGTTAAACCTGAGACGTCTCTAAAAAAGTTTGGGATGTTATAATTTTCCCACCTTATAACATCTCTTCCTTGAGCTATACTCCCATAAATCCCTAAGATTCAAAGTCAAAAATATCTGTACATTGATCACACATATCTTCTTCTCCCTCCCAAGTTTAGTTCATCACATGCCCATGTTTCTACAATACATGAACAATCATCACATTCAATCACCGAAACAATTTATCATTTTGATCTAACACACGTATCGAATGCCCCTCAATGGACGCATCTATCTCAAGATCAATAACATCCACATCGATCAAATGATAAGTTACAGGTTGATACCATTAAAGTTGTGGTAGATGAAAAAAATCATGCACAGCATTGTATCTCTATGTATGAGCTAATAAATGGTCCAAGGAACATGGGCACCGACTTTCCCTATTTATGTATCCCATGATGAGCCAACCTAGGTGACACCTGACGAAATATACTATCACCATATGTAAACTCTAGGGTCATCAACATCTGTCATCATTTTACTTCTGTCTACTCTAAGCCATATCCGTGTGTTTTAGAATCAATTCGACCTACTCTGTCATCTCCTGTATGAGACATGGTTCCAACAACTCAGACTCACCTATCTCCATCTAGCATAGAGTTGATCTTCATGTCCTACCATAAAATGCTTCATAAGGTTCTATATGTATCATTTCCTAACAACTATTGTTTTAGGAAAACTTTACTAATGATGGGTTCTTCTTCCAATACACACCATATTTAAGAACACATGCTCGTATCATATCCTCAGCAAACTGTATAGTATGCTCTAACATCCCATTTATATGTGGGTGGAATGAAATATTCCACAAAACCTGAAGACCCAACACCTTCTTTAACCCCTTATAAAGGTGTGAAGTAACAAGAGTTGCGTTCTGAAATACTAGTTTGTGAAACCCCGCGCAGACGAACTATCTCACGTACATATAGTTCTCTAAACTATTCCACTGATAAAGTCTCCTATATAGGAATGAAATGTGTTACCGTTTTCAAACAGTCTAGAATAACCCAACTAGCCTAATTATTTTGAGGAATATTTAGGTAACCCACCAAAAAAGTGTATAGTCACACCGTCCCACTTCTATTCTTGAATGAGAAATAGTTGATGTCAAACACTTGGTTATTAATGCTCGGCCTTCACCTACTAACATGTGTAGCATTGTGTTACATGCTCTATTATCTCCTTTTTCATACTCGGCCACCAAAACTATCTACATGGGTCACAATACATTTTGGTCACCCCTAGATGTACCACCCACTTAGAGGCATAAAACTCATACATTAGATCCTCTCGCAAGCTCGTTGGCACAACAACCTTTTTCCGATCATAGATTACCTAATCCTCTTCTATGGTCCATTTGGAGGGAGACATCCCACCTTCAAATAATTTACTCAAGGTCAAGCATTCAAGATCCTCTATATATCTAACCCTGATCCATCTCAAAAGTGTATACTCTACTGAAAATGATACCATAGTCATATTATCTTGAATCTCATGAACCAAAATGTGCATATCATCTGGTAGAGTCATCATATTCCACTCCTCAATAGACTCATGATCAACTTGTGTTTGATTTGTCCTACTCAAAGCATCAGTAACACTGTTCCAATTTCTGGGCATATATGCTAGCACCAAATCAAATGACTGTATATAATCAACCCGCCACCACTTCCATAGTTTCAAATCTCACTATGAAAATATATATCTTAAGATCTTGTAATCAGTAAACACTGTAAACTTCTCACTAAATATAAAATGTCTCTAACACGTAATAAAATAATCCACTCCTGCCAAATATAGGTAATGATTAGGAAAATTCTTTTTGTGGGGCCTCAAGTATCAAGACCCATACAACACAACTTGATTAACCTACATCAACACAACTCCAAGAAAGATCCCAAAAGTGTCACAAAACACAATATATTACTCACAATGTTTTGGTTGGATCATGACTAGTGCTGATGTTGAGCTCTTATTCAGCTCCTAGAAGGCATTCTCATATGATTATGACCAGTCAAACATTTCCCCTTTTGATCAAGAACCAAAGTGTTACTTCCAAAAAGGAAATTTCTCAAGGCAGCTATAATAATATCTAGCTAATCCTAGAATGTTTTGGATATCAAAAACCTTATTGTGATGCTCCCAAGAAACCACTTCCAGAACATTCTCTAGGTCCACTGACACACCTTCCTCTAAGTTGATGTGACATAATAAGTGTGTCTAATAAATATGAAATTGAAACATAGACATCTTGGCATATAGTCGATGCTCCCTTTGTGTACTTAAAATGATATTATGATGCTGGTCTTGATCTTCATGAGTCTTGGAGTACAACAAGATATCAACCAAAAACACCACCACAACCCGATCCAGGAATGGATGAAAAACTCTATTCAGTAAGTCCATAAACATTGTTTCTGAATTTCTTAGCCTAAACGGCATTAAGATGAACTCATATAGGCCGTATGTACTCTTGAATGTAATCCTTGGTATATTAGATGGTCAAACTCTCAACTGATGGTACTCTAATATCAATTCTATCTCTGATAAGACACAATCCCCTCTAAACTGGTCAAACAGAATGTTGATACATAGAAAAGGATACTAGTTCTTCACATTCATCTGATATAACTTCTGGTAATCATCACATACTCACAAAATCCCATCATCCTTCATGGAAGAGAAAACTGTTGAACCCCACGGTGACACACTCATATGGATAAATCCCTTATCCTCTAACTCCTATAGGAGAGTATTGATCTCTTGAATATCTAGAGGTTCCATTCTGTATGCTGGAATAGAACCTAGATCAACACTTAGAATGAGATTAATAGTAACTAACACATCTCTCTCAGGTAGTAGTCCTGAGAAATCATTCAGAAATACATCCTAAAATATCTCCACTATGATTTCAAATGCACCATTATTTTCACCTCCAAAATCCAGAAATAGACTATAAAACCGGGTTGTGAGCGCTCCCAATTGCTAAGTAATTATCCACACTCATCCTTCCTTGATATCCCACTCTCCACAGTGAGTATAGTTTTCAACCCTAGGATATGTAAAAGTCACAATCATGCATTAACTATCAATGTGGGATTGCTATGAAACTAACCAGTCCATGCCCAGAATTCGGTCGAATCAAGACTTGTTAAGAATATAGAGATCCCATAGATATTGGTACTCTCTAACATTTGGAGAACACCCTTTGAACAAGAAAATGTATCTCAACCGTACTACCAATAGTGTATCTCTCGTCAACACCACACTAAAAAACACTACTTCCATGATCAAATTGTTCCCATGTTGTGTTGAAATAAAGGAATGATAGACACCAGTATCAAATAATAAACAATATAAATTAGAATCTATAACAATAGTACCAATCATTGTGGATGTTCTAGAATCAATATTCAACGAATGTAGGCTACACTACATGAAATTGTCCTAAACCTCTTCCTGATGATGCAGTTTGATGCCCCTGAGCTTCCCTAATCTGCTGATATGAACGCTCATTCATAGAAGCATTATGTACACTACGTTTACTACCTCGTCCAATAGAACTCGATCTAATTGACTGATATAGTGAATAATATTCCCTTCCCGCAGCCTGATTCTATCTAGATCCTATATCAATACTCGTTAGTAGTTGGTTCATGCAGAACATCTATATATATATCATCGTTCCACAAGATTGAAACTCTTGTAGTGGTCAGGGGAACTATACCTATAAGTTTCCCACACTACCACACTGGCGACAAATCACTTGAGTTTGATCATTATAAACTGATCTATCAATCTTTGCACCCTACTTCCCACCACACTAACTAAGGCTTGTATAGCGATGTTTCCAGCTCTTGGAAGTTGTACCGCTTGTTCGTCTAGCTGCAACTATTTTTCCTACACTGGATGACTCTTTCAGGTTCACCTAAACTATGAGATCCTAATTTAACATCTCAAAAATATTCATCAACCTAAATAGGTTAACTTCGTATTTAATGTCACAATTAATTCCATCCTATAAATTTCTCACCATTGTTTTCTCATCACCTTTCAATGCTGAAGAAAAGCATTATAAGTCTATAAAGAGTCTAACATAGTCCTTCATGGACATACTCCCCTGATTTAACCTCATGAACTCGTCTACTCTATATATCCTCGAACATCTCCATATAGAAGTTCCCCAAGAACCTCACCATGATGTCGTTCCATAACATACCATCATCATGCCCAGTCCATGCCTAAATGTCCCAAAAGTGCTTCACTAATCCTCATAGTATATAATCAGCAAACATGACCCTCCTTGCAGCAGGATTCTCTAAATGGTCTAGTATAGTCTCGATGGACTAAACCATGAACTTATCTCCCTCATTTCCACCCTCACATGTAAAATTTAGAGGGTTCTACAAATTAAATTCCCTCATAAAGTCTGAAATTCACTTCATAAACATCCCTAATCGTCATTCCATTAATTTCATGAAGTGAAAAAAATTATCTTGGAACTACTTGCCTTCTTCTTAACCAAGCACAAACAGTTCCATGGACCCCACTACTGGATGATCATCTCCATCAATATCCTCTTATCATCATATCAACAAGAATAATCATAGAGGCATGTATCTAAAATTCCAAACATGCACCTTAGGAGAAATTTCACAACATTAATATATTCACATAAGAGGAAAACACAAAAAGACACGAGAAGTACTTTTCCAAAATCCGTGCCACAGAGTCAAAACCAAGGCACTATCACTACCCATGACCATCCTAAACATAGGTCATGGTTAAAAATGTCAAAAAAATTCTCATTTTTTCTATTTCTCATTTTATGCCCATTTATTATCCTCTTTCATCAATTTAAAATTTTTCTCAATTTTATGTTAGGCACGATTTTTAATTCAATTTCAAATGAAAAGAAAAACTGTTCAATTTTAACAACTTACCCTATAACTTGTTTTCCCATAAATGCCTAAAATGTTGCATTTCAAAAAAATAATACCATGTAACTATAATGATTCATGCATACACATCTCTCTTGTCATACAGTTCCATGTGTAAATTTAAAGAAAAAATAAGAAAAAACTATCACATAACACCATAAGTGTGTCACCCAAGGTGAAATAATATTGAACTATAAAGAAAACAAAAATAACAACCATTACCACCCTAGGAACACGAGTTCAACCTCTTACATGGGTTAACTAATCCCATGAACGAGAAGGCTTGACTCTTCCTATTTTTCTTTATACCTTTATTAAATATAAAGACACAAGAAAAAAGAAAAAAAATAGGATATGATACCAATTTGTAATGTTCTATCACGGGTTTGAAACATCATTGCCCTAAAGCAGTCAGTCACATGACCTGATGCATGCCTCCACATACCCTAGAGGCCACCAACTAGTCAGAAGGGTCTTATATCAGTGATGGAGAGACTATACCCTCTTTGTTAGAGTAAAAAACTAGTTGAAAATAAAAAAACCAAATATAATACCATAAACATAAGGATACCAATATCACAAGTGAACCAAAACATGAAATACTATATCAAGAATAAATAGTAAATATTTCGTGCTAATGTTTTTTCCATGTGTCAAAATTGAAATCAAAATTAAAGACATTGAAAACTCACAAATGGGTCCCAACCACATATGGTTGTGTTATCCAGGATCTATCCCAGCTCGTCCATCTAACACAGATATGTTTCCCTTATCCGTTCTTATAACCATGAAATCTATTTAGGTACCGATCAGGCAGTCCATGAAGGGTGAGAGAAAAACATAGTAAGCCACCACCATTAGTGTCGAAAACAATTTCTGGTCAAATAATAGTGTATGTAATTGGATAAAGATTAAAAGTACAGTGCCTAAATAAATCATTATTGCATTATTAGTTGTTCTGTATTTAACCACATAAACCCTCAGGTTCCTGCAGGCAACAATCTTTCAGTACCAGCTTTGACCCATATCGGAGTCTAAATAATTTCTGAAGGACATCATATCCCAAAATTTCTAATATTACCATTATTTAATTCGCATAATTGAATGAACATGTTCTAATTATTTAATTGATACTTTAATGACCATGTTAACATTAATTCCCCAGACAATTTAATGACCATGTTTCCTTTTTTAATTTACTTTTTAATACCCATATTACCATTCTTCAACACATAATTAATTCAATAATTAATTATCCTCATCAATTTCATTACTAATTAATCAATTATTTAATCACATAATTAACCTCAATTAATTTCACAATTCATTAATCACCTTAATTCTATTTATTAATTAACCAATTAATTAATAAATAACACATAATTAGTTCAGCAATTAATTATCTCGATTCATAATGTCAATAATTCATAATTAATTTCACAATTATTTAACTCAATTCTACTATATTCATTCACAAATATCAATATCTCATGATTAATTATACAATTAATTATCTCACTCACAAATATCAATATCTCATAATAAACAATCCAATAAATTATCCTTAATCCCACAATCCAATACTCTGATAATTAATTCATCATCTAATTATCCCTGTTCCAAAATTTCAATATTCAATAAAATCCCCAATTCCTAAATTAATTAATTGATTGCATTAAATAATTCAATATAAGAATTCTAATTACAAAAAACCCTATAAATTATGTAATCACATAAAAATAATTGATATAAAGACTGTGGGATTTAAATAATAGAGCACCTACCTCAATTTGTTGATGAGCGAACACCCAATGGAAATCTAAAATTTTAGAGGAGTAATAACGTAGAATGAGATCCATATCTAGAACATAAATTAATATTGAAAAAAATAAAGATCCTATAAATCTATATCAATATCTAAACTCATATATATATATATATCCAAAGAATAGGTTCAAATATAACCAAAAACGAGAATAACTTCCCATACAGAAAGAGAGAAGAATGGGAAAAGAACGGGAAAACAACCTGGATGAGATCCTCTAATCGAGAGGGGTGCAGATCATCTGTACCGGATTTGAATTATGATGAAAGGAATTCGAGATGCCTTGGATTCTCCCCGACAGGCTCTAAAATAGAGAGGATATGATTCTATCTATGTTAGGGTGTAATATGGTTTGTTTTGGGGGTTCTGGTGGTTTAAAATATTATTTTTTGGTGAACTAAAATGTCATGTCGGGTTTTTGGTGTAAGGGAACAGAATTTCCCCTGTCTGTGCACCTTAATTGTGAACTTATTCTAATGGGGTGATTTATTTCTACATTTAGGGTGTAAAATTTAAAAAATCAGATGCTAACCATGAAAAACCTCTCAGTGTAGGGTTACATGGTTTGTTGGGCCAAGGTGCATGGTTATGAAAAATGATGCGCCAACCATGCAATTCCCACTTTCTTCCCATTTTCAAAAATTTTCACCCAAACACACAGTAATTTAAAACCCAAATAAAAGTTACTCATCATTAAGAAAAAGATTACCTATATTCAAGCCTGATACATCTCAAAAACAAGTTGGGATCTTACACATTCCATAATAGTGAATGGAATGAGGATGTCTACATGAGACAACCATTAGGATTTTTGTTAAAGGGAAAGGAATATATGGAATACCAATTTATAAAATCCATCTATGGCCTTATATAAGACTATATACAGTGGTATTTGAAATTTTATTTTTTAGTTATTGAATATTGTTTAAAATAAATTGTGGTTGACCATTACGTATTTATATAGGATTGAGGGAGAAGGTTCGTCTACTTAACAAATTTATTTTGATTAAATACTTCATATATTTAATTAACTAGGTATATTACATGAGAAAAACATTTTTATGTTGAATAAATTTGACATGAAATATCTTTGTGAATCCAATTATGTAAGAGGAATTGATATATTCGAGATAGGTCTCATGTAATGTTGGGTTTATCTTAAAATGACTATATTAAAATGATTATTAATATATTTAACATTCAATGTTGTTCCTCCCTATTACACTGGTTTTCAAAGGTGAAAATTATCTCTTGTAACAGTGTCCTGGGATAAAATTGGTTTTGATGAGCTATATCAGATTCTCTACACCATGGTAGTTGGAATCCTTAAGTATGATCAAGTTTGCACATTTCCATATATCCCATATATTATTAACATGCTTGGAAATTACCAGATTAATCCAAGACTGGTACATTGAAAAAATTTCAATAACGTCTTGTGTTATTTTTAGGGTAAAAATTATTTTATTGTTTTTTACATAAAGTCATATAGTCTTAAAGTATTTGGCTACCCAAACTCTAATAATGTTGGATATTCTGATACAATGAATTCTAATTCCGATTTTTTTCCAGTTTTTTGGTGCACCATCTTGATATAAAATAAATAATCATTTTATTATATCATCTTAAACAATGGAAGATAATGTTTTAGCTTATTAAGAAGTCTTGTGTCTTGTTATATATAATACGAACATCATTATGGGACTTCGTATATTTTAAACTATTTCTAAACCATTGAATATTTTTTTGTAAAAATGAGACTAAAGTTTTCTAAGAAAAACAATTCAAGGATTTCCTTTGAACATATTTACATTAAGTAACTTGTTGTGATAGAAAGAATCTAGAATTAATCGGTATCCATAAATCAAATTAAAACCAGTTCTTTGCTTTTATATCTTCTTCTGAAATATATTCCACCAAAAATATTTCTTGATCATGTGGATAAATTTGGAGTATCTATAATATTTAATTTAGATATAATTTAATTTTTTGGATACTTGATATTATGATCACCTAATGTTGAGATTCATTGATTCTGAATATCTTACAGCTTATTGATTATATTTAATTTGTGAATTATGAATAAACATTATATAATAAATATTATCTTGGATCACATGGATAAGTAGGATTTTATTTAGTGTTTATTAATTATCTTATATTATTATGATAAATTTTTTTAGTGGTACTAAATTTCTGACTAATGAATGAGTCTATGAATGCGTTTTTATATTTTTCATTGATTTTATTTAGTACTTTATATGAACATACTTATTATTATGGGATGAAAACTTATTTGTAATGAAATTTTATTGGAATATTTATATCTCTTTTCCATATGGTACAATGTTAGACTCTACAAGGTCCAATTAGTAATTTGTCCCATAGGATTAAATTGACAATATATTGATACATGTTAAATAAATTAAAGTGTGTACATCCAAATAAATTAAGGCTTTATTTACAAACATTGATGGATTGTATAATATTTTTACTTATTAATGGATCAGATGCACATATTTGTTATGAAATTTTTGTGTATGGTATAAAAAGGATTTTTTATATCATTCTTATAATTCTATTATCCATGACATTGGAGGAGATACGAGATGAAAACATACATATTTTCAACATAAGAAGGTATAAAATGAATTCTTATATTATTAAATTGTGTTTTGGGGTCAACAGCTTTGGTTATTCAGGGTATTGGGTGAGGAAGATGCATTGACAGAAATATAAATGTGAGTTTTGAAGAAACCATGGAAGTAACAAGATAGAAATGTGTTTTGGAAATGAATAATATTATGGTTCAAATTTACAGACTATAGAGAATTTAAACCCCTGGGTCAGACACAATATGGTTTAAGAAGCAATAAAAATAATACATGTAATGTATATCGGGGATTAATATAAAGTACTTTGATACTTAGTGCATCAACATGTACTTGGAATACACATCAGTTCTCCATATAGGACCCAAAAATTGTGTATACATTGTATATGTCATGTACAATAGGTCAGGTGACTTGACCTATATCTTGAGTGCACATTTACCATTCATGTGATTCAAAACACTTTTTTTATTATAATTTCTAGATAGGTAGTTCAAGGCATGACACAGACTCCGTGAAAATAAATGCTTGAGTTTATAGAAACCCAAACATGTCATATACCTCAATGAAAACACCATGTATTTTTAATCCACATGGATTGGCTGGTGGAATTATATTACCAACATTTCAACTAACCCTATATTACATGAACCCTATAAGGTAACACCATGTACTAGAATAGTTTTAATAAAAAAATTATCCTTCCACATGGGTGATAATTTCTGACGAATGGTTAATCTAATTTGAGTTATATTATATGTAAAAACCAATGATTTGTATCTCCTAAAAATTTGGTGATTATTTTTTAGGCATCTAATTATATATAGTTTCCCTGATACTTATATATATGATTGTGTGTGTGGTCATCCAATTAGAGGAATCCAAAGGTTGGTAACACCCCTAAAAGTATATCATCTTTATGGTCTTGGTCCTATATATATTTAGTGGCATTGATAAATATCCCTTAGTTATGGGGTATGTGTTCTCCACTTATAGGGTAGGTAACCCTCTCAGTCAATTCACATTACTCGTGATGAGGTATGTGTCCTCCATAAGGGTTAATAGCCCTCTTGACTGATATAATCGCTTCATTGAGGTGTAGGTCCCCTATTATTGTTATTATTGAGGGATTTTTTTCACGTGTTTATGGTAATGTATTTTGGGTTATAAGGATTATAAATTGTTTTCCATTGGGAAAATTTTGGGGTTTTGCATCCCTTAGGTCCCGGTACCCCCTTTGCTGACATATTTTATGCAGTAAGGTGTGGGTCCCTTATCACAATTGATTAGTTAGCATTGGATTTTTGAGGTATAACTTGTCATAGTAATGAGTAATATAGTTATCATAGATCATGAGATGTATCAAGCAGGATGACTTACTAAAATGGCTTATATTTAGGGTATTTTTTTAGTTTTATCTGACTTTGACTAACATGGGTATCTTTATAGACATGTGAGATATGACTCTTTATGGAGACGATTTGTAATTTTTTTAATTCCATTTTTTTCTATGGTTGACATGATATTAGATAATATATGTTTTACATAGGATTATCATTAATGTTTTCCTTGGTCTTGGGTTTTTAGATGACCTAATATTCTATATTTATGATTTTTTGGGGTTTCTTATTGGGAATTTTTATACTCATCCCTAAATAAGATTTTTATCCACATGTGTTGTGTCTGTGTTGAATTCACACAAACTTGTGATGTTGATGGCAGATTTGGAGATTTTGGAATTGGAGATATTAGTAAATAATAAAAAATAGTGGTTCATGAGGAGATGGTTGGTGGTATAGTTCATTCCAGGATAATATAAAATGAGGGAGTTTCTACCCCTTCCTAGAGTTTGTTTCACCTTATTGTTCTATTTATTGAATTTTCATTTATATTTTTGGTTTTTCTTTTTTGGTGTTATACATATTTCTTTATATCCGAGGAATATATTGTGATTAGTTCAGATTTTATACACACTTATATTATTATTAGAAATTATTGTATATTAGTGTTGCATTCTTATTATAGGTGGTTATATGTTAAGGCCTCCCATATATGATTATTCCTTCTTGGTTCTAGTCACTGGTAATTTTACTATTAGCGGTGGGATTGGGATTGTACAATCGACCTAATATAAGCCTAGGTGAGGACGAAGTGGGCCGGGTCATGTCAAAATGGATTTATAGCGATTAAAGTCTTAGAAATGGTGTTTAGAGTTAGTTTCCTTATATTGATTGGTTTTGGATATAGGGAAGAAATTATAAGGGGGTTTTGAGTTTGATTATTAGTCTAGGGAGACCATAGTTGGGGTAGTGGACCATGTATCTTTTTTTCAAGACATTTATATCCTATTCGTCAACCCAAAATAATGAGACATCATTTTTAGGTTACAAGTAAGTTGAATCATGCATCATATAGTGGTTAGTTATATTTTTTCCGTGTATTTCCTATGTTAGCTCAGCCAGATACATTATAGTATTTATGGATTCATCACATTAAATATGGAATGTGTTCATAGATATCCAGCACATATTCAAAGGCAGGGTCGTGACAAGTTTTTTCTAGTGCTTGATCTTCTCATTTATGATCACTTGAGTGATGTTTCATCAATTCAATTATTTAATTGAGGGGTATCTTTAAACCCAAATCATATGGTAGATTCTACCATCATGTTTAATTATTAGATATAGAGTGAATGATAATTCCATATGAGATGTAATGGATTTATTATAATTTTAATATGGTATATATGTTCAAGTGATAGGTTCCTCTTGGGCATTCAAGGAAATACAAGTTCATGGAAGGTAGATGATTGGTTGAAGTTCGATAATCATGAATCCTATTTGGTTCAAAAACTCATCCGATAGATAGTGATTTTTACTTTTAATTTAACCCTTGTAGTGTACTGATCCATTAGATGTTGTTTATCAAAACTTCCAACAGTACAACACTATCATAGGTGGAGTTCGAGATTTGGTTCGAAAATGATTTTCCACACCCACAATGTTATTTTTGGTATTTTAATTATCTATTTATTGGTCGTATAGTTTGGGTTGAATTTGGGTAAATATATGTAATTTTAAGAGGGGGTTTTCAAGGGAGGTAGTGGGTTTCATAGAAAATATACATGGTGCAATTAACAGAGAACCTTATCCCTGTAACAAAATTTTTTTATAATAAAAAAATTATGTTTTTATGTGATGGATTCCATTTTAAGCCACTTATATATTCTCCCATATCTGTAAAACTACGCATATATCCGTTTCTCACATTAACCCCCTTCCCTATCCAGGTATACTTTGAATCAAGGTATTTTCACTACTCCATTATTTATGAATATCTCAAGTAACTCATCTTTTAATTCTTATTTTTCTTCTTTTATCCTCACTATCAATGATGTCTGTGGTAGATAGTGATTCATGTTAGATCTATTTTATTTCTTTTTTTTCAATAAAATTGACATCTAGGGATTATCCTTGCCTCTTCATAATAGATTAATTCTAAATAAATCAATTTACACTATTTCTGGTTGGTGGATTCATGAATTTCTTATTTAAATTAGAACCATATATTTTTTTTCATGGTTTTCAATCATTGTATTCAACTTAAATATACATTATAATAGTTATTAATGTAAATTTTGTGGATTATATCTATTTTAATTAAGTATATTTTGATAATAAAGATGTTTCCTTAAGCTAAACGTCATAAGAACTAGTTCCAGGAAATATATTCACACTAAATATTTATTAAAATTACATTTTAAATTTTGATGATTTGATTTACGTTTCAATTTTGAAATGATTATTATGATTTATAATATAATTTAATCATGTTTTCATTAAGTATTTCATGTTTTAATGACATTTTTAGTCTTTTCAAAGTTGAATTACTTATTTAGTAAAACCCCGGTATTTCTATTTGTTTTCTTATTTTTAAAATAATTTGGTAATGATTCTAAAATTAAATTTCAAAATGTTTACTCATCTTAAAAAAAATAGAATTATATTTCTCATGTTTAAATCCTAGAAAATTAAATGCATGGAAAACATGCATTTATGTTATATGTTAAAATTACTCTAAATTTTTTTCATGAATAAATTGACCATGTTTGGATACATTTATGTGTACTTGTAGTTGGAAATGAATATGGAATGGTTTTATTTTGTTTCATTGATTTAAATTTTTTTAGTTGTATTAAAAAGGGGAGTTTTATGTCCCTTATATATTTTAAAAGGTAGAAAAATATATTTTTTATCCAATTAGAATAATATTCTGTGTTATACATACCCTTAAATTTAATCCCCTCATTGTTTCATAAGTGGAAAATATATATCTATTGTTTAATGGGTTGAACTTGGGTCATGGATAACATTATGCTTTTTATATTATTATCTGAAGGGGGACATCTATGAAGGGTTTTCATAGGTGAGAGTGATTTTTGACCTTGATTTATTATTTCTATATTGATAGGAAATATATTATATTTTTTCTCCAATATTTGTATCATTGGAATCCATGGATTTCGAGGTAAATTTTCTAGGCATGAGTGGTTTTCTAGTGTACGATCATAATTTGGATAGTACCAATAAGTTATAAATTTTCTCTAATAAGGGGATTTTGTCTCTCAGTTCGGATAAGAAAGGAAAAACTAGGTTTTGGGTAGATATACCATCAGGAATTCCAATTAGATAAACTTCATTACCATTTTTTCTTAAACTATCTCTATGATCCAAGATTTCCCCATGATAATGTTTATTATATTTACTAGTTTTTCTTATCTTATTGATGTATAATGCTACTAATAACATCTCTTATATGATTTTAATCAATATATAAATTAGTTTTAATCCAGAAATTATAGTTTTATATCATTAATGGATTTTTTTACATCGTGAGGATATTAATCAATTTCATAATAATGTTACCTTTTTAATTATAAAATATCACATATATTTGAGTTTATTTTAAGTATAAAGATCATTATAACATTCGTAGATAGGAATAACCAATGACCCATATATATGTAGAATTCCTACTGGTGGGGTCGCCCTCATAATGTATCATCTTATAGATTACCAAAAGTAAGCTTCATGAGATTAAGTCTTATACACTTAAGAGTGCACACACCTAACAGTTAACATACTATTTATCCCATAATAGAATGTTATCTTGACCAGATGACATAATTTTACAAATATCATTTTAGGACTTCAATGTTCTCATCCTAGAGTAGAACCATTATGAAATTTCAATGTGATGGGTACCCTCAGACATTATCACATTAATTTTATAAATAATAAAAATAAATATCTTATAATATATTTATTAATATTTAATAATTTTAATCAATAGTTAATTGGAAGCATGAAGTAGTTTGTTCAAGGGTACCTACTCTCACAGAATTCGACTTGCACTAGAGAAAACTATTAACTAATTAATTGGTTATCTGTAAATAATAAACATGATATTTAGATGTATGGCTATAGCTATTGATCCCAACACATTCTTGTGGTTGTTATACTTACATATACATCCTCTCTCTGATAAAATCCATTAATATGTGGTTACCCAAAGTATTTACCTTTGTTGTTCTTGTCAAAAAATTGGAATGTTTCCTAATACAATAGTTAAGTATTATCATGGAATTGATAACAATATACTATTTTTTTATATCCAAAACTGGATAAAACCTTTGTTAAACCATTTCGTATGTTATACAATCTGTTAAAACAAACTCTATTATTACAGATATTGTTACCAAAAGATATAATAAATTTTTATTTAAAATTAACTTAACGCCACTATGATCATTGATAAAAAAATGAACTAAATGAAAACTAGTTTTATATCCCTTTAGACACTAGTATTACTATTTATCCTGTTACTATATTCTCTTTTAATTCTACTTTCTAAATTACTATTATACAGTATTAGCAACATGTTTGGGTAATTTTTCTAGTTTTCTTTGATACTTTCCAAACATAAAATATGTATATGATATATAAAACATCAACACATATCATTTCATACTAGATAGATTCTTAGAACATAATCTTGTGAAATTATATTAATAATATCAATCACCTCTTATGCTTATCCATGATATCTGAGAGAGATTTAATACCATTATATTTGTTAAAAATTAGTCTTAAATTATTCTGTTATGAATTTTCAATACATGATCAACATATGTATTATTAATAAATTTATTAACCCATACATATATATATTTGTAGATATTTTTCCCTAGAACATTGGTTGATTTTTAAAGTCATTGTTAGAGGAATTCATTCATAAGTGTTGTAAAACTAGTAAGAAATAATAGATATTTTTCACATGTTATAATCATATCTATCTTGAAAAATAATATAAATACCATTAACCTCATGTAGTAACATAGAACTCCTTATTTCAAAATGAATATTTTATGATAACTATAATTACTTCAATCCATAAA
This sequence comes from Viscum album, assembly GCA_963277665.1. NCBI lineage: Eukaryota > Viridiplantae > Streptophyta > Magnoliopsida > Santalales > Viscaceae > Viscum > Viscum album. The sequence goes on along the minus strand of OY728147.1, from coordinate 430,593,943 downwards.
TGGATATGTGAAAATATAATATCTTATTGGCATTCATTAGTGTCACCGAACCTTTTGGTTATGTTATGTAGACATGTTCTGTAGTCTCTCCATTAGTGAAACTAGACATGACATACAAATTCCCAATATAATTATCATATAATGTTCTACAAAATTATAATTCTAATGGAATTTAGAATAACAATTGGTATAGATGTTTAGTCATAGACATTCAGTAGATATTGGTTAAATCTTTCAATAACCAATCATTCTCTATTTGTATCACCTTATTATATCAATGCTTAATTTATCCTAAATACTCACTAGAAGAATGAAGACTAAAATCATTTAAAATAAAAAAACCATAAATTTTGGTTAATGAAATCCATTATTGAATTCATACATACATTTGGATCTATGATTTCTTCTAATTAATACTTATTTATAGGATTATTTATTCTTATAAAATAATATTCAAAAAATATTGGTGAGTATAAATTCACCTCTTCAATTTTAACAATTTATATTGTGTGTGTCATTAGAACAAATATATCCACTAATCTAAGTGGATTCTCTGTTCCTATGACAACTCATGGGAATCCATGGAATAGACTTCATATAAATATAGCCAACTTCATATATCTCAAAGAGATCTGTTTCCCTCATATTTGTAAAGTTGGTTATAATGAATATATTTTTATCTTGGGTATGTTATTTTCTATAATGGTTATAATCTAATTAACATAGATTCACTTGGTGTTTTCTTGTAGTTTGTTTGTCTCTAAATACAACATTTAACAAATGATTCTCATCCATTATTTTCAGTTGTACCTAAATGATTATTTATTATATTGAAATTCATATTATATTCCCCAATTCATATAGTCTGAACAAGGATATTTATTATACTTATATTTGTTGAACATGACCTGGAAGAAATTATGGAAGACATGAAATTTAATATATTCAATTGATCCCCTTTTACTGCCATTAAAACATTGATTTATAAGGTTACATGATGTTGGAATTACCATCCATATCACCTATTTTCCTTATATTTTTTATTCAAATAATATGTTTTGGGGTAATTTTAAATTATTGATATTTTTTTGGAATTTTTTCTTAGTCACACGATTTGGGGTACACAATTTAGGAATAACCATGTGGGATACATTTTATGGGGGATGTTTCTAGTTGTTTTTCGGTTTTCATGGTTTTAACTGTATGGGTAGCACACATTCGACATAGCTCATAGCAGCAATCATGTGTCTCTTTGTTTAATTGATTTTCCTCGTGCATGGCTTGATCACAGTTTGTAAAATCGGGAGACAAGTGTGGGATATGGATCCTTGTTTGGGTAGTTCCATTTGGTATGGTTGTAACAAGGGTAGATAAACTGTGTGAGTTTCCTGGGATTGATCATGTAGAGGTCTTTCTCTTTGTTAGTACGAACTGTATGGTTGGTGTTTGATTTACTGAACTATGCGTCCTAATCGTCTGAGTTACCTAGAGTCCTTTGAAAGTGGAATTCCAAATTTTCACATATAATTTTAAGACCATAAAGGGATTCCTTTTTCCCCCTATCATTCACCCAATCAAGTATGCATCCATTGACAATCCTACCTCCCTTCCCTTCGATTTTGAGGCATCTCAATCCTTATTCCTTTGACTTTTTAATTCATTATGGAATCCTTTCACTTATTTTCTTCCTCCCTTATCTCAGTATACCATTTTACCTAGATTTCCCCTCTCTTATAAACCCAAGGGATACTAGGGCTTGTATTTGAGTTTTTAGATGGGTTATTCAAGGGGTATTTATTATTTACTTCTTAAATAGGACCCCTTAAGGAATGTTACTGTGCTCTTCATCAAAGGATATGACTTCCATATTGGTTTTCATTGAACTAAGGTAGGTGTTTTGTGATTTTTCAAAAATTGACATTACATTGGGTACTTAATGGTATAAAATGTCCTATTTTACAAATTTAATCCATTTGTGATGGGATGGTTATTCTATAAGCATGTCCAATATGGTTTCGACATGGAAATTCAATTGCTTCTTGAAATTAAAAGTGTTTATAAATTTTTAATGATTCGTTTAAAATAAAAATATTTCATTTGAGGTGATTTGACCCCATTTTGTTCATGAAATGAAATTAAACGTATGTATTTAAACTTTTTAAGGTTTTTCAATTAAATAAAGTGGTTTAAAAATGATAAATATTTTAATAAATTTGAGAGAACCATTTTAAATATAGTTTGTTATTTTAAAACACTTTGAACCCATTTGGGTCATGACTTGAATTTTTTATAGCTATTCGAATATTGTTGGTGATTTCAAAGGAAAATGTTTTGATTCTTGAAATGGTTATTCCAAATGGTTTTGAGTGAGGTATTTTGGAAGATTCTTTTTAATGGATATATTGTGATTGTATTCAAACAAATTTTTAGAGTGGGACTTCAAACCATTGAGAAGAATCTTGTAATTATTAGACTTTTGATAAAGGCATGTCGAGATATTTAGGTGTTTTCTAAATTGTGTGGGTGATTGTGAGACTCTCTTGAGACCTTTCTTATATTATAAACATACTAAAGAAAATATTTATTTATTAATAAGAATTGTGACTTGAGGTGCATGTTGTATATTTCATATATCATAAAAAATGTTATAGGACTAATGAATTTTATTGTGTGGAAGTCAGATGTGATTTGTCTCATTGATATATTAATGATTGTGATTTCTCACTTCCATTTGATATTGGACATGGGAGACCTTGTAGAGACACTTTTTTCATTTAATATTTTTAAATATATTAAGAAATATTTTTGGATCCATGCATTGAGACTGTGTGTGATTTTGAGCCCCAATGAGACCAAAATTAATTTTATAAAAATATTAAATATAATTTATTTCACCTACATGAAATTCTTCATATTAAATGGAATATATCCTAAAAGGGATCTCGGATCACAAATTTCAGACCATGGTTGAATACAGACTATGGGGTTTACCCTAGGTGTGACCTAAATATGGTTGGCTCAAGGAATTCAAATGATGTAGTAGTTGGCTGGTGATTTTAAATTAAAATACAAGATTAGTTTATTTATTTTAATTGAATTGAATTAAGTCTAATCCTCTATAAATATTTTACTATAAAATTTATCCTGTTTTTTTGCTTAACCCTTTGAGGTTTTTTAGAGGATCTTTGATGACCTTCATTGGCATATCAAGACTGGATGATGACAAGTGATCCGGTCGAGGTGAATCGACATGCATTGGATCATCCTCATCACTGAAAAATGTGTTGTTAACCAAAAATTGATCCTATCATGAGGTGAAACACATATATTATGCATTTCATCCCATTTTGATTAAATATTTGATTCATGGATTTATTTATTCTTTTGATTCAGCTTTTTTTATCCTAACACATGAGACTAGTTGATGAATAATTTGTATATTTTATTTTTATATTTCCATGCCATGGTCTAACTCTAGATTCCACAATTTGATATAATTGGATGAGAATACTTGTAATATGATGTTTAACACCCTTGTCATGGTGTTTTACCCCCATTCTATATCTCGTTCTTCATCATTGGCCTATGGGGACACATTTCAACATTGTCGAGTGGGACCGAGTGCGATCAGACCCGTTGATTGGTATTAGTTGGGAAAACAATTCTTGGGGATAGTGATGTTCATATAGATCCAGGAATGATGCATGATATAGGTGATCCCATCATGGATTAGGGACCCACTGAGGCATTAGGAGGTTCTACAAGCCATGGACGACGTAAGGCTTCATGGAAGAGGACCAAATTCAATTTCATTTCCAACAGATATCTAGAATCAATGGTCAAAGGACATTACCACTAATCTCAGGTGGTAAATGGGAATATTTAGTGGTAAGATATCACGATATGGAAGCAATTTAAAGATCAATAATTTCTGAAAAAAATGTGATATACATGGTGTGTACTGTGGTGAACACACGCTATGTAGTAAGGTTATCAGTGGTGTCTAGGGTTTCATGTTGTAGATAAATATCACACACCATGAGGAGAGACCACACATAATTTTAACCCTATCTATTTGACTTATCATGTACATAGGTGTCATTCCTAGGATCCCAGGTGGCCCTACACATCGTGTATAGTGGGGAATATGCCATGTACTTCATATAGTACACAGGCTTGGACAGACGACACATATTTAGTATTGTCCAGGACCTGAAACTTTGTGTACTAGCACATAGAGAATGTACATGGTCGTGGAGTCATCTAACATAGCCATGATTAGAATCACACGAGTAGGTCCTAGGTGGTGGAGACATGTTGTGTAGTACTCTTAAATTCCATGTAGTTCTACATGGTCAGAATTCATGTGTTGACAGTAACATGGCTGGGTATAGGAGCGGGGCCATAGGCTATATTTCTCTCTTACATGTTGTGTGCATCATGTGAATATTCTACCTCTCGTACCTCCTTCATTTTGACTTGGATATTGGTGCATGAGTAGTCTATCCTATGTGTTCCTCCACGTAAAACACAATGGTAGCCATCACAGTGAATTTTGATATATTACCTGAGATTTTCTGAGCCTGATGATTTTTTAGGTGGTTCTTAGTGATGGTAGAGATCAGGTTAGATCATCAGAGAGAGACCAGGGTTAAAAACCTTCCTCTCTTACTAAGTGTTACCCCCCTTAGGCATTTGGGTGTGGGTCCTCTATCTACATACTGAGTGGCACCGCACTAACATACTAGGGCATGGTTCCTCTACCTATTGTTTGGTACCCCATTTACACACTAGATTTTGTATCCTCTATCTATCTACTGAGAAAAACCCCCTTATGGACAAGGGAATTGGTCATCTACCTACTAATTAGTACCCCCACCCCATACGAACTAGGGCATGGTTCACCTACCTACTGAGTGGTACCCACTTACGCACTCAGGTGTGGGATCTCTATCTATCAACTAAGTGGTACCCCCTTACGGACTAGGGATCAGGTAATTTACCTACTGAGTGATCCAACCTAACAGACTAGGATGTGGGTCCTCTACCATCTTAGTGGTACCCACTGATAGACTAGGACAGGAACCCCTATCTGGTTACTTCTTTAGACTGGCACACGAGATGTTGGGTATCAATGACGGACCTTTTAAATTGTTGAAAGAATCATCATACTGGGATGGGATATGTGAGATGGATATACCTTCCTATTCTTATCTGGGGTTCTTATATGAACATTTATATATACATCTGTTTCATTGGGTTTTTTTCCCTCTTACTTTGGGATGAGATAAATAATTATATCATTTCAATCTATGTATCTCTCTATTTTTTGGGTAATCCAACTAGGTATGTATATAGTCACCCCTACATGAGATTTTACAACATATATCATGTCTTATGCAGACAACAGAAAGATCGACGTTGGCATTAGTGGTGATTAAGGATACTTGGGTGCATTTGACTGTATATGGTGGTCGGGCTTGGAGATCATGAGATGATCTCTCTCATATTTGTTTTCATTTCCAGTCATTGTAAGGTTGGGACTTCTTTTCCAGTAGGGTGTGTATTTTTTCCCTTTATTTTCATGATTATGGTTTTTTACTCCTTTGTATTCCGTAGAAGTTATTACATGCATTGATATAACTATATATGTTACAGTGTTTTATTATTATTCCTTTTCACTTCATCATGGAGATAGTTGGGTGTGTGCATATATATGCATTAGGAAAATTCCTCCCATATTAGTTATAACTTTTCAATGCTTTTCTTCAGCCCCAGACCTATGGGGTTAGGATATGGGTAGTTGTGTCTCATTCTTCCACCATCCAGGGAGACCACATTTGTTCCGGTCAAGAAAAATTGGTATCTGAATTGGTTCAACGTCTGGATGATGTTTGGAGTGTTTTCCCTTCATGGTGTATTATTGTGAACTATGTAAACAATTTCAAAGATTCTCGAGTACGACTTTCAGAACAGGGAACCCAGTGTTGGTGTAGTGGTCAGCATATCCACTCACTAGTACTCTAACTACTTTCATGTCGACTCAATATATTAAGAAATTGTTTGCAGGGAAAATTAGTACATGCATCATGTAGTATAGAGTCCATTTAATATTCTTCATGATTAATCTCCTGGTATATATTTTCTCATTGATTGCGGTATGCCTTGTCTCTTACAGGATGTTTTCATGATGAAAGACAGTGAGGTTTCCTTGGTGGATTTGAGATTAATGCCCAATGAAGGACAAGGCCTCTCTAAAGAGGGTAATTCATAAGGCATCATTTCTTAAATATGATCATCAGGTGGTGATTTCTCATGTTGATCAATTCTTATACCATCATTGAGTTGTTTAGGTGGATGCAGTATTTCATACTAGTTTTTTAAGGCTCTTTTGGTGTTAGGTGATGATTCATAGGGATTGAGCATGTATCATGAGCATCTAAGAAAGGTACCACCTTTGATTTAGGGTCATATAGTCCTACCAATAGCTATTATCTAGAATGGGTCTCATCATAAGAGTCACCATTGTTTATGGAGTCATCAGGGACAACTTGTTCTACTAAGTCATGATCATAATTATTCTTCTATTTATTATAGTCATATAATGTGGGATTGTCCAACCCTACATGATGCAGTCAGTGGGGCGATTGAAAAACGACCTAGGTAGACGTATTGTCTAGAAAAGTGTGGTCTGTTGGGAAGTGGATGAGATGGAGGAGTTGGGGGAGCAATAAGAGGTGGATGGTGATTTGGTTTAAAGTTATCATGACCACCCCCAGGTTTACCAATCCAGACTCAAGATGATGATGGTTAGAATATTGGATTGACTCAGGCACTGGAGACACATTACCTAGAGGCTCTAGGTGTTTCTTGATGTATGATATGTTTTAATTCATATGTTTTTAATTATTAGAAACAGGTAAGATTCTCTATTTTATATCCTTTATTTGAATCTTTTCTAGTGATACATGGGGTCTCGACCAAGAAATATGTTGGTGATGTTTGATGTGACTTTTGACATTAAGGGAAGATGGAAAAATTCATTATTGAGATGTTTTCATGAGACATGATCCAAAATTATTATGAGAGATTCAAAGCTTCCCAAAATGGATTGTGTCGAGGTTTGGAAGATGGGTTCCTCTGACTTGTGTGTTTCAGGGTTTTTTGATAAGGTGTTAGAAAAATCACTGGTTGTAGTAAAAAAGAGGGAAGGGGAAATTATGAGTTCTAAGAAAAAGGATCTCACAGATTCTTTGACTTTGGTTCAAGGTACGACATGTCTCTTCACTGCCATAGTTTTAATTTTTCACCCATAGTCATGAGTCCCTTTATCTCTAATCATATCCCCTATTCAAGATATATTGATACTAGTGGACCCTTTTTTCTCAACCCTTGTGTTTGGGGCTCTGACATAGTTGATTAGTGATCACACTCATCTACCAATTTTGTGACATGTCTCTAGGAAAAGAGAGAACATCATGTGGATTCTCTTCATAGTGATTGTGAGACCCTATGATGTTTTACTTAGTATTGATTGGTTCACTACCATCCATGCTTCATTTTTTCAACAAGTGTGTTTGGAAGTGTTTATTTTTAAATGGGGTGATGCTTTCCTCCTTTTATAACATGTGATACCAGGAAGAGAAGGGTGAGCTCATGTATAATACGTTACTACCGACTTCTTATCAGTTGGATAGTAATACCTTTATGGAAGTAGATTATAAGAGCTTTGTTTTCAATAGTGGTGGTGCAGTATGAATATGTCTTTCCTAGTGACATTTTGGGATGATCTCCACACCAAAATTTATGATTCTACAAGGACTGACACCAAGTACTTCCCTTGAATTTTCAATAGCTTGTCAAATGGAACCTATCAAATTTCATATGCAGAAGGTGTAGTCATGAGTTTGTAGATAAGGGTTTTATTAGACACAGTGTTTCCCAAAGGGATGCTATGGTTTTTTTCATGAAAACGATGTAGGGTAGATTGAGGATTTTTTATTATCATTTCCTGAACTATGCCATGATAAATAGAAATTACCCCTTTCCAAGGATTGATGGCCTCTTTGACAAGTTTCAAGGTGCGAGATGATTTTTGGAGATTGGTCTCAAGTCTAGCTATCACTAGTTGGGAGTTCATGAGGATTATATTTTTTAGATTTCATTTCATTATTTCTATGGACACTACGATTTACTGGTGATGTATTTCAATATAATCAATGCTTTTGTTGTGCTTATGGATTTGATGAACCAGATCTTCTATCTGTACTTGGGCTGATTTGTAGGTTTATTCATTAAAGACATACACATCTAATCTACATTAGAGTAAGGGAATTTAGAGAACTTTAGGATAGTGCCAAACTTACATTGTGATAACCATGTTTATAGAAATATCTCAAAGTCCCAGTTCTATATCCATAAGGATCAATTTATGGGACATGTCATTTCTAATAATGGATTTTTTGTGGACTTGGAGAATATTGATGTAGTCATTTCTTGGGATCCACCCAATTGAATGTCAGAGTTGTAAAATTTAATTTGATCGGGTGGGGGGGGGGAATACATGAGGTTTGTTGTGAGAATCTCTTAGATTATAGTCTCTTAGCCACCCTGAAATGGAAAGGTAAACCATTTCCATTGACTGAGTAGTGTCATAGACCCTTTGAAATGTTTAGGTTGAGGTTGATGAGGGCACAATTTTTGAGACTACCATAGGAGGGATTGATGTACCTAGTGTATTTTGATTCCTATGAAGCTATGTTTGTTGGCTTGTTGATGAAAATATCAGATTTTTTCACATATGGGTTGTGGTAGTTGATATCCCGTGAGAAAAACTATGAAACTCATGACATGGAGTTGGAAATGATGGTCTTAACTTTGAGGATCTGAAGGTACTATATTCTGAAGGACTTATTTGTTATTTAATCATACCATCAGAGTCTCATCTTTGTTGTCATGAAGAGAGACTTGAACGCGAGACAGAGTCACTGTTTATAGTTCCTACAAGACTACGAATTTGGAATATTTTATACACTCAAGAAGGTCAGCGTGGTGGAATATTCCCTTAGTAGGAACTCGCATTATTGTTTAGTGGAGGATGCAATATATAATTTGGTCTCCTTTCTGTTGAACCTAGTAAAGGAGAGGGGTATAACTTATCTTCAATCAATGTTGTTGAATACTTTGCTACTCTAGCATATGAGGGAGGCTCCGTTGGGAGACATCAACAATGAGGTCCTATATAACTAGATATCCTCAAGAGATTAACCATATGGATCCTCTAAAGGATGGAATCACGTTATCATTTTCCATAGATTAATGGTAGTTCTAGTCGTTATGTGAGAATAGGTTATAAGGGAGTTTCACACTTCTCCATTGGCTATACATCTTGGTGTAGGTATGATGTATAGGGACCATCAGCGGTAGTTTTGGTGAGCTTGAATGAGGTGGAGCATGGTCGAGTTTGTCTCTTAGGGTATCACATGTTAATGGGTGAAGGACACATACCAGGTTACGACATGTGTTTTATAGCCTCTTTAGATTACAAAGTGGAAATAGGATGGAAAATATTTGGACGTCGGGATTGAGATTCAATGTATATTGATAGGTCATGATTCTATCTTGGTGATTGTTGTATGACTTACCATGTTAGATCACTTCCTTTATATTAGTTAGCAGAGATCGATGAAGTGTTTGGGTAGTTGTACATACGAGAGATTATACTGCTTTATGGGGTGAAATAATTTATTATCTATGATTGAGATGCAGGGTTTGGTTCATGATTATGGAGATGGATACATGAGGCATTCAAGTCCCGGTTGAGGATGAGTACAAATTTTCAGCCGTTGAAGGATGGGTAGAGAAAGCACGCTTTCATGGTATTGGAGGATATGCTAAGGGATTTTGTGTTAGTCTTTGGATGGTACAAAGAGGATCATCTACCATCAGTGGATTTTAAGTATCATAATGACTACCAATCCACCACTGTTGATGCACTTTTTTGAGACCATTTATGAGGGAACTTTCAATTAACTGTCATACTAGTCTAATCCAGTGGCTAACATCACATGCATCCTAGTTTTGGTGCTAGTGATGGTTTTATTGTCACCCTTCATCCCAAGGAGGATGTGGACTTCCTAGAAAATTTCATGTGTTATTCACGAACCAATGATGGGGAGAAATTTGGAGTTTGAGTGTTTATGAGTTTTAGCAAGGGTGATAGGATATTTTTGGGATTATTAAGACCTTTATTTTTCCTAATGTTATGCCAGGATTGAGATTTGGTGTACCACATAACCCTATTACAATAGTATTTTTTGGATGATTGGTGTTCTTCACGTATCTAGTATTAGGACTTATATTTATGAATTATCTTACAATATCATCCTAGGTAAGCTTAGATGTGAGGGTGGCGCTTCATTTTTCAATGATCTAGCAGTGTTGAGAACTATTAGAGAAAGGCCCTTTTTGTTTTTGTTTTTTCCTTGGGTGTGTGTTTTTGGTAGCATAGGAATCCATCTAGAGAGCTCCATGAAGTTGGAGTTCTAGATACTGGCTTAGTTTCCCCACATTTTACTTAGTTTGTGATTCTCAGTGATGAAAATTTTTTAAGAATATAATAATGAATAGACTTTTTTTCCTTCTAAGACATTGAAATATATTTAAATTTATTTTCAGATATAGGCGCGAGGATGATGCATGATTTTGAGGCCCAGTGATCCCTGAATTAATTTTATAAATATTTTAAATATATGTCATATCATTCAAAGAAGTTTTTTAAAGAAAATATAATATCTTCTAAAATATTTTTTAGATCGCAAATCTAATACAATAGTTGAATCCAAATCAGGGGTTTTACCCTCGGTGTTGCCTAAAATTGGTTAGTGTCTGCTGTTCGGATGAGGCATCCATTAGCGGGTGCGTTTAAATTAAAATAAATGATTAATTTTTTTATTTTAATTTAAATGAAATAAATATAATCCTCTATAAATATTTAATTATTAAAATTTTATAGGGTTTTTTCACATAACCCTATGAGGTTCTTGCGATGAACTCTGGTGATCTTTATTGGAGGATTGAGACCAGATGATAATTGATGATCAAATCAAGGAGAATCGGTATGTATTAGACATATTAGATCATCCTCATTACAGGAAAATGCAATCTTCAGTAATTATTGATCCATAATTGAGGTAGTACTCATCAATTTTGTTTTTATTCCCCTCTTGATTAAATAATTTAATCATAGATTGTAATATGCTTTTGATTCGGTGTTTTCAAACCCATTTCATGAGCCTCATTGATGAATAATTTTTTTATTCAATTGTTATATTTACATTCCATGATCTCACCCTAGATTCCATGATTAATAATTTTTTTCTAGGAATTCTTGGAAAATGATTTTTATCATCACTATTATGGTGCTTTTCCACATAGTTCATTTCATTCTTCTTCGTTCTATTACGAGACCACAGATCGAAAAAAAATTGTAGGATCGAGAATGATAATACCCCTAGATCCATAGTTGTTGGTTGAATAATGTTTGTGGATAGTGATTTGAAAATGGATCAAGGTATGATGTGGGATTTGGGTGATCCCACAATGGATCAGGGACCCAGTGAGGTAGCTGGAGGTGATACAAGACACAGGTAGTGTGAGGTCTTCGTACAGGAGGACTGGATTCTGATTTTTGTCCAATGAATTGTCGAAATCGATGGTAAGAGGTTATTAACACCATTATAAGGTGATTAATGGGTGTTTTTTGTGGTATAAGAGCTGGATATGATTGTATCATGATGATCTAGACTTTATAGAAATTTTTTGATATACATGGGGTGTACTATGATGAACGTACGTTGTGTAGTATAGTTTTCTACATTATCTATGGTTTCTTGTTGGAGTTAAATATCACATGTCATGGGGAGGTACCACATAACATGTGACCCATATCTACCTTAATTGGTATGTATAGAGGGCACACTCCCATGAACCCATGCTTCCCTACACGCCATGTACGGTGGTGCATACACCATGTACGATAGAGAGTATGCAGGCTTTAGAAGGCATCACACATTGAGTGTCAGCCTAACCCAGATATATTTTGTGTTTCATGAGACATGCCATGTAATGGAACTTGGATGGTGTATATGAGAAAGAGTTTGTCTTAAATGGGAATGACCTATATTACACGGGCATGCCCTGGGTGGCCGATACATGCCATGTAGTACCCATACATGTCATGTCGTACTACATAGTCATCAAGTTATGTACATCTGTGGACATGTCCTGGATGATTAGTAGGGCCACGTGATGTGTGGACCCCTTACATGTTGTGTACATCTTGATAATAATATACATCTCATATTTCCTTCGTCCTGACATAGAATTTAGCTCGTGAGTATCCTATCCTGAGCAATTTTTCACATATAGTGTGATGGTAGAACTCGTAGTGACTTTTGATATATGATGCAAGGGGTTACAAGTGTGGTGCTTCTTTAGGAAGTGCTCAATGATGGCTATGATCAGGAAGGTTAATCAGAGAGAGTACAGGGTTAGTAACCCTCCTATACCTACTGAGTGGTACCCCCTTACACACTAGGGTGTGGGTACTTTATCTAACTACTATGTGGTACCCCTTTATAGACTAGGTAATGAGTCATTTACCTAATAAGTGATGCCCCCTTATACAATAGGTTCTGGGTCCCGTATCTATCTACTAAGTGGTACCCCCCTTATGGACTATGGCATGGGTCCTTTACGAGCTGAGTGGTACCCCCTTACTAACTAGGGTGTGTGTTGTCTACCTATTGAGGGGTATCATTTTACACACTAGTTTATGGGACCCATATCAATCTACTGAGTGGAACCCCCATAAAAAACAACAACATGGCCCCTCTACCTATCTATTGGTAACCCTAAAAAAACAAGTTCATGGGTCCCTTACCTTCTAAGAGGTAACCCCTAATAGACTAGGGTGTGGGTCCTCTACAAGGTTATTTTTTTAGACAGACATGTGATATATTGGGCATTGATGATGGAAATTTGTAACTATTGGAAGACTTATCATACTAGGTCAAGAGTTGTGATATGGTGATCCCATTTCTTTCCCATTTGGGTTTCTTATAAAAGAATATATTTATATACATCCGTGTCATTGGGTTTCATTTCCCACTTTCTTGGAGATGGTGTGACTAATTCTATCATGTCTTATATTTCTCCCTCTTCAGTTTTTAGAGTGTCCTACTGGGTATGAATTTACTCACCCATTCATGGGATTCGTCTTCAAGTGTTGTGTTTTATGTTTATAAAAAATATATTGGTGGTGTAATTGGTGAACCTTATGGATTATTGTGTATATTTTATCACGTACGGTAGTTGGGCATGGAGATCTCTAGCAGGAAACTCTCAGCTTTCTTTCTCTTCTAGTTATTGTCAGGTTGGGAAATCTATTCTGGATGGGGATGTATCTTCCCCCTTTACATTTCATGTTATTCCATCGTAATATTTTATATTCCCTAGAGTGTATTACATGCATGATATTTACTCAAGATGTTATAGCCTTTTTTATTATTCCTCTGAACTTATGTATGGAGATAGTAAAGAATGTGAATACATGTACATTAGGTAAAGACATCTCATATAAGTTATGCCTTCTTAGTGCTTTCCTCTTCCGCTAGCCTATAGAGGGGGGATTAGGGTAGTTGCATCTGGGCATTCCACCGACCAAGTGGGCCTCGGTTGGTCGAATCATTATTGTACTAGTAGTCTAAGTAGAGTTATGGATAAGTGAAATCCTTAGTCCGGATTGTGTTCTAACTAAGGATGTTGGCCCGCTAGACTAAGTGTGAGAGTGGAATTGAGCACAAATGTTGTACCAAGGTAGAAAATAGGAGATATTCTTATAGCATATAGTAGTAATGTTCTCTCAAGAGGTTTATTTATAGATAGTTCTATGAGCATACATAGGACAAGACAAATTCATTAGTACCGGCACAGGGGTCATGTCACCAGTTCAAAACATTGTAATAGATCCCCAATAGGTTTTCGAAGACACATTGATATTCATTATAGAATGATTTATGGGATTATGGTACTTATTATTTATTCATATACCTTTCTATTTATTAGATTATGTTACCTTTATTTGGATTGGATTATTTGACTTGTTTATTTTGTTATGGTACCATGTTTTCTTACTCATGTTTGAGTAATGGTTTTATTCACTTTCAAAGTAGTTTGTTAATTGTTATTTGAAAGTGTATTTTTAAACCAAGGTGTTTCAATCTGAAATAGATTTTTTGGAAAATATTTCAAATATGATCAGGAAAAGTTTTGATTTGTTATATTAGATTTAATAAAATGGGCCCTTTTGATGTTTAAATGGTGTTTAGAAAAAGTTTTTGACTTCACCATTATTTCATTTAAAATAAGCGGTATGTTTTTTATAAAAAAGTGTTAGATTCCCCAAAAAAGTTTTTTTTTCAATTGATATTTTTCATTGAATCAATGTAAAATCATTTTTCTGAAATGTGTGTGTATGATTTAGATTTTATATTCTTTACGAATAAAAACTTTTATCTAATTGTATATTCAAACCAGCATAAAATGGAAAGTCCTCTATAATAATTTCACAAAATCTATAGTGCATACCTAATGAGATCTATTTTAATCATTACCTATATATACCAATCAATATATGCTACTATAATGGTTTCGTTTCATGCGCGTCAGCTTAGGTCACCCTTGTGATGAAATGCAGGTTGTGCCAAGTGTTTGATGTAGGACGAGTAGTGTGACTGTGGTTCATGTAGAGATTGGGAGTAATGATATTTTTTCCCATAAATATATTATATTTATTGGAAGTTTTATCGTTTATTATTATGAGAATTTAATTTTTATTCATTTATATGCTTTGTGCATTTGTATGGGCATTATCATCTTTATTGTTTAGTCTATAGTCACATCCATTTACTTATGATTCTTACACTAATGTGGGCTTTTTTATTATTGATATGTCCATTTATTCAAATGTGAAGGCATTCCCAAGAACTATTTTATGATTCCTTGGTACTAGTTTCCATCATAGAGAGATCAGGAACATGCCTCAGGTATGTCTTGGACTAGTTCAAGTATCTAATGAATGGATGGCTTAGGATGGTTCATAATAAGTTGATATCAAAAGGCCCCTCTTGTTATTTTGAATGCGTTAGGGTGGTTTGGAGACTAGGATCACCATCAGGCCATAAGAGTAGTGTGCGATAATGTTCGTAACCATCTCTTTATCGCATTAAACGGAAGGATTACATGGATGTATCAAGTTTTATTCTAGATTTCGACTATATATTTTGATATATTTGATGATTTTTTATATTTTTTTGATACTTTTTTAATCCCCAATGAGTGTATTGCGGATTTCAGTGGGCAGTCTTGGTTTTGGAGGTAGGAGTGGTGAACAAAGGATGCATGGTTAGCAAGCCCAATCTCTTGTAAACCATCTAGTGCCCATAAAAAATGGATTTGTAACCATAAAAATACATATTTCAATGTTGTATCATGGTTTACCATCCCATGTGTCCAAAGCATGAATAGTATAGTTTCTATCATGGATGTTTTTATTTTTCCTCCCATACTCCTTGAATTGATTTCAATAGAGTATTCCATTGCTGCATTATCATATAAGGGAGTTTTGTTAAGATAATATATAAATTAATGTTGTTAAATAAAATTTTATTTGATAATGATGATTGTGTGATCATTGTTTTTCCCTTGGGGGATTTGTGTTAAATAATGGGAAATAATTTTTTTTTGTAAATGAAGAGACAAATTCCAAGAGGTGTTTTGTTTTTTGAAACCATATTCTAGTACAGAAAAAAATGTAGTTTTTTTTAATTAAAATTCTTAGTTCGGTTTTCTGTAAAAAGTTGATATAAGGAAACTTTTATGTGTGAAATATAATTTAAGATTAAAAGGTATAATTTTAGAAAGAAAATAATTATTAAAGGAAATTTTTTAAATTGGTGAATTTTTGTGTGGATGGTTCTGAGTTTTGGGGCATGGTACATGCCTGGTTGTTTTGATTTCATTATTTTTGATCGTCTAGTGTTTTTTTATGTCATTACTATTTTGAATTAGATTCTTTTTGAGATGGTTATGATTCGCCCTTTGGTCAAAACATGGGAAATTAGGATGGATGATTCTTTTGGTAAGATGATAACATGGTAGTGATGTCATTGTGGGATACATCATGGGACAATTTTATGAGATTGGGGTCCTATTTTACCCATTATTTAGGGTGCTTGAGTACAGATCCCATGTTGTTTATCATTGTGGAATCCTCATGGTTTATCTCTTATAAATCACATGTATGTTAATTTTGTTGTTAGCTTGATCTTTATGGGTGTTGAGTCCTTTTAGGTTGAGTTTCACTTGGAAGTTGTTCTCCATGGGTATTATAAAAGGTTATTTTTTTATCATCTGAGCTAGATAGATTTGAGTGATTATTGAAAAGGTTCTCATCGATTTATTCTCGTAGTTGATGTTTTTATCTGATGTATTTTATCCCTTTTGTTACACCATTTAGTATATAATAAAACTATAATCTTTATTTCAAATTAATAATTTATTTATGACGTAAAATTACACATAATACAACCCAAATGATCAATAATTCTAGTGTATTCATAAATTATGTAAAATTAAAAAATTCATAAAACATTAAAAATGACATCTTTATTGAAAACATCGTTAGCATGATCAAAACATTCCTTCATACTTAACACTATATTGGATAACTTGAGGACATACATAAGAAATTTGTGAGGTATAAATCCTATTAAGGGAATAAACATGGTATAAGAGAAACACATTAGACAATTGTCATATCAATAGAGAATAAAATTAACATGAATAATAAGTCATGATATAGCATTTTTATAATAACACAGGAAATATGGAAACAAATTAAAACATTGAATCATCAAAATAGTTCATGGATAAACAACAAAGACTTCATGGTGGAAAAAAGTCCCATAATGGAATTAGGTACACACCTTTACCAATATTACATATCATGATTCTAAACATTATCCAATGCATTGGAGCATTATCTGGGCACACCCATCATTATCATTTCATTTTCATCCTTATGTGTGCCTCATAGATCATATAACATGGATTCATTAAACATCATTACTTATTCCTCAATCAAGGAATGTGGAATAAATGAATTTAAATCCCAAATAAAATTATTATATGTTTATAAAGGTGAATACCATTGATTGAAAAATGGGTATGGTATTCACTACACAAATATTTTGGCATGGAAAATCACGGTGAATGTTATGAAGCATAAAAGCATTACTTAAAAATTCATAAAATTTATTTATGAAAGTTAAAAGAGTATATAACCATTTAAACATGAAATGGTAAGTAATATGGATATTGAATTTCATTTCCCAATATAAATAATTGGAAATAGAAGATGTCACATAATAATTATACTTGAAGAAATAGGAGCAATGAAAGGATCCTTATAAAATTTCGTCACGGTTACAGGTGTACATAAAAGAACATAGGACGATTAATGATAGGGAAAGGATATATAATAATTTATGCATTAAATTTATATTAAGGTGAATATGGAACAAATTCTAGAATAAACAAATGGAATTTAAGAGAAATATCATAATATAAGTTATTGAATGGAAATGAGAAGAGATAAATCCCTTATGAAATTTCGGCTTAGTAACAACTTAGGTAATGGTAAAAATGACAGAGTGTAAATGATATATCATTAAAATAAATCAAATTTGACACTAATTTATTCATAAAAATGAGGTACAATATAACCAATTGAAATTATGAAAAACATATTTCAAATAAGGTTCTTGAATTAAAAGAAATAGAGGAATGTGAGAATCCCTTACTTGAATATGAAACTCCAAAGGCTTGGGACAAGCTTATTTAAAGCATGGGAGAATATTTGGGAGACTTTAAGTAGTATATGGATGGGTTTTTACATGATCCAAGGGGGTTTAAGGAAGAGAAATGGGATCTAGTGTGGGGTTATATAAGAAGAGGCTGGGGATTCTTTAATATTTAGCATTCGGACACTACAAAATAAAATATCCAATATCACAAACCATGTAAAGGTTTTGGCCCATGGTTTCTACCAAATGGGAGTGGAATAAATTGTATTAAAATTCCAAGTCCTGAACATATTAAAATATTACCCTTGTTGATGTGGGGGTGAGTCGTACTCTTAAAGAACTGATTTTAAATTTATAAAATATATTATAAGTCTTAGAAGATTCATAATGGAAATATAAAATAAATCAAATAAACCTAAAATAAAATTATTATAAATTTGAAACATTTATTTTTTCATGGATCCCATTTATATTAATTATTACATCACATTTAGGTAATTTTGTTGTCATAAAACACAAAGTATATTTATACAAGATTTAATTTTTACCCAAAAATTTAATTACCTCTTAAAATTATGAAAAAATAACGATTGTATAATTTTTACATCCTTAATCCAAAAACCTATTCATTTTATCTAAATATTTAAAATTTCACTGTTAAAATAAAAACCATAATTTATTGGAAATGATTTGTTTTTGACAATAATAGTTTTTGAAGCTTAATAAAAAATACATCTGAGATCATAAAAATTTTATGATCATTTATATTGAATAAATAATATTTAATAATATTATTATATTAAAATAATAGTTTATTTTTAAAATACTATAATTCATGAATTATTTTATTGAATTTGAAAATTGTCCGAAAAAATATTTCATGATTAAAAAAATATTTTACCATGTAATAATAATAATGTACATATTTCTATTGATACAATCTTGATACATATCTCATTAAAACACCAAGATACACCCTAAGAGTAAGGTGTGAAATGGTTGGGATTTTATGGGGCTATTTGGTGAACATGGTTAGGGTCATGATCTCAATGAGATTGAACTTCTCCCACAAATAGTTTCACTCATGCTTAAGTTATTGGACCTCATCCTGGTCTTGGTCAAGGGAAAATCCAAAAAATGATATATCCCTTAGAAGATCTAATAAATGGGATTCATAGGGTGTGATCCAACTGGTCGAGTCCATCACTTCCTTTTTCTATGCCCAACATATTTGTCAAAACCTTATATGTATAATAGTCAAGTGACCACTATTAAACGGTTATATTATCAATGATAATGATACATAACAGTCATTTAAATCTAATTGGATTTAAAAAAAAATATGTGCATGTGATTTCTAAAACCATAACACAGTTAATTAATTAAAACAAGTGAAATTTTATTCTTAACAGTTTGTGTCATTTCAATATTCCCCCTATAGAAGTTTCACCATAAAAAATGAATTTCAAACACTGAAATAGATGATGGTAACTCTGATTCATCACCTACTCTAGTTCCAACATTTCTTATTCAAACATTTGGTTTCTCCACAACACTTTGATGATGGGAATTGTCTTATTTAATAAAAAAATTTCTCTACAATCTATGATCACCACCAGATTCTCTTTATTAGAAAAATCATCCTCCAATAGTACCACATCTGGAATGAGTACTTGTGATGCTTATGGTGTGTAATTCCTCAAGAGGAATACATGGAATACATCATGTACTTTAGATAGGTTTAGTTGGAGTACATGTTGATAGTACACTTCTCTAATGGGATCT